>CM066735.1:96345448-97595448 GCA_033961575.1 Aselliscus stoliczkanus | reverse complement strand
AGAAGGCTCCTTGAAATGACTGTAATTAGTATTATTTCTACACAGTCAACCCATTTAACATTTCTCATTTGTTTAAGTCACCAGTATCTATCATGAGCCTCCATGTTGATTGTTTTCCTTGATACCACCCACCACTTAATTATCACCCCACATGCAAGCTCTGACATTCTCATAAACCAAATAACAAATATCCTAGATATTACCATGCAATAGTTGGGTGCTTTGTCCTTGCCTCCTTCTTCCCAGTGTTTTCCATTTGTCCATGCTCCCTAAACAAGAACTCCTGAGCAGCAGCAGGCTTCGGTGGCAACAGTGGGACCCAGAACCTGTGAACTGCATTTCTCAAGGGAGGGGCTGACATAGACCACCTGGTGAGAACAGCTCAGACTCCCCACAACTTCAGAATGGTCTACTCGAGTTATTAAAAGCAGGTTGCCCCTATATCTCTCCTCATTGATTACATATTGCTTGGGGTAATTTTACCAGGGAAGCAAGTCTTAGAACTTTTGACAACCACAAAATAGTAAACATGAAAACAGAGGCAAAAGAACTCGGTATTGAATGAGCTCCAGTTATTTGAGACCTGTTGTCAGATCTGTTCTTGTATTGAAGGGGAGGAATGACCAAGAGGGAGGGTCAGAAGAGGAAAAAAGGGGAGAGAAATACCAGGTGCAGAGGTAAGGTGGGACAGGTGGAGGAACTGGTGAGCTAGAGGCCTTACATGGTAGGGTTGCCAGATAAAATACAGGACATCCAGTTAAATTAGAGTTCCAGACCAACAATGAAAATAATGTTGGTATAAGCATATCCCATGTAATACTGGGGACATACTTATACTAAAAACTACCGTTTTTATTTTTTTTAAATCTGAAATTCAAATTTAACTGAGAGTCCTGTATTTTTTTATTTGCTGAATCTCGCAACTTGACTATAAAAATCTATCGCTCATACTTCCCTTTTGTCCCAGAACTTGTCTTCATCTCTGAGGGCCATGGTGCTGTGGGGCCAAAGTGGCTTCACACCTTTCGGATGGCCATAATCCTGCCATTATACTGCCTTCTCCTGCTGTTCTCAGCCTCCCGCCCCCAGACTCCCAAGCCCCAAAGCCGCTGTGCTACCAGCCCCCGGCAGCTGCAGGGAGGTGCCGCATGCTAGCTGGGGTTCCCCATCCCTCTCTCCCCACTGTGCTGATAGCGCTTGGCCTCCACCCTGGCCCTCTGGAGTGCTGTGCCTATGCCCATGATGTGAGTGCATGTAAATCCAGCATGACAGACAGATTTTAAGACAAAAAGGGGACCCTGGCTATGCGTTTAAATGTGGGCAAAATATTTATTGCTGAGCCATTCTTGTTAAAAGGGATTTAGTTTGCTTCTTGGTAAGCAGCCTGAGGGTGGCTGGAAATCTACCCCTGTGGGATTTCTCCCAAAATTTCTCTTTCAGGTTTTGCAATGTAATGGATCATAATTTTTGGGCAAAGTTTTTTATTTTTATTTTACTTTATTTTTATTTTTTAAATTTTTATTAGAAAGCAGATGAAACAACAGAAATATTCACATTTTTATTGTGGAAGGGGAATACAAAATTTGGGTCTTTAGGGTTTCTAATAAACCAGAAAAAAAAATCAGTTTCCATTAAATGGTAATCTCTTTCTCTAATTTTCTCTCTATCCTTTTATCTAATTGCAGTATGGGTGAAGCTTGCCTGCCAGTAGGAGTAAGCTTTTCTTATTGCCAGTTGTCCAAACAATGGAAATTTCCTGGATTTTTTGCTGCAGTTTATCAAAGTTAATGGACCTATGCTGATTTCTTAAAAGCTAGCTATCACTAGGGGCAAAAAGAAGCACAAGAGAAAAATGTTTACCTTTAGACTCTCCAACGTAGGCAAAAAACTTTTCCTAAAGAGATAAACAACAATGACAAAAGTGCCCATGTTGCTCATCGTAAATTGTGATCCTGGTTCTTACACCGCAGGTTACTAATTCCCAGGTGGGATGCCAAGACAGGGAGGATAAAAGGAACTAGATAAGATCTAATAATAACTACCAGGCTAACCCCCTCCTCTAGTCTTTCTCCTTCCCCTTCTCTGCTCCAGAAACCTGAGCTGCTCGTTGTTCTCTGAATACTCAAGCTGTTTCTCCCCTCTGTGCCCATACTTTTGCTGTCCCTTCTGCCCAGCCATCCCTATTCCATTCCCCTGTCCATCAACATTCAACTTGGGAAATGCCTCCTCCAGGCAGTCCCCCTACTCTGACCTGCCCAGGTTGTGTTAGGCGTCCTCCCAGTATGTGAATCACAATATATAACATTTGTTGGTTTGGGTCTCAGTTTCTTCTATGGTGTCTGAACACCCTGAGGTCAGAGACTCTGACTTGTTCATTTTTGTACACCTGTGTCTAGCACAGTACCTGGTCCACATGAGATAGTTAGAGGCTCAGTGAATGACTAGATGAGCAATAACTTTGAAATACATGATAATGAGTTCTATCATGTTGGTTGAAGTTCCTCAAATCACTCTTGGCCACCTGCAAATGGTGACAATCGTAATGTGGGCCCATGTACTATTTTCAAGATTTCCCAATGTCCATTGGATATGGTACGTTTATTCAGGTTAAGAACAACCCCACCTCACCTGACAAAAATGTCCACTTGCATTGTTTCTGGTTGGAATTCTGTCAACCCTCTCTGATGACCCCAGTTCTTTTTCATGAAGGATAGAAGATATAATTGACTGTCAGTATACAAGTATATTTGTGGTTTTTTAAAAAAATGTGCAAATTATCTAGTACATTTTTCTTTTGATGGGGAGGAGTAAGTAAAATCAGCTAAGTAGCACATAATAAAAAAATATGTTTTTGGTGGTTAAAAGGTGAGATGCAAACTTTATGTCCTTATTCACCCAAATTTCCTGAGCACCTATTACATGCTGGGCACCGTTTTAGGAGCTCCAGGCATAGCAGTGCATAGAATAGACAAGATCCTGCCCTCCTGGAGTTGACCTTCTATGGCAAGAAAGAGATAATAAATAAACCAATAAGTAAATAAATAAGACAATATCTGATAATAGTAAATGCTTTTCAGAGAAAAATCAGAGGAATGTACTAGAGCAGCTGGGTGCCAGGGAAGGCTTTTGGAAAGAGGTTATGTTTAAGCTGACACCTAACAACAAACACATCAACAAAGAGCAACTATAAGACAAAATCATGCAATGGCCCCCCAAGGCAGGAACAAATGTGGCATTTGCATAATATATTTGTGTGTTTACCTGTTTATCTCCTTCACTTGATCTGCAATCTCCATGACAGTTGGGGCCATGTCTATTTTATGTACCAACATATGCCCAGTGCTTAGCATAGCACCTGACTGGCACACAGTACATGTTCAATATATATTATTGAACAATGGGTAAACCATTGCCCACCATTCTTTTTGTCTAAGGGCAAGTCAGTTCCTGCAGGTAAGGGTCATAGGATCCCAGCTTGAGAGAATGGAGAGAGGCAGAAGTTGATTTCCTTGTAGTATCTGGCCGCAAGAGAGGGCTGAGTGACTCAGGGACTATGTGAGTGAGCATCACATCTCAGTCACTGCTTTTAAGGCTTCATGTTCGGGCTGCTTATTTTCTGTGCTTATGGGAATCTGAGATCAGACACGGCTGAATGCATTCTTATCACTCAGATGCACAATGATTTCTGGGCAAAAGGAAGCTTCTAATTAAGAGTTCAAATCCCCCAGCAGCTCTATGTCAACCCACATATGTAGGAAAATCCCCGGCTGCCATCTTTGGTATAAGGCTGATAGCAGCTAACTGACATGCTGCTCTGAGCCAATCAGGACTTTAACTCAAATAAAACAACAATCACAGCAGCTACAAAAATCCTGCTACAGCTATGCGTTTAAGAGCCCATCTCCCACCAGCTGATTTGTAGCTTTTCTTTTGTTAGGACTTGGGATATTTAAGGTCTTGGAAGACTCTGAGTCTTGGAAGACTATTTCACTGTATATCAGCTATCTTAAATTCTACTCAAATTTCAAATCCCACATTAGGTATAATACATTTTGCTCTTGCTCTAAGACATTTGAAAGGGTTTTGTTTCAGTTAGCTAATGCTGTGTAACAAACAACCCCAAAACTTAGGGGCTTAACACAACAATGTATTATATTTCATGGGGTGATTTTTCTGTTCCAAGTGGGGTTAGCTGGGACAGTGGATGACTGCAATCACCTGAAAGCTTGACCAGGAGCTCAGCTGAGGTTGATATGTCTGGTAAGCCTAGGCATGTGGAGTAAGATGGAGCTTGACCAGAATTCAGTTGGGGCTGTAGCTGGGGGCCTTGGTCCTTCTCTATGTGGGCCTCTACATGTGGCTATTTGGACTGCCTCATAACATGGTGGCTGAATTCCAAAAAGGACTGTTCCAAGAGTAAGCATTCCAAGAGGGAACAGACAGAAACTGCTAGATCAGTGAAAGTCTAGTCTTAGAATTGGCATAGCATTATTTTCTCTATATTTTATGAGTCAAAGCAAAGCAATGACAGGCTCTACCCACAGATAATGTGGGCGGGAACTACACAAGGGCTAAAATACTGGGGGGGAGGGGTGTTTATCTGAGACATCAAAACCACAGTTTACTACAAGTTTTTAAATGTTTATTATTTTGGTATCTCAAAAAATTAAATACAGAAATACCATATGATCCAGGAATTCCACTTCTATGTATATACTCAAAAGAATTGAGAGCAGGGACTTGAATGGATATTTGTAAATTCATGTGCGTAGCAGCATTATTCACAATAGCCAAAATGTGGAAACAACCCAGATGTCTGGAGGAACAGATAAACAAATTGTAGTATTTACATACAATGGAATATTATACAGTCTAAAAGAAAAGTGAAATTCTGATACATGCTACAACGTAGATGAACTTTGAAGGTATTATGCTAAGTGAAATAAGCCAGACATAAGAGGACAAATATTGTATGATTTTATTTATATGACGTTCCTAGGGTAGTCAAATTCATAAAGACAGAAAGTAGAATAGTGCTACCAGAGGCTGGAGAAAGGAAGAAATGGAGAGTATTTTGTAATGAAAAGGTTTTGGAGATGGATAGTGATGATGGTTGCCCAATAATACAAATGTGCTTAATGCCACTGAACTTTACACTTAAAATGGCTAGAATGGTCAATTTTGTTACGTATATTTTACCAGAATAAAAATTATTATTTTGAGTTTTGGAAAAATAAAATATTCATTTTATGTTTTTGGTATCTATTCTATTTATAACTGCGTAAGAGTTGCGTTGAGCAGTAGTTAACTATTTCTTTGCTATTCAAATTGTGGTCCATGGACTAGAAGTGTGGGTATCACCTGGGAGCTTGTTAGAAATGCAGACTTTCAGGCCCCTCCCCGCAGCTCTATGGAATCAGATCTGTAGTTGAGCAAGATCCGCAGATGTTTTTTATGCTCATTAATATTTGAGAAACACTGAATTACTTGTCATATGTTATGTTTTGTAGACATATAATTAAACATTTATTGATTTCGATTATACTACAATATAATTTTCTGTTTTGCATTTTGGAGTCATTATACATTTCTTTACGCTCTCAATTTGTTTTCATAGGATTTTGAGACACTCCCAGGCTCTAGGCATCATACCTAGAGTGTCTAGGGGATGAGCTTGGTACATTTTGCATGTAGTCAGATCCCCTTTGGCTCTAATCCCTGACACCCCCCCCCCCCAGGGTTTCAGTTCTTCAGATCATCTACCTGGTTTTTATTTATTTTTATTTATTTTTTATTGGAGAATTGGGGGAGGGGAACAGCGTTGGGGAATCGGGGAAGGGGAACAGACAAGTTGCTGTCCTTCTGTTCTTCAGTCTAGTTGCGGAGGATGTTGCTTCACTGGCCCATGTTGATATCGTCATTGCGCTCTTCCTAGATGAGGCAGATTGGTTGCCGGCCTCTGGATGGTAGCTCACCGTGGCTATTGGCAGCTCACGCTGGCTGCCAGCCACTCACTGTAGCCTATGGCAGCCCACTGCAGCAGGGGCTGCAGCCTACACTGTCACCGGGGCTCACAGCCCAGCTCCAGGTGGAGCTGTTGTTAGCTGTAGAGGGCAGTCACTGGCCCTTATATGTGGGATCCAAACCTGGGTCGCTGGCATCCCAAGCCAGCTCTTAACCAATGCGCCACTCGGCCAGCCCTCTACCTGGTTTTTATATGAGCTTTTTCCTGAGATGCTGCTAGGGTGACTCCCTAGGCTTTCACAATCACAGTCTATGGCTAAGGGACCCTAGCCTTCAAAGCAGCCCCAAGTGTCTAGGGTACCACATCCCACGTTGGATGCAGCTGGCCAGGGAGGCACAATCAATCTTGTCTACTCCAATTACTGCATGATGAAGTCAACTTCAAAGCTTCCCACTAAGAAAGTAACCTCAACCTAGCCCCATTTTTCCCCCTATTATTGAAATACAACATACATGCAAAAAAGTACACATACAAATTTACAACTCAATACATTTTCGTGCACTAAACACACTCTTATAACCAGTCCCCAGATCAAAGACTAGAACATTACCAGCATCCAAGAAAACCTTCTAGTCACGGCTGCCCCACTTCCCCAAAGTTAATCACTCTTTGGACTAACACCACTGATAAGTTCATACCAATTTTTGTTCTTGATATGAATAGAATGATACAAAGTATTCTTTTTTGTGTGTCTAGCTTCTTTTGTTCAACTTTACGTGTCTGAGATTCATCCAGATTGTGTGTCATGGCAGTTTGTATTCTCATTGCTATATAGTGTTCCATTGTGTGAATTCACCATAATTTTTTAAAGTCATGATATTGTCGATGGCCATTTCCAGTTTCCAGTTTGAGGCTATTATGATAGTGCAGCTGGGAGTATCTTAGTTCTTTTGGAGGAAAAAAACATATACCACATTTCTGTGGGAATTACCTAGGAGTGGAATTGCTGGGTCATAGGGTCTGTATGTTTAGCTTTAGTGATACTGCCAAGCAATTTTCCAAACTGTTAGCCCTATTTTTAATCTAAAAATGAATTCTCCCACCCCCATTCTATCCCTTAGAGTTGCGACAAATCTCAAGCATGACATTATTTGTCAAATGCAAGATTTACATATTTCTAACAAAAACATTGGCACTAACATTTCAAAATAAATAAATGCATCCACGAAATCCTCAGCAGAGTGTAAAAGCAAAGAATCTGGATGACAGCTCTAATGCGGAGAGGCTAAGATGTGTTTTCTTTGTTGCAGAGAGGGCTGGGAGTCTTTTGCAAAAGCTGCTGCCAATCAGGCTTGCCGATCTGTGCAGGGCTAATTAACAGCACTGGGGCTACCCAGGGGGTGGGCACCTGCACAGTGATGCCAATGGAGCCATCCCAGGGCTTATGACAATTTATAAACACAAAGCGCACTTAAAGGATCTGATTTAAAGGAAAAAAACACACAAAACAATAACAAAACAAAACAAAAAAAACCTCTTTAGAATTCTAATGCCAGCATGCTTGTGATTGCATGGCTTGGGGGCAGGGGTACTAGCAAAAATCTCCTCCCACAGACAAAATCACACAGCGTCCCACAAGTCTTATGCTATCCTCCCAAGCACGCACAGTGGAAAGGCTTCCTTTGTGTCCTGCAGGAGTTGGGGGGAGTGTGTCAATTCCATTTCTAGGGGTTTCCTGGCCCTAGCATGATAGTCCCTTGTTCTCACCAAGTATAGAAAAGCAGATTGGGGAAATCCAGGCCCCCTCAGGGATGGGTGGGGCAGGGTTGCATATGCAAGCTTTCATCTCCATTAGCTACAAACTGCTAATAATCCATAAGGTATGCAAATCAGGCCCCAATTAATAGCACTTATTAACATCATCTGGAACTATGCAAGGAGAAGCTGTGAATTTTTTTCAGGGAGGAAAGCAACCCCTTGTGCACCTCATTGCAAAAGCTTGTCTGATCAGGCGAAAAACCCTGGGCTTGCTGGGAGGGAAGAATGAAGCTGGAACTGAAAGGCTGCTTTGGTGCCCTCAGGTCATCTGGAAGAGTGTCCACACAGTTGA
Organism: Aselliscus stoliczkanus; assembly: GCA_033961575.1. Classification (NCBI taxonomy): domain Eukaryota; kingdom Metazoa; phylum Chordata; class Mammalia; order Chiroptera; family Hipposideridae; genus Aselliscus; species Aselliscus stoliczkanus. The sequence continues at coordinate 97,587,373 of CM066735.1, read as the reverse complement.
GGCATGTGCAGTGATTTGATGGGAGATGGAGGAATCAGGCATGAGCAAGTTTCCCTGCTTCCCCTTCCCTTGTGCACTGCCTGGTCCAGGCCCTAATGAGTTCGGAATGTACAGCCATGGGTCCAGCCTCCAAGACAACTGAAGTTCCCCAAAAAACTGGCAGAAAAGGGCTAGGTTGGGGTCAGAGGAAAAAAGAAAAGGAACTATTACTTAAAAGGACTGTGGGAAGCTGTTTGCACTAATAGTTTTGCACACTAGAGCAGAGGGTCTTAATCATACCTGATCCATGTATCCTTTTGGCAATCTACTAAAGCCTCTGAACCCCTTCGCAGACGAAAATTCTAAATGCATAAAATGTAACATTTAGTATTATATTAAAGCACAACTATCAAAATATTTAAAATATAACAAGTGCTTCTTTATCAACACATGAAATATTAAGATCCAGTAGGTCCACTGACTGCAATATTTTCAGAACAATGATGAGCATAAGCAATATTTTAAGATATCTACAATGACTGTAATATAAGAATATCTGTGATTTTGCTTAGTGACAAACAGTCACAGGTGCTGTTAAATTCCTATGCTGTGTTATCTACATCTAGAATTGAAGGGAATGTGAAATTTCAGTTATAGTCTACTGAAAATAATGATGTAACTTTTTTCCTATCTAAGTTTACAAACTTCCTAAATTCTGTCCATAAACTGCCTAAGTTGGGGACCCCAGTGGCATAAATTGATTTTAAAAAGATATATTCAAGGTTATTAACTCTTGTTCCCCTTGCTTCAAAAGAGGTAACAGCAACAATTTAAAGAAATTCTTAGGAAAAAAATATTTTTATGGACTTTGACATTAAAAAATTTTAATGTCTCTTTAAATTTCATAACTGAGATGAGATGCATTCATTTATTTGCTATTAAGGACTTACTGAACCCCAATGTACCATATTAGGGATGAAATCATCCATAGTAATTCTATAAAGTTTAGATGGTGGCAGATAGCTAGCTGTCCACCAAGGATTTGTTCCCTCTATCCTTAGGGTAGAGTTGTTATCAGGTATCAGTTGCTACCAAGCCAGGGACCATATTTCCTTTGTATCTTGCAAGGCAGAAGTGACATGGTGGGTTTTCATCAATGGAATATGACTGGAAGTGATATGTATCTTTTCCTGGCCAAGACTCTTAAGAAGTAGACGTACCCTCTTCACTCTTTCTTCCCTTGCTCCCAGCTGAACATTGAAGAAGTTAGCTTTGATCTGAGAATGACTGCGCAGCGCAGCGCACTCCCAATCGCCTTCCAGGGTTTCCAAGACCCATGTTATACTTCACGGGATTAAGTAATAAACTTCTATTGTGCTAAGCCATTGAGATTTGGGGGATTGTCTATTACAGGAGCTAGTGTGTTACTTTAATAAAACAGCTATTGTTTAGGGATTCTGCCTGATTGCCCCCGTTTCCCCACTTATCAAGGATGATATGACAGGTACTGGTAGATGGGCTCACTTAGCTCCATTCTAACCCCTTTGTACTGTGCAAGCTAAATAGTAGAAAGCCGAAGATGTTTCCTTATGTCCCAGACACTCATTTATAGTTTGGATTTTATATGAGACGCAAGTTTTGCCAAGTGGAGGTCCTTGTGTGGGAATTTGGGAGCAGAAGTGAACATGGTGAGATGGAGGTTATACTTCTACTATTTCTACTCTTTCTTCTGGCAAGCCTGGTTGGGAAGCTGCTAGTAATAGGAAACCCTTGACAGTGGCTTAAACACATAGGGGCTCATTTTCTTCACATAACAGGAAGTTTGGATGTAGGCAATCACTGGGTTGGTTCATGAGTTCAACGATGTCAGGATCAGCATCTGTGCAATTCTTTTGAATTGCTATATGACTATAAGGCCATTGTTTCAGCTCCAGCCACCACATCTCTATTGAAGGTAAAACGAAACAAAACAAAAGCAAAATTGAAAAGGAGAATAACACTATGTCTGTCTCTTTTTGTTGAGGCCAAAGCCTTTCCCAGAAGCCTTCACAATAGATTTACCTGTAGTCCCACTGTCCAAAATTGTACACATTGCCACCTGAACAAAATTAGAGTTCTGTTGAAAAAGGGGGACTAGCCCAAACCACAGAATTAATGGTCTCTACTCTTAAGAAGTGTTAATGATCACTTTGTAGAGACAAAACATATACAGCGATATTTGAATAATAGTAATGAGAGTTAAGAAAACTTATGTTACAATAATAACATAAGTGATAGGGCAGACATTTTAAAGGAGACTGAGACGTTAGAGTTCTAATGCCGCTGACCCTCATTTTAAAGAAGGCTGGTGTGAAGAATTTGCATGCCTCCGTTGGACTCCTTGGCAGCCTCTTGCTGGCCACACTGTGTCATGCTAACATTACCTGCTAGAGCCAACAGGTGTTCTGAGTGAAGGTCCAGATGAAGTGCCCTTAGCAGAGTTGATGAGCAGGGAGTGGTGAATTAGACCTGGCCATGGACAAATAAAAAGGCACTGAAGGGAACTAATGAAAGGGTCCTGAACTCAAGTCCAGAAGTTGTGAATTGAATGTGTCCCTGGATGCTGAAAACAATAGGGATGACCACCTACCGATAATTAGCCCCCTTAGTCACTCAAACATAATACCAAGCTCTAAATTTGCCTCTAGATAGTAATAGGCTGGACTTACTGGCACTTGCTTTTTGGTACCAGATTTATTAACATTAATGATCCTAATCCCACATAGAGTTTCCAGGACTGTTCAGATAATGAATTTCCCTTTATGGCAGCCATGCTCCTTTTAATGAGAAGTGAGTGCTTTCTAGAAGTTCTTATTTGAATTTTGTGGCTCTTCTGATATTGGTGCCTGTATCATTTGCCGTTCAAGCTCAACTTTAATTTTCTCAATAACATGGTTCACTAACCTATTAGGAGGCTGGTTTGGACAAGCATAAAAATCTACAGAAGTGTCTCCATCATATTCTTAGGATCTTTATTGTGCTTCAGGCCAAATTCCAACTGCCAGTATTCAAACTTTTGTCTGTGGGCTTTCTTTGAAACTATTGGAGACCTCTGTGTCTATCCACATTGCTGGCCAGAAGCATCAGGAGATTAATGCTCAGGAGTAGCTCTCAGCCAGGACTGATGGGATTTGATGTGTATAAATACCTTGGTTCCTCCACTCCTCCATGGGATAGCTAGGAGGCATGTGTTCTACATGTTTCCTGAATTTCTCCCTAGGATTAAGTTCCAGTTGCCCATGGTGGTTGCCAGCTTTCTCACACACCCTTGCCTGCAGGCTCCTCTCCAACGTTTCACTTTTCCCTACTCCTCTGCACTGGTTTCCTCCATGCAGGCTCATGTATCAAGTGAAGAAGGTCAATGTTATCAACTGGCTGAACAAATAAAAGCTCTGGCAATCTGGAGATGTCCAAAGAGAAGAATTCTGCTATTTGCAAGTTTCATTGATGATGGAAAGAGGGTTCCAGCCCAGGGAGCTGCCCAGAGAGTCTGCCAGAGGGAGAAGTGTCAAGGGGTTGATGAGTAACACTCCATAAGTAATAATATGAATTATTCTCACTTCCCTTGCACTTACAATCATCATTGAATTTAATCCTCCCAGCAACTCTCTAAGGTAGCTGCTATCGTCTTCATTTTATAAATGAGGAAACTGAAGTTCAGAGAGGTTTAAGCAGGTTGCCCAAGATCACTGAGCAAGTAAGTGGCAGGGTCAAAATTCAAACCAACTCAGTCTCATTTCCAAGCTGTAACCATTACATAGTACTTGTCATTGATTCATTGTTATGGGTTGAATTCAACTGCTCCAGAGAAACCATGTGGCTTGGTTCTTATAAAATGGAAGGCCTTATCCAGAGACAGTGGTAGGACATATTAATAGATGTCCTGTGTGGCTGGTCCTCTCTGCCATCTTTTGTGGCCATTGAGAAAGAAGATTAAGCAGACCTCCCTGAATACTCATCCAGGGATGTGGGAGCTGGTAACTAGCTTGACCATTACTTCACTGAGGTTGTGGACATGGCTTCCTCTGAGCTCTTTCTGTTTCTCTTTATCTGTCCTCACTCTCCAGCCTGTAAGCAAAGGAAGTCTTGCCAAGGGTTCGAAGTGAAAGATGCTGTCACATTTTACAAAGCCCTTAGGCCCATCAGTTGGAACACTTTGGTCCTTTGCTATCCTGAGAGCAAGCCTACTGGTACTTGCTGGATGTGTCATGAAGAGGAGTTGTTAAGCAATAGTTCGCAGTGATGTGAGGTATATTTTAGAAGCTGCTATCAGGGAACACTAGGATATTGCTATTTCAATATTAGCAGCTTAATCTCCATGGGTTTTGTCACATGAGTTACAGAAGGATAGAGTGTTTTCCTGATTGATATTTTAGAAGCACTCTTTGTGGCATAGTCACAAATATTTCTGGATCTTTCTGGGCATGAAGATGGCTGAGCCACTAGCGACAGTTTATCCATGTCACTTGAGAAAGCATGTGCGGTCAGGCAGGGGTTAGTGCCCTTGTCTGAACACAAAGCCAGAGCATTATCTGCTCCTTGGGGAGGCCCATCATGCTCAGCCTGCTCAAGAGAAAGGCTGACACACGTGGGTCAATCCATGGAGCCCTTTCTCCCTCACAGAGCAAAGTAGACCTGACACTTCTGGAAGAAACTGACACTGAAAGCACTGGGACAAAGGAGAAGCAAACATTACCGATGCTTCTGGAAACCCCTTTCTTCATGGACTCATGCCAATCATTATTTTACTCATTTTAGCTAATCCATTACTTAAAAAAAAAAAGAGGTTTATTAAAATATAGCCAACATATAATATTATATTAATTTCAGGGGTACACCATAGTTTTTCAACATTTATATAACTAAAGAAGTGACCACCATGATAAATCCAGCAGCCATCTGACACCGTACCACATTATCACAGTATTATTTTTTTATTTTTAAAATTTTTTTTAAATTTTTATTTTTTTTGAGGGCAGTATCACTGGCCCTCATATGTGGGACCCGAACCGGGGCTGCTGGCGTCCCAAGCCAGCGCTTAACCAATGCGCCACTCGGCCAGCCCTATTTTTTATTTTTTTTTGAGTGCAGTGTCACTGACCCTCATATGTGGGACCTGAACTGGGGCCGCTGGCTTCAGTGCTTAACCACTGCACCACTCGGCTGGCCCCTATCACAGTATTATTGACTATATTCCCTGTGCTGTACATTACATCCCCGTGATTTATTTGTTTTATACCTGGAAATTTGAATCTCTTATTTCCCTTTACCTTATCCCCCATTTAAAAAATTTTCAATTACAGTAGTTATTCAATATTATTTTATATGAATTTCAGGAGTACAGCATATGGTTAGACATTTATATAATTAAAGAAATTATCCCCTGACTGGACTAGCACTCACCTGTCCCTATACCTACTTATTACCATACTATTCACTGTGTTTTACCTGCATCCCCATGAATATTTTGTAAGTACCAATTTGTACTTCTTAGTCTCTTCACCTTTTTCGCCTTGCCACCTAACCCCCTCCCATCTATCACCGTAGCAAATCTAGTACCCATCTGACACCATAGTTATTACAATATTATTGACTATATTCCTTATGTTATACCCTACATCCCCATGACTACTGTGTAACAACCAATTTGTGCTTCTGAATCACTTCACTTTTTTCACTTACCCCTACACCCTCTCCCATCTGGCAACCATTGACATGTTCTCTGTATCTATGAGTTTGTTCGTTTTCTTTTGTTTTTTAGATTACACATACAAGGAAAATCACATTGCATCTGTGTTTCTCAGTCTCATCCTCCACTCAGCACAGTACCCTTCAGGTCCATCCATGCCGCCCCAGAGGGCAAGAACCCATTCTCTTCCATGGCTGAGCAATATTCCATTGTACATATATATTGTCTACCCTTTATCCATCGACAGACACCAAGGCTGCATCCATAACTTGGCCATTGTAAATAATGCTGCAATGAACATATGGATGAACATGTCTCTTCAAAGTAGCATTTGGGTTTCTTCAGATAAATACCCTGAAGTGGGATTACTGGGTCCTTCTTTGTCTCTTGTGATAGTCTTTGTTTTAAAGTCTATTTTGTCTGGTATAAATACTGTTACCCCAGCTTTTTTTGTTTTTATTTTGTTTCCATTTTCATGAAATATCTTTTTTCATCCCCTTACTTTCCATCTGTGTGTGTCTTCAATCTGAAGTGAGTCTCTTGTAGGCAGCATATGTAAGGTTCTTGTTTTCTTATCCATTCAGCCCTCATATGTCTTTTGAGTGGAGCATTTAATCCATTTACATTGAAAGTAATTGTTGATAGACCTGTAGCTATTGCCATTTTATCATTCATAATTTTGATTTTTTTTTTTTCATCTTAAAGAAGTCCTTGTAACATTCACCCACTGCCTATTACTGGCCAGGGACTACCTGGTAGGAGCTACAAAACAATTCATGGTTGACTGATCCCTGTGTTAAACCTGGAGGTGCATGGGAGAGGCCACACTGCAAACTGAGGACAGCTTCCACCAGTACTAGCCCTGGGGTAGCTCTGTGAAAAGCCAGGACACCCTAAGGCCTGCTGTCACCTGCTGGCTCCCTTAAAGTTCAGCCCTTGATAAAGCCTTATGTGGTATATGATTTGGGTTAGGCAGGGTTTAAGGGGGTCACTAGAGTGGGAAGAACTGTGGTTAACATGTTAATGTAGACTCTGGTTTGGTGCCAGTGCTGAGTCTGGAGCTACTCAGCAAAAGTCTCAGAGCACACTGAGGCCAGCTGCCTCCTGCCTGGGTCCTACAGACTCCGATAGTTTTTCAAGAAAGAGTGCAATATTGGCAGGGCTGGCTGCTCTCGAAGAAAGTGCATCTGGTGTTGGGAGAGTTGGGTTGGGTTGGGGGGGTCTCAGGGAGTTAGCAGGGTGGGGCAGCAGAGCTCACCAGGCCAATCAAATTCAGATTTGGCCTGTGGGGGAGGGCTTAACACATTAACAATGGCGGCTGCCTGACAGGTGCATGGGATGAGGCCTCCACGTGGGGAAAATGGTGACTGTCTTCCAGTCCTGAAGCCACACACCTCAACCTGCCCCTGTATGCCTCTGATGCCCGCCCCCCCAAGTTACTGTCCTTCCATTGGAGCTCAAGGTGAGTGCGTGGGAGTGACAGAATCTGTGCACGGGCTGTTTAAGAGGAAGTCTGGGTTTCTGGCAGCCTTCCATCTCACCAGGATGGTTGGAATTGCCACTGTTTTTCACAGCCAGATGTTGTGGGGGCTGCTTCTCCCGGCACCAGTATGCTGGGCTGGGGAGGCTGGTGTGGGGCTGGGGCCTCTCACTTCTCTGGGGGAAACCTCCATGGCCGAGATATCCCTCCCAGTTTTCAACCACAACACTGAGGTTTGGGGCCAGCCTGTTTTGCGTCTTCGTGTCTCCTACCAATCTCAACATGGCTTCTTCTTTATATCCTTAGTTATAAAACTTCTGTTTAGCCAGACTTCAGATGGTTTTCCAGGTTGACTGTTCTATAATTTTGTTGTAATTTTAATGTGTTCACTGAAGGAAGCAGGCACAGTGTTTATCTACTCTACCATTTTGGATCTCCAGCTACCTAATCCATTATTTCCAGTATTTTCAAACTTTAGATAAAATAAGCCTAACTTCAAGAGCATAAGCCATAGAAAAATATAGTAAAAATAATTAAAAAGTGATGAGTTTTGAATATTTGTTTTCTTTGTTTTAATATAATATGTTTAATTATAAGTTAATGTGATTTGATTTTTGATTATGGCTATGTTAACAACTGTCTTACAAATTCCTAGAAATTGAACAATTGGCTCTTATAAAACTATCCAAGCCATCTCTATAACACTACTAGTTTTAGCCCACAGTAGGAATTCAATAAATGACAGTTAACTTTCTTTTATCTTAAGGTTGGAAATACTGTTTAATAGCTTACTACTGTGCATATATTTGTCACTTTGGTGGCTTGAAGTTGACCATGGTGGGAGTATTTATACCACAGGAATCAGCAAATACTACAAATCAGGGCTTGATTTCTTGTTTTGTTGATAGTCTAGACTTAAGAAAATGATGGAGAAATATAAATAACATACGTTAAACTTAAAAATGTGTCATGACTGTAGCTGTTACGAGAAATATTCCTCTAGTGTTTGAAATTATTACCCAATTTAGCAAAGAAGTTGCTCATGTCATTGTCCATTGAATGAAGGTATGAATGCATTTTTCGTCTACTTTTATCTTACTCCTGAACTTAAACAAAAATACCAACCAATATTCATGTCAATGCTAGGGATATAATAGTTCAACAAAATTCAATGAAAGCATTTTATGAAAATTAATTGACTCAGTGGGATCTCTAATGAGCACTGTGTATTTTATATATTTTATAATTATTTATAAATTTTGTGCTACATGACCTTTCCATCAGGAAAATTTATGATAAATTTATATGTATACACACTCATTTTTCTTTGGACAGCCAGTTGTAGTTATTAGCTATTATTTCCTCTGTTACGAATCTACTTTCCTGATTATCTCACCCCCAAGACCCAGTGCAGAGGCCAAACTAGTCTTTCTTTGGGGTGCTCAGTTGTTGCCCTTGCTCACAGTGTGTTAGCGTTCTATGCAGGTCCCTCTACTTGCAGAACAAATACAGTTGAAAGGCAGGGACCTTGAATTATTTAGCTCTGAGCTTTTAGAGCTGAGCTCAGTGCTTGGTATTATACATAGGAGGTACCCAAAAGGTGTTGGTTGAAACAGTGGGGGCCTTGGGTCCTGAGGCAAGGAGAAAGAGAAAAGGGGGTCATATATATAGAAAAGGGACAATGGGGAATACTATAGAACACCTTTTTCTTTTTTTAGCTGAGCCATCCTGCCACCTGTTGGCAACTCAGCAGCAGCTCAGCTCAGGCCGGGAATCAAACCAGTGACCTTGTTGCTCAGAGCTTGCACTCTTGAGCAAGTTCTTAACCAATTGAGTCACTCAGCTGGCCCAGAACACCTTTTCCTTTAGGGTTCCTAAAGGTCTGTATAAACTGCAGCAAGCTTTTACTGATCCAACTACAACTCAGAAGAACTTTTGATGAAGTGAATTTGTTTGGGGATGATCATGTGTTTAAAGTAATGAGATGAGTCACAAGGGAGTTAGCTCACTTTAAGTATTTGATGTGTGTCCTAGGTGAACTCAGCTCAGTGCCCAAATCCTTCCAGACAGTTTCCTCTATAACATTCATTGCACACTTCTTTGAATGCAGCAGGCACTGGACTTTCCATGAATCACATGTAAAAGGAAACGATAATAGAACATCAAAAGCCTGGGAGAACTTACTCTCCTCCCAGCTGACAGGTCCTGCTGTGTATTTGTTTGCAAGCTCTTCCCCCTACCCTTTTGGAAGGGACCTGGCTGCCCCCACTCTTAACAGAGACGTATTCTCAGTCTTTAAAACTCAGCCATTATTGACTGCCTGGCCGAGTTTCCTGTTCAGAGTGCACAAGCACACAGTTCCCCAAAATACACATCCAGCCAGGATCAGATTTCTTTGGACCAGCCAGACACTTCTCTAAGATGAGCAGTTGCCAACAGACTTGGAAGGGAACAGTCTCCCTTTCTCCCTACCTCTATCACATTTGTCATAGCCCCCAGGAAAGGGCAGCTGGGACCTATCCAGCTTCCAGCCATAGTCCGTGCAGAGTAGGCATGTCAAAGAGAATAAGAAAAAATCATTTACATTCCTTCCATACTTTCCACCAACTCATATGCTTCATGTACTCAACAGAACCCCACAGTAGACAAATGAAATAGTCAGGGCATGGATCCTCATCTCTCCCCTGGATTATTTTCTTGTTTTCTGCCAAGTCTATTCTCAATTCAGAGGCCAGAGGGGTCCTGTTAAAAGGCACATCATTATATGTCATTCTTTTGCTCAGAACTCTTCCAATAGCTCCCACTTCAATCAGAGGTAAAGCCAAACCTTGCAATGAATGACTAAAGGCTACGTGGTCAACACCTATTCCTCCCCAATTATTTGATTTTCTACTGGTTTCTCCCTCCTTCAGCCACAATAATCTTGTTCCTCAGACTCATCAGGCATATTACTACCTCAAGACCTTTACCCTCATTTTTCTTTCTGCCTGAAATACACTTCCTCCAGATATCCACATGGCTCACTCCCTCTCCTCCTTTAAGTCTTTGTGCAAATGTTACGTCCTCAGTGAGGTCTATCCTAACATGTATGGTATGATTTAGCACTGCAAATTACCCCCCTCTTCCGGTAATACTGTTCCTTCTCACCATGCTCTGGTTTTCAGACAGAATTTATCACCTTCTGTCATACCATGTAATTGACATATTTATTGTATTCATTGTCTTGCCTATCCAATTGAATGTAAGATCCAAGAGGACAGGGATGTTGTCTTTCTTGTCTATTTTGTATGCCAATGTATCTCAAATGCCAAATATACAGAAAATCTTTCTAGAACAATGCATGGCATGTAGTCGGAACTCAATAAATATTTGTTGAATGAATTACTCTTTATTTTAAATATGAGAAATCCAAGGCTTACTCAAAGTCTCTAACATTATTGATGCAACTGGGAGTAGAAATCAGTTTGTCCCATGCCAGAGCCCGCATCCTCCATCTAACCCTGGCTTTCCCTTCCCTGGCAACTGGATTTACAGGGAATTCCAGAGAGTCCTCTACAGAGCGGAGTAGACAGGTGCCCTTGGGGTTCGCTGCAATCACTTGTCCATCAAGGTCAAGAATACCAAGTAAAAATTCTAAAATGTGGGTTTTCAGCTAAATTCATTTTCTTGCAAATATTCTTTTATTCAAATGATTTTATACACATATGTCATGTTTGCATAATAAGCTTTAAGCAAGGAGTTTTTGTTGTTGTTGGTGGTGGTGGAGGTGGGGAGAGGGAGGTGTGGTTGAGGAGGAATATAGAAACCTTTGCTTAATCATGTGAGCTGATCTAATAATAAAGCCAGTGTCCTCCTCATGACAGAGAGCCCTGGGAAACCAAATAGAAAGTTGCTTTCCTTTAAAGAGACAGATTTACTGAGTCATTGTCTCTGAATTTCCTCTCTGCTACTTCTGTCTTAGACTGCTGATGATTTCATAGCTAATCTACCTAAAGGGGGTTATGAGCCATCATAGAGATTATAGTTTCCAGAAAGTCCTCTATCATGAAAAACTATAGTAACCTGTTGCAATTAGCTATTATTGCATAATAAACTACCCCAAAACTTAGTTGGTTCAAATATCAACCATTTAATTTGCTCACAGTTCTGTGTGTTAGGGATGCAGGGAGGGCTCAGCTGAATGGTCCTTCTGCTCCAGGTGATATCAGCTGGGATCATTGATTTGGCTGGTAGCTGGGCTCAGATCTAAGTTTGGTTTTGAGCACATCTCTAGTGCCTCAGTGATCTTACAAATGGCCTCTCTTTCTCCAGAGACTTGGATCTCTCTCAGAATGGTGATCTTAAGGCTTAGTCCTGGAAGTTGCACAGCGGTGGCATCTGTACCATATTCTATTGGTAAAAACAGGATACAGAGCCCACCTAATTTCAAAAGGAGGAGACTAGCTTTCATTGGGAGAAGAGGCAAAGAATTTGTAACTGTATTTAGTCCATCACATAACCAAATACAGGCAGTCAGTCTCCATCTTCAGCTGTGCTATATGTCCCATCTACTCTTTTTTAAATTAATTAATTAATTAATTTTAATTAGTTTCAGGTGTACAACACAGTGCAATAGTTATACATTTTACCCCTCAAAGTGACAACCCCCCACCCCCAATTTGCCACCCCACTCCCCACCCCCCATATCATATATATCTATTACTCTTCCTCTGACTCTCTTCCACAGCCATCTACTCTTAATAAAAGATGTATTGAAGGAACCTTGAGCATATGATTAACCCAATTGTTTATGCATCTCCATTCTTTATGAATGCTCCCACCTCAGTCAAGCACTCACTTTAGGAATTTTTCTGCCTCCAACTCTGTCCCTGAACAGGCACTACTTCTGTTTGGAACTAGTGTGTCTTGCCATAGAAGTTGCTCCCTAAATCCCAGATTCCGCATCATCATGAACCCCACTGTGTCCAGGGTCCCTGGGAGCCCAGGGCATCACCTCAGCCCTGGCAGATTGCCTAAGGTTTATGTCTTCTTGAACTTTGGAGTGGAACTGAGAGCAGAATCCTTTACAGTCTGTGTCTTCTCAAGTCTAAGGTTCATAGTATAAATCTCTATAGTTAGCTGGTCCTTCAAAGCTGGCTCTTGATTTTTAAACCCTAGTTTCTGGAATTCTGAGCAAATCTTCCTTCCTTCCTTTCTCCTCCTCCCCTCCTGTTCTTTCTCTGTCCTCCTCCTTTTCTTTCATAGAAAATCTCAGTAAAGCATGGCTCTTGCAATAAAAAACACTTTTTCTGATGTCAGTTAAAAGTTCCATTTGGCAATTCAGTTGACTTACTTGAATTGATTCAACTTTTTGGAAAGGAACTTGATAGACTATTAAATTCACAAACGCATTTAATTTGTGACTTTGCAATACCTCTTACAGTTATCTGTGTCTCAAAGGAATATTCTCATATAGACACAAGATGTCTACAAGAATGATTACTGCAGTGCATTTTTTTGTTGTTAATATAAAAAAAAGAAACAACCTAAATATTCATGAGTAAAAGAATGACTAAATCACAGTGTTACTTCCATACTAAAGAATACTAGACAGCAATTAAAAAAGAATGTATTACTCTGTATGTTCTGAAACAAAAAGTTCTTTTATACATTAAGTAAACAAAACAGAACAAAAAACATGTAGGCTAAATCATATTATAGAACTATTTCACTAGTATTAAAAAATAGATCTATATATTTCTGTATCTACACATATATGTAAATTAATATATAGGAGATCTTTCTATACAGGACAACTCAAGAGATGAGAACAGAGTCAGTGGAGATAGTATTAGTGGTCAAAGGAATAGAGCTCTTATCTTTTCTATATAGTTCTGTATTGTTAACATTTTTACAATGCGGATATGATATTACTTGAGTAATAAACAAAATCATATAAAGCATTTTATAATAATTCATTTCATTGAGAGCCAAAACAGAATAACTGCATTTTAAGTATGTCTTTTAAAGAAGACGTAGTAAATAAAAAAAAAAACTTTTAAATAGAGTAATGAATATTTATCTTCAATGGCCACTATCATATTTAACAGTGGAAGACTTAAGCATTACTTAGCAAAGTCAAGAATAAGACTTGAGAGCCCAATAACAAAATTATTATTTAACATTTTCAAAATTTTCACCAATTCAATTCAATAGGAAAATTTTTAAAAAACACAGTAATTTTAGTTTTAAAAAAGAGAGAGAAGGGCCGGCCGAGTGGCACGGTGGTTAAGCGCTGGCTTATGAAGCCAGTGGCCCCGGTTCGAGTCCCACATATGAGGGCTAGTGACACTGCTCTCAAAAAAAAAAAAAAATAGAGAAAAGAGAATGTCAATGTTCATAAGAAGGAATATGAAAGTATTTCTGTTTATAGGTGTGATAATCTTCATGGCAAATCCAAGAGGCTCAAGAGTGAAAAATGATTTGCAAATGCCAAGTTCTTCCTGTTTGCAAGGCCCTCTGATAAGAACTTCATATATATTATCTCTTTTAATTCTCACAAGAAACCTGTGAGGCACATTTATTATCATTCATATTTTACAGATAAGGAAATGAAGAGTAGAAAGTTTAAGTAGGTGGTAAGTGGTGATTGGTGGAGCCAGGATTCCAACCTGAACCACCTGTTATTGGAGCTTGCTTGAGATTCTGCTCATCGATTTTGGAGCTTTGCTACACACTGTTTAAAAGCCAAAGATATTTTTCAATAAGAACTCTGATTATATAATAAATATATAAAAAAGCAATAGCTTTTATATACAATATTTCCAATAACCAATTTGGAAATATCAGGGAAGAAATGCATTCTGTTAATCATGGCAACCACAATTAAGTAGCACACTTAAAAAGGACCAGCAGGAGGAAAACTTTATTAAGAGACAAAGACACTCGAATAAATGGAGAGCCAAGCTCATTTATAGCTTAGAAGTCAATATTGAAAAAATGCTTATTATTCCCAAACCAATCTATAAATGTAATGTAAATTCCAAACAGATTATTAACATTTTTGTCAGAACTTGACCAAATTATTCTTTTTTTTTTTTTTTTTAAGATTTTATTGGGGAATCGGGGAAGGGGAACAGACAGGCTGCTGTCTTTTTGTTCTTCAGTCCAGTTGTAGAAGACATTGCTTCACTGGCCCATATTGGTATCATCATTGCGCTCTTCCCAGATGAGGCAGATTGGTCGCCGGCCTCTGGATGGTCGCTCACTGCGGCTATTGGCAGCTCACGCTGGCTGCCGGCCACTCACTGTAGCCTATGGCAGCCCACTGCAGCAGGGACTGCAGCCTAAACCGTCTCCAGGGTTCGCACAGCCCAGCTCCAGGTGGAGCTGTTGTTAGCTGTAGAGGGCAGTGTCACTGGCCCTCATATGTGGGATCCGAACCGGGGCTGCTGGCATCCCAAAACCAGCTCTCAACCAATACGCCACTCGGCCAGCCCACCAAATTATTCTCTTAAGGAAAATATTTAATTTCAAAACCTGATTATAACAATCAGAAGTGTGTCATATAAAATGTTCCCTTTGGAAGTAGATATTATTTGTGGTTTGGAATGCAAGCTTCTATAAACGCACACACACACATACACACAACACACACACACGACACTGCACTTTTAGCATAGCAATGTCAAAGTAGTGTGTAGAGCAGGTTTATAATGAGTTGTGAGAGCATACGATTAAGTTTTCAGTTTTGTGAGCTGGTTGATAAGCACAACTATTATTAAAAACCAAATTACAAGGGCTGGCCGAGTGGTGCAGTGGTTAAGCTCTGGCTTGGGAAGCCATTGGCCCTGGTTCAGGTCCCACATATGAGGTGACACTACCTTCAAAAAAAAAAAAATCAGATTACATAAACTATATTTAAATGCATTATTTTAAAAACAAAAGTAATACATACTTAATATCATATCATATCAATACATAATTAACATCACTGCTTAATTAGCTTACTACATTTTGCTCTTATGTATGTTTATGAGGTCATTTACATCTTTTGTATCTGGATGATGGACATATAATGGTCTGCTGCTGTGTATTTCTTCCAAACTCTGTCATCAGTGACATTGTGATGGTAGTTTGAAATTGACCATGGTGAGACTATTTAACCACAGAAGTTGGCAAATACTACAAATCAGTGTCTTTTCTTCTTTTCAGATTGCTGGTTGTTAAATATTTAATAGCATACCACCAGGTTAAAATTATGCTAATAGGAGTGATATGTATTTTATTTGTAGGACCAATGAAAGCTTTTTGTTATATATATATATATATATATATATATATATATATATATATATGTAAAATTTTGTTTTAAAACAAGAAGGGGAGCAAAGCAAATTATAACTCCCTTTATAGAAGTAGAATAAATGGAGATGAGGAATAGCACTTGTCTCACAATCAATACTAGATGAGATAAAAAGAGTTTCCTTGTGGCAAAGTACTTAAAAGAATTATCAAACTTAAACATGTAATGATTTTTTTTTTTTTATAAATAGAACATGTTCTAAATCTGCTGACCTTTTCCATGATGAAAGTGGTGTCAGTAAAATATACCTAAAAGACATTTGGAAAAAATAAATACACTTGTCTTTTGGAGCAAAGGTTATGTTGTAACAAAGTGTGAGAGAGTAATAGCTTTTCAAAATAAACTCATGCTTTGGAGTGGATGAGTTTATACTGAAAATAGATAGTGAAATTTTCTCCAGAGTTATGTGATTTTTGAGGCTAAAAATTATATAACTGGGCCATCTATAAAAACTCATATATTTGCTTATTTTAAACACTTGGAAACAGCATAGTCTAACCTTACACAATTCTTTTAAAATAAACTAATTTATTAACAGTGTGAAAAGGTAAAACCTTCCAATTATTTTACGAGAACAACCAATTGACTTCAGGGAACATGGAAACTGTCAGCTGAATTTCAACAAATACATTTGCATAATTGGTGGATGAGATTGGAAAGTGAGTATCACTATTTATTAGGCATAGTCCATAAAGCACTTCTTCTCATTGGTATCTGTGCATGTTGCTGAAGCTCCTTTTCAGTTATTTCAAAACAAGTTACTGGAATATTGTGAATTTAGAACTAGAATTTCGAATGGCTGTATCACAAAGTGGTAAACCAACATTGTCAAAAAAAGCAAGCATATTTTACCTTTGCTAAAACATATTCTTTTTTAGTGAGAGCAAAAATATGCTGTATCCTAATAATTAAAATGAAAATATTTTTAAGTGGCAGTTTATTATATTTCCCTTTTAGAATTCCAAAGGGTGGTGTTTGGAACAGCAGTGACAGTATCACCTGGGAGCTTGTTAGACAGGCAGACTCTCATGTCCCACCCCCTGTCCCACCTCACTGCTTTGAGTGAAATAGAGGAGTCCCCTGCATCCATGTTTTGGCATAAGCAGGAAAAGGGAACGACAAAGCTGCTTTGGGCTTGGGTAGATAGGTGGGTGAGTGGATTGGGAGAGGTGTGTTTTTAGGTCGGAGATTTTAATGACTAGAATAATTCTTTTTTTTTTTTTTTTTTTTTAGGGCAGTGTCACTGGCCCTCATGTGTGAGACCCGAACCGGGGCCGCTGGCTTCCCAAGCCAGCGCCCAACCACCACGCCATTTGGCTGGCCCGACTAGAATAATTCTTGACATTTTGAAGTAAGTTTATGTTAAAACAGACTTTCTGGAAATAAATGGATCCCTTACTTGGTGTAAACCCCAACTCCACGTTTATAAAAGCACCACATCATAAATGCAAATAGTAATGCAAGCTAATATAACACATATTGTGTGTCAGGCATTGTCTTAAATTGTCCTCTTGAACAAATTCATTTAATCCTCCTCATAGCCTTACAAGGTGGGTCTGCTATTAGCCCCAGATAAGGACACTCCAGGCACAGAGAGGTTATTTGTTCAAGGTCACATCACTAATAGTAGCAAGGCCAGGATTTGGACCTAGTCAGTCTGTCTCCAGACCCCCTGCTTTTAATCTTTACATGACTCTGCTTGGGTATAAAATGTATAAATGAATAAACACGCATATGTTGAGGATGCAAATATTTTTATCAATGGGGAACATGATCCAAAAATTTAGAGGCCACTAGCCTAGGGGAATGTAGGCTCAAGTGCTAGTTGACATAAAACGCTTTTCATAACCTGGCGCTTGCCAATCTCTCTGACCTACCTCTCACCCTCCTCCCTTGCAACCTGTGCTCAGAATTCTGCCAGCTTGAACTAGATCCTGGCAGCTTCCTGAATTCCTAGTGCTGCCTCCCATCTCCTATTCCTATTTGGCTTTGGAATTCAGCTCAGTCATTGCCTTCCCTTTCCTAATTATCTGCTCTTTCCCCCACAAGATCAGCCCAGATATCCTCCACCTAGCATTTTCTGCATACTTCTCCATGACACTATTTTGTCATCATCTATTCACTTGTTTGTTTGCCATCTATGAGGGCAGTGTTCTATGTTTATATTTGTATGCCCAACACCTAGTGCAGAGCCTGCCACGTAGTGGGTTCTGTTTGCCAGGATGAATGAATGATTGATGAAAGAGAAAGCAACTACTGTCCTAGGAGTTGCTCTATGACCTGTTATTTGTGTAATGGCCACCAGAGGGGGACAGACGAACAGGGTCCTGTGAACAGCACCCATCTAGAAGATTTCAGGCTGAGAAATTAAAGGATTATTTCAGGCCTGCAAGGGAAGTTCAGTGGTCACATAAGCCCTCCCTCTGTTTTAGACATGAATGAACAAATCCTTCCAAGTAAGCATAGTGATAAAGTTTGTATTTTATTTTATTTTATATTTTTGAACCCAGACAATCTCTAAATAAGAAAACTTGGATTCTGGTTCCAATTCTAACGTTTATTTAGCTTGTCAGATCTCAGACGAGACCTTGGATTTTGGAGCCTTCATTTCCAAATCTGACCAATTGGAGATGCACTCATTTGCCTACCTCCGAGGAGTGTTCTGAGACCCACAGGTAACAATGCACATGAACACCTGAAAAATGACAAGACAACATGTGAAGTGCAATTAGAATCAAGGGGCTAAATAAAAATAAGTCCAACCATCCTTGTTCAAAATTATTTTTTTGAAATGTGGCCTGAAAGCCAAGGCATCTTTCTGGGTCAATCAGCATAGACTTGACTACAGAGCGTAGTTGAGAGTCAAGCTGTGGATTGTTTAGACCATCTCACTCACTTGGCTCCCACGTGACTGTCTCAGCCATATTGCTATGGGCCAACTAGTGCATCTGCATCTAGCATCATCAATATCTGGATAATTCATAGGTCTCCCCACAAATGTGCACCTTTATAAACAATTTTTTCTAAATGTGCAAAGATGCAGTTGCAATAAATAAAACAAATTCACGTAAAAACTTTCCTGAGTTTCTACTCACATTTTATCATGATGAATTTTTAAAAATCAACAAATAGTAAAAAACACATTCAGAATAGAATTGTATCATGTGCAGGCATATTGAGCCTGTGCAAATTTGATAATATGGGCTTAGCAAATTAACTCACAAGCAGCAAAACAAAAATGACACCCACAAACATTTAATAGCATTGGTGATTTGGCAGTGGCCCCTTTCAGTGGGAATACCTGGGCTGTGTACGGGTTGATAGATGTGATTACTTCTCAGTGGGTCTCCCCCTTCTTACAAATGCCCCTCAAAACAAGTGTAGCTCTGTGTTTGTAAGTAACGTAAGGGCATTTTAAAGGGGAATTTAAAAAATAGGCAATAGTTTTGCCTTATATTTTATCTTTAGAAACTAACTCGCCATGGAAGATGCATCATGAGAAGGTCTATGAATTTTTTTAAAATTTTTTTATTATTATTAGTTACAGATGTACAAAACAATGCAATAGTTATTTTTTTCCACCCCTTACAAAGTGACTCCCCACTCCCCTGCCCCCCACACCCGATATCATACATATCTATTACAATGTCTGTGAATTTTTTGATACAAAAATCGGAAACCACTGATCTAGCCTGCAAAACCCTGAGACCCTCACCCCCCCAATCCACCCTAGTGGCTCCCCAGAGATTGAGGTAGAACCTAGGCCTCCTTCTTCAAGACCAGTGTTCTTTTACCCACAACTGTGCATGTCAGTATGACTTTCATTCTGAAGGACGTCCTACACCCAGGCCTCTGGGAGTCTGTAAGCATCTAAAGTGTGCATACAGTACATATAAGGACACTCTCCCAACATAGGCGGGCCACCCCCACAAAGATTTTACCTACAAATCTTCATTTTTCAAGGTCTAGCCTTCCTATACGGAGAGCATCCCATGGAATTATATGGCATGGCAACCCTTCCTGCTTATCGTCTCCATTCTCTTTCTTGTGTAACTCTTCTATTGGCATCAGGACGTGAACTGGAAGAGAATCTCAAGCCAGTTTTGAGCTTCAGTCTGGGCAATCAGAGTCATGTGGGAAAAATTTCAGAGGCCGAGCTGTCTTCGGAAGGCCGTCAAGATCCAATTTCCTTTCCTCCCTTCCTTCCTCAGAAATGTTAAAGGGCAGATGCAGCCCCCGTTCCAGCAGTATTTCACCCTCTGACCCAGTTTTTGAGCTTCCTTTTCCTTTTAGATGAGGTCGTACTTCCTTGACACTTTTGGGCTCTATTCCTTGAAGGTCAGAAGACATTCTTTGTGTGAGGGGGGTTAGTCCCTTGACTTAGGGAGTGCAGGGTGCTGGAGGAGCAGTCTACAACAGCTGACAGGCCTAGGAGTGTGAACTGGCAGGCCTGTGGGCACGGGGACCAATTGTTCACTCATGCACTTACCCTCTAAACTAAGCTCAGCTCCCAGTACTACATGGAGCCAGCTTCCCTCCTCTCTGGTGAAAGAGGAGACCTCTTTGGTGAGGGAGAAATACAACATTGAGCGTCTACTTTTTTTTTTTTTTTTTTTTGAGGGCAGTGTCACTGGCCCTCATATGTGGGACCCGAACCAGGGCCACTGGCTTCCCAAGCCAGCGCTTAACCACCACGTCACTCGACTGGTCCAACAACATTGAGCTTCTAGATTAATAGACTTTCCAAACCCCAAAGGAGGCTGTGGAATTTAGGATTATCAGGGCTCCAAAGCCTTACTGACTATTTTGAAGGCCTGAGGAAAATTATATAAAAGATGGTGGATGGTTCCTTGGGCTCCCATTACTGGGTGGCCTGAGCTTTTGCAGTCAGAATTTAGTTAGATCTCAAAGAGATCTTGCTGACTTTGAGAGCTCATAGATACCAGAACAGACTGGGAAGGAAGACAGTAGAATCTACTTTGGAGGTCTTTAAAAATAGGATGGCTTCTCTTTACTGTGGAATGGTCTGGAATGACAGTTCATAAGAAAACTGAAAACATGACAACCGCAAAGCTCTTTATTTACACCAACCCTTGATTTTAAGCTGTTTTAGATTTGTTACAAATCCCCACATTCTTTGCTTGCCTGTACAATATTAAATACATATTGAAGATGCTTGCAACATGCCCGGATACTAGAACTCCAGTATGGAGGAAGGAAATTGATATTTGGCAGGGAATCCCTGAGCAATAAACGTGTATGGAAAATTATGTCCACAAATGGAGCTTCAAACCCCCTCTCTAAGGAACTGACAGGGTTTTCCCCCTAAGTAACCTCATGCTTCCACTAATTATATAAGGCAATTTTTAACCTCTGCACCCTTTCCCATCTTCTTCCTCACTTTCTCACCTCTTTCCTAATCTAGTTCCCAAGACTTCCAGAAGATTCTTTTGAGGGGTCCTTAATCCCCTACTGCTGCTTTAACTGGCAAGCATGAAGGCAGGAAAGAGGGATGAGAGAGGCAACTTAGGGAGGCAGCAGGGGAACCTTGACCTGAGACCTCCTTTTCACTTCTGTCTTCCTTCTCCCAGTCATACCCTTAGAGCCTTGTTCTCTGTGCTTAGCCATGTTTTCTGAACTAAAGTAAGGGCATGAGATCTGACAAGGACATATATGCTTATGGGAAAAATGGGACACAGTGTACTTGAGATGGGTTCTGTCCCAGGTAATTGGAAACCCTAGTCACAGATCACATACTAAGCTCTAACTCAAAAATCAAGTACATGCCAGTTTACTTTTCTAGACCTTATCAGTGTGGCAGGGATTTCACATATGGATGCATTTTTGCTTCATGTCAGTCATGCTTAGGGACACACCAAATAACGTGAAAGCCATTTTAAGATGTTCAGCAGTGCTTGGCATACTATCTTGAATAACATCCCCACCACCCCAGAGATATTAAAAGGTACTTCTACCCCCACCCCACCCCTTCCAGAAGTACACGAATGCAGTACAACGGACAAGTAAACATCATATAACGTTTGCCACGCATTTAAATATTTCTTGAATCATATTTACTCTGTTTGAGAGACAATATCATTTTTTTGAGGTCTCAAACATTTTTGAGGGCATTCAAAAGCTTTTGACCTCATATGTTCTGCTTATAGGATCCAGTGGCTAAAATGCCCATAACGTCTGCAAACCCAAACATATTTATAAGCATTGCTTATAATCCTAAGTTTCATGGCCTCCTTTGGGGCTTGAAAAGTCTATTAATCTAGAAGCTCAGTGTTGTATTTCCCCCTCACCAAAGAGGTCTCTTCTTTCACCAGAAAGGAGGGAAGCTGGCTCCAGGTAGTACTGGGAGCTGAGCTTAGTTAGAGGGTAAGTGGGTGAGTGAACAATTGGTCCCCATGCCCACACAGGGCAGGTAGTGGGTTGTTGAGGAAAGGAAAACTCTCAAAAATTTCCATTTAATCCATTTACATTGAAAGCCATTGTTGATAGATATATAGTTATTGCCATTTTATTATTCACATTCTTTAATCTCTTTTTTTCGTCTTAAAGAAGTCCCTCTAAGATTCTTTGTAATACTGGTTTGGTGGTGATGAATTCCTTTAGCTTTTTCTTGTTTGGGAAACTCTTTACGTGTCCTTTAAGTCTAAAAGCTTTGCTGGGTAGAATAATCTTGGCTGTAGGTCCCTACTTTTCATCACTTTGAATATTTCATGCCAATCCCTTCTGGCCTGCAAAGTTTCTGTTGAGAAATCAGCTGACAATCTTATGGGAGCTCCCTTACAGGTAACTAATTGCCTTTCTTTTGCTGCTTTTAGGATCCTCTCTTTGTCTTTAACCTTTGCCATTTTAATTGTAATGTGTCTTGGGGTGGGCCTGTTTGGGTTCATCTTGTTTGGGATGTTCTGCACCTCCTGGGCTTGTGTGTCTATTTCCCTCATCAGGTTAGAAAAGGTTCCCTCCCAATTCTCAACCACCACATGGAGGGTTTGGGGCTGGCCCGTTTTGTGTCTCTGCCCCTCCTACCAATCTCAATGTGGCTTCTTCTTTATATCCTCAGTTATAGGACTTGAATTCAGCTAGACTTCAGATGGTTCTCCAGGTTGGTTGTTCTGTACTTTAGTTGTAATTTTCATGTGTTCATTGGAGGAGGCAAGCACAGTATTTATCTTCTTTGACCTCTTGGATCCTCAGTGTGAGGCTATTTTAGATTGCATGGTGGTCCAGGAAAATTTCTTTGAAGAAGCTAGCATTGTAACCGAGCTTTGAGAGCTTCAAAGGAGCCAGCTGGAAGGAGGTCTCAGGACAGAATCATCTAGACATAGGGATCAGTTTGTGCAAAGACCCTTAAACAAGAACTTCAGCAAGTTTCAGGAATACAAAGAAAGCCAGTCGTCAGGAGCACAGGAAGTAAAAGTGAGTGCTAGGCAATGATATCAGACTCAAAGAAAATTGTATCATGTTCACTATTTAACCTAACAGTTGCTCTGGTGTCCCAAATATCTTGTTCCTCAAAACTTGGAGTCCACTTCTTTTTTCTCCATCAAAGGACTCCATCATTTTCATGACTCAACTGCTTTTTGCCTCTACTTCTCTCTCTGTTTGCTAAATCATGTGCAGCTTTCAGCGTCACCATCCCTGTCTCAATTCATTTTGCATTAAAATCTCCCTAGGGTGAGGATATGAGCATGTTGGCTAATCACGACCAATAAGAAGTGTTCCTACTGAGCAGAGAGTTTCATGCTAGGCCTTTTCATTGGCTGCTATTCTTCCTTAGGTCCAGCTTCCCCAATTTGGGCTCCTGGGTCAATCACTTTTGGCCAGGGTCTCATGACTCAGAGCGTGGCAACTTATTTTGAAGGAAACTATAATGACTGCTTTCCTCAGAATCAGGTTGTATGCTGGGCCCCAATTAAAGAGAATGGCAGAATATTTATAAGAAGGATATTTACAACAAGCCTAATAAGAGGCTTGTTCTTTACAAAGGGGATAGTGATTAGCTACCCTTCCCCATCCAGATGTAGAAGCCAGCTGTCCACATAGCTTCTTCTGACTGTCTTTCTTCTTCTTTCTGCCAAAGGTGGTCACAATTATATCTCCCATCCCATATGCTCTTATGAAATGTGTCCTTGCTATTTCTCTATTAAAAGGTAGAGTCTGGGCTAGATGTGTGACTAGCTTTAACCAATAGAACCCAGCAGAGGTACTCTATGTAAAGGAACAGCAGCTCCCATCTTCACCTGTTGGAATATCCCTTCTTGAAACTCAGCCTTCACACTATGAGGAAGCCCAGTTGCCCTATGAAAAGCCTCAGTGGAAGAGAACTGAGGTTTCCATCCAGCAACCCCAGCTGAGCTCCTAGTTGACAGCCAACACCAACTTCCAGTAATGTGAGTGAAGCCACCAAGGACCTGATCAATCCACAGAATTGTAAGGCATAACCAACTGTTTGTTCTAAGTCCCTATGTTTTAGGGTGGTTTTGTGCAATAATAGTTAACCAAACTGCTCCTAAATGTTCAGTTTCCATAATCCCAGCATAAGAGAGTTGTGAGGGGACAGCAAATAAGTCATGTCCCATTGCATTGCAATTGGTCTTATAGAGCTTCAGAATCAGGTGCAGGTAACCAGGCCTGAGAAAATGGAAAACAAAAATTGTTCATTTTACTTGGTAATTGCTTCTCTTTGGAAAATTATTAGAAGAAAACTCCTGTATATCCTAGGGACAAGTAGCCCAGACCACTCTTGCTTGGGACCCTGCCCTGGTGGTGGTGGCACTTTAGGGGAGACTACAAGGACAGCCAGGAAGGGAGAGAAGACATCAGAAGAGGATTCAGTGTGATGGGGAATACTAGTCTGACATTTTTGATCTGAGAGTTTAGAATATGATACTGTCAGTTTCTGTAGAATCAGAGATGTTTACATGGATATTGTTTTATTATTTAGATGCCAATTCTTCATATGGTGAAATGAAAAACCTCTTGTTCTCTTTCCCTTTCTCTTCTACTTTCTGCTTCTCACTCTTTTATTCACACTATTCCACTTTTTTTTTTTTTGAGAGAAGAAACAACAAAGATGTTCAACTTGTTATTGAGCTCCAGCCTGAAATTTGAATATTTGGTCTTCACCCAAAGTCAATATTTTGGGACACGTTTGCACTAAGTCATCATACACTCCTGGGTTACAGCATGAAAAATCCCCCTGGTTTTCCATTGGGGGAAAAAAAATTCTGAAATCTATGTACTAAAAGCTATCAAATGTTGTAGGCTGTAAACTTCAAACTTGGCAGGATAAAATGATCATCAGTGAAGGAAATTTAAGTTAGGAGCAAATAAAGTAGCCAAAACTTGTAATGTGTTAAAGGCACGTAGACCAGAGCTTGTGCAGAGCATCGGAAGGTGAAACCCTGAGTCATAACTGACCTGTCACTGAGCAGGGTAATAGGCAGGGTAGCTTATCTCTTGCTTGATAATTCTGATTGCCTCATAATTGGTCTCCTTAATTTGTATTTTATCTTTTAAAATCACAAGTCTGATCAGGTCATTTTTCTGTTTATAAAGCTTTGGTGACTCTTCATTGCCCTCAGGATAGTTCAACACTTCTCAAAATGCCAGAAGAGGTGGTTGGCATGATCCAGCTCTGTTTCCCTCTCTAGCCACAGCTCTGGCCTCACCGGAACTCACATCCTTTTCCTACTCATGCTGAACTCCATGGTGTTCCAAGAGCGTTATTGCTCTCCAGCATGAGTCCTTGTACATACCGTTCTTTCTGCTGGGACTGCACCCTATCCCCAACTCTTATTTGTCCACCAAGAATCAGCTCAAATGTCACCTCTTCCATGAAGGACTAGGGGTGCCTGCTCTGGATTCCCACAACATTTGGGAATTTGTCATTTGGTGTGATAATCATTAATTTACATGTATATGTCTGCCCCCCTCCCCCACCAAACTGTGAACTCCCTAAGGGCAGTTATCAAGTTGTGTTTGACCTTTTAATCCCTAAAAGCTACATAGTGCCTGACTTACAATAGATGCTGGATAAATGATTGTGAATAAAAACTAAACAGATAACCCTCAATCCTATCTACATTTTTGTATGATAGGAAGAAGCCAGAGAAATACAGGGTAGCAAGCAGGGCTTTGAAAATGAAGTCCTATAGACTTGAAACTCCAAGATCTGAAGAGAATTATATGTTCGTGTCATAATTTTGGCCAGAATTAATCCCTGTAAAATAACTCCCACATCCTCAGCAACTCACATGGTAGTGTTCTTGTTTTGAGAAGTGTTGCCACAACAGATTCTGTGTCACAGAGGTTTGCAATTTACTCATTTAATTAACAAAGATAGTTTGAATTCCAACTGTGCCAGGCCTTGTCCATATTTAAATATGAAGACAACATAGCTTGTTTTCATCAGTTTGTTGTCTGGTGGGGAATTGGTAATGGGATTTGATTTTGACTTGATGTTATTGTTGTTGTTAAGGCTTCTGCAAGTACAAGGTTCTTTGTGGGGAGGGCTGCCCTAATTACAGGGAACTCAGCTGACCAAGTTAATTCTGCTCCAAAAAATGTTTTTAATTTTTTTTCCCAGAAGAAAAAAAAGATGCATAAATCTCACACAACAGAGTAAATGTGGATGACACTCTCCACCATGGGAACAAAACATTTTTTAAAACAAATGATACATTAACAAATAAATAAGAAGATACAGGATGCAGACATTTAGAAGGAAAGAAATCCAAGCACTGTGCTTCTGACATACCTGAGTCACAAGGATGGAGCAGACTTCTGTTCCTAGAGGCACAATTTGTCCCTAAAATCCTTGAGAATCATGGTCCAAATTCTATGTGTGAGGGATAAAATGTCCTTGAATGAATGGGTTAGAAAGGAAATGGAAGACAGCAATCACCTAGAATGGGCCCTCTGTCTCCTAGGTCAGGCTTCAAATTTACCTAATCATGGTCAAGGCATTGATGCAGGGGAGGACACCAATATGTAGATGACATCAATCAGTGGACCTATGTCCATGGATCACAGGAATTTAGGATGAATAACATGGAGGCATTGGGGGGAGAGCTGAGAAATATACCTAAAATTCTGCTTTGAATGTTGTTCATTTAGTCAACTATCCAAATCGGAAATATCCACTCACTTCTGCTTTTCTTTTGAAAGTTCAACTTCTTAGATCTAAAAATGCATTTAAAGGAGAACCTAAGGATAGTTGTTTGCTTTTGAATAATAATAATAATAATAATAATAATAATAATAATAATGTTAAATATTGTAAATTATTAGCTCCAATTCTTCCCCCTTTCTGTCTAAGCCTTCTGCTGTCTATATTTGTCATGTATATTTGTACTTTCCTGACCTTGACTTGTGCTTTGGCCAATGGAATGTGTGTAGAAGTGATGATATGACAGGTTTGCGTCTAGGTCTTAAGGGGAAGTGCCTGATTCTGCTTGTCTCTCCTGTACCCCTTCCATTAACATGAAAGAGTTTATCCTAAGTAGTTGCTGCCTCTTAGCAACAATGAATACACCTGGAACACATATGAGGTCAAAATCGATGAGGAGGGCCGGCTGAGTGGTGCATTGGTTAAGCGCTGGCTTGGGACGCCAGCAGCCCCGGTTCGGGTCCCACATATGAGGGCCAGTGACACTGCCCTCAAAAAAAAAAAAAAATTGATGAGGAGCCAAGCCCAGCTGGGCCTTCAGCTTCAAGCAGAACCACCCAGCTGATACCAGTCTAGATCAGCAGACCCACAGTCAACCCTCAGATACATAAGCACGAATTAATAATTATTGTTGTCATCATTTGGGTTAATTTGTTATGCAGCAATAACTGACTGATACAAATAATAATAATAATAATAGTCTAACTTGCTTATAACTTACCCAGAGCCACTCAGCTAGTGCCCAGTGCCAACACAATTCAAATCTGGCTCTAAACTCTGTGCTCTTCATCACCTCCTTACATCACCTTGAGAAATGAACTTAGTACTCTGGGGAGTTTTTCCCAGGCAAACATTTTCACCCTGGAATGAAGAGAAGATGAGAAAATACACAGGTTTCTTTTTCAGATGGTTTTCAGGGAAGAAGAGAGCTACAATCATGTCAGAATAATGCATTCATGAAAATATTCAGTCAGAGCCCCTCAAGTCTCACAGAGAGGGGGACAAATATATTACAAATAGAAAAATTAAGAAAAGCAGGATTCAGGATTAAAGAATGGCAGGCCATTAAGAAATAAGGATGACTGAGAGACTATTTAGCATTACTGCTATTGTGCTAGACTTTTCCCATTGCTTACTAGATTGGTGATTTTTCTCCATGTCTCAGTTTTCTCAGCTGTGAAATAGGAATAATGAAAGGAATTAGGGTTATTGAGAGGATTAAATGCGTGAATATATGTAAAGTGCTTACAAGAGCACCTGGCACATGATAAGTAGTTTTATATATGTTAGACATTTTAGTTTAGTGGTGCCTCCATAATTAAGCACTGTCTTTAGTTTGCCTGGTAATTCTGATTTCACCACTGTGATAGTTTTGTATTGTGTTAACGTAGCTACTAGAACTACATTTCCCAGAATTCCTTTCCCTATATTGTCTGGGTTAGGATTGCTATATGAAAAATTTGCTTGGGATTTGGAAGGTAGAAGTGAGGCAGAAGCCATCATGTTCTGAAGGTTTGTGTAGAGTAGAGGGTGCCGCTGCAGCTTGTCACTGATCTGCAGGGCCACTTGATCAGGACAGGGCAGCAGATGGGCCTGTATCTACTCCACTACCTCTGGACCTCCTCCTATGGTTTCCCCAAGTCCTAGCCAGATGTGTGTGCAACTAAAGGTCCCAGCTTCCATGGGGTTTAAGTTGAGATGGTGGGAGACAGATATGGATTGCAGTTGGTCCTCATGGATTTCAGTTTGTCCTTGTGAATTACTGTTTGTTTCCATAGGTTATATTTATTTTTGCCCTTGCTCTCCCCCACTTGATATCCAGCTTTCCTTCCAAACTGCCAGGCCTGCCGACCTATAGTAAATACCATATGCAGAGGTAATAGCTCTGTACAGACATCTTCACCAACTCCCATCAGTACTCAAGTTCTAATCCATATGTCAAGTCTGTTTTTCTATTACTTATCATGGTTCTGTTTCCCTGATTGAACCTTGACTGATTACCTCCCACCCCAATTAACTTAGTAGTTGGGAGATAAGGCATTGCATCATTAAAAACTCATGGTTCTTTTTTAAAATTTTGCGTTTACCATAACTCTAAGCATCTTGGTTCTCAACCCCACCCCCATTCATCCATCACCTTCTCAGAACTTCCCTGTAGGAGAACTTTGAGCAACAGTGAATGAGTGTTGGATGCTGAAATCCTCACAGAAAAAATATTCAACTCCTGGCTTCAGAGCACCAATGGGTGGAGTTAACCACAGATTTGTCATCAGATTTCAAAATCAAAGCAGTAGGATTTTCCTAAAAATAAATTAAAAAAAAAAAAGAGTCCTATTCACCTCAATATTGCTATTTTCACAATTTCCCAGAACAAGTTGTACAGAGTCATACAAATGCTATGAAGATAGGTCCAAATGAAATACAGAATTCATAATAAGAGGATGTTGTTACTCCGAAAAAGGGTAACCTAGTATGCTTTGGGATAGTATTGCAGTAATGAAAACAAGCTCAATGTTCATGTTAGATAAACAATTGTAGTCACAGCCCTAGAAGTTTAGGAAGTGACTCATCTTGAGGAATGGGCCCTGAGTGGAGGCTCTGTTTACTTCAGCCCTTCTTCAGTGGTTGACACAAACATTCTTTTTACCCCTGTGACTTTGCCACTGGGAGGTGCTGTTGCAGCCAGACACACTGGCCTCTGCTTCTACTATATATACCATTCACCTGTTATGCTCCCTGAGGCCTTGTGTTTTCTGCCTCCACCTTTCACTCTCCCTAGGAGTGGCCATTCTTGAAAGCCAATGGATTTCCTGGTAGGTGGAGTGTAAATACTTTAGGAAGCCTGTCCTCACAAGAAGGGCCTATTGTTAAGGACTTTTGGTCTGAGGTGTGTTGGCAGAACCCAGAGGACAACAAAGAATAGAGCAGGGGTCAGCTCCAAACCTAATCAACCAGCAAAAGAAGAAAGGGATTGAAAGGGAGTTCAGAGATTGTACCTGGAGGGTAGGGGCAGATGCAAGGCCGAAGTCAGTGTGTGTGTGTGTGTGTATGTGTGTGTGTGTGTGTGTGTGTGTGGGTCATGCAAATAGGAAGTGATGGTTGGGGTCAAGGCCACAACAAGGCCAAGGATGGTGGCACAGAGGAGAGTTTGGGCAGGAGAGATTGAGGGGCCCCTGATCCTGATACTTGGACTGGATCTGGGGCAGGTCAGAGGGTATATCACCAGGAAGGCTCTGCTGATTACACTGTTGTCTTTTTTTCCCTTCATCTGAGTGTGTTTCATCACCAGGACCAGGAGTTTCTACTGCCATGGCTGTAGACGGGTGACCACTCATGAAGCAGTGTGGTGCAATGGAGACACATCATTCGGAGAAATTGTGTCCTTTTGCACCAGGACACATGAACAACCATGTTCACAGAGGCATTATTCATAATTGCTCCCAACCCAAAATTAACCAAACTACCTCACAACTATAATATGGATCAAGAAATTGTGGTATATTGATAAACAAATTGTGGCTGATTTATACTGTGGAATACTATACTGGTTTCCTGGGGCTTGCATACAAATTACCACAAACTATGTGGCTTAAAAATCACAGAAATTTATTCTCTCTCAATTCAGAAGGCCAGAATTTCAAAATCAGGATGTCAGCAGTGTTGGTTCCTTCTGAGGCTCTGAGGAAGAATTTATTCTATGCCTCTCGCATGGCTTCTGGCGGTTGCATGCGATCTTTGGTGTTCCTTGGCTTGTAGCTGCATTACTCCAATCTCTGCCTCTGCCTTCACATTGTGTTCTCTCTGTTTCTCTCTGTGTCTTCAAATGGCCTCTTACAAAGACATTAGTCACTGGATTTAGGATCCACCCTAATCCAGTATGATCTCATCTTAACTGATTACAACTGCAAAGACACTGTTTCTGAAAATGTTCACATTCTGAGGATCTGGATGGACATGAATTTTTGGGAAACACTATTCAACCTAGTACAAATACTGTACAACAGTGAAAACAAATCAACTATAGCTACATGCAGCAAAATGGACAAAACTCTCAAACACAATATTTAGTTAAAGAGGCTAGACACAGAAGAATGTGGGCTGTGATATTACATTATAAAGTTAAAAGTTAGGAAAAACTAAACTATAGTGTTTAGAGATGCATACTTCGGTGATGACACTAACAAAAAGCAAGCAAATGATTCCCATAAAAGTCAGGATAATGGTTACCTTTAGGAGGGAGATAGGGAAAGGGCAAGAGAGGGGGTTTCAGGCATCTTGGAATGTTCTAATTCTTGACATGGCTGGTGGTTACAATCATGTTCATTTTAAGCATTTCATTAAGCTATTTTATTTCCTATATGTATGCCCCTTTCCACATAATACAAGTTGCTGTTTAGAGACTTGTAGTTCCAGGTTCTGCCAGTATCAGTTGGGTCTTAGGTTAGTTGCCTCTCTGGACCTCAGTTTTCTCATCTATAAAATGAGGAGCTTGGGGCTGGCCGAGTGGCGCGGTGGTTAAGTGCTGGCTTGGGAAGCCAGCGGCCCTGGTTCAGGTCCCACATATGAGGGCCAGTGACACTGCCCTCAAAAAAAAAAAAATGAGGAGCTTCGACATGATGCTCTGTGAGGCCCCTCCCAGACCTACCATCCTGGGTTTATAACTCTTGTGATTTTCACAGCACTACTGTGAGGTGGGGAGACACTCAACATTATGTTTATAGAAAGGAAACCATGGTTAGGCTTTGAACCCAGACAGATGTGGCTTTGAGCCTCAGCTCTGCCCTTTCTCTTCAAGAGACCATGTACAGATTACTTCAGTTCTCTGGGCTGTGGCTTCCTGAGCTACAGAATGGGTATAATAAGGGAATCCTCCTTACAGGGTTGATGAGAAGATAAAAAGAATGATGTGTATGAATTACCTGGCTCAGGTAATGTGCCTGGAATCCAGAAAAATCACTGGTAACTGGTAGCTCCAAATCTGGCAAAATCCAAACAAGTCAGACCAATTCAACAAATTATTCTTTTTTTTTTTTTAAAGATTTTTCTTATTTTTTAATTGGGGAATGGGGAATTGGGGGAGGGGAACAGCGTTGGGGAATCGGGGAAGGGGAACAGTCAAGTTTCTGTCTTTTTGCTCTTCAGTCTAGTTGTGGAAGACGTTGCTTCACTGGCCCATGTTAGTATCGTCATTGCACTCTTCCTGGGTGAGGCAGATCAGTCGCCAGCCTCTGGATGGTCGCTCACTGCGTCTATTGGCAGCTAATGCTGGCTGCCAGCCGCTCATGCTGGCTGCCGGCCATTCACTGTAGTCTATGGCAGCTCATTGCAGCAGGGGCTGCAGCCTACACCATTGCCGGGGCTCGCACAGCCCAGCTCCAGGTGGAGCTGTTGTTCACCATCTTAGCTGTAGAGGGCAGTGTCACTGGCCCTCATATGTGGAATCTGAACCGGGGCCGCTGGTGTCCCAAACCAGCTCTTAACCAATGCGCCACTCGGCCGGCCCAACAAATTATTCTTGAATACCTATTATGCAGGTGAGAATTCCCACATATGTGATCTCCTTTAGTCCTCACCTCAATTCTGTGAGCCCGCTTAACTTTCTGTGTTTTTACAGATGATAATGTTGGTGATAAGAGGGAGGGAGTAAGTAATATGAGCAATGTACTTCTTTAGAAAGATTCCTCTGGCAGCTTTGGGGACAGACTAGAAGTAAGAGAGAAAGAGTGCAGGTGAGATCTGCATCAAAGGGGATGGGAACAAGGCCAGGACATGCAGGTGTCAAGAGCCAGGGTCACACCGACCTCGCTCACTACTGTGGCCAAGTCTCATTGCATGTTTGCTGAGTGAATGGGTGACTAAATGGTGTCTGAGACAGACCTTGTGGATGTAAGGCAGAGAGGTGAAGACACTGAGGGGCCAGTGGTGACTCTGGGGCTTCCAGATCAATCTGTTTCCAGGTAAGGATGGGCAGTGGGAGGAGCAATTAAGGAGGAGAGGCAGGTTTCGGTGAGACAGGGTTGATACGAGACGTTAGTTCAACACTGTGTAAAGAGCTTGGCAAACTGGCGCAAATGCTAGGCTCGTGGCCAGGTCTGGACTAGGCATGGAGAACTTGAACTCAAGTTCTCTGCATCATAGCTCAGGATGAGTCCTGCTTCACGCCCAACTCACTGGAATTTTTAATAATTGGGAGTAAGGGTGACTTTGTAATACACAGCCAACCCCTCTTCTGCCCTTATTTCTATCTGGACTTGCACTGCTCACAAATCGGCCATTGCTGGTTCTTAGTCAGTGATGCCTCTGGGTTATGACAGCTTGAAGACTAACTTTGTGAATAGGTCACCTAAATGGCAGAACCCGAAGTGCCTCAGTACCTCAAATCCCACAGGTAATTATAACATATCCTTTAGATCAACCATTCCTCTCCTTATGGCCTTTTAAAATACGCATCTACCCCAGGCCTCATAAACAGCATAATTCTCCAACATGATAGTAGGACTGATATCTTAAATGTTCCCTCTGTGACATGAGAGTAAGATACAAGAAAACACTGGGCATCTGGGTAGGAGAGGATGGTGAGCAGTGAAAGGGACTGATAAAATGTATTTAAAAAGGCAGACCATGTATGGGCAGAGGAGATAAATTTCATATACTTGAATATCCTGAAAATGTTCTTACTCCACAGGCATCTTCCACCACTTCTCACTTATTTGACTGGAGGAAAAGGCCCTTATGTGCCAAACATAGGGAGGCTCTTTATCAACATTAACATGCAAACATCAGATCAACCCATTTTACAGATGAGAAAGTTGCATCTCAGCAGGGCCATTTGCTCATCTAGCCAGTGGGAGAGAGCAGAGCATGGTGGTAAAGCATTCAGCTGTGATGGGTTCAAATCCTGTTTCGTGCTGTTCAGCTGGGTGACCTCAACTTCCTTCTGCTGCTGTTGCCTCCTCATCCTCTAGCATTGGAGTGAAGATTAAATGGGAAGATGTTTTGAAGGGATCAGTGTAAATGTTAGCTGTGCTCTCAAACATGCTAGGCAGTGGGTAGGCCCTGTGGATCCAAAGACAACGGAGTTTACCAGATGAGTCCACACTAGCATTAAAAGCCTGGCTATTTGTGGTACTGTTAAGTTGTGACTTCTTGGGGGCCTATCCCTGAGTTGACATGCATGAAGGCTTTTGTTCTTTAGCTGAAGGAGAAAAAGGGATGAGTTGTTTTGGAAGGGATTGGGAGAAAAACTTGGAGAAGGACTAGAGAAAGTCTGGGGTGCTGACTGCCTCCCACACAGCCATGGACAGGAACCGGCCCCATGGCTCCACATGCCCATGGAGAGAGACATACACAAGTTAGGAGTGTCTTGCTCCCTCTCCTCTTTGCCCTGCTGGCCCAGCCGCCTTGAAGCAGCAGAAACAGTGTCCAGAGCGAAGATGCTCACGTCCAGGTGACTGAATGACCCTCCCAACCCCAAGCCCCGCCCTGGTATGAAACAAATGGTAAGTTGGCACAATCAATAGCTAGCTATTCAGCGACAAAACAATCATCCCATTGATCAAGGAGGCTGATTTTCTGCCAAATGCTGGGAGTAGTTCAAGTCACATTCTAGTCAATCCTGACTCGATTCTGGGCCAGCAGGTTGTGCTCGATTCTCCTTTCCCTGTTTATTATCAATGTGGAGCGGATCCATTCCATAGCTGGGTGCCCATGTCAGGACAGGATATCAGACTGGGTTGGCTGAAGGAATCCATTTTAAAGATCACCCATCATGCCTGGAAGAAAATGGATGAGCCCCTGAATATACAAACTGAAGTCTAGCTCCTGATGGACGTTTTGGGACAGAAGACAGAGCTTATGCGGTTGGCTGGCCACCTGTGGCAGTCTTCTTGGTTCCTAAGTATGCCATTTCTATTTGGATGTCCAGAAATTTTTAAAGCACTCTTGGACGGTGTTCAAATATTTGCGGAGGTCTGTGGGAAGCTGCTTTTTGTGTGCTCTTGGGTACAGCTGTGGGGGATACTGATGAAATGGTCCCTTGCTTCTTTGCCTGGAGGCAGCTGTCCCCAGCCCTGAAGGGTGTATTTTTCCATCCTCCTTGGTGTGAAATTCTGGGGTTTGTTTTGTGTCACTTTGGATCTTGGTGAAACAACATGCGAAGGGAAGATTAATGGAAAAACTCCACTTCCAACTGCCAGGAAAATATTTTTCCCCTTTCAGCATGAAAACAAAGAGGAGTGTCAGCTGAGTGGTCTGGAGAGAAGTTAATGTGCCCTGTGTTAGTGCAGGGCCCTGCTCTGCTCCTTTTGTAGAGCCCTTCTTCTGGGTGGCACTTAATTGTTTTTCTCTAAGGGTCTCTCATTTAATAACAGAAAATAGATCAAATTTGTCTGCAAGTGACCTCTGCGCAGGATACGCTCTGTGCAGGCCCTGGGAAGGTTGCTCGCCTGACACAGTCAGCCCTACCATGAAAAGTTGACTAACCCTACTTTACAGATAAGGAAACTGAGGCTCAGGGAATTAATTAGCTTCCTCAAGGTTACACAGCAACTAACTGATGGAGCTAGAATCCAAATCCATGTGTACTTGCCTCAGTTTCTTTCTGTACTGCTCCATGTCTCATATCCTGGCACAGTGCCTGACACACTACCATCCTCAAATGTATTAGAGAATGAAGAAAGAAGAGAGCCAATGAGTGAAGGTCTCCTTAAGCTCAGATGACCTGGGATGACCTTATTTTACTATCGTTATTCCCCATGCGGCCTTCTCCTCAGAATGCCTCAGTTTCCTCACTGGCAGAACTGACGTGAAAATGCTTGCTCCTGCCTGTGAATTTCATTGGTGAACTTTGGAAACAAGGCCCATGAGGAAACAAGGAGGGCTTATGAGCCAGGACAGTGAAACTACTCAGCTGTATCGCCTCACACATGATGGTGAACATCTCTGAACCTACACAAAAGGCGAGAGCAGTCCCTTCACCTTGGCATTTTTCTGAAGATTAAATGAGATGTAGTTTGTGAAGCCCCTAGCCCATGGCAGTGTATTACCTGCTTTGCTTTGGTTTTGATTTATTTTAAAGATTTTAATTCAGGGAGCCTTATTCCCTGGGGGAGGAGGAAGGACCCAGTGTATGGTTATTTTGCGTTGCTGTGCTTTTTGTCTGGGAGTTGGTCCACAATATTCATTTGATTCTTGAAAAGGGTTCATGACCCTAAAACTACTAAGAACCACTGCACTTGAATTTGATTTTTGACCCATGGTTATAAACCACTGAGCTAAGAATATATTACGTGTCCACAAGTTCCTGGAATCATGCTGGGGGCTATTCAGACAAAGGGAAAAGGAGGAATCTTTGCCTTTTAAAAGTTCACAATTTAAACATGGCCAAACTTGTAAGTGGATACACTGACAGAATTATGCCATTTGACAGGAAATGAGTTGATGGCCAAGTTAGGTACACATGTAGATAAATATTAGAAAAGATGTGGGGGTGGGGAGGAGTGCAGAAAAAAAATTGTTAAATATTCACCAGTTGTAATAAAGCAATAGAGGTTCATTTCCGATTCTGTTTCAACTTCTCTTCCAAGAGTATATCTGAGAGCCAGCCATTAGTGGGCACTTACTATGCGCCAAGTGGTGGGTTGTTTGTTTTAAATGCTTTATCCTGTTTAATCCTTACAACCACACTATGGAATAGATGCAAGCATTATCTCTATTTTATATATGGGGAACCTGTGATTCAGAGAGGTTAAATAACTTGTCTATGGTTACACAGCTCGTAATACACTATGGAATAGATGCAAGAATTATCTCTATTTTATATATGGGGAACCTGTGATTCAGAGAGGTTAAATAACTTGTCTATGGTTACACAGCTCGTAAATGGCAATTCTCAAAATCATGAGTTTTCCTGGGAGAATGTCCTCATTCCATTGGCATCATTTTCAGTCAAGAGCAGGGAATGCTTCAGTTAGGATGCTTTTGGCTAAAAGTCACAAAAATCCCCAGCTTGAGCTGTATCTTAAACAATGGGGAAACTTTATCATATAACAAAGTTACCAGAGGTTTGGCAGACTCCAGGCTGGCTCCTTT
This sequence comes from Aselliscus stoliczkanus, assembly GCA_033961575.1. Classification (NCBI taxonomy): domain Eukaryota; kingdom Metazoa; phylum Chordata; class Mammalia; order Chiroptera; family Hipposideridae; genus Aselliscus; species Aselliscus stoliczkanus. Next base: position 97,550,568 of record CM066735.1, on the reverse strand, counting down.
TCACTGTGATTCTTTCGGTTCTGCCACCTCCCTGTGCTGGCATGAACCACGGAGGTGAGCAAGATGTCTGAGGAAGATTTATTTGTTGGATCCAGGCTTAGCAATGTCCAGAGGAAGAGTTGGGGGTTATCTCTTCTTGGTCTCCTTTTTAGGAGCAAAGAGATATTCCTCATAAGGCCCAGGACAATTCCCCTCATGTCTCATTGGCCAGGACACGGACACATGCCCATTCCTAAACCAATAACTGCAAAGGGGAGTGGGGTTGTCATGATGGGCTTACTAAATACATGGTGGTGAAATGGATATAGGGAGTCAACTTTACAAAGTAGAATTTTGAAATGAGAAATTAGGTGGTGGGGAGGGGGTGCCAGGCTAGCTCCTTGGCCTTTCTTGAATTGTCCCTCAGTTTCTTCATTTGTACCACAGATATAGCATTTACATAAAGAGCTAAGGATTCAATAGATGGTATTTGTTACCTCAGGGAAAGGAAAGCTTGGTAGGACAGTTGAAGGAGGTGCCCTGTTTCTTCCCCTGTGCTAAGGTAGGCATGTGACTGAGGATAAGCTGGTTAGAACTCCCAAGCTCCACCCCCTTTTATGAAAATTTGAATCTTCAACAGATGGGGGAAAACACGTTGAAAATAGCTGGAGCTGATTCCTTTTGAAGGAGGCAGACTGAAATGATCATCCCTCAGCTCTTTCTCTAGAGAAACCCCTCCCATGGCTGCCGTAGATTCTGTCCTCTCTCAGTTCTGTGGGCATTCCCAGGGTCCTTTTGTTTTAGGTTGGGGCCCCTAGAAACAGAGCCTGAGATGCGGATTCTTGGCATAGGAATTATTGATGCTCTCAGGAGAATCTATAAGGAAGTGAGGGCAGCAGGCTAGGTTAGGGGAAAGAGCTAAGTAAAGGTATTATCTCAGCTGGAGTCTAGCCTCAGCTTAGTGGCTGTGGGTGTGAATTGCAGTCCAGAGCAAGTCCTGCCTTGGAGCAAGATGGCCTTCTTTGACCCCATATCAGTCTGCCATTGGCCATGGGCTGCTGGGAGTTGGAAAGTAATCCCCAGGCAAGGAGGCTCCTATTGGCAAAGGAAAATTTTCTGGAGAAGGGGACAGCTCTGCATTGTTTGTAACCATCCCTCACAGTGACTGGTGGATGACTGCAGCAAGATAAAGAGGATCTGAGTGGAGCATTGACAGCATATATTATAATTCTTTGACACCTTTTTCTGCTTAAATTAGCAAGAGTTTCTGTTGCTTGTGACCAAAATGCCTTAAGGCATTTTGTATAGAGCTTGGTAGCTATTACTGCCCTCCTCCTCCTCCTCTTCTTCCTCCAATTGTTTCTACCCCCAAATCAACTCAGAAAATAGATGGGCCGCTAGAGAGTAAGGAATAAAGAACCTGCTATAAATCTGAAGCAATCACTTCAGTATCACACTCTTTCTAAGAGAAAAATTGCAGAGGAAGTATGAAACCCTTGGAGGTGATTCTTCAAAATTCCACTAATTTTAATCAGAAAGAAGACTTGAAGTGAGAAGAAAAGCTAAGGAAGCCTTGGCTTTGAAATTACCTCTCTCAAGCCCCCTCCCATGACTAACATAATTAAAAGATAGAATTTACTCTTATAAGTGGAGAGTTGATCTGTTTGGTTTCTCATAGTTACCCTAGACCCATGTCCAAAGGAGACAGGAATTGGAATGTAAATATTATTTTACTTGATGCATCAAGTACATCATCCATTTGGCAAACATGTTATTTGCAATTCCCAAAGGTTTCCTAAGCAGACATTTCTTTTTTTCATGTCCGCCTAAGAATACCCTCCTCTTTCACTCAAAAACACACTACATGCCAGGCTCTCTGCTAAGCAAATTTGAAGATGCACAGTTGAATTACTGTGACTCAGCCTTTGATGATGGACTAGAAAAAGAAAAGTGAACATAGATATACATATCTCAAAGAATGCAGCACACATATGATATAAGAGAGATACTGACAAAAAGCCTACAGAGGTTCAGTGGTGGTTCAGAATTTCCAGTGGGGGTCTCAGTGAAGGCATTAGGCAGTGGCTACATGGTACCATGCCTTAGCAAATGGATGCAGTTTGGACATTCAGAGGTGGGTCATTCATGGTGAAGAGAACAGTGAACAAAGACATCGGGGCAGGACATTATAAGTGTGTGAAGCACCAAGTAGCTTGGGTGAGCAAGCAGCCCTTTGAACACACATGTGACACTCCTGAGACACCTGTGCGAGGGCCCTGCTCCTATTTTGCTAGTCTAGCTGAGAGATATCCATGCCTACTTGCCTAATGTTCCGCCATGATGGAGGAGAAACAAAGTTCTGTGCAAAGGCCAGGCAGACAAGGACACAGGGGAGTAAGATCTATTGGCAGGGGTAGGATGGAAAGGTCTTTAAGGTCTTTCCTGAGGAGATAATGAATTTGGCCTGTGATGCAAGGGCAAAGTCAGGGGTGGCTTTGAACAGGAGATAAAACTCCCTACAAAGCTGAGAGCTGGGGAAGGAACTGGGTTTTGGAGGCTAAGGAGTACAATCTGCTGTCCCGATAACCTCTCCCCTGGGCCATCCATGGGAAAGTGTACCCCCAGGCCTTGAAGTCTAGCATCGGAGTGTAACTACTGAACAGGATTTTAATCCATTCAATTAATGAGAACTTTATGGTACTGAGACCCATCAAAACAGTTCCTTCCTCAATCAACCCAGCTGACCAGTCCAGCCTTATACATATAGTGGAATATCCCACAGGCTTTCTGTTGCTCAAGCTGCAAACTTTTTTATCTGAGAGAACTTGGGTAAGCTACTTAGCCTGTCTATATCTCAATTCTCACTTGTAACACAGGGTTAACAACTGGATATACTTCATAGAAGTGTGAGGATGAAATGAGCTAATACATGGAAGGTGCTTAGCACAGCACATGTTGATCTATCTATTTATATATCAACTCCAAGTTCAAGTGGGGCAGCTGTGAGCCAGAATGTCAAGAGCAGGCAATCAGAGAGATGAAGCACATGTCTCGGCAATGGGTCGTCCTGAGATCCACAGGGAACAGCCAGCACCACAGGCCCACTCAACACCTGGCACTAGAGAGCCGAGGTCCTTCCCTCATCAGAAGCATTTCATCTGCACCACCAACATCAGACAGAAACCCCCATCTTGAACCCAGGGATGGGTATTAATAAGTGCAAAGGGGAGGGGAGGGGAAAGAATGTTAGTGTCTCATCATTTCTCAGCACCAGAACACCCAGAACACTCCTCCTGAGCAGTAACAGCTCTTCAACCACGTGAGAAAATGGAGTGGCTTTCTTAAAAGATTTTCTTGCAGAGAAAAAAAAAAAATCTCTTTTTAGAGGAGAGATGATAAAATAATAGATGTGAAAGCATCTGACGTGGAAAGGCTTTGGGTATTAAAGGATCCAGATTTCCAGAAGATATCCTTAAGGCTGCTAAGAACAACAGAGATGGTACGAATGTGCTGTCACAGGAGGTTCATTTATTTGCGCAACTACGGAGAGGAGCACACCGGGATCACTAATGGAAGGTGAGAGGAAGCAAGAAGTGGGGCACAGGGATGCTGTTCAGATGAGCATCTCCTTGAGTACAGTTGACAGGATTGCTCACAACCTTGGAGTCTTGAATCACAGAATGGCAGAGCCGTACTTTCCTGGGGGCTGAACACTGACCTACTTTTTATGGTCCATTCTCCTGAGATATTCTCCCACTTTTGAGCTGACATATTCCTTTCCAGAGCCCTCCAGGTAATGGGGCATAGAGCACAAATGCTCACTAAATAAAAGGCATTGTTGCTGTCTGCATATCTTCACTTTCTGGTATAAGGAATTGGTTATTTGAATTTTGCATCTCTTTCCTCTGGTCCTAGTCCATCTTCTCAAAGGAGAAACGTATAACTATGGAGCCATACCTCCAGGGAGGCAAAGTCCTGCTTTCTGTCATTTGTCCTGGAATAGTTATTAACAATGTCCCATCCCCTTTTCACTCTCACCAGTATCCTAGTTTGGGCCATCAATTACATAGTCACCTGCCTTAGTTTGGTTTCCCTCAGAAGCAGACACTGAGACAAGGATTCAAGTACAAGTAGTTTATCTGGGGAGTGCAGGGAACACACTGTTAGGAGAGAAGAGAGGTGAGGTAAAAAAAGGAACACAGCTAATGAAGAGTGTACTGTTAAGCCAGTTACCACAATGGGGACTTAGAGCTTAATCTTGGTGAGAAACTGAGAAATGGTGCAAAACCCGTGCCTCCGAATTGTCTCACCTCAGAGGCATGGCAAGAGAGCTGGGGTGTTTATACAACAACTCATAAGTCGAAGGGCTGCTCCTGGGAGCTGTCATTTCACTTATACTTCTGGCTTGCCTCATGGGCAGTGGCTTCTGTGGTTCTAGAGAAAAAATCCTTAGGCACAAGAGATGCAGATTTCACACTAGAAAGTCAGCAGGTGTCCACTGGAAAGTTCAAGATATGTGGGTGGGCCCCGATAGCATGCATTGCCTTACCTATAACTTCTCTTCACCATTTGGCTGGCATTTTGTCATGCCCAAGTTCATTCAGGAACAACTTCTTGCTCCTCGAATTTAAATTCCATAGACTTTTTTGTCAACCTTCTTACTGGCTTATTTGTTTCTTTTCACCGCTGCTCAGCCTCTCCCTCTTCAAACTCTTTGCTTACATGGCCTTTGTGGCCCTGTTTTCTCTTAATTCCTATGCTCTTATTGTCTTTGACTAATTGTGAGCATTTATCCAAGACACTCTCCTCTTCTTTCCCTTGAGAATTTTTTATATCCGTGAAAACTGTTGCCTCCATGTGGATGGCTCCCAAATTAATAATATTCTTTTCAATTCATCAACCACTTTAATCTGTAGAAAGGCTCTTTCTCCTTGGAGTGTTTTTGACTCCATGTTGTGCTCTTTTCACTATAGTTGCATCAGCCATAATTTCTCTCTGGGGACCCACTTCCACATCCTGGTTGCCTGCTTAGTGTCTCCATGGATATATTCTGCTGTAGTGTCAAATTAAATGTGCTCAGAGCCTGGTATTTCACTCTTCTTTTATGCCAATCCTCAACTCCAGAAACACTGCTTTCTTCATTGTCCCCAAAGAAGTCTTGTGCCCCTCACTTCCCATGTAAACTCATTTAGTAGCTTCTGCCCAAGAGAGGGCAGCTCCACTCTCCTCTCCACCATAGTCAAGACTATGTTTGGAAGTGATGTGAGCTCCACTCAACCATCACTGGGAAAAGGAGAAAAGGGGTTGACTCTGTGTAACAATAACCTGCAGGGAAGGCAGAGGTCTGCTGAGCTGCAAAGACAACTGGAACCATGGTTGCTTCTTTCAGTTCTAGTTGTTGTTGTTTTTTTAAAGAATTCTGAGTGACTAGATTTGGGCCCCTTGCCATTCCAGTTTTCTAGGTGCAGTATGCTATCATTGGCAGCTTCATCTAGAATCAATCTCAATTGATTGGAATAGAGGAAGGAACAATTCCCCAAGGAAAGGGAGTGGTGCTGAGCAGATAAGACACTTTTTATTACATAATTTTATCCCTTTCTGAAATCCCAATTGCTCCATCCAGCCTTGTCTGGTATTCTATCCCTTTGTACTCTTTCCCTCTTCTGAATGGCCATCATACTTCTTGGGCATGCTGCTTATTTGTCATTTAGTTCCAACCTGTCTTACCTCATCTCTTCTGTAATTAGGAGGAATTGCTACTTTAATATTTATTTTTTAACTGTTCGCCGATACAAATTATTTTCTCCCTAACTGGGCTGTTGTTGGATTGTAGGACTGTCTTAGTTTACTTTTTATCCAGAATGACCCGCAAGCATGAGACCATCCCTAGACTGGGTCAAAAGCTGTTTGTTTGATTTGGTGTCTATTGGGCTATCATCCGTGTTGAACACATATCAACCTGGGAGGTCTGGTGGAGAAAAAGTCCCATGATGAGAGTCAGGGGACCTGGCTTCTGATTCTCACATAAGCCATGAGATGTTGGCCAAATTACAACTCTCTTTATTTTATGGATTTTCCATCTGTGAAATGATGACAATAAAATGTGCCCTAACCCTTAGAATTGTTGTGAGAACACACTGGGAACAATAAAAAGAAAAGCGTTACATAAATACAAGTTATGGTTGTTCACACTGATATTCAAAGAGAAAACTCAGATGTTACTGACAAGGTATTCTTTTCAGGTACAATTCTTGCTTCCAAGTTTGCAATTGCACAGTTGTTCCCTCCCTTAGATCACTCCACCTCATCTGCTAGAAATACCAACTAGTAGTTAAGCCAACCATTTAATTAACTTGTAGGAACTTTGTGGAACTTTAAAAAAAAATCTAACTGTAAACTTTGGTTTACAAAACTTTCCAATGGGAAAACTCATTTCTTTGGTCCCCTTAGGCATAAAAATTCCAAGTTGGCAAATTATGACTTTACTTCTAGGTAGGGTTTTTAATTCTTTTATTTTCAGTATTTTTGATAAGTATTGAAATAACTGCTTACAGTAATGAAGTTTTAATGTAATATATATTTTTAATATCAACCTTTTCTTTCTCCTATTGCTGAAAATTCTAGATTTTAATTCTCTTCTCTTAATCAAGCTACAGGTAACCAATTCTGTATGTACCAGACACAGTGTAAGGCACTGCAGGTTAATAGGGCCTGGTCTTTGCACTCAAGAAGCACCAGTCAAATGGGGAAGACAGATGGTAAACAACTCTTCATAACTGTCTACAATTAGGTATGTCACAATTCTCTTAGACAGTGAGTGTATGAGTCAGTGTGGGCCTGCGATTGTAACAGATAGCTTCAATTTTCAGTGTCTTAACCTAATCAAAGTTTATTTCTCACTCACACAAAGTACAGTGTGCATGTTCCTAGTTAAGTGGCTCTCTTCCTAGTGGTGACACAGGGATCCAGCCTCACTCTATCTCATGAAGTTATCATCTTCAACTTGTGGCATCCATAGAAGAGGATGATAGTATGATCAAGGCACACAGGATACTTAGTCACTTCAGCCTGGTAGCCACACATATGACCTCCGCTCTCATTCCATTGGTCACATCGATCTATCTAGTCACATGGTCTAACTTAGGTGCTAGGAAGCTGCTTCTCAGCCACAACTGTACTATACAAGTGGAATACATATCTTTGATAGATAACTAGCTGCCTCTGCCACAGGTAAGTACTATGTTTACAGATAACAAAATTGAGAGTTAAGGAACTTACCTAAGGTAACACTGCCAATATGTGTAGAAACCAGATTTGAGCCCAGGTTTGTTTGATCCAAAGTCCACACTCTCAACATTATGTTATACTAACTTCCTTAACTTGACAGGCTCCAGTCCATTGTTGGGTTCTTTGGCCATTGTCTGCCCATTGAACCCATTTTTCTTGGTTTAGGCCAGTCTGGAAAGCTGGTCTTACTGCTGTCCCACTTTCTGGCTTATTTTCCTGATGGCCTTTGGCTCTTACTGGAGTTCTTGCTAGTCTGCCCAAACTCTCTCCAGATGCATTCATGGCAGTGGGTAAAGTTTCCATTTTGGTGACATGGAAAAAAAAGAAATAGGATTAGAGCTTTCACAACTGCTATTTGAGGAAGATAGCAGCCAATTTGCATATATAACTTCAGCATCTTTGGTTATGATATAGCTGCATTATTTTATGGTTTCATTTCCCACAGGCTAAGAAATGGTTAGTGTTAAACAATAGACAAAGCTCTAGGAATTTGGATACAGGAGACCACTTTGGGTTTGAGTAAGAGAATCAATTCATTTTGTGAGCATGAACATGGAGACCAGGTTCCAATCACAAAAAACCCCCAGGACAAATGTATATAACAGACTCTTTACCCTTAAGGTTTGGATGGACCAAAGCAGAAAGCTTACATTCACTCTGTCTGATGCAGGTGTATGTGAAAAATATCAGCTCCATCTACAAAACACTGATTCCACTGAGTTCCAATGACCATGGCTATATAACAAATTACCCCCAAACTTAGAAGCTGAAATAACCAGTTATGATACTCATAGATTCAGGGACCAGGAATTCGAACAGGGCACAGCAGGGATGACTTGTATTTGTTTCACAATCTCTGGGAATTCCTCAGTTGGAAGATTCGATGGCTGAGGGTTAGGATCATCTGAAAGCTTGTTTGCTCACAAGTCTGGCAATTGATAATAGCTATTACCTGGGGGGGTGTCTCAGTTCCTTTTCACATGGGCCTCTCCATATCGTCTCTCTATGTGGGCAAGTTTGGGCCTCCTCCCAGCACAGGGCAGGTACATCTTGGGTGGGGGGGGGGAGAGAGAGAGAGAGAGAGAGAGAGAGAGAGAGAGAGAGAGAGAGAGAGAAGCAGAAGATGTCTTGTCATTTTTCATATACAGTAATCCTTGGTTTGCGAGCATAATTTTTTCCGGAAACAAACTACTCATATTGAAAGACGTCGTTCGTCTACCATGTTAAAATGTATTAGAAAGGTTTGCTTGTCTTGCAGAACACTCTCAAACCAAGTTACTCACAATCCAAGGTTTTACTGTACTTGGAGGTCACATAGCATTGCTTTTCTACCACTTTTATTTAGTGAGGCAGTCACAAAGTCCTGATGAATTCAAGGTGGTGGTTGTTGGGGAAGATTCTGCCACTCAATGGGGAGTGAAAAAGTTCCAGAAAAATGAATCAGGCTAGAAATATTGCTGTGGCCATTTTTGGAAAAGCTAAGCTGCCATACCTTGCTTATATTCTGATCCTTAAATCTGACTTAAACATTAGTTATCATATATTTGATGTCCATGAGCCAGGTAACTTACATTCATTAAATCTAAGTCTGAACCCACCTCTGCAAAGTAAAACATGTTCCTTTTACAGATTAGGAAACTGAGGCCTATAGAATTTAACTAACCCAAAAGACATAGAGCTAGCTAATAGTACAGTCGAGTTGCCAGGCCAAACCCAACGGACTCCAGATCCCAAACTCTTTCCCATAGTTCCTATATGATTCCCAAAGGAGATGACTCATTCCTTTAATGAAAGGAAAGTTTGGCAGGGGAGGGCCAGAGTGGTGGAGATGGGGGTAAAGGGAAGTTCAGATGCTTTGGATTAATGGTAATTTCCATGAAGGTGTTTGTTCTAATAATTTCCACCTTCCAGAATCCACACATCCTCAGAGCCCATGAAGTCAAGCCAATGTAATTTAATCCCATCAGGTCTCCAAACAGCTGTAACACATTTACTTTGACTCTCCAGCATGTATAAAATATTATGCAAAGACCAGAAGATGGTATAATGTTAACGGACAATGAAATCCACCCTCTTTCAGGTGGTGGAGGAGAAGCCCTGGCAAGACTTTCCTGGGGTGACTGAACAGATTTTCTGGCAAACCCAGATATTTTTGCGAGTGAAGAGGGGAGAGGTGTGCCAGAAATGTTGTGTCTTGATCTGCAGGATAGTTACACAGGTGTGTGCACACGTACAAAGTCATCGTGCTGTACTCTCAAGGCGTGTACTGATGTAAGTTGTACCTCAACCACATTGTCTATATGGTTATGACATAATGAGACCAGGATAACAGGTTAAATGAGTTCTGACTCATTGGGCAAATTGGGACACATGGTCCTTCTCACCATTACCAGTTCTCAAGCGGGCCTCACCAGGGCTGGAGCAGCTGGTATCCGTGCTCAGAACGGTTTGATTTTCAAAGTCAAGATCCTGTCAAGTTGCATCTTTGGGCCCTCTTTCATAGTAAATGCATACACTCACACAACTTCCACTCATACACACTCACACTCATACACACAATTTATAGTCATACACACTGACCTTCACACTCACACTTTGCCTCACATGCTCACACAACTTACATTCACACTCACACAACCTACAATCACACACACTCCTATTCACACACCCAACTTAAACTCATGCATTCACACTCACACTTAGACAACTTATATGCACACACAAATGTGCACTTACACACCCACATTTACATAAACCACACTCATACACAAATATACTCATATTTACACTCATTCAATACCCATGTACACATTCTCACCTACACACCCACATTTACACTCACACAATTACATTTATGTTCACACACACTCCCATTCACACTTATACTTATGCTAACACTCGCATGACATACACACATATACACATTTACAACCTCTCACACATTGAGATACACATACACACTATCTCGGTTCTCTGAGGAGGACTTAACTGGAACTAGAATGGGGCACATTAAAACTTGTTTTCCTTGATTTTACTGCATGGGCTGTTTAGGGATCTTATTATTGCTGCATTATTTCTCTTGTGCTATTTGTGTTTTTCTTCAAAAGATCCTTAAGGCTTTTTGTTGCAAAATGAAAATTTTGAAATCATAGTATACGTTTGCATATTGCACATAAAATTTGTATAAACACAAGAGATTCTTGCTAAGGCTGATAATATTAAAAACAAACAAAAAAGCAATAATCAATCCAAAACTACAGTGTTCATAATTTGATTCCCTTTCAGTATGTATACTTTATATATATATATATATATATATATATATATTTTTTTTTTTTTTTTTTTTTTGAGGGCAGTGGCACTGGCCCTCATATGTGGGACCCGAACCAGGGCCACTGGCTTCTGAAGCCAGAGCTTAACCACCGCACCACTCGGCCGGCCCTTTATATGTTTTAAACAAGGTCTCTGCAGTTGATGGTTTTCATATTAGGGACTGAGTATTTTATAAACTAAAAATTCCTCAAGCTTTAGCCTAACATGCCAGCTGCAGGCAGCTGGAGGCCTTTGGGACACAGGTCTACCTGGAACCTTTTGTGTCATTATTTGTGCTCATAGTGGCAGCTGTGCTGGTGGTGTTTTGGGTTGAATTCAGGGTTCTAGGCTGAATTCTTGGTTCCCAACTGATCTGGGTAGTGTGTGGGCTGGGGAATTGCTTAGGGAGTTTGCACAGAAGTGGACATGAAACAATAGCAAAACATGAAAATGAAAACCTCAGACAGCTGTGGCTGGGGCGGGGTAGGGGCGGGGTAGGGGAGGGGTGGGGGTGGGTGAGAGGAAGGGGTGGAACTGACAGTGCACCAACTAAGCTGCCAGAACTGCTGATAACTCAGGAGAGGCCTTTTCAGGTTGTTTACATCTCTTGCCACCCAATAAACAGGGCAGGCTTTAAAATCTCTGTGTACCTCCTGCAAGGCAGACAGAGACTACCCACGGCAGAGAGAGTCAGACTGATGAGCAGCTCAGGCAGCACAAGGTTGTTTCCAGTAAACCACAGCAGGCATTTCACAGCCCACTTAAGAAAGGAGGGCCAATTCCCTTAATGTCACAGTAGCAAAGGTGGAATTAAAGCTACGAACACAGCTGATAAAACTCTCTGTACCTTTAGGTCAGAACCATGAGCAATTTAAATTTGAGAGAGGGGGAATCCTATGCAATGTCAGCAAAAAAAGCCAAAATATACAGGGCACTTTTATTCAAGAGAGCGCCCTTCCTAAGGCCTAAAAGCTGGGAATGTGGGAGGCATGACACACAAAGGAGAATCCGTGAGGATTGCAGAACCAGGAGATAAAAGAACGAAGATTGGACCAGGACACAAACATTCTTGCTCACCCTCCAATTAGCATTCATTTGATTATCAGTTAGGAGAGGTTGGAAATTCATACCAGAATCACATGGTATATAAATTGCTTCCAATTTGAATGTTTCTTTTCCTGACTATCTCTTTCCGTCTCTCTTTTTAGTATTTGTATTAACATGTCTCCTTAGGCCCTAAAAAGAAACACTTGGGTCTCATCCACTTACTGGGAATCTCAGAAAGCCATGTCTGACCACCTACAAGGCTCACCCTCACTGGGGCCATTGCCTACTGGATTATCTCGTCCTGCCATTGCCTTTGGTGACAGACTGTCCTAAGAGGGTGGAGTTGGAACTGTTTTTGGAGTCTATTTGCCTAATGAGCTGGTTGGCTTAAGATTGATGGACCCAGCTGTCCTTTAAGAAAGAACAACATTCCCTTTTCTCTGTCAAATGGGCTCGTCATGCCTTAAAGGGTCTGAGTAACCAAAAGCCAGTTGTTTTTCCCCCACACACATGTACTGCTCATTACAAGGGTGTAAATATTAATAGATCCTAAGACCCATGGTCTCAAAAAGACAAAACTACCATTTCTCTTCAACTCCACTCTTTAGCGTGAAAGCCAGCCCATAGTTCTCATTCATTCTCTCTCTCTCATCTTTATTTTAGGGGCTTGGACCAGTGGGTCTAGGCCAGGAATGACCCTTCAGAATAATAAAGAGGAAAGGCTGATTTGGAAGGAGTCTGTGTTGTTTTTTAGTTATTTTTTTTTATTAATTTCTATTTTAAAACAAATATTTAAAGAGCTTTCTATTTGGAACTTGTTTTATTAAAAGAACTTCCTCTCATAATAAAGCCACAGGTCTTCCTTGGGGGAACTGAGGAAAGGAGAGAGACATCTGCCAAGACTGATGGTCTGAAGCAAGGTAACCTGAAGCAAAGACTGATGGGTGGAGTGAGACAGGCAATAGGACGGTTTTAGAAAGCCGGCAACACAGGGCTGCTTTTCTCACTCGGGGGTCAGCAGTCATTTCGGTTTGGGTCACACTTCAAGAGAGGGGAACAGGGAAGACCACAGAACCTTTGGAGTAAAACCAAATATTAGACAGCCTGACCCCAAGGGAAACTGGAGAGAGTTGCAATGCCTATATGAAGGGAAGGAGGGAGGGCGGCTGGAAGAGAAACAGTCAGCCGGGGAAGCAATAAAAGAAAACAGCTCTTGCAGATGCAGCCAAGGGATCTGCCAGCAGCGCTGATGCCACTCCTTCCAGCCCTGTAATCCAGGCTCCCAGACTGAGAGGGAGATCGCAGCCCGAGGCCAGGGAGTTGCCCCCAAGCACCACTTGATTCTTGGTATTATGCACAAGTTGTAGCTCTTATTCCCTTCCTGCCAAAGGCCCAGGAGTCGGTGACAATCATGCGCAGCTAAACCAAAGCCTGCATCTCAGCATTTTCAGGCGGTGATGCTTGCAAAAGGTTTGAGGAAGAGGGACATGGAGAAGGAGGACCAGGGAGGGATTGGCTCTGAGAGTCCATCGCCATGGGGGATAGGGGTTTTGGGGGGTCTCTGCAGCGCCTCCTTGGGTCTCACTGACCTGTGAGCACTCAGTTTCTCTTTCTTTCTCTCCAAGGAGAGGAAGGAGGATGGGGGCACAGAGTTGCAGGGGTTACTCAAGAAAGTGGTGTTGGCCCTGGGAGGAGTGGGAAGGTCCTGAAGGGCAGAGAGGGGATGGGGCCATTTCCTTAGTAACTGCTCTGTTGTAGCACATGCAGAAGAGCTTAGCGCCTTTCTGTTTCCCTGAAGGGTTTTAGTAAGCCTTTCCCAGTGTGTCAGTGGAAAGCTGCACTAACGACTTTGTTTTGCCAAAGATTTCACAAAACGGCTCTCCTTGGGCTGGGAAGGAAAGGGTGAGTTGGACCTGACTTGTTAATAGGCACCCGAGGCACCAGAATGAAGGTACCCACAAATATGGGAGAGGATGACAGTATACATGTCACCAACCACCAAAAAAGGGGGAAGACTTGTATCCTTAGGTCATTTTACTGTCACCTTTTCATATTTTAGTACATTCAGAAAAGTACTCAAACCTGTTGAGTCTTCATCTATACATCAGCCCTGGAATTATTCTTTCATATATTCATTCAACAATTTTTACAGAAGTACCTTCTGTGTGCTGGGAAATTGCTAGATACTAGGGATACTATTAATCATAAAATGTAACATTTATTGGGTGCTTTATTAGCCCCACTCTAGAGATAGAGAGACTGAGGAACAGAGAGGTGTTACAGCAGTGAATACGGTAGATCGGTTCTGTGCCCTCCGGGAGATTATATTCTAGTAGGGGAGATTGTCATTAAACAAATAATTACACAATTATTTAATTATAATCGTGATGGATGTTTTCTAAAGGAGATGGCAATTTGTCATAATTGGGGGAAAAGATGTGAAAAGAGGCCAGGGAATGGCTTGGAAGAACACAGAGACAGAGTTAGCACTGGAATGAGGCAGGAGAGGCACTGAGGGCTTAACATCTAAGGACAAACTCATGGGTGCCTTGGTGCCTCTCTTGCTCCACCCTAGTCCTGGCCTTACCCAAAGACAAGGTGTGCTGAGATCAGGTAGATTTTTCTGGGAAATACTTAGGGGTAAGTGTATGGCTTTGAGGTTGTCCTTGGACTTAGAGAGAAGGAGTAACTGTAGTGGTGACAAACTTGAGAAGGTGAGAGGGAAGTGCCGGTTTCGGATAGGAAAAAGGGTACTTCATTTCAAAGGTTTGGGGACAGATGCAGGTAAATTGAGAGACCTGGAAGATGAGAGAGTTTCTGGTTGCTTCTATTTTCTCAGTAAAATATCAGACAAGATATTCATCTGGGAGTGAAGTGAGAAGAGGGGATGTGGGTGGTTTGAGGACAGAAAAGAAAGCCTGTGATGGTTACATTCAAGGGTGCTGGAGCACACCTTGGCAGTGTAATGGGCTGTCCAGGTAAGGACCACTGTCTTCTTGTCTACAGGAATTAAATGCGAGACCTGTTGGCACAGGTGTGTTTTGCACCAGCAGGAGTCTACTGCTCAGGTAGAGATATGGAGTGGGTAGGTGGGGTGGATTTAACCTGAGTTGGGGTTTAATCGGGTGAGCACATGGGAAGGGAGAGGGGTAAGGGAGGGGGAGAGGTTGCCAGGCAGTGAGCAATGATGGATCGCAGAATGTAATTTGGGGAAAGAAGAAGGTAGGGACCTGAGGGGGGTAACAGATAAGGAACCAGTGGCTTCTGGACTGAAAATCTCCATCCAGAAGCAGGCTTGGTGGCTTGGAATGGGGCTGTCTGTGGGTGAGTGAGCAGGAAAGTTTCTGAGGTAGTACTTTTATCAGTGGTGACAAGATCAGGAGAATGACTATGGGAGAAAGTGGTATTGGAGGAAAAGATAAATGGAGGTGAAGAAGTCAAAGAGGAGAGATGCCCAGTATTGGAGGAGTCATCTCTATATGTGTTGAAGTTGAAATTGCCAAGAAGGGTTACACCACTGTATTCATCTCTGTGTTCCTTTTCCTAGAGACTCAAAGAGCTAGTGGAAGACAATTAGAAAGTCTCCAAGGTGGAGAGAAATTTAGGGAGCCACGTGCTATAAAGTTTCATGATTAAGGGGTGATTGCTTAGGAGAAGGTTTGGGGTGAAACCATGAATGGCAGAGGAGCTTGTGTTTTTGCAGATAGAAGGATGAAAGATGGCTTGGAAGTGGTCATGGAAAGCAAGGAAGACAAGTGTGAAATAATCAAACAGCCTCCACTTGGTGGGCTGAAGGAGAGGTGGTGTCTTCAGGGAAGATCCAAGTTCCAGAGTTAGGGAAAGAGGCTGAAGAAAAGGCTCAGGGAAGATGGCAAGGCTCTAAAATCTTTTGGTGATGGCAGAACGTGAACTCTGAGGGGCCCAGTGGAAAAATTTGAAGGCAGATTGGCATAGACGACTGAGTGGGTTGGTGCATGCTCAGAGCAAATAGAGAGAGTGGTCTAGGGGTGATAGCTGATCTTGCAGACTGATATCTGATGGTCTGTAAAATGGAAACAAATCTTGGAGGTGAGGGGAAAAGAGTCCTAATAGCTCTGCCAATAATAGTTAATGTATATTTTATAATGATTTCCATTTATATTCTTTTGATTGCAAGTGCTGGTAGAAAACATCCTATCTTGAACTCACCTTGGATTATGGTTTTCCTGAAATTGCTCAACTCTGCCCTTTTTATGGATTTCACCAATTGACTGGTTCCTTGGCCTCTGCCCCTTGGAGGCTCATACCATGAGTATAAGGAGTGTTGGATGGGCAACTCAGAGTTGAAGTTGCCTCATTCAGGGCATGGCTCTCTCAACATCTCCCAAAGATGTTAGCTTATACCTTCAGGTCACTTTGCTAAACAAAAGTGGTGATGGGGTTCCAGAGAATGAGGTCGTAGAAATGATCTGGTCTGATTAGTCATAGCTATGCCCACCTATTACCCTCTTCCTGCTCAAGTTCATTTTTCCAAAACATTTTTCCCTAACAGGAAGAAGAGGAAGCTATTGAGGCATTTTATAGTCAGGAGCCCAAGCAAATTTTCATGATTTTATGATTCTTCCCTATTGTCTATAGAATTGGTAAATTTATCTTGGGGCATGGATCCTTTTCTTTTAGGAGTCCTATCCTGCAATCAAAGGATTAATGTTGGAAGTTTCAGGGAGCAGCTGGTATGCGAAGGCAGGCAGCTTTGTGTGGGACTATGAACCACTGCCAACTAATTTAAGGATCATGCACGGCAAAGAAACTAGGTAAAGTCATAGAAACCCCAAAGCAGTAAATATATAAGAATCCAAAACTGGACCCAGAAGGAGCCCTCAGGCCTTGCTTAATACCCTCAGTCTCCTGCCACTAGCTCTTTCTTGAGTATCTACAGGAAAGATTATACAGAGAGGAGTGCAGTAGGCACGACCCTTGATTGAATATCTTGGAGGGACATTTGCAGAGTCCATCAACTTTTAAAATGTGATTAGACTAATCCCAGTGAGTGATTATGCCTGGCATTCTTCAGGAGTACACAGGTGTGTGCATGCATGTACACACACACACACACACATACACACACACATCAAAACATGAGAGGCAAAGCCTGCTAAATCTGTGACTCATTTAGCCTGGGCTCTTGGTCTAGTCATAGCTTCTTTTGGGGATGAAAATGTAAACAGGGAGCTGGAATAAGACAGACACTTTCGGGTCAGATAATCGGTAATTTTAACAGCAAAACTTGAATTTGCGTACTTTGAGTTTATGTGTAGAAGGAGGAGAGAGGATATGAAAGAGGGAAGCTAGTTTTAATAATCTTTTACTAGTCTTTCTGGAGGAGGAAACTGAGGTGCCAAGAGTTTAAATCTCTGTTGACCCAGGCCTCAGATCTTCAGGCTCACTCCTTCTTCCGTCTTCACCCTTAATAATGATAAAACCAAGTACAAGTAATTCTTAAAGACAGTCACCAAACCTTGTACCTGGGAAAAACTCCATAAAATGGTGTTGGCTGAATCTATGAATTTTACCTAAGCTGTTTACACAGATGTCATTATCAACTGTTGGAAGTTCTTATTTGTCTCTAGAAAGCATGTACACAACAGGCTATGGATTTGAGCTGCATGTTTCATGGTTCTATATGATATTCATTTTCCAGAACATTCTAAAAAGAGGCTAATTGCTCATTGTTCGAAGGAACCAACTTAAACCAGGTGAAACAGCTACCAAATCATCCATAAAATCCAGTGGCTGTAAAGGTAAAACATTTAAAGGCCAAAAAGCAATGCCAGCTTTCACCAGCTTGTCAGGGAATGCCAGGTATAAGTCACTGGTCATTTTGTCTAACCTGTATATGAAAGGGGACACACAGTGACCAACACAGGGTCCTCTGAGACTCTGCCCCACACCCCAGTTGGGTTGCTAGAGCTCCCTGAGGAACACCGAGTGCTCTGATATGGGGCCCCCTTACACAGCCTTCTAGAGCTCAAACCTCAGTTCTGATCCATTGCCTCAGTTAAGTCAAGAAAGAAAATTTCTTAGTCTCCTTTCCTTCCATCTGTCTCAAATACTGCTTTAATTCTGTTTTCTATATTCTCCCATCCTTCCTCTCCCTTTTATCCCAGCACATACACAGACACACATGTTCACTCTTTTCATACAGCTTTTACACAGAATGACTAGAATCGGAGGCCTTAAAACTGAAGCTAAACCCATGTTAATAGACACGAACTGATGATTTTGAAAAAGTCCCCATGTTGAGATTGTTTTACTCCTGAACACAGACCACAGTCTGTTATGAGTAGCTGGGTTGGATACCTTATGTCTGTCAAGTCCTGATTCTTGAACCTCTGGACCATTGGCCCACACTTGGGTGATGGAGTGTGGGTAGGGGTCCTGGAAAAACTATGACCAACCACTTTATGTTTTCAGATGGGCCTCAGGGGGAGGAACGTTGGAAGTACGACTCCCTACAAAGTAGGAGTTTGTTTGCTTTCCTAGGATTTGCCTGAGTCCTTTCCCCTCCCACAGAAGTTTCTGTGACAAATTGACTGCCTTATTTGACTAAATACCTTTTTCTCATACATCTGATTATACTGGAAAATATATGCAGAGTGGAAAAGACCATGCAGTTCCTTTCCATTTAAGCTTGGTGTGATGGGTCCAGGAAGAATGAAGAAAAAATTTAGCTTTCCTTTCATGTGGGCTTTTGGCACAGAGCTTTATAGGTACTGGATCTGGATGTTGAACACCAACCTATATAGCAAGCCAACACCTATGGAATATGCCTCTCATAGTAACAACACACCCCACCCTCTCTCCAGGGTCCCATTTTCCCCTCAGATTTCACTCACAGATGGCAATGACTTATTGAAGCATTTTGGCTCAGGCCTGACAAGAGGCACTGATGCTGGGTTGGCAGAAAAAGCAGCCTCCTCTTGGAACAGGATGGGTGGACCTGCCATGATGCTGGAGAAGGTCAGAATGGGACTCTTCCTCTACTCCACTCCATGCCCTCCAGGGATGCTGTGGCCTGGGGGAGCCCCACACCACAGAGGAGCCAAAGTGTTTAATTACTGAGGGATCCCGCACCAGCTAATCACAATGACTGCCACACTGGCTGAGGAAAGTCCCGAAGGCTCCCTGCTATGCCAGGCATCAACCCTTTAGTTGTTGTATTGGTCTGCATTCTCCAGCAAAACAGAACCTGTAAGTCTTTATCTCTCTATTTTATATCTCCCCATCTCTCTATCTCTAGATAGAGATAGAGAATATATTATATAGAGAGAACCAATAGACCAATAGTCCCCTGGTCTGCAGTCAGCAAGATGGAGACCCAGGCGAGCTGATGGTGTAAGTTCTAGTCTGAGTCCGAGTCCATAAGCAGGAGAAAGCTGATGTCTCAGCTTGAAGTAGTCAGGCAGGGAACATGAATTTTCCCTTTCTTGTTTTTTGTTTTTGTTTTATTCAGGCCTTTAACAGATTGGATGAGGCCCACCTACACTGGGAGAACAATCTGCTTTACTTAGTCTGTCCATTTAAATGTTAATCCCACCCGGAAATACCCTAACAGACACACCTGAATCATATTTAACCAAATATCTGGGCACCCTGTGGCCCAGTCAAACTGACACATAAAATTAACTATTATAGTTGCTGAATCAAGATTCAGGGTATCTTAGAGGAGAATTGGGTTTTCCTGGGTGGTGGTCACTTAGGGGTTGGGGATAGTGATGACTTACCCACTAGTAGGAAGTATTTCAATATTTTAACAGCTGGTGTGGGTGTATGGTTGTGTTTCAATGAATAACAGCTCTGCCTGAGCATGCTATATGCATCAGGACAGATTCAGTGGTTATAAATTTTCCTGACTACTTGGTAACAATTCCCAAAACATCTTAGAAGTTCCAATAGATGGCTTAGGCTTGGTTAACACATTGTGGACTGGTAATGCAGAGTTGCTTCTATACATTAAGGGGGAATGTTTCCAGAGGTATCACACCCTCAAGCACTACTAGGGGCTTTGGTGAGTATTTCCTGAAAATTTCAGTTCACAAAAATAGTTAGCGAATTTGTTATAAATTTTTAAATAAACACAGTATAAAAGTTGATTTAAATGGTTTAAACCCCAGGAACATGCATTTAAACAATTTAAATGCCCCATCCTCAATGTGTTAATAAGATGCATCCACAGCCAAATCAAGAGATGCAAAGAGCAAAGATAGCAGAGAACTGATTTGGGAGCAGTGGCAGGAATGGCCCATTTCCCTGGGCATGGTGGTGGCATCTAATAGCAGAGTTGGCAGTTGTGTTGAGTGTCTACCCTGTAACAGGTCTTGTCCTAATCATTCTTCAAGCCCTGCAGTGGATCAACCTAGTTTGAATCCTCACTCTCTGTGTGACCTTGGACATGTCCCTTAGTGTCTAGAAGTCTCAATTCCCTCCTCTGAGAAATGGACATAATGATAATGCCTACCTCATGGAGGGCCACGGGCAGAAATGAGAATTTTGGCCAGAGGAAAAGTTGAGTCTGGGCCCTTCCACCAGATCATCAATCTATCCCACTCAACTCACCAGGGCTCTGATCTGATACTAAATATGCCATGTGAGTCCAGGAATAGGGGGCGCGGGAGCGTGGGCACCAATTTGCAAATACTGGAAAGGTACTATCTTTGATAATGAAGTGGTACTCTGGAGTTTATTTCAGCATCCTTTGAATTTGGTTATAGTACGAACTAATTTCCTAGCCTGTGATCATCTGCAGGTAGCCTAACAAAATAGATTTCTGAACCTGCAAAGTTCAGAACTAATACTGCAGGGCGCTCTCTCAGAGGTGTGGTTCATCTCCTGAAACCAGCTCAAGGAGCCAACTCACACTGGAATGATGTCTGCCTCTCTAATACCATCTCTTCTTTCTTCCTCCTCTTCTCTCTTGTTCCATCTTGCCTCCTTTTTTCTTTCTTCTTCATCCTCTTTATCCTTCTTCCCTTTTCCTCTTCTGTTCTGTCTTATTTATCATGTGAACATTTAGTTAGTGTTTCTTCTTCCTCTTGTCCTTTTACCCACCTACCCCCCTTCTCTCTCTCTCTCTCTCTCTCTCTCTCTCCCCATATGTGTGTGTGTGCTCACACACACACCCCAGTTGCTAGTGGTCACCTGTATCTTCCACTTTCAATTCACCTAGAACAGGAAGACGTACTGCAGGAAAAATTTATATAGATGCCGCTTAGTATAAAAATACTGAAGATTACTTTATACTTTTGTACAAGTGTATTTAGAGAAATGAAAGACATGATTATCTTGCATATTGTTAGCCATTCTTATCATGGTTCATCTCACTTTTTCACTCCTTGACGTTCCCCCAGAACCGCCATACATCACCACCACCACCCAAGTACCCAAAATTAAAGCCCTTCTTGCCTACAGTTGAAGAGGGAAGGCAAAGGATGGAATTTCAGGTCATTGAGCAGTGGACATGTGTGTAGAGGATAGGCACCTATATACCCTCTGTCACTTTTCTGTCCTCTGAGGGACTTTCTTGGACCTCTCTCAAGTATAACAGACATTGGCGCATTCTAGTGTGGCTAACTTTGCAGGAAGTTAGGCGAGCCTGGAGAATTCTGTGGAAGGAAGAAGAGCCCCAGGCAGTCATCCTGAATAGACACAACAACTAACAGTTTTACAACATTGTTAGATTCTAAAACATGTTCACTTTCAGCCTAATGATGTGGGAGAGGCTGCCTCTGCAAGGTAGGTGACATATTATTCCTATTTTAAAGATGGGGAAATTGAGACTCAAAGGGGTTACGTTTTTCAGCCATTGTCTTCCAAGACCTGCAGGAAAAGGTCTGATAAAAGATGATAAGCTCAGTGGCCCTGGTTCGGGCCCCACATACGAGGGCCAGTGACACTGCCCTCAAAAAAAAAAAAAAAAAAGATGATAAGCTGATAGGAGATGAAAACTAAAACCCAGGCCGTCCAGTTCTAAATACTGTTATAACACTTCTTCAAGTATATTACTGGAGATTAGCTCAACTGTAAATCCCACGTAGTAGCAGTCACATTTCTTCAGCTATACTAAAGCAATCTATAAGGGGAATCCCCCCATCTCCATCAGCTGAGGCCCTCTGATTCCTCCAGCGAAAACACAGAAACACCAAGGTGCCAGAGAGTAAGGGACTGGGCAAGTGTCTGGCACAGGCCTGAGGAAAGAGACCTGGTCTCAAGCACCCTGCTGTGGGGTCACTCCTCAGACCTCCCTTCCTGACTGGGTGAAATAGCCCTCTAGAGTTCTCATTTTCCTCTTGTTCTGATTCTAAATTCACTAATATTTGGGCAAACTTAACTCCTCAAGGACAATAGTATTGGGGAAAATGGAAGCCCTGGATCAGAGCCATTCAATCCTCGGCTTGGGGAGGTTCTCCCTGCTGGGAATGCACAAGTTTCGTTTACACCACTGTCTCTCTGCATCTAATTAATTCTGGAGCACCAACACAATTAGGTTCCTAAAATACAGCAAGGTGGAAGACCCTCACTGAACCACAGGTGCATCACCAAGACAGCCAAGACTGGCTCAACCTGGCGGCCTCCTGATAGTCAGCAGGCTGGCCTGTGGGCAGCCTGGCTGTATCACCACATTGTTAGGTTCAATACACAATGACAGTGTTTAGAACTGCAACAACCTGCATTAGAAATGCTCAGGATTAAGCAAACTGATTGAGATGGCCTGGGTTCACAGAGGAGCAGATGAATGAGGTGCTACAGAGACAGAAAAATTGACTGTTATGACAACCATGTAGCCCCATGGAAAGTATCTGACATGGTGCTAAATAGGAAAAAAAAAAAAAATCAGAGCCTGAAATGATAATGGAACACAATTAAACAAGATTTAAAAAATACATAGTCATCAGGATCAAAATTGGAAAAATGGAGACAAAAAACAAAGTTGATTATTACATTCTTAGTAAAAATGTTGGAAATGTTTTTAATGCATGTATTAGTGAGTTTTTACTGTGATAATGCTACATGACAAATAACTCCAAAACTTACAATGGCTTATAACAATAAATATTTACTTCTTGCCAATTGGCCTGCAGGGTGATTGTAGGTGAGATGTGGATCAGCTTGGCCAGGTTGCACTCAAGACTTAAGGTTAGGTTTAGGTCTGCTTCATATATCTTCATTCTGAGACTCTTATACAGGCACCATGGTGGCCCGGGGCACAGCTTTCTCATTGTAGAGATCACAAGGTCAAGAGGAATAAACAAAAAACCTGTGATGTCCCTTAAGGTATTGTCTTGGAGCTAGAATGTGTCATTTCTGGCCACATTCCATTTGCCAAAGCAAGACATGTGACCAAGGCTAAAATAAGTGGGATGAAGAAAGTGTATTCCATCCAGTGAGGCTAAAATTCATATATGGGTGTCCTAACCCCCAGTACCTCATAAAGTGACCTTGTTTGGAAATGAGACCTTTACAGAGGTAATGTAAGTTAAAATGAGGTCAGTAAGGTCCTAATCTAAAAGGAATGGTATCCTTATGAAAAGGAGAAAGTTGGACATATAGACACACACAGGAGGAGATGGTGTGAAGACAAGGGGAGAATATGGCCATCTACAAGCCAAGGAGAGAGGCCTGGAACAGATCCATCTCTCAGAGCCCTCACAAGGAACTAACCCTGCCAACACCTTGATCTCAGAATTCCAGCCTCCAGGAATGTGAGAAAACAAATTTCTGTTATTGCAGCCATCCTAGACTAATACAGAAGCCGTAGCAGGACAAGAAAGGGAAGGAAGAATTAAAGACAGATAATGCAGTTTATGACATTACTAATTGTTTTTAAATTTAAAACATAGCGTAGTGAAGAGCCCATTGAAAGTCCTTTTTTTCATGAACAGTACATCTATAACAATAATAATAACAACAATAACAATAACAAGCACAACTATGAAACAGTTAAAACGCAAGCACTATCACATATCAGGCATTATTCTAAACTACTTACATATATAAACTTATTTAATCCTCAAAATAAAATAATATCTCTGAAGTAGAAACTACTGTTATCTTCAACTTAAGAATGAAGAAACTTCAAAAATGGAGGGCCTTAAAAATAATGCCCAGAGAGCTGAAGCTACTTGCTTAAGCTCACACAGCAGAGTAATGATAGAGCTGGAAAATAGTCCAAGTAGATTCTGTTTCCAGAGCCTGAGCCCCTAACCACTCTGCTATATGTCATCCCCTACACTCATACTGTATTTTCTTTTCCTTTGGGGCTTCCTAATACATTTGAAATGATCTGTCCACATCAGGCAGACAAATTTTATTTCTTATCACAGTCCACAATCTTACACGATCTAGCTGTTACATACCTCCGTGGCCTCATCTTAAATCCCTCTCTCCTTTACTCCAGCCGCACTGACCTTTTTCAAGCCTTTGTGCTTGCTGTTCCTTCCTCTGGAATACCCTCTCCCAGACTTTTGGTTGGATGCAACCTTCTCGTTATTCTGAGCTTAAATGCAATGTTCCCCAAAGAGGTCTCCTCCTCCCACCCCGCCACAGAAGCTCCCTCACACCTAGCCACTCTTTCTCTTACCACACTGTTCCATTTTTATTCATGGCTTTTATCAATATCTGAAATTATCTTTAAAACATTTATCTGTTTACTAGTTTATTGTCTATCTCCGTCTCTCTAGAATATAAACTCTGTGAGAAAGGGGACTTTGTTTATCTTGTTCATGACATTCTCAGTACATAGGGTGGTTCATGGCACAGACTAGGCGCTCAATAAATATTTGTTGGTTAAATGGATACAGTTCTCACTTTGCCATGAAATGAAATGGGCTTTCCAGAAGCACCCAGTCTCCAAGTCTCCCTCTGTTTTCTTAACAGTACAAAGGGATCTGGAGACATATAATTCATGTAGAGGCAGAATGCTGTTACTGAATCCAAATTTTATTTCTAAGGAAACACAGTCTTTGAATCTCTGTCATTGTGTTTACAGTCAAATGAAGTCATCTTTTCCATCCAAAAAGAAGGGTCAGAGGGAAAATAATCATACAAGGTACATAAAGAACATATCAAGAGTCAAGTTTCCATAGCTTTGGCTTCACAATGATTATTTTCTGTATTGGGTGAGGTTGGATAACTCTGAGCCTGTCTAGAGAAGATGGTATTATACTTGGGTTGTCTGAGTTTGGATTAGATTTGGGCAGTTGAGCCATCTGGAGAAGTTTAGGGCTCAATGCCAAGGGTCTGATCTCTACTCAGCGACAAGCGCCTCATTGCTCTGTCTCCTCTGCTTCATGGGCTTTTGTCTGTTCTCTTGAAGTTTTGTGGGAGGAAGTAGACTCTGAGTTGGTTTCTATTTTCTCATGAAACCATCTAGGGAATTGAGCTGGGGGGTTGGAGATAAATTACCAAACTTCTGAAGTGCATCTTTAACCACAGTCCACAGTGTCTGAGATGACTATGCAATATCTCAGACTGGCTCCTGAGACTGTGTTTGCTGATGATCGGGCCACCAGCATCCACATCTCACATCCCAAGCAAATGAGAGATGACTGCCTCTCTACCGAGACAGAGGATTTGGTAGGCAAGTTGAGACTACAGTTTCTGTAACATTAGACCCTGTCTCTGTTTTGGAGTGACTTGTTAGACAAGAGACTCACTAGTGATTTAGATGTTTAGAGTGTCTTCTCTCAAAGAACTCAAGAGTCTTAGCAGAAATGGCTACATGTTGAGGTTTGATCTTGATGGAACACTAGAGATTGACATTTTGAAGATTATTTCACTTTCTGCACAGAACAGAACCATGTAATTTTGAAGATGTCCAGGATTGGGGGGGAAAGAAAGAGAGAGTTTGGGGTCCCAAAGCTCGGTCATTGTGGAGGCTTCCCAGGCCTAGCAGAAGGGGCTTGGGAATCAATGATGGATCCTCTAGATTGAAGAAGCCCACTCAAGATAGCCTGAGTTCAAAAAAGGAAAATGTAATAAAGTTTATCATTCTCTAAGGAAGGCTGCTGACGGCAGACATTCATCTCTTATTTCTATGCTCATTTAAAAACTTTTTAATTCAATTTTAGGTGTTTAAAGCTTTTAATTCAAGCATAATATACATACAGAAAAGTACACACATCTTAAGTGTACAGCTTGATGACTATTTACAAACTAAACGCACCAGCACTAGATCAAGAAACAGAATTATTGCCAGCATATCAGAAACCCTACTTACTCCCCTTTGCATTCACTATCCCATGAGACTAAGTGCTATCCTGATCTCTAACACCTAGGTTAAGGGCAGCTATTAAATAGATGTTGACTGCTCAAAGTCATCTCATCTTTAGATAAATGTGTTCTGCCTCCTCCTAGTTTTACTGCTATTTATTGTATTCACTATTAATTATATTTACTATTAGACTTCCATCTGATGATAAGTAATATAACAACTTGGATCTCACTGCTCAAGTGCTGCTGAACTAACAAATCTATCCCATTCTACTGCTAATAATAACGGTTAAGACTCCCAAGTATTACAACATGGCAAGCATTGTTCTGATTACTTTACACAAATTGACTCATTTAATCTTCACAACAGCCTGATGTAGTAATTTTATTATTATCCCCATTTTATGACCATGAACTTCAAATGTGCCCTTATTGTTGCTGCCAATCATGCTCTATTTTCTAGTCCATTTACTTTCCTACACAACGATTTCACATCCTTTCCTTTTTCCTCAAATCTCCAATTCCACTCATTCTATCCTCACCCTTACCTCATGACTTTGTTCCCAACTTGACACAATCAGTGAAGAGTTTCTATGGACTCCTACCACTATCTCTATTATCTACCCACCTGCCAGCATCTGCCTTCCCACCCAATAACAGAGATGGATTATCTGTGCTCCTCTAGAAAGAAATACTTCTGTTTGTATAGAAAAGCCCAATTATTTTCTTCTACTCAAGGACTTCACCCCAGTTGGTCTCTTCTCCTCTATATCATTAAATTTTCACTATCTTATGGATCATTTCCATTCTCCGTTTTGATTATATTTTCTTTGTTTCCCTTTGCAGCAAAATTTGAAAAATTTCTAAACACATAGTATCTAATTCTCTGCCCATTCTCTCTTAAACCACCCCAACCAGGATTTTGCCCCTACCATTAAACTACACCTGTGCTCATCAAAGACAACAATGACCTCCAGGTTGCTAAATCCAATATTTGATTCTCAGTCCTCTTTCTTTCCCATCAGCAGCACTGGGTGCAGCTGAAAATTCCCTCCTCCGTGGCCTTCATCCTATCTTTGGATTCCAGGCCACTGCAGTCTTCTAGTTTTTCTCCCATCTCTCCATTTACTGCTTTGCTTGTTCTGCCACTTCTCTCTAACCTTTTTAACATTGGGGTGCCTTAGGGATCCATCTTTGATCCTTTCCTCTATCTACATTCACTCTCACATACAGCTTGATGACTTTTTTACAAACTAAATACACCTATGTAAGCAGCACCAGATCAAGAAACAGAAGTATTGCCAGCATCTCAGAAATCCTACTTACCTCCCTTTGCATTCACTGTCCCACAAGATTAAGTGCTGTCCTGATCTCTAACACCTAGGTTAACTGAGGGCAGCCACTAAGTACATGTTGAATGCTCAAATTCATTTCATTTCAAGATAAATGTGTTCTGCCTCCTTCTAGTTTTACTGATATAGTTTTAACTAGGAGTACAGTTTTACTCCTTTTAAGAATATAGTATAGCCACTAGCTTTAGAAAAAGCCATTGCTAAAGGGCTGTAATATAAAAAATAGTTCAAGACATCAGTGAGGGTAAAAGAAACTTGAATTCAATGCCTAGACCCTCATATCACTTTTCTGGAAGCAGTGTGTATCAAAGTCCTTAACAGTGCTCATATCTTCTAACTCAGTATTTTTACCTTACTGGACTCTAGGACAAGGACATAATTCTAATGAAGAGAAACGACATCATATCCACCCCTAATCTCTTTGGTTCCACTCCTCTTGGATGCTCAGCTAGAACTGTTTCCAGCAGATTTGATAGCGCTTATTACAAGAGAAGGTGAAGTCAAAAGGTGAGAGGGCCTTAGGAAATCAATAGAGAGAATATACATTTCTCATTTGAGTCTACATTCTGTTGTCTTGGGAAAAAAATATTGCTTGCTGTGGTGAAGTGTGCTTTCCATTAGGTAAATTGGAGGAAGCTGGCTGTAGCTCATGTTGCTGGGAAGGCTGCATTAGATTGTGATCATTTTATTTCACAAGGTCACAAGACCAGAGCCCTCCCAAATGCACTTTAGAGCCTGTGACTCTTGGGCCAAATCTGAGGCACTGGATTTTAGACACAGGAAGAGACTGAGGGCTGGGAGGTGGAGTGTAGGTGGGTGCTGGAGGCAGGATACCCTTGTCCTCCAAGCAGCCTCCTCAGTCATGCTACTTTATGACTCTAAATTGTCCTAGGTACACCTTTCTCACAGCTTAATTGGAATATTTATGTGTCCAAATAGGTTCTTACCTCACCATTTCAGTTCTATTTTAACTTCTAGAAGCATGTGGGGAGTTCTTATCATTTATTGTAGGTGCATACAGAATATTAAAGCTTCTCACAAACTTTAAGGAGATTTGGAGTTTTAGGGTCTCATCCTTAATGTCACTTTCTATCTCCTGCTTGGTAGAATAACACATTTGAGACTGGGATTAATTTAGGGGAGTGTTGAATTAAAAAGGAGTAAAGCAGAAGCTTTTGGGATATCCAGGAAATACAAGGAATTAAAAAAGGGACTTATGGACTCCAGTTAAGAAAGAGGAACTCTTGGGCCAGCCTAGTGGCACATTTGTTAAGAGCTGATTTTGGGATATCAGCGGCTCCGGTTCGGATCCCACATATGAGGGCCAGTGACACTGCCCTCTACAGTTAACAACAGCTCCACCTGGAGCTGGGCTGCGAGCCCCGGCAACAGTATAGGCTGCAGCCCCTGCTGCAGTGGGCTGCCATAGGCTACAGTGAGTGGCTGGCAGCCAGCATGAGCTGCCAATAGCCGCGGTAAGCGACCATCCAGAGTCTGGCGACCAATCTGCCTCATCCAGGAAGAGCACAATGATGATACCAACACGGGCCAGTGAAGCAATGTCCTCCGCAACTAGACTGAAGAACAAAAAGACAGCAACTTGTCTGTTCCCCTTCCCTGATTCCCCAACGCTGTTCCCCTCCCCCAATTCCCCAATAAAATCCTAAAAAAGAAAGAAAAAGAAGAAAGAGGAACTCTTAATGTATCAGAAAAGGCATTTTTCCTACTATTGGGTTGTTGGAAAAGTCATGATGTATTTTTTTCTATGTTTTTCGTTGCAAAAATGCGTTATTACTTTTCTGACAACCCAATAATTCCCAGAGGAAGTATGTAGAAGACATTGGGCATCTGTGCCTGGGACAGAGCTTTCAGACCAGCCCACTCACCATTCTTGGCAGCATTCTCCAGACTCCCCCACGTGGTAAATATGTAGACATGATAGTCACCACAAAGCTATGCTAGTCAGGACTATAACCCACCTCTCATACATCTCGGGTTTCTGCTTGCTGGGAATTAGAAAATTACTAAGTGATAGGTCTCCTTCTTTCCCTGCCCTAGTCAATTTCTCCATCCATCACAGAACCCACGACTTGGTATATGGCCCCAGGATTTTCTCCCTAAGAGTTTCTACCACACGAATTTAACTCACATATGTTCTCTGAAAGATTGTCCCCCAAAATAGGGCTTGAAGAAAGGTATGTAGAGATATAATAAATTGGCTCCAGAATTTGGCGACAAAGTCATGAAAAGAAAAGTCTCTCAGACAAGAACTGAAACAAATTAAGTGAAGGAAAGTGGTCTCTTCAGAAAACCTCAGGAGGATATAGGATGTATCCTCATCAATTTATAGACTTGTAGGGTTGGAAGAAGTAAAACATGTGAAAGTGCCTGAATAATATCTGGCACATCATAAGTACTTAACAAATGCTACCATTTTTTCTGTCTCTTCTAGTCCAAAATGAATCTGAGGTGTAAATTATTTTGGACTTCTCTGCTAAAATCTACTTTTCTTATATTTGAACATGAATATATCTCTCTGTAGTTTCCTCTTATTATTTTATATCTATTCCTGGAGACTTTATAGAGTAAACCTTCTCTCCTTTCACCATGACATACTTTAAAACATCTGAGGGCTGGCCGAGTGGCTCAGTTGGTTAAGAGCTTGCTCAAGAGTGCGAGCTGAACTCTGAGCAACAGCAGTTCGATGCCCAGCCTGAACTGAGCTCCACTAAGCTGCCAACAGGTAGCAGGATGGCTCAGCAAAAAAAAAAAAAAAAAAGGATTGTATTTTCTTCTTGGCTTGGGAAGCCAGCAGCCCCGGTTCGGGTCCCACATATGAGGGCCAATGACACTGCCCTCAAAAACAACAACAACAAAAAAATTTGAACATAGCCATTTTGTTTCCTAGCAGTCTCTTCAATGTAAAAGTCCCCAAGGTCCTCAACCATCCTGCTCTTGACCTGCCTTTGAAGCCTTCATCATTCTGTTCACTCCCTCTGAATATGCTTGTGTTTGTCTCTGTCCCTTTTGAAAGGTGACCATGAATTGGGCACTAAACTGTGGAGGAGTGTTAAACAGCACAGACAAAATGGTACTATCACATTTTCTCATTGTTATTTATGCAAGTTGACATAAAATTTGTTTCAGTATCTAGTTTGTTTTCAGAAACTATGTCACTATGATAATTCATACTATCTTGCTATCCATAAAAATCCTCACAGGTTTTCAAACCATTTTTTTTCTCATCTATTGTTAATTGCTCACCAAAAGCTGTTTTCCTCTTCTTCTGTAGTAGTTGAATACATGGCTACTGGGAAACTACATTTGCTCACCTCTTTGCAACTAGGTGTTGTCATCTGACTACATTCTTGCCAGTATAAGTGGAAATGATGCATTCAAATTCCAAATTTTTGCCTATAAATGTTGCCTATGTGCTTCTCCATGCATTTTTTCTCTCCCCCAAACTGGAACTTGAACAAGCCTGTGACCAGGCTCCAAAAATGCAGACGAGGACCATACTCTAGGGGGTAGTGAAACCATAAGATGAAGGAGACTGAGGCCTTGAATGATCAGTGGAGCACAGAATTGGCCAGCCACTGAGATTGTATTAGTCAGCTGTTGGCATAATAATGTTACATAGCAAACAACCTCAAAATATCAGTGGCTTACAATAAACGTATTTATTCTCTTGACCATGGGTTAACTGGTCAGCTTTGGTTTGGCTGACCTAGGCTGGGTGCCTCTCCATTCTCTGCTCCACATGTCTCTTATTCTCACTGGACCAGTGGCTACTGAAGACATAGTCTTCTCTGGCAGATCACTGGAGTGATGAGCAGATACATGTGATAGCTATGAGTGAATAGTTTATAGTATTTATTTTATTTTCTATTTTTTGCAGCCCTTTAGCACCTCATTACTTGCCATTGCTCCTTAAAATTTTTTACCTGTGGTCTAGCAGTCTCATTTCTTTCAGGAGTCTGGGGCACATTTCATAAGACACAGCTCATTTTAGAATATCCAGGAGATCGTCTATAATTTCTTCAGGAATTTATATCTTAAACTCCAGAGTTATAGAAGATAATCTGATTAGGCCAGCCCAGAGAATGGCTTGATTTCCCCTAGGTCAGGTGTTCACTATGGTCCAATCATCTGTGACCAAGGAGATAGAATCTTGAAATAAAAACATAACAACCTTGGGCTGGCCGAGTGGCTCGTTGGTTAAGAGCTGGCTTGGGATGCCAGCTCTGAGCATCAGGGTCCCGGTTTGGATCCCACATATGAGGGCCAGTGACACTGCCCTCTACAGCTAAGATGGTGAACAACAGCTCCACCTGGAGCTGGGCTGCCATGGGTCGCCAGCATCGGCATAGACTGCAGCCCCTGCTGCAGTGGGCTGCCATAAGGTACAGTGAGTGGCTGGCAGCCAGCGTGTGCTGCCATGGGCAGCCATCCAGAGGCTGGCGACTGATCTGCCTCACCCGGGAAGAACGCAATGATAATACCAACATGGGCCAGTGAAGCAATGTCCTCCACAACTAGACTGAAGAACAAAAAGGACAGCAACTTGTCTGTTTCCTTTCCCTGATTCCACAATAAAATCTTAAAAAAAAAAAACCCACAAAAAAAACATAACAACCGTAACTCATTTCATTGGCAGAGTCTGTGGATGAGAGGCAATTTCAAAGAGAAGGACAGGGCTAGATGCATCCCTAATCACATTGAATTTCTGGAACTGAAAGTCAACCCTATGTGGAGTTATGCATCCTTGCCTCAGCAATGACAACTAGGGAGAGCAGCCGGCACAGCGACCCTGCTCTCTTGGGGTAGATTGTTACATTGGTGGCCTCCAATGAACCACATCATCTAGAGTTTACATCCTTGTATATTCCCCTTCCATATTGACTCTGGACTTGACTATGGGACTTGTTTTGGTCATTGAGACATTAACAAAGTAATGCCAACAGGGGCTTGATAAATGGATTCACATGAGGCTTGTCCTCTTGAAATGCTCCTTCTTGGAAGCCAACAGCCGTGCTATAAAGAAGCTTGGGCTAAACTACTGAGTGGTGAGAGGTCCTGGAAGATGAGAGACCAGGATAGTGTCCCACATTCCTCTTATATATCTTGTTTCCTTCTTAATAAACACATCAACTTTAATTAGGGAAGATCATGGATTTTTTTGGTTCCCTTGAGACACCAACAGAGAAAACTCTCTTTGAATTCTTCCTGTTCTATTGACCAAGCTCCTGTGAGGTAACCCAATGTGTGTTGGGTTGTATGTCCTTAAAGACTGAAGAGGAAATTTTTCTGATTAATGCCAGAGAAAGATACCCAGAGAAGTAAAAATCATCGTCTTCTGAGATCATTCAAAATAGGTATGACATCTGAGGATTATTTTCAGTTTGTCCCTGGCTGAAGACATGGGACTCCCTAGTACCTCCAATTGCTCATTGATTCCATGACACTAATTCAGGATATATGGTTCCAAGTGTTGTTAAATTCACCAAGACATTTATATTCCAAAGCATCAAGACCAGCATTGAGAATCTGTTCTCTTTGAACATACGCTACTGAACAAGCTCTGAATTTTGCCTAGAAACAAGTTTCATTCATTCATTTAACAGATATTTTATTGGTGGCTAGCCTGCCTGGATATTCAGCAGGAATCAATACAGTGGCCTAGTAGATACCTTGCTTGAGGTTAGCCAGCACACATTCTCCCTTTTGGAAGAGCAAACCATGCAGCACTTATTTTTTTTTTTTTTTTTTAAGAAAGGAAGATTACTTCTTTCTTTTGGATCCAGTCTGATGAGGCTTCTTTTCCTCCCCAAGCCAAGGGTGAGCCCATGAGCCAAGCCAGGCCAATCAAATGTTCTCACTCTGGATTTTAAATAAAAATAGATTAATAAAGAGACTGAAAACAAGTTGGTATTCAAGGATCACACACACCAGCCAGGCTGTTTTTACTAAAACATTTCCTGCCATTTTAGCTTCCTGCTTTTTAGAGCTGCCTTGCTCCTGCTTGTTTCCAAGTCCTGTTCTCTGGCCTCTTCACTCCAGATGTTTTTCCAACAAATCCCTTTTTCTTGGATTAGCCAAGCTGATTTCTGTTGCTTTCATCCAAAATACTCTGACTGATATTAAGAAATGAATGAAAGGGACAGAATCTCAGCTTTCAGAGCCTATCAATTTGGTTAGGAAGAAGATATACTAAACAACCAAAAATATGTATTAGAAATGGTGAAAAAAAACTGAACAGTGTGCTACAAAAGAGAATAAATAGGATGAGCTAATGGAGATTGTGGGGCCATTGGTTGAAGGTCGCATCTGAGATCTGAAGGATAGGCAGACATAGAGAAACAAGAAGTGGACAGAAACAGGTTTTCTGGCAGAGGACAGAGAACAGAAGTCCTGAGCAGGGAGACTGTTGCAATCCAGGAAGGGATGGAGACTGCTGTTTTGGGGAAGAGTATTGCGAGCTGAGCTGGAGAAAAGGGCTTCGGCCCTATTACGCACAGTCTGGTAGGTTATGGCGAGAACTTAAATTCGATTTCAAGATGATAGAAAAAAAAACTATTGGAACGTTTTAAGTCTGTGAGTGACATGATCTAATTAGGGTTTTAAACAATTTCTCTGGTGGCTGTATGAAGACTTGGCTCAGAGAACAAGAGATAGGGAGTTATTGAGTGGTTTGGAAAGGTGCTTTTAGGCTAGATGGTAACAAAGGAGATGGAGAGAAGCACAATCCTATTAGGATTTCTAGGAACAATTTGTATGCTGAACACCCTGCACAGAATGTGACTGCCTGTGGGCAAGGATGGAGCCCTTCTCCTTTCTACATCCGTTGCAGCACCTAAATAATTTGTGCCTCTGTAGAATTTCACAATTTACTTCTTTGTTCAAACCTCACTTGATCCTTGCAGCAACTCTTAGGGGTTGTTGAAAATAAAGTAATTGAGGTCTGGAGGGAAAGGTTAAGCGGCCGAGGCACACAGTTGATGACAACCAAGCTAGGGCTCAGACCCTACTCCTCCCCATCATAGCTTGCTGCCCCTGACTCAGTGTCTAATTTATAAATTGTAGAATACCCAGAAATGGTTACAGGTCTGAAAATGAACTGAAGTCTTCCACTGCCCTTGGGTGGCTATTCCTAGTTCAATTGAACCTGATCTCTGTAAGATGGTCTTAGAACTTCATTTGCATCCATCGCCATCAACTACCCTATGGCTTACATAACTATTGTTAGGCTTTGCCCAGCACATGCTGAGCACTCTTTGGCCAAGTCAGACATTCCTATCACCTTTTATGTCTTTCTGCCTGGATCTCCTTCAACATTCTTTGAACCATTTCCTTTGTCCTTCCCTGAAATGCCTACTTCCCTTTGCCTGGATTAGTGTCTGGATGGGCAGCATGGGCAGCATCAGCATCGCTTGGCAACTTGTTAGAAATGTAAATTCTAACCCCAGACCTATCTAATGAGAAGCCATGGAAATGGTCCAGCCCTCTCTTCTTTAATAGGCCTGCCAGGTGATTTTGATGCATGCCAAAATTTGAGAACCCCTAGCTTAAATCTTCCCAGGAGCAGCCCCTGAAGCTGCAGACAGCTGAGCTTGGTAAAGGATGCGTTTTCTAGAAACCCATCAGGGGCTCAAGTCATTGACGGATCTTGCCAAGTTCTGGGCCCACAAAGGCATGACAGCTCCAAGATGAAGAACCTAAGGAAGCTCTAAGGGGTCTTTTTGGGACCGTTCTGCTGATCTTGAACCCATTGCTTCTGTGGATGACACCAGGTCTTCAAGGAGAAGTCCTGGAAGAAGGTAAAGAAGGGGAGCTATCCAGCCCTTCCTCCCTTTGCCCTTTGCATTCATGCATCCTCTGTCTACCATATATTCACTGAGCACCTGCAAGGCACCTGGGACTCAGATAAGCTCAGGGCAAACAGATTAGAGCCTTCTTGGAGACAGGGATCAGTCACGTAGATAAATGATTACAGGTAATACTGGTAAGTACCCTAACAGAATGGGTATTAGTCAGCTAGGGCTGCCATAGTAAAATACCATAACCTGGATGGCTTAAACAAAAAGATTTATTTTTCTTACAGTTCTGGAGTCTGGAAGTCTGAGATCAAAGTGTCAGCAGGGTTGGTGCCTTTTGAGGGCTCTCTCCATGTCTTGCAGATAGCCACTTTCTCACTGTGTTCTCTTAACACTGTCTTTTGTCTGTGCATGTGCATCCCTATTGTCTTTTTTGTGTTCTTACCTCCTCTTCTTATAAGGACATCAGTCAGATTGGATTAAGACCCACCCATATGACCTCATTTAACCTTAATTACCTCCTCTTAAAGGCCCCATCTCCAAATACAGTCACATTCTGAGGTACTGGGGGTTAGGGATTCAACATATGAGTTTATAAAGGGAAATAGTCCTTGACAGGTTGTGACCAGAATTCCCCTCAGAGAAGTAGGGAGCACCTGCATGAGGTAGTCAGAACAGGTTTCTCAGAAAGGTGATATTTAAGCTTAGTCTTTAAATATGTTTCAAGTGGACAGGGAGGTGGGAGTGAATTCTGGGTAGAGCAGGCAGGGATGTGGGGCCATCTGTGAGCTTGGAGATAGGAAGTATTTCAGTGTGGCTAGAATGTGTGGTCCATGATGTTGTATCTTACTGCCCAGGTCAGGGATAGCCAGAGGCCCTGTCTAGAGTCCCCAGTAATTTTGATTAATGCATCAGTTGGGTTCTTTGATTACAGGTAGCAGAAACAGACTCAAATGAGCTTACGCCATAGTGGAATTTATAGGAAGAATATTAGGGAGCTCAGAGAATTGTAGGGGAGGCAGAAGAACCAATCGGAGGAATGGGGACCATGCATAAGGAACTGCTTAACTACCTTGGCAGTCTGACCTGTTGAAATGAAAAAGCTATGACTGCTTTCTCTGCCCTGAGATGCTCCACTCAAGATTCAAGATCCCATTAAAAAGACTGATGATACCAAGTGTTGGTGAAGAGATGGAACAACTAGAATTATCTTACAATGCTGATGGGAGTGTGAACTGGTACCTAAACTTTGGAAAGCTGTTAGGCAGTAGCTACTAAAGGTAAACATACTTATATATCCCATGACTTAGCAATTCCTTACTTTCAAATATAAGAACTTGTGTTGACACTTGAAGGAACTAGATTGTATCAAGTTACTGCACTATTTCCTTGCTTTTTCTTTAGCATCATCTCCTCTCAGTGCTCTTTCATAGAATCAGGAGGTGTGCCAGTGAATACACAGGGTGTTTGTTGTTTGGTTTGTTTGTTCTGAACCACCTCTTCTCTCAGAGCCACTTGTACCTGAGGTACAGCATATCACACAAATCACCTAGCTCCACATTCTGACAGTTTTCACTGGAACAGTGGGTACACTTATTATAGAAACATAATCATTGTACATTTTTTTCCATGGATACAAACTTCGCAGCATCATGTGAGGGGCGTTCTGTATACCATTGTGCCTCTGCCAAGGGTTGTAACCACAGAGCTAGTCCTTGTATCTAGCAGGAGCAGAGCTCACATAATAAAATGCTATTTGTTGAATTGAATGGACTTCCCTTTGATTTTCTTGGGGCAGACTCCACATGACTTCTCTTATTGGTCTGATTCTAGGCTGGATAGCTCAACCACTGCTCTGATAACTGCTCTGCTCAACTGAAAAATAGTGTTCAATTGAACACTTTGCTCAACTGAAAAATAATGTTCAGCTTGCCTTTTTTGACTTCTTG
This sequence comes from Aselliscus stoliczkanus, assembly GCA_033961575.1. Classification (NCBI taxonomy): domain Eukaryota; kingdom Metazoa; phylum Chordata; class Mammalia; order Chiroptera; family Hipposideridae; genus Aselliscus; species Aselliscus stoliczkanus. The sequence continues at coordinate 97,513,581 of CM066735.1, read as the reverse complement.
GCTAAGTTTTCCAGCTTTGAAACTAAGATCTGGGTCTGTTGCCTTGTATATGCCATTCACAAGACTTCCTCATGATGGTCATTTTGTTGTTGTTGTTGGCATAGCTGAACAGAGAAACATTGGTTTAGACCAATATACAGTTGATTCTTGTTATTCATGGTAGTTATGTTCTATAAAGTTATCAGGAATACTGAATCATTGCTCCCAGGGGAAACACACACACACACACACACACACACACACACACACACACACACACACACACACACACTTCTCACATAGATTATAATCCTAAATCCTAAAAACAATTTATCCAGGTAGATTCTATTTTCTTTATTTTAAAGAAGAGAAAATGAGTTTCAGAAGTGTTTAGTGACTTGCCTGAGGCTGCCCCACTGATGGGCATCAGAGGTGGGATTTAAACCCTGCTCATTGAGCCCCAGAATCTAAGCTTTTTGCGCTACACTGTGCTGCCCCCTTCCAGCGCCATCCTCTGGTCCTCTCTGTATGAGAGCTGAAACATGAGGGCAGAGTGCCCCGTTGGTCAACCTCAGCTAGAAATGTGCTCTTTGGGCAACTCGAATGTTTTACTTTTCTGCATATGTCAACAAATGATTATGAAAGCCCTGTAAGTATTTGATTTGGGGGTTACAAATAAGTTTTAGCAAGTAGGTGCTATTTGCAAATACAGAACCTGTGAATAATGAGAATCAACTGTATGTTGTTCATGAAAACTTCTACCCCATCTTTCTTTCTACCCTTTCTCCTCACGCTATGCTATGTCCTCAGGACTTCAAACTTTTCAATTGTGATTTATTTCTATTGATGTTTTCCTCAAACTCTCATCAAGTGGACATCTATGCAAGCTGATGACAACCTTAAAGAGATGAATATGTGTGTTTGTACATATGAGACCACATTTGACCTTAATGGGCCCTGCCAGCACCATCCTTCCTGGCTTTGTGAAGACCCTGATGGCATAGCAGACCATGGGAATGTCTATAGCCGATATCATTTGGCCTTCAGAATCAAAATGGAAATAAAGTACCAGTTTAGGTAAGGGAATTAGGCTGCATGAAAACACATAGGTTGAACGAGGGTGATCTGCCCTGAATGAACAGAATGCCCTGCTAAGTCCCTTGCAGGAGGCTGGATAAATGAGGGTTTTCACTATTAATGTGACTCCACTGGCACTCCCCAGAGGAACCTAAACTTACGGCTGCATGACACATCACTCGAAAGCTCAGTGGCTTAAACAACAAGTATGTATTATTTTTCATGAGTCTGTGGGTCAGCTTGGGGTCAGGACTATGGGCTGGGCTCAGCTGGGTGGTTCTGATGTTTTCTGTTTGGCTCACATGTGCACAGCCAGCTGGGAGCAGACTGATCTAGGATAGAACTGTTGAAAGTCATCCAGGCCTATATGTCTCTCTTTCCTCCCCTGGACTAGTGGGCAGACCTGAGCATGCCCTTCTTAAGGCAATTGCATGAGCACAAGAGAATAAGCAGAGAAACTTACAAGGCCTTTTAAGGCCTATGATCAGAGTGGGCATACTGTCTATAGTTTTGGGAGTGCCCAAGGCCAACCTCCAGGCTCACTAGGAGTCACAGAACTCAGCAAAGATGCTATACTCGGGGTTACAATTGACTATAGCAAAAAGATACAGTTAAGTCAGCAATGGATAAAAGGCTGTAGGGCAGTCTCCAGGAGACACCAGGTGCAAACTCCCAGTGAAGTTGTCCTCTCCCAGTGAAGTTCTACAGGCAGTGCTTATTTCTCCCACCACGTGTGTGAGAACATATGTGGAATACTGCCAATCAGAGAAGCTCACTCTAGCCTTGGTGTCCATGGTTGGTCACTTAGGCATGGCTGACTCCTCCATGTTTGTAGCCTCTCCAGGGTCTACCTGATACCATGTATCCCAAGGCCCCCCACCATAAATCACATTGTTAGCATCACTATCTGTGCTGGCCCAAGGCCTTCAGGAAAACAAAGACACTTGTCAGGCAGGATATTCCGAGGGCTTAGAAGTTACCTCCCAGGAACTAGAAACCAGCCCAGGGCCAAAATTGCCTTTGGAATGTGCAGAGTTTGGATCACTCAGACTTGTTGAGCTAGTCCTTCATTGCACGCTGTTACTTCTGTCTCATTCTGTTTGCCAAAGCAAGCCACACGGCTGAGCTCAGGGTCAGAGTGGGAGGGCACCGCAGTTTCATAGCAAAGGGAGATGTGAAGAAGCTGGGCCATTAATGCAATCCACCACAAAGGTTCTGCCTGGGGTGAGGTCTAGGCCAGCACAGGGGTAGCCATGGTTGCCCATTATCATCTCATCGCTCCTAGGACACAACACAGGTGCTCACACCTCTGTGCTTCCTGTGTTCTATTCTCCATTTTCCCATAATCCCTCATCTACATGGAAAGTTCCAACTCAGGTTATAAAATTTGCCTCCCCAGAAGCACTCCCTGACCATCTCCAGCAAAGGCAGGGGCCTCCTCCTGACCTGATGTTGATCAAGCTAATGAATCATGGTTCTACCTTGCCCAGTGCTCCGAGATGGGGAGTTGGGTCCTTTACGACTCTGATTTTTCCTCTGTCCTCCTGATATCCCCAAACTCAATTTCACCCAGGACAATGATTTACTCAGCACCATCTTTACTTCAGAGACTCCCTGGCCCAACCATCTGCTTATATTCCTGCTCTCTGCCAGGAGTGGAAAGGGCAGATCAATTCTTCTGACGGCTGTTTCCAATCCCCAGTTGTCACATTATCCGCTTGGTTCTTTTCCTCCCACATGCTGAAGCTATTTCCACTGCAGCACTGAATTAGTTAGAACCCTTTACAATCCACGCCCCATTGCCCAGGCTTGTAAAATGCTTTATGAGCAAATATATAGCCTTCTCCTTGGCACCCAGGGTGTGGAAGTAGGGTTGCAGTAAATATGGTTTGAATCAGAGCAACTCCTGGGTCTGTCGCAAAGCCAAACGAAGCCACCTGATTCTTTATCTGACCTTGAAGATATCGACTGATTCTTCCCAGAAGTCATCTCCTCCATGAAGCCTGGTGCCATGTTTGCAGGGACCAGGTGAGGCATGAGAGAAGCTCCCAGGTGCTCTAGAGCAATGCTGCTCAAACTTTTATGTGCACACTGATCACCAGGGATTTTGTTTAAATGCAGATTCTGGATGTGTAGGCCAGGGGTGGGGCCTGGGATTCCACATTTCTCACAAGGTCCTGCGTGATGCTGATTCTGCTCGTTTGAGGACTATATCTGAGCAGTGAGGGGCTGGACTAGCAGGAGTTTCCAATGCTGGCTGCACATTATAATCACCTGGTGGAACTTTAAAAAATGCCAATACCTATTGCCAATAGTGGGAAGGCTTGCCCTCAGGTCAGTGGTTCTCTGGTACCTGGGCTGGCAGCATCAACATCGTCTGGGAACTGGTGAAAAATGCAAATGCTCACACCCTATTCCAGACCAAACACTGCAAGGTGGGCCCAGCAGCCCAGGTTTTAACAAGCCCTCCAGGTGCACACTCAAGTTTGTGAACTTCTGCAGTTTGGGCCTCCTGATGTGATGTGATGGGATGGGAGATACAGAACATCACACAAAGTCACCTATGTGAGGTTCTTGCCGTGATCTAATTGGACCTGAATCTAAGCATGAGCAAACTGATTTTCTCAGGCTTGGTAATGCTGTGTGTTTATGTAGGACAATGCCCTTTTTCTAAAAGAGGCATGATGCAACATTTACGGTGAAATGGCTGGAGACTACTTTTGAATGATTTAGCTAAAGGGAAGTGTGTGTGTGTGTGTGTGTGTAATAGAGACGAGTGGGAATGCCAAGATATTAATAATTGATAAATTTAGATAAGAGGTTTAAAGGAGTTCCATGAACTCTTATTTCAAATTTTCTGTATTTTTGGAATTTTAAAAAATAAATGAGAAAGTTTTAACCATGTTGGGCCACAGCTCTAGTGTTTTCTGATTTAATTGGTTTGCAGTAAAAGATCAATATGTTATAAGATCTTCCCCTGGTGAATTAAATGTGTAGCTAATATTGAGAACCTGGATTCTAGGGTAGCTTTTCTTAAACTGGTCATCAGAACCTTCTGGGCTGCTGGCTTAAAATGCAAATCCTACACCTCATTTATTCGCAGGAATCAGGATTCCTGGGGCAGAGGCTCAGGAAAGCACCATAGAGGATTCTGATGCTAATATTTGAAAATTGTTGTTTGAAACCCTTTGTTAGAGTATTAGGTCTGGATTCCAGATTGCCATAGTACCCAGGAGGTAAAAGGGAGTGAAGCAGGCTGGGTTTAAGGCTCTAGGGAGTTGTGGGGACTGAAGTACAGGAAAGAATGTATGCTCAGTTTAAAGCTCCAACTTCTAGCTGACTTGTGACAAGAATGTGTTGTCAGCGCTGCCCGATTTTTTTTTTTTTAAGAGACACAAGAAATCTAGATTTTTAATCTCCTAATTTAAAAATGTTGGTGACTTACCAGTCAGAGAAAGACAAATACCATATGATCTCACATTTGTGGAATCTAAAGAACTGAATAAACGAACAATGTAAAAAGATATAGTCTCAGAGAAACAGAGGAAAAACTGATGGTTGCTAGATGGGAGGGGGTGGGCATGAGGGAGAAGGGGAAGGGGCAAGACAATATAAATTGGTAACTTCAATATTGCCACAGAGATAGGAAAGACAGTTTGGGGGAATATAATCAATAATGTTGTAAATATTTTTTAGGGGGCCAGATGGACTCATGTCTTGTTAGGGAGACCACTTAATGGACAGTGTAGAGGCCTGACCACTGCACTGTACATCTGAAGCTGCCACTGAATAATATTATATCGCAACTATAATTTAATATATATACAGTCACGGGATGTGGAATATAGTGTGGGGAGTGGAGTCAATGGAATTGTAATAGATATGTATGATATCTGGGGTGGGTGCGGTGGATTGAGGGAAGGGGGTTGTCACTTTGTGAGGTGTGAAAAGCGTAACTATTGCATTGTTTTGTACACCTGAAACTAATAATAAAAAAATAAAAATAATAAAATTTAAAAAATAATAATGTTGGTGACTTACTCAACAAATATTCAAACATCAAGCAAGCTAAACAAAACCTGTCTGGGGGTGGTGTTCAGTCTGCTAACCACTCATTTACAACCTCTGAGATGAACTTAGCTAAACAACCAGGATTCTATGGAGGCCATGGTTCAAGGGCTCTGTATCTCAGAGAAAAATCTTACAGCCTGCCCTCTAATCATGTTGCCATGTCCCCAAACAATGGTTTCCTTTGCCTGAATCCTCCCAAATATCCAGCCCAAAGTTCCTCTATTGTTCTTTAATGGTATAATATGTCTACAGTCTCCTTTCTGGGGGAATTAGTTAAGTGACAGAGGAATATTTAGCAAAGGTGAACTTCTGGCTGAGAGCTTGGTGGCACAGCATATACCTAGTACCCCTTGGCCAGCAGCCCAGAACCCACTGGTGCTCTAGCACATTTTCTTGGACCTCATTGCTTCTTACTCACTGGAACCACCACGGAACAAACAGTTGGAAGGTTGCTTGCTGAGCCCGACCTGGGGTTGGGGAAGCAGGAGAACTTGTGTGGATAGTGTGTTTGCATTCCAAAGGGTTTCCCCGTCTTCTGGGAACTTTCTGTAGCTCTTAATCCAACCATCAGGCCAGCTTCCTGTAGATCCTGGAATATGAGACTCTGGTCCCACTGCCTTGCTGTGTGAGCTTGGGCAAGTCACATCCTTCTCTGAACCACCAGCTCCACCCACATGGAAGGAGACTATTGTCACTGTTTTTTTAGCAGCAAAATTCTTTTTCTAAAATTCTAATGAAAATTTACAGCAAAACCCAACCCAAATATAAAACAAAGGCAAAGCGTTCAACTCTTCCAAGGTTGTTTGGGATATGTCAATGCTTGCCAAACCCCTCATGCAGCCATAAGGTTCCAGGGAACAGAGGTTGAAAACTACAGGGTTTGCTTCTTCTCAGGCAATTTTTCCAATTTGGAGATTTGCTTATTTTTCCAATTTGGAAATGCCATGTGTGAGATGTGTATGAGCAGTTTCCTCTAAGTTTCTCATTGGTTCATATTTTAACTGCAACTATAGGGAAGACCACTTCTCCAAGGCATTTATTGAAGCCTCCTACTTATACAGACCTGTGCTGCATGCGATAAAGGGAAATAGCCATGGCCTCCAATTCCCAGGTGTTAGTATTATAAATCCTGGGAGATCGAAGAGGAAAGGGACCTTAGACAGATTCTAATCCTGTATTTTATGACCTGTTCTGATCCACGACCTCTTTCTGACAGACGTAGAAATCTCACAAACTGTAAGTGTTTGATATCATCCTTGCCTTTTGCTTTGAGAAAACTTTTGTTCAGCTTTGCTGTCTGTAATTTATATTATGAGAACAACAGGTATTATTTTTCATGTTACAAATAAAAATTATATATAACAGTATATTATTGACCTTGCTTTTCCCAAAACACACACATGCCACACCAAAGAATGTGATATACTTCCTCCACTCTCTCCCTCTCCCTATTCCTTGAGAATAACTGACCCAATTCATTGTTTCTCATTTATGCTTGAGCCTTGGTTTCCTTAAAATGTGAAGACATCATATGGGGAGGGAAGCAGGGGTGGAAGGATTGGTGGGGTTATAGATGAAACAAGATTAGTTTTGAGTTGATTATTGTTGAACCTGGATGATTGGTATATGGTTGGTATATGGGGATTCTTTCAATGTTCTCGCTACTTTTGTATGTTTTGAAATTTTTTATAATAAAAGAGTTAAAATGAAGATAATATTACATACCTGTGGGTTGAAATTGAGCATTTTACCCAATTGCAAACCTAGAAGCACTTTGAAGAGCATCTTCGTTTGTGGAGCCACATTTGACTTTGATCCCAACACTGGGTCTCCACTCCTTGACTCCCCTTTTTTGTTATACCAGAATCTCACCCTGAGGACAGGACAGGGCACTGCAGCAGTGCAAATCCCCAACTGGAGGAAGCTCCTGACTCTGGGTACTTATTCCTTCACCCACACTCTTACCGACAGCAGATGGGGTGGTCCTGGACACTGAAAGTCCTTCCTATCCCCAAGTGCAAAGGCTTAACACCTGGAATGACTGGGTTTCCATTTGGTCAGTGTTGCCATTCAGGCTTGTGCCTTTCTGATGACTCTGTTCGGATCAATGTGACCATGAGTTTTGGGTTCGAGATTACCAAAAATCAAGAACTGATTACATTTGACTTCTCCATCCCAGTTGAAATAATTAACTCCCTGTGTTCTGAGTGGTGGCGAGACTTCTATTAACTGGATGGCTCAAAGAATGAGCAGTGTAACTTCAAAAACAAACAAACAAACAAACAAAAACCCAGAGGCTGCTACTAACTAAAGAATCTGTGGTACTCAAACACAGAGGGGAGGGGGCAGGGTACCAAAAGGACTGACACATGAAAAAATCATCTGTGACAAAATGGCTTCCAACTTGAAATGGATAATTTTCTAGAAGCATACAACCTTCCAAAGCTAACGCCAGAAGAAACAGAAAATCTAAATACCCTGATTACTACCAAGGAAATTGAATCAGTAATTGACAAGCTCCCAAAAAACAAAAGCCCTGGACCAGACGGCTTCACAAGTGAATTTTATCAAACATTCAAAAAAGAACTATCACCTATTCTTCTCAAACTATTCCAAAAAATCCAGAAGGAGGGAAGGCTCCCAAACTCTTTTTATGAAGCCTCTATCACCCTGATTCCAAAACCAGATAAAGACATCACAAAAAAGGAAAACTACAGGCCAATCTCCCTGATGAATATAGATGCAAAAATTCTCAATAAAATATTAGCAAACAGAATTCAGCAATATATTAAGAAGATCATACATCATGATCAAGTGGGATTCATCCCTAGTGCGCAAGGCTGGTTCAACATCCAGTAAATCCAATTAATGAGATACACCACATAAACAAAATGCATGATAAAGAAAGATCACAGGGTCATATCCATAGATGCAGAAAAAGCATTTGACAAAATCCAACAGCCATTTATGTTAAAAACCCTGAGCACAGTGGGAATACCGGGATCATATCTCAACATAATAAAAGCCATATATGATAAACCTACAGCTAACATCATACTCAATGGGGGAAAAAGCTAAAACCATTCCCCTTAAGATCAGGAACAAGACAAGGCTGTCCACTTTCTCCTCTTTTATTCAACATAGTGCTGGAAGTTCTAGCCACAGCAATCAGACAACAAAAAGAAATAAAAAGGCATCAAATTGGCAAGGAAGAAGTAAAATTGTCACTATATGCAGATGACATGATACTGTATATAGAGAACCCCAAAGACTCCATCAAAAAACTATTGGAACTGATAAACGAATTCAGTAAAGTAGCAGGATATAAAATCAATGTTCAGAAATCAGTGGCATTTGCATATACCAATAATAAACTAATGGAAAGCAAAATTAAGAAAACTGTCCCATTTACAATTGCGTCAGAACTATAAAATACCTAGGAATAAATTTAACCAAAGAAGTGAAAGATCTGTACTCAGAAAATTATAAGACATTGAAGAAAGAAATCATAGAAGATACAAATAAATGGAAACACCTACCATGCTCATGGATAGGAAGAATTAATATAGTTAAAATGTCCATACTGCCTAAAGCAATATATAGATTCAATGCAATTCCTATCAAACTACCAAGGGCATTTTTCACAGAAATAGAAAATATAATCCTAAAGTTTATATGGAATCATAAAGACCCAGAATAGCCTCGGCAATTCTGAGGAATAAAAACAAAGTTGGGGGGATCACGCTACCAGACATCAAAACCTACTACAAGGCCACAGTAATCAAGACAGTTTGGTATTGGCATAAAAACAGGCACATCGATCAGTGGAACAGAACAGAGAGCCCAGAAATAAATCAGGCATTTACGGACAGTTAATCTATGACAAAGGTAAGCAATAATTTACACTGGAGTAAAGATAGTCTATTCAATAAATGGTGCTGGGAAAATTGGACTGACACATGCAAAAAAAATGAAACTGGATCATCTCCTTACGCCTTATACAAGAACAAATTCAAAATGGATTAAAGACTTAAATGTAAGACCTGAAACCATAAAAATCCTAAATGAAAATATAGGGAGTACATTTGCAGACATTACCCGGAGCAATATTTTTACTGATACATCCCTGCGGGCTAGGGAAGTAAAAAGAAAAATGAACATATGGGATTATATCAGACTTAAAAGTTTTTTCACAACAAAGGAAACCATTAATAAAACAAAAGAAGCCTACTGAATGGGAGAATATATTTGCCAACGATATATCTGATAAGGGGTTAATATCCAAAATTTATAAAACACTCATGAAACTCAACACCAAAAAAACAAACAACCCAATTAAAAAATGGGCAGAAGATATGAAGAGACATTTCTCTAAAGAGGACATACAGATGGCCAACAGGCATATGAAAAAAAGTTCAACCTCACTGGTCATTAGGGAAATGCAAATAAAAACCACCATGAGATACCACCTCACTCCAGTCAGAATGGCTATCATCAACAAATCAACAAACAACAAGTGCTGGCGGGGCTGTGTGGAAAAGGGGACCCTGCTGCACTGTTGGTGGGACTACTGAATTGGTGCAGCCACTATGGAAGTCAGTATGGAGGTATCTCAAAGAACTGGAAATAGAGCTACCTTTTGACCCAGCAATTCCACTCCTAGGTATTTATCCTGAAAAAACCAAGACACTTATTCAAAAAAGTTATGCACCCCGATGTTCACTTAGCAGCACAATTTACAATAGCTAAGACTTGGAAACAACCAAAATGCCCATCAGTAGATGACTGGATTAAGAAACTGTGGTATATTTATACAATGGAGTATTACTCCGCTATAAAGAAAAGAATGAAATCGTGCCATTTGCAATGATATGGATGGACCTAGAGACTATAATGTTGAGTGAAGTAAGTCAGTCAGAGAAGGACAAATACCATATGATCTCACTTATATGTGGAATATGAAAAACTGTATGAATGAGCAAAGTAAACAGAAACTGTCTCATAGATATAGAGGAAAAATCAGGGTTGCTAATTTGGAGAGGAATGGGACTGAGAGGAGAAGGGGAAGGGATTAGACAGCAAAAATACGCAACTACAATATTGCTACTGGGATAGGAAAAACAGTTTGGGGAATATAACTAATAATGTTGTAAATATTCTGTGGAATGTCAGATGATCATAGGTCTTGTTAGGGAGACCATTTCATGGATGGAGTAGAGGTTTGATCACTGCACTGTATTACTAAAGTGGAGGTGGTATACCTACTGTAATTGAATATATATAGATAGTCACGGGATGTGGATTATACTGTGGAAGAGAGTCAGAGGAAGAGTAATAGATATGTATGAGATGGGGGGGTGTGGGGGGTGTATTGGGGGTGGGGGGTTTGTCACTTTGGGGGGTAAAATGTATAACTATTGCACTGTGTTGTACACCTGAAACTATTGGGGGTGGGGGGGTTGTCACTTTGAGGGGTAAAATGTATAACTATTGCACTGTGTTGTACACCTGAAACTAATTAAAAATAAAATAAAATTTAAAAAAAAAAAAAAAAAAATGGCTTCCAACTAATTAAACAGAGAAAAACCTCTTTTAGAGAAGATAATCCTATTGGATCAACTCACAAGATTTTTCCAGCCAGCGTCTGCCTCTTGGAGCTTCAATTAAAAGCTGTTTAGCAGATGGCAATTTCTGAGTCACAAAGTTAGACTCTCTGGCAACCATGTGTGCTTTTGGTATCCCAGGGGATCCTGGCCACATATGGCCCTAGAAGAGGTGTGAGAGCTCTTTCTTGGCTCGATGTAGAGAGCTCCCCTCCCACCTTAACAGATGACAGGCATTTTAACATATTCATCAAGAATGATTAGCCAGAGAGACTTTCCAGATAATTCAGGAATTTGGGGGCTCTGGAAGTCATAACATATCAGGGCTAGAAGAGATCTTGAACATCAGTTAGTACAACCTTGTCTTTTTACAGAATAGGGAAACTGAGACTCATAGAGGTTATGCGATCTATCTAAAGTCACCCAGCAAGAGAGAAGCAGAGTCAGGATTAGTCTCATTTTTATTTACCATAGAGACAAGTTCTCTATTTACTTTGGGGCCCTAATTTCATTGCCTGATCCTTTCCTTATACTCATGAAGCTCCTAAATAATATTTCACCAATCATCTGACGAATTGCTCAGGCTTGAAGGGACTTTGTCCACATCCTGCATCATTGTAAGACAAAAACAGGACCCTCTAAAGTGGAGATTCATTATTCTTCTCTTCAAAGCTTTCTACTAACATTGAAGTCACAGCTTCCCTTGGGTGCTGTCAAAGAGAAACAAAGCCAGATACTATTTATAGGCAGTAAGAGAGATTTTATTCAGTACTACTGCAGTAAGGGAGAGACCTCAGCTCAATTCCATTGAATAAAAAGGCAGGAGACTTTTTAAAGCTGGATGTGCTAAAGGAAAAGTTCTGAAGGATGTTGGGGCATGGGATATGTGTGTGAGTGTGATTAGGCCCCGGTGTTTGCTCATTGAAGTTAGGCTCCTACCCTCCCACAGAGACTGGGCCTTACCTTTTTTGATTATTACATTTCAAAGTGATGGCTCCCAGGTCCTTGAGAAAAACATTCTTGGCTTATACAAGACATATCCCAAAAGGACAGACAAAGGATTTACAATTGCAAGTTTTTAAAGTAAATGCTTCTAAGAAAATGGAAATCAGGGGGCTATCTATAGTCAGGTTTTTAGAATAAACAGTAAGTTCTTTGGCAGTTTTAAGCTTACTTAGGCAATAATTTAAGGGGACTAAGACCTTCATCCTAAGTATGTGCCCTAGAGCTGTTACAAACTAGGCTAATGTTTTTGAAGTCTCTCAGTATGGAGGGTGGACAAAATCATTTGTGCTGAGAGTCTACAGTCCTCATAGGCCAAAGTTGAGGCCTAGTTGAGAAGAGGGCTCAGAGGAGCCTGACTCAAGTTTGGTTAAAGCAGAGTCTTCATCAGTGCTGATGAGACTTCTACTGTCTTGAAAGCCAGGACATTGTTCAGATGTTTCCCCATGTTTCTCACGATAGTTTAAGTCTATTTCTTCCTGTTATTTACCGTGGCTAGGACTTGGTTCATGTTCTACTTGGAATGGCTCTTCATATATTTACTATGAATCTTTCCCAAACTGGATTTTAAGCTGTTTGAAGGCAGAGCCCATGTATTAAAAAACTTCAAAAATTTTTAAAAATCTCTTTTACCTTCATCTACCACCCATCTCCCCCCCTTACTCTCTGGTGACGGAAGGAGAACTGACTCTGGGTGGTGAACACACAATGTGATATATAGATGATGTACTCCTGAAACCTATGTAATTTTACTAACAATTGTCACCCCAATAAACATTAATTAAAATAAATAAATAAATAAATAAATAAATAAATAAAACATATTTTGAGACTTGTGGAACTAACTAGCAGTATGCAAATTCCCAAATAGCATATTGTTCAAATGCTTCTATTTTTTACATCCTAATAATTTTCTAAGAAATTATAATGTATTTTAAAGAAATTTTTGTTCAGTGCAGAGAGAACTTAGAAAATATTAATACATTAGCAAAACATTTCATTTAGAGAAATAATTTTATTATAAGAAAAGTACTTAAAATTTTGGTAATAAGCATAATTTATAAAAAACATTTTTAAATCCTCCATTGTATCTTGTAAGTAACTGAATTGATCATCATTCATTGATCTAAATCCCAGATAACATTCCATTTTCAATGGTGCTAACCAACATTCTAGGGCCCATATCTTATTTCTATAACCATCCTGTGATTTTTTTTTTCCTGAACTCTCTTCGAACATGGGAGGCTAAAATAAGGCTTGTCCATTTACCTCTGTACATTTCACCAGCATATTCTCTTTCAAAATGTCCCCAAGAATTCAATTCATCAAACCCTTACTGAGCATGAGCTATAAGCCAGACAAAGTTGTCCTGAGATCTGGGAAGAAAGAGGTCAATAGGTCAGGGTTTCTGCTCTCAAGTAGACTAGTGGGGAGACTGACAAGCAAATCAATGATTCCAATAGTTACTGAGAAGCTCAGTGACAGAGGTGTGTCTATGAAAGAGGGTCCCTAATTCAGTTTGGGTGGGAAAAAGTCAGGGAAAGTCTCCCAGACAACATCAGCTTGGGTTGGGTCCTCTTGAAGCAGAGCCTGAAAGGGGAAATCTTGAACAAGGGGTTTATTGAGGGAGATAAGAAGAAACCTATAAAGAAATGAGGGAAGCACAGGGCAACAGGAGAAGCTAGGCAAAGATGTAGTTTCAACTGAAGGTTGGTCTCAGTCTAGTCCCAAGGGGATATCTGGTGGGAGCGTGAATTGCACCAGAGTTGTCCCTATTTGAGTCAAGAGGCTGACTTTTGTACTCCGTGTCAGTAAGTCATCGACTATACGTGTCTCCTTGTGGGGGAGGGTGCCTAACTTACATACTTCTGGGAGAGGAGGCTCCTGTAGGCAGAGAATGCATTTCTGAAGAAGGATGTAGCTGTGAGCTGTTAGCAGCCAACACTCACAGCATCTGGGGATAGGTATACCACCCCAGCTAACAGGGATCTGGGTGGAGCCCCACCAGCCTCTGCTATATGAAATCTATGGGAGTGGGAATGGTAGGGCATTTCAGGGCCAGATTACAAAGGGAAGAGAGAACACGATGTATTTGGAAAGGGCCAATGACTTGGTATATATCTTAGCTTAGGCTGCTATACCAGAATACCATAAAGTGGGTGGATTATAAACAATAGAAACATTTCTCACAGTTCTGGAGTCTGGAAGTTTGAGATCAGGGTGCCAGTGTGGTCAGGTTCTGGTGAGGGCCTTCTTCTGGGTTTCAGACTGCTGTCTCCTTGTTGTATCCTTACATAGCAGAAAGAAGGCAAGGGAATTCTCTGGGATCCCCTTTGTAAGGGCACTAATCCCATTTATGAGGGCTCCATCCTTATGACCTAATCACCTCCCAAAGACCCATCTCCTAATAGTATCACATTGGGGAGTAAGACTTCAACATATGAATTTTCGGGGACATAAACTTTCAGTCTATTGCTCCACGGATGGGATAGATAGAATACAGTACTGGATTTAAAAAGAAGAGGACGTGTATGGCAGCAATTAACAGTAGTGGGTGAAGACTCTTTCCCCATCTCGGGTCACTGATGTCTACCCTTCTCCCACCTTGAAGAAGACTGGAGATCCACTCACTGAAGAAACTGAACTAGAGGACGGAAGTAGGCTATGACTGGGATACACAGAAGGATGACCCATTGAAATTATGTAACATTTGAGTGACTCTAATTCACAAGGTTTTATTAGTTTCTTCCCAAGTAGGAGGAGATATTTACCAAATCTTCTCAGGCCCGGCTCTGTGGAGAGGCATTTGATTTGTTCACCTACAGCCAAACCCTCAAGAAGCCCAAATGCAGTCATTCATTACTCGGCAGTTGTTTATGCAGCCTGTCATTCTCACTGGTAGCCCAAATCATCTTCTTCTAGCCAAGCTGGTTGTTGCTCAGGACCTCAAATTCCTCCTGGTATTTGCAGATTGATAAGTTGGTGTTTTGTTCTGCTTTTCTCCTTTCTTGAGAAGTTATTTCCTTTTGAAAAGATAGGCACTGTTGTAGCTTTTTTCTCCCCTGAGACCTCAATTTCACACGTTCACATGTTCTCAGTTCCACGTGTTCTCAAAAATAATAGCAAACTGTTTTGCAATAACATTTGTCAACTCCTTGTCTCCCACTTTGCTGGTCTGAATATACCAATTTTCAAACAAATTTTCCTCTTTGGAGTTTAATTTGACACACACTCTTCCACCTATGGGAGATGATAGTTGTCTTGGTGTGCGATTATGGTTAAATTATTTATAAATGCATTAATGAAGTTTGTGAACCAAGAACCTATACCGAACCTAACTCTTAAAGGTGCCAAAAGATCGTCAAAGGCTCTTGTTGAGGTAATGCATGTGTTAGTGTGATTGGATGGTTGATGAATGCAAAATTAGAAAACATCCTCCAAGCTCCACAGGTGTCTCGCATAAGCAGCAAGCATATCCTTCCTCACTTTTCTAATAACCAAAATAATTTTTGGTATCCTCAGGAACTGTTCTGATTTTTCATTTTCACTTTGATGGCTTTCCCATATACTTTTCAGGCTGTTATATTCATTCATTCATTCATTCATTCATTCATTCACTCATTCTATATATTTTGGAGTGCCTGTTGTGTAGCAGTCACAGGCAGGTGCTGGAAATACAATGATGGAGAGGTACTCAGAGTCCTGGCTCTCATGGACTTTACAATTTAGGAAGATAAACAAACATGGAGAAAATCATTTAAAAATATTTATAGAATCACAATTAGGATTGTTTTAAGAAATAAAAATAAAGTAGTGTTCTGATTATCCACTGCATAACAAACCATCCCAAAGTTAGTCTTAAAATAACGACAATAGACTGCAAGTATTGATGACACTTAACAAGGATAGCTCATCCCTGTCCTGTTGGCATCAGCTGTAGTGGCTTAAAAGCTGGGCGCTGGGGGGCTGGCCGAGTGGCTCAGTTGGTTAAGAGTTGGCTTAGAGCGCGAGCTCTGAGCAACACAGCCACTGGTTCGATTCCCACGTGGACCAGTGATGCTGCGCCCTAGCTGAACTGTCACTGAGCTGCCAACAGGTGGCAGGATGGCTCAGCTGGTGTAACAACAAGATTGCCTGTTCAGTGGTGGGCTACGCCCACCCGCAACTAAGACTGAACTCAGCACCTTGAGCTGAGCTTCTGCCTGGATGGCTCAGTGGATAGGGTGTGATCTCTTAACAACAAGGCTGCTGGTTCGACTCCCACATGGGATGGTGGCTACACGCACCCGTAACTAAGATTGAACACAGCACCTTGTGCTTAGAGGCCACAAGCTGCCAACGGGAATCCAGATGGTGAGGTGCCCTCCACAACGAAGACTGAAGAATAACTTGGCCGGTCCCCTCCCCCAATTCCCCAATAAAATCGTAAAAACAAACAAACAAACAAAAAAAAACCTGGGGGCTGGAATCATTTAAAAGAAAACTTACTCACCTGTCTGGCAGATAGTGATGGCTGTCTGGTGGGTCCTTAGCTAGTGCTATCAGATGAAACACTTACCCGTGGCCTATGTGGCCTGGGCTTTCTTACAGTATAGTGGTTGGGCCGCCAGGGTGTGTGTCCTGAAAGAGAGATGTATCATCAATGCAGTTGAAGAGTCCTGCACAATTTCAAAGGGAGGGGAAACAGACCCCCACCTCTTGATAAGGAAATGCCAAGGTTTTGGAACAGCATGTAGGATCAGAAATATGACTGTGGTGCTTTTTAGAAAATGCAATCTCCCACAAGTGGCTATAAGAGAGCTAAGGCCTTATTAGAAAGATCTGAGAAGGGTTTTTAAAGCTGAGGTCTAGGAGATGGGGAAGGAATAATAGAGAGAGGGGCGTTCTAGACAGCAGGTCCTGGCTCAGAAGGAGCTTGGCAATATGGAGAACAGAGAGGAGTCTGCGACTGCAGCACAATAAGCAAAGGTTCACGATAAAAAAATCACAAAGGCCTAAAAGTCCTTAGTAGAGGCCCTCAAAGTGCTTAGCCAACCTATACTTAGCATCTCGGTTATCTATTGCTGCATAACAAACCACTTCAAACTCGTTGGCATAAAAGAGCAACATCATTTATTATTATTTTCTCTTGTGGTTCTGAGGGTTGCCTGGACTCAGCTGGGCTGCTCCTACTAGGGGTCTCTCATGTGGCTGTGGTCAGATGATAGCTGGGGCTGGAGTCATCTCGAAGCCTCCCTCATTTAGCGTGTTTGGTGCCTGGACTGGGAAGACTCCCAGAGCGGGGTCAGCATAGCTGGGGCTCCTCAGGCATCTCTTGCTCCCTGGTCTCTCCATGGGGTCCCTCCAGCATAGCAAGTCCTGGCTAGCCAGACTTCTTACAGGGTGAATGATGGTTCCCAGAGCAAGTCTCCCAACAAAGCAGGAGCAGTTGCATGGTATTTTCTAACCTAGACTTGTAGGTCAGGCAGTGTCTCTGCTGTCATATACTGTTCATTAGGCAGTCACAAAAACCCATCCATTTCTCAAGGCGAAGGGATGTAGATTTCTTGATGGTAAGAGTGTCAAAGCGTCTGCAGACATGTTTTAAAACTACCACACCTAGGGTGACCATATCACTCACTGTCCAAAGCAAGATGCTCTTGAGAGTGAAAGTGAGTGCTTTTCAGGCATGACCTGGTATTGTCCTTGGTAAACCGAGACATATGGTCACCCCCACTACAAAGTCCACCAAGCTCTCTGAAATTCCTTTGCCTTTCTGACTCTTTAGTCATAGACATTTGCATATTAAACTCTATTTTCTGTTTCTTGATAATTTCTTCCTTCCAGGTCATAAATATTATCTTGAATTTGCTTTTTCGTAATGAATCTAGAACTTGATAACTACAAACCTTGTCCCACACTCTCTTTCCTGTAAACTGGGACAGCTTCTGGCACTGTGGATACAAGTGCTTAGGATGCCTTCTCTCTCAGATGAGAGAAACCCAAGCAATGGAATAATTTGCTTCAAGAAATGCTTTTTTAAAAACCTCATTTTTTGGCTAAGTGGTAAAAAAACATAGTGATGACTCATCAGTTGAAATCAAATCCTTCATCCCCAAAAAAGTGTTTTTATAAGAAGTGGGTGTTTTTTTTTCTTCCTTTTCCCAAATGCAGACTGCATAATATTTGCTGCTTCTCTTTTCTGAGTAATATGTTCCATCTTAGTGGAAAGTGACAGTTTCAGACTTGAGCCAGTCACGTTTTTATTTTCAGAGCTGTGCACGATACCCCTTTATTTGCCTTCAGCCCTAAGGAGAGGTCAGCCATAGACCACTCCACACAAACACAATCCCCCTCTTTCTCCCTTCCCCTTGGCCTGCTATTAATCGTTTTTTTTGGAAGACCCTGGAGCAGAATGAATGCCTAGAGAGAGCATTTGGAAACAGCACCCAGGTGTAAATAAGCATGGCAAGTTTATATTGTCCTTCAAGAGTCCAACCACAGTCAGTCACGCTCTCTTCATCCCAGTCCCCCATTCAGGAGTCTTTCTTTATTCTTTTCACAAATCTCCACCAGAAAGCATTTTCTTTCTGCTGTTTCTCTCCTAAGACTCTACAACTTGGTGCCACCACTGAAAGAAAGCAATGCGATTCATTTCTGATCCATAAAAGCCAGTATCCCATTTCATTCCATTTGTCTTTTTGGGAGCTCCCACAAATATCTCCTTGCTAGACAACAAAACTGCAAAACTTGTGTCCATTTCTGCCCCAGACTGAAATACACAGGAAACTTGCATGAGTCCTGAGTTATCTTTTGAGCTTCCTAAATTAAGAGGTTATTTAACAGGATATAATAGAGATTTAAGACTAGGGGAACTAAGGTGAAAGAGATAAAAAAAAAATCCTCTGGGTAGGAAGAGCAGCAGCCACAGATGCTCAGACACAAACAGGACTGGACTCAGTAGGGTGATCAACTGTCCCAGATGGAAGGGGGTTCCTGGGATGCGGGCCTTCCTAATCTAGGAGGTCCCAGGAATACCAGGCTGAGCTCATCACCCTAACTGGAGTTCTCTTCCTTAACTAGAAGTGCCCCTCACTGCTCAGCTGCAAAGAGCCAGCTTCTGCCCTGGAATTGGAGGAGGAGGCAAAGATAACCTTGGGCCAGGGCCTGGAGGGGAAAGAACAAAGCCAGAGGGAGAGCCAGTCATTTAAGCTTCTAGGATGAAGGTACTAAGGGATGTTTGGAATAAGAAGGTGGCAGTCGAAAAGCTGAACAATACTGTTCATGGCTCAAAAACACCGAGGCCAAATGCTATGAGGAAGGCATCACTTACTTTTGTAAAACGAATAGGTTCCACTTGAACTTTTATTTATTTATTTATTTTTTTGAGGGCAGTGTCACTGGCCCTCACATGTGGGACCGAACCAGGGCCGCTGGCTTCCCAAGCCAGCCCTTAACCGCCACGCCACTCAGCCGGCCCTCACTTGAACTTTTAAGGTCCCTTCCAGATGGTCTTCCAAATGAGAGTCCTTGGGAGTTAGGGGTGGTCTGGGCCTTGAGCCAAATCCCACAGTTCCACTCCTGTTCCTTTCACAGTCTCTGGGCCCTCCCTCTCTGCCCAGAGGTAGGGCATTAATTATCCCAGCTTCCTTTTCTGTCCTCACTGGCCTTCCGTACCCCACAGTGCCTCAGACCAAGGGGACAATCTCCCTGTGCTGTCCTGCCCTTGAAACAACTGGAGGGGGCAGTCAGCATCACCATGGAGTCTCCTCTCCAGGTTGCTTCTTTCTTCAAGAAAAACAGTATCCAAAGTCAGACATAAGGCAAAAAAGTTTCATGACCTTCATTGTCAAGCCGGCCTCAGGGCCATTTGAATTTCTAGTAGAATGTAACTTTATTCAACTTACTATTTATTCTTTTTTTTTTTTACTATTTATTTTTGATTCAATATTTTACAACTCTAAGATTAGCTATTAATTTGTTGAAACCCATTTAGACATAAATGGTTTTAATCCAATAGTTGTGTACATAATTTTTTCCTGTAGAGATAAAAATGACTTCTGTTTGAGACAGAAGATAATACTATAGGTTACTGTTTTATTGCCTTGAAGAAAAATAACCAGTTTTGTCTCTAACTTAGTAACCTTACTCCACATTTTTTCTTCTAACCGTATATACGAGTATATCAATTCCTTTTTTACACATGGTTCTCTCATTAATGAGTTAAAATAAAACTTTGACATGTACTCATTATTCATTTATATGAGAATTATGCTTTTTTAATATTTTAAAAATTATACTTTGGGTATTTCCCCTGACCTTTCCTCCATTTTTTGTTCCCTGTAGACCCACAAAAATGCAGTTGTAAGTCATAAGTCCTTTTCATTTTTCTGTTCTTCAAACGCTGATGACACCCTGGGCTTCCCTCAGGCCTTATCCATTCACGTCTGAATGCTTAGGAGTTCCAAGGTCACTTTCAACTCTATCATGCTGTATGACCAAGGCAAGGAAAGGCAAAGCCTGAGACAGTAGGTGGAACTTGGTGAGGTAGGACGTGGGGAGGGGAGGTTCCAAAGATTGATGCATACACATGAGATCTCAACTCCCAGACTCACAGATAGGGATATTAGCAGCCCTGCCAGCGGATCCCTGGTGAACAATCAGATCCCCTTGGTCTATCAAGTTCTGGCCACCCCACCCCTGCCTGTACGGCACTGCCTCGGGTGCCAAAAACTCTACCCGACTCACCCAAATCCACTCTTGGACCAGGGTGGCCGAATATGCACCCTCTAGATCCAAAACTGGAGCCCAGGACCTAGACCCCTTTGCGCATCCTGTTTTCCTGCCTGGAGCATCCATACCTGCCCACAGACAGCCCGTCCTGACTATGGATGTGGCGCCTAGCTGTCCTTTTGAGGACAGGCTTTTCCCTCCCTGCCCTTTTGGAGGAAACCACAAAAACAAAGCAGGAGCCAGCTTTGTTCCAAGGGGAATGTTTTCACCCTGCTCCCACTTGATGAAGTTCTTTGGCCCGGAACCCAAGCAATGAAGCATTTACGAGGCTTCCCAGAGGTACCCACGCAGCAGGCCCAACTACTTGCCAGCTCTGACCTCACTTGCAATTGCTTTTGGTGCTCTGACAGCTGATGTTTTAAGCTGCCTCATCTTCTAAGTG
The DNA here is from genome assembly GCA_033961575.1 of Aselliscus stoliczkanus. Classification (NCBI taxonomy): domain Eukaryota; kingdom Metazoa; phylum Chordata; class Mammalia; order Chiroptera; family Hipposideridae; genus Aselliscus; species Aselliscus stoliczkanus. The sequence goes on along the minus strand of CM066735.1, from coordinate 97,492,695 downwards.
CATGTATTTACAAACAGACTTTATTGATATTCCTTAAAAAAAACCTCCCTTCTTCTGAGTCCTTAATTCAGTGAGTCAGAGTCGTGTTTTGTTTGATATGATGGTACATTCTTAGTTATTTTTCAAGCACAGATCCCAAGCATAAGCTCCTGATGGGCAGGGACATATTTTACATTTCTTTATAGCCCAGAAGCTAACATAACATCCTACACAGCATAAATATCTCTTGGCAAAGTGGAAACAAGCCAAATGTTAATCAGTAGGAGAATGAGTAAACAAATTACGGTTTATTTGTACAACGGAATACTACTCGGCAATAAAAAATAATGAACCACTGACATATGCAACAATGTGGATGAATCTCAAAAACATTAGAGTGAATTAAAGAAGCCAGACATAGAAGAGTATGTACTGTACAATTCCATCTATATGGAGCTCTAGAACCAGCAGTGCTAATCTATGTGATGAGGTCTATAATGGGCTGAATGTATCCCCCAAAATTCCTTTGTCGAAGCTTAAACTCCCCCAGTGTGGCTCTATTTGGAGATGGGCCCACTTAAGGACATTAAGGTTAAATGAAGTCATAGGGAGGCACACTGATACTTACAAGATTAGTGTCCGTATAAGAAGACACACCAGAAGGCTCTCTCTCTTTTTCTTTCTCTCTCAAAAAGAAGTCATAAAGAGACAGTGAGAAGGCAGACATGTACAAACCAGAAAGAGGGCTCTCACAAGGAAATGGATTGGCTAGAACCTTGATCTTGGACTTCTAGCCTTCAGAAACGGGAGAAAATAAACTTCTGTTGTTTAAGCCACCTAGTGTTTGGTATTTTATCATGGTAGCCCAAACTACGATAAGATCAGAACAGTGGTTGCCTCTAGGGAAGGTGGCATTGATAAGAACAGTACACAAGGGAACTTGCTAGGGTGAAGGAAATGTTCTATACTTGATAAAGTGTTGGTCTCATGGCTATTTACACGTGTATATGCAAAACGGTATTGAGCTGGACACTTAAAATGTGCACATTTAACTAGATGTTAATTATAACCCAATAGAGAAAAAAATGAATACATAAAATAAATGGAAAAAATGCCTGTTGGTGAGAATGATTATATCTTCACTGTGAGTCATGCCCTCCATCTGATCCACTGTGGACAGATTCTTTCACAGGTATAGCAAGGGCGGGGGCGGAAAGCAACCCTGGTTTCTAGTTCTCAGGGAGCATTTATCAACTCCAAAAGCAATATCTGGAAGTCCTCAAGTCACAGCCACTAAGCCAAATTGTAGCAAATGCTAACAGCTCATTAAGAGACTTTGACACACAGAAAGTCACATTAACTCCTTCATGCTTCCACTGAGGCAGCTGTTGCCTGGTCCCTCAGAGGACCAGCCAGACATACCCCAGATCTCCTCAGCTGCTGGCAAATACCACCAGGAAAAACAAAAGGGAAATGGGAAAACGATGTAAAAAATCTTAATGGGATATTAAACGGTGCAATTCTGACCTTGAAGACTCCCTCTACTCAAGCAATAGAAGCTGAAAAACTATTTAAGCCCACATTTCAGCAGTTGGCGTTTCTGTAGTGTGCAGTAATGGAGTTGTTAGTACCTTGGGACAAAATGAGAAGTTCTTCCCCAGGTGGTTCCCACTCCTTTCTTTCCAGGACTCTGGCAATGGTAATGAGATGCAGTCAGCCGCCACCACAGAAGCATTGTAAAGTGGCAGCAAGAGCTAAGGTGCTCCCTCCCAGGGGGGAATCTGCCATTTCCTTTGGTGACACTAGGGTCTTTGCAATTAAAAAGCAAAAGTTCCTTTCATAAAATCACTGACATTCTAGAAAACGTAAATATGTGGCATGTATGCCACCTATCTTCCTTTCTGTGCCTTTAGTGGGCATTGTAATTGATCACAGCCTTGTTCATCACTGAGCCCAGTTCCAGGATCCTCAATGGGCTCTTAAGAGCCAGTTGTTAAATTTTAGGAATCGTGCTAGCTGGTTCTTAAACATACTCATTACTAAAAACTAAATTATATAAGTGTATACCTAAACGAATTATTAATATATGAAAAAGAAAGGTAATGGATACTCACAATTTGTCACTTCCTAATTATTTTACTACATTTTATTACTATCTATGCACTTGAGGATATTTATATATATGGTATCTGGAATTGCTATACTATATAATGGTGTGCATCTTTTCCCAACTCTGTGTTCAGAAATATGGTACTAGGTAGCTTGAAATAGGCCACAACGATAGCATTACCTCATAGAAAGAGGTAAATGCTACAAGTCAGGGCATCCCTCCCACTTCCCAGGTGAAAGCCAGCTGTTAAACTTCTACCAGCATACCATCAGCTGATGTCAACATCAGATGACAAGAGACAGCAGAGGAGGCAGATGGTCCCAATCAAATTCCTGCTATCTGTGATGGGGGAAGAAATGTTAGTCACCATGTCTTTCCTTTGGCATGGAAAGATGTAACTTGGAGCCCTCATAGAGGAAATCAAAGCAAAAAGAGAGAGCCCCTTGATCCAACCATGCCTGAAGTCAGCATGCTGCACTTTTTATTAATGTGAGACTTCCTTAGGAGCATTGTTCTCTCACTCTCACAAAGATACCATGTAGACTAGCAGCTTGGCCCAGAGGGAATGGGTAATTGTTTGCTTTGGAGTCTTTTACCAGGGTACCTGAAAGAGTCAGCTAAGAACCACAGGCCAAGGTCTGTCAAAATCAGAAGCAAATATGGGGCCGAAGGGTTGGGCAGAAGGTGGGCCCTTGGGAGGCTCTGAGACCCGAGAGGGCCGCAGGCAGAGACATGAAGCTCCACAGCTGATCGGGGTTCTTCCTAGGCAGCCTGGCCCAGCTTCAAGGGATAGAGGCTAAAAGATGGGCAGAGAGCCGGCCTGGGGCTCAAATAACTTCCGATGGGAATTGTAACAAGGATACTTTTCTCTTAGTATCAGGCAGTGAAACACCTGAAGAGGAAAAGGTGCCACAATTAGGGCCAAACGGGGACCCGTAGGCTGAGTGCAGTGGCCTGAAGTTCTGTCCCCAGCCCTTCCAAGCTGTTCCTACCTCAAAGCTTCTTCCCTGCCCCTCTTTTTCTTTCTTTATATATTTTGACTTAAAATCGATCTCTGCTCTAAAAGTCTGGAGCCTAATCTTCACCATTCATCAGAATTACCCAGGAACTTCTCCTAAAATGTCAATTTGGGGGCTGTGCCTTTTGGAAATTTGATTGAGAGGTTTTGGAACTAGGCTCAGGAATTGGCCAGTCTTGTGAGCCCTGAAGTAAAATGTCTCCAGTTTATTGTTGATTTTTTTTTTTTTTTTTTTACCATATTGGCACCTCTGTCACAGGCAGCAGAAAACAGTTTTGTTGGGGTTGCCTTTGGGCTGAGGTGGCAGGCAGGACTGACTACACAATTTGCAGGGCACAGTGTGGAATGAAAATGTGACACCAATTATTCAATAATTTTGAAGGTTTTTCAAGATGGTGACAGCAGAATAGTAAACCAAGAGTGGACCCTTTTGAGAACAGGCCCGTGTGACTACCCACGAAATCAGCCCTGGTGGCAGGTCACCATTTGCCTGTCGGGATCCTGTGTTATCTGAGTAGTTGTACCCTGGGGCTGTCCACCTGATTTTCAAGGACAAAGTTTCCAGGCAAAAGGCAGCGAGTCTTGAAGGCCAGTGTCCTGACTTTGGAGGAGAGCTATGGCCCTAGAATGTCCCAGAGAGCACATCTTCAGGGTTTGCACAAGTTCCACTTCCTCCCAGGTCCCAGAGGCTCCAAGGCCCCAGCTGAAATCTGAAACAGACACAGAAATGTCTTGGGGAAATAGGATCAGAGGTGGAGGGAGAGGACCCCATGTTTGGCAGCCCAGCTAGAAACGAGGCCACAGCTGATTAGACAAACATCCACAGAGGGCCAGAGCCTGCTCTGCCTGAGAACACTTCTGAGCATCTCAGGCCTGATTCTTTCTCACTGACCAAGGCAGCCCTCCATTTTCTGATCCTGTCTTAAGAAGAAGCCAAACCAGGAGGGTGACCAACTCATCCCATGCTGCCTGGGACTTCCCCAGTTTTAGCAATGAAATTCCCTTGCCCTGGTTAGCCTGGGCCAGCTGGGATGGCTAGTCACCCTACATAAACCAAAGTCACAGCGGATGTCCACGGGGCCCCCATTCTGAAAGGGCTCAAGTCATTACTGCGGGCAGTTGTCCTTCAAAACTAATTGGTGAAGCTCCAACAACCTGATGCAGCAGGCCAACTCCTTCACTCTCGCCAGGTGCATTTCCCCTCGTGTTCACCAGGATCTTCCATCACACAGACACAGCAAGGGCACCTTACTATGGCCGTGGCCAGTGACTGGTAACAGCCGCTTTGGTTTTTCCACCTGAAACACGCTCTGAGCAATAGTCCCCATTTTTGCATACACATTAGAACCCCCTGGGGGCTGCGCTTCAGTGTTGTTCAAAGCTCCCAGTTCATTCTGACACATAAAGGGGTAAGACCCACTATTCCAGGGCCTAGAACATGGGGCCTTTGATGGCCCCTTTGTCCAAAACAGTTTTTTGAGGAAAATCTCAGCTCTGCTCAGGGTGTCCTTCGGACCATCTTCCTGAAGGTATGGAGGGATCCCGCACTAGGGCTTAAGTCCTAGTTTAAGCAATTTGTTTTTAAATCAAAAAGACTATAAGCCCTATATTACAATTTCTTGATTGTCAAACAATTTGGTGCTGCCCTTACTGATCTGTGTAGACACTTTATCACCAGGTACTTGTCATTTAAAAACTAAAACCCTGAACTCCAGGTTGCATGGACAATGACCAGGGGAATCTATTGATTGTCCAATTGGAATGTTCTTATTCTATCATTACTGTTAAAGCTGATGGCTAACCATGTTCCCATCTTTGCATTGGCTGCTAGGAAGCTCACAGTGGCTCAATTTTAGCAATTGCATAGACTTGATCATACACACTTCATGTGCTAACTTTACTTCTGGTGTTATCTTATTCCCTAAGCTTACTTTCGGTCCTATTGAATTGAATATACACAAAAGGTTTCATAAATCCTTTCAGAAGAAAGTCTCAATATACAAACAAATAAAATGAAAATAACAATTACTATTATTAGGAAGAGGCAGATTATACAGAGAAGATCAGCTGGTTCTGATGAAGCAAAACTTCCAATCTTTGATGCAAAGCTACCTGTTCAGGATGTTCACTTTCCACCCTCTAGTAATGCAGAAAAAGTACTAATATCCAAATACCCTCTCCAGAGAGTGCCCTGTAGCCTTCTCTCTGAAACTGTTTTCTGGCCTCTTCATACAATCCCAGCTAAGGAGCAGACAGTTGCCTTCAATAGTACACTTAACCTTCCCCAATCAAGGACACAATTCTCTTGATTGTTTTACAAGCTCAACCCCGCACTCTGTGAGTAATTTCACTACTGGGTTGGCATGCTTCCACAATTGGCTGTTCTAATTAATTTATCTGATTTATTTACAGAGCTGCTGAGGGAGGCCTTTTGAAATCAATATGCAAATGTAATTTAAAAGGTAAATCAATAATTTGAGCCAAGGTCATGGATGTTTTTAATGGGAAGGCAGGCTAGTCTTAAACACCTGAAGTTATGGCTCTCTGGCTAATGATTTGGTTCTCACTGGGGTTATATTTGCAGATGCCAGGAACTTGGTTATTTCAAGGACTCACTCTTGTTCAGACAGCAGGGAGGCTGTGTAGAATGTTCAAGACGTCTTCACTTTCCTCCTGCTGCATGGCTATTCAGAGGTTCTGTATAAATGGCTCAGGCAAAACCTGTGTTTTGTAATGCACGTCCAGTTCCATCATAGTATCTTAGTGCTGAAAAATCTCTGGGGAATGTCTAAGCCATCCCTTTCCTTTTGTGAATACATAGGGACTTGTCCTGGAGTACACAGAGAATGAGTTGCAGCGTTTGAAATGGAATCCAATCTTCACTACACCTACATCCAACCCACAATCAGGTACATAAACTTCTATCCCAGCCTCTAAGACAACCTCTCAAAGATTTCCTCCAAATTCTACCTCCAATTTACTCAATAAGTTCAAGGTGAATACACAACAAGCTCTTTCTAAACATTGCAGAGTTGCCGGGGGGGGGGGCTCTATGCCCCAAAACACCTGGACACACAGCCTTCTAAACACAAGGCCTAGTGAAAGGCTCCTGCTGGTAACAAGAGTTCCGTTCTCTGTATGGGAATCCAGCCTGTTTCCTCTCTAATGTCAGTGAACGCCTACATTTCTGCCTGCTTTTAGCAAACTACTTTTGTCAAGAGTTATCTCCAGCCTGTACAATCTTTCTCAGGCATCATCTCATATTTTCAAGATTACACAAGGTTTTGAAAAGTCTCCTTTAGAGATAGTCCCGCCCTTGCAAATTGGGACATAGTGCAAAGAGCATCCAAGAAGTAAAGCCCAGTTTTCCACACCCCACCTTGGGGACTGTTGTCCTCATTGTCTTCCAATACCTGCATGTCCTATAACACAACACCCCTCCACTTCCAGGTGCTGCACAATGCTTAGGGAGAGCTGGGTGCTGAATTTACAGCATCTGGATCACATCAGCTCTTTACATGTCAGCCTAAATGTATTTTCTAGTCTTTCCCTGAAGGCTCAGATTGGATTGTTCATAAATTCATCTCTTCCCTGTTCACTTGGATTTTACACTGTAAACGTTCACAGATTAGCTGTTTCCAATGCTTTCGCATTTCAAATGGCAGATAAAAGTGGAAGAGCTAGGATCAGCTGCCAAGAAGTCGTGAGCTGTAGACGTGTGACCCATCGTTTGGGTGTTTAAGATTATAGTAACGCTGGCTGGAGTGTATTTCACACATCCACCCTGCTGTCTCAGGCTCTGATCCAGCCTCCAGAAGGGAGGCAGAAGTTTCTAAAAAATGATAAACAATGAGGTCACAGCCCAGAACATCCCAACCCTCCTGGACCCAGCCAAGAAAACATAGTCTTAGTGGCTGCAGATGGCCTGTGGGTCATTATGAGTCAAAGAATCATGTCTGATAGGACCAACCAGGCAGGACTCACAAATTGGGAGAATCTCAATAATAGTCTCAGATTGTTATCTATTCTAGGTTCTAATCTCCAGCACTTAATGTAGTAGATGGTCAATAACACCCAGACAACCTTCACTCTTATGCTGTAAGTTCTAGCACCCAGAGCAGTGCCTGGCACAGATTCCAGAACTTAACAGAGCATCTGGTATATAATAGGTAATCAATAAATGTTCGTGAATGATTGCATTTATAAATGAGTAACTGGATGGACAGGTGTATGGGAGGAAGGAAGGAAGGAAGGAAGGAAAGAAGGAAGGAAGGGGAGGGGTGATGGGAGACAGGATAGACAGATGGGTGTATATTATTAAATCTTTGCTTAAAACTAACAAGTCAAAAAATTGAACTCAGTTTCTCACAAGGCAGTCCCTTCAGTTGTAGAACAATTACTCTAATGTTATAAAATCCACCCACTGTTCAAGCCAAAATCTGCTATGTTGGAACTTGCTCTTGGCAGTTCTAGTTTTCTCGTCTATGTTTTCCTGCTCTTTCAAGAGGGTCCTTCCCAAGAGGAATCAGACATTTCCCTCTACATTCTCTCTCTTCATTAGCATTGGAAACTAGCAAGAAACATTATAAGTCTGTAGCTCCAGAATCATAAGAAGGGAAGGCTTTAAGAAATCAATGTCTTCACTTCCTGTAAGTATCCATCTGCTCTGATTTCCCCAGGCATCTGTGCAATGATTTCTTTGAAATAACCTAGGTCTGCTATCCTTGTTTCCTACACCAAGAACAGACCTCCCTATACCAAGATGGCAGCCACAAAGCCAAGACCATGGACACTTTGGTAATCTCCTAATGCATCAAATAGCTAAGCTGACCTACATTTCCCAGAATTCTCTTTCTTAAATGTTTTCAGTGAGGGTGTTTATAGCAGTTCCTCTAGTTCAGATATTTGAAAGCATTCCCCAGATTCCACAGAGTATTCTCATGTAAGACTTTTATTGAAAGGCAAAGGAAAGGATAGGGAATGCAGGAAAGCAGTGTAGGTCCGAGAGACATGCTGCAGCACAAGGTTTATGCAGGACTGTCCAAACTTTGCTCACAGTTCTCTGAATTGAACTGTGAAGATCTGTGCTAGGAAACTTGGCTTCAGGAGAATCTTCTGGAAAGAGCTAGGTGGCTCGTCAAGTAGTCAAACCAGGCTTATCGGACTGGTGAGGCCACTTGCAAACTTCCAGTAAAGAAGATAACACTGGGGCTTGCTAGGAGAGTTTAGACCTTAAACAGTATATCATACATTCCATTGCTTTTATCTTGGTCATCAGTCAAAAACCAGACATCTGGTCAGCCCCAGAGGTAAAGACAGAGCTTTGCCAGTATCTCAATGGGGAACACATAAGAGAATTTGGGGAGATCTGGAAGGCAGAAGGGAAGCAACAGATGTTATGAAGCTCACACATGTTGTCACTCGTCTGCTGATTCACCTCATTGGCATGAAGTAGCTGCTGGGTCTGTAACTGCTCTGCCTTCCCCCCGATCCTCCTTCAGTTTCTTTGCTCCTACTCCAGGGCCAGGTGTCTGTGTAGAGCTCTATGCTAAAGGGCCCCAGCTTCTGTAGGACGCCCACAACCCCTATGTCAGAGGCAACAAGAGTTGACACAGGTTTTAGTCTATCCTTGTGGAGTTCCAGCTCTACTTATGGGTTCCAGCTTGTTCTTCATCTGCCCTTGGTATCTATCTTTCCTTCCTAACTGCCTGTCCTGTGGCCTTCAAGCTCCTGTATCAGGTGTGAAGACGGCAGCCTTACAGAGGCTGCTTAACCAGCTCCCACGATTATGGAAGGCCATATCTCTGTAACAGATCCCTTAAAACTCCCTTAAAAAATATATATGATATATACATATATGTGTATCATATATACATATATATCATATACATACATATCATATATAATATACAAGTCATATATATACATATCCTATGTATATATCATATATACATATCATATATATGCACAACATGTATATTACATATATACATATCATATATAGAGGATGCCAAAAAAATGTATACACATTTTAAGAAAGGAAAAAACTTTATTAATTGTATTAATTGTAATACTCAATATATACCAATAACATAAGATGAATAAAAGTCACGTTTGACTTCTGCAATTACAAGACATGCTCAAAGTGGTTACCATCAGCGTCTAGACACTTCTGATTACAGTGAACTACTGCTTGAGCAACATTGACCAAAGGGTCCACTTGTATACATTTTTTTGGCACCCCCAGAGAGTGTGTGTGTGTGTGTGTGTGTGTGTGTGTGTGTGTATATATATATATATATATATATATAGTAGTTCTCCCTTACCTGTGGCTTCACTTTCTAAGGTTTGTTACCCATGATCAGCTATGGTCCAAAAATATTAGTGGAAAATTCTAGAAATAAAAAATTCATCAAGTTTAAATTTGTGCGCCATTCTGTGTAACATTCTGAAATCTTGTATGGTCAGGCTCCATTTACCCAGGATGTGACTCATTTCTTTGTCTAGCTTATGCTGTATTTGCTGCCCAGCTGTTAGTTACTTAGTAGGTGCTCATTTATCAGATCAACTGTTGCAGTATCGCCGTGCTTGTGTTCAAGTAATTCTTATTTTATTTATGATACTAATGCCACATTCTCATAGCCATTTTTTTTTTTTAGCTGAACCACTCTGCCACCTTTTGGCAGCTCAGCAGCAGCTCAGCTCGAGCTGGGCATCAAACTGCTGTTGCTCAGAGTTCAGCTCGCACTCTTGAGCAAGCTCTTAACCAACTGAGCCACTCAGCTGGCCCTTCAAATAACTTTTATTACAGTGTATTGTTATAATGTTCTATTTTGTTATTAGTTATTGTTTGTTATCTCCTACTGTGCCTAATTTATAAGTTAAACTTTATCAAACTTTATTATAAATAGATACCTATTAGCAAAAAATCATAATATGCAGGGTTTGGTACTATCTGCAGTTTCAGGCACCTACTGGGGATCTTAGAACACATCCTCCATGGATAAGGGGGACTACTGTGTATATTCTCTAGTGAATCTGCTTCTCTAGTTAACCCCTGACCACTGCCTGATTTGGGTGCTCTGCCATTCCCTGGGTGCACAGCCATTGGCCCCTCCCTCTGTGTTCCAGAAAGCACCAGATGGTGGCCAATTTCCTAGGCTCTATTTCCACACATACTGCCACTCAATTTGCAAGCACCTTCTGATAATCTCTCCTCTATGTGCAGGTGGAAGGCTGGGCAGGCAGCCCTGTTCTCTGCTAGGAAGTGGGCTGACTGGCTGTGTAGACAGGCAGATGCCAGACGAACAGCCCAGTAGGTGTGACTATCTTCTCATGAGAGGAAAAGTGCCAAAACAGTGACAAAATAATCAGTGGAGAACTTCACCAGCCATGATGAATGGTGCTCCTTGGCCATCTAATAATACCCAAGGCAGGAGAGTGAGGTGAGACATAGAGGTGCCTTGCCATATGGATGTAAGGACAGGCTTCTAGGCATCTCTTGGCCCTCCCAGAATTCCTTAGAGTGTACATGAGATAAAGATACATTTTCTCTGGGCTCATACTCAACAAGTGGGGTTTTGCACATCTATCAGAGAGGTTGCAAATTGGCAGCCTGTGGCTTGAAGTTGGTAGGCCAACATGTTTTGTTTGGCCTTAACAGTGTTCTACATTTAAAAAAAAAATTTATTGCTAACTTTTACAAATGAGGGATTTCACATTTTTTAAAAAAATCTGAATTTCTCATTTTTCTTGAAAAATCAGATTTGGCAGGTATAGGTCAATTTTCCTGCATGGCAAAAAATTGGCTGTAGCTGAGTACCAGCTGTTCTTGTTAGACAGGGAAAGAAACCCTCCAGCTCATGCAGCCCCTCCCAGCCTACTGTTCTTGCTTATGTTACCTGTCTGGCTTCTGGTGGCATCTAAGTCTGTAAGCCCCGGTCATCCCATCTGTAGCTGATACTCATATCCTCCCAGTGTAGTAGAAACCCAGGATGGACTTCAACTGCCAGTGTCTATACACCTTGGCCTGAGGACTTTGTTTGGCAGCCAGTCCCTCTGCCTACTCCTCAGCAAGCCATGAGTGCCCCATCTCAGCAGTCCTCAACTGATGAGAACTGGTGCATAAATACCCCAGCTGCCTACCCCTTAGTTGGGATCACTTGATGTCACAAGGAGCAAAGGTGGCACCTTCGCTCCCAGAGGTCCCCAACAATATTAAGCTCTGGTTACCCACAGTGGTAGTTGCCTTGTTGACACTCCCTTTAAAGGCTGCCTTATCTTCCCCATCTGCCCTATCAGTGCTGCTTCTTCTTTTTTTTTTTTTATTTGATTTTTTTTTACTGTGAAATAAACATTTTTTAAAATTAGCTTCAGGTGTACAACACAGTGCAATAGTTATACTTTTTACCCCTCAAAGTGACAAACCCTTCCCCCAATTCTCCACCCCACTCCTCCCCCCCATATCATACATATCTATTACAATTCCTTTGACTCCCTTCCACTGTATAATCCACATCCTATGACTATCTATATATTCAATTACAGTTGGCATACAATATTATACAACATCAATTTCAGGTATACAGTGCAGTGATCAAGCCTCTACTCCATCCATTTTTTTTTGGCCACCTGAATAAACTACTTGTGCAGTTTATTGTACAGCGATAATAAGAATCCACAATAGTAATGTTTTATACAGTTGCTCTGAACACTGAATTGGTGAGTACTGAAATATTGCTCCCAGGGGAAACAGAGTGTTAGGTTTTCACCTCTATGATAGAGCTAAGGTCCTGGTCTGATCACAATATCTTTGTCAACCAATCAACACATAGTCTTGCTTATGTGTTTATGTTCAAAGACACCTTATTTAACATATATTGTTGATTCATTAAAATTGACCTCATAGCTAACAACGTTAGGACTCATGCCTGAATGAAGCTCATTTAACACATTTACAGTTGACCTTTGAACAACGGGGAAGTTAGAGGTACCACCTGTCCATGCAGTCAAAAATCCACAGCCTTGAGACTTCCGGTAAAATGGCGCAATAGACAGACGCTGTGCTAACTGCCTCCCAGGATCACACCAAAATTACAAGCAAATTATACAGCATTCAACCCTGGAGGTCCCCGGAACACTGGAGGAACAGAACCACTAAACGAAGAACTTAAAGAGGAGGACACGTCGGGTCTGGTAGGACGGGCGGAGACGAGAGAGGGCGAGCCCCATGAGGGAAGCCCCAGCCGTGGGAAGCTTGTCTGGTTGGGGGAGAGACCCTCCGGCCGCACCCCAAGCTCACCAGCCCAGAGCTCCTTTGCCGGGAAGAGGAGTTCTAAGATAGCCAGCAATAAATTAGTAAGGACTCTCTTTCCTCAGCTCGGTGAGGCTAAGAGCGGCTGGAGAATCAGTGGGGCCAGCGCCCGGGCTTGCTCGCCGGTGAGTACTTACCTGGTTCCTGATGGAGGGAGTGGCTGTGTGAGCCGGGAGCCTGCGGGGACGGACTGAGCTGAGCACCTTTGGTGCAAAGGCTGGAGGTTTTTGGATTGTTGTTCCCGTGGTGCGGAGCTTGCACGCGAGTGGTGTAAGGAGGGCGCCATTTTGTCAGGCTTGGGCCCTCCTACGAAGGATCAGGTCCGAGACCTAATTGGTCTGGTGGAATTGGCGAAGTGCGTGCGTGCGTGCCGCGCGCGCGCCTGCGGCCTTGGATCCCCACCCTCCGCCCGGCTTATACTGCGTTGCCAGGGAAACATAGGGCAGTGCCCTCCGGCTCCTACGGTGGCTCACTGAGACCCGGGAGTGCGCAAGCCGCCTCGGGTCCCGCTCTCCGCACTACGCTTGCAGAGTTGCCAGGCTGGTGATTGGTTGTCGGGCGGCTCGGCCTGATCTGCGAGCGGCTGATTGGGACAGGCTGAGACTGGGAGTTCTCCTGGGAGTGTTGGGCTGTGAGCTGTGTGCCTGCGTGATCCAGCCAGGGCTCTCCTGGTGATCTATCTAATACATCAAAGCAATCCCAGAGCGACAGCCAGAATGAGGAAACAAAGAAACATGTCACAAGTAAAAGATCAGAAGAAACCTCCAGAAATGGAACCAAATGAAACAGAGGGATCCAACCTTTCAGAGACACAGTTTAGAACACTGATGATAAGAATGTTTAAGGAACTTAGCGAGGACATAAAGAAAGATAGGGAAACCATAAAAAACAACCTGTTAGAACTAAAGAATACAATAACTGAAATGAAGAACACACTCGAAGGAATCACCAGTAGAGTGGATGAAGCAGAGGAGCGGATCAGCGATTTGGAATATAAAATAGCAGAACTCACCCAGTTGGCACAGCAAAAAGACCAAAGAATAAAAAACAACGAAAATAGTTTAAGAGCCCTATGGGACAAGATGAAGCGCAACCACCTTCGAATCATAGGGATACCAGAAGGAGAAGAGAAGAAGCAAGGGGTTGAAAAGGTATTTGAAAAAATAATGACTGAAAACTTCACTACCCTGGTAAAGGAAATCAACATACATGCCCAGGAAGTGCAGAGGGTTCCAAACAAGCTGAACCCAAACAGGTCCACACTAAGACACATCATAGTTAAAATAGCAAAGATTAAAGACAGAGACAGAATCCTAGAGGCTGCAAGAGAAAGACAGCAGGTTACATACAAAGGAACTCCTGTTAGACTAACAGCTGACTTGTCTACAGAAACTCTGCAGGCCAGAAGGGAGTGGCAGGAGATACTCAAAGTGACACAAAATAAAGGCCTATAACCAAGATTGCTCTATCCAGCACGGCTATCACTTAAAATTGAAGGAGAAATAAAGAGCTTCTCAGAAAAGAATAAGCTTAAAGAATTCATTACCACCAAGCCAGCATTGCAAGAAATGTTAAAAGGACTTTTTTAAACAAAAGAAAGGGGTAAACAAGCTAACCCAGAGAGACAATTTAAGAAGATTGATGTCATATCAAGCAGATATAAAGGAAAAACTGATGGTTGCTGGTTGGGAGGGAGTGGGGAAGAGGGAGAGGGGGAAGGTTTTGGACAGTGTATGTGGGACTACAATGTTGCCGCAGGGTTATGGGGGCAGTTCTGGGAATGTAATTGGTAATGTTGTGAAGAGACTATTATGTTGTGAGAAATAAGTCAGTCGGAGAAGGACAGGTACCATGTGATCTCACTTGTGTGTGCAGTCTGAAGAACTGAGTGAACGATCAAAGTAAACAGACTCATAGATGTAGAGGAAAAACTGAGGGTTTCTTGTTGGGAGGGGGGTGGGGATGGGGGGAAGGGGAAGGGATTAGACAGCATAAATAGACAACTACAATATTGCCACAGGGATATGAAACACAGTTCGGGGAATATAATAATGCTGTAAAAATTTTGTGGCGTGTCAGATAGTCACATGTCTTGTTAGGGAGACCACTTCATGGATGGAGTAGAGGCTTGATCACTGCACTGTACACCTGAAGCTGATGTTGTATAGTATTGTATGCCAACTGCAACTGAATATGTGGGTGGTCACGGGATGTGGAGTATGCTGTGGAGGCGAGTCAGGGGAGTTGTGATGGATATGTATGATATGGGGGGGGAGTGGGGTGGCGAACTGGGGGAGGGGGGGTTTTCACTTTGGGGGATAAAGAGTATAACTATTGCATTGTGTTGTACACCGAAAACTAATAAAAAAAAAATCCACAGCCTTCAACAGACTTGGATGCCCAACCACAGATAGAAAATACAGTTGACCCTAGAACAACACAGGTTTGAAGTGCATGGGTCCACTTACACATAAGTATAAGATATTATTATTTAAATCTGCATCTAAGTGGACTCTGGTAGTTCAAACCCATATTGTTCAAAAATCAACTGTGTTTTCTCTGTAAGGCACGTCACAGACTTCTTGCTCTTAGGAACACTAGCCGGCACTTCAGCACATTTAAACAGCACAATCACCAACACAAAGCACAAAAATGCAAAAAACCATGGCACTGAATAGAATGTAAAAAGGATACTTGTTTGAAAGGATACAGTATGAAAGCTGAAACAAGAAGGCAGAATGGTGACCTTGTTTGATCTCAGCTAGGAACATGTACATCAGGTAACTAAAAATCTTGGCCTCTGTGAATGTCCACAAATTACAGGGACAGTGACACAAAAATTGATTTTTGAGGTTACGAATAAATTGTAACAAGTAGGCAAATTCACAAAGATATCATCTTAAAGATATCTTACTTTTTCACTTGATGTTGTTTTAGAGATTTAGTTGTGTTGATTCATGTAGATTTAGCTCACTCATTCTAACTGCTTGGATAAGACTTCATTATATGACATCATATAGACATTTGAGTTATTTTACATATTTTGCTAATATAGTGCTTCAGTGAATATCCTGGTATGTGTTTTTTGTGGACATGTTCACAAGTTTCTCTTGGAAGAGGAAATGTTGGGTTGGAGAGCGTGTGTGTACTCAACATTACTGGATATTGCCAATATGCTCGTCAAAATATACCAATTTACACTCCCCCCAGTAACATATAAGCAATCCCTTTCCCCCACATCCTTGGCTGAAATGGTATTATCAGACTTTAAAAATTTTTTTTTGTCAATCTGTATCTGGACTCTCTATTTTGTTCCATTAACCTGTTACTCATTCATGTGGCACTACCACATTATTTTAATTATTGTAACTTTATAAATCTAGATATCTGGTGAGAGGGATCCTTGTTCTTCATGATTATCTTATCTACTCTTAGTTATTTACCCTTTAGTTAAGAATTATAGGATAGCTTGTGAAGATTCATGGAAAGCTCAGTTAGGGTTTTGAAGGCTATGACAGTAAATTTATAGATGAATTTGAGGAGGATTGACATCGAGTCTTTTTACCTAGGATCATGGTATATCTCTTCAGGTTTACCCCTATTTCTTCAATAGAGTTTATAGTTTCACCCATACATTTTGCAAGATTTATTACTAGGTAACGCAAAGTTTTTGTTGTTGAGATACCATTTTTAACTTATTAGGTAGGCCAAGATAAAAATGGTTAATGACACTCTGCATTGGTAAAAGTATGGGATGAAGTCATTCCCATATTTTATTACTGCAAGTGTAAATTAATTCAACCTCTTGGAGTACAATTTGTAATAGCTCTAAATTTTTTAATGCATATTTTATTTGACCCAGAAATTCCATTTTTAGGAATTTACAAATATATGCACATATATGAGATTTTGTGTGTATTAATATATTTAAGGCAGCATTATTATCAGAGCAAAAAATTTTAACTACCTAATGTGCATTGTTAGAAGACTAGTTAAACTCAACCATTGAAGTTTATCCACTTAGTGAAATACTATGTGATCATTAAATAAAATGAGGCAGCTTTATAAATACTTATATGGGAGAATGTCCAAGATTTTTATTTTTTTCTTCTTCCTGCTTGCTTTAGGTTCAGTTCACTGTTCTTTTTGTGTATCTTAATGTGGTAAGTTAGATAACTGATTTGAAATTTTTCTTCCTTTTTGTAAAGATTTTATTGGGGAATTGGGGGAGGGGAACAGCATTGGGGAATTGGGGAAGTTGCTGTCCTTTGGTTCTTCAGTCTAGTTGTGGAGGACATTGCTTCACCAACCCATGTTGGTATTGTCATTGCGCTCTTTCCAGGTGAGGCAGATCAGTCCCCGGCCTCTCAACAGCAGCTCACGACGGCTCTTGGCAGCTCACACCAGCTGCTGGCCACTCACCCTCGCTGCTGGCCAGTGAGTCACTGTAGCCTATGGCAGCCCACTGCAGCCTACGCCTTTGCCAGTGACTCACTGCAGCCCAGCTCCAGGTGGAGCTGTTGTTCACCATCTTAGCTATAGAGGGTGCAGTGTCACTGGCCCTCATATGTGGGATCCGAACCGGAGCCCTGCTGCTCAGAGCTGGCATCTTAAGCTAGCTCTTAACCAATGCACCACTCGGCCAGTCCTCTTCTTTTTTAACATAGGCATTTACAGCTATAAATTTCCCTGTTATAGTACTTTCGCTACATCCCATATGTTTTGGTATGTTGTATCTTCATTTTCATTTTTTTCAAAAAATTTCCTAGGTTCTCCTATGATTTCTTCTTCGACTCATTGGTTTGTAAGGAATGTGGTGTTTAATTTCCATGTATTTGTGAATTTCTCAAATTTTTTTCTGTAATTCATTGCTATTTTCATTCCACTTTTTGGTTGGAGAACAGACTTGGTATGGTTTAAATTTATTGAGGCTTGTTTTATGGTTTAGCATCTGGTCTGTCCTAGAGAGTGCTCTGTGTGCCCTTCAGAGGAGAGTGTATTTTGCTATTGAAGGATGAAGGACATGACACCTCTTAAAATCTCTTTCTTCTCATCCTACTGTCTCTTGCCTGCTGTTATTTCGGAGCATCTCACCCTCCAAGCATGAAATCTCCCTCTTTTGTGCTCAGTCCACAAGGCTTTCTTTGCTTTTCCCTTCTTTATCCTTCCTCTTACCTCTTTATTATATAGATCAACTTAGCCTCTCCCATAGTGGCTCTTCCTCGTCCTTTTCCTCTTCCCCCTCTTTATTCTCCACTGTTTCCATCATTCAGGTTCTCCCAGAACAAAACTGAACCTGAGAACTGACCCAGACACAACAATCCACTCCTTTCCCAATGCTTTAGCTCAGTCTTTCTCTAGCCCTTTTCCTTAATCTGCATTAAGGACAAAACCTTACAAAAGGTTCAGGAACCAGGCTGACAAGAAGAGAACTCTCCATATGCTCAGAAATCTCCATATGGTTAAAATGAGCTGATGAAGACAAGAATTTTCCTTTTAGACTCACCTTCCATGGATCACAGATCCAGTGGGAGATCGTTGTAAACAAAGTCTTAATGAACCATGGCAGGATTATCCTCGTCCCTCAAAGTGTCATGCTGGAAATTCTTAGCCCCATCTATGTTTAACAGAACCAAATGCAAGGCTTTGATAGTGGCTCCCTCAAAGTTGGAATCAAATTGACTTTATTTCATTGTTAACACACTGCTAAAATCCCTTTAAAGTCACAGCACCAGCAGATGCCAAGAATACAGGACCCCTCACAGCTTTGTAAGATCTTACAGCCTATGGGGGGATGGAAAAGTGATTCCATTTTTGTTGTTTGTCTCCAGACTTAGAGAAATGTCAGCCCTTTATATTTTATTTTGTTTTCTTAATATTTACCCAAATATTAGTTTGTATGCATCTCAATGATTACTCCCAGCTCAGTGTATTATGGTTATTTGTGGACCTGTCTCACTGGCCACATCTTTTCATGGTTTTAGCCTCTGTGCCAAGCACCTTGTCTGGCATATAGTGGATATTCAATAATGTTTTCAGAAAGAATATGTTTTTATTATCTATAATAATAAATACACCCAGAAGGACTTCACTGTGCTTTTCCAAAAGAATAATTATAGTACTGAGAACCTAACACATTGGCAACATAACTCATCCAGCCTCCAAATCTATTCCAAGTCCTGTGTAATTATTCTTCCAGGTACTGTATCAAAAATTTGGCAGCATCTTTAATGCCTTCAACCCCACTTTTTTTTTTTTTCAGGGCAGTGTCACTGGCCCTCATATGTGGGACCCGAACCGGGGCCGCTGGTTTCCCAAGCCAGCGCTTAACCACTGCACCACTCGACCAGCCTTACCCCACTTCTATTCAGTGTAACTATTTGCAAGGTCTGTTTCAAATGTGTGCTACACATTTACATGTATGCATGTGTGCACATGTGCACAGATGCTACATGTTTTATAATTTGAATATAGTAGATGGTACATTCACCCTGCTTTCTACACTAGAACAGGAAGTGAACCTTGATTCTCAGAATTAAAGGAATAATGAAGGGCTAAGATACATTGTTATCTGAGACTCCTCAGACCTTCAATGACACCTGCAATTCATATGTCAGAATAAGATTTTTGAGGTTCTAACTGATGTGTTTTGCTCTCCATGATTTCTTCTGGGCTTTAGCCCTTTCCCCATTCTGACAACTGTCAGATTACTGTGGGGAAAGGAGGGCAAAGGAGTCAGCTATTTGGCTTTTGAGGTTCAATAGCTAAATCGGGACATAAACAAAAGAATTTGGAAGAACAGCTGAAGAGTAAAAACAGAGCCTCCCTGTGCTGTACAAGAGCCAAAGGTCCCCTGAGCAAAGTCCGTTGAGAGTGAGATTGTGGCAAACACAGTGACGGACGTTACCCAGAGAGGGCTCAAGTGGTCAGTCTTAGGGTGATTACAACAGAACTGTGATCCTAGTTTAGAAAAATAAGAATCATTGAAAAGATGGAAGAAACAAGGACAGACTCTCCTAGCGTGCATTTTCTGCAGTTTTTTTCGGGTACATCTCACACTGGGAGCTGGCAGGAGCCATCTGAAGTCTTGTTTTTGGGATCAGAAAGATGTTGATCATAGTCACAGTCACAGTCATTGGGTCACGGTCATTGCCCAAATCCTGGCCTCCCCATTTAGCAATGTCAGAGAGCTCTTGCCTCCCCATCACCCTCTCTGGTTGGATCCACATGAAGTGAGTTTAGTGTCCGTAGCTTCCCTCCCAGTTTGACACTCACCAGGTATTGCTGAGCAAAAGGGGTACTTTCTGAACAGTTGTTTTTAGAAAGAAAGATGTTGTCTTTTAAAATAGATATGATCATGACTTGAAAACAAAGTAACAGGACTTTTTCCCCTCATTTTGTTAGAAATGCTTTCTTTCTTTTTCTTTCTTTCTTTCTTTCTTTCTTTCTTTCTTTCTTTCTTTCTTTCTTTCTTTCTTTCTTTCTTTCTTTCTTTCTTTCTCTCTCTCCTCCTCCTCTTTCTGTAAAATTGAGTTACTATGTTCAATTCCAGAATACTATTAGGGTCACTGGCATTAACTGGGTTTTTAAGACAGGTTGACTTTACAATGTCAGGCATCACTTTACTCTTCAACATATTATTCTAGGCATAATATAGAGTATACTGAAGAATGTTTCACTCTTTTTAGGACATGAAATTTAAAACAGCACCAAATATATAACTATATACTTTATTATACAGAAGACAGATCAGGAAACTTGTCATAATTAGACTTACACAAATAGAACAGAAACCATCTTGCTGAATACTACAGGAAGTTATTTCTTTCGGCAATTACTCCACAACCGGAAAGAAAAGGAAGAGATACAGTATTTATACTCTTTGGCATCTCTGTCTTAGTTTGGATTCCCCTGAAAGCGAACCCTGAGATAATAACTTGGATGCAGATAGTTTATTTGGGAAGAAGTGTTGGGAATGTAAGACAAAGAAGGGAGAAAATGAATAAAGGCTGTACTGATTAGCAGATTGCCACCGTGGGCATCTGGGGCCACAATCCCACTAGGAACTCTTTACAGAATTATGTAGACCATATCTCAGAATAATCTCACTGAGCCTATTTAGTATTATCTGCTAAGGCAGACAGTCCCAATTTCTCTTCTTTAATGATCGAAGTTAAATCCCTAGCACTTCTGGTCTGCTCTGCATGAAAGGTGAGCACACTCCCTGATGCAGGAGAAACCTTCAGGCAGGCAAGGAGATGCAGGCACTACAGGTGGAAGCTGTGTATGTGCATGGTAACTCTCCATCTGCAGCTGCCAGTGAGCTCAGAGCTAGAACGGGCGGGGAACCTAGAGCATTGAATCACCCTTGGCTGCTAAAATCTCTTTGGGAATTTAAAAAATGTTAAATATATAAGGTCCCTGAGGCTGGGAGAAGAATGATTGAAGGGAAAGCAAAGAAACCTTAGATCCCAGTGGGTCCCTGAAAAGTGTCCTAAGCCAAATCCCAGGGAAGACAGTATTGTAGAGGTAAATGACAGAAACCCCAGATAGACAGGACCAGTGTCCCCATCTTCAAATATAGCCCAGAGCAATGGCAAGGCCTCAAAGTCTTCTCAACCAGCATGGTATGGATCAGAAGAAAAGTCTTACGTGGGTTTAGGCTGGAGGGTATGAGTCAGTCCCACAGAGTCCCCTGTGTCCCCAGGAAGAGTAGCATGGGTGTGTCACAGAGAGCCTATGACCCAAGGAGGCCTTGTGTTTGGAGAGCAGGTGGATCCAGCCGAACCTCTGCAGGAACGTGTCTAGTGGCCAGGTGGGAACAATGTCCTTTCAGAGGACTCTGGCATAGGCAGATGACCATGATGAGTGCCTGGGGCCTGTGTAACACCCACGGCTTAGACCCTTTCCTGGAGAGAGTGAGCAGATGGAGAAACCTTGAACGTCCTGAGATTGGTTCATGTCAATATGGTTCTCCACAATGGGTTCATGATTTCATTTATGATGAAAATAAAAACTCTCCTTCAGCCTTTCACAGCTGTCTGTGGCCTAAGGTTTATACAAATACAGAAAACAAAACACTGATCTCCCTGGCTTTTCCCTCATGCCTAAGCAGAACTTATCCCGGACCAGATAGGAGCAACTTGAGTTTGGATCTCTTCCTGTTCATGTTGAGGTATATGCATTCTTTGTAAGAGTGCTCGTGAAACTTAGCAGACATTAGAAGTATCTGGAGAGCTTGTTAGAACACAGATGCCTGGGCCCATCCTATAAACTATGGCTCAGCAAGTCTGAGAAGAGCCTAAGCTGGTGATGCTGGTGAGGGCACTCGGAAGCATCATGGATGCCCATCCTCTCCATCCCTGTTCTCTGTCAGTACTTGACCTTGTGGCGTCTAGATATATGGCCACACCCTCATCAGCAGCACTGTTCTTTCCCAGTACAATCCATGCCCAGAGTGAGCACAAGGAGAGCAGAGCATCTGGGTTGTATCAGAGAACCAGGAAGTGAGGAGGGTCAGCTCAGGCATGGTGCTCTCAGGTGGTCTGAGGAAAGGGAGGAAGTGGAGTTGGCCATTTGATATGTGGTGGCATGCTTTCCCACGTCTCTTCTCCCCTTTCTAAGGCTAAACATTGATACTCACCCCAGAGTGTTACCTTATCGTCAACAATTTATTTAGTGCACATTGTATAGTGTACATCAGATCTTATCTCTGAGAGCCATTTATTTGACACGCGTTGCTGACCCAGCACTGTACTGGGTGTGGGAATAACACAGATGGAGCTGCTGTTAAATGTGGAGACTAAACAGCAAACAGCCATCATCATACATTATAAAAGAGTCAAACAGAAAATGTGCTTGTGGTTCAGTGATTTGGGGAATTGCCCCCCAAGCTGCCTGGCTTCTTGCCCTTCTCTTCACCGGAGCTTGGGAGGGAAATGAGAATGGCGACTAGGCTTAGTTAGAGCCGTTGATGAGATTTTCTTGAATTGCCTGGCCCAGGTCTCCCATTGCATGCTGTTGATGAAAAATACCCAACTTAAGAGAAAATTTATAAGAGTTTATTTGAGCCAAACTGACGACAATTGCTGGGAAGCAAAATCTCAATGGATTGAGAAAGTGCTCCAGAAAATGGCCATTTTGCAATTTATTTTATACATTAGAATCAAAGGAGGAAGGTTACATGAAATCCATTGGTTGTAGATTAAGGGAGTGGGAGAAAGCAAAGCAGGGAAATCTCGGATTGGATAAGAAGTAAAATGGAGAGGCACACACTTCTTTTACATTGGTGGGTACAGCATAATTAATAGCATTTACAGCACATAGAGATAGTATTTGGGGAACAAGATAACAATGAGGGACTTCTAGTTTCCTGCTCTAGTGTGGTGGGTTGTGCCCCCTGGGGGTCCAGAAAAAGAGATTAGTCTGATATTGGAAGAGTATGTTATCTTAGATGCAAAAAGACAACAGACAGGCTTAAGGTAAAGACTGACCTTTGTTAGGGAAGCTACTGGCCAAGCCCTCCATGGCCCATCTTTGTTAGGAATTTTTTTCTCTCTCTCTTTTTTTTTTTTTTTTTTGAGGGCAATGTCACTGGCCCTCATATGTGGGAACCGAACCGGGGCTGCTGGCTTCCCAAGCCAGCGCTTAACCACCACGCCACTCGGCTGGCCCTGTTAGGAATTTTTATGTTCACATCATCCTCTGTGGTTATTTTCAGTCTCCTGAGCTTGTCAGATTTAACATGTGGCCCCTTTTCCATTCACAGTGCAGTGGTTATGTACTAGCTGATGTCCACTTCCTTCAGTGAAGGCTCTCGCTCTCGGATTTGTTCAGGCCCTTTAACCTACTACCTGACTAAATTGAAAACTTCCAGAATTTTTTGTATGCTAATAGCAGACTTTTCTAAACCAAAGATGCTGTGTTCTATGAGAAAACAGATAGATGAAAAGCTAAAGGAAGCAATCGCAGAAATCCTAACGGCTACCTGCCTGGGGTGTTCACTGTCTCTTTGAACTATGAGGTTAGATGAATGAGGCTACAAGTCTCAAGAGGGTCCCATGGTCTGCAGCTGAGGCTTTGCCAGATTGGTTTACCTTAAACTGGAACTAGGAACCCCAGGTCAGAGCCAAGCTAGACCCAGTCCTTATAGGATCCTTTGTTCGGAGCTGTCTTTGTCATGGGAAGCCAGACCCAAGACCCTGGACTGAGGAGTTAGCATGATACAAGGGTAAGGTGGATAGGAGAGAGAATGAAAGAACAGAGAGAGAGTGAGTTGAGAGAAGGAAAAGGAAGGAGGAGGGGTGGGGCAGGCAAAAGGAAGTGTATTAGTTTTTTGAGCTGCTGTAACAAAGTACTACAGCCTCGGGGTTCTTAAACAACAGAAATTTATCGCCTCAGAGTTCTGAAGTCTAGAAAGTCCAAATGCAAAGTGTTGCAAAGTTTTTTCCTCCTGTGGCTGTAAGGGAGAATTTGTTCCCTGCCTCTTTCCTAATTTCCAGTGGTTTCCTGGCAATCTCTGGCACTACTTGGCTTATGGATGCATCACCCCATATATGGCTTAACTTTCACATTGCATTCTCGCTGTATGCATGTCTCTGTGCCCAAGGTTCTCCTTTGTATAAGGACATCGTAGTATCGGATTAGGGCTCACCTTAATGACCTCATCTTAACTTGACCACTTGCAAGGACCCTATTTCTCAATAAGGTCATATTCATAGATACTGGGAGTTGGATTTCAACATCTTTTGGTGGGAGGACATAATCCAACCCATAACAAAAACACAAGTGAGAAAGAAAGGAGGAGAGAGCCAAATGATGAGGAGCAGGCTCCAAGGACTGTGTCCAGGCCCTCCTCCCCCAGAGAGCTCTGGACAGGGGCAGGGTAGCTCCTGAGACTTTGGGCAATGAATAACAGAAAGAAGGGGCATCCCTCCGGAAAGTCCCATTTCTGAAGCTGAGAGAAGTAAGTTGGAGACAGAAAGGACTTCAGCATTATGTTTGGAATCCATGGCTTGCTTGGTTTTGTTTCTGACAAAAGACATAGAGAAGAAAATCCCAGCTACACGAGGACAGAAACTACGAGGCAGAGTTGTAGACCGAGGGTGCGCTGCTGACATTTGGGTGCTGAGGGAGGACTGGGCTACAATGAAATATATCAGCAGCAAAGTAGTATCCCAGCAAGCCAGTGTCTGAGATGGAGCAGAGCGGCCTGTGTGTGGAACTCGGCCTCCATGGCCTGAGGTCCGGAAAGCCTGCTGCTCCTCCAGCCCTGGTGACTCAAAAGCCCGAGGATTTGTGGGGAAGTCTGGGTCCTGTGCTGTGTGGATATGTAACACTTCTTACATGGCCCATGAGCGGGGCCCTCACATTTAACTGTAGGGGAGGGCTCAGGGGTCCATTAGAGCGAATTTCCCCAGGAGCCCAGTGGGAGACAGAGCCAAGGACAGCATGACTGAGCCCCTTCGTGGTGTTCATGCCAAGAGGTTTCATTGCAACCTCAAGATATCCCAGCAGGTATGGATCCCGTTGAGGGGTTTTGAAGTGATTCTGTCCATTTGGGGATCACATGGGAATTTTATATCCTTTAGGACAGCCTTAAAGTATCATCCCATGATTATGGGCTGTGTGGAATCCTTTTAGGGATAGAGTGTCAGAAAACACACAGACCTCACTTGTCTTGAGTCAGAATAGCCATACAATTGTTTCCATATACATTTGACAAATATTTGAGTGCTTAGTCTACGCCAGACACAGGCCCAGTCTCTGGGGAAACAACAGTGAACAGACAGAAGCCCTCTCCTTGTAGTTTACCTTTAATGGGGGTAAGACAGAGGATGGACAATAAAGAACTGGGCATTTTACTCTTCGAGTCTTGACAAGAGCCACAGAGATTTTCAAAGAAAGAAGACAGAGAATCCCACAAGCAGATGGAAGGACATGCGATTTAAAAAAGTGCCCAGAGGCCCCACGGAATACGAGACATGTTTACTTTCAAGTAAACATGAAATGAAGAAATGAATCCTATGGCTGGGTTTTGGGGAAAGAGCCATTTAGTGGAGGGTCGGCCAGGTAAAGGCCTGGAAGTGGGATGTGCCTGGTGAGCTTGGGACCGGGGCTGCTGGAGAAGGTGGGGAAGGATGCTCTGCCCCAGGGTGGAGACTGCACACTCAGTTATCTGAAATTCTCTTGGATGGACACTTCCTATCACATTATCCTCATTAACCTCAAAATATCCCAGAAATTATAAACTACATTTCCCAGGGTACCTGCGGAAGTCATGCAACTCTACCCCCAATACACACTGATGGGATTTGGAAAACAGGATCCAATCCAGCAATTCCTAAGTGCTGTCTATAGGAGCACAGTGTTGGGCTATGGAGAACAGCCACCTATAACCCACCATTTCACCGCTGACTCTATGAATGGCTTCAGGGAAAACACACAAGCATGCATATGAATGTACACACACACACACACACACACACACACACACACACACTGGAAGAAGCAACGGTGACAAAAGGAACAACTTTTTTTTTTTTTTTCCATGAGATGTTTTTAAGCTCACATTCTAAGATCAAAATCAAAACAGAAACAATGAGCAATTCACTTCAGGAATTGCCAATGGCAATTTTCCCACTCCATTTCTGGTTACAAGGACAGCCTTGCTGCTTTACAGCAACCAGGAAAAACCCACCTCACAGTGATGGTTGGTTCCCCTTAAGCAACCCTCTCTAGCCAGAAGCCAAACTCTAAGCATCCTGGATTCCCTCCTCTCTTCTGTACATTACTCCCCTCTTGATCTGGGGTCTCATGGCTTTAAAAAGCTTCTATGTGCTGCTGGTGAGCAACTTTCTATCTGAAAGCCAGACCACTACCCTGACCTCCAGCTGTCATCTATCCAGCTGCCGACTCTTCATCTCCCCATGGCTGTCTAAAAGACAATTCCAACTTCACGTGTTCCAAACTGAGCCCTGCTCTTCACCCCTACCTGCTCTTGGACTTGCCTGTCTCAGTTGATGGCAACTCTATTCTTCTATCTACTCAGTCTAAAACCTTGAAGTCATTCTGGACTCATCTCTCATATGGGATATCAATTTATCAGTATATATATATATATATTTTCTTCCTCAAAATATGTCCAGAAGCTGACTACTTCTCACCACCTGCACTGATGCCACTTTTGTCCATGCCTTTATCATTCTCACTGCAAAATGCCTTAGTTGGTCCCCTGCTTCTGCCTCTTGCTCCCCAGTGTCTAATCTCAACACAGCAGCCAGAGCAATCCAGTTAAAATCCAAGTCGATTGTGTCTGTCCTTTGCTCACAACCCTCAAAAGGCTCCCATCTCACTCAGAGGAAAACCCCAAATGCCCTACACGGTCCTACATGATTCTCCCCTTATCTCTTATCCCTTTGATCTCTTTCATTCTGTTTCCCATCATGCTCCACCTTGCCCATTCTTCCAGCCATGATGACCCTCTGCTATTCCTCTGACAGGCCAGGCACGCTTTTGCTTCAGGACCTTGGCATTCGTTATTCTCTCTGCCTAAAATGCTCATCCCCAGATAGCTGCCTAGCCCTCCTCCTTACACAAATGCTAACTCTTCTGTGAAACTTCCCCATGTCACTCACTGTCAAATTTCAATCCCTAGTCCCTGTCCCCAGCCCCCTTCCTTGCTATAGTTTTTTCTTTAGCTCTTATCATCATCTGATCTACTGTATATTTTAATAAATTACCTGTCTCTCTCTCTCACTAGAGTGCACCCCACACACACAAGGCACAAATTTTTATCTGTTTTATTCATTGCTATCATCCCAGTCCCCAGAATGGTTTTGGCACGTGATAGATGCTTATTAATATTTGTTGGTTGAACTAAGGAAGTTTTATAACTACAGAAGCATAATATGCATTCAGATGCTCTTTTGGGCAGAGGAGGGCTTATAAGAGCATCCCTCCAGCTTCCCTCATTTTCAGAAGGACAAGAACTGTGGTCTTCAGGAAGGGAGGGAGAGTCTGGTTGAACTTTGCAGCTCACCTGTGGGACACCGTGGGTGCAAATAGACAGCTAGTTGCTTGCATCTATGTCACATGTACAGCCTTCCTGAAATGAGGAAGGGATACTCTTTCCTGCCCCTTTTGGTAGGGCAAGAA
This sequence comes from Aselliscus stoliczkanus, assembly GCA_033961575.1. NCBI lineage: Eukaryota > Metazoa > Chordata > Mammalia > Chiroptera > Hipposideridae > Aselliscus > Aselliscus stoliczkanus. Next base: position 97,465,119 of record CM066735.1, on the reverse strand, counting down.
GTCTTCCTAAGTATGAGATTCGAATCTGAACTCCTGGCATGTTCCTGTTTGGGTCTGGTCCTAGCAGTGACGACTTTTGTTTTCCTCTGGAGCTGTATTCCGTGGGGTTGTGCAGAGCCTGGGAACAGTGAGGGCATTAGGACCGAGAGTGAGGCGCACGCCTGGCTCCGGGCTGTGTCTGGCAGAGGGCTCTCGCCTGAGCACGGAGCTATGTGTGAAAGGAAATCAGGCACTGTCTGACGGCTTCACATCTGTTGATCCGACCTGACTTGAAGCGTCCAAAGGACGACGGCTGTCAGCTCTGCTGGACCTGAGGACCCACCATCTCTCCCCCAGACATCGCGTAGCAACCTGACCATTCATGCAACGGGGGAAACGAAACACATGGGATTAAACACCTGAGCAGAATGGAAAGAATGATTTTCTCCCAAAGCGAAACAGGGGTAAAAGGGGGCAAACAATTTAATTTGAAGTCCCTGTGAATGGGCTGTCAGAAGGCGATTAAAGAAATCCACTCAGAGAGGGCCAGGGGTGAGACTTGGGTCCTGTGTCTTTCTGATCTAAGTGGAAGGCGGTCTTACACAAGCTGTTGGCAAAGCCAGATGGGATAAAAGGATCAGGTTAAGTGACGGGCCAACTACTTCCAGGTAGAACAAGGAACCCAGGTTCTGCCGCAAGCTTAAAGGAACCTGGAGCAGGAGGAGAAAGCGAACTTGAACATGACCTGTTGCATTTGGCAAGTTCCAGCAACATGCTCCTAAGGAAGCGATGCAGGCATGGACCATGCAGACTGCAATTCTTGCTGCTCTTCCTGATGCTGGGTTGCGTGCTGCTGATGGTAGCGATGCTGCATCCTCCCCCGCATGCCCTGCACCAGGCTGGCACAGCCCGGGCCGCCCAGCACAGCCCTGAAGCTGGGTACCGCCTGAGCTTTGGGGAATCCCAGGAATGGGTGCTGGAGTCAGAGGATGAGGGCCAAGAGTACGGACCCCTGGAGGACCTGCCGCCCTTTATTTCGCTGCGGGAGGATCAGCTCCTGGTGGCTGTGGCCTCACCCAGGCTCAGAAGGAACCAGAGCCAGGGAAGGAGAGGTGACAGCTACCGATTCATCAAGCAGTCGAGCAGGAGCCTGGACCACGAGGCCCCAGAGAGGGACTGGGGAGGCGAGGAGGAGGACGAGGAGGTATCTGAAGAAAATGAGCTGAGCCCACTCAGCCTGGAGGAGGCGCTCAGTGCCCGCATCCCCCTGCAGAGGGCGCTGCCCGAGGTACGGCATCCGCTGTAAGTAAGGCCATTGCTTCCCCTTCCCACGATACTGCGGCTTGTTCAGCAAACGCGGGGTGCAAACTTTCTGCACTCCACCTCCGCTATAGCCAGGGCAGAGCTTCTCAAGGTGTGGCCCCTGGACCACCAGCAGCAGCAGCACCTGGGAACTTGTCCGAAATGCAGAGTCTCAGAAACCGACCTGACCCACTGAGTTAGAAACCCTGGGTGGGGTCCTGTGACCTGTATCTAACTAGTCCTCCAGGTGAGAACCACTGTCCTAAAGAACAGAAAGATTCTTCTGTTTCTTCTCTTCAGTGTCCTGGGGTCTAGTCCTTCTGAGTCTGGATTATTGGATCAAACAGCTTTATGTATATCTCACGCAGGAGAGGTCTTAGAGCAGATGTTCTCCAAGGCACCGGTTCTAATACTCTGATTCCAGTACATTTTGATATTAGCATTGTGAGTGTTTGCTTTTCTTTTGCATCAAAATAACAATTGCAGCTAATATTTATGTGGCTCTTGCCATGTGCCTGGCTTTAATCTAAGAACTTCTCATGTATTAACTCTTAAAGTCCTAACTACTCTGTTGGATGGTGCTAGTATTACCATCATGCTTATTTTATAATTTTGAAAATAAGGCACAGAGAGACCAAGTGACTTCCCCATAGTCACAGCTAGTAAGTGTCAAGGCAGGGATTTGTATCTAGGCAGAACTACTGCTCTATGCCACCTTCCACTAGACGAAGAGGACAATTGCAGTGCCCAGGAGCTGGAATGCTGCACTGATGCAGCCTAACCTGGCAAGGTGGTCCCACCCTCCGGGGCGAGATGGGAAGTGTGATGACATGTAACTGCGCCCGGGGAGATGGTGGGTACATGCCTGCCTTCCTCCCCCTCTACTGTCACCATGGCTGACTGAAGAGAAGGGGGCCTGGTTACCAGCATCTAGGGGCAATGCAGCTGGTTAGTTTGAGTGACCTAGGTTCCTTCCCTATAAGCCACTGCTCTTCCCAGAGCCCAGTGAGTTTCCTGTGAAGCAAGCTCACCCTCCAGCCCTCTGGGTGTGAGGATCCGTGTAGAGCAGCAGTTGGGAGCAGGACCACTTATTCTTCCCATCCTTCATGGGGTGCCCGTTCAGCCTGCCTACTCGCCCACACACTCTCAGGATCCTGCAAATGCAGGACAGCACAGGAGAGTGACGCCTTCTTACTTTGTATGCTTCACTCACCTCCCCCTCATCCCAATCCTGCTGTTCTGACTTCAGTTCTTGGCTGAAAAAGCTCTTTTCAGGAAACTCCCAGACCCAGCCAGACCCAGCCAGACCCACCCCCTCTCAGTCTTGTGCTCCCTGGAGCTTTAACTCATAACACTCATTACAACCGAAGCTAAATGGTCATCCATGTGTTGGTAGTTCAATGCTCTTTCTTTGCCATGCAGTGAGCCCATAGGTACTAGCACACAGTAAAGAAATGATTGCTGAATGAGTGAATACAGAGTTTTGAAATTTTTTTCATACATTTTTGTCATCGGCCTAGAGAAAGAATGAGTATCTTCATTTTGCCTCAAACAAGAGGTCTCTGGTTACCAAAAGTGTGTGTGTGTGATGTGTATGTCTCATTGTGCATGTGTGTTGTGCACATACCTATCTGTGGATCACTGTGTATGTGTGCTTGTGCATGTGTGTGTTATGTGTGCATTGTGTTGTGAGTGTATTAAGCGAATGTTGTGCATATGTGTTGTGTGTAGTGCATTATGTCGTGCATGTGTGCCTGGTGCCTGTGCATGTTGTGCATGTGGTGTGATGTGCACAGATATGAGTTGTGTGGTGTGTTGTCACCTATTTGCTGTGTGTTGCACATGTGTAGTGTATGAGTGTGTGCTGAATGTGTAGTATAAATGTGTTGTGCTAGTGGTGCATGTGTATGTGTGCAAGTGTGTTGTGTGTCATGCTTGTGGTGTGAAGTGCATGGGTGTGTAATGTGTGTGTGGTGTGTGTGAGTACATTTTGTGTTGTATGTGATGTGCGTGTGTGTGTGTGTGTGTGTGTGTGTGTGTGTGTGTGACCATTTCAATGGTTGCCTCTTCAAACCAGGGAATCAACTCACTTCAGTTTGCTCGGGACTTCCCTGATTTTAACACTGAAAGCCCCGACAGGTCCCAGGCAAACCCGGACAGTTGGTCTGCGCACTTCTAGTTTTTCGCGGTTCTCATAGAACCACCCCGAGCTCTGTCCAGAGGTATGTGGCGCCCTCTGCTGGCTGCAGCTGGTCTATGCAGCCTGGGCTGCCTGGGCCTGGCCCCGCCCCCCACCCCCTTCTCCAGTCTCCACTTCAGGCACTGGGGTCTCCCCTTTCCAGCACCCCTCCAGGATATACAAGGGATTCTCTGCACAGTAAGGCAATAACCCCCCAACCTCTCTCCAGGGTGACAGGACTCTCCTCCCACTACTTTAAAACAGGACCAGAAAAAAACAAAAACCCATAAAAGAACAACAATATATTAAGCATCTTTTGTATGAAGGTCCTGCACTGCAGCTTTCCCAGGACACTAGACATCCCGCAGCCCTGCCTCCTGTGAGTCACACACCACCACCCACCCCAGGGCTTCTTGCAAGCCCGTCTCTGACTCCTATCCCAGACAAGACCCACTGGCTCCAATTCCCACACCCAAACCGCCACACCAGCCCCCGCCTTTGCTCATTTTGCCCATCTAAGCCACAAACCTCTTCTGAGCACTACTGGGTCATTGCTGGAGGTCAGTTTGAAAAGAGCTCATGAGAAGAGAGTTATCAATAATGCAAGACCAAAACAGATAAAAATCACTGTAAGAAATCAAAAGGCAGTCTCTGGGAAGAGAGCTAAAACTATAGTGAATACTTATTAAGCACTTATTATGCGTTAGGAATTCTGCTAAGTGGTGTTCACTTGTTTTCATAACAAATCTATAAGGTAGATACTTTTATCATCTCTATTTTATGGATGAGAAAACTGAGGCACAGAAAGGAGAGGGACTTGGGTCAGGTTATCTGACCAGTTGTTTCTGACACCAAAGTCATTCTCTCTTTGCCACCATGATGTACTTTCTGGGCAAGTCACGTGGGCTGGAAGTATTTCAAGTTTTCCCATCCATAAAACGGGGGATCTCACAGAGGTCCACGAGGAGACATGGAGGTGTTTATCACAAGGAGGAAGGTGGCACCAAGGAGTTGGGAGCCACCTGGGCATCTTATCACAGGGCACTGTAAGAGCTGGGTGCAGCCCAGAGGCACCCTGCCAGGAGTAGAAGCAAAACCCTCCTCAGTGCACACTGCTGATGGGGAGAGACCGCCAAGGTACCGTGCTGAGTGAAAAAGTAAGACGCACAAATGCCATACAAGCTCACCTACATGTGGAATCTAAAGAACAGAATAAATGAACAAACAAAACAGAAATAGACTCATAGATGCAGAAAACAAACTGATGGTTGCCAGATGGGGGGCACGCGTTCGGGGGATGAGTGAGAAAGGTGAAGGGATTAGAAAGTACAAATTGATAGTCACAAAATAGTTATAAGGCTGTGAAATACAGTCTGGGAAATATAATCAATAATGTTGTAAAAACTATGCATGGTGTCAGATGGGTACTGGACTTCTGTCTAACCACTGTGCTGTATACCTGAAACTAATATAAAATAATATTGAATGTCAATTATAATTAAAATATATACATTTATTCACATATATATGTATAGTCAGGGGATGTAAAATACAGCATAGGAAATATAGACAACGGTATTGTAATATCTGTGTACGGTGTCAGATGGATAGTAGACTTGTTGATAGTAAACTTTATGAGGGGTATAGATACAATTATGTTGTTCTGTACACCTGAAAATAATAATAGTATTAATAATAGTAATAATAAAGTAAGATGCAGAAAGAGGGTTGTAGCACACCATCACTAGGGGAAATGTGAACTCCATGTACACCCACAATCCATTCTTTACAAGAACAGTTGAAACACAATGAAATGGTTGTTCTGTGGGGAGGGGAGGGGCCTGGAAGCAGGAGCAGAGATAAAAGCGAATGGATCCAAAGATGAAATAAAGAGAAGGGCCCATGATGAAGTCACAGACTGAGGACTAAGTCTGACTCAGCCCTTCCACGCTGCTGTCAAAGGGGGGCGGGGAGGAACAAGCCTTGCCCCATTCAGCCTTGTGTGGCATTGACAGCTTTCAGGCTCTCCCAGGCCCAGCTCTCCTTTCATCATCCTGGCATCCAGCTGTAAGGCAGTTAATATCCAGGATCAAAGAGGCTCCCAACTGAGAAAGTGTTTTGTAATCTCTCCTCCAGGCAGTGGCTCTGAAACTTGCATACATCAGAATACCTGGTGGTGGTTGGAGGGCGGGGTGGGGGTGGGGTGTTGAAATACGGGTTCCTGGCTTCTGTCCCTATAGGTTCAGATTCAGTTGGTCTAGGGTGGGGTTTAAGAATTTGCTTTCTATGAATTCCTGGGTGATGCCGCTGCTGCTGGGAAACCACTGGTACACAAGTGAGTAAAAGTGAATGGAGAGGTAACAGAGTTCTGGAAGTTTCCATGGAGGAAATTGTACTGGGATTGGAAAACGGAGAAGAGAGAAACACAGTCCCCCTTATTACCGTGGGTTTTGTATGTAAACATAAATGTCAGCTCAGCTGTAACTGGCTGTGTGCTACTTGCTTGCATCAACTTACAATTTAAGGCTAGGCCCATGTTTCCCTGGTTTATATACGAAGTCACATGGAACAGTGGACTTGGAGTTGAATCCTGGCACCATCTCTTACTCTGTGACCTTGTATAATCACTCAACCGCTGTGAACCTCAGTTTCCTCAACTATGAAAAGGAGGTAACACCCTTGCATAAAGTTAGAGACCAAATGAGACAGAATGATGATTTTTTTTCACCCAATAGTCAAGTGCAAAAAATAGCTGCCCTTATTACATCCTTGAGTATAGGGCATAAGAGTGAGTTGGAAATATGGTAGAAAATTGGAGCAGGCAGCTGTGGATATCACATCATTATCCTTTCTCTGATTAGCTATTTTCTGCCCCAGGGATAGCTAAATCATCACAATCTTGGGACACATTGGAATTATCTAGAAAGCCTTAGAAACGACTTATACCCAGGTCCTACTTCCAGAGATTCTTATTGTGTTGGTCTGGGGCAAGCTCTGGGCATCCCCAGTGGTTTTAATGTGCAGTCAGGGCTGAGAACCAGGGCTGCCAGGCACCAGGTAGGCGATGCATTTCACAGCCAGAAGGGAGAGATAGGAAGGGGTATCTTCTCCATTGTTTCCTCCCTCCTGCCCGGTCTATCAGTTCCTACAGGCAGTGAGCCACCCCAGATAGCTCTACAAACCCTCTTGGCTTGGAGAACCTGGGGAGCAAAAGAGAAAGGAGAGAGTTGAGAGGATATCAATAAATCTGAGCAAGTGGGCTCGCCCTGGGTGTGGGGGTGCAATCAGGGAAGAGCAGGAATAGGCTGGGGCAGAGACCCAGGGAGGAGCTCAGCTCATCCCCTCTCCCCAGAAGAGGGAAAACTATCCAGTATGGTCAGTAGGAGTGCTGGTTCTGGGGCCTGGTCGGCCAAGGCACCAAAGGAAGCCACAGACGCCAATCTTTCTGCCCTGGAGCCCAGTGTTGACACAGCCAGGAGCAGTGCCTCCCTTGGATCTCCACTCTGGACCTGTCAGCACTCAGTGGGGTTGTGGTGTAGGCAGGGCTGAGAATAACCCCTTGAGCTCAAGCTCATGGTAGCCAGTGAGGGAGGGTCTTGCTTTGTGCTTCAGGTTGGCCTTGGATATCAGGTTAGAGTGATCAACCTGTCTTTTTCATTACTGGAGATAATTGGTATTACTTATCCCAGTGCCACTCACAGTGTGGTCCTCAGACCTGCAGTATCAGAAATGCAGCTTCTCTGGCCCCAGTCAGACCTACCAGATGAAAATCTCTATTTTAACAAGCTCCCTTGTCACAGGTGATTTATTTCCATGTTAAGATTTGAGAATCACCCACAGTCCTGGCTGCACATTAGAGTCAACTGGAGAGTTTTACAAATCTTCCTGCCCAGGCAACACCCCAGACCAACCAATTAAATACAATTCGCTGAGACTCACTCCTAATGTGCAGCGAGGCCAAGAACTACTGATAGTCCCTTTTAGGTGAAAAAGAACAGATATGCTCACATTATTTCAGGTGACAGGGTTACTGCAAGTCTGCACATGAAGTAAGGAACAGGGACAGCCCAGGGACAGTTGCAGGAGGTGCACAGGATGGGCAAGAGGGAGACTGACAAGCCATAGCACTTCCAGGACTGGGCCTTCCAGATGTCCTTCAACAGCCGGTGTCCCTGTTACCTGCTTAAGTTGCCTTCATGGCAATTTACCCTGCCTATATCTTGCCACTGACAACCACTGCCCTTTACTCAAGCTGTGGTCCCAGCAGCATTGACATCACCTGGGAGCTTGCTCACTAGAGATGCAGAACCTCAGGACCACCTCACACCTCCTGGATGAATCTGCATTTATGGAGATGCCAGGCGATGCCATGCATATTAACATTGGAGAAGCTCTTGGCCTCTGCTGCCTCATCTTTGGCTTACTGTCAATTCTATGACCTGCTGTCAGCTGTTGACCCTTTTCATATGCCTGAAAATCAAACTCTTTGAGATAGAGCATCTGAAAGGTCCACTTAGCCACTATCCAGGGGAGGCTGACCCTGTCCGGGGAACTATTGCACTAGGACGCTTCTTAGGCCTCTGTCAATATTCAGACTGGTGACTCCAATCAGTGCCCATCTCTGGTCCAGAGCTCAGGGGTCAGGATCAGAGCAGGGCCAAGATGCCCGGAGTCCCCCAGAAGGAGGCTGTGAGACTTCAAAGAACCCCCACAAAGAAGGGGACTGGATGCACCTTGCATGCACTGTGGAGAATGAACGACAGGCTGACAGTGTCAGCCTCAAATGCAAGCTCCAGCCCTTCCCACACTTCTCTCTCATCCATAAGCTCCTTTGTCTATCCCTTTAAGGCATCATCTCAGGCTGTGTCCCAGCTGTCCTCTCCCCAGCCCTGGCCTCGTAGTTGATGTTCCCAAGATGAGCCACAGCAATTACAGACAAGATGGACTGAATATTGGAATTTTCTCAGAATGCAGGAAATTAGCTTTATGGTATTATTCTCCTGTTTATATTGACAACCAGCCTATACACACCTTTATTCACTGAACAAATATTTATTTAGCAATTATTAATGGTGAGAAGGTGAGCAAGACCCACTCAACCCCAAGGCGGTTGGAGTCACTGGGGGATGCAAACAAATAGCCAGGCCATGGCATATGTAGGACTCATCTGGGGTAGGGAAGTCCCCTGAATGTGAGGAGGTGGGCTCTGCTGATCTGTAGGAACTGGGGGTCAGTAACCCCAACATAGCTTTAGAAAATCTGGCAGAAACCTTCCTACTCTGGCCCGACAAGAGGAGGGTGGGGGAGTGTTTGTGCCACGGCCAGGCCATCTGGTGCAGTGCTGTGACTCACGCTCTTTGAATCATCATTCAAATGCATTTTCCGAGTTCACACGGGATCCTGGAGCTGCATGGAGAGAGGATGTGCATCTGTGTATAAACACAGGCCCGAACTCCTCTGATCTTGGAGTGTGACGCTGTAAAGCTAACATTCCTTGAGCAGTTCTCTTGGGCCAAGATGATCCCTTTTAATCCAGGCAGCATCCTTGGGCTGGAGAAAGGTATCAGCATCCCCATGCTGGCTAATCAGGGGGTGTGAATGGCAGAGCCAGGATTCAAAGCCTGGTTGATTTGATGCCAAAGCCCTAGGCCTGTCCTCTCCTCTGCTGCCCCTCAGAAGATGGACAAATGAGATCACAGTGAGCTTTTGGACACGCATGTGTGTATACAAACTGAGATAGTAAAATAGTCACCTGATATGTGGCTGAAGGACAAAGAAAGTAGCCCGATTATTTAATAATAAAAACACGTGTTCCTTCATGGATCCTCTCCGTGAGTACCTGGTCACATTGCTTCACAATGTCCAAAAGCCATGTGCGTGCACTGCCGCATTGATTCCCTCAGCAAAGCCATGGCATGGCCCAGATGGTGCAGGACTGTGCACCCCAACCTGGCAGAAAAACATCTGAGGTGTGGAGAGGCGGTGAGCTGCCCAAGGCCCTTTGTGTGGACCACTTACCTTTTGCTTCCTTGTTTGTTTATCTACTGACTTTATTCCCTCAAAGGATTTGAAGATATGTCATAAAATAAAAAATTGCTATTAATATAATGTTTAGTCAAGATAAGAGGATATATATTATACTTTAGAATATCTTTCCTTCAGTTCCTGGTACGTGCTAAGCCCCTTTCCACCTCCAGGCCTTAGCAGAGGCTGTGACGCCTGCCAGGAACACCATTCCCCACCCACATGCCTTCTCTGGATTGTGTCCTACCCACTCTTTGGGGCTCGCCTTTCATCTCATGGCCCCGCTCCCTGAGCACCTCCATGGAGCACTCATTGCAGTTGTTGAATGGTTATTTGGTTATCTGTTTACTAGGATATAAATTCCATGACATCAGAAGCTATCTTAGTTTGACTTCCCCGCAAAGCAGACCCCGAGACAAGGATTTGTTGTGCAGGTGATGCCAGGGAGGACTAGGAGGGGGCTGGGAATATGGAGCAGAAAATAGAAGGCAGCCAATGGCAGGTGCGTTACCTCTGTGAGCAGCTAGAGCTCAGCCCTGCAGGGGAACCTGGGAGACGGTGTGGAACACGCATCTCATCATTACTCACCCCCCTGCCCCCCCCCACACACACACACTTAGGGTCGAGGTTGCTGGGTATAAATACACCAACTTTTTTTTGTTTTTGTTTTTGTTTTTTTTTTTGTTTGTTTTTTTAAGATTTTATTGGGGAATTGGCGGAGGGGAACAGCGTTGGGGAATCGGGGAAGGGGAACAGACAAGTTGCTGTCTTTTTGTTCTTCAGTTCAGTTGCGGAGGATGTTGCTTCACTGTTGGTATCGTCATTGCGCTCTTCCTGGATGAGGCAGATCGGTCGCTGGCCTCTGGATGTCGCTCACCGCGGCTCTTGGCAGCTCACGCTGGCTGCCAGCCACTCACGCTGGCTGTGGGCCACTCACTGCAGCCTATGGCAGCCCACTGCAGCAGGGGCTGCAGCCCACACCATCACCTGGACTCGCACAGCCCAGCTCCAGGTGGAGCTGTTAGCTGTAGAGGGCAGTGTCACTGGCCCTCATGTGGGATCCGAACCGGGGCCGCTGGCATCCCAAAACCAGCGCTTAACCAATGCGCCACTCGGCCGGCCCATGTTTTTGTTTTTTTTGAGGGCAGTGTCACTGACCCTCATATGTGGGACCCAAACCAGGGCTGCTGGCTTCCCAAGCCAGCACTTAACTATGGCACCACTTGGCCAGCCCTACACCAACTTTTTTCAGTCATTGGCTGACGGCAGCTCAGAGTTGGGTGGAAGGTTAATTTTCTCCTGCTGGTGATTGGGGAAAGCACCTCTGGCAGTCAGAGAAAGTCCTCAGGCAATTGGAAGACAGGCTGTCCTGTATTAATGTTATAGCCATAGGGGATATGGCAGGGAAACCACAGGTTCTGCTTCAAAGATCTTATCTATTTAATTCATCTTTCAGTCTTCACGTGCAGTAGATTGTCAATAAATATCTGTTAAATGACTGGCTGGAAAGATGGAAGATCAAGATCAAAGAGAAAATTAGAATGAAGATAGGTAATCCATAGAACCCTCTCAATGACTAAATATCCCATTTCCTTACTCTGAGCTTTCTGGCAGCCAAACTGAAAAAGGAAACGCAGTAGATATCATGATCCTTATTGTTCATGAGGAGGAGACACACCAGGTCCTTAGAGGAGGAAAAGCTTTTCCTGGCACTTATATCTGACAGGAATTTCCCACCAAAGCTTTGTAGAGGGGATAGTAATTGATAGAGGAGAGAAGACCCTCAACAGGTTTCCTCTGTAATGCAAAGCAGATTTCATAAAACTGATTTTTGTGCTGTCCTTTAAGAAAGCTGAGAGCATGGTACCAAGCATGACTCCACATAAGCAAATTTCGAAGGCAGCCAAGATAGTAGGATATAAGTAAGTTGCTTTTTGAGGACCTTAACGAATCAATATAGATAGTCCAGAATATATGAAGGAACCAATGGATTACATGTTCTTCAAACAACCCTCCATCATTGCTATTTTGATCCAGACACTGGAACTCAAGCCTTATGACTTTGATTCCAGAACATTCTGCTAGCACTTTAATCCAAGATGGCAATATATATACTGTTTAAGAACCCTAGGTTTGGAGTCAGACTGACCATCAGCTGTTTGCTGTGTAACTTTAAGCAAGTCATGTAAGCTCTCTGGGCCTTAGTTTCCTCATCTTTAAAATGAGACTGTATATCCATTATCTAGCTCTGCATAATATACCACCTCAAAATTGAGACACTTAAAAAGATAGATAAATTGGACTTCATGAAAATTTAAAAATTTTGTACTTTAAGAAAGTGAAAAAACTACCCAGGAATAGAGAAAATATTTGCAAATCATATGGGATTTGTATCCATAATACAAAAAGAACCCTTACAGCCCAACAATTAAAAAAAATCCAATTTATAAATAAGCAAAAGATTTGAATAGACATTTCTCAAAAGAATTTATGAAAATGGCTAAAACACACATGAAAAGATGTTCAAAACATTAGTCAGCAGGGAAATGCAAATCAAAACCAAAATAAGATACCATTTCATTCCAGTAGAATGGCTAAAATAAAAAAGACAGACAATAACAAATGCTGACAAGGATGTGAAGAAGTTGAGACCCTCATATTTTGCTGGTGGGAATATAAAATGGTGTAGCTGCTTTGGAAAAGAGTTTGACAGCTCCTCAAAATGTTAAATATACAGTTACTATATGACCCAGGAATTGTACCCCTAGGTGTATATACCAAAGAGAAATGAAAACATATGTCCACACAAAAACTTATACATAAATGTTCATAGCAACATTACTAATGATAGCCAAAAATGGAAACACTCAAGTGTCCATCAGCTGATAAACGGATAAATAACACATGGCATATTCAAACAATGGAATATTATTTGGTAGTGAAAAAGAACAAAGTACTAATACATGCTACAGCATGATGAACCTTGAAAACATTATGCTAAGTGAAAGAAGCCAGTTACAAAAGGCCAACATATTGTATGACTATTTTCATGAAGTGTCCAGGTTAGGAATCTGTAGACAAAAAGTAGATTAGTGATTGCCATGGGTCGGTGTGGTTGCCAGGGGCTGGGCAGTGAGTGCTAATGGGTAGTGGGTTTCTCTTGGGGGTGATAAAATATGCTGGAATTAGATGGTGGCTATGGATGCACAACTCTAGGAATATATTAGAAATCACTGAATTGTATACTTTTATAAGGGTGGATTTTTATGATATGTGAATTATATCTCAATGAAATTGTTATTAAAAAAATTAGAGGCTTAACACAATAACACTTTATTTGTTCATGATTTTGTAATTTGGGGTAGGTTCAGCTGGGCAGCTCTGCTGCTCTCACCCTGGGTTCTCCTGTGAACCCTGCCATCTGGAAGCTGACTGGGATTGAATACTCCAAGACAGCCTCACTCTCACAGCTGACAGCTGGAGCTGGTCCTTTACTGAGGCACCTCAGCTTTTCTCCAAGTGGCCTGCCATCCTACATGAGGCTAGATAGGCTTCTTTGCAAGGCATCTCATGGCAGCAAGTGGAAACTGCAAGGCCTCTTGAGTCCTAATCTAGGAAGTCCCATAATGTCACTTCCAGTACATTCTATTGGCCAAAGAAATTCATAAGACCAGCCAAGTTCAGAAGATAGAGAAATAGATCCCACCTCTTTCTTTTTTTTTTTTGAGGGCAGTGTCACTGGCCCTCCTATGTGGGACCCGAACCGGGGCTGCTGGCCTCCCAAGCCAGCGCTTAACCACCATGCCACTTGGCCGGCCCCAGATCCCACCTCTTGATGAGAAAAGTGGCAAAGTCAGATTGCAAAGGAACATGCACACCAAGATGGACAGAATTATTATGACCATCTTTGCACCCATGAAAATACTTATTTTAAAGGGCAGTTGGGAAGATTAAATGTGATAATACATGTAAAATATTTAGCACAGCACCTGGTATATAGGAACACTTATTAAATGGTGGCTATGATGGATATGAATAAGATGCTAACAACATCACAGGTCCATCCACCCTAATTTCCCCATTATCCCATGGTGATCATAGACTCAAAGCTGGAAGGGTCTTTAGACATTGTATAATGAACCCCTCATTGATCAGATGTGGGAACTGGAGCCCTGGAAAAACAGGCTTGTCCAAGGTCCCTTATCTCCCTTCACTCAGGGTGGATTCAGAAGTCTGAGCACAGTTGAAGGTGCTCAGACTTCCAGTGCACATGGCATATCCCCTCTAATACCTAGTCTCCCACTCTTCCTTCCAGTCCAGTATCTTGGCTCAAGCTGTAAACATAGTGCAGGAGAGGTTTTTTTGGGGAGGGGAGGAAGAAGCACAGAGGGCAAAATGTTGTCTGGAGATGAAGGAACAGGTGTCCCATGAACTACGGGTAACTCAGATATCACAAAAGTGTGGCCCACAGGCTCTATCCTGTCACAGACATGTTGCTTGACCGCATAGTGGTTTTTGTTTTTTTTAAAACATTGGATTAGTGACCAACATTAAAAAATTAAGAGATTTTTATATAACTATTCAGATTTAGGCTTTCCCTGAAAACCAGGTAGATCTGGCAACCCTGGGATGAATCTCCTCTCGGCAATGTTGGCTGCTTTTTTTAGGTGGGCCATGTGGTCTTTAGCTCATGGCAACTGCCACGGGCCAGTGCACACTGGGCACCCCTTGGCTGCCGGCCAGCCTCTGTAAACATTTGAGTTTGTGCTTTCTCCATACCTAAAAAGAGGGTTAGAGCACTAAAGAGGGGTTGGCCTCAATAACTTTAAGGCCCCTTTTAAAGATCTCTGTTGGGTGGACCTTAGAGGGTTTTGTTGTTGTTGTTGTTTTAAGGCTTTCAGTAGTCTTTCTGAATCACTGACCCTAATTCTCTCCCTTGTTCTGGGCTCTCTGCCCCTTGTTTGCTACCCTCCAAAGCTGTGTAAGGTTGGGTGGGAGGTGGGCAGGAAGCGTGCGTATATTTTGAAGCAAATGACAGGTCTTTAGCATCCCTCCCTCACTCTCCTCATTCTCCACTTCCCTCTTTAGAGATCCACGGTCCTCATGGTGACATTGGGCCCTAGGGTCTCCAAACACAAGTGAGCTGGGCCCCACAATCTAGACCTTTTCTTACTGTTTCCCCAGCATCTCCTTACATACTCACAGCAGCTAAATGGTCAGTGGATGCTCACTATCACTGCCTCTGCACTCCTGAAGGGAATCCATCCTGCATTTTAACAAGACAAAATAGAAGCCAGCAAAACCACCTGGGTGAGCACTTAGGGATGCTGTTGCTCCCAGAGACAGCCGAGGTGATTGAGAACCTCTCACCGCTAGGGAGTTGGGCCCAGAAGGGGATCTGTATAAGCTCCAATCACTGGCATGGTCTTCTGTTCCGGTGATCCTATGTTGTGGACAGTCCTGCCATGCTCCCACTAAGGAGCATAATCACAATGGTGTTCTATGAGCGTAAAACCCACTGGAGCTCGGCGACGCAACAGCCCCAATGATGGTGGTGAGTCTTCAATGAGACAGCATAGGGAAAATTCTACAAATATCAGGGATAATTGTTCTGGAATACCTGGCCAGTCCTCTAGAGTGTTGAAGGACCACCCCAGAAGCCAGTCAGCACACAATACTAACCTAAGTAATGGTAATAGCTTCCATTTATTAAAAGTTTGCTATGGACAAAGCACACAACACATCTCTTTGCTTATGTAATCTTTACATAGCCCTCTAAAGAAACTCCACTTGTTATCCTCATTTTATAGGTGAAGAAATAGAGGACTAGAGAGGTATTTAGGCACATGGGAGGCTTGCAAAAACTAATAACAGTAATTAGCATTTATTGAACTCTTCCTATGAACAAGGCACTGGGCTAAGTACTTTTTATGTATGAACTCATTTGATCCTTCCAACATCCCGTTTTACAGATGAGAAAACTGAAATTAAGAAAATGGCATGCTCAAAAAGGGCTTATTGGAATTGAAGGGATGGCTGAAAATGAGATGATTACTACAGATGTAACTGGGTCTGTGAATCTGGAAATTGTTGAAAGGAAGGATGGTTAATCAGATGGTTATGTTGCTTGCACAAGTTGCATAAGGACAGATCCAGGATTCTGAACTCAATGCCAAGGCTTGATGTTGGCCTCTTTCTAAGATGCTCTAAGCTGACAGTTTTTGAACAAGGTGGATGGAGTTGCAGTTTGGCTGCTCTCAGGGCATCACATGTCACACCCCCTTTCCACTCTGTGCTATTACCTGGGCCCACCAGCATAGAGAGGGCTCATCCTATTTGCCCATCCTCACGAGGCTCAGTGCCGCCCACAGGCTGATGAAGCCCATTCCTGGGATGTTGACCGTGGATCCTCATAAGCATATATATATATATATATATATATATATATATATATATATATATATATATTTGGTACCCCCTCCTTCTTTCTGGGGGCTACACAGCTTGCACCAACCACCCACAGGCCTCCCCTTCCTGGTCACTCTACCCAACCAGAAACAATTAGTGTTCGGCTCCTCTGAAAAACGTCTGTCAGGCTTGAGACACAAGGCCTTGTCAAACTTGTGTTTATAATATTTAGCATTTCACCCCAGAGCCATATTGAGGGTATGGGCCTTCTTACAAACCACAGGATTCACTCAGAGCCCACAATGAGTCTCCCCTGAAACACCAGATTATTTCCATGGTTATTTTCAGCTCTCATCTTCCAGCTGTTTTGCAGTTGCCTGAAGAGATGCCCCAAAGCTACCTCTTCGTCTTGAAGGCTGTGTGAGCTTCTTCCTATGGAGCAGGGAATGGGTCCTTTCTGAGCTGATGCCAGGACACCCACCTCCACAGCTCACGGCAGCATCTCCTTTAGCCTCGTAATAGCTTTCAAAAACTCACCTGGTTTTTCAAAATCCTTAGCAACCTATTAAATTTATCCCAATCGCACTCCTTGTTTATTTATCTGTTCGCCATCCTCTCTCACTATGAAGAGAGAGCACAGTTCTATTTATTCATAAAATCTAGAAAATCCTGGTGCAAGAGAGCTGGGGAGAGGAAAAGGTAGTCATGAAATTCTCTTAAAGCTCCTGGTCCCCTGCCTCTTCCTCTTCCTCTTCCTCTTCCTCTTCCTTTCCCCCTCTCCTGCTCCAAAGAGCCAAGAACACAATTTCATGGCTGGAAGAGCCTTAGGGATCCATCTGGTAATAATAGCGTCCCTTCTAATAATGGAAGCACATACTTACACAGTGTTTAGTATGCTAGCCACTGCTCTCAAGGCTTTACGAAGGCCGTTTCATCATCACAGCAGACCTATAAAATGGATTCTATTATTACCATCCTGAAGAAACCAAGGCACCAAGAAGCTAAGTGACTTGCCCAGGGTCATTTTCACAGCTAGGAAGTGGCAGAGTTCCAGCTTCCACAGCCTGAATCACCAGGCTAGACTGCTTCTCTGCAGATACCATTACCTGAGGCCAAAGAGAGAAAGCCAGTTGCCCTGGGTCACTGGCCATTTAGCACAGCAGGAAGCTCTCCAGTCCCCTGACTTTGAGGAATGTGCAAGGAGTGTTATCTTAAAGAGCTAGAATTTCAATTAAGAATCTCTTTCATTGGTGGAGTCCCTACTATGTGCCAGGCCCTGTGTTAAGAAATTGTTCCTTAGAAAAGCTTTGAAGTGGGCGCTGTTGGTTTTGTGCAGGTGTGAAAAACTAAACCTCTGAAAGTACTTCAGAGGCATCTCACGCTATATTGTAGAGTGGTTGTGGAAAGATAGTTATATTTTACAAAGATGGTGCACATGTTAATCACATCTTATCTTTCTCCAAGAATGCTATAAAATAGCCTCTGCCTAGTGGGTGCCTATAATTATTCTTAGATTCTCACAACAGGCTCAAAAGATAAATGTTATCCTTATTTTTCAGATGAGGAAACTGAAGTTTATAAATATTGATTATATTGCCCAAGGAAACTTAGGAAGCAGCAGGGTAAAGATTAAAATCTAAACACATCTGGTCTAAGCTCTTAGACCACCTTACTATGAGGACACACAGACACACAGACACACACACACACACACACACACACACACACATGCACATTCACACACACACACATGCACAAGCGCACTCAGGCACCACACAATCTCTGGACTGGGGTACAGCAAGGGGCCAATCCCTTGCAAAGGCATGGCCTTTGTTCTGCCCTATGGTGACAAACATTGGTCTCTATAAAATTGCACCCACGGGAATTCCATATACAGGGCTCCCTGTTCCAAAATTCCTCTCCTATCTGAGTTGGAAAACAATCAGCCTCCTGGCCAATTGCCCAAGTAACATTTTAGGGTTTTTTTGGTACCCACTGAGTTTACTGAGATAAGATTTCTTTTTATGGCCTCTGAAGGCCCCATTCCTAGGACCTCTGGATTCGCCTGCACACGCACACAATCACAAAGGAAGTGAGGAGGACACAAAGGGAGTTTTGAACCTGTTTTTAAGCAGGCATAGAGCAATTCTAAGGACAAAGTGGAAATTCTCAAAGTGTGGTGGGTTGTTGGAGGAAAGCTCACCCCACTCCCCAGAGCATGGGGAGTGGGAAGGGAGACTATGGGGTATGGGGGAGGCTAGAGAGAGTAAAAGAACTCAGCAAAGACTGCAGCATGTGCTGGGGGACTTAGTTATCACCCTAAAAAACCTTATAGGGAACCAGTTCCACTTTGGGCGGGTTATTTGAACAGTCTTGAAATCAGATTGTAAAAGTGCATATAAAGTTCATTATTCTATTTGTCTTCGGGATACTTCTAAGGACACTGTTATTCATTTAGGGACTTCTTTCTGAAGTCCATAGGAATTTCCTTTAAAAATCAGTGCTAGATGTAAAAACTGGCAAAACCCAAATAAGGTCTGTATTTGAGTTGATAGTGTTGAAGGATGTCAAATTCCTGGTGTTGGCCGTTGTGGATGGTTACATAAGATGTTATCACTGGGCGCAGCTGGACGAACATAACAAAGGAATTCTGCAATTTTTGTAACTTTTTGTGAGTCTTAAACTATTTCAAAATAAAAAGTTGTAAATTATATTTTTTTAAAAAGATATTAGAGGGCTGGCCGAGTGGCACAGTGGTTAAGCATTGGCTTGGGAAGCCAGCGGCCTCGGTTCGGTCCCACATATGAGGGCCAGTGACACTACCCTCAAAAAAAAAAAAAGATATTAGAAAGAGCATCCCTCTATCCCTCTTTTCCCTAAAATATCTGATATGTAACTTTTCTGATGGTGACAATTCTGTTGCAAAATAAATCTCCCATTTTACTTTGGCTACCAGAAAGTTCAGAGTCAAATTTAAAATTCACCCTAGAAATACCAAAGCCCTATGGCCTATATATTTATGTCCTTTCTCCCAATGTTGATTTTCTACACTTTTATATTTTCCTGCTCCTGACTTTTCATCTTCATTTTTACTTTACCATTGTTGTATTGTACATATTTTTTGTGAGTGACTTCAAATACTTTACAGAAAGGAATAATGTATGAATACAAAGACTAATAAGATAATTGGCACAGCTAGTTTATGAGATGGTCATGTGCTTGTTTATTATTATTATTATTATTATTATTATTATTATTATTATAATCTAGGAATTCTGTTTTACCATTACCTTAAAGCACACAACTGGTGTCAATTTCCCCCTCCCCCAATAGGGTTTTGCACTGAGAGTCACATGCAGGTTTCCTGTTCATTTCAGCCTTGGATAGGACTTCGGCCCCGCAGAGGAACACTCGATTAATGAATAGCATGGGCTGACACGATTTCAGTTACACTATCTATTATGGTGTTTTTCAGGCAGGGCCAATCTGCTTGTCACTTTGCCTGCAGCTCCACAATCACAGAGGCCTTTAGGTGTTAGAAGTTTGAGGTCCTTGAGACAACCCCTATTCAAAAGCAAATACTCTTCGGAGAAGAGACATGGTTTTAACAGCTACAACCTAGAAAGAAGCACCTTGGAAATGCATTTTAGGAAGGGGCCTTTGTGAGCAATTGTGAGCCATGCCCTACTCCATGCACCGGGTTGTTATCGTAATTCATTCCACTGTGCACTCACTCAGAACTCTCAACAGATCCAATGCAAAGCAAATATGGAGCCTCCCACTCACTGGAGAGAAGGGAGGAACCAGACAGCCTCCCAGCAGAGGTTAACATCATATACTCTAGTCTATCCAGCCATGAACCAGCAAAGTGCAAAGGACATGATAGCTCTGAAGGAAAATATGCAGCTCTGCTATTTACCAGTAATATGGTCTTTAATGAGTCTTGCCTTCTTCTGAGTCTCAGTTTCCTCATCTGTAAAATGGGGTGAGATAGCCCAACCACCGACTTGTTATGGGGTGAACATGCAGTATAGTGTGTAAAGAGCCTAGCACAGTGTCTGGCATGTTGGCTTTCACAAATGTTTAATCTTTATTCCTTTTTTAATAGTAATAGTAATAGTAATAGTAATAATAATAATAATAATAATAATAATAAACATTTATTATGTGCCAGATGCTGTGCTAGGTTGTAGAAATACAAAAATAAAGAAAATAGTGTCCCTGCCCTTAAATGGATGACAATTAGTGTTCACAGGACACTTAATATGTACATCATCCTATTTAGGCCTCACTCCAATCAGCTCTATGAGATTGGTACAGATTAGGACAGTCATCTGCTGAGAATGGTGGCAACACTTCTCAACTGCTATCAGAGAGGCATGAATTAAACATTGTAAAGAATCTCTTGGTATCTGAGGATCAGGAGACAGTAGATAGCATTATTGTGGGGGTGAAATGGGCTCTCTTTATGTGCACATTTTAAGGAAATCCAGGGAGAGCTGTTTAGCTGGGAGGAGAATCGTGCAGTTGGAGCTGCCCCAGCCAGGGCCTGGGGAGGGAGTTCAAGGATGCTGAACACTTCTTGTGGCCTTTCTTCCCCATGGCTCCCTGGTTTTCATCCCTGTAGGTGTCTGCAGCAACACCCTGAGGACAACCTGCCCACAGCCAGCGTCATCCTCTGTTTCCATGACGAGGCCTGGTCTACCCTCCTGAGGACCGTACACAGCATCCTCGACACAGCACCCAGGGCTTTCCTAAAGGAGATCATCCTCGTGGACGACCTCAGCCAGCAAGGTGGCTGCGGGCTGCCTCCAGGCTCCCTAGGGTGGGATGGAATCCTGGGAGGTTCCCATGCAAACACTGGGCTTTAGAACCTGCTTAGGGAAGGTTCCCAGAAGCAGGCCTCCAGGTGAGGATTCAGGTGCAGGTAATTCATTACTGAAGGGCCCCTGGGGCAGCCAGTATGGAAGTGGGGGAAGAGGACAGAGAAGGTGAAACGGACAAGCAAGGCAAGAGTCACTCCAGCATGGTCCCGTGGAGATCTCCTCTGGGCTCCAACCTCCACACAGTCCAATAAGCTTTTGCCCAAGATACTCAAGAATCACAAGGAGTGGTCATTTTGTGGCAGGAAAAGGGTGAAAAGAGAGGCAGAAGCCAGACAAGTTTGTCCCTTTAGAAAAAAATCAGTAAAACAATAGTTTTCTAGAATCCTCTCACTCAGTGTACTTCTATCAGAGTTGGATCAAAAGGCTATTACTAGCAGCAAGGGAGTCAAGGTAGATGAGTGCCCTGAAAAAATCAAGTTTCTGTTAGTGAGGTGAAAAAGGAGAATAAATGTTGGAGAAAAAAACAACTAAATGCTCAGTACAGTGGAATCACCGAGGGGCTGGCTGTCAGAGTCCAAGTTCAGAAATTTTGACAGCTTTACTAACAGAAGTACTTCTCTAGGGAATGGGCTTGGAGCTAACAAGCTTCCAGAACAATAATGACAAAGTAATATATTGGTACAACATTTTACCACTGAGAATCCAATAGCTAAGTGACTGGGAACCCTTATGTCCCCTGCTCAGGACAGTTCGCCTGCAGAAAAATCTCCCTCGGGAACCCGCGGCCACATGGACCTTTCTGTCTTTGACTCCCATGATCACTGTCTTAGGTCAGGTTCCCTAGAAGCAGAGCCTGAGATGGGGAATCATGTGCATGTGATTTTGGGGGGCTGTACTCTCAGGGGAACTCTGTAGGGGAGTGGGGGAAACAGGAGAAGCAGATGAAGGAGCTGAACAAAAAGAACATGGGTTCAGATGAAGTCCACAGCTTGATCCCATGGGGAGCTCTGCAGTGTCAACTTTACTTTAGAGTCTGTTCTGCTTTGAGGCAAGGGGGTGGGATTTTGTGCCCCTGCAATGGTTTGCCTTTCACTCTGGGCACTCTCTGCACGGCAATTGCAGGAGAGGCAGGTCCACATACCCAAAGGCCTGTGCTCAGGGAAGGATGCAACTACAGTTAGCAGACCAAAGCAGCTGGGGACATGCAAACCAAACCAAAGCTGTAAAGGGGTCTCAGGGCATCTGAGAAGGACACCAACAGTACCTACTACAGCCTCACTGCCGTGTTTAGAGGAGGTTAGCAAATTCCTCTCCCGGTTTGATGGCACAATGCCTCCTGATTGTTGGAGACAGAATCCTGACCCACCCCAATCTAATGAAACAACTGACATCTTAGCAACAACCACACTGTGATGACGTGTCTGATTCTTGGCCGTTGTGCTCACCACAGCTCCCCGGAGAGAATCACTGAAACTGATGCTAGTAACGGTCATTGCACTCTCACTGGCTGTGGCATCTGTGACCCCACTGACCACAACCCTGTTGATTCCAGGACAGCTCAAGTCGGCTCTCAGCGAATATGTAGCCAGGCTGGAGGGGGTGAAGTTGCTCAGGAGCAAGAAGAGGCTGGGCGCCATCAAGGCCCGGATGCTGGGGGCCACCAGGGCCACCGGGGACGTGCTGGTCTTCATGGACTCCCACTGCGAGTGCCACCCAGGCTGGCTGGAACCCCTCCTCAGCAGAATAGCTGGTGACAGGTAACGCATCCCCTGGGGTCTGGGGAGCCAGAGGTGGGAGTGGGAGAAATAGCGCCTATAGTCCCAGCCACACATAGACCATCTACCCTCCTCCCCTCACCTCCAATTTAAAAAGTGCCTGAGCCTCCACCATTAGAGAGCAACATAGTCTTAAAGGTTTTTCATGTGTTTGAGACTTTTAGAAAGCATAGGGAGGCAGAGCTGGAAGGGAAGTTAGAGTCCTCTCGTCTATTTCCCTTGTTTTATAGATATAGAAACTGAGCCTGGAGAACAGCTTCCATTAAGTTGCAAACACCCCTGAGAAGGGAAACACCTTACCATGGTTATCACTACCTTTGGTGAAAAGTCAGCAATTTTATTTTATTTTTTAATTTTCCAGTTACAGGTGACAGTCAATATTATACTAGTTTCAGGTGTACAGCATAGTGGTTAGCTATTTATATAACTTACGAAATGATCCCCCCAATAAGCCTAGTACCCACCTGACATTATACATAGTTATTACAATATTGTTCCCTATATTCCCTATGCTGTGATTTACATCCCCATGACAACTTTGTAAGTGCCAATTTGTAGTTCTTAATCTCTTCACCTTTTTCACCTAGCCCCCCAACCCCACCCCATCTGGCAATCATCAGTTTGTTCTCTGTATCTATGAGTCTGTTTCTATTTTTGTGTCCATTTATTTTGTTCTTTAGATTCCACATATAAGTGAAATCATATGGTCTTTCTCTGTCTGACTTATTTCACTTAGCATAATACCCACTAGGTCCATCCATGTTGTCACAAATGGTAAGATTTCATTCTTTTTTATGGCCGAGTAATATTCCATTATATACGTACCACATCTTCTTTATCCATCATCTACTGATAGGCACTTAGGTTGCTTCCATATCTTGCCTATTGTAAATAACACTTTAATGAACATAGGGGTGCATGTATCTTTTTGAATTAGTGTTTTGGATTTCTTTGGATACATACCCAGAAGTGGAATTGCTGGGTCATAAGGTCATCCCACACCTCCTTCACAGCTTCCTGTGCACTCTGTTTTCTCTGGACCCCCGTGCTTGGCTTGCATGACCTCACAGATGAGGGTCTGAAGGAAAGGCTACTTTGCCGGGGGCTAAATTCTCACCTCTTTCACTACACACAGCGGCTCTGTGAGCTGTGGTCTGGGAGGGCATTCCCTTTCAAAGTTTGCTTTACGTCCCCAGGGACCTTGCTCAGGCGTTTCCTCGCTTCTGTAAAGCAAAGCTGCAGAAAGCATTGGGCACAGCCTTTAATAGCTGCTGCTCTTTGAGAGCAGAAAGGGCCTACCTACCTCTAAGGCTCATAACAAGAGACATTCTGTCACCAAGTGAGGACCCATTGCCCAAAAAGCAGGGAAAAGTCTTTAAGAGCTTTCATTAAAAAGGTGGAGTAGGAATAGAGAGTACACAGTGTAATAAGCCATAAATAAACTATTATAAAGAGTCATAACTTTCTCAACACCCTGGACAGAGAACTCAGGACCTGGTTAGTAGCCCTGGTTCCCTGCTCTGCCCACAGAACAGGTCTGCTGAGAGCCATATGACAACTTGGTATGAATCGGTAAAAGAAGTCCCTTCCTCGTGACCGTTTTATTCCCATTCCTGAGAAACTTTGTCATAATATACTCGTTTTTGTTAGAATGAGACCTTTAGTGATAACTGCCAGATAATTTAGAAGTAAATATATAAATTTACAGTATCTATGATATTTAAGGCATTCTTTAAGATTGGACCATGTACAGCCCCCATAACTGTGCATAGCAGTTCCAGACAGTTTATTTAAGAGCAGTTGTTATTAGGGCAGTCTTAGGAGGTAGTGATTGATGACTGGTTTCTACATAAAGTAATAAAGATGAAAATCAAGAGTAGCTGTCATTACAGCTGCCAATTGCCTTGTGCTCAGTGCCAGCTCTAGTACCCAAGCCCAGAAATGAGAGTCATGGCTTGAGAAAAATGGAGATTTCCAAGGGAAACGGGTAGTCCTTTGTGAAATGCTGAAAGGCAACCCTACCTTCGGGGTGATCCTGGCTCAAGGGGCTGTCCAAGCTGTTTTCCACTTGAAGACTGGTCTGGTCATCTATCTGAGAGACACCTAGCTCTTTTTTTTTTTTTTTGAGGGGAGTGTCACTGGCCCTCATATGTGGGACCTGAAACAGGGCCGCTGGCTTCCCAAGCCAGCACTTGACCACCGCGCCACTCGGCGGGCTCGACACCTAACTCTTAAAAGTCACCTAGTGCTCAGCTAGGGCTGAGCCTGCTGAGTGAAAAGAAGCAAGGTGGGACAGGGAACAACACACATCCTATCTTTTTGCCCTTGAAGGGGGTAATTGATAGAGAGCAGCCTGAAGAACCCATGTGAGTGTGTGTGAATGCATGTATATGTGAGAGTGTGTGACAGTGTGTGTGTTGAGGAGCCATAGAGAGCTCAATATGCCTCCCAGCCGAGCAGGGGTAGCAGCCTTCTTTGGGTCTGATGTCCCAAGAAAATTCTCTCACCCCACACTACTCTGACCCCTCAGTAGGATAGAGTCCTGGAAGTGCTGGCACCAGTCTTGGGGTCACACCTGAGCAGCGAGAGCTCTGGGAAGAGAGAATTCACAAGCTTCTGCTCAGTATAAGAAACTTTTCACAAACACCAAGGATTTGAGTGAACTTCCAAAATGACTTTACATCTTTTAGACCTGGAGGGACATCCAGGCCCAGGAAAAATAAAGAGGGATGAAATAAACTCAGGCTTATTCTTCCTCGTGGTAAAAGTGTTAGGTGGTTAGGTTGAAACAGCAGCTAGCTTTTGAATACCTGGATGATAGTTGATTATTTGACCTGCTATGGACTGAATGTTTGTGTCCTCCCCAAATTCATATGTTGAAAACCTAACCCAAACGCAGAGTGCACAGGAAGCTGTGAATGAGATGTGGGATGACCCAAAGATGGTCAAATCATGGAAGAGAGGGATGTGAAGAAGAAGCCAGGCCAGTCTTCTGTTTATCTTTTGAAATCCAAACGTCTGACCTCATGGAGCTTAAAAAAACTGAAGAGAGGACCTACCTCGTGTCTACCTGAGAGTTAAAACCCAATTCACAAGCGAGAATGATGGAGTAAGCAGACACTTCTAGCTCTTTCCAAGTCAAACAGGGCAGCTTTGCTATTTTGCTTTAAGTGGATTCCAGGAACACCAGACACATCT
Source organism: Aselliscus stoliczkanus (assembly GCA_033961575.1). NCBI lineage: Eukaryota > Metazoa > Chordata > Mammalia > Chiroptera > Hipposideridae > Aselliscus > Aselliscus stoliczkanus. Next base: position 97,439,428 of record CM066735.1, on the reverse strand, counting down.
GTAAGTATGAAACCCAAAGCTAAATATAAAACTGTTTGCATTTTTTTTTTTTGAAATCACTCTTTTTGAGTTACTAGATTGCAGTTACCCCCTAATCCAGCCCTGGTTAAGCAGTCACTATGGTCCATGGGAAGAAAAACCAAAACAGAAAACATCTTTCACTTCCTTCATTGGTATCTCAGAGTCTGATTAATCACTTACGTGTCTTGTTAAAATAGGAGGAAAAGGAGATTTCACAAAGGAAAAGATGGTATTGGGTATCAGGGTAATGTGGTTAGTAGAAGTGAGCTTCACTGAGCTTCCAGCAAAACACAGCAAAAACAGAAATTTGATGAATTTTAGAGTTATCATTTCCTGTTCAAAAGTAGTGCACACTTTGTCAAAAGGACACAGCTCAGAGGTCTAGGATGAATTGATTGTGTGGCTCCTCAAAATTCATCTTCCTTTCTTGTCCTATTATGATTACTAAGATGGCACAGATTTGATGGGATTCTTCAGAGTTCAGCCACACAGCTCTCTGGCTCTGGATTCTGAAATTCCACGAAATGCTTTGCCAATAGCAAATCCATCCCATCTGCTCAGTTCATTCCCCAGTAAGTGGAGACTTGGGAGGGGGGCTGGGTGCCCTCCTTTCATCCTTGATCTTGCTTCTCAATTTTCTTAGGTCAGTGCAGGGTGCCCCAAAACAGTAGAGACCAGAGGTATTAAGTTTCCCCTACCTTCCAAAGGGAACAATGTGAAAAGGGCAAGGAAAGCATATCAAGATCCTTGCTCTAAATATAAACCCCATGACTACTTATGCCAAAGTCAGTCACGTGGGGCCACAGATTAAAGCAGATAATTGAATCCCAGGACCACCCTGGCCCTCTCCGTAAGGCCTGGGCTTATGCCAGTCCTGGCTGTCTCCAAGATGGAAGGAACAGAGGTGAAAATAGATGGGAGCATAAACAGTGTGGCTGGCATTTCTACTTCTAGGAACCTCACTTTCTTTAGAGTGGTACTTTCCAGCCACCCCTGAGTTCAGGCATGACTTATTCCATGGCACAGAGTTTAGAAGTTATGAGATGCCAGGAAATAAAAAAGTGTGTTTGAGGTTTTGGCTTGGTGGAGAGAACCTCCTGCTACATCTGAGTGATTATCTGGTTATTTAAAAGGTGAAGTTTCTGACCTGTCCCAATTTCCCACATCACCCTCTCTGAGGTCATATCTCAGGCTGTGTGTGTGTGTGTGTGTGTGTGTGTGTGTGTGTGTGTGTGTGTGTGTTGGAGAGAGAGAGAGAGAGAGAGAGAGAGAGAGAGATTGCCAACAGCATCAGTAAATGAATAAATAAATCTAAATTCAGAGCTTTGGTTCACTGGTAGACATATACAAATACACTAAAACGAAGGACACTTACGGAGCAGCCCTGATTCCTCAAGTCAATCAGGTTTTATGATGCAGGGAGGAACCAGAACCAATAGAACAGGGGCCCATGGACCCTCTGACACTGTGTGCAATATTTTGTATATGTGCATATGAGTATTTTTCAAAGACACAAAAGAGGTCAAGAGACACAGTCTTAGAGCATTACATCTGAGAAAGCCCTTTGAGGTAAATAGTTCAAACTCCCATTTTACAAATGAGGAAACCAAGACCCAGAGAGGTCCAACAGCTATCTCAAGATCATTCAATTCATCAGTGGTAGAGCTGAGCCAAGGACCCCATTCTGCTGCTTCTCAGTGCTGCCAACAGAGTTTTTGTTTTTATTTATTTATTTATTTATTTATTTATTTATTTATTTATTTATTTATTTAGCTGAGCCATCCTGCCACCTGTTGGCAGCTCAACAGCAACTCAGCTCGGACTGGCATCAAACCACTGTTGCTCAGAGCTCAGCTCACATTCTTGAGCAAGCTCTTAACCAACTGAGCCATTCGGCTAGCCCCAAAAGAAAGGGGCAGGCATTCTCTTTCAGGAAATGGGCCACCGATTTCTTTTGGGAAAATCATATTTTTTAGAAGAGTACTGACCAATAGAAATATAACATGAGCCACATGTGTAATTTAAGCCCTTCTAATAGCCATATTATAAAATAAAATGAATTTTAATATATTTTACTAAACCCAATATACCCAAAATATTATCATTTCAACACATAATCAATATAAAAATTAGTGAGACTTTCACATTTTTCAGACTAAATTTTCCAAATTTAGTGTGTGTTTTACACTTACACCACATCTGAAATTCAAACAGATCTGATTGTAGGTGTCCAATAGCCACATGTGGCTGGAGGCTGCCCTGTAGGGCAGTGTATGTATAGAGTATGTTTCTATCCCCAGCAAGTGAATGGTTTGCATCCCTTATTTGATTCTACAATTCGTTCCAGGAGCCGGGTGTTGTCTCCAGTCATAGACGTGATTGACTGGAAGACTTTCCAGTATTACCCCTCCAAGGACCTGCAGCGTGGGGCGTTGGACTGGAGGCTGGATTTCCACTGGGAGCCTCTGCCGGAGAGTGAAAGGAACACCCTCCTGTCCCCCATCAGCCCCATCAGGTGAGGCCCCAGCACGGAGCCTGCTTGTCCTTTGCCTCCTCCGATGAACTCGGCAGCCAGACTGCCTGAGAGCTAATCCTGGCTCCACGAGTTTCCTAGCATGTTACTTAAGCTGTGCCTCAGTTTCCTCCTTAGTAAGTTGGGGATACTAAGTGTACTGAGCTCAGAGGGTTGTTGTGAAGGTTGACTGAGTTAATATATGAAAAGCATTTAGAGAGTGCCAGGCACTCAGCTATGGGTTATTATTGTCATTTGTTACACTGATGGAGTCCCGCGAAGCTCTTCCCGATACTCCAGGGACAGTCACAGAACCCCAGCTAGGATTTCAATCCAGCTCTGTTGCACCTGGTCTCAGGTCCCTTTTCAGTACAAAGGCAGAATTCAGCCAGGTGAATGCTAAGATACCATAAGTCTCAAACTAGATCCAATTTTATGGGATGCTTCTCACATTTTTGGTTTTGGACAACTATCCTATGTAAATTAATGCTCTAGATATCTTTTGCTGCATGAACAAATCACCCAAAACTTAGTGCTCTTAAACAACAGCCATTTTATTAAGCTCGTGGACTATGGGGGTCATGAATTCTGGTAAAGCGCATCAGCACTATATTTACTAGAATAGATTGGCTGGAAATGACAGCTGGGGGCTAGGAACCCTGAGGGCTGTTCACGCGTCTGAAGGTTGATACTGCTGTTAGTAGGAACTCCTTCATCTGTTCTCTCGAAGAGGTTGCTGCCTCTGGGCTAGTTGAGGCTTTCTACACCATGACACTGGGTTCCGAAAGCAAGTATCCCAAGAAAGCCAGGTAAAGCAAGCTATAACACCTCCCCATCCTTTTAAAAAATAATTTACTGAGGCGAAATTCATATAGCATAAACATTAATCATTTAAAAGTGAAAAATTCAGTAGCATTTAGTAGAGTCACAATATTGTGTACCAACCACCTCTCCCTGTCTTCCTGGAGTTGATTTTGAGCTCTGGGCTTCTGTGGGGTTGCACTGATGGGGAGGGAGGGCCCCACCTGGGGCTCAAGCTCTCCTGCAGTGGTATTCACCATGATGCACCTTCACTGGTCATGGCCTCTGGCGGGGTTGGGGGGGAGGGGGTTGGCACACCTGGCCCCCAGCAGCCTGACCGACGCCCCCTCCCCCCCCACCCATATCATAGCCCGTGTTGCTCTGCTGACAGTCCTGGGTTCTCTATGGAGCTGCACCCCACCTTTTGCCTGGTGCCCCATGGTGCTGCACGGGCAGATGGTGGTGAGGGGTTCCTGGGCTCCCAAGGCAGCCATATGGGAGGCAGGCAAGTGCCCTCTGCTCTCAGATAGCCAAACAACAAACCCTGTGTCCTCCAGGAATGAACCCTGAGCTTACAAATAGTAAGTGGCAGAATTGGAAATCGTATTAAGTAATAATATACAATACTGGTTTTAAGTATTCTGTTACAACTTAGTATTTTTTAATAATGTAAAGGTCAGTAGTTTTGTTAATGTGATACTATTTTCTTGTTAGTTAAAAAATCTGAGCTCTGAGTCATTTAAATCTTGAGACATATCCAGAGTTTAGCTGCATTAATATTTACTCCATTAAAAAATGTATTCCTGAATGGATACTTATTCAAAAGCCTTGTGGGGTTATCTTTTCTGGTTTAAAACCTTCTGAGGGATATCATTGTCATCTTAATTCCCCTTTTCAGGGGTTCCAGTTTCCTGTGTTTAAGCTAGTATTTAAATGTTAAATACACTTAAATAAGCCATTTTTATTTCCCCCAGGGCAGGTGGGGACCTATCTACTACCACAGTCCCTGGTGGATTCATCTTAGAATTGGGGAGCAGTGGATGGTCATTAAGCACACAAAAGAGGGTGAGGTCAGGGGTGAGGGAAGAAAGAGTACAGAGCTGACCATTTCCATTTGTCCAGGCCTGGTGCTACCAGCATTTGGGTGTCTTATTTTAACCCCGGCCTTCTTCCCAAAGGTCTTTCCAGAGGGACTCAGTCAGGGGGTAGGGATGCCTCAGGTGCAGCCCCATGGCTCTCCCTATAGGAGCAGTACCTGAGGATAGGCAGCCATAGCTTACTTTTCATAAAATACTGGGATTTCTGACATAGTTGTTTTGTTCCAGTGTAGCCATTAAAAACATTGAGGTCCATCTGAGTCCTGAGTCCCTCCTTCCCCCAGTAAGTCTCCCTGATGTGTTCCAGGTTCTGAACTGCAGCCTGTTCCTATCTTCTCTCTCCAGGAGCCCTGTGGTACCTGGCGGAGTCGTGGCCATGGACAGAAATTACTTCCAAAACACTGGAGCTTATGACCCTCTCATGTCACTGCGGGGTGGCGAAAACCTCGAACTGTCTCTCAAGGTAGGACCCAGGTGGGCTCTCGGTAGCAGTGTGTGGGGTCACAGCTTGGGGGCAGCCATTAGAAATGCCACTGGTCAGGGACAAGGCTGTGGGACAATTATAGACTGGACACCACCTTCCTCATTTCCTGTGCAACGTCAACGTCAGCACGCTACTTGCTTTTTATCACAACAACCTTTAAAAACCCAACCCAATCAAGATACACCACCATCAAAAAGTGCAACGATCTAATGTTGAAGCCATGAGTTACCTCGAGCTCAAAGTTTGCAGAATATCCAGCAGATGTCACTATGTTTTTTTCTCAAACACTTAAAATATTCCACGTGGCCCTTTGAATTCGCTGGTGTGCCCTGAGGCACCTTGGCACACAGTCTGGGAACCCCAACCTGGGTGTACTTCAATTTATATGCTTCCTCTGTTAGGAATGTTTTCATTTTCATCTTTACCCCCAAGTGTGTAATGTAAGGCTTCCTGTCAAATGAATTGTGGGCATTTGGAAGTAAGCAGAGGAGTTAGTGGAGAGCAGGGAAAACCCTTCTGAAATAGGAGTGACTGTTTTTAAAAACCTTGTTTCAATCTCCACCTGAATAACTTCTGGTGCCTTTGCATCAGGGGACTTCACAAGCTTTTAGAAATTACTGACCACTAGGGAAGACTTTTTCCCTGAGGAAGCAGCCTTTGGAGGGCAGCGGTGCTAATTTACATGGCCACATCTCCCTAAGAGCTAAATAAGTGTTCCAAGGGCAGGTAGTTGCATGGGTGTGACCCCCTCATCCCACCAGTTCCATCCCAGGACAGATGCCACTATTCTTCTCACCTTGTCACTCCCCCACCTAGAACTCCCAGATCTGGAAACTCTATTGCACCCTGGGATATACTATATATAGTATATATAGTATGCTAAATGGTATATAAACTATTTATATACCATTTTGTGCTCACAATTTCCTGTGCGTTTTTCCAGCCCCTCTCAAGTCCTTTACTTGCCCTTCCCATGTTTTTGGAGTGGAGTGCAGAGTTGTGTGTTTTCTCCTTTTGTGGCAGGCCTGGCTCTGTGGTGGCTCCGTTGAAATCCTTCCCTGCTCTCGGGTGGGGCACATCTACCAAAACCAGGATGCCCACTCCCCGCTTGACCAGGAGGCAACACTGCAGAACAAGGTTCGCATTGCTGAGACCTGGCTGGGCTCATTCAAAGAAACCTTCTACAAGCACAGCCCAGAAGCCTTCTCCTTGAGCAAGGTAAGGGGAGCCCAGCAGGGGCTTCTGTGCCCATGACATGGTCACCAGCTGGAAGCTGGGTCAGGGGGTGACTCTCCCTCCTGCCTGGAGGGGAAAATAGAAACTCCTGGCTTATGCTTCCCTTGAGTTGCTCCTCTCAAGTGGCTCCTCTGCCTGGTGGGGCTGTCCTCTGTATCTCCCAGCATTTCCATAGGGTATCAGAGCTGGTCTTGGCCCAGAACCCCTTCATGTCCGTGGGATGACATTTATGGGATGCAATCCTTCATCATGGGACCAGAGGAGAGACTGGGCAGGGAGTGAGTGATGAAACAGGTCTCAGAGGGCGTTTTCATCCTGGGCAAGGTGCTCAAGGCTGTGAAGTTATCTCAGACATGAAATGAATATAAATATAATAATAAACATAAAAGATCCCAAACAAGGCACAGAAAAATTTTAAACATATAATTAAAAATCCACTGCATTTTCAGCTGGTCAACTATCACTCAGCCCAGTTCTTATGGAGTGACACAAAATGTTATTTCATGTGGAACATGGGTTCACATTAATGTTTGCTGTGCTGGGAGTGGGGGCTCCAAAGGTAAGATTCCCAGGAGCTACAAATGCCCTGGAAAAGCTCCCACAGGCCCCTCATCAGCCCACACTGCTGGATATGGTCCATTCCCTGATCTATAAATGTCTCCATCTGTTCATTTGATGACTTTCATAAGGAGAATGGCACCTTTTACTGGTAAGTGAGAAGATATTTTTTTTCTGACATTTTTTTTCTTTTGAACATTCTATTAATTCATATTTTGGAAATGTTCTATTGCTTATATCGACATCAAGGTTTCAGTAACATCACTGCCTTCCTGGAGATGTTTGATAGCATGCATTTACTATACATTTAAATAACTAAATATTAATTTAGCTCTAACAGTTTCTAACCTTCAGCCCCCCTTCCTACTCCACCCCAAATCCAAACCCTCACATGGATTTTAAGATACAGAAATCCTAGGCACCAATGACCAGGCCAGGGTTTCAGTGCTGGAGGACTTGACAGTCTCTTGTCTTGCCCTCTCTTAGGCATGGTTGTATGGAAAGAAAGTTCCTTGTCAGCACATACCTTCATTTGAGGTCAAACAAGAACTAGGTAGATTTGCCTGTTTGTCTCATCACCAAGAGAAGTGAAGGTGAAGCAACTTGCTTGAAGGAATGTTTTTGCATTAGTAGCAAAATCCAGTCCTGGAGAAAAGCTGGAGAGGACTCAAATGAACACTTAAGAGTGTCATGAAACTACCAAGACATCCTTGACATAGAGCAATTGTTCTCAAACTTTCTGTGGATAAGACTCTGCAGGAGAAATGATTAAATGCAGATTCCAGGGTGCCTGCCCCAACCTACTGAATCACAGGCTCTGGAGAAAGGCCCAGGAATCCACATTTTCGTTAAGTCCCTTGGGCATTTCTGAGCCAGGTGCTCAGGGGATCACCCTTTGAGTAGCATGTAGAAGGCATTTCAGTCTGGTAGACCAGATCTCACTTTTCTCAACATTTCTATCCAAGGACAAAGAGAGGGAAAAAGCACAGTCAAACCAAACTGACTTTACACAGCCAATTAGATCAGTGTCTAATTTGCTAGGTGAGAGGACATTAGTTGGAACTCTGACATTGACTTCCTGTTCCAGCTCCCTCTCTTTTCTTCTCTCCAAAAAGTAATAATCTTTCTTTTGTTTTGTTTTTATTTATTTATTTAGATCCTTCCAAACCCACCTTAGCACCTCTCTCTTCCCTAAATATATCCAGGACTTAGTACTAAACTGAGTAGGGTTCTTTGTATCTTATCAATACAGCCAAAAATATTTATTTACACTAAAGTATTAAGGACTTACCTTGATATCCATCCCAGGAAAATTGTATTATAAAGGAGACTCTTAAGGAAAGGGGATACTGTAGCCCAAAGGAATGATTCATTCAGGGAGGACATTGAGCTCCTAGAGGGAAAGAAAAGAAAATTTGCCTTGTCCTCACCCCCACCCTTTGATTTCCCAGCTAACTTCACCTCAGTTGCCTTTGGATCAGTTCCTGCCTCCATGAGTCCCATCATGGTGCTGCACTACACAACCTAGCTGGCCCCATCATTTTTGCCAGTTTCCACACAAAGAGTCATCAAAGCATAGCTATCCTGGTCTTTGTAGACTGAAGATGTGAGGGCTTATGGGAAGGGAGTATATTACCTACCATGCTGTTGGCTCCACAGCTCTCTCTAGGGAAGACCCATCCTGTTCTGTCCCTTCCAAACCCTCTTCCCCCAACATCTGACCCTTTCCCCTCTCTCTCTTTTTTTTTGTTAGCTGAGCCATCCTGCCACCTGTTGGCAGCTCAGTGGCTGCTCAGCTCAGGCTGGGCATCAAACTGCTGTTGCTCGGAGCTCAGCTCTCACTCTTTTTTTATTTTTATTTTTTTATTTTATTAGTTTCAGGTGTACAACACAATGCAATAGTTATACTCTTCACCCCCCAAAGTGAAAACCCCCCTCCCCCAGCTCGCCACCCCACTCCCCCCCCATATCATACATATCCATCACAACTCCCCCAATTCCCCTCCACAGCATACTCCACATCCCGTGACCATCCACACATTCAGTTGCAGTTGGCATACAATACTATACAACATCAGCTTCAGGTGTACAGTACAGCGACCAAGCCTCTACTCCATCCATGAAGTGGTCTCCCCAACAAGACATGTGACCATCTGACACGCCACAAAATCCCTACAACATTATTATATTCCCCGAACTGTGTTTCATATCCCTGTGGCAATATTGTAGTTGTCTATTTATGCTGTCTAATCCCTTCCCCTTCCCCCCCATCCCCACCCACTTCCCAACTAGCAACCCTCAGTTTTTCCTCTACATCTACGAGTCTGTTTACTTTGATCATTCACTCAATTCTTCAGACTCCACACACAAGTGAGATCACATGGTACCTGTCCTTCTCCGACTGACTTCTTTCTCGCAACATAATAGTCTCTTCACAACATTATCAATTACATTCCCAGAACTGCCCCCATATCCCTGTGGCAACATTGTAGTCCCACATACGCTGTCCAAAACCTTCCCCCTCTCCCTCTTCCCCACTCCTTCCCAGCCAGCAACCATCAGTTTTTCCTTTATATATGCTTGATATGACTTCAATCTACTTAAACTGTCTCTCTGGGTTAGCTTGTTTGTCAGCTCTCTCTTGAATGAGCTCTTAACCAACTGAGCCACTCAGCCGGCCCCCTTCCCCTCTCTGCATCCCTGGGAAACTCTGGTCTCGGTCCCCACATTCTGTCTCAATCCTTCAGCTTCAGCCATTTCTAATCTTCCCCACCACCTGAATTCTGATGTACAACAGCTTTTTCCATCTCATTTCCTGTGTCTTTCTCCTCCCCCAGGCTGAGAAGCTGGACTGCACAGAACGCCTGCAGCTGCAAAGGAGACTGGGTTGTCGGACGTTCCACTGGTTTCTGGCCAACATCTACCCTGAGTTGTACCCATCTGAACGCAGGCCCAGGTTCTCTGGAAAGGCAAGGCATGAACCAGGGAAGATGAGGAAGAAGGGGGCGGGGTGAGCAGCTTCCCAAGACAGGAACTGGATGATCTGATGGTCTTCCGTGACATTGGCCAACAAGTCCCAAGCTCAGCAGGGACTCAGAGGTTTCTATGCCTGCCCTGAGGGAGGCGACTGGGTTGCCCTCACCAGGACAGGTGCTGCCTGGCCTCTTTCAGGGGGCCTGTCACATAGGATCGGTGGCTTCAGCTTGACCTCACTCATTTTCATAGTCTGCACATGGTACCTTGAGCTATACTCCAGAGAGTAAAGGAGAGGAATGGCACCTGACAGAGGTTGTCTTTATATGGAGGGCAGGGTTCACTTCTGTATGGATGTCCACTTTCAGCTCCACAACACTGGACTTGGCTTCTGTGCAGACTGCCAGGCAGAAGGGGACATCCTGGGCTGTGCCATGATGCTGGCACCTTGCAGTGACAGTCGGCAACAACAGGTGAGTGGTCAGAGTTCTCAGGGTAATGGCCACGGAGGACCTACAAGTGGTCTTTCCTGGGATGCTCCTCTCTTCCCTTTGGGGCATCTACTTTTAGTGATCCCACATCTCTCGATGGCCCACAGTCTCCCATTGTGATGGCCCTTCACACCCCTGATCCAAGTGCAAGCACAGACTTATACTCTTCAGTCTTAAGTCCTCAGACACTGAGTCCTGCCCAGAGTCGATGAGCTATGTCATTTAGGTATTTCATGGGCATCTATGGAAGCCGACACTTTATCCCAGAGGGAGATCTTTAGGGCACCACAGGAGCCTGGTGTGTGTGGGGGGCAGGGGGGTCTGTGTGTGGGTGTCTGTGAGGTGGGGACGGAGGGCTGGATCTGGAGCAGACAGTCCTCATGGCCTCAGGAGACCAGGTGCCCCACTTGTCAGAGGAGGGTTTGCTTACACACAGATGGAGTCATTGGCTCTGGGTTACAGAGCACTGGCCTCATTCAGAGCATTTCCCATGCACAGAGCAACCTGGTTTGTGAAATTCCTTCCACTGGGAAGAGGCTTGCACTCTACAGTCAGAAGGAAGCAGAGAGTACAAATGCCCCTGGGGAGAGGATGGAAGCAGCACATAAGCTCTCCTGACATGCCAGGGCTGGTGGGAGCCTCTTCCGAGGATGGAGGCTCTGATGACTTGTGCGGGGAGGGACCAAGAGACAGCACTGAAGACTAAGTCCTCAGAGTTCCTGGAGGCCCCACTTTGCAGTGTGGTTGGAGCCCTCAGTACCCAGGAAAAGTGAGGCTGTCCTGGTGATAACAAAAGCTTATGGCCCAAAGGGCAGCCAAGGAGAAATGCTGAGCATGACTGGAGCCATGCTGCCCGGGGGCAGAGACCCCTCCTTGAGCAATGGTCCTGCTCATGGGTATACATAGCCCAGCACAGGATGGACTATCTGAAATCAACATTGAGAAATCCAGGTGGTGCCTGGTTAAAATCTAGGCCTAGGAAGGATAGGTCAATCTAGTGACTTGTCCATTCCCTGGTTGTGGTTCTTCATCTTAACCAAAGACGTAACCTTTTTAGGTTCTTGTGGTTGCTCTATTGGTGACAGGATCAACTCCTGACCCCATATTTGGTTCATATATTGAGACTGATGACTCCATGCATGCAACAAGAGGGAATGAAAGGTCTCTTTGTTATTCACATAATGAGACTTGATTGTGGGTGAGCAGACTCCCAAGCACGTCTGCAACTGGCTTGAGATAGCAAGAAGGGGTGACTGAATTTGGCTGTTATGTGGTTAGGGGGTGGTCCAGGGTAAGGGTTCCCAGGATCAGGCTGGGGCTTACCTGATTTGAACTTTCCACTGACACTAAAGAATGGATCACTAGGCTTATGAGCTCGCCCACAAGTGGGGCAAGAGGGAAAGGAGGGGTGGGGTTTGGAAATTCAGAGGTCAAACATCAGACATGTTTTTTACAGGTTACATGTTTCTTTTAAGAAGTTGAACTCTAAGAAAAGTGCACCTAAGCGCATCTGCAGAAAATTTTAACAATTTCAAGGGTTTAGGGAGTCCTTGAAGCCTTGCTAAGGTCCACAGGACTCTAGAATCGCTGGCTTATAATTCCCAAAAGCTAAAGGAAAGAGTCAAAGGTAGAACTATGTCTCTTCTTGCAGCCCTTCAGCTGTTGGCAGACTTTATCTCGAATATCTGAGGAGAGAAGAAGAAAGTAATTGGGTCAGGGGAAGGATCAGGTGCAGCAGGATTGTTCCAGGATCGTGTAGGCCTCTTGGACATCAGGAAGATAGTACATCTTAAAGAATTTCTTCTTCTTTTTTTCGTTAAATTAAATTTGATTGGGGGTGACAATTGGTAGTAAAGTTACATAGACAAAATTTGCATCATGGCATAATTGCTGAAGGTGGCTGGCAGCTCCCATGATGCTGGCTGAGGGTCGGTGGCTCCACTTCTTTTCACAACTTGGATGATAACTTGGGAAGTCTAGCCTGTTCCCCAATCTCTCTCCTTTCAGCCTACGACAGGGGCCTTTGAGTTAAGCTATCATATTCCAAAAGCCTCTATTAAAAACAAAGAACAAAGTACAAGTTCCTGAAGATATTGATTAAAAGTGTCAGAGGAAGCCCTAAAAGCCTGGGGGCAAAATCCAGAACACCTCTTGGAAGGTCTGGAGCCCAGCCCTGCAGGGAGGACCAGCTGAGGCTAGAGTCAGCCATGCACAGGCCCCACGGGCCTGGGGGAAGGTAAGGCTCAGGATCCCTTTAGCCTCTTCAGCTTTGCCCTTCACTAATCTTCCAGAACACAGTGCTAGGCGTTCACACCTGGCATAGGGGAGGAGGACACGGATGTAAAGCCAGGAAGCCGTGCCAGGAGGCAGAAACAGCTCACCACTTCCAGGCATCCTGACATCTCTGAATCTTGATTTTCTCATCTGCAACTAGGGATAATGCAGCTCCCCTCACGCAGACAGAATGTTAGCTATTTGAGTTTTTTTAATTTTTTGGTGAGGAGGACTTCTTGGTCCAGCAAAATTATGAACTACATATGCTGAAAGCCCTTCTAAAATCTAGATAAGCTAGTTTTTTTTAAAAAAAGTAAGAAACACCCTCTTCCATGCATAAGTAATTGAATTCATAACAAAGAGAAATCTCCAGGGACCAAAAATCAAGAGGCAACTGAAAATAGAGCCATTGAGCTTGGGCCAAGCTGCCCTGCCTAGGTTCAGGGAGCAGTTAATGTCAACCTCAGGAATCCAGAGCTGTTGGTTCAATGCAGAGTAAGTGACAAGAGCCTTCCTTCAGCCCATGTGAGATCCTGTGTGAAGCCAATGTTGACCTTCAAAGAGAAACTGTGAAAACTTTAAAGTGTGAAAAGTCTGACGAGAAAAATCCACACACTGCCACAGGAAGATGGCAAGTAAGCTTGTCTGTCTCCAGAGTCTTTGAGTAGGAAACAATGAACTCTCCCCCGAAATTTTAACCAGGAGCTTGCATCTGTTGTGGGTTTAAGATTCAAATTTATACAAACAGTGTGGTCTGGGAATCCATAAGCAGGATCGGCTATCTCATTTGCGGGGTCCAGTGCAAAGTGAAAATGTGAGACCTCTAATTCAGCATTTATTAAGAATTTCAAGACAGTAGAGCTTTAAATCAAATATGTTAAGCCAAGAACATGAAACCATTCTAAGCATGAGGCCCCCTGCAATGGCACAGGTCACATGCCCATGCAGCTGACCCTGTCTCCAAGCCACAAAATTAACATAAAAATTAGTCCAGGCTGTACTTGGCAGGAACAAATGGAAAACAGTTTGGTCAGGACATGCCCTCCAACCTGGCCGCACAGGCTTCCCACTGTTAAGGGCCATCTGCAAAGGGAAGCACAATCCAACACACCAAAACACCGGAGGAAATAATAACCATGAGCCAGAGTCAAGCAGATACAACAAACTGCAGGAACATTCGTTGCAGGACCAGGTCAGATCTCTCCAGAAAGCGATCAGCTTGGGCTTCAGAGGAGTTCCTTATGTGCCCTTCCAGCAGTACACAAAGTTCACAGCCTTCTCTATGGCCTCACCGATGGTGCAGTAAATAGAGTGATGGAGGAACACACCACAATGTATAAATATGAATGTGGAGATGTCAGAGGCCAGGGTTAGTCGAGCAGCATGTTTGTGGACTTGACTATGAGATACAGTCTTCTGACACCTCACCCCCCCAAATATATATATATATTGTCCCTTAGACTTCAACTCTATTGCGAGCTCTGCTTCTCTCATTTCCAACATTGCAGAATATCTCCTTCTAGCTGTGCTAACAACCGTTCCGTCTCTCTCAGCACCTGGAGCACACCGGCAGGAAAGGTATCCACTTTGGCAGCCCACAGCACCTGTGCTTCGATGTCAGGCAAGAGCAGGTGATTCTTCAGAACTGCACCGAGGAAGGTCCTGCCATCCATCAGCAGCACTGGGACTTCCAGGAGGTAAAGAATCCATTCAGAAAGTGGTGCCAGTGGTCAGTGCTGTGTCCCAAGCTCTTCCAAGAGGTCAAGTATTACTATGCAGACCTGTGCCTCTGTTGTTTAACTTAGTGGCTAGGCACAAAGGCCTCAGGAGTAGGTAAAGCCAATTTTGCAGCGATGTTGGGCCACCGGCGTCTTGAAATATACTAAATTGCCATGTTTCTGTATAGCTCTGACCTTGATCATGGTGGAGAGTGGAGGCCACCCCTTTCTGAAGTTTATTAGTTCGGGTCAGAAGTAGGGCCATGGAGCATGTTACAGAAAGAGCCAACCACCTCAGTGGTGTGATTTTAGGAGCAAAAGAAAGGTTCCCATCTCCCACCAACATAGAAATAGATGTAGGTATCACGTTCTTTCTTTGCAAATTCTACTGTGAACATGTCATCATTTTAGTAAGACTTTGATTCCTATTACCACAGGGAAGAGGAGCTCTAGATCCATTCCAGAGGTTATGTATCAGTAAAGAGTGGATTGTAAGTATTTAAGGAGAGTGAGTGTGTCCCCCATACAGGATAGGAGAGGAAGGTGACAGCATCAATAATGTGTCTATATACAGTTTTTTTCCTCCACCTCAAAACCTTTCTGAAATAAGTTAGGGAATAAATATAAAACAAACAAATAAACACATCTTCCTAATTTCTTCAACTTCTGTGTGAGAATAAAGTGCATAAAATAAGTAGAAATATGCATTTGTACTCAAAGCAGGCTGTGAAAGAAGAAAATCAATCATATGATGGAAAAACGTAGGCTGAACACACAATAAGCAGGTGAGAACAAAGCTTGTGGGGCTTTGGTGACAAGTGATCCCAGGATCTAGGGGGCCCACACGTACCTAAAGGAATATTAGAAACCAAGTTAAGGTTCTTTATGAAAGATCATAAAGTGTTATCCTAAGCAAGTCCTGTGGATAAGATACATTTTAGAAACAGAATTTGAAAATAATAAGTAAAATATTAATGAATAAAATACACACAGCATCTTTAAGGCATTAAAGAATAAGACTTTGAAAAAGTGTAATTCAGCCATAAAAAGGAAGGACATACTGTTCATAGATGCACTATTCACAATACCAGACAGGTAGAAGCAACCCAAATATACAATGCTGGATGAATGGATAAACAAAATGTGGTATATACATACAATGGAATATTATTCAGCCTTAAAAAGGAAGGACATCCTGCCACATGCTGCAATGTGATTGAACTGAGGACATCATGCTAAGTGAGATAAGCCAGTCACAAAAAGACAAATACTGTATGATTCTACTTATATGAGGTATCTAGAGTAGTCAAATTCACAGAAACAGAAAGCAGTATGGTAGTTACCAGGGAGTAGGGGGAGAGGAGATTTGTTTCATGGGTAAAAAATTTCAGTTTTGACAGATGAAAAAGTTCTGAAGACCTGTTTTACAGCAGTGTGAATAGACTTAACACTACTAAATTTTACACTTAAAAATGGTTAATATGGTAAGTTTCATGTTATATATTTTACTACAATAGAAAAAGAAAGAAAAAAAGAAATGAGGTATTGTTTTATGCTACAACGTGGATGAACCTTGAAAATATGATGCAAAATGAAAGAAGCCAGTCACCAAAGGCCAAATATTATATGATTCCATTTACATGAAATGTCTAGAATAGACAAATGTACAAGTACAGAAGGTAGATTAGTGATTTCTCATGGCTGGAAGGAGGGAGGAATTGAAAGTGACTGCTAATGAATAGTGGGTTTCTTTTTACAGTGATGAAAATGTTCTGGAAGTAGATAGTGGTGATGGTTGCATATACTCTGTGAATATACCAAAAACCACAAAGTTGTGTACTTTATTTAAAAGAGTGACCGTCATGATGTGTGAATTATGTGTCAAAAATAAATAAATAATAAGCAAATAACTGGATAAATGGACATTATCAGCTTTACTGGTTAAGGATGTTTAACATTTAATGAAGACATTGATTTTTTTTCCTGAAAAGGACATGGTGAGTTTCAACATTAAATCTGGTAGATTTTGCATAGTCCTCAAACATGGCTGATTTAGCCCTTCAGTGTTTCCTTCAAGTCGTACTTTGTTTGTGCTGCCACTTGATGGCAGGAGTACTAAATTGCAGGATTAACAGAAGGCAGAGATTAAATTAATCTTTCTGAAAGCAGAAATTTACAAGTCAAGGATAACAATAAATGTCACCAGTACAGTATAAAGACTGAATGTGATTTTTATACTGGCATTCTACTAACGAGAACTCTCTGAGAAATGGCATTTTTATCCAACAACAATCAAGATCACTGAATTAATAACCCCAAGGCTCTGAATGATATCTACATTTTAGAGCTACCTAAATTATATTCTATATTAACCAAAATGCTACAGTTCCTTACCAGGCCAATTCACATCACCTCCATTATTCTTTTAATGATTAGCACACATCTTAGAAATTTCCTTCTTCGCTGACTGAGTATGGGGGACTGACTGGCTGTATATTTTTTCCTTTTCTTCTCGCTTTTCAGAATGGGATGATTGTTCACATTCTTTCTGGGAAATGCATGGAAGCCATGGTGCAAGAAAACAATAAAGATTTGTACTTGCGCCAGTGCGATGGAAAAGCCAGCCAGCTTTGGCGATTTGACAATGTTGATGCTGTGGATGAACGATGAACATCAGTGTAAGAAGGAAAAGAGAAGTTTGGCCATCACAGCTCAGCCCCAAGGGAACTGAAAGAGCATGTATATTTCATAAAGCAGGCCCTGTTATATTTAGCTCCTGGTGATAGTAGAGAGGAAGCTCCATGAATGAATATAGAAAGTCTTTCCTTCTCACACCTATTTCATTGACTACTGGCTGTTTTAGAAAAAGAAGAGAGAGAAAAAAAAATGGATTCATTGCCTTGTTGTCTTTATCACTGGTAGACAATCATTATATAGTACAGAAGACTCTTCATTTTTTTCCACTGAGCATGTAACAATTGTTTTTATTTCTGACCAAGGATAGAGGCCTGGACATTCTCTGGCAGCAAATTCAGGATATATACATCTAATTGATCAATTTATTTCAAATGGTCTTGCCTTGGATTGTCTGCATAGCCAACCATGAAAATGAAAGTGTGAAGAGGACATAATGGCCTGACAGCCCCCAAAACTTTGGATTAGCTTCTTAGGACAAATTTCATGTTCATTGGTTGAGCCATATCTCCCCCCGCAAAAAAAAAAAAAAAGGAAGGGAAGCTTATCTATTGAGAAAAGAATAGTGTTGGCAAGAAGAGAGCTTTGGACCAACTCTCCAGCTCAGCATAGCAGCTGAATAAAGTCAGTAATCCTGGGATAGGATGTTTTCATGCTAATGAGAATTTCCTCAGAACTTTCTACCTCCATTCACCCTGCCCTAGCCCTTTCCTAGCTTGACTAACCACAACCCGATTCTCATGCAATACATTTATCTTTAGTCATTGGTATTGGGAAGGGTCAGCTCAGACTGAGCAGTCCCATTTACAAAAGTGTATACACTTGAGAAACTCTCCTGGTGCTCTGTTACAGGTTTTGTATTGACAGAAATAACAATCTTTGCAAAGAGGCAAACCTCGCTGAGGGAACATGCCAGCCTCTGAGCCAAAATTCTTATGAGAGGAACCAGAGTTGGGTGTTAATGTTCATGAGGGCTGACAGGGCCATCTCTGGCCTCTAGGGACTGCTGGCATCCCCAAGTGTGCCCACAGGTTGAACATTCACGACTGTGGAATGAGCACACCTCCACAGAACAGAGCCAATGCTAGCAAGAGCTGATTGACTCTCCTTGCTGTGACCTGGCCTACTCTTTCTGACCAGTTTGCTGAGTGGGGTTGGTTCTGGTATTCAGAAGACACTCTTCATACCCATTTCTCCTGGAGTTCACTCTTCCCTTATTCAGTTTAGAAACCTCCACTCAAAAGATGCTGATCTCTTTTGGGCTGTCTCAGGACTCAGTGTGTTTCCAATGAGAAAAACGAGGTAGGACACGAGAGTTTCCAAACAATACCTATCATAAATATGTGTTCCTTCTCCACTTACTTACGTCAATGACTCACTGCATTTCTCTTCCTCAGAATACATGTTAGATCTGTGCTTGTAGCCACTAGTCACATGTGGCTATCTAAATGTAAATGCATTAAAATAAAAAAAATTAAACTCAGTTCCTTAGTTGTACTGGTCACATTTCAAGTGTTCAATAGTCACATGTGGCTAGGAGCTACCATATTGAAGAGCACAGGTATAGAAGATTTCATCATTGCAAACAATTCTAGTAGATAGCACTGATCTAGATAGAGTCATCTTCTCATTGAGAGAAGAAAATGCAGCCATCTTCTTCCTTCAGACTTGTCTATATTTAAAGCAAATTCCTTTAATATCCTGAGGTGGAGCTAAAAATTCTCAGATAGCAATCTTGTAAAGGGTGTTAATGGTTGAAAAATAAAAATTAAACAAGACTTCTATTTTTTTAAATGAACTTTATTATTGGCATTGTGGGTATTTGAAGTTGCTGGAATAAATTAATATAATTAAACAAAAAGCTGAATTCAATTGTATAAGTTGTGTTTGACAGTAATTAACAAAAGGGCCCAGATGGCTTATTACTCAATTGGTTGAACAAAGGAAGATCGTGGTGTTTCTTGCTTCCTTAACCATCCCCATGATTTATTACTTTATTACAGAAATGGCTGTCAGCTCAGTCCCTGGCTGGTACTTACAGACCCTTAATGTAAACAAAACAGATGCCTCCATTTAGTTCTAAAAGACATTCAACCTTTTTCTCATAGTGGAACTGAGTGTTCAAATTCTCTTCTCTGTGAGCTCAGTTCTGATTTTATTCACAATGATCAACTTAGAAGTAAACAAACTTGGCAGTTGGAAAATTTGATTTTCGAGTTTGATCTTCATGTGTCTACCTGAGTTTTAGGACTGAAGTTTATTCTTTGGGTTTTAAGATCGAATTCGTCATTACCCTCACCAAGTTCACCATTATTAAGTATCTTTTTGAGAGGACAGGGAGAAGTATTCGGCCAGCAGTCTAGAGTCCAACATTTTTTGTGCTATTTCACAATAGTAAAAGCAGATGTCACCCGTGGAGGGGCACTGATCTATTTCCTCTTTGGTCTTAATGCCATAGATCCCATTGGCCAACTCAGAATTCCATCTCCCATGGATACCAAAAAGTCCTCCAGGTCCATGATGATGGTCATTCACTGCACCAGATGATGAACCCAGTTTGGATAGAAAGAATGAGAGAGTGGGGTGGAGATGGGGCATAAACATACAAATAGGAGCAGAGGCAAGAGATGGATGGAACATCTTGCTAGTTAGTATTCAAGTTGTTGGTTCCAATTTGCCCCCAGGGTCTTGCTAGACTCCTGTCCTCAGAGTCCATGAAACACCCCGCAATATTATTATTTAATCCAGTGCTCCTCAAATTTTACTGTGCTCACACATCACCTGGGCATCATGTCAAAATGCAGATTGGTTATGTGGCTTTGTTGTGCTCTCCTCACTTTTTTATCTTGTCCTCCAATTCCCTTCTTCTCATCTCTGACTGAAGCTGCTTTTCCAGCACCCATGTTCCTATGGCATCTTTTATCTCACTCTCCCTTTTCCTCTGTCTGGCTCCCTATGTCCTTCCATCACCAAGTGGAACACCAATCTTGATGGAGTGAACAGCATCAGTGTCTCCAAAGGATTTTTGGAGCACTGAGCAAATCAATTAATTGCTTGAATTTTTAGCTCTTCTCAGCCTCAGCTTCTCTCCTGGAAGAATCCATAGTGTGAAGGCAGAGAAGTGCCATTTACTGTGATCATGGGATGATAGGGCTACTGTAGGTGCTAATGGTAGTGGTGGGAATATGGCCTTGGGCTTGAGGAGGCAGTTGGGGCCCTGGCAGACAGGTAGCCCTATATAGAGGATCTACATAGAGGCAGCTATGGGGACCCTCTGGAGATGGGCCAGGACCTGTGGGCCTATCTAAGAGCCAAACATGAGATTAGATGATAGGAAAACAAATCCTGCCAAAGCCCCAAATTTGATTCACTTAATCCTTAAATTAAATCCCGTGGTAAAATTTAAGCACAAGTAACTACGAGATTCCAAATTCACCCTTCAATACCAGAGTCTGTGATATAGAGTGCTCTGGCCCCATTGGCCTCCCTCTGGTCTTAAAGCTTTAGTGTGCTCCTGAAGAACTGTCAGCTGTCACTATCTGCATTTCTTTGCCTGAGGGCTTTCCCAGAGTCAAAGAAAGTTGCTTCATGATGTGGGGCAGGCCAGACAAACCTTGAAAGTCAACCCCAGGAGTAGCCTTCAATCAAGAGCTGGTGTAAAAATACCTCAGCTCTCTCACCTCTCTGGCAGGATAATTCTGTAGTGCATGCTCTATAGTCTATACTAGGGGTCGGCAAACTTTTGAGACAGAAGAGCCACCAGGGGTCAAGAAACTGTGGCTTGTGAGCCTCAAACTCTGAAGTAAAATTAAAAATGAAAATAAAACTATCATAGTTTCATTTATAAAAATTTTAAAGGATATTATTCACATATGGTGATTATGTAAAAATATATTTATGGCTCTCGAATAATTTTTAGATTGTGAGGGACAGGATTGGCTCTCCCAGGGGTCGGCAAACTTTTGAGATGGAACATACCCAAAGGGCTACATATGGCTTGCTAGCCACAGTTTGCCGACCCCTGGTCTATACCACTTCCCAGAGTTTATTGTGGGATTAAGCTCTAATCACCCACAATGGCTTGAGAAGGCATCTTTAATACATTCCCTTCCTAAGCTTGCCTTCCAGATAAACCACTGGCACTCAAATCTTTGTCTCGGTGACTCCTAAAGGGGAAACCCACCCTAGGACACATGGTCTGGCTTATCAAAGCTTCCATCTGTAAGAGTTATTTTGCTCATCAAATTCCACTCCTTATCAGTAGTCCCATGCCATATACCAGATATCCCTTCCCCACTGAGTTGAACTTATCCCACCAAACTACAAGACCAAAGTGTGTGCTTCTGGGTAGCTCTGTCCCAGGAGAAAGAGGCTGGGGATGGGGCAACATATTCAGTCCTTATCTCAAGCTCACCAATAATATTAGACACCCTTCTTTCCTAGGGAAGAATGAGTGAGGGGCAGAGAGAGGCCAGGAATGTTGCACTAATTGATGTCCCTCCTTATAAAAAGCTGAAGCCTGGGGAAACAAGGCTCCATCTACATCACAAAAAAGTGTTCCCTCTCATATTACAGTTATTTTTCTGTAACTGGTACATACCAGTGTTAGAGAATATATAGGTATACCATGTAAGTTAGAAGTAGAGAGCATGATTGGTCTCCATGATAAAGTGAGGGGATTCAGACACGATGTCAGTATTGAGGCAGCAATGGACCAAAGAGTTTGGTGAAGACCTAAATAGCAAGATGATCAAGGTGGTATTCTGTTGAGGGTGGGAGACGGGTTGCCAGAGGTATTTTCAGAGATAGGTGTCTAGTCCTCAATATACAGTTGTTTGCCTTATTTCAATCACCCCCAATTTTCAGCCAAGACTTCCGCATTGACTGTGTACTGTGTTGGAGGATGGAAATCAAGGAACAGGAAGGGCTGAGCTCCCTGTCTGGGAAACAGCAGCCTTTGCAAGCTGGTTCTGGGCACTTAGTGGAAGCAGGACAACATTGCTATAGAGAAGAATTAACACAAGTTCTTGCTACACACCATCACACAGTGCCAATCAGGATAAATTCACTTGGGTAAGATAATACATTAAAATTATATTAGACTATTAGATTAGAGCAAGAGTCAGCAAACACTTTCTATAAAGGGCTAGATAGTAAATGTCTTTGACTTTGCAGGTTATACAGCCTCTGTCACAGCCTCTCAACTCTGCCATTGTAGCACAAAAGCAGCCATAGATAATACTAAATTAATGAGCATGGCTGTGTTCCAATAACACTTTATTTACAAAACCAGGTGGCTAGCCAGACTTGGCCTGTAGCTCTAGTTTGCCACCCCCCGGACTAGAGTATTTGGCCCAGCTGCAGAAGGAGACACATCACAGATTCTTTAAAACCAAACAGAGCAATATTAGCAAAGAAATTGTGAGTGAGCTTGACAAATAGAAAAATAAATTGTTTCTGTACTATAAATAACCAAAAAGCAAAGAAAAACAAGAGGGGAACAACATATAGCATATGTTCCCATTGTAAGCAGACTCCAATCCTTTGTTAGAAAGAAATAGGAATAAACAAACAAATTAATCATTTTTAAAAATCAAGATGTTATCACTGTAGCCCACAGCCTTCTTTCTCTTGGGAATACACAGATCACACAGGTCTTCACTGTTAATAGAGGTTGGGCAGAACAAGATTTCTTGATGAGACCACAAGCTGCAGTAAAAGCATCATCATGGAAAGGAGGGATGCTAAGTAGCAAAGAGTACCTCTCAGCATTTTAGCCAAGCCAATGGGATTAAGTTGTGCTAACAAATACAATTTGACACTATTCTTTCTGTTTTTGTGATGAAGACACAGAGGGCAATGCACGCACACAATTCTCTTGCAATTGGGATGTAAGGACAATGAGATACAGGCTCTTGTGTGGGCAAAAGCAACCACCCTCTGTATTTATATGAACTCTGATCCCTGGCATCCAATTTAGCCAAAGCACAAACAGTGAGAGTCAAGCCAAGCAAAGGGACTTCCAAGAGCAGGGCTTGAGGCCAGGGCTGTACCAGGCCAACAAACCTCCCTCGTTGTGCTCCTAAGCCAACGTGGACCCATAAAACATGTTTAAAGGCCAGACCAAGGGGTGCCTCTTGCCTATTACAATCTATATGTGGAGCTGCCAGCTCATCATGCCCCTTCAAGTGTCAGTGTTGGCAGGTCCAAGTCTGGCTCCAGATAAAACAAACGGCCTAAGGCACACCCTCCTCCCCATACTCACGGACAGTGCCAAAACTGTCCAAACCCATCTCTACTTTGCATCTTGTCTCTCTACTCTTTACACTGCTGAGCCCACTTGTCAATGTTCAGTGAGCCTTCAGCACACACAGGGACAGGCGGCATCACAGCTCTGAGTACCCAGGTGGAAGCCATGGTCCAGACCTATTTGTTTTTTTGGAGAGATCTTGTTTTTTCCCCATGTTGGTTAGATTCTTAATATAATGAAATAATGGGAAACCCCTGTTCTTAGTATTCACTGGGAATGTTATTTTCTTTATCAATCAACTCTTGGGGAATATCTTTAACCACTCACCATGGGAGGCCCTTATACACAGCTCCTCGTAGTGGGTTCGTTTTCCTGGTGGTGGAGCTACCACTGTCTACTTTAAGGTCCAGCTCTGTGGCCTTGACAATGACACCCCCTCAAAGATTGGTTTGGGCAATGGGCCTTCCAGTTGACCAGTTCTCAAGAACCTTCCTCCAACCCATCTGCCACTTCCTTGAGTAGCCTCTCCAGCCTATCCTGCCTAACAGGTGGAATTCAGATGGAAACATGATACATGTTGCCTTAAGATGGCTCTTGTCCTACCTACAATGTTATTCAATATGGCTCATGGTAGAATTACATTCCAGACTAAGTAATAGGCTTTTTTTTTTTTCAAAGAGCCATGGTCCATACTTCTTTGTTTCTCCTTCAGTACTTACCACAGGGCTGGATGCTTGACTCCATGGATTGTCTCATGGAGGGGAAAAAGCCAGGAGTTGGGATAAAGATGAATGACATTTCAAGATCTGGGAGAATAATCAAGTTGAAAAAACTTTGGACAGTAATTGGGCGATAATACCTCTGTGAACAGACATATATGAGTATACCCATCATCAGAAATAATAGTAATAACAAGCACCAGTGTTAAGCCTGTGCTAAGCACTTTACTCACATTATTTCTTTGCTATTCAATAGATCAATGAAGTAGGTACCATTATTATCCTCATTTTATCTCATTTCATCCTATTGTTGAAGAAAATGGGGTTTACATAGATTAAGCAATTTTCCCAAAGCCATACAACAAGAAAGTGAGGCAGCTAGATTGCAAACCCAGGTTCATCTGATTCCAACATCTTTACTTTTAACCTCTATACTTTATTGCCTCCAACTATTTGTAAGTGAAAAAAAAAATTAAGTATAACAGTGACCGTCCCAGTGGGAATGGGTGAAAATATAAGCCAAGTTGTTTGAGGACCTGCAAAAATTAGATGCACTAGTAGGGATACATTTAGGTGCAAGTAACAGAATAACCCACCCCCAGGAGTTGAACAAATAATAATATTTAGTTATCTCACATGCCCAGTTCAGAGGTAGGTGGTTCCATATTTGGCGCAACAGCTCACAGACATCACCTATGAAACAGGCCTCTTTTTAACCTCCCATTACCATCCCTGTCGACTTTGATTCTGGTATCTATCTCTTCCTGGTTACAAGATGGCCACCACAACACCAAACATGACATCCTTGCTCCAGTATCCCAAATAGGAAGGAATAAGGACAGCAGAAAGAAGCTTTTCTCTAACATCTTTGTCTCCACTGAGAAAGTAAGTTCTTTCCCAGAAGCCCTTCAGCAACTTACCTTTCTGTCTCATTGGTCAGAACTATGTCACAGGGTCACATTTGGCAGCAAGGGAAGCTCTAAAAGTGATTAGGAAGGTGCGCCTGCAAATGGAGATTGGGCTGGGCACACTGCCACCCAGAGCCTAACTGGGATTCTGTGAGTCAAGAAGATGGGAGGTTGACTGGTTGGCCAGTAAGTGGCTGTATTGTGAGGTTGACTTTTCTCTCCGACAAGACTGAGTTCTGCTTCCTTTTTATTAATTATTGATTATGACCCTGAGAGAGAAACCTATAAAATTCTGTGCTCACAATTCCCAGGTATTATCCAATCAGCTCTTGCCCTGTGCTCAAAGGTAGGAATCTTCAGTTGCTCCAGAACCAGCTCAATTTACTCAGTTCGGGGTATGGAGAAGGCATAAGGGTGCTTGCCATCTGGATCTCACCCTCTACCTCCAGATTTGGTCAAACGTTCTGAGGAGCAAAGGTGTTTTCATCTCGTTTATTATACACCTTCTGGGAAAAAATGTGGCCCGAAGGTACCATGGAATAAAACTCTTTTACTTTATTCCTATCTCTAAAAGGATGGTTTCTATTTGCTTTCAAAAAGGGACTTAAAAAGCAAGTAAGCATGGTTTATAAAAGTGAGAAGAAAGAAATTTCCATGGGATTTATAAAGATTTTCTTCTTTTATTGTATGTCATATGAGAGTATCTGATATAGGAAGTTACTTGGGAATTTTGCTTAAAACAACAGTTACAGCCCATTAACCTCATCTGCTTCCCATAAATGGAGAAGCCATGACACGATAGTGTCAAGGGGCCTCTGGCTTTTCTCAAGGCTTTCCCATAAGGTAGATGCTTAAAACAAAAATCCGTCCTCCCTTTGTTTCTAATCCTCCCCCTCTTAGTCCAGTCAGTAACCGCAGAAGGTAACAGTATTTGGCTAGTACCCAGGAGAGCTGACTTGGAAAAGTGAAAATTCTGGGCTCTGACAAATTTCAATAGCTGGACTTGAAGAGATCCCCAAGCAAAGGTACATTTCTGAATGACATGTTTACTATTAGCATCCCAGATTACAATGCTCTTTCTAGAGTGAATTCTAGACTCTTAGGGCTGCTTTCCAAATTAAAATAATAATAATAATAATAATAATAACCACCTATAAATATTTATCGAATATCTACTATGTACCAAGGACATTTCCAGGTCCTTGTCCCATTTGTTTTCAGAGCTCTCTCTTTTCTTTAGTTTGGATGACCTTGATGTGTCGCCCATGAATCAGAAAATTGCAAAATATCATCTTCACTGCGTTATGTCAGCAAGACTCAGGCAGAGTTGGATATGTACTCTCTGGTTTCTGGGAAGGCAAAGATATTTCAAAAACAATTCCAGGAAAGCAAACAAATGAGCTTTTTGATACATTTGCCAAGTGGGACACAAAATAGAACTAAATTTGTGAATAACAATTATTTTTCCAAAATTGCTATGAGGACATGCCCAGCGTTCAGTGGTCCTTAAAATGCATATTTAAAGTCATAATCCACCTATGTTCAGATAATTCCCAGGTGTTTCTCCAGCCTTGACTCCTCCCTTGAAGCTCAGATTCACTCATTCAAGTACCATCAGACGACAGTTAGAGCCCAAGTGGTCAGATTAAAGAGCTCACCTGCTGGAATTCCTTTCATACTACTTATTACCTTCAGAATAATACCGTGGCTCCCCAATACAGCCTGTCTACCAGGTCCTTCCTAGCCTGGCCTTCACACTCTGAACTTACCTCCTGCACGTCTCTAAATACGTAGTCCCCAATACAATACTTTTTTTGTTTCTGCTTTTGCTTTGCCCAGAATGCCCTTCTCTCCTTTCAGCAGCTTGTTCTTATCCATCATGCAAGACTTAGTTCATGTGTCATCTCTCCAGAGAGCCTTCCTCAACGCCCCAGGCTGGGCTAAGTGCCCTCTTCTAGGGTCTGTGTATGTAGTTCTGCCTGAACATGAACCACTCTGGATTAAAATTATCACACGCATGTGTCCTCCACTAGACTAAACAAAATTTGCACATCTTCTCACCCAGAGTCCCCAGTATAGTATCTGACTCTTGTTAGATACAAACATAATGCATCCTTCTTGAACTTGAAGTAAAGTGATAACAACATCTGTTTTTGTGCTCAGAATTAAGTAGAGTGAAAGCAAGGAAAGTTACAGAATTTAAATGTAGACACCTAACAGCTCTTATTTGAGATCAAATTTAAGAGGACTTTGTCCTGATCACTTTTCAGTCTTTAGACTAGAAAACAAGGATTCTCAATAAGCTAAAAACATTTTTTTTAAAGAACGCACAATTCTAGTTCATTAAGATCAAAAGGAAACATTTTTTTTTCAAAAGCAGAATCATATATATTTTTAAATGGTATAAAGAGACACAAATCAGGTAAGCCAGAATGTGCTGACTAGAAACGGACTGTGTACAATTCATTATTCAACATAAAGAGATTAAGGAGAAAATCTTCAGAGAGCCTAGAAGTAACAGCCATAGAAGATAACAGGCAGAGGGCAAGAAGCAAGATCCCATCTCCCACACAGAAGGCGTGGTGTTCTCCCTGGAATCTAGGTTTCAGAGCAAACCGGGGAGGTGGGGATGCAGTGAGGAGATTGTTAAAATCTGGGCAGGGGACATCAATTGCTTAAACCTGGGCACAGTGGGTTCAATATGAAATATCTGGTCTTTACACTGTAGCAAAGCAAGTGTAGCAGGAATGGAGTCAGTCCCTAAACTCAAATGCATTTCCATTTTGAGTTCCAGGGTGCTAGGTGGCAGATACTTAGTCCCGGTGAATGTAGAGTTCCTTCTCCTAGGCTGGGTCTGGGTCCCAGGAGCTTGCACAGTGCCAAGGCATCAGAGGCCGGGTGGGCATCTGCTCTTTGGTCTGCACAACTGACTTCCAAATCTTCCTCATTATACTGGGAAGGTTCCTCCCTCTCATCCAGTTTTCAGTCAGCTACATTCATCCCATTTCAGGGTCTAGAAATATTGCTACTCCCTGAGTCTCTCTGGGACCACAAGAGCCTCTTCAGTGGGTTTGTCTTGCACCCGTTATCACATACTCGGTGCTCCCGGGGGCTGGGAAGCCATTTATTCCACTACTGCCTGCACCATGTTGGGCACACAGGAACGCTGTCTGCTCACACTCACGACACAGTCACATTGGCTTCCCTGCTACCTGGGACCCAGGGAAAGGCTGGGGTCTTGCCACTTCCACAGGTCCTCCTATGAAGCCACAGACTCACTCTGCACTTGACAGCCTCCCAGCCCCAACCTGGGATGGGAGCTGGCCCAGCACCCTTTCTCAAGGCTCATACCAGCGTCTAAATCCCTTGCTGTTCTTCCAACTGGGCCCCACCTCTGGCCATATCCCGTCTCTGAGACAAAAAGGTGGAGACATGCGTGGAAGTCTCTTTGTCTCCTCAGGAGAGCTTTAGAGTCTGCGGATATACCTTCAACCCCCCTCAGACCTAAGCTTTCACATTTCCAAACCTTTTCTTTGAGTTTTTATTTTTCACCTGAGACAGTAAATACTACAGACCAGATGGGGCCTGCACATCTGTATTTTTAAAAGGCCTCCAGGAGTCTGCCACATAGCCAGGTTCAAGGGATTCTAACACCCTTGAGATGTAGCCTTATCAGGTAACTGCCCTTCAACAATTGCAGAGGCCAGAACGAAACTAAACTTTATATTGTTCACAAGAAAAACTGGGGGCTGGATCTTTTAGGATTCTTTGGTTTATGAGCAAAAGAACATCTCACCCAAACTATTTTGAGCAAAAGGGGGAAATAATAGACTCACGTAATTTGCAAATATAGCTCAGCTCCAGCTTGATCAAAAGGGCTCACCAGGGTCCATCAGGAAGTCTGGCTTCCTCTGGTTTAGCTCTATTAGTTGGTCCCCCAAGACGGCCACCTAATGGCTTTAGACTCCCTCTCTGGCTGCAACAATTCCGGACCCTACATCCCCCACTATGTTGTTCCAGAGCACTCATGCTGCATAACAAATTATCCTTAAACTTAATGACTTAAAACAACTATTTCATGACAGCTCACAACTTTCTGGGTTAGGAGTTCAGGGATGGCTCAACTAGACAATCCCTCTGCTTCGTGTGGCACCTACTGGTGTCACTTGGCAGTATGAGGCTGGTGGCTGGTCTAATCTGGAAGGTTCATAAGAGCTGCCCTCAGCAAAAGCACCTGGCAGGCTGGGTTTAGCTGGGCCCTTTCCTCTGCATGTAGTCTCAGGGCCTCACTCGTGGTCTCCGTGGCAGGGCCATCAGATTTCTTACATGGAAGCTCAACACACCCAAAGGCCTACACAGAAGCTGCCAGTCCTCTTAAAGTCCAGACCTGAAACTGGCATATCACCCCTCCACCATCTTCCATTGCTCAAAGCAATCACAGATCAGCCCAGATTCAAGAGGAGGGGAAACAGACTCAACCTATCAAAGGAAGGAATAACAAAACATGTGCAGCAACCTTCAAACCACCATTCCAACAGGCTCAGCAGCAATGATTGAGTCTACATGCCAGAATCCCCAGCAAAAGCTCTGAGGGTTACTCTGATTCAACAGGCTTGGGGAATGAGCCTGGCCCTGAACCAATCTCTGGGACGAGGAGCTTGGGGAATGTTGATTGGCACTGGGGGTGGAAACAATTCCAGCCAACATTAGGGCTAAATTCTGTAGGGAAGACATGGTGGTGCGTGGGTCCTGAGGAATTGTGTTAGTCTGAGGTAACCTAAGAGCAGACTTGAACAAGGCCTTGGATGCAGGTGCTTTATTTGGAAGGTGACCCCAGGAATCAGGAGGGTAAGGAGAGTGAGACAGGAAGGGAGGAGACGCCAACGTAAGGGTGTTGTGAGCAATGGGCCTTGAGTCTTCCTCTTCTGAGATACCTACAGAATACGCTCCAGAGCTGTCCAGCTGAAGGGCAGCAGGCTGAGACATTTTCCCACTAGGTCTCCTTCCTTACTGGTCAAAGGTCATCCCTGGGGGCATTAAGTCTCTCCTGTGTATCTTGTAGGCTGCACTCGCAAGAGTCAACTTGTCTGATGTTGGCATTTTGTAAAGTTGTGTGGTAAGTAGGGAGGGCACTCAGCAGCCTAGGTGAGGGTGCCAAGCCTAGTGGCTGGTGCCTCTTTCTTCCTCAGGCCTCATATGACACAGGCTCTGTGCTTTCATAAGAGTGGCAGCAGGTGCCCTTGTGAGCCCAGCTGCACAGCTCGAAGCACCAATTGACTCATGGAGTGCAAGGGGCAGAAGAATAGGCTAGATTGACAGGGCTCTTCTCTCTTTTGAGAAGCTCTTTCTAAGTGTGGCTGGAGACATTTAAGTGAATTCTCTCTACCTCCTCAGTCACGTGAAGCTGCGATGCTCATGGTTGAAACTTGGAGTGATGCCAGTAACAAGAAAACTGACAAGGCTCGCCGATTCATTTCCTGTCATTCATTTGAGGGTGAAAAGCATGATGGTGACAGCTCAGATAACCTTCCCAGCCACAAAATCCTTAAAATAAACGGAGCCTGGCTGTCAGGGAGGAGAGTGACAGGCGTGCTACGTGTTGCAGACTCTGCTGGTGGATTCAGCCATGACAGGAGAACTTTAAATGGGGCTCGGAACCTGCAGAGAAGTTTCTGAAGCAGGGTTCTTGCACGGCTGCTTAGATGACTACAAAGTTCAGGAAGGTACTGTTGGAGACATCTCTGGTGCTTGCACCCTCGGCCACCTCTGCTTTTAGCCACAGTTCCTGGACAGTGCTGTGGGGCTCAGATTCCCTCAGCCCTACACTAAGGGTCTTCTGCTGTCTGCCCCAGGGTCTTCTCTGAAGGTAGAGTCGTTCACACAGCCGGGAAGCGAGCCCCCAGTTTGCTGGGAGAGTTAACACCTCTAGGGCAATTCTCAGTCACCGAGGGCATAGGAACCAGTGGGTAGATAGATACGCCAGATTCCATCTGTCTGGTGGATAATTCCAGGAGGTATTCTGTTTGCTTTTCAGGAGAGTCCAGCAGTATTAAGCAGCAAGTTTGATAACGTGCCCCTTATATCGGCTTTTTCTTCTTCCCCATTGCACTTCCTCAGTCCCACACTCTTGCTTCCCAGGTTCACCTCCCCCATTAGCCACCTACGATCCTTGTCTCAGGCTCTGCTTTGTGGGGAATCCAAACTAAACCATACATAAACACAGCCTTCCTTTATTTCACAGCCTTTCCAGGCTTACACAACTGATACCAGAGACATTCCTTCTCTACTTTAGGGCCACAGAACTAGAACAGGGCCTAGCCATCCAGGTGCCTCTGGAGATCCTGCCACAGGGCCCTTGGCCCTGCTATAGGGCTGGGCCTGCATCCTCACCCAACCAAGAAGTTATCTCCGATTTTCTTCAATGGATTGCCCTTTCTAGCAGGAACCAACTGGTGGCATGTGACAGAAATTCTAATTAAATGAGTTTTGTTCTGCAGAAGCAGGGGAGATTTGTAGAAGACTACTGAAGCATCTTATATAATTGAAGGAATGATTGGAGAACCAAACCACAGGAGGGGCAGAAGAGCAGCTGGGCCTCAGAGGATAAGCCATGCCACTGGCTTCCTCACACAAAGAGAAATGTGGCCCCAAACAGCGCAGGAAGCCCATTTTAAAGAAGACAAATGCAAATACAAACATCGTGATGTGAACAGGTTTCTGTGAGCTCCTGGAAGAAGTTTTATTCACTGTTTTTAACAATTAACTCAAGTACCTAAAACATGTCTGCATATGATATATGGTTAACAGATATTTGTTGAATGAATAAATGAATGAGTAGTAGGAGAAGACAGCAGGAAAGAAGGGAGATGGGCTGGGGGAAGGAGGTTTGGGGTGGGATTGAGGATAAAATTATCTAGCCCCTGGCTTTGGACAGTTGCTGATCTTTCCAGGACTCATGACTGGTGATATTGTCCCATCATTCCTGAACTCAAAAGGCTGCTGTGGCTCCACATTGCCTGTGACAAAAACTGACCTGCTAAGTGCTATATGCAATTCCCTTACAGCCTGGACCTAACCATCTCTCCTTTGTATACCCTCCACTCAGGACACACTGGCCCACAAGCCAAAGACAACTGTCCTGAGCCACCATCACTGGCCCTCCTCCAGAGAAAATATTATTCGTGTTTTAAAAGGGATTTTCAATTGGTTTTATGTGGGAAACATATTATCTTGTCCATGTAATACTATATAGCAGAACCTGGTGGAGAATAGTAAGTTCTGAATACGAAGAAACACTCTTTCTAACTCTGGAAGGGGAAGTAGGATATTGTATAGCTAAAAAGAAAAGTATTTCTATCGATGAATATTGGAAAAGGAAGGATTATAGGAGTAAATGATTTTAAATAAAAATTAGAAGGAAAAACTGTTTCTAATGAATCGTATGGCCCATGGCTTATAATTGCTAAGAAAACTAAAGAAGTATGAAATAAGCATCTTCAGTGTTTTTATTGTTATTGTTGCTACATAATCTATCATGATTTTACAGCTTGTGGCGTTTCATACATAAATGCATTTGAACAATGATAAATTTTAAATGAATTTGGAACTTGTGGGGGTGGAAGATATGTCTTCTACTCCAGCAACTACAAAATTGTGTGTGTGTGTGTGTGTGTGTGTGTGTGTGTGTAAGACACTGCTATATTGTACAATGCTTGAGGACAAAGCCTTTATGGGCCATGGCATAGAAACATGGACCAGCAAATATGTATTGAATGAATGAATGAGAACAAAGAAGGGTAGTTAGTGATTATTGAGCATCGACAGTGTCTGACACTGTGCAGGGTGCTTAGTCCATGTCGCATCATTTAATCCTCATAACTCCCCTGCAAGGTGATTTGTATCATTCCTAGTTTACAGAAGGGGAAACTGGCTGGTCCAAGGTCACAATACTAACAAACGATTCGAATCCGGGAATGTCAGATCTCAATGCTTTTGCCTTCTGCACTGCGCTGCTGCGGCCTTGAAAAGTGAACTTGCACCATCTAGCGGCAGAACTAGAACAGGCACGGGGTCTGCGTACAAAAAACCATTTTAACTCCCTCGCAGCGTTAAGGCAGCAAGCTACACGCCCCAAAAGGATTCGTGGAAGCTGGAAAAGCAAAGAGGCTCCTCTGTGTCCCACCCTCACCCGAACCCCACGACCAAAAAGGCAACAAGAGCTAATGGCACCATAAATTCTAAAGAACGACAAATAGTGCAAGGAGATTTCGAGAAAATTAAAAACTACCGGCTGGCTGGTCCTGCCTTGATGGAGTGAAGTGATTCAGAGAAGGGAACTCTTATTTCCTCATAAGCATTCCCACACTTGGGTAGTTCAACTCACCCACCTAGGAGACCAGCTACCATTTGAAGTATCCATTATGTAAAAGATGAGGTGAGCATAGGCCGCAACCTGGGGTTGTTGTGAGCATCTAATCTCTAACTCTGAAACCTCCATTATGGGACTTAGCATCATTCGTTTTAATTGTTGACTTAAGAAACAAACAAGCAAACAAACAACTTTTTTTCTGGCCCGAGTATAAGTTCCTTGATATCAGTATCCACTTTGGTTTCCCCTAAATTCAATGCCTAGGGCAGTGCCAGGCACCAGGCAGGCACTCAGTGAAAAAGAGGAGAATGCAGAGTACACTGTTCCATGGGGAGACCTCGGGGCCGTGGCATGCAGACTCAACCAGAAGCTGGCAACTAGACTGTCGATGTATATTTTCAAAAAGTAAAAAAATATGACCCCCATTCAAATTACGGTGAACATGTACTAAAGTTTTTTAACTCATTAATGAGGAAATCAGCAGAATGGTAAAGCCAGCTCAAGGAGACACTGGCATATACAGTTAGTGAAAGAATATTGCCTGTCAACAAAGCAAAACAAATAAATACAGCAAGATAAAGCATCCCACCCCTTCCAGAAGAAGAAGAAATAAAGAAAGAATGTTGAAATAAGATTGTAAAATTAGATAATGTCTTACAGGACAATGAACTCTTTTGAAGTTATGTTTTCTGGTGGATAGAAATTATTGGCATCTGTAGCAGGCTAAAATCACTGAGAACTTAATTACTCTTCTACAAGTTAACATCTAACTTCATAGTGTCTGAGCCCTAATCAATAATAAATTGTAAGCCAAACAGAGGCACATTTCCATAGAGATTTAGCTAATCCTCTGGTCGGCCCTGTTGGACAATGCTCCAGTGTGATATTGAAAGGATATGCGGCCATCCCTTTGCCTTATTTCCATGGTTTAGATTATTTTTGTTAGCAGCACCATTGGTTGGACGAGTCCTGAGATGTTTCCAGAACAACCTGGAATTCTCATGCTGCCTGGCTTCTCAGAAAACACCTAAAATCTTTGATTTTATAGATGAGGAATCTGAGGATAAGAAAATTGTCATCGAAGAATCAGTGCCATGCTAGGAGATGACAGTTTAGAGCTCCTCTCCCTCAGCACTGGGCTTCGGGTTCCCAGGGGACCCCCAGACATTCAATCCAGCCCCCTCCAGAATCCCAGCAGTGCCCCCAAGTCTTTTCCTCACATGCTGCCTACTTTCCCAGGCAAACCTCCTACCTCCTCTCTACCCTGCCTCATACTCTTGCCTCCACACACACCTGGCCCCATCACCAACTTGCCTACCAGTCCAGGGGTGTCCAGGTAGCTCAGCCCCCTCCCCTGCCATTTCACCTTCCAGCTGCCCTCTCCTCAATCCTGGGAAAACTGCTAAAAGTTAATTCTCAAGAAACTG
This sequence comes from Aselliscus stoliczkanus, assembly GCA_033961575.1. Classification (NCBI taxonomy): domain Eukaryota; kingdom Metazoa; phylum Chordata; class Mammalia; order Chiroptera; family Hipposideridae; genus Aselliscus; species Aselliscus stoliczkanus. The sequence goes on along the minus strand of CM066735.1, from coordinate 97,404,897 downwards.
GTAAAATCATGACTCTTGTACAGATATAAAAATGAACACACTGCACTGTATTACTAAAGTGGAGGTGGTATACCTACTGTAATTGAATATATATAGATAGTCACGGGATGTGGATTATACTGTGGAAGAGAGTCAGAGGAAGAGTAATAGATATTTATGATATGGGGGTGTGTGGGGGGGTGTATTGGGGTGGGGGGGTTGTCACTTTGAGGGGTAAAATGTATAACTATTGCACTGTGTTGTACACCTGAAACTAATTTAAAAAAAAAAATGAACACATGTTAAAGATTTTATTTTACTCATGAGAGAACCATTTTATTTAATTCATGAGGGACCAGGAGGTGTTGTTCAAGAGAATCCAAAGAACAGACACATTTATAGATGACGAATATTGAAATGAATATGTAAATGAGGTAAAACCCATCTTTTCACAGGGAGGGAGGGCAGACGATTGAACTTTTTACTGAAGTACAGAAAGTACACACCTGTAGACAAGAATGATCTTGCATTGCTGTCACTTGCCTACAAGGACAGAGTTGCAAAATAACTCAATGTCAATGAGAGACTAGAATCAGGTAACCTGGAGGGGTGTCCTAGTTTTCTATTGAAATACATTTATTTTTTTCTTTTCCCTGGGAAGATAGAAACCCCTCACCATCCCCCTACCCCACCCAACTTTCCAGGGCTTCCCTTGACCCCAATCTGCTGTCCCACTCCTCGATCCAGCACTATTTTCACTGAAGATCTACCTTGTGCCCACAGGCCTGGCATGGCGGTGACCCCTCACACAGCATGTGGGCACCCCTGGGAACCACATGGTGGGTGCACATAGTGCTGAGGCCTCCAGCTCATCTGTTGGCAGCCAGGGTCACTGGAAGATTATAACTGTCCGACCCAGCCATTACCCACTGATCCGTCCCCCTCCTAGCTGCAGTCCCACCTTCTCTGTTTTTACTAATTTTTGAAGAAGGGTGGTGTTCTGTTTCATGCAGTCTATTGAAAATATTCCGTGAGACGGTATTGTTCAACTGACTGTTTGCTGCCCCTTGCTCCCCCTCAAAACACACAAGAATTTATTCTGCCCTAAAAAGATTGCAGGCACCGTAGCCAGAAGGCAAGTGAAAAATTCTCATAGTCTGCATAGTCTGTCCCATGCAGTTGGGCTGCTTCTCCCGCCCCCCACTCCCCTTTCTGAGTCTCAGCATCTGTATCCCTTTCTTTTTCATACATTTCATACACACACACACACACACACACACATCTCATACAAGAACACATATATAATATGTGTTCTTAAGGATATCAAAATACAATACAAAGTAACCAAAAAGTGCAGAGAATGGGCAGTGCAGACATGCTGGAGTCACCTGCGGAGAGGACTCCTAGGCCCACTGAGGATGAGCCCTTCCCTAAATTGCATCTGGAACAGGAACAGTGATGAATGCTGATAATCCCAGATCAGTGGTACCTAGGGCTCCACGGAGACAAAAAGGTGGGGAACCCGAAATCGCAGCGAGAGGAACGGAAGTGGAAACAAGGCATCTCTCAGTTTTTATTTGAAGTAGCAATGCGTTTTTAAATGCTTCTCTTATCTCAGGTTAGTGGTGAACTCTGATGAGCCTCAAGGCCAGTTACCTCCACACACCTGTGGGAGGCATCACTGAGTGCTTTCTGACTGCTGAATGCATCTCTCCTCAGAGAGGCCTTGATTATAGCACAATCTCTTCAAGTGGGTAGTAGGCACCGTCCTTGGAATCAGTTTCCTTCCACTTGGGAATGAAGCAAAGGAGGTAAGGGAGACCTTGCTGACCCCAAACAGAAATTGGGGGGGGAGGGCTACCCATTAGTGTGGTGGGGGAGGGTGGGCAGTGGCAGGGCTTGGTAGAACTTTCTTGCCACCTTAGAGTGCATGGAAAGTAGACTGATTAATAACAGGCACTGTTTTCCCAGCCTTTATCACCCTGCTTGGCACATGATAGATGCTTAACAAATATTCATTAAGTGAATAGTAGCAGCAAACACTTACCTAGCACTTACCACATAGCAGGCACCATTCTAAGTGCTTTGCTGACATTAATTTGTTTTATTCTTTCAACAACCCTGTGAGACAGGTGCTGTTATTCTCCCCATTTTACAGATGAAGAAACTGGGCAGAGACAGGTAAAGTGCCCAAAATCAAACTAGAAGGAGACAAAGTGAGATTGTGTGTGACTGCGAGGCAGGTGCTGTGCTAAGTGCTAACGTTCATTATTTCATTCAGTCTTCACAGCAACCCTGCAAAGGAACATCATTGTCTCCATTTTACAGGGAAAGAAACTGAAGCTCAGAGAGGTTAAACCATTTCCTAAAGTGACACAGCTAATAAGAGGCAGAGCTAGGATTCGAACCAAGGACAGTAGACATAGGGGCTTAGTTTCCCTGTGCCGTTCACTCAAGTGAGTGGTTAGGCTGTCAGGAAGCAGGCTGCCAGTGTCCAGGGTTGTCCTATATGCCAGCCGGGCCCAGGCTGACTGGTCCCTGACAACCAGCATCTTAGGATTGGTTGGGGGTCCGGTGGCAGTCTGGAGATGGGTGTAAAGGCTCCATCAGCCCTTCCTCAGTCATCGGGGGTGTCCTTACATGGGCACAGACAGAAGTGCTCCCTTACTTTGATTAGGGTCCAGAGGTGAGAGGCCTGAAAAGGGGACAGTGACTCCAAGAAGAGGCAGCAATGGAATCTCTCCAATCCTGGGGCCCAGGGAAGAGGAAGGACCCCAGGTGAGGTGGGAAGCTAGACGAGGGGCTCTGGAAGGGCTGGGATTTAGGTCACTTTATCCTGTGTGTGCTGGAACTCTGGGCCACGAGAGGGCCTCAGTCACCCAAAGATCCATTCTTTTGGAATTTTGCAAGACTTTTTTCTCTCTCTTGTTTTTTTAGTCTAATTCATTTCTGTCATTTTTTTTCTGTTTACAGTAACAAAATATTGGAACAGTGCAGCTTATAATAATAAGAGAGTAGTTGGAAGGAGTCCAAGAATTGGTGGATTGTTTATATAAGCTTGTAGTAAGTTACAAACAGGTACAGAATTATTTTATTTTTACTGAAAAAAAGGACACGTGTGTGTGTGTGCGCATGTGTGTGTGTCTGTGTGAGTGTGTGTGTAGAGAGAGAAAGAGACAGACAGAAGGAATTAGAAAGATATACACCAAGGTATTATTATATATTGGCTGAGTTCTCAGGGAAGTTGGGATTATAGGAGCTCTTTTCTTTATTTTTTTTTTTGTTTGCCTGTGTTTCATGATTTTTCTGTAATGAGGATGCATTATTTATAGAATAAGACAAAGCAATAAAATTCTGTTGTTGAACATTTAATTTGCACTAGTTGAGCCCCCATTTTTCAACATTAATGTCCTTCCCTCATTTTGTAATTATAAACAATATGGAACCAGGAATATTGGCAGAAAATGAAGAAGAAATTAAAAAGAAGATAATGGGAAATTGTGAAAGTTGTCCAAAAAGAGTATACATGTGCAAAGAAGTTGTCAAATATCTCATGATGTCACAAAACTACTAAGACTTGCAGAAATATTTAGTAGTTATTGTGTTTTACCAAATTCATCTTTTTGTCAGCTGACTTGTTTTTTGGACACAGTGTAAGCCCCAGGTTCAGTGTCCTTCAGCCACCTTAGTTCTTACAGCCATTGGGCACCTCTCGCCCCTTCCATTCTGTACTTGAGAGGTCCAATATGGTAGCCACAAGCCACAGCCACTGTTAGGCACACCCGGAGGGATGAGTCACGGGAGACCAAAATTAGCCTCTTAGAATTTATTTGGCATGTTTGAGCAGTGGGAGGTCAGGTTAGAAAAGACCATAACTTCTCCCAGTAAGAGGGGTATGGAGTTTTATAGAGGGAGGTGAACAAGGCTGTTCCTCTTCAATGCATCACAGCATGCAGGGAGCAGGACAGGATGGCTTCTAGAATAGCAACCTTTGCGTGTGTTATGTAGATTTAAGTTGAAGACAGGAGTGGGTCCCATACAGAAGCAAAACCTCACCCAAGTCACAAGGCCAGCACTGGGCTGAAGTAAGTAGGAACACTGAAGCTGCTATGCATAGTAAATATATAGGAAGCAGAATATTAAGAGGCAAAGAAATAAAAGTCCCGAGCTAAATTACACTTGTTAAATCAAATACCAGAGATCCAAATCTTAAAATAGAAGATTTAGTGCCACTGTTACAATCCAGGTTTTTAACAGCCACTTTTCACGTGAGTACTTGAATGTGGTAGTGTGACTGAAGAATTGACTTCTTAATTTTATTTAATCTTAAATAATTTAAAGGTAAACCTAAAAGCTACATGTAGCTAGTGGCTACCATGTTAGACAGTGCAACTCCAGAACGCAAAAGCCCTGCTAGATGCACCTTGAGAGATCTCCTAGGCCAGTGACCAGTGGGCCGTGTGTGCCTCAGACCATGGAGTGAAGGTCCCACAGATGCAAGCTGCTGGGGCTTTCACATCTGCCCCTTGGGGAAGAGGACACAGGGACCCAGAGAGGGTATGGGGCACAGGCCCTTCAACAAGCTGCCATGTGCTGGGGTTGCATTGGGGCTCTGGCTCCCCCAGAGGACCGGCGCTGTCGGTTCACAATCATTCTCTTGAGAGTGTTCAGTTCCCTCCACTCCTGCGCCTCCTCCTTCTGGGCCCACAGTCCAGAGTGCCCCCTCCAGGCAAGCCAGGACAACTTCAACTGAGAATAGAGAGAGTCATTCCCCTGCTCAGCGTATGTCAGAACAGAGCTGAGAGAGACCTTAGAAATCATCTCTCCAAAGTGGTACATATATACAATAGAATATTGGCCATAAGAAAAGATGAAACATTGCTGTTTGTGACAATATGGATGGATCTTGAAATTATCGTGCTAAGAGAAATAGGTCAGACAGGAAAAGGAGAGGACCATATGACTTCATTCATATGTGGGTTATAAAACTGAAAGCAACAAATGAACAAGACAAACAAACAGAGAAACAAAAACTCATAGACAAGAGTTTAGTGGTTACCAGATGGTAAGGATGGAAGGGAGAATAGAAGAGGGAAAAGGGGGTCAAATATATGGTGATGGAAGGAGAGCTGACTGGGTAATAAACACACAATGCAATATATAGATGATTATTATAGAATTGTACACTTGAAACTCATATAATTTTACTAACCAATGTCACCCCAATAAATTTAATAAAAATTTTAAAAATTGTTTCTTCAATACCCCCTGCTTTACAGTTGAAAGACCATGGCCTGGAGAGGTGACCAATGCTGTCCTTGGCCTCTTTGCCCAGGGCCCTGACCCACTGAGACCACAGATGGGGCAGGAACACGTGTGCAAGTAAGAAAAACTGGAGCCATCTGGCTGAGGTCAGGCACCCCTTCTGCTTCATTACGTCCATGTAGTAATTCCTTAAAATTGATGATGAGTAAGGGGTATGTTTGGCAAAGAGAACAAAGTTTCCAATCATTTAACTGCCAACACATACATTTGGGTCACTTATTGGTTAAAAAGAAAAAAGAAAAATCTGTCCTGTTTTTCCTGTTCTTAAAGATTCTCTGTAATACAATACTATTTTTTTTTTAAATCCTCCCTTGCACAGAGATCAGGCCCAGCTCTCATATACAAAATATTCTTGGAGCATATGTATTGATTGAATGACACTGCTTATCCATCTTTGGGGTAACTACTAATAATCTCCATACTTCTCCATGGAGAGAGTCCTCCTGCATGCCTAACTTTCTTGATTTTTTTTCCCTGCTAACACAGCGGGATGTGGGGAGTGCTTACCCAAGCCAGATGGACAAGTCATGAATAGGCCACATTTTGCTAGGAGCATATAAGCTTTTTTTGGCAGACTTGTTAATGGTCCAAATTTCAAAGTTTCAGATATGGCCATGCAGATCACATGAGATTTAAAATGACAGCTGCTCACCTGATTTGAAATGGTCTAGAGAACAAACTGTTGGGTGCCACTGAAATGTATCAAGAAATTAGTTGCAATAAAAACACTTAAAATGAATCATCTCAAAGTTCTAGCAACCTGGAAACAGACATGTCAGTTAAGTTTCCCTTGGGCATTATATCTCACTTTTAATGGCACCGTATGAGCATAGTCCCCCATTTCTCTCTATAACTAGAGCTAATAAATATCTTCAAGTGGATATTTTTGGCAGACTTCGGAAATATTAACCTATTATTACTAGAGTTACGAGGTTCTGAATTTGAATATGAAAAACACAGCCAAAGTCTTGCTCATCTCAAAAAGCAAAGGTAGCAAAAATTAGTCCCATGGGACTGTTGTCTGATGTCTGGCCAGCAAGATGAGAGTGGCTGACTTAATGTTTCCACTGCTTCCATTTTATCACTTGGAAAGTTTTTCAATTATTCAAACACTGCTGCAGAAGAAAAGAAAATGGGAATTGGAGAAAAAAGTTTTGGATTGAAATGCCAAGCCTGCCACTTAACGACTTTGTAGATTAGATTATTTTCCAGAAATAGTTACTCCTTCCCTCCCACCACCTCCATGGGAGAATTGTATTTCCCTGCCCCATTGATTGAGCTTGGCCATATTACTTCGTTTGGCCAATGGAACGTTGACAAACATGATGCAAGCGAAGACTTGAAATGCACCTATGCAGTGGGAATTGGCTCTTGTCCGGGCTACTCCCTGGTCTGAGGAGGAAGGGAGATGTGGTACCAGACCCAGACTCAGCCTGCAGTTTAGAGCCATGCACCCAAACCCAAGCTAGGATTGGCCAACCCCAGCTGACCCATAGGCACATCAGAGAGTGTTTAGTGACTACTGTTTTCAATTTCGGGGTAGTTTGTAATGCAACAATACCTGGCTGACACATTTGCAAAGACTCGGTTTTAGTTAACATGGAGATAATAATGTCAACATTACAGTGTGATCTAAATGACATCATGCTATTATCACTTTACCTGTTTAGGAACAAATAGAGTGTCCCACCCCTGCCTTGGCTTCTCCAACACTGTATATGGTGACAGCTTAGCTAAGCTGGGACTACTATATTTTCCAGAATTCCCTTCCCTGTATAGACCTGGGTTAGCATTGACCACCAGATAAATTTTATGCAAGATTTGGAAGCCAGAAGTAAAGCAGCAGATATATTTTTATGCTCTGAAGGTTGGAGAAGGGCACTAGGCACAGTAGGTGCTTACGCACATTGTTGCTGATCTGTTAGCTTGCCTTTTTCTAGACCAAGTACTTATGCAATTCCATGGAGAAGGGGACCATCTTCCTCTGAAAGTCACACACAACAGCAAGGCTGGAGGTGGTGAGAGACGGACGTACATTCCAGTTTGTATTTTCTTTTGTTCACACCAAACTTTCTTTTCCAACCATCAATTCGGCTGACCTATAGCTACTTCAGGCTCAACATCAGATTCAGAGATAACAGGCTTGTCTTGATGCCACTGCTCACTCCCACAACCATGTAAAGTCTAATCCCTATAACAAATCCTTCATTCTCCATCACTTACAGGTATTCTCTGGATTGAACTCTGACATATTATGGCTTAGCCTATTGTTTTAATCTGTCAATTCAGGCAAGTTCCCTAGACCAGTCTTGAGTCATTTCTGATGGAGCAAGAAATATGTAAGATTAACTATGCTTCATTGGGTCCTTACTATGTGCAAACACTCTGCTGCTTTGCATGTGGTATCTCATTCAGTCTCATTAAATGGTCCAAACCCTCTATCCTGGCTAGTTCACTTTTGTCATCATCACCAATTGGTAATTCAGGGATACCTGATAGCTATAGTTATCTTCCAAGTACTGCCATTTGGGATTGTAGACTGGGACCCAGTGTCCTCTGGGGTGACCCTAGATAGCCTGTGCTGCTCTCATGGGAAGAGCCAATTTCACAGGTGGTACCCATTAAGGGTTTGTTTCCTCCTCTTCCCCACCCTCCACCTTGGCATTAATTATACCCTTTGGCCCGACCCAAGAACTCAGTTTCCCTCTTACAATGAAGTCTGGCCCCAAATCTTTGCCTACTCACTTGGTCTGGCTGCCAAGGTCAGGTCTCAAATGGGAACGGCTTGCCTCAGTCCCAGGTGTTGACTCTCCCGAATTGCAGTACTGCCTGCGGCTCAGGGCCACTTATTGGGATGCCGCACACCTTACTGGACATTCACCCTTAATTGGGACCGCTTCATATTGAATCCCTTCCCCCATCCAATAACCCCCATTTGCTCTCTAGGACAGAGGTAGCTGCCTTCCTTGGATACAGGCTGCTGGGCCCATCTGTACCTCTGCAACCTGGAGAGTCAGTTTCTCAGCATTTATCCTGTTTCAGGAAGCAGGCGTTATAACAAGGTTTGCCAGGTTGTACAAAGATTACATTTCGTGGGGCTTCTAACCCAAATCCTCAAGTGGATTTGAGAGGTTTCTCAATATCAATGGCTATGGTAGTTTTGTGCTATACCAACTTGGCTAAGCTGAAACAGTGTTTCCCAGCATTCTCTTCTCTATATGGTTCTGGGTTACAGTTGGCTAAAAACAAAGAGCTTATTTGTGAAAAATTTGGAAGGCAGAAAGGAAGCAGCAGCTGTGACCTTGAACATCATTGTGGTTAGAGGTGGTGAGAGACAGATGTGGAGGTGCCAGTTGTTAATTTTTCCTCTTTCCTGCTGCAAGTCAGCTCTTTTTCCTGTCTGTCAGCTTTACTGACCAACAGCAACCCTCTGATCACAAGCAATGCTTGGCTGTGAACTCATAAAGTATAATAGCAACATAGAAGCAAAGACCTTCCCAGACTCCTGCACCACTCCAGCAGTTTTCCCTGCAAGTTCAAACTTGTTCACTATCAAGTTCACCAGAGATTGGGGAAGACTGGTTAGTGACTTTTCTTCCCTTATTTTAATAGTAATTTTTTTTTTTTTTTCAGCTGAGCCATCCTGCCACCTGTTGGCAGCTCAGCGGCAGCTCAGCTCAGGCTGGGCATCGTAACTACTGGAGCTCAGAGCTCAGCTTGCACTCTTGAGCAAGCTCTTAACCAACTGAGCCACTCGGCTGGCCCTTTTCTTCCCTAATTTTAGGGGTAACCAGTTTTCCTTTGAGAAATGCTAACATGCTTTTCCTAGAATTTGACCAATATTCACTCAGAATTCTACTAAGATTTCTTTTTTTTTCTCCCTGAGTTCTAGGGCTCTCCTGCCAGTCCACAGAGGAAGGTGGAGATTCCACTGTTGCTTCCCCATCCTAAGCACTTTGTGAGCTGGGAATAGTATTTTTTCAGTGTGATTTCTTCTTTATGTATCTTTTGTTTTAAACCTTTAACAAGGAATAATTTGTAAAATGGTTTCCCAGTCGAATATATAATCATGAGCAATTTGCTTTGTAGGAAGTAGGAAATGGCAGGCATCCTCAAATGGAGTTAAAGAAACCCTAATTACACACACCTGCAGAAGCTGTCATTTTCATAAGGTGTGTAATTAGCAGCCAGAACATGGGCTGGGAAAGTGTGATTGCCTGTTTAAATAGGGGGCGTAGCACAGCGGCTCCCCTGTTGGGGCTTCCCCACTGTGTTCATGAGCCCAGCCTGGGATCTTCGGTCACTTGTTAAGGCCAATTGCATAACTGAACACAAAGTGTGGCCAATGGAGCCCACGCACTAGTCCACATGCAAAGCAGGTGTGACCTTTTAAAAAAATTGAGTCTTTTACTTTGCGATGATTAATTTTCTGCTTCCTTAGCTCAGTGGATCTCAGCTTTGGCTGCATGTTAGAATCACCAGGGAGATTCCAACCAGGGTGCATGCCCAAGCTGCTCCCAGACTAATGGCTTCACTCCCTCTGGGGTAGCAAGTTTTAAAGCTCCTGGTTCTGACTTGAGCTGCATCAGTCATCTGAGGGCTTGCTGAAAACCCAACCCAGAGATATTCAGTAAGGTGTGGGTGTGCCCAATACTTCACACTTCTCATGCTTTTTCAATGCTCAAAACAACGTTGCATTCCTTTGGAATCAGAATCTTTTTCTGCACAAAGGACATCGTGCTTAGTGTTTTATAGTCATTGACTCATTGAATCCTTTTCACAGGCTATCATTTTCATCTTTCAGTTTCAGAAAATGTGCCAGACCTGGGACACCTTCTTCTGTCCATCCTTTACGAGGCACCTGGTGCGGTTACTATCATATCACATGGTTTGTTTCCTTCCAGGCCCTAAGCATCTGTCATCTTGTTTATTTCCTCTTCAAGTTGCACATACGGTCCATCAAGGCAGAAACCCTGCTTATCTTTACCTAGTGCCTAGTAGGTAACTGGCACTCCACACTTTGAATGCTGAATGGATGAATGTACAGAACAACATTAGGAAAGAGGTTCTAGAATGGTTTGTATTTCCCAGACCAGGACATGGAGATACAAAAGGATGAAGTAACTTGTCTAAGATCATAGTGGAGGAACTGACACAAACTGATCAAGGCTGGGCTTTCAAACCACTGCAAGAACTGATCATCAGCCTTACAAGATAAGCCTTCTTTCCCAGCAATAAACTTAAATTACTCACCTAAGTATGTCACCTATCTTTGCCTCACTGCCAATTAATTCAAAGCTATATGTTTTTTCAAATAACAATAAAAATCCAGAGCCCAAACCCATGTGGCCAGACTGTAGAAACCGTGGCACTTTCTTTTCTATTTAAAAACACTGTTCATACCAGAAACCCACTTACAATGCTCCAAATCAGGTTAAATATTTGCACCTCATATATAATACATCAAAACCTTTTAATAAAAAATGTTGGTATTTAGAGGAAGAAAAACCACATACAGGGCCAGCTGAGTGGCACAATGGTTAAGCACTGGCTTGGGAAGCCAGCGGCCCCAGTTCGGTTCCACATGTGAGGGCCAGTGACACTGCCCTCAAAAAAAAAAAGTACCCATGAAAAACCACATACAAACAAATGGATTTAAATTATGACTTTATTGAGCATGCCAATACAATTATTCTGGTAATAAATTAACATGTACAGTTACAAAATGTTGAGTGCTTTCTAAGAAAATGCTTCTGAATATGTACACTAAAAGATATGTAAAATCCTTGAAATAGGTGACTAATTTTCAAACTCAGAAATGTGGTAACATCAAGTTATTGAAGAATGGAATCTTTCTCTGTAATTCATGATTTACATAGGTTTGAGTTTAAAAGGCTTCAATTATCATTTCAGCTCCTATAAACTACAAACCCTAAAATTACAGAACTGACAGTTTAGAAATCTGATCCAGTCTCATAATTGTACAGATGATGAATCCACTGGCCTTGCCGAAGATTAGAACAGAGGCTGGATTACAAATCAGTTCTGAGGTGCTCCAGAAGTGTCTGTTGAGCTAAATAAGGCACATATATATAACACAGGACTCTAGTAGTCATGTCTGAAAGACCCTGGTTTTACTTTCTGCTTAACAGAAATTTAAATGAAATCCTGATGTGTTCTTTTGTAGTTAACAAAATTAGTGACTCAGTTGCTTTGGACACAAAACTGTTCCCATGATTGCAGCTTATCACTGATCACTGGTGGCTGTTTATGCTTTTTCTCTGCTGGATGTTTGGACTTGGGACAACTTTTCTTCCTGCTCTTCTGTGCTCAGACCTATATCAAGGGTGTCTGTTCTTGTTTGAAATTCATCAACAGCTGAGGGAGCTAGCTTCATCGCTATCTACAAAACCATCAACATTTGTGTACAGGACAGCTCATTTCTGTCTTCTCATTCCTACCAGTCAGCACTTGCTCTGCTCATGAGCCATCACTGATTCCACAGCAACTGTGGGTTACTTCTGGGACATCAGCATCCCAAACAGCAATGAGATTTCTCATCACATCAAGAATATGCCATATGCTTCATTTAATGTACCAAGCACTTCTGGCACACATTTTTTGGTGATCTGTCTCAGTCTAATGGCTGCACATAGCCATGCTGCTGGCAGGTAAAAAAAAGGCCACTCACTTGCTTTAATTTAAACCCTGATGGATGTGTGCAGCACATTTATCAATCAGTAATAGAATGTTCACGTTCTGGCAAGCTACTTTTCTAATTGCAGGAGACAGTCCCAAAACAACCTACCAGATTTCAGGTTTTTTTTTTTTTTTTACCTTTATTATATACACACAGCAAAACTGTGTATTATAAAGGGAATTTCTGAATTTCCATGTAAGCGATTCTAATTTCTTGCTACTCTCAGCACTGCGGCAAAGGAAGACTATCTTTATATAGTTCCTTTTCCCAGGGCAGCATTTCTCTGAAAGACCGAATGTTTGGTTTGGTTGCAACTTACAGAGGCTTATTAGATGTGCTCTCAGGGGCATACTTATTTAGAACAGGCATCCCACTTGCAAGTTCATCCTCAGCAAATATGAGTTGTAAAAGATCTGCCTTTTAGGAATAGTGACTTGATTTTGTGGTAATGCTAAAAGCCCTGCCTCCAGCCAGGAAGACTTGACATTAAGACCCCTATCTACAATGCAGTTTCATTAGCTGTATCTATTGTACAAATAACAAATAAGAACTCAGATACAGAAATAGTATTTGCTCTGATCTGGCAACAACATTCAAACATTTAACTTACTAAACTGGCATGTTTTTTGCCTGTCATTCTGTTAGTAATTTCACTTCCTTTGGCTGTTTTTCTTTTTATCTTGTCCCAATTTTCAAGGAACGTCCAGAATATTGGTAAGGACACAGCATGAAGTATAATGGGACAGGCATGCTTCACAGAACAGTAACACTCTAACAGTGGCAGGACTGAAAAGACTGGGTTGGAATGGAAACTGATTTTCTTAAGTTTAGAACAGCAAAGCTGATATCAAATTTCAGAAAGTGCTAATTTTAATAATCTTAATAACCAATTCAAAAACAAAATCCTTTTAATTAAGGAATCCTAATGACTTTGAGGTAGATGATACTGTTATCAGATAATAAAATAATTAGTTATAAGATATAAAAATAACAAAACTGAGGGAAAGAAAGCACTGAGTTGAAATTATCTTCCTTCAAATTCAGATGGAAGGGCCAGCCGAGTGGCGCGGTGGTTAAGCGCTGGCTTGGGAAGCCAGAGGTCCCGGTTCGGTCCCACATAACAGGGCCAGTGACACTGCCCTCAAAAAAAAAAAAAAAAAAAAATTCAGATGGAAAATTAAGAGTACTTTTTCCAATCCAAAATTCTAAGCACAAAATCCAGGTATGTCATATTATTGACTTGCTTCTTTAATTGGAGATGAACTCAGCAACCAATGGAAAGAATTCACACTCTAATGAAACAGCAAACTACAAAATGGTTGTCGTCATGAAGAAGCCAGTAATTTTGCATTTGGTTTTTCCAGCTTGGCTCATTCCCAAATGTTCAAGATTTGGAGTCCTACTCTTTTTTCAACATTTAACTAATTCTTTGTTGGTAGAAGGGGCTGGGACTGTTTCTCCACACATAAACTGCTCCTAGGAAAGAACAAAAAATTAATCACTGAGTATCTAGGTCACAAATACATCAATATTAAACTTTCATCTTTTACAGAATCAATCCAGCTCCATGAGTTTTTTCATTGCTTTATCACTTTATCCTTGTTCAAAGAGTCAACGTCAGCACCAAAATTATAAACTTAAAAGTGTATCAGTTTTTATTCCTGAATTCATATTTAATATTAAGCACCATATCTTATGAAAAAAACACACTCATCTTTAGTACAGAGCATCCATTTCTCAGAAATCACATTTATAAAGACATTGACACACCTTTTAAGTTTCTATATTAATCACTACTTACACTAAAACTATTCCACTTCAGTATTTGGTAATTCAAATACCTGTTCCCTTCAAAGTAATTATTTCTTCCAACTAAAAGGGATAGTTCTTAGATAATCTGCAATGTTAGCTAGCTACTTTCTACATGAAGTCCACTCTCTGATTATTTATCCTGCTTATGTAGGCTACCACAAGAAATCTCTGCCTCCCAGGTTACCCTCATCTCCTGCAATCTGATTACCATAAGGATCAGCCTGTTTTCTGTCCCTGTCGCTGTCTCACTCCTGCCCAGCACCTGGAACCACTGTGCTCTTTGGAATTTATGGTCCATCATCAGCACAATGCTCTGTATTCTCAACCTCTTCTTTAATACGTCCCTGCACCTTTTTGCTCTAACTCAGTGGCTCTCAAGGTGTAGTAGTGGTGGGGGCGGAAGGGGGGGGAAGTGGTGTTGATTTTTGTCTCCAGGGGACATATGGCAATCTCTGGAAACATTTTGAGTTGACACAACTGGGAAGCGGGTGCTATTGGCTAATGGGTAAAGGCCAAGGATGTTACTTGACACCCTCCAATGCACAGGAGAGCTCTGTACAACAAAGTTATTCAGCCTCAAATGCCCATAATGCTGAGGTTGAGAAGATGACACAGTTCCCCTGGGAACCCCTCGAGTGAGGCTCTGTGTTCTCTCAGAGCCCCAGTACCAGAGACTCCTTTCTGACACTGTTTCTTCCCTCTATAAACCCCACCAACTTTTCATCCTATGTCATGAGACTACATCATCACTCTTCCTCTCTGTTGCTGTCACCTACCCCTCTTGGATCCCTCATTCCAAGCCCTCTGGGATCTCCAGTGTATTCATCCTATCACCTTTTCACTGCCCCCTCACTCCCTTAATGCTTTCTTTATCTAGTTTAAATTCATGGTCAATTATGGTAATTTCTCTTCTTCCACTCCTTCCTATTCACTTGGCAAAACCATACCCCTGGTTGAATCCAACTTTCTTTGACTACATCCACCCACATAGCTGAATGTCGACCGCCTTAAGCCCTCTCTTGATCATCACCAGTTACTGCCTCATGTCTCTGCTCCCCTTTGCAGCAAACTCCCTGAAAGAAATTTCTACACTTGCTGCTTCCTATTTGTCTCATTCTCTCCAACAGGTTTTCCACCCATCAGGCTCTGTCTCCTTTACTCCATCAACACAGTTCCTATAAGCATCACAAATGGCCTCACTGTTAAAGCCAACTGTTAATTTTCAGTTATCTTTCTATCAGTGGCATCTGACAAGTCTGATCACTTCCTCCACCTTTTCTCATCAGGCTTCCAGGATGTAACACCGTGGCTTTCCTCCTTCCTCAGTGGTTGTTCCTTTTCAGCTAACTTTGCTGATTCCTCGCTTCCCTCTCTAACTTTTTAATGTTGGACTGATCCAAGATGCAGTCCTTTTTTTTGGTCCATCTCTACTACATTCATAGTCTTGATGATCTCATCCATTCTCATGGCTCTAATGCTATCTATATGCTTATAACTCCCAAATTTACAGTGCCAGCTGGACGCTCTTTGAATTCCATGCTTACATAGCCAACTGCATATCACCAGCTCCACTTGGATGAAAAATAAGCCTTTCAAACATAGTTATGTCCAACTCCTGCCCCGATATCTGCAGTCATCTCCCCCTCAGTTGATGGTAAATCTATCCTTCCAGTTATGAAGGATACAAATGTTGAAATCATCCTTGACTCGTCTCATATCCTATATCTAATCAATAAAAAATTCCTTATCCTTTAAAGTATATCCAGAATTCAACCACTTCTCACTACCTTCATTGCTACAGCTTGGTTCAAGCTACTTGTCCCCTCCTTTCATTAATCTACCAGCCTCCTACCTGGTTTTCCTCCCTCTATCCGTGCTCCTTCATAGTCTGAACACAGCAGCCAGAATCCCTCTTTTAAAACTTGAGTTGGGTCATGGCACTCCTTTGTTCAAGGATCCTCCAATGGATCCCTATATCAGTCACAGGAAAAGCCAAAGTCCTTAAAGTGGCCTACACACATCTCTGTGATCTGCTCCACTCTACTAATTCATCTTGGACAATTCTCGCCCTCATTTACTCTGCTCTGGTCACAGTGGCCTCCTTGCATGTCCCTGTCTTAGGGCCTCTTCACTGGAAGTTACCTTTGCTGGACTGTTCTTACCCACTGTATGTACAGAGCTCACTCCTTCACCTCTTTCAATCTTTGTTCAATAAGGCCTGCTGTGATCATCCCATTTAACCCTCTGTTGGGCACAAATGATCTCACAGATTCACTGCACACAAATTTTCAAATATCTAACAGTTAACTTAAGTATCGTGACTCATCGCTTCCGTATCTTCCCCCTCTACTGTAACCTATCGACAGCAGTATTTGTGACTTAGTACAGTAAAGACATATTTCATAGCGGCATTTTTGTGTGCAATGAATCTGTGAGATCAGTTGTGCCCGACGGAGGGTTCAAACTGCGACCTCTTCTCACACCAGCACTCCTGATCTCCCTTATCCTGTTCTCTTTTTGTTCCAGAACACATTTTAATACAAGAATGAATCAGTAAGCTTCTAAATTACCCTCTAAATTATTGTCTGCTTCTCTCATGAAGCTAAGTGCCTTGTTCCCACCTTCCTTAAACTCATTTTAGAGTTCATCATTAAGATGGTAAGCTCTGGTTTATGTCAATTATATCTTAAAAATAAAAAAGAATGTTAAGCTTTTTACTTAA
Organism: Aselliscus stoliczkanus; assembly: GCA_033961575.1. Lineage (NCBI taxonomy): Eukaryota > Metazoa > Chordata > Mammalia > Chiroptera > Hipposideridae > Aselliscus > Aselliscus stoliczkanus. The sequence goes on along the minus strand of CM066735.1, from coordinate 97,388,359 downwards.
GACTTTATTCAAAGTATTAACCAAAAGTTGGGGTGGGGCTGGGCAGTGATCACATTTATTTTGTTTTCTATTGTTAATATCCTTGGATGAAAAACAATAGGACAATTAAAGACTAAAATGAAATTGTAAAATTGCAATTATGACTATTTCTCAAACAATATATTGCAGATATTCTATGGATAAGCCAGGTAAAAAATATACTATGCAATTGTTCCCTTGAAAATAAGTCTAGGAGCTCTGAACAAATTTTAATTACTTATTAAAGGAGAAGACTGTCAATTAAATAACCTGTAGAATTATTTTTCTTCTGTTTAGTAAGCAGTAACTTTCATTAGATACAGCACAGCTTTCTTTATTGCCCCATCAAAGCCAAAATTAATTAGAGCTTTAAAAATTTTAATTTACAATACGGCTGTTTATGATTTTAAAAATTTGTTTTAAAGAACATAGCATTTACCTAGTAACACAGTTAGAAAAACATCCTCCTGCACTTCCATATCGACAGAGCACTCTAGGTTCTTGCATCACAAGCCTCCCCCCATCTTTTAGAGACTGACCCCCTTACTTTGTCATAAATCACTCTTATAATGAGAGAGCAGCTAGGACACGTTGCCACGTCTTCTCCATTCTCCAACTCTTCCTACAACAAAAATCAAACCCTGTAAGATCAGCAGTCTTCCCTTTGCAATCTCCCCCGCCCCCAAACCTTCCCACCCCTAGGAACAAGCTCCTTGGTGGCCTGCCTCCCTGCAAGACATGTGAGGGCCAAAGGGGTCTTCCGAGAGAAACGGCAACCACATCTCCCCATTGAGGTGTCCCTTGGGGGGAACATCCAGAAAGGCTAGTCAAAGTTCAGTCGCCTCAAAACCTCTGGGAAGACAAAAGCGCGTCCCTTACTCTGAAGAAGCATCCCAGGACGCTAAGTGGGGGAGGATGGCGAGGAGTCTGAGGCTTCCAGCCAGCCACTCCCTCCCTGCCCCACCCCCACCCAGCCCGACTCAAGGCGAGATGGGCCCACTGACAGCTCAGAGCATCAACTCTGGGGAGAGTCACAAACAGAAGAAAAAAGGATACCTATAAGCCGGGCGGGCGACCGAAAGGCGGAAAAAAAACCATCGTAAAGCAAAAGCGCGCCTGCTCTGATGAGTCGCCCGGCGGGTGCCTAGAGTTACCTTGGTGATGCAGAAGTTATCCCCACACGGACAGGGATAGAAATACGTCTCCAGGTCCTCGTCATATTGGAAGTCCTCGATCTCCACCTCGTCGTGAAACACCGCCATTGTCACTGGGGCTTGTCACCCCCGAAGTCCCACACCGACCCGGGTCGGTCTAACTTCGCAAGGATGCCGGCCCCAGCCGGGCGTTGACAGCACGCACCCGGGGCCGTACCTATCGTTTCCGGCGCATAGACATGACGTCACGGCGGGCTCGAAGGCCAAATGGGTGACCTGTAGCGGTCACCATGGAGATGGCTTGGGGGTTGGAGATACAGGAAGACTGCGCTCGCGGCTCCGTGGTGGCGGGCTCCGCTTCACCGATTGGACGGAAGCGACCAATAGACTATGAGGATCGCTCGCGCTGCCGCTAAGTCACATCGGGGACACCGGAAGCTCTCAGGCACTGGTGGCGGAGCTTGGCCGGGATCTGCAAGATGTACCCGTAGTGATGGCGGCGTGGAGAAGTTTCCCTGCGGCCGTTGTTGCGTGGATTTTAGTCCGCGGACCTTAGAGAGGCCCTAAGCAGGCCCCGCTGAAGGCCGCAGCAGGCCCAGGTAGCATAGTCCCGGCACCGGGCGCCCCTGGGGAAAAAGAGCCGCAGCTTTGCTTGGTCTTCGGCGGCGGTGGCGGAAGCGGCTCGGCCTTCTCGGTCTCCCTCCGTGACTTCCCGGTGACCGACGGGAAGCTCCCTTGGAATTCCGATTCCCCGGGTCACCTTGCGCCCAGGGCGACGCGTCGCTTGTAGGTTCCTGGCTGCGCCGGGCTGGTCAGGTACACTCCCGCCTCTTCCTCATCGCAGATTATATTCAAATGCCCTAAAATTGTGTTGCTGGAAGGACTGGGAGGCAGATTGAGTTCTAGTTCTATGTTTGCCAAGCATATATCGTTATTAATGACAGGGATTTGTGGTGACATCGCCTTTTATTATAGGGAGTTTGCTGTGTGCCTGGTATTACGCGAAATTGAATGCTTCCGTCGACCTTGGGAGTTTAGACCTGGGGATTAACATTCCATAATGTTAATCGTCAAACTAAGATACAGGAAATTGGGAATCTTGACCCAAATCAGGTACCTAGGAAATGAAGAGCCTGCCTGTCCCCAAAGCCCGGGAACAAATTACTTATGTGAACCACCGTTTCTTCTTTGTGAAAACGATGGCATCAGCAGTCAGAGTTATTATCGTGAGGCCTCTGTATACCTTGAAGCGAAATGTAAATGAAAAGTGATTTTTCTTGGAAGCAGTGCTAGTGTGTATTTTGGTATAACCGGATTCCATGGAGATATTGCTTCATTACTAGGTAGTAATTCAAATCTTGGTAGAGAAGGAATGCAAGCAGGGAGAAACGTGCTATTGAAAAGCAGATCTGGGCTCAGAACCTGACTATTGCAAACTAGCTCTGGGAGCTGGATATTTACATTTTGGGGCCTTATTTTTTTTTGACTGAAAAGGGTTGGGTTAGAGATGATTTACAAGATCCCGTTCAGATCTAACATTCTACTTTTGAACGGAAATTATGAGTTTTACTTGGTTCAGCAATACCGTGTGCCACATTTAGTTTGTATTCACATAATACGTATACATAACACACACACATGTACACATTCCTATGCTTATTTATGTACACACACTCAAATATTTGCATGAAGTTACCAATTTTATGCACACTGAAAGTGAAGGTACATCTGGTTTAGCTCTCTTAAGGCTTGAAAACCTGGAGGCAGAAGAGTCTTTGAAAGAAAATCTAGAATTTACATTAAAGGGTTTATAGGAGATTATTTCAAAAGAGTGACAAACATTCCATTTTACATAATTGGAGATCTACCTAGCAGTTAGGAAAGGTTTTTAAACCTTTGGAGGGTTAACAGGGATGATCCTGCTCTGTTTAAGCAAAGGAGAAATCCCAGAAAAGCCCACTTAGCCCAGTGCCTGCTCCCTCTGTCTCAGACACAGATACTCCACAGTTACCTTCTTGGGGTCAGGAGGACAGGGGAGCGTCTCCAGTGTCTATTCTGTAGTCCCAGTGAGCATTTTGAGGTTGGGAACCATCTTTAGTTCTCCAGTGCTTCTGAGAAAAAGTACCTACAAATTAGAGAGGAGCCAGCCATTTCTGGATGTACAGAAATGGGTGTAGTCATATTTGGTTCATGGAAGTATAAATTGGTAAAATTTTTAGAAAGCAATTTGGATCTATCAAAACAATTCATTGGGGCATCTTAAAATCTGAGATTAGTAGTCCTAAAAGTTACAGGAATTGTTAGGTAATTTTTCTGTATAATTTCTTTGTAATTTTTCATCTTCTCTTTGTGTATTACATAAAATGGAAGAAGAAAAATTAATGAAGCACTAATTAATAATTGACACTATGTGCCAGGCACTGTACCAAATGGTTTACCTGCATTATGTTGTTAAAACAGCCCAGTGAGGTATAGGTATCATTAATCCCATTTTCAGCATTGGGAAACTTGGGGTTTAGGGGCTAAGGAGACTTGCCTAAAGAGATAAAGCTGGTAAGTGGCAGTAAGTTATGGTGAAAACCCAGATTTGTCTGACCCTAGAACCCAGGCTATTCATACCTTTGATGCCATCTGTGATATGAAGGTGTTGAAGCAGAGCTAGATGAAACAGTAAGTAGCCCTGGAGCTCTGCAGACTGCTGAGATTTTCACTAGAGCAGTGCTGATTCCATTGAGACCTAGATTTGGGGGTCTTCTTGGCCTTCCATACTGTTTCCATCCTGCCATCTGTTAGCCACACCCCCTGTCAGCCAGAGGTGATTCCCTCCCTATATGGCTCTGTCCAGTTTGAGTTCATAGTGTGCTGAAGAAAATAAAACTATAGCTAGACATATGATGTGGTTGTTTTATTCCACACAGCATTTTTTAAAAATCCATTACAGTGATGATCAAACTTTGCATTTATTCCTGAAAGGTAATGGAAACATTCCTATAATGTTTTAGACCCTGGAAGTATGATAAAAGCAGATTTACTAGTTGCTATAGGATCATTTGAAATCACAGATTTATGGCTTAAAGTCTTTTTAATTTAATCATAAAATGTTAACACTACTGATCTGGAAGATAACAGTGACCAAAGTTCTTAGCTTAAGACCCAGTTTAGAAATAGGTTGTAATTATGTAATAGAAACTACTTTATGAGTACTGTTGTGATTCAGGCAAAGGGGAATTGTGTATTAGCAATATCAACCTGCAACTCTCTAGATTGTGTGGCAGGGAGGTGGGGGGTTAATGTATTTAGGTTAGGTTTTTTTTTTTTTGTAACATGGTTCTAGCTTGCCAGATACTTCACAGACATTCCTCTCAGCAATCCGATGAGGTGATGTTGGCATTCCCATTTAAAAATGGTAAGAAGCAGCTGGTCCAAAATCACAAAATCAAAAAGCAGAAAGGAGTCAGATCTGAGCACAGTTCCATGGATTCCAAGCCAAGCACTCTTTGTCTTTTTTTTTTTTTTTTTTTTTTTTTGAGGGCAGTGTCACTGGCCCTCATATGTGGGACCCGAACCGGGGCCGTTGGCTTCCCAAGCCAGTGCTTAACCACCGTGCCACTTGTACGGCCCCAAGCACTCTTGAAATAACTTGTATGCCACTAGGCTTTCCTTACCAAATGCCAAATTCTGGGAAGCCCTTTGCTTCCTCAGTGGCACCTTGGATTCTAAATGAACAGATGCCATGATATTTCTGTGAATTTACTGTATGTCAGTGTATTAATGCTCTTTGAGGCATTCTTGGGTTTTTCTCTTTCTCTTACTGCTCTCACACCTCATCCAATCTGTCAACAAGTCCTAGGGCGCTAATTCCAAAATCCTTGCATGCTCATCTACGTCTGTCATCTTGGTAGCATTATGCTACTCTAATCTTAGACTGGAGCCTCCTGACTGGACTTCCTGCTTGAACTCTTGCCCCTCCATGATCAGCTCTTCAAATAGCAGCCTGAGCATTCCTTTAATGTAAATTCAATCATGTCCCTCTCCTGGTTTGTTCCAATTCTTCAGTTGCTTCCCATTGCCCTTAGAATAAAGTCTATACCCTTACTATGGCCTGATGTGATCTGGCATGTGTCTTACCTGCTCGACTTCTTCTCATATCATCTAGCTCACTGTTGTCCAGTCACACTGGCTATGGTTCCTCTAACACACCAGGCCTGTTTCTGTGATTGTGCCTCTGCCCCGATGCTCTGCCCTTAATGTCTGCTTAGCTGCCTCTTCCTCATTCGTTCAGGTATCATCCCAGATGTCTTGAGAGAGACCTTTCCTGATATACTCCCCCACCCACCCCATCACTCTTATTTTCTTTATCATACTCATCATAATCTGTAATTATCTCATTAATTATCTGTTTACTATTATCTGTCACACACACTATAATAAAAGCTTTATGATGGTAAGGACCTTATGTTTGTTTTTTTATTGTGTCTCCATGGCCTAAAATAGCGCCTGGCACCCCATTAATTGTTAAATACATTGAGTGTACTTATTAAACAGAAACCAGTATAGTTCCTTTTAAATCCAAAATTTAATCTGTTGCTTGAAGCAGTTTTTTTTTTTTTTTTACTGCTTAAATGGGTATGTTTTATGTAGCATTAATGACAAGTTTCTCTGTTTTGGAAATAGAGCTAATTAAGAAATTTTTTGGTGAGGGAGGTCCTATGAGGATGCCAGCATTTATGAAATATTCTTGTTTGTATGGCTTTAGAAATTACTATATGTTAATATTGTATAGTTAATTAAATATTACATTAAATATATGAAACCATTGGATATATTTCACAAAATAGGTAGTTTTGTTTTTTAAATACTTTATTGCTTTGGAAGTCCCTTTGAACACAATTTGATAAAAATACCCTTTATTTACCAGTAGATGGCACTCTTGGTCATGGTTACTATTACAAAAGAAGATTTTAGAATTTTAAAGAGAACAGCTTTTAAAAATTAACCTTTCTTTTCTAGTTTAGTTGAGTGGTAGACCATTCAAGCAGAATAATCACTAAAAGCTGTATCTTATGTGAGGACAATTTATTTTAGCAATAGTTGTCTAGAACATTAAGCAGAACAATGTTTCCATATTAAACTATATATCAGTTAAATTTTATCAGGCAACTTGGCTTTAAATGACACTAACTGTATCATTTCCACCATCGGTTTGGTCTTTCATGGGGTGGATATTCTAAGTAGCAAGAGTTATAAAGACAAGCCAAAAAAAGGTGAAAAAGAGAAGTAGCAAGAGAAAGAATCAGAAAAATGGAAAAAAAAAAAAGCCAATCAGAATAAAGAAAATTAGAAACATGAGGGAGAATTGATGGAGGGAAGAGTAGAAACATGAGGGAGAATTGATGTAAAAAGTAAACTTGCTGTGAGGTGCCTGCTGATTATAATGAGCCTTTCCTTTTGCAGCTAAGAGAAGTGCTTTCTAACTTTCCCAAAACACTGTTCTTATATGTTGTCTCTGCCATTGCAGGAACTTTGTGAGAATTTCAATATATGGAAACACTGTCTGTATTCCAACTGGTATCTATCTGAAGGTCTCAGGATAATACCAAGACCAAAATATTGCATGTCACTCAGTCAGCCAGCCATATACTTAATGACTTCTAAAATCTCATGGACTTCTAAAGTAAGTTTCTTTCTTCCAGTGACTAACATGCCATTTTTGGTTTAGCACATTTAAAGGAGAGAAACTACATTTAGTAGTCTTGCATGAGGTAAAGAGGCCTTATACTTTTTTCATTTACTAGAGAGAAAAATAGCAAGTAGCATGTTTATCCACAACGATGTTACATCATACTATGGGAAGAAATACATCTTTTATCTCAAGATTAGTTACGAAGCAGTGGGTTTTGATATGATTTGGTTATAACTGAATAAATTACATAGGGCATATCACCACCTGATTTACTTTTATTTATTTTCTGTCTCTGTCTTCTAAAATACCAGTTCCCTAAGAAGGTCTTTATTTTGTTCATGTCTGTGTCCCCAGTGCCTGCCACATAATGCGCTCTTAATACATATTTATCAAATGAAGGGCTGAATGAATGAATATGGAGTAGGAGTGTAAACACACTTAGCTTGAATATTTTTCTAACACTAAATTTATTTCCATGAATTTATATAGTGCCTTTCAAAGAGCTTAGAAGAAAAGAGTGTTCACATATGTCTTCATTTATTCTCAAGCTAACTAAGATAGGAAAGGGCAGTTATGGCAATATAACATGTTAAAGGTGGCCATCTTAGGCAAAGAGATATCTGAATTAAAAATTGAGGAAAACAATGGTAGGAACCAGAAAAAGACATCGCCTGACTCCCAGTCACTGCTTTTCCTGATAGGCTAGTGATTTTTAGAATTTGAAATGTTGGGAACCTTTGTGGGTTTTTGTTTTCCAAACTATTTATTGAAGTGTATAACCTCCAAACAGAAAAGTGCATAAATTCTAAGAGGACTTTGATTTTTTTTTTTTATTAAGACAAGTTTTTTAGAGCAGTTTTAGGTTCCCCCCAAATTGAGGGGAAAGTACACAGATTTCCCACATATTCCCTGCCCCATGCATGCACAGCCACCCCCATTATCAGCATCTCCACCAGAGTGGTATAGTTGGTCCACAATTGATGGACCTACATTGACACATCATTATCAACCAAAGTCCATAGTTTATATTAGGGCTTACTCTTGGTTTGTATGTTCCGTTTTGGACAAGTGTATGATGACGTGTATCCATCATTAAGGTATCACACAGAGTATTTTTACTGCCCTGAAATTCCACTGATTTGACGAAGATTTAGAAAAGGAATACCCATGCAATCAGTATTCCGATTAAGAAACGTCACTACTGCTTCCCCAAGGGTAACTGCCAACTTGACCTCCAACTTCATAGATTAATTTTGTGTGTTTCTCTGCTTTATCTGAGTGGATCCATAGAATAGGAACTTTTGAGTCTGGCTGCTGTCTTTTGATACAGTGTTATATTTGTGATACTGATCTTGTGTTACTGCAGGTAGCTGCAGTCAGTTTGTTCTCATGGCTGTCAACCTGTTTGTCTGCCCATTGCACTTTAACAGGAAATACTAAAGACTTCCATGGTGCCCTCTGGGTAGAATACAATCATCAGGCAGTGAGAAAGTCTACTCCTTTTCTGTAATAGCTTAAGATTAGCCATGTGAACTTGGTCAGAGATTTTGGAAACTAATAGAGAACATGAATATTTGATGGCACCACTAGTTACATATGTATATACTGTGGAGATCAGTTGAATCAACCCTAAATTGTGGCAGAAATTTTGTCAGGGTGAAGTTAGGCCCTAAATTGCTTTGTTGTTAAGAGGAGTAAGATCATAAGCACATCTAGCTTGAATATTGGTTCCTTCTTCATTGGCCCCTAAAATAGTCTGATATTTCTCTACTTTTTCTTAAAATATTTTAACTTTCAGTTTTATGTTTTTCCAGGAGGTGCCATGGCCGGTGCTGCTGTCATGATTCCTGGGTTGTTGCGAGGCTCTGCTGGAGTCATCTGCACTCCGGCTGCTGCGCTGAGATCGACACCCGGTGCCTTGCGCCACCTTACTTTAACCAGGTGAGTCATCGGCCTTCACTGTCATTTGAGGTTGATTTTCAAAGAGCCCTGACAGGTTGTTAGTAATGGGAAGCTCCTGAAGTCACACTCCTGAAGTCATAACTTAACATACTGCTGAAGTGTGCATGACATCAGTAAATTGTTAAACTTTGGTTAGATGTGCAGATTTTCAATGACCATTTTCTAGGATCCATAATGTTAGATTGTGTTTTGGATAGTTATGATATTATAGGGGAAACTAATTTAATTATTTCTTATGAGGATAATACTTAATAACCTAATTTTACTTTCTGTTAAAGCATAATGAAATCCAAAAGGAAAACTGATCACTTGGAGAGAACTGCCAATGTCGTTCGACGGGAGGTTTGTATCTTTGGGTTGTGGCAGGTTTTCCTAGGCCAGACAGTTGGCACACAGTTATGACTATCTGATGGAGAATGCATTCAGTGAGCTTGACCTTTGGACAGTCAGGAAATTTGTTATTTTTCTGTTCAGAAGTTTTCTGAATAGGACGTATGACAAGTGATTTGAAAAGATGACAGTGAAATACTCAAATTTTCCTTTTAAACTTGGAGTGAATGGATTAATTTTTGATGAAGGAAGTGAGCAGCAATTGAGGGAACTGTCTTCACAGGTATGATGTGTAGGGTTATATTTAGGGTTAAAACTTCATTTTGAGCAGACATTTTATGAATAGCTTAACCTTTTCTTTTTCTTTCGTATTTATTTATATATTTTTTTGACACCATGCCCCAAAGTCCTTGTTCTTATCCCTACTTCAGAACAACTTATTTCATCAAGGGAAAAAAGCACTGACATCTGAAAAAGGAAGGTGAATGAGCTCAGTACCTTTTCCACGTGCAGACTGGTTTCTACCATCTTCAGACTGTAGAAAGCTAATCCACCACCCGACAGCGGATCAGGGCTGGGAAATGAGGATCTCACCCTTCACCTCTCAGCAATTGCATTTTCTTTTAAAAACATAAATTGGACATTTGTTTTGCGTTTTGAGTGATTCTTCTCATATGTGGATATATTTAGCTTAGCGTTATAAGTTAATAAACTATTTTACCTAAAGAAGGATTTATATACTTCTGTAAACATGGTCAGAAATTTTGTTGTCACAGTAGTTTAATTTTTAATAGTAATAGTAGGACCCTATTTAATGTAAAAGAGTGTTGTTTGGGCCCACTTTTTCAAGCTAATTTTATTTTCAGAAAATTGCTTTGGGACTTAGGGTGGTGCGTTTGTGGATTCAGCTTTAAGTCTATGTTGTTTTGCAAAGTCTGTAAAATTAGTTCAGCATAACATTTATGGATGTGGAAAAATACGCTTTCCCAGTGATAAATCTGAAAATACTTTTCTTGTTTTGTTTTTTTGTTTTTTGTTTTGTTTTTGTTTTTTTTGAGGGCAGTGTCACTGACCCTCATATGTGGGACCGAACCGGGGCCGCTGGCTTCCCAAGCCAGTGCTTAACCACCGCGCCACTCGGCCGGCCCTGAAAATACTTTTCTTATGGTTTGTGCAACACACAAAAATGCTGACTCTGAAAATGTGAGATTTGTTAGAATTTCTTTTTTAAAAAGTGAAACCTTGCCAGTTTTGAAGAAAAAGTGGTTTCACAGTCTTAGACTATATACTCTTTTCTGTTATATTTTGAGGCAGGTAGAACTAGATCAGAATTTGGCAGACTTTCTGGGAAGGGCCAGATATTAAGTATTTTGGACTTCACGGGCTGTGCTGTCTTATTTCTAACTACAAAACTCTGCCCTTATAGTGTGAAAACAGCCATAGACACATAAACACATCGGTGTGGCTAGATTCCAGTAAAATGTTCTTTTACCAAAACACCCAGATTTGCCCTGGGGGTCGTGGTTTGCCAATCCCAGAATTAGAGTAGTCATTTCAGAATTTTACAGGACAAAATTATTGAGACTTTTTGGGGGGTTATTTTGAGCAAAGTTTAAGAAAACTACACAGAAAGTTAATGTAAACTCTAATAGTGTGATTGAAAGTTGAGAATTTTAATGCCTGGAAGTCAGAAAATGTCAGGGCTAATTCCAACCACCATGTTACTTTGGCAGGAGAATTTTCCAGTTGTAACTCTTCTCCTTTTCTTCTGTTTCTAATTTCCACTCCTCTCCCAAACAGAAGCTGGGAGGAGCTGGATAAAGCTAGATGGTGTCTTGGGCCACTACCTCAGTGGTATAAGGTCATCAGGGGCTCCCCACAACTCCTTCAGAGGGGGCAGCTCCTAGCCATAGAGCAGGAGCTCGACCTTGGCCTTGCCGAAATGAACAGCACCTCAGGTTGGGCCATAACAGAACTGGCCCATCCCATGGTCTCATCTGCCTCTTGCCTTTAATTTGTATTCCAAGTATGTTTATGAAACCCCCCACATGCCATTGCTCTTCAGTGCAAGTCTGAGGTAGCCTAAGGATAGGATGGCACCTGCGTTTTGCAAGAGGAAGTATAGCCTAGGAGACGCAGTGGCGTCTCCCAGGGCCAGGGGAAAGCTCCAGCCCAGGTCTAGGATTCTTAGGCCAAAGGCCCCTGCTGCCCTCCTGGAGTGGGTAGAGAAAGGAGCATTCAGCAATCCAGAAATTTCCTTTCCTTATTAGATACTCGGTTCCCTATAGAGAACTTAGTGAGTGACCATATTATGATGGTAATGCTTACTTGGGGCTATAAATAAATGTCTTAGGTCATGCTGGTGCAGGAAACTGAACTCTGGATTGAATGACATTTGAGTGTTTGTGTTGCGTTCACATTTTTTTCTGAAGGATCAAAGAATAAGCAGTCTGCATAACCTTAGAAATGTCAAGGAGATAAGGGGTAGACATAATGTAATGCAGTAACGATTGTTCGATTGTTTGGGATAAGACTGATTTCATTTTAGGAGTCACTTGTGCTTGACCTCTGTAGAGGGCTGGCCCACTGAGCAAGATATACTCTATTTATCAATTTGAGGGGAGAGTTTGGTATTGAGAGCATATTTTAAATTACTAATTCTTACGCAGTCATTTGGAAGTATGCCAGACACTAGGCTAGGTCCTGGGGTTGCAGCATTGAAAACGATAGGTAAAGTCCCCGACCTTAGATTCTAGTAGGACTCTGATAAGAAGAAACCGATTTTGTGCATCTTATTCATTTTGAAAAACTACTAATCCTTTTCAGTTTTACTAGTTTGTACCAGAATTGTACTAGTTTGTACTAGACTTCTTTTAGAAGTCGCTGCCTTATGTGATTGTTATTTTTTTGTTTACAAAGCTCTCGATTATACATTAAGCTGTTACTTGTTTCTCACAGCCGCCCGGCGAGGGAGGTGTGGGGATCCTTATTCCCATTTCACAGATGAGGAAATGACTTCAGAGATTTAGACAGGATGCCTGCTTCCCGATTTTCCTGGGATAGTCCTGGCTTATGCCTCTTGTCCTGGTGGAATGTCAGTAGCACGCATTTCACTCTCACACATGCTCTGTTTTGGATAATAAATCATTTTGTCAGCCTAAGTTTAAAGGACATGTTCAAGTAAGTGGAGGACTCAGCCCTTGAACTCAGATCTTTGATATCAAATTGGTTTTTCTTTCTACTACAACAAAAGAACATGACACTGATTTACGCAAAGTTTAATTGAGCAACATAATGAGAGATAAATTTCACACACCCTCATCTCTGTTCCAAATCAAAACTTCCCTTAAGTGTTACTGAGTGTAAGGAAGGGGGCCGTTACTACTGGCACAGTAGTTTGCTCATCAAGTCAAATGGCTGGGATCCTGGGGCAGAGACCTTTGGGGATCCTATGGGTCCTGGTGCTGATTATCCAGTGCCAATAGTCTGCTTGACTTATGGTTTTGCTGAGGCCTGGGTTGGAGTGGGATGGACTGCTTAGCCAGAGAGCTGGCCCGTGTCCCAAGTTTAACCCTTACAATTCTGTTAGGCATCACCTACGCGTTTTGGGAAGATTGTATGCTGGAGTGGCCTTCTTCAACTTGGTGGGGAAGGGGGCATCTCTTTAATATGGACTATTTCCCAACATTTGGACACCTAGTTTGCTTTGATTATCAGAGTCTGTTGCAGTTTAGAGATTATGCAGCCTGGGACGAGCAGTGCTCAGCGTTCCAGCCTCAGGACGTGTCAGCTCTGACAGAGCAGAGTGGAGGGAGGAACCTTAACCCCCACCACCCAGAGACAGCTGTGGGATGTGTCTAATAGTTTCTTGGAGAAACCCCTGGGGAGGTGCAGCCTGATGGCCTTGGCTGCTGGTCCCTGAGCCCGCAGGGTGCACTGCCCCCGTTAAGTGGAAGCCCACAACGAGGGAGCCTCCTTGAAGGAAGGCCCACTTCACCAACACTGTCGCCGCAGTATCTAGCACAGTGCTGACATGCCATAGGCCCTCAGTACCTGTTTCACTGTGCAGAATAAGCAAGTGTGAATCCCACCTCTGTCGCTGATTATCTGTACTGCCTTGGATGAGTCACTTTGTAAAAAAGCAGCAGTGAAATAGAGGAAGTGATGATGCAAGTGTACTCTGTGGTTCTGTACAGATATGAGCTGTGAAAAATGAGGACTTGCCTCTACTGAAGTGGGCCTTCCTCCAAGGAAGCTCCCTCTAAACCATGCCCAGAAGTTAACTTGTTCGTGTCTAAAATGTACACTGTCAGTGCTTTCCACGGACACACTTTTGTTCAATAAATTAAGTGATCAAAGAGGTAAGGCTTTTTTCCGTTTTTTTCCCCCCAGGAGACCCAATCAAATGAAATGGATTTTATTTTCAATTCAGCTGACACGTGTTGAGTGCCTGCTGTGTGCCCAGCCCTGTCCCAGGAGCAGGGGCCATTGCCGTGCATGAGGCAGGTAGAGCCCCCTGCTGTATGTGGTGCTTATGGTACAGATAAGCCAGAGAATGTTGGGTGTGATACACATTACAAAGGAAATCAACAGGGTAATGGCTGGGGGTACGGCTGCTGTTGGAAATGGGTGTGTAACATTTGAGCTGAGACTTGCATAAGGAAAAGAGCTGGCCAGGTGCACAGCATATCTGACAGAGGGACCAGCGAGAGCCAAGGCTTTGAGGCAGGAAGGAGCATGGCATGATCAGAGGAAAGTGGTGGGGTGAAAGGTAGGCAGGGCCCGGGTTGTATAAACTGTGGGCTTGGAAAAGGAGGGCTTTTATTCTAAGGGCACTGGATGGTTGTAAGCAGGGAAATGATGTGATTTATACTTTAGATGGGTCATCTATTTGCTTGGTGGAGTAGTGGGGGGATCTGGGACAGGTGGGGCCAATGGGCATCACAGATTGAGGGGACGGGTGCAGTCAGCGAGAGAAGGAGAGGAAACCAAGAAGTTTCTATCTCTGGTATCTAAATAATCCGGGGTAGGTGGTGATGGTGGCATATATTTGCTAGCATGGAGAACAAGTTTGGAGGCGGGAAATGAAGAGCTCAATTTTGGAATAATCTGGGGGTGGGATGGGTGGGAAGTCGATGGAGTTACAGATGAAACAAAATGAGCCATCAACTTTATCCACTCACGTCAACTGTTGAATCAGTGCATGAGTTCATGGAGGTTCATTCTATTATTTTTACTACTTTTATATATGTTTGAAATTTTCCATAAAAATAAAAAGGAGGAAACTTTGGGAGATAAATTCTGTGTTGGATGTGTTGTTTGAAATGGAAATTCAAATTGGCAGTTGGATGTATGAGTGGAATTCAGAAGTGCTGGAAATAAAAAGTTTCAGCCACAAAGAGAGTAAGGGAGGGGGGCCCAGGCCTGAGCCCTGAGCTGTGTCAACATTCAGAGGTCAAACAGGAGAGGAGGGGGAGAAGGAGTGGTCAGTGAGACCAGAGGGGAAACAGCAGGGTGTTGCTGAGGCCAGGAGGAAAGGGGTTTCACAGAGGGCGGGGCCATCCATGCTGGATGCTGCTGAGAAATCATTCTTGGATTTAGCAAAAAAGATAGTGGGTGACCAAAATGACTGACTTTAGTACATGCTGAGAAAGCCTGACTGTATTGTGTTGCAGAGAGAATGGGATATAAGAAAGTGGAGCCAGGATCATGTATAACTCTTGAAAATTTTTCGTGTGATTGGGAGCAGAGAAATGGGGTGATAGCTGGATGAAGGGATAGGCTTGTTTGTTGTATTTTGAGAAGCAGTAGCCAAGTAGCCCAGTGCCTGGATTCCAGTCTCTGCTTTGCCACTTACTGGCTCTGGGACCTCAAGTTGTCTCGTGTAAAACGGGGATAATGCGAATACTTGCCTCCTAGGGTTTTTGTGAAGAGTGAATGGACATAAAGGAAAAACTGATGATTGCTAGATGGGAGGGGAGTAGGGATGAGAGAGAAGGGGAAGGGACGAGACAGTATAAATTGGTAACTATAGTATTGCCCCAAGGATATGAAAGACAGTTTGGGGAGTATAATCAATAATGTTGTAAATATTTTTTAGGGGGTCAGATGGACTCATATCTTGTTAGGGAGACCACTCCATGGATGGTGTAGAGGCCAGACTGCACTGTACATCTGAAGCTGCCGTTGAATAATGTTGTATGTCAACTAAGATTTGCACAGGATGTGGAATACAGGGCGGGGAGTGGAGTCAGTGGAATTGTGATAGATATGTATAATATTGGGGGAGGGAGTGGTTGATTGGGGGAGGGAGGTGGTCACTTTGTGAGGGGTGAAAAGTATAACTGTTGCATTGTTTTGTACACCTAATAAAAGGTGTACAACTGATAATAAAACTAATAATAAAAAACTAATAATAAAAAAAGAGTGAATGGATTAATGTATGTGAAGTGCGTGGCACATGGTAAGCTGTCTATATAGGTGTTTGCTTCTGATGTTATTTGAGGTGGCAGATCCGAGTGTCGCATGTATCTCGTGCCAGGGGGCAGAAAGGGGTGAGGCATGAGAGAGGATTCTGGCTCCAGTGAAGGGTTGAGATGGCAGAGAGGAGGAGCTCAGCGCCTGTGGACCTGTTAGCCTTCCGTACATGTGCCAGGATGCAGTGTTAACGAGCATAAGCCACTTACGTTGTACAGTTGACAGAATTTTGTGGGCTTTCCCTTGTCAGTAAGTCACTTCAGTAAAACCCAGTTTCTTTCAGTCAGGTTCCTACTCATCAGATTGGTACTCTGCCACAATTTAAATAATGTCTCTGGGCCTTGGTGTCTTTATGTATTAAATGGCATACTCTCATGGATGACAGCTGAATTTTCCTTCCAACTCTGAAACTCTCTGTGCCCTCTGTTGTTTCAGGTCATCTCTAACCTTGGGTTTGTCTAAATGTTTAAGCCAGCAAATGAATGAGTGGGAATGAACAGAGGAAGCCAGTTAGGTTTCCCAAAGAAAGACCCATTTCCTGTACAGAGACTTTTGCAGCAGCAGTAACATCAAGATATCCTCCTAAAACCAGCTTTGAAAATCAGGATGATGGAATTTCCTCTTAGATGCTGACTTCGTCAAAGCATTGAAAATGTGTGCTAGTAAAAGTTGGCAAATATATTGTTATTTTATCGAACAGTAGAAGAGTCTAACTGTTATTTTATGGAAAACTTCATTTCCTGCCATGTGTTTTAACTTAGGACATGGCTAGTTGAGGTTTCAATTGTGAAATCTTTTGATCCGTTAAGTATGAGAACAAGTACAAATGAGAAATCATAAAGTCTCTCAATCATGCTTTACTTATTCAATAAAAGAGGGAAAGGCATACAACAAGGGCCATGCTTACTAATCTTCATCATATGAAACTAGCTTCCGAATAAATTAAAGATGCGACCCTCAAAAAGATTTTGTTAATGTTTTTGACCCACATTACTAGGGATCTTTACATAGCGTGCAGCCTTCGTATTAATTAAATAAAGTGTTAAGAGGGAGGCATGTCTTTAAAAGTATTCTAAAGGTATTTTGTGTCACCAGTTCCAGCAGTTTTGCCCAGATTATTAGGACTAATAGCAACAGGGATATTTCCTTTCGTATTAGTACCAATAGGCATAAAGCGTTTGGGATCATTTTTGGTCGTGGAGACTATCCAGATGAAAATAAGGCTTTTTCAGTAGAGTGTGTAACTTCTTTCCCTTCTTCACTGACTTATATTTAGATATTGGCAAATGATGGCTGATTTTATTTCACACAGATGGGCTTTTGATTTTGAAGCATGCTCCCGTGTGTCAGCTGCAGTTGTGTGCCCCTTCTCCCCATCCCCCCAGTGACCAGGCATGGTGGCTTTCTGGGCTTTCTGCCACCAGGTGACTCTTGGTATTTAAAGCTCCTCTACATCTAGTTGTGTTCATGAGTCTGACAGATGCCAGCTAAGCTGACATAAATCAAATAATATAGCTCTTGGCTGTTTTTTTTTTTTTTTACAGATTTATTACATTGAAAGAAAATAATGAATGTTTATAAAATAAACATTTCTTTTTTTTGTAAACCTAAAAAAAACAAACGAGAGTACTAATGTAAGGGAGAGTCCTCTGATGATACTTATGACTTGTCTTTGTAATAAGATGTGTAAAATGGAGCATGTGGTAAACAGAGAAGATGGCTGTTCTGCCGACAGGCTCCCTGGCCTCTCTGACCGTTGTGAGTGTGAAGCTAGATTTTCTGTAGTGGCCCCCTCCTCCAACTCCTTTCCCCAACGTTTTTTAAACAACAAAATGCTCCTGAACTTCTACTAAGCTTCATGCTGGAAACCAATTTTAAGTGACTTTAGGTCAGAGTTTTCATATATTCTGCAAATATGTACTGAATCTTACTGCATGTGGGGCTCCATGCTTGATCTAGGGAGTTGGTAGAGATGTGAGTTCTGCTCAGTACCTGATCTCAGGAGCCTTGTCTGTGTGGTCTAAAGGACACGTTCACGACTATTTATAATTCCATTAATATGTGCTAAGTATGACAAGAAAGGCAGCAGCATTGTATGGGTAGAGTTGAGAGGATGGAGAGAGGAGGGAAGACCTCGGGGGGTGGGGTGCGGGCTAGTATGTGAGCAGTACCTGGAAGGGTGGGTACGAGGTTGACGGGACTGAGGGAGTGGCAGGCCGAGTGACCTTGGCAGGGTTGTGGGAGGCAGGCAAGTTCCGGAGCCTTGGAGGACCAGCGAGTTGTTCAGTTTGTCTGGTACACCACCAGCACAGGGACGCAGGCGGAGTTTAAGCTGGCATGAGTTACAAAGGCCTTTTAGCATTTCTTTTTTTTTTGTAGTCGAGTTTCAGAGAAGCCTTGAAGGTTTTTGAGAGTCACTCAGTAAGGTTGGAACATTAGGAGTATTTATCTAACGTTGGCTGCTTTGAGAGAGACAAGGAGGAAAAGGCAGCAGTTCAAGTGAAAAGAAAGAAATTCTTCGCTCAGGAGGGTGGTAGGTGCCCAAGGGGAGGAAAAGACACGAGCTGAATTCATGGAACTTGGTTGTGTTAGGGACATAATGCCTGGAAGAGAGAGAGAGACAGAGAGAGAGAGAGAGAGAGAGAGAGAGAGAGAGAGAGAGAGAGAGAGAACGAACCAACTGAAAATGGATTTGACTTGACTGAATCCGAGATGGGTCTGGAATTGAAATCCTGGTGATGGAAAGCAGCTGATTTTAGGGGGCTCTCTGAGGGCAGGACCCGCCCTCTCCATCTCTGCCTCTCCCATGCCAGGCACCCAGCTCGAGAAATGCCTGCCAGATGGAGGCTAATAACACTACCTGTTTATTCATATTAGTTGAATGAATTTAATGCACATGAAACGTTTAACCCAACATCTGGTATTCACCTGAGATAAATGCTCCTCAGACATTGGCTGTTGTTACTCCCAGGGCAGTCAGTGTAGATGTGAACCTGTGATGGGCAGCAAAGCAGTGATGCTTTGGGGTAAGGGGTTAGTAGCTTTGGGAATGCCTGAGGCCTCAGCCTAGAGAGGGAGTAGGAGTGAGACAGTTTAGAACAAGCTCCCATTGAGGAAGTGGCAGGAGGAATGGTAAAGAAGAAGGACCCTGCGTGAGGAACAGGAGGGGATCTGAGGAGTTCAATGTCAGCTATCCCGGACAAGGAAAATGCTTCAGGGTGGAAAAGAATTCAGAGAGATCAGGGAGGGCGAGAACTGAGAGTGGACATTGAATTTGCTCAGGAAGACATCCAGCAACCTTGGAAGAAGTTGTAGGAAAGCAGAAGCCAGGTTACCTATGGTTACAGAGAACATCAAGGAAAAAGGGAAGATTCTGTCAGAAAAGGAAGTCTCAGTAGAGGCAGGGATTAAAGGCAAAATTTCTAAAAGAGCTTAAACACAGTATGGCTTTTAAATTTGTTCTGGCAAAATAATTGATAGAATGCGGTACAAAGACCACCATATATTACAGGTTCTTACTGTCATCCAGGAGAAGTCCCCCGGGGGATGTGCAGTGCTCAGCCTGTGAGGTCCTGCATGGCAGCACTCCTGTGATGGCATACACAATTACAAATGAATAAAGTGTAATATATAAGGTAATAACAAATAAGCATTAATACATTTATTATAATCAATGCAATAAGATACATTATAACTAACGCTTAATGAGTAGGCACTTACTATGGGCCAGTGGTGTTTTAAGTGCTTTGTTTCTGTTATTTAATCCTCCCCCAACAACGCTATGAAGTATGTGTGTTGTTATTCTTATTTAAAGCTAAGAGGGGCTAGGTAACCTGACCAGAGTCACTCAGCTGGTAAGTCAGTGGTGGAACCAGGATTAAATAGCAGGCAGTCTAGCTAGAGAGCCCATACTGTTAACAGCCATATTATGCTGCTTCCTTTTATTTTGTTGCTGGAATGTTTAGGATGAACAAATGGCATTGGATACCATGTCTGATGAAATAGAAGGTCTAGAGAGAGAAAAATTGAACGGGAAGGAAAGGGCTGATGGGAGCTGCCGAAGCAGTGTTTCAGAGAGGGTTGGCAGGGCTAGGATCCCCAAGTGCAGGTAGAGGGGTCAGTAGTGGAAAATCACCCCGCTTGCTCTTGGAGAGGGGCTGGAGAAGATAGGCAAATTACAGAGCAAGAGAGGCCAGGGATTTTACTGGGGCAAGGGAAAGGGAGGAAACTTGAAGAGAGATTCTGAAGTGGTGAGGGAGACATGAACCATGTTGAGAATTTTCCTGTGGATGATTAAGAATGATCTCTCTCTGACAGTAGGATTGTAACCAGTCCTAGGAGACAAGGGGCTGAGTGAGCCAGCATTAGGGTGGGGGGGTTCATGGACCTTGAACAGATGTCCAAGGCACCCTTTGGTGGAGCTGTGATAGTAACACCGTTCAAGGAGAAAGACTGAATTTTGGTTTCCTGCTACTGATTTGATTTGCTGCCAGAAGTGGCATTGAACAGCCATAGGATGTTGAAGAAAGCCTCATACTGTCTTTTTTTCACCTGCTGTGAAGATACAACCAGGTTTAGGGAGGAAGAGAAACCAGAGGTGGAAGAAACAGAATGAAGGAAGTGGAGGCATTTTGAATGTGAGGGTTGCTGAGGCATGGATGTCACCTAACTGAAGGGTGCCTAACGCAGACCTCCTTAGGATTTTCTAGAAACCAGATAGATCATTTAGAATAGTGCTTCTCAAACTACCTGCAGTGAAGGGTTGTTGCGTTAAGGTTGTGGACTGTTTATATTTTGTAAAATGTAATAAAAATGGATTAGAAAAAATAAGTTAAAACAACAAAGACATAAGCACAAACCCAATTTGTTTTCTATTATTTGATGCAACAGATACATAATTTACTCTGAAATTGCAAACATAAAGTTTCTAAGCACTTTTCATTTCTGAAATTTGCTTGTCATGGACTTGTTGCAGGTTCAGAACAAATGCAGGCTCGTAGCTAACAGTGGGTCTCCATTTGTATCCACAGCACTGACAGAGTTTAGATGGCAGGCCGGCTCCAGTTTCCTGAGCTCTTCCCAGAGTGCTCAGCCTGATACAGTGCTCCAGATCAGCAAATGAATGCTTGTTAAATAGTCCCTTTAAGAGATGGTTTTTGTATGCAGAATAAAATGCAATCAGTATTTAACGAGTCTCTCAAAAACAAGAAAAGTAAAATTTGTTCACCTGGTGGTAGGCAGAATGTTAAAGCAAAGTGCTTTACCTTGTTTCTCAATTTTCAAAAACCACATCTTCAAAAACCCTGAGTTACCAGCAAGCCACCGTTTGTTCCTTGCATTGCGTGCACACTAACCTTAACCACAATTCGTCTTTTGACTCAAGGTCGTGTCCACAGCAAAGGTGTGTGGAGCTGTTGATGAGTCCCCCTCCGTGAAGAGACTCTGCTTGCTTGTTGCTGATAAAGATTTCTCTTTTAAAGCTGGCCAGTGGTAAGTGGCTTTTCTGTTTCCTGTGTTCTGTGTGTTTAAGGTGCCATCAGATAGAGGGCTCATTTTTTTCTTCTGGAAAGGACTTCTGTGGCCAGCAGTTTTCTCCTGAGGATATGAGTATTCTAGACCATCTCCATTCAGGGAGAGCCTGTTTGGCATGGAGAATGTGATTTCTTTCCTAGCCTCAGAGCTTACCTTGGTTTTGAGCCCATGGAACCCTTAATCATATGTAAAAATTGTGCCTTGAGTTTTCCAGATTGAAACAAAGCAGCTAGTTCTGGTCTATAGACCCCACAACTCTGATAATTCCGCTCTGCAGGAATGGTTGCTAATAGAGTGCCCTGCAGTAATCTACTCTCCTAGAGTTATGTGTTGCTCGGGATTGATACATTTTAAAAAATTAGTCTTCTTTATGTCAAATAGAGAGAAAACAGCAGTCTGAAAAGAATAACCAGTATGTCACACAGAGCTGGCCACCCTCTGGACTGAACTCCTGTGTCTCTCACACCTTGTCTGGGTGGGTTTATTATTAGTGCTGCCTTTATTATCAGGAGCCCCCTGTCAGGCCCAGCGCATACCACACTCATGAGTCTGCCCCATTCAGCTCTGAGCACTAGTTGGTACTCTGACAGGGAAACGGCCCCTTAGCCCCCATTCCTGTGAATGGCCTCACTGAGCTGCAAGTCAAGGTGAATTGTAAATAAAGCTACTTGTATTTCCTTAGGAAAGGTGTGTTTGGGTGTATGTTTCCTTTATTTAAATAAAGCATTCATTTCTAAATGAATTTCTGGCATGTCAATCCTGGTAGTATTTCTTAGGAGTCACTTGACTAATTTTGGCAGTCCATCTGGAAATGCGGTTTTGTTAGAAGGAGGATGTGTGATAATAGCAAGTGTGATAATAGCAAGAGTTAGCAGTCTTGTGTTAATAGTTTGCCTTTGAATTTAGAACTAGAAAACAAGATGCTGATTGCAATAATTTGCGTTTGTGAAGCAATTTACTGCAATCTTTGCACATGTTCAGTGATACATATTAAATGCATTTGGGCTGTTTTAGGGGGGCGGGCAACGTTTTTACCCTTCAGAAATAGTTTAGCAGTTATTACACTGAAAAGTGGAAACTTACATTGTAATGATCTGTCTCTCTGTAAATTTCCCTTCTGTGAACGTGTTCGTGTTCCATGCACTGCATTGCTCTGCCTCTAGCTCTGCACTGGGCCCAGGCTCTGACCCCAGTCCCCAGCCTCTTAATTAGAAAAAGCCTGTGCCTTAATTTATAATGCTGCCACCCCAGTGTGCCTGCAGGTGTATTGGCACTTGGAAATCTGTAGTTACCTGATGAGAAAAATGTCATCATTCTCTAGTGATACCTACAGAATTAGGTCTTGTTGTCATCCTCAAGGTAAAACTAGTCAGGGTTGGTGTCATCTATCCCATATCAGTGAATGGACTTAGTCATGTCACTGATGTTATGACTGGTTTTAGTGTGCACCTGACAGACACCTGCTTCAGAGGACAGACGGGTGGTCATCTCTGGCAGGTTAGTGATGACCCTTTCCCTCAGCAATCATTTCTGGCATCTGGACCCTCCCCTTTTAAAAGATCACGCCCTTAGCACTGACTTACTGTATGGCTTAGGTCCTGAGTTCCTTTGCACGCTTGACTTCATGGTGGCCATTTGCTTAGTCTGTGGTGTCCATTCCTTCAGTGCTGTTGCTGATGGCTTGCAGTCTAGGCCCTCTCAGATCACCAGCTCGGTAGTAACCTCCATGTGGCACTTTGGAGAAGAGGGCAAGGACTAGGGAGAGTGGATGTGGCCATGGTGCAGTATGAGAGCGGAGTGCTCCTTAGCGATAAAGGAGAGGACTGCTGTTGAGCTTAGCTTTGAGGTGGGAGATTGGGCCAACGATCCCATATCACTGAATTCTTGACCTGTGCCCTCCTCTGACACCTGCCCAACTGAGGGGGAGACTCCAGACCCGCCTCAATGCTCTGGGGTCTGGGCACAGATCCCAAGTAGATGACACTTTCAACACAGACCAGAGATTGGCCTCCGGCGCTCTTCCTGTGCTGCACCCTGTCCTTCCGGGGCCCTCCAGGGGGGACCGGTTTCTATACTAGGAACCCAGTCCCAGGAACTCAAGTAATCCAATCCTGAGAAAAAGGCCCAAAGGGGAAATGCCTCATAACCACTTGTCACATGAGCAGGGCTAACCCTTTAGGGTTTCTCTGAGCAGCAGGTCCATCGCTGAGCTCCTAGCTCCTTGGTGAGCTCTTCTCTTGACCTCTTCAGGATTCCTCCTTCCTGACGGTGGAAAGATTGGGACTCCCTCTCAGGGCTGGCATGTGCCACCAACAGTCTTCACGCGGTGTGAGTGCCTCGGGGGTGCCAGAGTCAGTGTTCTTTGTGGGACTCGCTGCTGTGGGCTGGGTCCACCCCTGAAGGAGGTTGTATCACAGTGTCACATGCTCAGTGCTCAGGGGACTGCCCAGCTCATATATTTGCTTTTCTGCCTGCCAGCTCTGTGACATGGGCAGTGTCTGTCGTTCTCTGAGCTTCAGTTGCCATGAATTTAAAGAAGGAATAGTAATATTTTCATGCCTCGGGATATGGCAGGCATTTAGTGCAATGCCTAATATTTAACTTTATTAGTTTGTTTTTTGTTATAGCCAGTGTTCCACTCCTTCAGTTAGATCATTTGTGCTGGTGAGGCCCAGGGGACAGATTCCAATTCTTAGTTCCTTGGCCAGTTCTTCTGTAGTGACACTGTCGGTTGGAAGAGCTGCCGGCCGAGTATGAGTGGGTGAACACGCGTCTCCACTGTTAGGATGCCCCTCGAGCCGCAGGCAGCTGTCACTCCACGGGGGCTGTGCACAGGACCCCACCTGAGGGGAAGCAAGGCAGTGCGATTTGGGGAAGACAAAGGTACATCTCTGACTTCATGCAAGATAACGTAAGCGTTTATGCGTGAAAGTGACTGGACTGTACCAGGAGAAGGAGGACACCCAGAAAAAAACAGATTAGAGGAGCAGAACTAGAGAAAAAAGCCTACCCCTACCCTCTAGCACAGCCGCTGTGGTGTAGACAATATACAGCCTACACTGCCATGTCTGACACCCTGACTCACATGACCACACGTGGAAAGTGCTGCATTTTTTGGTGCCATTGTTCAGACTGTCCCATTGCCTGTCAGGTGAGCGCTGTGTATTAATACCTTTTAAGACTCCTCTGTGAAATCTTTCTTAATTCTTCTACCTCTGGTAGAATTAACGACTTCTGCTCTCCTCCTTACCCCCAACTGACTCCCCCCAAGCAGATTTTTAAAAATAAAACAGTGGCTTTATTAGTATTTCCCTGATAAAATCAGGATCACATGTTGGAACTAAGAAATCTCTACTAAGTACAGATACTTCCAGACAGATCTCAAATGATGAGTATTTTTCTCTCTCTCTGCCAAGCAGATTTTGTCATAGCCCATTTATTAATAGTTGTATTTGTTGGTTAATTTTCCTCCCATTTGGGTGAGTTTATTGAGGGCAGGAACCAAGACATAGCTTTGGTCTTTACTTCTGACACGAACCACAGTGCCTGTACATTGTAGGCAGGTGCCACCCATAGTGTTTGCACAAGGAATGTGTGAGGGACTCTGAGTACTACAGTTGAGGACCAAAGAGTTTTGGGATCTCATAGTAAAGCATCGCCATTCGGCCACTGTTTTCATGCCTGCTGTGTGCTGGGCACTGAGCTGCCTCTGTGGGCAGGACAGGGCTGCCTGGTGGGTTACAGTTAGATGTGGCTATGTGTGCCTCACCACAGAATTAGGCTTTCTCTCAGCTCTTCATACACTCACGCATCTGGGGGTGCAGCAGGTGCCTTCATTCTTGGCTCCAAGACTGCTAATCCTGCAAAGGTCGTTTTTAAAGGTCTGTGTGTAAAACAATTCTTTCTTGGACAGATGTTTTATTAAATATGTATTGTGTACATTTTCTTAAATCCATTCAGATGAGGTTTTTATGTCATTTGAATTCTTCTGTAGCATTTAATGAAGGAGTCCTTTTATCTAAAGTTACCTTCCCAGAGTTTCTATAGGATTCCCTTTCGCTCACCTGAGAATGGTCTTTATCAACATCAAGCAGCAGAGGGCACTAGAGTTCAGGAGATGAAGCAACAAAAGTTGTTCATTGATTTCTTTTTTAATCATGGAAGCTGTGGAGATGCTATTATACTTCCTCTCTGAAAGCATATAGCAGTTATGTTAATACATGTTAACTACAGTCTTTTAAAATTTGTATCTTGTCTGAAATGAATAGGGAAATTACTCATGGGAAGCAGTCACATGAAAATAGGAGAAAATAGGCTAGGGACCTTTTCTGGAGCACTTCTGGTACAGAATGGTTTTATTTAAGACTATGAAAAAATAACCAGATATTTAAGATCATAGATGAAAAGAGAACATCTTTTAAGGTCATAGATCAAATCAGTAGAGAACATTGCGTGTTTTTCATGTAAGCCTGCAAGTAGGAAAACAACTGCGAGGGGAAAATCATACTTTTGCTCTTTGATGGCAGAGAAACATGTTGATTGGATATTTGATTTTCCTAGACATGGAGATGAGGATTTTTGTGGTCCCAGGTGCTATTAAATTTTTCTTTCCTTGGTGTGCAATTAGGTTTGTTGCACTACCTAGAATCTACACCAGTAAAAGGGTTTCTGTGGTATAGAGCTATTGAGGGCTTGAAACTTGAAAGAGCTCTAGACTATAGGAGTGTGGTTAGAAGGAAAGAAAGAAAAATGAGACTTTTGGAGCTTACAAGGCCATATCGGCCTATTTAGTTTGTCAAATGCCAGTGGAAGAGTTTCTGTTGCCTTTTTTGGTTTCACCTTTTAAAACTGTTTTATTGAGATGTACTTTACATATCATAAAACTCACCCATTTAATGTATAAAATTCACCCACTTAAAGTGGTTTTTAGTATATTCACAGAATTATACAACCATCAGTACAATCAACTTTAGAACATTCTCTCGTCCCAAGAAGAAACCCTATACCAATTATTATTCATTCTTCCTCCTCATCCCCTTAGACAACCACTATTCTCTTTCTGAATTTATGGATTTGTCTATTCTGGACATTTCATATCAATAGAATTGTACAATATATGGTCTTTCCTGTGACTGGCTTCTTTCACTTAATATGATTTTAGTGTTAATCTATGTTGTAGCATGTATTAGTACTTCATTCCATTGTATGGATACACACATTTTGTTCATTCATCAGTTGATGAACATTTAGATTGTTTTCACTTTAGGCTATTATCAGTAATACTATGAACAGTCGTGTACATGTTTTTGACTGGACATATGTTTTCCTTTCTCTTGGGTATATACCTCGGAGTAGAATCATTGGTCATATGACTCTGTTTAACATTTTCAGGCACTACCAAACTGTTTTCCAGAATGGCTGCTCCATTTTATAGTCCTGCTACAATGTATAAGGGTTTCAATTTCTCCAGATCCTTACTAACAATTGCTCTTGTGTTTTTGTTTAGCCACCCATCCCAGTGCTAGTGAAGTGATAGTTCATCTTGATTTTGATTTGCATTTCCCTAATCACTTATGACGTTGAACAAATTTTCATGTGTTTGTTGGCTATTTATGTATCTTCTTTGGAGAAATGTTTATGCAGACCCTTTGCCCACTTTTTAAATTTGTCTTTTCATTACTGAGTTGTAAGTTTTTTATATATTTTGCATGCAAGTCCCTTATTAGATATACGATGTGAAAATACTTGCTCCCATTCTGCCAGTTGGTTGTCTTTTAACTTTCCTGATGGTATCATTTGTAGCACAAAGTTTTGATTGCTGCAGTCTAGTTTCTGTATTTTTTCTTTGATCTTTGTGTTTTGGTATCTAAGTAACCATTGCCATGAAGAGTTACTCCTGTGTAAGTTTTCTAAGAGTTTATAATTTTAGCATTTACATTTACATCTTTGATCCATTTTGAGTTACTTGTTGTATATGATGTGAAGTAAGGGTTAAATTTCATTCTTTTTACATGTGGATATTCGGTTTTCCCATCACCATTTGTTGAAAAGACTAGTTTTTTTGCCATTGAGTTGTGTTGGTACCCTTGTGGAAAATCAACTGATCATAAATTTAAGCATTTATTTTGGGGCTCTCAGTTCTTTTCCATTGATCTGTATGCCCGTTCTTATGCCATTACCACAATGTCTTCATTACTCTGGCTTTATAGTACATTTTGAAATCAGAAGGTATACATCCTCCAAATTTGTTCTTCTTTTTCAGAATTATTTTGATGATTCTGGGCCCCTTAAATTTCCATATTAATTTTATGATCAACTTGTCAATTTTTTTAAAGAAACCAGCTGGGTTTTCATAAGTGTTGCATTGAATCTGGAGATCAATTTTGGGAGTATTGCTATCTTGACAATATGAAGTCTTTCAATCCATAATCAAGAGATGTCTTTCCAGTTATTTAGATCTTTGATTTATTTTCAACAAGATTTTGTGGTTTTCATTGTGCAGATATTATGCCTCTTTTGTTAAATTGATTTTCAGTTATGTTATTCTTTTTATGGTATTACAAAAAAGATTATTTTTTAAAAATTTCACATTTAGATTGCTAGTGTATAGAAATAGTTGATTTTTGTTATTGATTTTGTATCCTGCAACCTTATTTGA
The DNA here is from genome assembly GCA_033961575.1 of Aselliscus stoliczkanus. Lineage (NCBI taxonomy): Eukaryota > Metazoa > Chordata > Mammalia > Chiroptera > Hipposideridae > Aselliscus > Aselliscus stoliczkanus. The sequence continues at coordinate 97,360,545 of CM066735.1, read as the reverse complement.
GTTGTTAAACAGTTCTAATGTCTTTATAGCAGATTTCTTGGTATTTACTGTATACTATATCATGTCATCTGTAACTTCTTTCTCTCCAATCTGGATGCCTTTTATTTCATTTTCTTGTTTAATAGCCTTAGTTAGAATCTCTACTATAATGTTGAATAGAAATGGTGGGAGTGGATATTATTGTCTTGTTTCTATTCCTAGAGGAGGAACTTTCAGCCTTTCATCATTAAATATGGTTCTGTAGATTGCTTTATCAAGTCAAGGAAGTTCCCATTTATTCCTAGTTTGTTGAATATTTTTATTATGTAAGGGTGTTGGATTTTATCAAGTGCCTTTTCTACATCTGTTGAGATGATTATGTGGGTTTTGTCCTTTATTTTTTAAGTGGTGTGTTTCATTGAATGATTTTCAGGTGTTAAACCAACCTTGCATTCTTGGGATTTTTGCATCTGTATTCACAATGGATATTGATCTATAGCTTCTTTTCTTGTGATATCTTTCTCTGGTTTTGGTATCAGGGTAATAGTAATACTGGTTGCATAGAATGAGTTGGGAAATGGTGTTTCCTGGGGAGTTTTTTTGAAGAGATTTTGTGTTTTTGTTTTGTTTTGTTTTGTTTTGTTTTGTTTTAGCTGAGCCATCCTGCCACCTGTTGGCAGCTCAACGGCAACTCAGCTCGGGCTGGCCTCCAACCGCTGTTGCTCAGAACTCAGCTTGCACTCTTAAGCGAGCTCTTAACCAACTGAGCCATTCGGCCGGCCCTTTTGAAGAGATTTTGAAAGATTAATATTAATTCTTTTTTAAATGTTTGGTAGGAAAAAAATAAATAAATGTTTGGTAGAATTCAAGAGTGATGCCACCTGAACCTGTCATTTTCCTTGTGGGAAGTTGTAAAATTACTAATTCAATCCATTTGGTTGTTATAGGTCTGTTCAGATTTTCAGTTTCTCCTTGAGTCCAGTTGGGCAGTTTTTATCTTTCTGAGAATGTGTCCATTTCATCTAAGTTATCTAATTTTTTGTCAAACATTCGTTCATAGAATTCCTTTATAATCTTTTATTTTTGTAAGGTTGGTGATGATGTCTCCTCTTTCATTCTTGATTTTAGTAATTTTATCTTTTCTCTTTTTTTAAAAAAATCAGTCTAGTTAAAAGTTTGGCAGTTTTGTTTACCTTGTTGCCTACTTTTAACATTACTTCAACAGTAATCATTTATTTGCCTTTCTTTTAGGGTTGATTTCTTTATCCCAGGAGTCTCTGTGGTTGGTGGGTTCTCAATATGCTCTAGTCCCAGACTGCTAGAACAAGAGAGAATGATAGAATTAGCAGTGAAATACACGAACCACCCGCCTGCTCTCTGGATTCACAATCAGGTGAGCAAACCTCTGTTTAAACTTGCAAATAAGGGCACCTCTGCCTCCCACAAAATTTCTGTTAGCTCACTTAATCTCTCTAAGAAAGCTGGGCTTGAGTGAAAAGGGTACATGCTCACAGACAGCTCCCTTACATCCAGAATTCAGACTCCAAAAGGTCAAAGAAGCAGAGTCTTTTTGGTGCATTAAGGATGACTCAAAGATACTTTGGGAGCTGGAAATACTGTCTGGGTCACCCAGCAGTATTCAGTTGAATACTACTTTAGGAGTAAAGTATTTTACTTTACATGTAAGTTTCTAAAAATTGGCTCTTTGTAAGTCTTGTAAATGGTAAATCTACAAAATCAGATTATTTTGTCCTAATCATCCTAATGAAGGGAATTAAACTCTCATTCTGTCATTATTTGGATGGGAAATGGTCTCTGATTACATACTGCTCAAGCCCAGAGCTGAGCACTACTAAATCTGAGGTGCCATTGCCTCTCCATTTCTGTCTCTAGAGAGCTCTGCACACCAGATTCTGAGAGGGAATCCACATTTGCTGCTAATAACTCATGCTTCCTCGCGGGACTCAAACACAGCCCTACATAAGCTGCCTGCTCATTCTCTATTAGAACTCTGATAACAAAGAATGAGCTGAGAGCAGATCAGTTATTTGTCTACTTACTTTTTGACCCATGCGTTTTTTTGGGGTTTTTTTTTACCTATCATTCTCTTCACTTCTCGAGTGTGCCTACTTTACTTACCAACAGCCCATCCCATCCAAGGCATTGTCTTATCTCCCTTACCAAAAAGGAATGTACCAGTACAAATACTGTAAATAGATACACTGATTTTAAAATTTATGTAGATTGGCCAAAGAACTCGAATAGCTAAAACAGTTTTGAAAACTAAGACTAAAGTGGGAGGAGTCAAATTCCTCAAATTTAATATTAAAATACAGTAACCAAAACATTGTGGTATTGGTGAAGGGGATGGACACACAGATCAGTGGAACAGAAAAAAAGAGTTCAGAAATAGAGTGACACACACATGGCCATTGATTTTTGACAAAGGTGCTAAAGAAATTCAATGGAGAAAGGATAACTTTTTCAACAAATAGTGTTGGAACAATTGTCTATCCATATGCAAAAAAAAACCCAAAAAACCTTGACCTATATGTCATACTTTATATTCAAGATACTCAAACTAGGTTGTAGATCTAAGTATAAAACATGAAACTCTAAAAGTTTTAGAAGAAAAGAGGAAATATTCTGAACTTGGGAGTGGGCAAAGTGTTCTTAGACACGACACCAAAAGCAAGATTGATAAAAGATTTGATATATAGGACTTAATCAAAATTAAAAAATTTTTTGCAAAAGACAGAACTTAAGGAAACACGCTACAGACTAGGAGAAAGTATTTGCAAATTAGATATCCAACGAAGAACTGTATCCAGCATATATAAAGAACTCCCAAAAATCAGCAAAAAAGAACACAACAAATGTAATTTTAAAATGGTCAGAGACTTGAACAAATACTTCACTAAAAAGGATATAAAGGTCCAGCTAGTAGCGCGTTGGTTAAACGCTGGCTTCAGAAGCCAGCAGCCCTGGTTCGGGTCCCACATATGAGGGCCAGTGACACTGCCCTCAAAAAAAAAAAAAAAGGAGGGCAAATAAGCAATGAAAAGATGTCAAACATCTTTTATCATTAACCATTAGGGAAATGCAGAGTAAAACCATATATAGTGGGATATCTACAGACCGGTTGAATGACTAAAATGAAGAATACTGACACTGCCAAGTGCTAACAAGGTTGTGGAGCAACTGGAACTCTCTTATATATTGCTTATATTGCCAAAGGAATGCAAGATACTAGAGCCATTCTGTAAAACATTTTGGCAGTTTCACATAAAATTAAATATACACTTACCATAAGACCTAGCAGTACCACTCCTGGGTATTTATGCTAGAGAAATGAAAGCTCTGTTCATATTAAAACCTGTGCACGAATGTTTAAAGTGGTTGTATTCACAGTTATCAAAAACTGGAAACTCCCCAAATGTCCCTCAGTAGGTGAATGGATAAACAAACTGTGATATATTATTGCTGAATAACAGCAATAAAAACAGATGAACTATTGATTGATGGCACACAACAACTTGGGTGAATCTCAGAGACATTATGTTGCGTGGAAGAAGTCAGTCTCAAAGATTATATACTGTATAACCCCATTTATGTCACATTCTGGAAGACAGATAAAGTGATGGAAAACAGATCAGTGGTTGACAGGGTTAGGAGTGGGGAAGGATGTGAGCACAAAGGGATAGCACAAGGGACTTTTTTGGGGTGGGGAACTGTTTTATGTCTTGATTCTGGTGGTAGTTACACAAATCTATGTATGTGTAAAATTCATGGAACTGTGCACCCAAAAAAGTTTTACTGTAAGATAATTTAAAAAATAAAGGATTTTTAAATTTATGGGGGCATAAAAAACTATGTGTTCTTACAGTTTACATGTCAAGTTGTGTGTGTTCAGAATAACCCCTGGCTCCTTGCCTTAGCATTTCCGTTGTAGATGTGTCCTGTCACATTTTTATCCACCAACCTTCTGAGTTCTTCCTTTGGTGTGGCCTCAGCTGCATCATTCCTTTTTAGATTCTCTTTGGGTTTTCTACCCATTACTGTCTCTAGGCTACATCCTGAGCCTCTAAAATGTGCCGCGGGGGTGGGACCAGCAAGGTGTTCTTGTGCCCTGTGCTCACTGTTAAAATGAACTTAGCCATTCTGCCTCCTAGTGCTGTGAGCCCCCTCCAGTTGTCAGTCTCCCAAGTGACCTGACCTGGTCCTGGTCCATAGCTCCCTGCTTGGTTTCATGCCTCATTGGCATTTCAGTGAAGGAACTTATTCTTGCAGGCTGTAGAAAATCTCCAAGTGGCATTGCTTGAATGCACATCCTAATTGTAGTGCCTGCTCCATTCTGCCCAGTGGGAGTTGCAAACAGCCTTTATGCAGTCAGATTTTTCTTGGAACCATTCTCAGGTGGCTGCATTCCTCCTGAGGATTTGTCTCATTAAGCTATTAGAGTGGACAATGGAGGCACATGAGTGGGTGACAGCAGGCTGCTCTGTTGGGACACAGGATAAAAAGGCCATAATGTCTTCCTTTATTTCATCTGCTTTGGCTCAAACTCCTAGCAGGGTAAAGGGTTCTAGACAGCTATTGTGTGCCTGCTCCAGTTGCTTTGGAAAAGTAGTTTATTTCACAAGTAGAAAATCCATACCCAAATTAGATACATTGCTATGTAATTGAAGGCAATATCCTTTTACTCACTTCCATATTGTACTGTATAGTACTTCGAGTCTTATTGTTCATGCTACCCTGGCAGTTTTTATTGATCAACAAAAGACAAAGATGGCTTTTGATTCTTTCCAGATGCTGCAAATTAGAAGCTAGATGTACTACAGATTATTTTGTCACTAAGGAGACGACAGCTTCTTGAGTATTATCTTTCCCTGGGGCATGTTTTTTTTTGCCAACCTTAGGGTTGGAAATACTGTGGTTTTTAAAAACAATAATAACCTAACGGCATTTTTGTTGTCATTACTAAGCATGCTGAAGATGACCACTGGAGAAAATTATTTCCCTTTCAGTTCTTTGTCTGTTTTACTCTTAGAGTCTTAGAGATAAAGCGAGAAGTATACAAGCAAGCAAGTGGGGGAGGCATGGCATAAAGAGATTAAATCCATTGTCATCATTAGGCAGAGCCTCTCATATCATAAATTCTGTTTCAAGACTTGAAAGGAAGGAGCATTTTAAAGCACTTTGGTAGCCAGTGTAGTGAATCCTAGATTTTAGTTATTACGAACAGAATGCTCCCTTGCTGCTAATTTCTTTTGTCAAAAATGAAAACCCACTTACCATTTCATGTAAAAATCTCCTACATATTTAAAATAGTTAGGTTTAGATATATTTTCCCCCTCAGAGAAAGGATTTCCATCCATTTAACAGTTCTTTACCAAAAAAGACCTGTTTTATGAATTCAGATAATTTTCATTTTTTCTTAGATTTTTCTCTAAGATTAACTTTTCTTTAGGTTATAGAGCCTCAAATTAAATTCATGTCCAAAAGGACTTACCGCCTACTGCCACACATGGTGCCAGAGTGTGAATAATAAAGGTTCAGTCTTCAAAGAGCATGTGGTACGTTAATACTTCTTACGAGTGAGTTCGTGTAGTTGCTTTATGTCAGGAATGTGTAATGAAACAGGCCTATGCTCTTCATATACATCTCTTTATTTCCAGATTCTGTTTTTAGTGACAGAGAAAAAGGAAGCAGGCATCCCAGCACTTTTTCTTTCGGACAGCTGCAATGACCAAAATACCCTATTACTTGGCACTTGATGCCAGAAGGGCATTTTCCCCCACAGCGTGTCATGTGATGGCCCCCACAGCCCTGTGGGGTGAGCAGGACAGCTGCCGATACCCATTTTCAAGATGTGGCAGCAGAGGCCCGAGAAGTGAAGGGACTTGCTGGATATCATAGAGGCTGTGATTAAAACTCAGTCTTCTGACTGCTAGATCAGTACATTTTTCTCCAAAGTAGGTGTCCTTAACCTTGTCAGATCTGATGGCCTCTCTCTAGAACTCTTCTGAAGAGAAAGTCAAAGTTAATGTAAACAACACATAAATTCTTAGAGGTAACATAATTTTCTAAGCATACTACAAAACAGAAATAAAGAGGTAAAGGGAAATGATTCACAAAGCTTGGGTATTTCATGTAAATGGATGGGCATATCTACCCGAGAAGGTGGAAGGAAGTAGTCAGATGGCTGGTCCCCCACGTAGCATCGCCATGACGCAGTGCCAGAGGCAGGTGGTGCAGGCTGCTGTGTGGCGACAGAAGAACCACATGCACGTGGTCCCAACGGGGACGTGGTTTTCCAGACCAGTGAACGTGCTTGGTAAAGTTCTGAGCACAACCAAGTACAATCTACATGGTGGCTACATCCTGGAAACTCAGATTACATTAGATATGTGCAAAAAATACTTGGGAGTTTTTTTGTAAAATGAGTTAGGGTCTAGTCTCAGATCATTAAAAACCGGTTCTCACCTACGTGTATGTCCCATGGGTCACTGAGAAGCCTGTGCATTGCAGATAATGGTGTGTTGCTAAACCAGCTCTCTTGAGTAAAAAGTACCCTGATTTATAGCATTTGCTGATTTCTGTGCTGTAGACACTCCCATAATGACTGATTTCAAACTACCAGAAGATACTAGCTCACAAAATTCCTTCAGATTTAACCATCAGCATAGTAGGGGCCAGCTCCAGGACCCTGTGTACTCCACAGGACATCTAGCATCTCTGGCTCTGCCCTGTAAATGCCAGTTCGGTTCCCCAAATCATTGTGACAATAAAGAAGTGTCATGACAAAAGTTTCCAAAACAGCCCCTTCAGGGGCAGTATTGCCCCCATGGAGAACCAGTGCAGTCAGCTCTGATGGTATTGTCTGGTGTACTGACCTCACCAAATAGCAGGTGCTTTATGTGGTACTCACCCCCATTTATGTGGTATTTACCCCCTACTATATGTGGTACTCCCCCCCCAGTGTATGTAGTGCTCATCCCCTACTGTATGTAGTACTCACCCCCCAATGTGTGTGGTACTCATCCCCTAGTGTATGTGGTGCTCATCCCCTACTGTATATAGTACTCAGCCCCCCAGTGTGTGTGGTACTTATCCCCCAGTGTGTGTGGTACTCATCCCCCTAGTGTATGTGGTACTCATTTCCTAGCGTATATGGTACTCATCCCTTAGTGTATGTGGTACTCACCCCCCAGTGTGTGTGGTGCTCACCCTCTAGTGTAAGTGGTACTCATCCCCTAGTGTTTGTGGTACTCATCCCTTAGTGTGTGTGGTACTCATCCCCCAGTGTGTGTGGTACTCATCCCCCAGTGTGTGTGGTACTCATCCCCCTAGCGTATGTGGTACCCATCCCCCAGTGTGTGGTACTCATCCCCCAGTGTGTGTGGTACTCATCCCCTAGTGTGTGTGGTACTCATTCCTTAGTGTATGTAGTACTCACCCCCCAGTGTGTGTGGTACTCATCCCCCAGTGTGTGTGGTGCTCACCCTCTAGTGTAAGTGGTACTCATCCCCTAGTGTTTGTGGTACTCATCCCTTAGTGTGTGTGTGGTACTCATCCCCCAGTGTGTGTGGTACTCATCCCCTAGTGTATGTGGTACTCATCCCTTAGTGTATGTGGCACTCACCCCTAGTGTATGTGGTACTCAACCCCCAGTGTGTGTGGTGCTCACCCCCTAGTGTAAGTGGTACTCATCCCTTACTGTATGTAGTACTCACCCCGCAGTGTATGTGGTACTCATCCCCCTAGTGTATGTGGTACTCACCCCCTAGTGTATGTGGTACTCACCCCCTAGTGTATGTAGTACTCACCCCCCAGTGTATGTGGTACTCATCCCCCTAGTGTATGTGGTACTCACCCCCTAGTGTATGTAGTACTCACCCACCAGTGTAAGTGGTACTCATCCCCTAGTGTGTGTGGTGCTCACCCCTGCTCTCTCAGGCTTCCTATTCTTGCTCCAGGGAGACATGAAAAGTACTGAATGGTGCTGCAGTGCTGGCCCCAGTCTGTGAAGCAGGTCTGGCTATGCCCTGCTGGTGACCAGGAGCAAACCCCTGGTACCCACACTCCTGATAAGTCCAGGGCAGCCACAATTAGGACACTTACCCTGTCTTGCCTCTCCTAGCTCTATCGCTTTGATCTGAACAGGACTGCCACTCAGAAAAGGACTCATGCTTCCTGGGCCCAGTGCCTCTCCACAACCCAGTTCCTCACCTAAGAAGATAACAAATGGCAAAGTTACTCAAGTGAGTCTTCTCAATACTGGAGTGGCTGCACAGTATGCACCACAGAAGCAGAGTAGCAAATAACCTATATAATGGACAAGTGGGATCGATTCACAGGACCCTGGGAAACTTGAGAGCAAGCTGCAAACATAGTCCTAAATACTGATAAAAATGCAGGAGGTAGATGCAGTCAGTTTTAGTAAAGAACATTTGGTTTAAGACCTGTGCTACAAAAGACTAAAGGATCTTTTCTTTCCTGCCTTAGTGTACACTTGACTCTGAAGTGGCTGTGAGAGTGGGTGGAGAGTTCTTCTTTGACCCTCAGCCTGCAGATGCCTCTAGAAACCTGGTGTTGATTGCAGGAGGAGTCGGAATTAACCCTCTGCTTTCCATCCTGCGGCACTCGGCGGATCTCCTCAGGGAACGGGTAAACAAAGGAAGTGGATACGATATAGGAACAATAAAACTATTCTACAGTGCAAAAAATACCAGCGAACTCCTGTTTCAGGTAAGGGAGATAGGTATGTTCCATAGCTTTCTGTGAGCAAACTTGTGTTTTGATATTACTTGTCCACAGAACTTGCCTCTCTCAGTTCTGTCTTCTCTGTAACAGTTCAAACAAAAGGCCTGACCAGGCTTAGCCAGGTTCGAATGAGAATTAACCAACAAATCTCACCCAGGACAATTAAAATAGCTAGTGTCGAGGAAGCTCCTAGTGACATGACAGGAGAGGGCGGGGCTGGTGGGCCTCAGTCTAGAAGTGGATGGATAGAAATGTCACCATGGCCGTGACACTCTGTAAAGAGTCAAGCGTCTTACAAGTGGGCTCATGTGTTAACAGGAGTAGGTGAGACCTACACAGTTTGGACCCAGCTGGGTAAATGAAAACCTCATCAATTGCTTCTGTTGAAACTAAGCTTTCATTCTGGATTGTTTTGCAGCTGCAAAGGATGAACAAAAGAATAGAAACAGTTAAAAGACACAACTTTGGTCAGTGAAACTGCTGCTTAATTGCCAAGGCTTGAGAAAAAGGGAAAAGAAAAAACTCCCGGAGACTTAGTAATACGCTTGTTAGCATGTTCAGATTTCAATTAAAGCCAAATAGCCCTGTGTGCTCCGAAAGCTCCGGCCTGCTCGGCTGCAAACAATCTCTCTAAGTGGAGCGCACGAGCGGCCGACGTGTGCAGAATGGGAGGCGAGGTTCGATGCCAGTGGTGGTGCACATCTGTACTGATTTTTTTAAATTGTAGTGTGACCAAATATGTTTGACATTCCAGAAAAATATCCTCGATTTAGTAAATGAATTTCCTGAGAAGATTGCATGCAGTTTGCATGTTACAAAACAGACTACACAGATCAGCACAGCACTCAAGCCTTATATCACTGGTGAGTCCCTACAGATATTTTGACTATCTCCACAGAGTTAGTTGGTTGAATGTAGATGCTTTGTTGTTGGGGCTTGCTGCCTGGGATTGTCAGTACTTGAGGAATTGAGAGATGATTCATGATGGAAAAATGAGAGATTTAGTTGGATTTACTTACTACATACAGGTTTCCTACTGCCCAAATTAAAAAATTATTTTCCACATTTTTTAGGGGACCTTAGTATCTTCACTGTAATGTGCATACAAAGAATTTCTATTCCAGCTTTGACTGAATCAATGCCATTTACCTTTAATAGTGATTTAAATGACTTGTGGTTTCCCCAGCCTGGTAGAATTTTGCACAACACAGTTTCTTTACTTTGCTGAAGGCAGGTTTGAATCTCTACCGGAGATCAGTAAACTAACTGGTCCTGTCTGAAGAAGGCATTGTGCTTCATTTCCCACTTTACTTGCCATAAGTTTAGGAAACCTGGAGATGCCCTCTGCTCAGGTCAGGCCCCAGATGCCCACAGGAGCCATTGTGTGCATGACTCAAGACTAGATTCACTAACCTTGAGTTACTGAGAATAAAAACACTGTTGCTGAGTTGTCCTTAGTCCTTCCTCATTTCAATACAAACATGTCAGGCTTCACTTGGTGTTTATTCTGTTTCTTGATAGAAGGAAGAATAACGGAGAAGGAGATAAGAGATCATATTTCAAAAGAGACTTTATTCTATATCTGTGGCCCACCTCCAATGACAGATTATTTCTCCAAGCAACTGGAAAACAGCCATATTCCTAAAGAACACATTTGCTTTGAGAAGTGGTGGTAGCGAGTGGGCAGAGGTAGAAGAGAGAAAGCTCTGAGAGCCACCCAGGACAGTCACAGATATTCTATGACTTGTGGCCAGATGAATTTACCTCCACTCAGTCTTATTTTCTAAGGCTTTGAACTAAGTGACAGAACTAAGTGGAGAATAACAGAAAAACCAAATGACCTAAATGATAAATGTTTTGCAAGGACTCCATTGATTAAACTATTTTTTATTGTATTGACTTTCTTTTATTCATAACTGATTATCTCATGATGTACTTGAATTGGTCAATATAGATTTTCTTGCCCCGGGGATGGGAGGGAAGATAGAAACTTACATTGAATCATGAAAATGTGGTTTTGTGTGTGAAATTCAGGCTGTCTTTAAATTATTTGACAGCAGCTTACTATCTTATGTCCAATAAACTTATAATTTAAACGTGTTCTTAATAATGTTACTGTGGAAATTCTTTCTACTTAACGTCTTAGTTGACCGCACTGTGGCCTGCAGCCTTGCTGCTTCAGACCATCAGAGTCGGGTTTGGAAATAGAAAATTGTTAGGAAAGCTGCTTTAGGGAATTGAATGACCAGCATATTTGCTTAATGTTAATGAATATCCTCAGTATGTGTCCTGACTAATTGTTAGTTCCTTCTCAAATGAAACCCTTTGTGTGTTCTGTGACTTGGCTGCCTGCCATCCCACTACATGTAGGAGGCGGCTTCTTGGGGGGACAAAGGCATTGGTGGCTGCCATGTTCCACGTTGAATCTGCCTTCGGCGACCATGCTCTCTGGCTGTGGAAATGTGCTCAGGATTGATTAGGGGGAATAGAGCTCCTCAGTCTTTGATTTCATCCCTTCACCAGGGTTGTTCCTGGCAGCAGCAGCTCCTCAACGTATACTTGTTGAATGACCGAAAGAAAGAAAAGACAGTTGAATTCCTTGCTAAGCCTGGGTGGGGAGGCAGTCCCCAGAATGGGGAGAGAGAGTGGTGGAGCCTTGGCGCAAGGCTGCCCTGGTGAGGCCAGGCCGTTCATTCTGTGACAGTCTCCGGCCCAAGGATGCCTGCTTAGAGGACACTGAGGACACAGGAAGTCTGGGAAGAAGGCAGCCCAGTGCTGGAGACCCAGGAGTTCCAGTCGAGAAGATCCTGTTCTGGAGAGAAGACCGTTTGCCCCTCTGATCTCTCTGGCTGCGGGCCTCACAGGGACTTCAGGGCTTAAATACAGCATTGATTTACGGACCTGTTGATGGCTGGCGTCACCATCCTAGCCTCTACCCGGTTTTGAATTTTATCAAATTTTAAGCAGAGATCAGTTGTCAGCCTCTTTGATCCCAAATATGAATTCATTGGGGAGAAAGAGAGGCCATTGACTTGATAGAAATATCAGAGTCCATTCAAGGCAGTTATCCTCAGTGTTTCAGAGGCAAGGGGAATGTGAGACGCCTTGGCCGCCATAAGACTCCTTAGGGCGTCCCAAAGTGTCCAGGCTGAGAACTGGGCTTTAGGACTGAGTGCTCGAGAGCCTCACAGCCTGGTGAGCATCAGGGACGTGAGAGCAAGGGGCTCTTCTGCCAACGGGAGCCGCAAAGGTATGGAGGAAACGGCCACCCTGGGCCTCTGTGCAGGGACTGGAGGTGCAGGGAGAGCATCTGCAGTGTAGCCTGGGAGGCGTGCCGCCCACTGCTTCCATCCAACCAACACCGCAGCCCGTGGGCCTGCTGTTGTCATAGAGCTAGGGCCGCCTGGCCTGGAGATCCCAGCTCTGCCCGCCACCCTGCCAGTGACTCACAGTCACCGTCTGTAAACTGCTGAGATGGGCCAGGTCGTGACCTTGGCCAGGACTCGAGTTGCTTCCAGCTCATTCCTGGTGCTGAGAGCTGAAGTGTATTTCTGCTCTGCTGGCCAAGAATGTCCTGTTGCCTTCGCTTGCCAAGCCAGCCAGGATCTCTTTGGTACTCACACTGAGCTAACTCCAATCAGGATGCCGTGGTACCTGACAATGGAGACTGGAGAGAGCTCTTGAGCCAGACTGTGTGGGTTCAAATCCCAGCTGTGCCACTTACTAGGGAAATGACCTTGAGCAAGTCACTTAACTGTATGGTGCCCCAGTTTGTGGTTACACACGCGTATGCGCACACTGGCACCTGCATATACAGATAATACCACCTACCTCATAGGACTCTTAATTTCATCCTTGTAGGATTAAATGAGATAACGGAAATAAAATACTTGGCAGAGCACTACATGTGCGTATAACTAATTTGCTGTTGCTTGTCCTGTTCAGAAAGGATTTCAAGAGGCTGGGTGGCTTAGGTGTAGTTCACTAACCTATAACCTTCATGTGGGTAGGGCCCTGTCTTGTTCACTGTTTGGCACATAGTAGGTACTTAATTAACATTTCTTAGGTGAACTGATGAGGTGTATTAAAGGAATTCTTAAGGATTCTTTCATGTCTTGAAAAGATGTTTCTTCTTGTGATATGAGACCCTTCCACAATCAACTTGAGAGAGGTTAAGTTGATGTATGAATCTGTCCCAAATTTTAAGTGTTGGTATGAGTACCAGTGCTCACCAGAAAATGGGTCAAATACCCGGTATTTCCCAAATAGTCCACCATCAAAGGGGCTTTCTATGAGGCACAGAGCACTAACTTCCAACCAACAGGACGTCTACAGGTGGACATCACACTCTGAGAGAAGGATGTCCCCTGGGATCCTGGTTATAGTGAGTAGCCTCTACTTAAAAAAAGAAATCTTAGGAAAGTTTTCAAAGATACCAAAGTAAAGAAGACAGTAAAATGAACTCCTATGCATCCATTACCCAATATCAGTGACCATCAACATTCTGCTATTTATTTTTGTCTTTGTGTTGTGTTGTTGCCTGGTGTATTTTGAAGCAAATACTCAAAATTATATCATGTCACCTGTAAATTCTTCAATATTGATCTCTTAACAGACACATCTAGGGCCAGAATCATACTTAACACAAGTAACAGCGATTCCTTAATATAATCTAAGACCTTTCTGTGTTGTTTTCCTCCATTGTCTTAAAGTCCACACATTGTGTTCAGTTGATAATGTCTTTTAAGTTTCTTTTAAACCGTGGCACCCTCCCCCCACCACACAGACACGTTTCACCCTCCTCATTCATTTGTTGAAACTGGGTCAATTGTCCTATATACTGTCCCACATTTTGAACCTGGCTTACTGTATCCTCAAAAGTGTCATTTAACATGACCCTCTATCTGTATTTCATGTAAACTGGTGATTAGATCTAGAGCTTATTTAGACTCAGATTCAAGGTGGGTTTTTTTTTGTTTTGTTTTGTTTTTTGTTTTTTTTGCAAGACTGCCTTATAAGTGGTGGTGTGTACTTCCTATTTCACACATGAGGAGGCACGTAATGTCTGATTTTCTCACTCTTAGTGTTATTAAGATTGATCAATGGGTTCAACTTTTGTCAGCCCAATCCATCCAATAAACTTCTCTATCAACCTTTCACCTAATTATCTTAGTAGCTGTTGAGCATTGCCTATACCTATTTTGTTAAGGATTAATTGTCCATTTCTATCATTTTTCCTGCACTTATTACCTGTGATTCTTCTACAAAGAACTTTCCCTCATTGACTTTGTCCTGAAATGAGTCTGAACAGGAAAGACACTGTTTGATTCTTTCCCCTTATTTATCAGGTAGCCTGCTCTGAGTTGGTGCCCTAGCAACCTCCAGAGATGACCAGTGAGATTTTTTTAAGTATCATGAACTTCTGGCTTTTTATATATTGATTGTTTTCATCTATTTTGGTCAGTTTTTCTATGTTCAACTTGTTTTAGGTGGCCCTGTTGTGTTGGTCGTCCACACTAGGTCCTGGGTGTTGGTGAAGTTTGGGGCTCTTAGAGTCACAAAAATGTGCTCTGATAAACAGGAAGAAGGAAAAGGAGATGAGTGTGGTGCCAGGAAGCCACAAGAAAGTGTCTTGAGGAGTGTCATGCTACTGATATGACAGGAGGGATGAATTCTGACGAGCAGCCATTGATTTAGCAACTGGAAGGTCATTGGTGATCTTGATTAGATGGATATTAAGAGTGAAAACATTAGAGTGGGTTTAAGAACACCTGGGAGGAGGGGCTGGCCGAGTGGTGCGGTGGTTAAGCGCTGGCTTGGGAAGCCAGCGGCCCTGGTTCGGGTCCCATATATGAGGGTCAGTGACACTGCCCTCAAAAAAAAAAAAAAAAGAACACCTGGGAGGAAATAAATTGTAATGAGTGAATATAAGTCATAGTTTCAAATAATTTGTAATGGGGAGAAAGATGGGATGATAGCTGGAAAGGGAAATGGAGTTAGGGGAACTCCATTTCTCTTTACTCGTTTTAAAAATTTTTTTTGTTCTTAAAATGATTTTGAAATATTTTAGATTTATAGAAGAATTGCAAAGAGAGTACAGGTTTCCCATATACCCTTTACCCAGCTTCCCTGAATATCAACATCTTATATAATCATGGTATAGTTATGAAAACTAAGAAATTAACAGTATAGTTAAATTAGTACAGTACTATCAACTAAACCAGTTTTTTGTTTGTTTTTTATGTTTTGTGTTTTTTTTAGCTGAGCCGTCCTGCCACCTGTTGGCAGCTTAGCAGCAGCTCAGCTTGGGCTGGGCATCGAACTGCTGTTGCTCAGAGCGCAGCTTGCACTCTTGAGCAAATTCAACTAATGCAGTCACTCGGCCGGCTGTTGTTTGATTTTTAAAGATGAGATAAATAACAGCTTGATTGTATGAAAAATTATGAAAGAGTCATTCAGTGGGACACCAGCTGGAGAGGTGACGACTTTTTCTAGAGGATAATGAATTTGTTAACTGTCATTTATTGAGCATCTATGATGTGTAGTCACTATTCTAGAAATTGAAGATAGGAAAGTATAAGACAAAGGTTATCTTGAAGAGCAAGTTAAATACTTCGGGGAGCTATTTTTTTTATGAGGCTAAAAAGTGATAAAAGCTATCTCCTACAAAGAAACATATTGAGTACTGAGAACATTTCAACAAGATTGAAAGTAAAAATGCTCTGGGGAAAATAATGCTTTTTTGCAGCTATCACTAGTTGAAAGAGAAGCTGTGGAAGACGGATGTCTGGGCAAGTCATTGGAATGATGGAATCCTGTGGGTGGAGTGTGGAAGGGGGTGGTGGGGAAAGATACCCACGCTCTGGAAACAGTGCTCAGGAGAATTATTATTGGATGCATAGCTGCATGTGTGTATGCACGAGCATGTGCAAATACAAATATGAGCATGCATGCAGTGATTGTCAATCAGTGCCCAATGTTATGTGCCTCTGCCTGAGGTTTTTTTCTTTCCGAATGGAAAACAGCAATTTCCTTTATTCCTGGGTATTGCAGATGATCATATGCTGATAATTTAACCTGAGAGTTGTTATTTCATTTTATTTTAAATGAAACTCAAAAGAAGTTTACTGTTCTCATCTTAGAGAAATAGTGAGATGTCTCGTGTTTAATATTTCTCTTTGCTAATATGTGCACACACACAGCACATGTGGTGATGACAGATACAGATATCTACTCACCATCAAATTAAGGCATGCGTTTTAAAATGGTTTGTGCTCAGAAACCTGGACTTTCCTACTTGGCGGGAGCCATCTTGGTCAGTCTGTTCTGAGTTATTAAAAACCCTGCAGGTGTCCATTAATATAACCTAGTCTCTTCCATCTCATCCTCATGTCCCATTTTGTTATGCTTGAGCCTACCAACATTTTTGTCTCTTTTGTTCTTTTTTTTAATTACCTGATACATATGATTGTAAAAAATCAAATAACGTAACAGTATGTACACTAAACACTCAAGTCCTCTGATGCCCCACCCCACTCCCTTGCCTAGGATGACCTGTATAAAGAGCTTGCTAGGTATCCTTTTAGACATTTCACAGTGTATTAACCTTGTACATGTATGCGGGTGTGTGTGCTTGTGGGTTTCTTTCTTTTAACACTCCAAATTATAGCTATTTATTATATATACCATAATGTACTTAACCGTATCTCTATGACAGACATTTAGATTGCTCCCAGTTTGGGGCTATCACAAACAATATTGCAGCAAACTCACTTATTCGTATAATTTTTATGCACATATTCCTATAGAGTTTCTAGAAGTGTCATTTCTGGATCAAAAATTGACAAGTATTGCCAAATTACTCTATAAAATGCCTAATTTATTTATATTTTAATAAAGTATAAAAGTATTCATTTCCCTACTTTCTAGCAACACGAGAGATTCTAAATCCTTAAACTGTTTTTACTTGTCTGTTAGGTAAAAAAATTAATTTCCTGTTTTCTCCCTAGCATTTTTTTCCTAAAATGTTTTAGCCATTTCTCTTTCTTTTGAGAATAGTGTTTGTTCACATTTTATGTCCATTTTGATGTCTGACTGATTTGTAACTCTTTATAAAATTGAACGAATGCTAATCCTTTGTCTATTTATTATTTGTACTGCAAATATTTTTTCCCTGGAGAACTCAGTTTTTACTGAGTTCTATTCGTTCTAACTTATACCAGAGTTTAAATTTATATATAATCAAGTATGTCAGTGTTTTTCCTGGGCCTTTATGAATATATTTTCTTCAAATACTTTTACAGGTATTTAATCCATTGGGGATTTATTTTTGTGCTTGATGGGAGACAAGGATCTGTTTTATTCCTATAGCTCTCCAGTTGCCCAACACCATTTATCAAATATTCCACACTTTTCCCTAGTGATTAGAAATGCCTCCTGTATCACATAATAAATTTCCATCTACAGATGGATGGATTTTTTTTCCCCCCTACATTCTCTACTCTGTTCCATAGGTCTCCTTAGTTGTTCCAGTTCTATATCACATTTTAATTACTCTAGGTTTTTAGTATAGTCTATATTTTTTACACTCTTCACTCCACCCCCCTTTTTTCATTAGTCTGTATTTTTTACACTCTTCACTCCCCCCCCCTTTTTTTCATCTCCAGGTGATTTACACACAAACAGATATTTTTTTTAAAAAATATTTTATTGGGAATTGGGGGAGGGGGACAGACAAGTTGTTGTCCTTTTGTTCTTCAATCTAGTGTGGAGGACGTCGCTTCCCTGCCCATGTTGGTATTATCATTGCGTTCTTCCGGGGTAAGGCAGTCGCTCGCCAGCCATTGGACCGCACTCACAAAAGTGCACGCCAGCTGCTGGCCAGCCCTGCTGCAGCCTATGCCATCGCTGGCGACTCACGGCAGCTCAGCTCCAGGTTGAGCTGTTGTTCACCATCTTAGCTGTAGAGGGCGCAGCGTTACTGGTCTATGCAGGATCCGAACCAGGGTCCTGCTGCTCAGAGCTGGTGTCCCAAGCCAACTCAACCAATGCACCACTTGGCCTGCCCACACAAACAGATCTTATGCATAGTGATATAACTTCACTTTCACAGGTAAAGTTATAAAGGAAAACAGGAAATAGTGACTCTGGGGTTACCTGAATTCATTGGTCGGCTTCTATTATCAATTGAACATTACAGCATTTGGTGAATACTTTGTTTTATCTCATTAATTGCTCCACAACAACTATGTGAAGTAAGCAGAGTGAATGATGCTCTCCCATTAAGGGAATTGAAACAGAGTGGTTACTTTGCCCAATCTCACATAGCTGGGGAGTGATAAAGCCAGACTTATGGGATCTTGTCTCTTTCTGGTCTTGGAAGACTTTCCTCTCCACAGACTCAGACTTGGGCTTGTTCCAAAATCCTCCCACCACTAACAGAGTGGGCTTGCCTCCATGTGTTTTTTTTTAGAAAGGCTCAACCAAAACTCCCCATGGCCAGAACATCACAGTTAGTGAGAATTTTTGAAAATCTGGCTAGGCCTCTCTGTTTTTAGAGACTGTAGGAGTCTAGAGAACAGAATCAAAGAATGGGACAAAATTTGGTTGGCTGTATGACATGATGGAATAACATGGCGCCAGGCATCAAGATACCTAAACTGGCCCTATTCTACAACTGCTGCTTTCATGTCTCCCTCCACCTCTCTCTGTACCTGGCTTTCCTTGTCTGTCCATTGGGTAGGGCGAGGCAATATAAAATCCCTTTTAGCTTTACCATTCTACAATGTCACAATGGAAAAGTGGGCCTTAGAAATCAAGGGGAGTTGAGATTGACCATTCAGATGAAAGATGATGGAGTGTCTTAACTGTCTTCAAATATTTGATTCAATTGTTGCAATGAGTGTTGTTTGCATCTCGAATGTTGACATAATAAGAAATTGCCTTGGACTGAAGCAAGCAAAAAGTTAGTTCTCATATACAGAACTTTTGGATATATTGCTGATTAAATTCTGGAGTTGGGCCCCAAGAGAAATGGTGGATTCACCATTAATAAGAAAGAAAATGGACAACATTTGCCTATGGAGTTTGGAGTGGACTGGACTGAGGCAGGGGCTGAATTGAGAGTTCTCCAGCTTCATAAAAGGAAGAGTTTTAGGCTGTTATTAGGCATTTTGTGAATCCAGAAACTGGTGAGCTGGCTGGTTGTCCTTCCTTCCAAGATGACCTCCTTGTTCTTTTTATTGAAGAATCAACAAGATGTGAGATATCTAGGACTGAAAGTTCACAAACATAGAGGTCCATTACAGGAAGCATTTTGACATTCACCCTGATGAGGGAAATATATTTCTTACCAACGTTAAGCCTTTATATTATCTAGAGGCAGCAGAAAAATCCAGAGCCATACTGAACTTAATGACTAGTGAGTAACACATTTAAATACATTAGTGTAAGTTTTATTGCATTCGTTATAGGGTGAAACCTTTTATTTCTTTTTTCACAAGTCAACCAAAATGGAATCTGTGTTCTTAAACATTCGCTGGGGTGAATGAATCCCTTTAGTCCATTTTCAAGGCATGGTCCTGTAGTGGACAGCCTTGGCTGTAATTGTCAGCATCACCATTAAAAATCATTTTGGGGGCCGAACTCAGGCCCTGCCCCTCGGACCCAAGGCAGTTTCTTTTTGTACAACCACAGACCTTACCCATGGCATCTCCGCACCAGCTGTCTCTTATTTCCCAGCCCCCTCCAACAATTAAAGACATCGTTCTTTGGGTCTTAAGGAAAGTGTCAAGACTTATGTTTTAGGGATTTTGTAAAATAATGTGGAGGTAGTCCTTTAAGTCCTGAGAAATAATCCATGAGACTGGTTCTAGAAATGTTCCAAGCAACAGCAAAATCACTGGAGTATTTATTACTCTGAGGAAATGCCTTTGATAAAGACAGTACTCACCTGTTTCTGGTATGGTAACTTCCATACCTCCTTCACTCTCCAGTCAATTGTAAAATTCAGTCAATTTTCACTCAATTACTACCAAATCTGTCCCCTTCTCCCCCTCTCCACTGAGGTGCAAACTGCCAGCACTTTCACCTGGACTAAAGCCCTGGACTTGTACCTCTTCATCCTCTGCCCCCCCACCCCCACCCCCACCCCTACATACCAACTTCCTCATTTAGCAGCTGAGGTCTTTTATAAATACAACTCTGTTATTTCCCTGTTTAAAACTGATCAACGGCCTCCCATGAGGGTTAGAATCCTTACCATGGTTGCATCTGGCCCCTTTCGTCTCTAACCCCATCCCTGCTACTCTGCCCCTCCCCTGCCACACACATACACTGCAAAACTGCCTTAACGGACTTTTTCTAGTTACTGGAACATGACAAGCTTCTTTCTTCAGAGCTTTCCCTTTTCAATTATGCTCCTCCTCGTTACCAACACTTACATGGCACTTAACGGTGCCAGCCATTTTCTAAGCATCTTGCATCTATTCATTTAATTCTCACAACTATTACTCCCATTTTACAGATGAGGCAACAGAGGCACAGAGGGCTTAAGTAACTTGCCCAAAGCCATACACCTGGTAAGTGGCGGAGTCAGGTTCTAGCCAGGGAGTCTGGCTGCAGAGTCCACCAGGCACACAGAGCCGCTAGGCACACTGCCTCCCTGTGGATGTCCACCTGGTGCTCATGTCTCAGGGCTCAGTCCAAGTCCAACTTCTCCACAATGCCTTCCCTAGCAGGTTACATCTCCCTGTTCCATGCCTTCACGGCATCCTGGACGTCTCCATGGCACTTGCCCAGTTATAACTAGCTGGGGCAGCTACTCAGTTTCTGTTGTAAACTCCAAAGGAGACAGGCTTGGGTCTGTCTTCATTCATTACTGTCTCCCCAGCACCTAGCTCAGTGGTGTAGGCGTTCAAAACTATATATCCGTGTAGTGCGTGATCCCTTCCCTCATGGCTGCATAAACGCACAGGCCTCCCAAGGGGCCCCCTACCTCTGCTGGAGGGAAAGGAAATGCCCTGCCACACTGTCTTGCTGGGTTCAGAGAGCCAGCTATCTGTAACCAGAGTTAATTTTCTTAGTCTGGCTGCAGAAATGATCGTTATCAACAGGAACCTGTGGTGAACATCACTTTGCTTCCTTCTCTGGGGACAGTCATTTCAGAATCCCAGCCAAAGGCTTGGGCCTTGTACTTAAATCTAAAGTTCACATGCTTCCCGGTTCCAAACTCTGGGAGCCAGGTACAGGAAATCCAGACTCTCCTGGGAAGCTGCATCGGTCACCCTGGCAGGTCACAGAGCGGGCAGAGTGCTGATGGCCAGGGGCACACCCTGTACTGCTCACGCAGTCAGCTCCAGCACTTCTGGGAAGGCTGCTGGAGACAGGACTTGCTCAGATGACTGGGGAATCAGCGCTGAGCTGCCTCTGGCCTGCATGTCTGCACCTCCTTTCCCCGCCCCCCTCACCAGCCCCCCTCACCAGCCCTTTCAGGACTTCATCTTTAGTCGCAAATGCTGCTCTTGGCCTGGGCAGGGCCGTGAGCCCCAGCAGGACAGAGCCGTGACTATGCTGCTCCCTACACTTAGTCCCCCAAGGCCAGCACGCCCGCCCCGCACTGGTATGGACGCGACCAAAACATGTTCCATGACTGATGAATTTGAGGTCAACATATTCCTACTAATAAGCATAGTTACATCTGAGAGCTATTCTTGAAAGATGTTTTGTGGTTTAGAAAGGCCATAATTAATATGTACAGAGTACTGATAAAATGTGCTTCGTAAGAAATGAATTAGAATGTCTCCTAATGTTTTTTTTTTCCTTGAAGCTGGTATAATTCTAGTGAAGAACGCTCAATTTGGAGATTAAAACAAAATTCAGGCAAAGATTGTTACTTATAAACCACTAACCAAGATTTTATAAACATTACAGTATTTCTATTAGTCAGGACGGGATATGCTATGCTTCAGTAACAGATCAACTTCAAAATCCCAGAGGCTTCACACGGCAAAGGTTTACTTCTGCCTCGGGCCACAGTCCACTTTGAACTTCGCCAGGGGTGATGGAGATGAAGCGAGGGCTCGGGTTGCATGGGGTATTTCTAAAGTTCAGGCCCAGAGTTGGGAGTTGGCTTACATCACATCTGCTCATGTCCCCTGAGCCAGAACCCTGTCACATGGCCCCCAACTGCAGGAGTGGCTGAGTCGTACAGGAGCCCAGGGGTATTGGGTGAGTACTGATAGCGTCTGCCACATTTATTACCTATTGGCATTATGATGAACTGCTACCCACAGAGTGCTTCCCACAGACCAAGTATGTAACCACATCTTATTAATCCTTGCAAAAATCCAATGAGACGGGTGTTATTAGCCCCGTTTCACACATGAGATTGATGCTTGGAGGTGTGAAGAAATGAACTGGAGGTTACACCTGTAGGTTGCATGCAGTGTTCTAACCAGCTCTGTCTGATCCCAAAGCCGGGCTGGGCTTTCCCGCTACATGAGCCAATATAGAACAGCC
Source organism: Aselliscus stoliczkanus (assembly GCA_033961575.1). Lineage (NCBI taxonomy): Eukaryota > Metazoa > Chordata > Mammalia > Chiroptera > Hipposideridae > Aselliscus > Aselliscus stoliczkanus. The sequence continues at coordinate 97,338,282 of CM066735.1, read as the reverse complement.
TTCCCACTTCATGAAGACAGGTGTGTACTGGCTCTCCATCCCTCACTACTTTCACCTTGTGGCCTTGTGCACTGCAGAGCAATACACCTACCTGCGTTTCTTTAAGCAGGTCTGTTAAGAATTCCTCCTCCGCCTCCCACAACTGCCCTGGGAATGATGCTAACCTCCACCCATTACCCTCTCCTGAACCTCCGGAGGTGAAGAGTGGGTCATGAAAACATTTCATATTGAAAAACTTAGATTTCAGTCCCAGTTTCATAGGAACATCTCTTTTGTTCCTAGGAGACACTCCCACTCCCACCCAACCTCCCTCCCCCGCCACCCGAACCTTTCTTCCACAGGCAAACGACTGGGCCAAAGAACTACCAGAACCCTCCCATGGCACTCAGTTTGGTCCTTCCATGAGGCTGGCCTTGGCCTCCTGGTATCTCAGTGCCTCAGACTCCCTGGAATGCCCTATCCTGCTGCCTGGTGGTAGCAGCGGGCCTATTACAGTCATTTCAGTGACCTGGTCACCTCCCAGAACTCCCTGTTCCTTCAAGACCCGCTGTGATGGTGACAGCCATAAAGACTACCCACCACACGCTCAAGTCTCCTCATGCCAAATACTGCAAGTCTTTGCAGCTTTTAGTGGTCATTGGGGCCTTGTCAGTGCCAACGACAGCCTCAACTATCAGCTGTCACAGGAAAGAGAAATTTCCTTCAGGAATTTGCAGCGCACTTGCGATGCACACATAGGGTGCTGGGACTGGATTTTAGGGACTTGGTTATTTGGCTTTCATAAAAAGCATTGCATTTCACAAGGAGTCAGCTGTGATTTTATTCACAGCAACCCTGTGGCCAATGGGTCTCACCGTTGGCTGCACCTTAAAAATTCCTGTGTGCGGACGGGGTGGGTGGTGATGGTGGTGGCGGTGTTTACAAATCCTGATGTCCAGGCCACTCCCAGTCTCTGGTGTGGGATCTAGGTTATCAGGGATTTTTAAAGCTCTCCCAGTGATTCTAAGGTGCAGCCAATTTGAGAACCGCCTGTGGGAGATTGATATTTTGCCAGATATCAGCAGGGGTGTGGAGAAGTAGAGGAAAAAACAAGACCTTCAGGAATTATTTTAGCCTGGCTCTAAGGCTCAACTTCCTGAAGAATTCAAATTAGCTACAATCACCTTTAATTTTTTTTTCCCACAACAAGTTCAGCCAACATAAATGTCATTTAATTATTGAAGAATGTACCCAATGCTGAGTGGCATAAGGCCATCCACCTAAGGGACGCAGCCTGGGATCGTATGCTTTCAAAATTGTGAAAGATGGGTATTGTTTTTGTCCCAGCCTGCTGCTAACTAGCCTATAGCCATGATCTTCTAACATATGGGCTAAGAGGTAATATTTTTAGTAAATCAAAGTGCTGTACAGATATGCCTAACGAGGATAATTGTGGAAAATGTTTTTAAAAATAGTTCTCTTTGAACAGAGTTTTTCTAGGTAAGTTCTGGGGATTGGGTGAGGGAAGTCTGCTCAAAAATCAAAAGGAAAATGACGGTATAATGTGGCTGTATAAGGGTCAGTAAATACTTTACAAATGTGTCTTATTTTAGCAACCTTGCAAACGGGAAAGACTTGCCTCATTAGAAAATTTACTTAACAACTTGGAAACATACTTAGAAACTGGTGTGGAGCTTTTTGTTTGTTTTCAAAAGGTTTGTCTCTATTACCTTTACGTGGTCGTACCTGAATCCCACTTTCCGTCTTCTCTCTACAAATCCCCAAAAAGCACAGTGTGTTCACCTGGCTCTGCTGTGTCCCACAGGAGTTTCATCTTCTCCAAAATCATCGTGCTTCCAGGAGTTAGAAATGTAGGAAGAATAAATGAGGGATGTGAGGTCGAGTTCTTTGAACACCAAGCTAGGACTTTTTCATTTTGACAACAGTAAATACTCAATACAATGCACTAACTCATAGATGATTTATTGCTTTAAGTAATTAAACAAGAAAGAGAAGAGACAGGCTGTTATTTTGGTCAAGACACTTGGCATCCTCTGTCCAAGGTTTGCCAGTTGCATCTACTTAAAGCCTTAACAATACTTTCTGGACGATAGAAACACGTGATAGCATACACGGGAAACAACTTGGCCAATGATACACTGATTAAAAATAGCACATAAGAAGGATACCCAATCAGACGGGTTGCCCTGAAATAACAGAAAGGATATCTGTTCACGTGATGTGCTGAACACAAAACCTTTAAAACTTTTTTTTTGGCATTAATGCTAACACAGAATACTTTCATGGGCATTCTGCCACAGCCGGGTGCACACAGAATTACCTCTTCATTTCCAGATTTCCAATATCTATGGGAATACTTTGAGAAGAGCCAGGAGGTAGGTCACCTCCCCTCCTCTAATGTCATTTTCTTTGCCAAAGCATCAGGGTCTGGGGGGTTTAAGGAGATAAGAGCAGCTGATAGGGCTCCAGGAATTGTTACAATCACCAAGTAGCTGCAGCAAACAGCCAGGGGTGGCCACTGCCCCAGGCAGGGTGTGGGAGTAGACAGCACACAGCCATGATTTGGAGCCAGGGAGGCCCATGAACTTGACCCAAATGCTCCCTGGAGGCTCTGGGGGGTGGACACAGGCACTGGATGGTCCAGACCCTCCCACTGAGTTGTGACGGAGCCAGGGCTGGGCCTCCAGCTCTGAGGTTTAGCAGAAATAACCTGATCTCTTGCATTCTAACACTGGGGCATTACGACACGTTTCAAATGGATGTGCAGAAACCAACACTGTCAGGGAGCCAGCCAGCCCTTGGAGGGCCTGGGAGAGCTCACAAGGAGAGGTCAAGCCAAGCCAAAGGGTAACACAGGACACCAGGGCAAACCAGTCCCCGACCCGGCTGCTGGCACAGTGCCTTGGGTTGGCCAACTCATAGGGCTTCAGCTCCAACTGCCCGAGACTCAGTTGTCTTCTGCTGTCACGGGCTCTGCAGCCGCTTCCTCAGCACCTCCCTCCCCGGCATCCTCTCCAGGACCCGAGTGCCCCTCACAGCCCCCCGCTGGGGCCCCGCAGTGGCCAGCAGGACCGTTCTGCATGGCGTCCCCCTCCACACAGAGCTGGCTGTCAGGACACAGCTGTTCTCCCGTGACCTCTTGGACCGGGACCTTCATCTCCTCAGGGGCTCCGTCGTCCGACTGCCGGCTCAGCACACAGTTTCCCATGTCTCCTGCTTTGCAAAACTGGTCTTCTAAATTCTTCTCATTTTCTTCTGCCTGTCGCTTGTCTCTGGCACTGAGTTTACCTTTGGATTTCCTCATCTGCCTGCTGTGCATGTCTTCTCGGGAGAATCGCCACTGAAACTAAAAATCGGAGAGGACAGGGATAAATAAATGCAGTCTCTGTGAACCTAGAGATTCACCTGAGGGTCTTCTTGCACTCACACCCACATCACTTTTTGGAGCAAGACACACAGCTCCCAGCATTCATGGGGCAGAATGACCGGCAGCAAACGTCATGGCCCAGACACATCACATCCACCCTGAGAGCTTGCTCGATGCCTTCCATGGAGTGTATTTTAGAGGTGGATTTCAGGGTGTTTTGGGGGCTGATGGGGTACTTCTTTCAACTGGCCCCATGCCAACGGTTTGAAAAGGGAGGCCCTCAAATTCTGTTTGAATGAGCAGGATGGGAGACGGGACATGGGGCCTGCCCTTTCTAAGTGCCAGGGCTCTGGTTACTTGCTTCCCATCTGAGCAGGCTGTGGGCCAGCATCGTCTCACCTGAGTTAGAAGGACACAGAATGTGGGGTGCCCAGATCCCCCTGTAGGATCGGCAGGACTGCTGCCCTCAGCTGAGCCCCTCTCTGCTGACAGCCACCACTGTGTCACAGAAGGTCACACTCCCTTCTTGGGGCAGCCGATGACCAATGACTGGGCCAGGTGGAGTACAATGAGATCCCATCCTCCCTGTCCCAACTTGGGACAGCTCTAAAAGGCCAGCCCAGCTCCAGAGATACCTGGAGGGTCGGAGGAGGGTGCTGCTGAGACTGCATCACAGCTCAGCCTTTCCCCTTGCCCACTCTTGCACCCTCCTTACCTAACAGGTATTTTGTTCCTGAGGGCACTGCCCCTAAAAACTTCCTCCATCCAGCTCTATCTCAGACTCTGCTTCCCAGGGAGCCCGATCTGCAACCAAGTGCTTCCCCATGTGACAGGGATGTCAACAGAGACTCAGAGAGGACTCAACTCATGCAACAGCACTGGGCAAGTACAGGTCATATCCAAGCTGTGGAATAGACCACCTGCTGGAGAGTCCAAATTCCACCACTCAGTGGCCTCATTTCTCCACCTCAGCGTCCTCATCCATACAATGGGGACAGTAACTCTAAAATCAAGATTGGTGATCTGATTGTCTGTAAAAGCAAGGTCAGTTGACTTTTTCTATAAAAGTCAGATAGTAAACATTTTAGGCTTTGCGGGCCACTGGGTCTCTGCTGTAACCATTTCACTCGGCCATTGTAGAAAAGCAGTCATAGATAACATATAAACAAACGAGCGTGACTGTGTTCCAATAACACTTCATCTACAAAAACAGGTGGTGGGCTGGACTTGGCCACGAGCTGTCATTTGTCAAGCCCTGCCTTAGAAGGTATGTATGTGGTTTCAACGATGTGATAATCCATGCCATGGACTTAGCACTGTGACCGGCACATAATATACCAGATACGTTTGCTGTTACCATTAGTGATGCCAGATGTAAGTTCCATTAGGTCAGAGATGCCATCTGTCCTATGCACTACTGTATCCCTGGGGCACAGTGCCTGGCACAGAGTAGGCACTCAAAACCTATTGATGGATGAATGGCAGGATGGCAGAGCCCAGCCATGCCAGCCACACTGAGTTTCAGGGTGAACCAGTTCTGTAGTTTAGAGTCAAAATGTAACTTAGGGTTTTGTGAGGAGGGACTGATGCATCTGCACATTACTTCTGGTTGAACTCTGAAAAGAGGAATTAATTTAAGGAAGAAAAAGAGGGGAAAGCATTCAAAGTCCCGCTGAGTATGCTGACTACATGGTCTGAGGCAGACAGCTTAGGGGCCTGTGCATTTGGAATAAATCTGGGCAAATGAGTTTGAACAGGCGTGGAAACACTGAAAGGTGTTAATTAAAGAGAATGCCTTGGAAGAAGCGGAGTAACGGGTCACTATTTACAAAAGAGAAATGAGCTCTGTGGGCTAACGACTTAGCAAGAACTGCAGCCTTCTTCTCCCCAAACATCAGGGGTTCTCCCATTTTCCTGAGCAAAAGACTCTCTGAATTTTGTCATTCTAGGGGTTCAGTACCCCCAGGATGACCTGTCCACTCTGGATGGGGGCCCACAGAGTCAGAAACCAGAGATCCGTGTGGTGTGCTCTCATTTGGGAAGACGATAGCCACAGGTTCTTCAGGATGCGTCGGGCCCAGTTGTGAAATGCACAAAGAACAAGAGAGAAAGCCCAGAGGATAGAGAGCTGGGTAGGCGGGGGCCAGGGTCAAGACCCCCAGCGGCAGGGAGTGTTCTTACTGGGAAGAAGAGAAGCAGGACTAGATTCTGGGCATGCACGTGGCAGCCCTACAGGTGCAGCTCAGTGACCTACGGTACACACAGGGGTTTAGCTTAAGTTCCCACCATGGTCATTTCTTTCTATTTCGGTCACACCATGTTAATTTTGCCAAATATGGGCTTAAATCTGAGACCTCCTGTGATTGTAAGAAAAGTAAAGGGAGCCTTCGGTTCCGATGGCTTCTTGCTAGGCTGGAGAGGGGAGCCCAGGAACGCAGTTGCACCATCGGTGGAAAATGATTTAAGTCTTCACCATACTGTAAATAATTGAGTGCTTGCTAAGAACAACGAAAAATGTGTTATATAAATTTTTAAACATCTGCCACCTTCACAGAGCTCTCAGTGGTAGGGACCTATTTTCCCAAATAGGACATCTGCCTAAACACTCACAGGCTCCTGAGACTGAACATCATGGGAATTTTGCACTGAACACCTTTTGGACAAGACTGGTAAATTTGAATATTCCATCAAAAAAAAGAAAAAGGAGCAAAGTATATGCTTAGGTTAGGATTTAATTTTATTCCTGTCCTCCTTCACCTGACCTCCCACTCAAACCCCAAAATGGGCTCGCCGATAACATGGATGGGTTCCCCCCGCCAGACACTCCTTCTGTGGGGCTCTCCCTCTCATACTACAGTTGACAGACTTCCTTCTGGGGATGGTCTGAGCTTCTTCCACCTAAGCTGTGAGTTTCCAAGAGTGGCTGGAGGACCCCACCACAGGCAAAGTGGTGCCTCAGACCCGCACCCCAATGGTGCCCATTTGGCTGAGACTGCCAAGCAGGCATCTCAACTCCATAATCACTATCACATGCTGCTGACTTCAGTCCTCAGAGCCACTGCAGCTGCCTCGGATACCAACCCTCTGTGGCTGTCGGGCACAGGAGATCATGGTTCATAACTGCTGCCTGGTCACATGCAGCAGCTGCTACTGCATTTTAATTCTAGCCCAAATGGAAGAACCTTAAAAAAACCAAAAAAACAAAACTGATGTCCCCAAAGAGTCAGAGCCTCTGCATTTTGCATGTTTTAAAGAAAAGGCCCTTTAAGCCTGCCTACATTCGGTATTCCAAGAGTCAGTCGACTATCAGGGAACTTGGAGGAAGTTCTGCTTTTGCTAAAGAAGTAGTGAGGTTGCTTTGGCTGCAGGCTCCCTGACAGGCCAAAATGTCAAAGCACGATAGTATAATGGCTGAGACTCCGGTTCAAATCCCGGTTCTGGCACTTGTTAGCTCTCCATCCTTGGGCAAGTTACTAACCTCTCTGAGTTGGGTGCTAGACCACCGAGAATGCTTCCACCTGTGCCAGATTGAATCCTCAACAGGTATTTTCTAATGCGAACCCAGACATTCTCTCAGGGGTTGCTCTTGCTAGTTAAACAATAGAACATTCTGCCCAGCCATATCCAGTGTCCTGAAGAAGAGCACATTTTGTTGGTCTCCTGATATAACATGACAGGAGGACACAGACTGTGGAAAGGGCCTGTGGTAGACACACCAGCCACTTTCTCCAGGAACCTGCCTGGACTGCAGAGAAGGACATGGGACTGGCAGCGCTGAGCTGGCAGGGAACTATTTCAGCCAATGTTTTCTGTCCTGCAGAATCATAGCAGAAGAATCTGCCCAGCCAAATGCCTTCTAGGATTGCATTGTTTTCTGTCCTTGGATGGGTTTGTGCTGACTCCCTGGGCTACCTGGGCGCCCTGATCCTACCACAGCTGTCCCGGTGCGGCAGCCAGGTACCCAGGAGGCTCTCTGACTCCAGTCTTCCCCTTGCCTCCTGTCTCGTACTCTCTTTTGTGGGCACATTCTCATGAGGCAGGGAAGTAGCAGTGGCCCAAACTCAGGGATTGTGTAATCTAAAAGCTAACTGTTGTGAGTTGCAAAGGCAGACTGCCTGTGGAATACCTGCCTAGGAAAGAACTAACACATACCAAGGTGTCCACTGTGTGTCTCACACTGTGACAAGGTTTCCCATTTCCCTGAATCCCCACAGCAATACTCAAGTAGACATTGTTAAAGCCATTTTACAGATGAGCATGGAGAGGTTCAGAGAGGTGAAGTAACTTGCCTAAGGAACACAGCTAGAAAATAGCAGAGCTGGAAATCAAACACAGGTGTCTCTGGCTCCACACTCCCCCTTCCAGCCTCTCATTCTTGGTGATTACAAGGGTTTAGTGACTTTCCCTAGAGAGATGGGAGGAGGGGAAGTGAAGGGAGAGGCCACACACCTTTGGATAGCTCAGCTTTCAGACTTTACCATGTTCAAATGTATCTTCTAGATCAGCAGCTTGGCTCATGAGGCCAGGTGGTCAGCTAATGGAAGTTCAGATTTAACTGCCATTAAAAATCCTTTGGTTTGGTTTATTAATAATAAGTATCTACACCAGAGGCTCCCTGACAGGCCCATTAAAAAAAAAATCAATACTGATAAAATTTGGATGGAGGTCCACAGGTGAGCCTAGAAGGGCCCAAAACTGTTCAATTAAGACATTGGCTCTCAGTCTGGAAGGACATCAGAATCACCTGCAGGGCTCCTTCAAACAGATCACTCGCCCCTCCCAGAGTGACTCAGTGGTCTGGAGAGGGGAGGGAGCCATTATAGTTTTAACAAGCTCCCAGGTGAGGCTGATACTGCTGGTCCAGGAGCTACAACCTGAGACCACCAAGCTAAGAAAAGCACCTGAGCAGGGTTTCGCTGTGTGAGAAACAGCAGGGAGTGGGGGGGGGGGAACACCCCTAAGCCCCCATTGTCTCCCTCCTGTCCATCTTCACACCTGCTGCCTCACGCCCAGGTTTTTCTTTCTCCTTCAAGCTTGAGACAGTCACAGACTCTAACAAGACAACAAAAACTGATCCAGATCCCAAAGCTCAAAAAGGTGACATTTCAGAAAGCAAAAAAAAGGAGAGGCAGGGATGTGGCAGCCCCTGGGACAGTGACAGCTCTCCGGGTTGTATCTCTGAGAGGCGGGTCTATAACAAGCATGGTTAAAGGCAGCCACTCCAGCCTGGACGTGGTCCATATCTTGAGCAGTATCTTGAGAATACCAGGGAGAATCTCTGAACTTCACAAACAAGCTGCAAGTTAGGCTGCATGATGCTGGGGGCCTTCGCAAGCAGGGTGTCTGTGGATGTGCCACTGGCGCCTAAAGCAAGAAAGGTTCCAACTAGCCACCCATGTCAGAAATAACTGCAGGAAAGAAAAAAAAGATCCTTCACTTTCCAGCAGTGTGTCCAGAGTTCCATGTCAGCAGGGGCTAATGAATTTAATTCGCACATTTTGAACACTGTCCGTTATCTGCCTTCACTTCAAGTTGTTTAGTGGGAGGGAAGACTTCTCCGGTGTCGTAGGAGCCACCTATTACCTTTGAAGGAGTTTCATATTTGCTCTGAAAGCCACACTCACATACACAAACAGGTTTCTTTCAGATGATGAAAAGTCTTGATTGGAGAATTTTGTCCCCTTTGCTGAGTAAGAGGACCGCTTCCTTGGAGTGCCAACCTTGCAATTTCTTTTCTTACATTTCAATGCTAGATATAATATGCATGTTCTGGGCTCAGAATTTTGATTACTCATTCACTTATTCAACAAATATTTGTTGAGAACCAATTTAGAAGCCAGGAACTGGGCATACGACATTCAGGAGAACAGTCTGCTCTCAGGGACTGACTCTACCAGTAGAGGATAAACTAATGAGCACAAATAGTTAGAAACAAGAGGAGAGCTCTGAAAGAGAGGAATGTGGTTCTTCCCTGTGTCTCACAACTGAGTCTGAAAGGAGAGAACATCATCCTGAGTAAATACAAAGGAACCGAGTATCCTAAGCAGAGGGAACAGTCCAAGCAAAGGCCCTGGGGCAGGACGGGCCACTGAAGAGCATGAAACCAACAAGGCTGGAAAGCAAACATGGGGGCCAGATCACACAGGGCCTTGTGGACCATATGACAGATTTCCATCTTAATCTTAAGAATAAAACAAAGCTTTAGAACCATTTTAAGCAGTGGGGCGGCATGATTCAATTTGCTTTTTCAAAAGATCACATTGGCTCTGAGTGCAGAACATATTGGAAGAGAGACCTGTCATTAGAACACTGGAGTAGTTGAGGCAAGTGAGGGTGAAGAGAAATGGAGGATTCCAGAGTTTCTAGGACCTAAAATAGACATGTCTTAAGGACTGACTGAATATGGGGGAAGACGTGGAGAGTCAAGGATGATCCCTGAGTAGGCAGGTGCCTCTGAGTCCGTGGTGGTCCATTCCTTTCAGTTGAGGAAGGTAAGCCAGGTGTGGGGGAGAAGTGAAGTCAGGAGTTGCTGAGTTTGTTGAGCAGTGAGTGACAAGACAAGTAGAGCTGGGGCCTCAGGGGAGAAGGGAGGGCTGAAAATGCAGATTAGGAGTTGTCAACACAAAGGTGGTGAGAGAATTTCTCATTCTGTGGATGAATGAGATTTTCTAAGGAAGAGGTAAGCGAGTGAGAGGAGAATCGGGGCTGGGTCTGAACCCCGAGGGACCTGGTGGAAAACCAGGAGAGGATGGTGGGACAGAGCCTAGAGGAGAAGGTGCTTCAGGGCGAGAGGCAGCTGACAGTGTAACTGCTGCGGGGAGCTCAGGCACTAGGTGGGGTCACTGCCACAGTCACTGGTAGACAGACCCCATGGGAGCAGGACGCTAACCTGAGTCAGCTGAGAAGCATATAACAGACAGGGATGATGAGATGAAAACAAGACGTCTGCTATCACGTCCCCTCTCTGGGACTCCACCAGAGAGGTAACCTCTCCAGGTCACACAGAGAGCAAGTGCTCAGCACCAGCCAATCTTTGCAGTGAGCACGAGATAAATGAGTACTTTAAAAGAGAAAGCAGACAACCCATCCATATCTGTATAGTTGGTTGGGGTTGGAAGTTTCTACTGACCATAAAATAAATGACTCCCATCCTCTCTGGATTTTCCTGAGAAAAGTCATTCTAACTTCTTAGAGCAGCTTAAAAACCCAACCTCTAAAATCTCTCTGCAGCTCAAGTTTCCACTGGCTCATACCCCTCTGAGAGAGGCATGGCCTTCACCAAAATCAAACCACGTGTCTTTGCTTTGGGATCTGATGGCCCCACAACCAGGAGAGCTGGCAAGAAAAGGCAGCACCACCTCCCTCTCTGAGAGGGAGAAGCAGGTTTCTTCTGGTGTCTGATGGAGCCCTTGGCTGTGCTGTTGAATGTGACTCCGTGAATACACACAGTCCCCAAGAGCCTACGGCTAGGCCGCAGCTATGAGAGCAGTTGGGCTGATCCATCTTCCCGCCAGTGGCTGACTGCTCCTGGTGGTTAATGTTGGGTTTGGCAGTTGCCTTCTGGTTCTCTGTTGCTGTCACCTGTCACATTAGCATCTCAGAGCTTGGAGAGAGACTGTCCACGGCACTCTACCCCATCTGGCTTCAAGGCGCCGTTTCCTTGGCATTCTTCCCATGAATGTCCCCTCCCTGGATTTGTTGGCTGGTGAGGGGCTGCTCCAATCTGTTCACTTTGCTTTGTGCTCCTGTCTGGCCTCCATGTCCAAAGAACCCGAGGAACAAGAGTGGGAGCCCAGGTATGGTGCCAAGCATGAGGGGAGGAGCAGGCCCAGGAGGCTCTGCCAGAGAGCATGGCTTTGGCCATCAAAGGTGGAGCGAGATGGCCCCAGGTGACATCCGACTGGGGCTTTGGTAGGTTCTCTCGACTCACCTGCCTCTTCCTGAGCAACTGGTGAAACACCCATGGGAAAAGCTACCTCCAGCTGCAAAGCATGGGGGTGTGAAACACCAGAAGCACCTGACACAGGGATGGACTTGGGCTTGACTTTATCAAACACAGGAAATATTCTGAGAATGGCCACAATCTCAGTGTGGTTGTGTTTCCCAGATGGTTCATGTGACATCAAGTGGGGGGGAAAAGCACCCTCATGTGGAGGGTCCCCAGGACAGTGTGACCTGAAGACTCACTGCCACAGGCGAAGGCTGGCTGACCTCTGTCCACACCAGCCACTGTCACTCAGCGGCTTCTGGGTCAGAGCCTGTCAAAAATGGGCTCTGGCAGGGTCTGTCTGCCCAAATCATTAAACTTCTGATGGTGAGGGATCCAACGGGCAGGCCAGGTTACTACTCAGCTTGCAATGAGATAGAAGATACAGAGAAGCTGGGCCTGAGCTCAAGCCATCCACCCCCTCCCCCCATCCTGACAGGCTGCAGCTGACTTCATGCCCCTATTTTTAGCCTAGTGGGAATATCTGGCATGCTTGAGTGTCCTGAAGAAACTCTCTCCTCTGCTCTTCTGGCCTCACCAGCAGGACACTGGCAGACAAGGTCCCCCGGTGCCCTCACCTGTCCCATTTTGGCAGCCTCAGGCCTGATTCAGTTTGCCAAGGGGCTCAGGTGTCCTTGGGCTCAGAGCCCTTGGAAGTTGAAGCAGGCAACTGCTGAAGACAAATACATTTGAAGATGAAACCCTGCAAAGGAAACATGAGGGAAGCCATCAAGGTCGCTTACCTTTGATTCCTTCTTCTTGATTTTCTGAGGTAGACATGGTCTCTGAAGAAAGACAATCTGCTTGGTGGACACACTGCCCTCCCTGTAACACACATAGGGCTGAGAATGAACTATGTTATACTTTGGGGGGGGACCCTAAACTTCACACAGACACTGTAATCCCTAACTTCATAAGGTCGACGACTACTGAAAGGACGGCTGCCACCAAATAGTGAGAGGTCAGAATCAAGAAGCACCCCCACTCTCCCATCCCAGGCTATCCTCGCATGTTTCTGGGGGGGTGCTATCTCAGGGGCCCAAAAAAAGTTTTATGGGTATCCTTGTAATGTCAGCTTCACAGCTGAAAAAAATCCCTTCCCTTGATGTGAAATAGCAGCTAGCATCTTGGCCAAATGATGACAAACTGGCTTCTTTAGTGAATCTCAAGAGGGTGGGAGGCCTCTTCCAAATCTGTCTTTGGAAATGAGTTCACAGAGGGGCCTGCTTGGCCCAGATGGGCAGGCAGATGAGGACCTGGTGAAGAGCTCTGCCCCTCAGCCATCACAGGGACAGTGGGCAAAGGGCTGGCTGCGCACAGGGTCCCGGGCATGGCCTGGCACACCCTCACTGAGCAGCAGGGCCACGTCACTTCTGCAGACACACAGATGAAGGGCAGGGACTGGCATTAACAAAGCAGGTGATTGGGTCGGCTGAGTGGCGCAGTGGTTAAGCGCTGGTTTGGGAAGCCAGCGGCCCCGGTTCGGATCCCACATGTGAGGGCCAGTGACACTGCCCTCAAAAAAAAACAAAACAAACAAAAAAAAAAAAAGCAGGTGAGGGGACACTCAGGAGCACCGCCCGTTTTCAGGGCACAGTGAGTGCGCCTTCCTCCCAGGACGGCTGGACCCCACGGAGCTGCCTTTAAAGATAGAAATATGGTAAAGAAGACTGTTGTTTGCTCCCCACCTCCACCCTTCTGATCGCTTTCTTACATCTCTGTTTTACAAATGTCTTCTCTGCTGAGGCAACATGTTACTACATGGAGTGTCAGAAGGTGGCAGGGAGAGGACTAATATTTCCTATTTTATTCCTGGACTGGGCTGGGTGGTTCCACACATAATGGCTCATTTAGACCTCACCACAACGTTTCAAGGATTGGGACAGAAACCTTTACAGACAGGAAATGAAAGCTCATTTAAAGAGCAGGATCTAGAGAACAAAGCCAAGGTCCAAGTTTGGATCTGCCTGGTTCTATGCATTCTGGTTCTCCCACTCCACCATAAGGAGTCATTTAAGGCACAGGGAAATGGAGGATTAGGGAGAATTATTTAGCAGGTGTGACTCTCTGAGACGCAGACAGACAGAGACCTGTCTGCACCCTCTGGGCTTAGCTCAGAACAAGATGGCGCACCCTATTCCAATATATTCTCATCGTGATTCTTGTCCTCTGGGATGGATGGTGGGGCAGGCGTTCTTCTATTAGAGTAGCTTACGGTCTAGGAAACAGACTCAGAGAAGCTATATAACTTGACCGAGGTGGCAGACTCAGGACTTGGGTTCAAGTCTGCAGGCCACAAACCCAAGGTTCTTTCCACTCTGCTGCATCACCCTAGAGCCCTACAAGTCTTGGCTGAGAAATAATATGGTGGTTCTCAGTGGCCAAAGGGCCCGAAGGTTGCGGCAGACTGGCTCCTGCAGGTACAGTGACCCACCATGGCCCACTGTCAGGAGGGAGACATGTTGAGGGCCCAAATGGGGTTGCAGAGGGACCAGGAAAGACATTGGTTGTCACCATGATTCTGCACATTCAGTCTGTGCTCTGGGGCTGCATTGCCCTGCCATCTCCCCACATCACCAGCTTTGTCTCATGGAGTCTACCACCCTGCAGTGGTGGGTGTGCAACAGGCTTGGGGAAGGTGGGGCACTGAGGGTCATGGGAGGGGGCATCCCCATAGGTCAGCAAAGAGGTGCCTTGGTGTAGAAGGAACCCATGACTCTGTAGCCTGAATGAGGTTCTAGTCCCAGGCTCTGCCACTTACTGGCTGTGTGGCCTCAGGTGTGTGATTGAGCCTAATTTTCCTCATCTGTAAAATGGGAATCACATATATGCTCACAACCCCACAGAATAGTTAGGAGGACTAGTTTGCATAGCAAACCCAAAATACAGATGGAAGGCCTTTTAGGGTTGGTATGAATGGGACAAGCCCAGGGGTTCAAGGGCTGGTGGACAGATGACCATGAATGTGAAATTGTAAGGAGTGCCACAAGCAAGGGTCAAGGTTCCAGGTTTTCACATCTTTGGGGGGCTGCTGACCAGTGTTATGATCTTGGGCAAGTCCTTCCACCTCCCTGGCCATGACTTTCCTCTGCTATAAAATGGGTTTAATTTTAATAAGTCCACCTCATAGGATTTTTGAGGATTGAAAGAGATTTTTTTATATAAAGTGCCTACCTAGCCTAGCAGAGAGCACATAGTAGGTGCTGGGATTTTTTCACATCTGAGAGCCCTAAGCATCCTCAGTCCAGGTGGCTCATCTTTGACATGCTGGGCAGTAATGATTCACTGGACAAGGTTGCCCATGTGGGAAAGTGGGGTGCAGAAAAGTGCTCTGGGGATGAGGCGGGTTAATAATCTGAGATCCTAGCTCTGTCACTTCCCAGCTGGGGAGTTTATGTAACCACACCAGCCTCACTGGCTTGTCACAGGATTAAATAAGTTATGTACATGAAGTACTTACTGGGAACAGTGCCTAGCACAGAGTAAGGGATCAATAGATCAATAATAATAATGACCGTTATCGTTACCTGTTAGTCTTGACGACAGGAGTTGGTAGCACACAGGTGAGCTGCCAGCCATAGGCTGCCAGCGAGTTCAGCAGGGGCACGTAGTCTGTCTGCACCTCAACACCCTAAGGGAGAAAGGCCACTGTGAAGAATGCTGCTGTCTCGAGCTGACACCTGAGTGACTTATAGGGGGTTGTTCAACCTGCCAACTCAACAGGCAGAAAGAGGTGTGTGTGTGTGTGTGGGGGGGGTGTGTGTGTGTGTGTGGGTGTGTGTGTGGTGTGTGTGTGGGGTGTGTGTGGAGTGTGTGTGTGTGTGATGTGTGTGTGTGGTGTGTGTGTGGGGGGGTTCCTGCAGCTTGGTGGTCCTGGCTCTGATTTATGCTTACAGAGTTCAGAGCCCAAATACCAACATGGGTCCTCTTCCATGGCCCCATCTCAGTCTGTGTATTGGCAAGGAATTAGAGCCAAAGAATTGATCCATTGATGTTGTTTTATTCTTGTCTGGACAAACAGCCCCGTGTGAATTCTGACAAAGCACAATCACCTTGCCTCAATGATGTATTCAGGGCATATGACAACACACGCTGCTCTGGATCATTTCGGAGAGTGCTGTGGGAGTTAAATTACATTTGACAAATGATCAAGTCACTTGCATCCAGCCACAGTAGACACACACACACACACACACACACACACACACACACACACACCCTGCATGTGCACACACACAGAAGGAGCTTTGCCTGTGTTACGCAGCCTGCCACAAAGGGGTAAATAAATGCTGTGTTTTATTTCAAATCAGTGAGGGTGGCAGGGAGACTTGCCTAACACGTGCCTTTGAGTTTCGAAGCTCAGTTCTGCTCCCACAGGGAGAGAACCCCAAAGTGAGCCACTGCACTGGGTTTCACATCACACTTTTTCCCTGCATCAGGCCTAATTTCTTACTCTGGGCTCCTCATTAAAGTGTAGCCCCCACCCCCATCCTGTGTCTCCACTGGACTCCCCATCTCAGTTCGGTTGGCTTCTGAGCATCTCAAACGTGTGTTCAGGTTCCTTCCAACTGAGGTTGCCACACAGATTCACTCAGCTGGTATTTTGGAGCTGTGGTGGGTACAAAAGGTGAAGGTCCTGTCCTGCTGCTGGAGTTCAAGGTCAAGCAGAGGCCACAGTACACACACACAAGTCACCAAAATACACCACTGCCTGCCGGCAGGGCCATGAGGCTTCCAAGGTCAGCGAAAGAGGAAGGAGGCATGCCATGGTCGAGGCGGGCTACCTGGGGTTCAGAGCGGGGCAGAAATCTGACAGGCGGAGCTAGGGAAGGGGCATTCCAGGGGAGAATTCCAGCATGTACAAATTAAAGACCATGCTGGGCCTAAACACTAGGGTAAGTGGGAGTAACTGGGGGGCTTCACTGCGCAGAGGGGCCATCTGTGGTGAGAGGCCTTTGGGGAATCGAACTAGCGTGTCTGGTTGCCTTAGGTTAGGGAGCTGACCAGCCCTGCCTCTTCAAATGGCTTTTAAAGCACCTATCACTGGGCACCCGTTCCAGCGTGGTTACCAAGTCACCTGAACCACTGGCAACCAATTTATCCCTCGGGAGCCTCAGTTTCCCCAACTGTATAAAATAAGTCTTGGCCTATATCAGTGGTTCTCCAGTGTGGTTCCTGAGGCAGCAGCATAAGCAGCACCTGGGAACTTGTTAGACATGCAGTCTTGGGACTCAACCCAGACCCATTGAGTCAGAAAATTTCAGGGTGCGTCCCAGGACTTCGTTTTAAAGAGTCCTCCCAGGAGTACTGATGCAGTTAAGTCTGAGAAACACTGCCTAGACAATCCTTTAGATCTCTTCTGAGGACAGAAAGAGTCTGCGATGCTGGGGCCAGCACCCATCAGCTGTTACCTCAAACCTCACCTTTCCCATCATTCTCCATGTGAGAAGAATAGAGGGACTCTGAAAGGGTCAGCTATGTTAGAAATACTGAAAGGTGGGGAGAAAAGAAAGCAGGAGGGGAGAAGTGGAAGGAGGAAAACAGGAAGTTAAAGGAGGAGGGAGCGGCAAGGGAACTGGGCAAGAGAGCAAAGGAGAGAGGGGTACAAGTATAACCAATTTATATACAGGAGAGGGTGGGAGGGGACCCCATTCTGGCCCTGTTCCTGAAGCCCCACTCAGGCCAGAGATGACAGCAAATGACCCAGCCACCCCCCTTTCTGCCTGGCCCCTTGGGCACAAGGGGACCTCCCTTCCAGACCAGCACGCAGGACACCTGCTGTGGCTGCATTATCCTGAATACCCTGGGCCCCCACCCTGCATTCCTGATTTAAAGAGAGGAGGGGAAAAAATGTTAAATCCACACTCTCAAGCTTTGCGAGGTTATGATTACTTGGGCCTATCAAGAATAACCTTCCCACTTTATCAAGCACTGTGACAGACCCACCACAATCAGACGGTAGCCATGGCAACCAGGACAAGCTTTGGCGCTTCACAAAGCCCTGAGTGGCAGCATGGAGTCCTTTTATTGGTGACTGTGCCTGGCCGGTTTTCTCTGCAGGCACCCAAACGGCAAGACAATGGAGATCCTCTCTGCTGCCGCCTAACCTGCAGGCTCAGACAGGGCTGCTTCTGTTTTGCTCTATTTTATTTCATTTTTGTCACTATCTTAAAGAGAAAGACAGCAGGATATTTCTTCCAAACAGTTTTTCCCCTCTGGGTAGGGGAGACCAGCCAGAGGGGACAGAATGATAAAGACTACAAGGAAAAGGAAAAAACACACCAAAACCTAACACTGCTTGGGAGAGCTGAGGGTCAAACTCAAGTGCTAATATCTAGCTGTCACACGGTGGGTTGAAAAGTAAGGTACAAATGGTAGAGGGTGAGGCGTTACACTGGGCCAGACACTCTCCCACTCCTCTGACTACACGGGCTGGTCTTGATGTAATTAAGGTTGACTGAGGTGTTCCATAGCATCTATCAAAGCTGGTTTGCATATGATCAACACAGTAAGATGGCACTTCTAAAAGATGACACCAGCTCGGATGCAGTCAGTGGAGGATGCTTTCAAGTCCATTAGCAAAGAAAGATGGTAGGAAACCTATATGGATGGAAGGCTTCTCTTTGATCTGCTTTTCTGTGACACTGCCGTGAGGAGAGAGAAGCACAAACAGCACTCCAAAGCCAGCCTGCTTATCAAACGAAAAGACATTTCTTTCTGGGAGTAGGAGCAAAAATTTTAATTAACTCTCCACTCTCCTCTGTGGATACGTAATCTCCCATCACACCTGGAGTGTTAAAAAAAAATAAAAATGGAGCATGTCCTGTGGTTCTTCAACTTGTATAAAAGGAATTCATGTGTGTGTATGGTTCTTTCTTTCCTTGGTTCCCTATTATTTCTTTGGTGATTGCAAATCAACTAAAGAAAGAGGCATCCAACACAACCTTCCCTTACCCTCCAAAAATTATGACAACGAAATGTAGTTTATGACAAATGTATTTATTTTTTGATCATTTTTTTAAAAAAAGATCTTTCATGCAGGGAAATAATGAGGAGGTGACACATTAGTCCAGTGAGAAAGTTTGTATCCTGAGTGTCAGTTTGCCCTCTCCCTTTTCTCCTGTTTCAATATGTGGAAGCAATCTGGGAGACAAGCAGTTTAAATGAAAAGATTTTGTTCCTTATACATGATTGTAAATGAACAAAGGAATTCAATTTTACATATCTGAAAACTTGTGGGACCCATCCTGATGGTCTCTGTACCTGAAAACAGTGATTGGCTCTGTCCCTAACAGTCACAAGGCTGGGCCCTACCTAGCCTTTTACCAGAAGGCATCTGAAACCACTGTGCATCTTTTGTAAAATTGCTACCCAAACACTACTGGCAGGGTACGTTTTTATGACTATTTCTTTACTTATCAATTTTAGATATTTTTTTTTTTTTTTGAGGGCAGTATCACTGGCCCTCATATGTGGGAACCGAACCGGGGCCTCTGGCTTCCCAAACCAGCGCTTAACCACCGCGCCACTTGGCCGGCCTATTTTAGATATCTTTGGATTTCCTATCATGGGAAATAAAGGCCTAGTGCTCCCGGACACATTTCTTACTTCCTCTTTCTTAGTGGCCCAGTGATAATGCAATTTAAATCAAAAGTCAGTATTTATGTTGACAACTTTGCAAAGATTGCTCAGCTTGAGCTGGTCAAGTAATGCACTGTGACCAATTTCACTCTGTGCTTAGTTTTTCACTCAAAGGGCTATCTACCTGGTGGCTTTGCAATCTGAGGACTCCTGTCCTTCAGTTCTGAAAAGTTTTTTGTTTTGTTTTTTTCTTTGATAATTTTTCTCTCCCATTTTCTGTCTGCTTTCTGGACCTCCTATTAGTCAAAGTGTAGGATTGATATTTTCATTTTATTACCTTTTCCTCTCCTATTTTCTTACTCTTTTTATTTTACCTTCTGAGAGATTTCCTTCATTTTACAACCTGTTTTTTTATGTTTTTAAATTTCCTCCTGCCTTATTTTTAAGACCCAAAAGCTCTTTTGTATCTTTTGTCCATTTCTTTTTTTATAGCATCTTGTTTTTGTTTCATGAATACATATATTTTCTCTCTTTATTTTAAGTGGTTTCTTCTGATCCCTGACTTATCTCTAGTTACCAGGTTGCATGAGGCAGAGATGGGGGCTAGAGATCTGACCACACTACATAAGGACTTTAAACCAATGCCCGGGTTTTCAACTCTGTAGCTCACTTCCCACCATCCCATGGAGATTTATGCTTTGAAGACCAGAGCTTTTTCTCAGGTTCTGCAAGAGAACCGGCTCCCTTCTATACCCAGGTTACAGCTTTCTCTTTGCTAATCAATTAGCAATCCTCCATGTACTTTCCATCTTCTAAAAATGTGTTGAAATTATTCATCTTCTACTTTTTCTTCTTTCAATCTTTTAATTTTGGTGGGTACGTTATCTATCTATCATCTATCTATCTATCATCTATCTATCTATCTATCTATCTATCTATCTATCTATCTATCTATCATCTAGCTAACATCTACAGTCACTTTTCATTATTCATGAGAGCTCTGTTCTATTCTGTTGCCACAAACACTGAATTAGTGAATATGGAACCATTGCTTCCAGGGAGAAATATGGGATTAGTTTCCTGCAAGCCTCTGATCAAGACATCTTCATCAACTGATAAATACAGAAACTTGTTTTGTGTGTATTTTTGTTTAAAGGCACCTTGTTAATATATACTGTTGATTAACTTTGAACTCACGGCCAACAGCACCGTAAGTCATACCCGAACAAAGCTTACATAATACACATTTGCTCTGTAAGGTATATCACTACCTTCTTATACTTAGGAATACTAGACAGCACTTCAGCCCTGTGCTTGGGGGCATTTTAAGCAGCAAAATCACCAAAAAAGAAAGCACAAAAATGTGAAATTAGAGCACTACATAGACCACAAAAGGAACGCTTGTTTATAGTATGACAGTTGAAACAAGAAGGCAGACTGTTACCTTAGCTGGATTGCACACTGATGACTCAAATTTTTTGCCACTCTGCATATATCCACAAGTGACAGAGAAAGCACCAAGAGTGTTGCTTTGGGGATTACAAATCAATTTTAGAAAGTGGGATTTGCAAATATGGAATCCATAAATAATGAAAATTGACTCCCATCTATCTACTTATCATTCCTCTAGTATTGTTTTACTGGGATTTTTTTTCAGAAGGGCAGAAATGTATGCCTGTGTACAATCACCCACATTTAACACAATTTTATTATTTTAGTTTATTTATTTATTTATTTATTTATTTAATTTTTTAGCTGAGCCATTCTGCCACTTGTTGGCAGCTCAATGGCAACTCAGCTTGGGCTGGCATTGAACCGCCATTGCTCAGAGCTCAGCTCGCACTCTTGAGTGAGCTCTTAACCAACTGAGCCACTCGGCCACAAAAGGAATGCTTGTTTATGGAACGGCCGAGTGGCCGGCCCATATTTTAGTTTTTAAAAGGCCTACTGGAAGCCCTTTCTAACTAACTTAGAATTCAGAAGCCATAAAGTAAAAATAATACATGTAGTGACAGACATAAAAACCCTTCTGCGTAACAAAAGACAAGCTATGCAAAGTCAAAAGACAAATGACAAGATGTGAAAATATTTGTAGTTCCTATTACAAAGAAGAGCTCCTGAAAACTGATAAGAAAAAAATCCAATAATCCAAGTTTTAAAATGATCAAGGGTAGGAAGAGAGTCACAGAAAAGGAAGTTAAAATGGCCATTAAGCACATAAAAAATGCCAAATCTCACAATAAGGGAAATGTCAATTCAAACCTATCATATTGGTAAAAATGCCAAGATTTGGTAATGACTTTGTTGACAAGGCTGTGAGGAAGTAGCATTCTCATACAGCAGTGGTGGGGGGCAAACTGACAACAATTTGACGGTATCTCTCAAATACACAAACACTGAAATCCCCTCTCTTCTCTGTGGTTTTGCTTTCTCCAGTTTCAGTTACAAATGGTCAACCTTGGTCCAAAAATATTAAATGGAAAATTCCAGAAATATACAGTTTGTAAGTTTTAAATTGCACGCTATTCTGAGTGGTGTGATGAAATCTAGCATTGTCCCTCCTGGGACATGAATCATCCCTTTGTCCAGTGTACCCACATGGCATATGCTACCTGCCCATCACTTAGTAGCCATCTGGGTTATCAGATGTAGTGGTATCGCAGTGCTTGTAATCAATGTAATCAAAGGGTGCTTAGAAGAGAGAGCCAGGAGAAAGGCCAGAGTCAGAGAGAGAGGTGTGAGGATGGAAGCAGAGGTTAGAGTGATGGGCCTTGAGCAGGGTGGCCTCTGGAAGCTGAAGAGGAACAGATCTCCACAGAAGTCTCCAAAAAGAATGCAGCTCTGCCAACATCTTGATTTTAATCTCTTAAAACCAATTTTGGACTGCTGGGCTTCAGAACTCTAAGAAAATAAACCTGTGTTGTTTTAAACTACTACATTTGTGGTAATCTGTTATGGCAGCGACAGAAAACTAATACACAGTCTAAAGCCAGGAAAGGTTAGGATGAAGATAAAGACTTGGAGGCATCGTCAGCCAATACAGGTTAGAAAACTCTAGGAGACATGAGGTTGGCTGAGGACTCTCCTAAAGAGGGGAATCAGCAGAAGCTGTATAAAAACATTGAATGAATGGGGAGGAATCAACTGATGAGAAGCTCAGGGTGGAAAACAGTTTTAAGGAGAAAGATCCATGTCATCAAATGTCCTGAGAGGGCAAGAAACCAGAAAAACCATCTTTGGAGTGCATAATGAGGTCTCAGGAGGTGAAGGCCAGGACATTTCCGGAATGAAGTGGCAGATGGCAAGAGGTTGAGCAGTGAGTGTCTGGTAGTGAGGACAAGACAGGGCATATAAACATGGTCTCAGGAAATCTGGGGTTTGTCTTGACAGTGCCTGGGCAGCAGAGACCCTGGCCATAAAGGCACATGAATAAGATAAAAATCATGCCCTCAGATAATGACACAAAAGATCCAAAGGTGGGGAGGGAGGAGAATGCAAAGCTGGGAAGAAGGAACATTTCATATCTATTTATCAAAGGAAAGTAGATGCTGCGTCCCTGGAGCAGGCATGCAGAAAATGCCAAGTCCTTCAGTATCCCATACCCAGAGCCACTATTCATTTACAAACCTCCACATTCAATCAGCCTCGCTCTGTGCTGGGCACCTGGGAAGCAAAGCTATGTGAGCTTTTTCTTCAGCCTCAGGAGATCCTGGTCCAGGGAATAGCTGGAGAGTAAGCTTATGGTTCCCCCACCAGATGGAAGCCACCATGGGGTGTGGTGAAGGAAGGAGAGAGGAAAGAATGACCTGCCCTCCCTTCTCTCTGGGGCAAGGGCAAATCCCTGAGAGGCCCATGGAGGCTTTGGGATCTCTGCCTTCCCGGCCCATGCTCCCACAGACCACTGCCTCTGCCAGCCCAAAGGAGGGGCAAGGACCCTGGGCTGGCTGGAGATGCTGTTTTCCTCTTTGTTTTACACACAATGCCCCAGAAAAACATTTTGCTGATATGTAATTAGGCCAACATAATAGAGTCTAAGAAAGCAGTCGGTCTCATTTTAGACAACTTTGGCTTTCATAACATTCAAAGAGAATACGTTTAAAAAAAAAAAAAGGCTTAGTTTTCAGATGTCGCCAAGGGGGCAGATGAAAATGCACGCAACGCAGAGAAGGCTTCTTTCTGTTCCAAGGCTCTTTACCCACCCCTGCTGGTTAATTCACATCTTTGCCTGATTTTCTCAAACACCAAAGAAAGGCAAACTCTGTAGCCCTTTGAGAGGCCAACAAAATAATAATAATAATAAAATAATAATTATTATTATTTGAGATACACTGTTTACGAAAAAATGGCCTCAATGATTACCCTCCCTGTATCCAGGCCTCTTTACAACATAATGCTGTAGGTCTTCCCCTACAGAGGTAGAATCCATTTCTCTACCCCTCGAATCCAGGCTGGTCTTGTGACTTGCTCTGACCACCTGAATATAATAGAGGTGATGTTATGGGAATCCTGAACCTAGGTCTCCAGGGACCTTGTTGCTTCCATTTGCCTATGCTACGAGAGGACAAGCCCAGGCTAGCCTGTTGGATGATGTGAGACATGTGGCTCAACCAACTAGCAGACAGACATGTGAGAGACGCTGTGTTGGACCAGGCAGCTGCCAGTCAATCCATCAGTGACTGCAGGAGCATGACTGAGCCCATCTGAGATTAGTCAAGCTCAGGCCAGATCAGCAGCATCACCCGGCTGACCTGTGAACTCAGTAGCAACAGTTAAGGGTTGCTATTTTAATTCACTAAGCTTTGAGGGTATTCTATTCCAGAGAAAACGCTAAATGATATATTATTATTACTATTATTATAGGAAGAGCTGAATGCCCAGGCAAATCTCTAGGAGGAAAAGCATAGTGAAAGTCACCTTGTTTGATATGAGAGAAATACAATGTAATAGCTACTACTTAATGGAATTCAGTGCTGCTCATTTTTGACCATGGCATACCTAGTTAGCCCTCATTTCCTCCATGCCAGACACATTGTGACCTTGCATTACATCTGGAGCCCGGAAGTCTAATTTATGATAACCGACGCTGAAGCCTAGCACTGCCACTAGCATAGCCTGGGAAGGACAGATAAAACCCCACGCTGGGAAAGGAAGTCCTAGCTTGAGATGCTGCTCTGGCTTCTGCTAAGGCACCACGCATGCCAAGCTGGCAGGAAAACCAAACCTGCACATGCAAGATAACACTCTCCTGGGTTCTAGGACAAGGGGGGTGATTTGGTCCTGGTATGTGTCTCTGAAGTCACATAGTCAGAAGGTGGAGAGGGGTTATGGGGGCGGAGGGAGGGACAGGAGATGGCATACCAAACTATTATCAGGGCTGTCTGCTGACATGCACCTGCCTGGGTGGGATGAGAACCACAAGAGGTGCCTTACAACATAGGGCTCAGATCAGGTTGGAGGTAATGAGGCCGGGCGGTAGGAGGTTCAGGGGTTGATGGCTGGGGCAGACACTGACCATCAGTAGGGAAGATGCTGCTGCAGTTCTGAGTGCAAACAGTTAAGCAACTCAAAGCTGTTACATCCTGTGGGCTGCAAAGCAGGGACCTCATAGAGAGACAGCACGAGGCTTACATCCTCCAGAAGCTGACATTTTACACACATACTGAATGCATCAGGGGTGAGCCTGTCCTCTCTGGCAGACTTGGCAACAGCTTTGTTTGATAACAATTAAATACGAAACATTTTCTACATCCAGGGACTTGCCAAGTCCCTCCCACTTGCTTTGATGAGAGAGGAAATTAGGCTTTGTGGGAGTAAATGGGATTTGCCACTTTATTACGCTCTCTTTAGATAATGTGAGGTGGATGAAGGATCATATTTTTAACCTTCATATTTTTAACCTTTCTTTCTTTTTTTTTTTTTTATAAACCTCACCTACTACCTAGAAAAGAGAGGATTTAAAAAGAGCTTTCCCACAGTCTATAATTCAAAGTATTGACTTTGGAGTGGGGTCCAGAAGTTTCTCAGCAAAACCTCCAGAACTTAAAACCACATCATCGTTATCACCTTCATCTACAGTCGATTCCTCACACCTTACTAACAGTGATCATAAAATGATAACCCAGAAGATGTCTCTGAACACAGGTTCATTTAAAATCTTAACAGAGGAGGAAATGGAAGTTAAAGGGTTATTACACTCTCTCTGTGCAAGTTGGCAACAGACAGCTAGCTACACAAAGCACAGTGTATTGGGCTGTCAGCCTTGGGTTCATTCTGAAAAGAAAGTAGGTAAGAATTGTGACTGCGTGGAATACTGAGCACAGCAGGGAGTTTCTCTCCCTGACTTTTTCCACCTGGTAAATTCAAGGTGCCACGTTCACACTTTGGGCACTTGATCACTATTCTTCTTTTGGTGACTCAATTGTCAGTGTCTTGTTACTATGGTTACCATGATTATAACTCAACCCTCTCCTCATGTTCCCCTCTCCCTCAAGCTAAATTATGTTGAACTAATCCTTCTACATGTTTTCTGAGGACACTGCTCACGGTAAGTGAATTTCTAAGAGCGTTTCTGAGGTGCTGGAAGCTGTTACCAGGAATATCTAACCTTCAGGACATGTCAGACCCCTGACTGTTTGGTACTCCCAATCACCACGAGTCCTTCCATTCTATCTGGCTCCCTGATCCACTACAGCCTAGAGATAAATCCACCAGAGCCTATAACAGATGCGCTCCTGGGTTTTCATCAGCACCTGGATTGATGCACCAAAGGACAAGCTGATGAAGAGAAAACTGAAGTCAAAAAAATTAAAATGGTCTCGGAAAGACTGGCCAGCTCTGTTTGGAGTCCACTAGAAAATCTTCTGTTCCTGCCCTCATCATATCGATCACTACTTGGCATTGATATTGTTTATCTGTATATCGCCATCTTTCACTGCAATGGAATCTCCACAAAAGCAAGGAATTAATTTTATTGCCAATGAATCCCAAACTCCCAGGGAAGTGTCTGGCACAAAATTAGTGCTAAATAAATAGTTGTTGAGTGAATGAATGAATGTACCTATCCTCACATTTTTGGGGGTAGGTTCTGTCATTGCTGTCTTGTATTTTCAAAGTCTCAACAAAAATGCTGTAATTCACATTCAACAATGATGAGACAGGAGTTTAAATTAACTCACCATTAAAAATGTGAGTTAATCTGCAGATATCATTTGGGGGGGGCAGTCCGTATGTGGAAGTTGGAAATATATGCATGTATGAAAATTAAATGCACAGAGACATGCACTGGTCTCCAACTACTAAAGCCATTTAATGTTTTGACAAAGATAATCTGGTAAATCATTAAACTGGTCATACACAGATTTGTCCCTGCATCTGTGCCACTTGCAGTGTGTTGCAGATCACTCTAGCAAGATATAGTGTCTATTTCTCCACCTCTTGAATTTGAAATTGGTTTTGTGTTGACCAATAAAATAAACAGTTGATTAATAAATATTTTATGTTATATGTATTATATATTATATTCTCACTATAAATAAGCTAGAGAAAAGAAAACGTTAAGAAAATCAAAAGGAAGAGAAAGTACATTTACAGTAGACCCACGTAGTTCAAACCCATGTTGTTCAAGGGTTAACTGTATGTCTATAAATGGAATTTCTGGGTCACACAGTAACTTCGTTTAACATTCTGAGTAACTGTCCATGCATCACTATTGTAAAAAGAACAGACCTATTGGCCTCATTAGACTAGCTCCTGACCCATCTTAAGTCTAATTTGCCAAGTGATGTATGCAAAGAGACAACCCTTTTCCATCTCAGCTGAAAAGGATGTTTAAGAATTCTCCCTCAAAGAGGCCACTGACTTAAAAGCAATGGGACAGCCATGCATCCCAGCTTATTAAAGCTGGAAGTGATCTGTGTGGTTGTCTAGTCCCATGGTTCTTGGGCTGTCTGAATTTTTTACATTCAGATCCCTAATTTCCACTCCCCGACCTACTGACACTGAATCTCCAGGGGCGGTGCCTGGGAATGTATATTTTGTAAAAGTCCTCAGGTGATTCTGAGCATCATCACAGTTTGGGAACCACTGATCTAGTGCTTTCTGCCCAAAGCAGGAGGACCACCTACATCACTCCTGAGATGGTGACTGAACATCTGAATCACACTTGGACCTGGGGGTTGACAGCCACAGGCTCCAGCATCTTCTACTGCTGAATGCTTCCGCATGAGCTTTCCGAAGAGGACCTAGTTT
This sequence comes from Aselliscus stoliczkanus, assembly GCA_033961575.1. NCBI lineage: Eukaryota > Metazoa > Chordata > Mammalia > Chiroptera > Hipposideridae > Aselliscus > Aselliscus stoliczkanus. Next base: position 97,311,100 of record CM066735.1, on the reverse strand, counting down.
TTCCCTTGCAATCAGTCTATCTCCTTTATGATAAGTCAGACCTTCAAAGATGGAGTCAGCTACTTGACTGCCCTTGTTTTTGCCTCCTTCAAGATGAATATGCCCAACTGTTTTCATCCATTTCCAGCTGATGTACCCTCCGTCGCTGTCCCTCTCTTATGTAACCCCCTCCCCACAGTCTTTCTGTGTTTCTCATCAAATATGGCAGTTGTGATGGGACGTAAGACTCCAAGTCAGCCTGCACCCGACTGAAGAACAGAGGGATAAGTAGGTCCTGTGTACATTTTCAAAAATATGGCCTGTTATCTTTTATATGTAGGAGTAACCTGATGTTGTTCCATATTCATTCAATCGATGTTTGTAGAAAATTTGTAATATGAAAGAAATAAATTTGGATCCAAAGAATATGAATATCAGGAATGGCTAGTCCTTACCTCAAGGAATTTGCAGAGCAATTTAAAAAACTGATTAACTCTCAAGTAAGGTGGAACATGGTAAGTGCCAAAAGGAAGGCAAAACAAATTCATCTGAGGATTCTACAAAGACAAGGGTAAGGATCTCAAAGGTGAAGACTTGAGGTGGAGAAGAGACTCAGCAGAGGGCAGGAGAGAACAAAAATGGAGGGACAGGGCCGGCAGAGTGGCGCAGTGGTTAAGCTCTGGCTTGGGAAGCCAGCGGCCCCGGTTCGGGTCCCATATGTGAGGGCCAGTGACACTGCCCTCAAAAAAAAAAAAAAATGGAGGGACAAAGTAACACAGGGAGTGATATAGAAAACTTCACTTTGTGATAGCCCAGGGAATTTGGAGGGGAATAGTAGGTACACTGTGAACCTGTATTAAATTCTTTTTCATTAGAATTGCTTTCAAATCAGGTATTCTCCATTCTATATTATTGACTTTTTTGAACTTACATGCAATTGATTTTTTTTTTGATACTTAAATGTATCCCTATTATATTTTATTGACTGATTTTGTTTCAGCATTGATAAACTAACACGTAATGTGATTGGAAGGGGTTTAAGAAGTCATGGAAATCTATTCAAAAGAGAAGATAGATTAGGTAAAAAATATTAGAGATTTCTTGTCCTTTTTTTTTTTTTTTTAAAGTCGCAGGGTGATTTCCAGAAATACCAATTGTAATCTAATGTAGAAACCCAACATGTGAAAACAGGTTCAGAAATAGCACTTCTTGTTGACATTGGCGTGGGTGGGTTGTCCAGACTCTTCCCCACTCTCCACTCTCAAACCTGCCCTGATCGTCTTCCCCCCATGCCCAGCTGGAATATTTTTGTGAAGTCCAAGAGCATCCATGTTCTTTAGATTCTGATGGTCTCCCCTTTTGTGCTCTCACAGGTTTATCACCTTCTAGATCTTTACACAAGCTACTGAAAAAGATATGAAACGGGATAAGGTGCAGGATGGCGTCACAGGGCCCAACTAAAGCATGTTCTTGCTAAGTATGGCCTCTCAACTATGCATAGGCCCTTCCTTTTTATTTAGTTTAACTAAAATTCTTGGCCAAGTGACTTTCAACGGGAACAAATTCCAAGGAGTGGCAATGAGTGATCACTTAACTACAAGAACACCCTCCAATCCTCTATACTTACTGATTTAACATACTAAGTTCTTCTTGGAAAACCACTTGCCCTGTTCTTATCTGTGGCTCCCAGACTATCTATGCATTTAAAAAGTTCTTACATGGGGCCACATGGAAAGCATGAGAAGGAATGCAGCGGTCCCCAGGAGCAATGACCAGCCCCTGGTTGGCAGCCAGCAAGGAAACAAAGGCATCCTAAACCACAAGGAACTGAATTTGGCCAACAACCTGAATGAGTCTGGGAGTAGATTCTTCCCCCAGAGCCTCCAATAAGGAACACAGCCCTGCCTTCACCTGGTTTCAGCCTGTGAGGCTCTAAGTATTAAACCTATTGAGCCTTCCTGGACTTTTGACCCATAGACACTGTAAGATAAATTGTTTATGCATGTGTTTAAAGCTTTTGCAGAACCATCTCCCACTGTTCTAATCTCAAACACATTGATCAAACTTAAAGATCAAGCCTTTCTTAGCACACTGAGCATTGTCTCATTCTTGCCATCCTGTGGCATTCACTGTAGGCTTTAAAAGCACATTATTATTTTTTTTAAACGCATTTATCACAAAATGTGATGATTTCTTTCACCCTCCCTTTCTCTGCAGACAGGCTCTAAATTCACCATGCTCCACGGTTTGCACCAGAATGCACATTTGCCTAGGTTTCTGGTGATTTAGAGCCTTTCACCACCCCTCAGGAAGCTTGACAATGAAGAGAAGTTAATTATGGGTGTGGAAAGGCCAGGAGGCGAACGTTCATTTTTAATGACTGCCCTCCCTCCCTCCAGTTAAAGGAAATCAATCCTTCCTGCCGAAATTTCCTGCATTCATTATGTTTTCACAGTGCTGACACATAGTAGGAACTCAGTATTTATTTGTTGAATAAATGTTTTTAAAGGTCTAACTCACTCGTATAACAAAATTTTGTTCAGGAAGTGAAATATGGGTGTCTGAGAGAACAAGATCCTTGAAGTTTATGAAAGAAAAAAAGTACAGATAGAGATTAAAAATCAAATCCTTCTTTTCATCATCCCATTATCTGAGCTGTCACCAAGTTAGAGGTATTCTTCAAAATACCCCTAGGAACATCCCCACCTTTCTAGTTCCACTCAGTGGCAAAGACTGTTGGTCACCAAAGCCACCAGCCACTTGGCAGCCCAGGTCCCCCTTCCTAACTGTCACCCTCTCCAGCCCTAGCTGACCATGATCTTTGACAGTGACTTGGGTCTGCGACCAGCCTTGGACAAGGGACCCAAGAGAAACTCTGCTTGGAAGTTTCTTGTAAAGATTTTACTTGCTAATAAAAAAAAGGGCACATGGCAGGAAAAGTCTCTGGTTCTTCCCAGCTGTCATGTTCTCATGAGATGCTTGACATTGCCTCAACCACCTTTGGCCTAGGATCACAAGAAGAGACCTGGAAGACAAGCTGAGGACTAGACTGCAGAAAGGTGACAGCACCTGGGTCCCTGACAGTGTCCTTAAGCTGTTGAAAAAACTGACTCTGCACCCACTCCACTTCTTCCAAGACTTCCTGCGTGTTGAGATGAGATGAAAAATCCCTATTGTTTAAGCCACTTCTACTTGATGTTCTGCTATTGATAGTGGAACGCACCCTAACCAATACCCACAACTGCCACCTCTATTCTCACTTTGGGACCTCTCTCCCAGGCTTCTTTCTGCTTTTTCCCATTTCAGTCCATCTCTCCAAACACACATCACTGCAGGGCCAACTGTCTGCATGCACGGCTCTCTGATGAGATGCCCACCATGGCCCCCTTCAACTCACTGCCAGCTCAAGGCTCTTGCCTTGGCCACAGAGTAGTCAGATTCTCTTCCCATGCAGATAAGTACCCACCACGGGACTTCCTTGGAGATACGTCCACACATGTTGTATCAGTTTGCTAGGGCTGCTGTAACAAGGGACCACAAACTTGGTGGCTTATGATAGAGATTTATTTTCTCACAGTCCTGGAAGCCAGAAATTCAAAGTCAGTATCACTGCCAAAATCAAGGCATTACCAGGGTCACACTCCCTCTGGAGACCCTAGGAGAGAATCCATTTCTTGCTTCTTCCAGCTTGTGGTGGCTGCTGGCACTCCTTGGCTTGTGGCTGCATCACTCCAGCCACATTTTAAAATCTCTTTGTAATGTGTCTTCATATCACCTCCACATCTTCCTCTGCTTCCCTAAGGACATTTGTGATTGTTTTTAGGACCCACCCATACATCCAGAACAATCTCCCATGTCAAGATCTCTAGCTTTAATCCCATCTGCAAAGATCCTTTTTCCAAATAAGGTTAAGGTTTATAGGTCCCAGGCTTAGAACCTGAGACTTCCGGGGGGCACTGTTCAGCCTCCTACATGTGTGCCTATGAGTGTACTCCCACCTCTGTGTATTTGTGGGAGGAGACGCCTCTGGGGAAGGAGAACTAGGAAACGGAAGGCCAGAGGTAAGAGGAAGACTCATTTTTCAATATATATTCTTTAAACCCCAACTTAAGAATTTGGTTTAAAATTAGTGTAAAACCCTCTAATTTTAATCTCAATTTGCAACATAATTTGCATTATCCATGGAATTTTTTTTTTTTTTTTAGCTGAGCCATCCTGCCACCTGTTGGCAGCTCAGCGGCAGCTCAGCTCGGGCCGGGCATTGAACTGCTGTTGCTCAGAGCTCAGCTCACACTCTTGAGCAAGCTCTTTATGGAACTTTTTTAAGGACATAATCTATCTTAGGCCAAGTTCCCCGGAAGCAGACCCTGAAAGGAGGATTTGTGTGCAGGTAACTTCTTAAAGGAGTGTTCCTGGTGAGGGGTGGGGCAGCTGGATAAAAAGCAGAAGCAGCCAAGCAAGAACGTAGTAGATTTATACAACATCCCCTGAACAGTAGCTCAGCCTCACCCCATGGGGAACTCTGGAAGGTAAGTTGTGCTCAGAAGTGTCCCGACCTAAGGCCGGAGAGCTGGGCTTTCAGACCCCCACCTTCTCGGTCTTGGACGAGGACAACCCTGGGGACATCTAAACACCCAGGCACTTCTGGCACTCCTCGCAGGAGTGCAAAGCAGACTCTAGCAGCCCAGAGGCAGGTGTCAGCAGAGATGCACAGGGGCTGGAAGGGAAAGCACACTGATAGAAGAATACCGACAACATCTACTACATATTCTATGAGAAAAAATTAATAGATGTGCTTTCTTTTCTGGTCTGCCTCTGCTCCTGCCCCTTCCCACACGCAGGGAGCCCCTCCTCAAACCCAGGCTCATCCACATCTTGAGTGTCAACATGGAGCTGGAGCTCACTGTGACCAGCAGGCCCCGGTCAGCCTCCACTTTCTCCTAGGGCACTTCCGGTTGGCAGGCTTCCATCCAGCACTGAATGCCTTGCTGTTTGTTTTGCAGGAAGTCTTCTTCCCACTTGGATGTCCCTTGCAGGTAGGGGCCTCAGTAAACCCCCTCTTTCTTAATCCAGGGCAGCAAAGAGCAGGTCACTTTCTGACTCTCTGGTTTTTCCCAATTCCCTGAAGGTTCTCTGTTTTGTACCCACTAATCCCCTTCACTTTACATTACTTTTCCTACATAATCTTCCACCAAGTGCCAGCCACCACCCTCATAGGGAAGTCAGCATACTGGTTTTGGCCCATCATCTCTGTCCTGCCACTGCTGCAATCCATAGGACTTTTCACGAAACCCAATCCAAGTGGCTGCTGCCAAGAAGAAAGGAGAGGGGAAATTCTGTCTGAAAAGGATGCAAGAGGGACAGACAGCCATCCAGGGCGCTATCACCCCCAGCACAGGGTCAATGACTCTGGGCAGAAGTCAGGACTCAATGACCTGATAGGGGATTTTGTGGTTACTGTTTTTAAATACAATCGCTATCATTTTGGAAAGAGGAGTGACTTACTCAGAGAACACAGGCTGTATAAACTCAGAAATTGTTTTGTGAAGGCCTCCACCAAGTTCCTAATCGCCAACGAGTACCAGAAGCCCTTTCTAGGGACAAGATGCAAAAGGATCTCCAAAGTTCAGGGGAAGGTTCAATATGGCCTCATGGCAAGAAATGCCCAAAGGGAAGCTGACTCCAGGTGGAACTGTCACTGTAGAATAAAAGCTGGAGGCAACCAAGGACATCAGTGAGTCTGCAGAAGTTGATGAGTGTGGATTTGCAAGGACAGAGGATACCTGATCTTCCCGGGATGGTGACACACGTGAGGCAAACCCAGTACAGGAGGAAGAAGGTTAAGCCTACAATGAGTTTAGGTGTATGTGACGACTACACACACACACACACACACACACACACACACACACACACACGACCTTTAAATATTATGTTCAAAGCAAGAAATGGTACAAAGACAAATATATTGAAAACAATAGGAAGTGGAATTATTCAATTTCTATTTTACTTTCTTTTCTACAAGGAGAAAATAAGTATATAAGTGGACCTGTGCAGCTCAAACCCATAGTTTTCAGGGTCAACTGCATTTCTGACCTGTGTTTGGGAATCCGCGTATGTGAAGGGCCAACTTAAGTTATAAGCAGATTTTTGACTGTGTGGATCAAGGGTCAACTATATATCTAAAGCCTAAGAGAAGAAAACATACGGTGAGACATCACTAGTTACCTTTTAAAAATTAAATTTTAATTACCCAAGTAAAATGAATATTTCTCTATATAAAATGAAAATATTACAGATAAAGCAACCTCCCACGCTTCCATTCCAAGTCACATGTAACCACTGTTATTAGATTGATGGGTGCCTGTCCAGGTCTTTTTTCTGCATTTACATATATCCACAGAAACTATGTCATGTTGTTTTGTGAAGCTTTTTCCCCCATTAATGGTATAACATTATTTGTATCTGTATTAGTCAGGGTTCTTCCGAGAAACAGAACCAAAGTCTGCAGGGCAGACCCTCTCTTCAGGCCCTCCACTGAATCAACGAAGCCCAGCCCCATTATGGATGATGGATAATCTGCCTTACTTAAAGTCCGCTGATTTGAAGGTTCACTGCACCTACAAAATACCTTCAGTGCAGCATCTAGATTGGTGTTTGACCAAACAACTGGGTACCATAGCCTAGCCAGGTTGACATATAAAATTAATCATCACACTGTCATTCTGCAGCTTGTTTTTTACTTAACATTTCCTGTAGTTCCTTCCATGTCAGTTTATACAGAACGACTCCACCCATATTGAGGATGTACCATCCTTTAGGTAGCCATTCCCCTACTGATGAATATGTACAGTTTCCTTTGTTCTATCACTAAAAATAGCGAAATGGTGTCCTTGTACATGCCTTCTTGTGAACAAAGTGTGTGTTTCTTTAGAAGAGATGGACATGAGGTGTGAACTTGCTGAGTCATGGGTAGGGTGGCCATTTCACATCTTTAATAGAGGTTGGCAACCTGTTTTCCAAAGCAAACCTCAGATTTTAAATGCATCAAGCCTAAATGAATGACTTCTTAAGGAAAAGGTGCTCAGCCACACCATTCAGCAGACTGGTGTGAAACTATCAGAGCGGAGGTGAGACACAAGGAATTTGATCAAAAGGAAAGCACTGGGAGAGCTGCTTGGTATATCTGAGGATATCCCGACCGCCTCGCAGACCTCATCTTTGCTGTGATTTTTGCTCTGGGCTGGAAAAGGAGTGGGGTTACAGCCTGGGAGGGGCTGGGTCTTCAGCCCTGGCCCTTGCATGGCATTGATCACTCTCAGTTCAACTTCTGTATCACAAGAAGAAGGCAGAGAACTGCTGTCTTTGGCATGAAAGGCTATGATCTCAGAACCAAAACAATTATCTGGGAGAAACTGTGGCAATGAAAAAAAAATACCAGATGGTTTAAAAAGAACAAATATTGGCTCCCTGGTCAGAGCAGAAGGTAGTGAATTCTAGATACCAGAGAAATTAATGTTATTCCCTGGCAAATCCTAGTGCGGATTGTTAAAAAGAGATGGTCGGGAGCCCTTGGAAACAAAAGATGGCTCCCCAGTAGCCTGCAGAAGTTCACGAAGAACAAATAAGACTGAATATGACATTGGACAAGGTTAAGGGACGGGTTGGGTGAGGTATGCCCCAGAGTGAACGTCAGTTATAGAAATGCATCTTACCAAGCCTTTCATAAGCCCTTCAGGGATAAGATGGTGACATGTTAGGTGGAACTGTAGGGCCATCTGTCACTGTGTTAGGGACTGCAGAAGAGATTCCCACAGCATGTCTAAGGGCCATGTCCGCCATCCAGTCTGTTTGACATTGGGTGGGACAGGAGCCACCCTAGGTCTGAAACCTTCAGAGAAACGAAAGCCGGGTTGATCCTCACAAATGTAGGATGATATAAACGTGATAAAAAATGTTTCAATAAGCTGAAAAAATGGGCATAAACTAGGATGAGATGAGCTGGGAGTCAATTCAACAACAGATGGAATACGCAGGTAGATGGAGAGAGCTGCCTACACAGCACCTCATATAACGACATCTGTAATGAATACCCCAAAGCCAATTCAATCTCCAGCTGCACTAGCAGAAGCCTAAGTCCCTGCGGGGAGACCAAGTTCTTGCAGGTAGCAGGCTGTTCTCCAGGATAATCGTGCCCTTCTGATCCCCGCAAATGAGCGTATCACATGTTCCCAGACTGCTGTAGGTCAGTTAGAAACATTATCATAATTATGTGTCAATTTAAGTTATTTAAGTTGATAGTAAGTGCCAAAGAAGTTGCTTCTAGGAAAACTAAACTGAATATTTTGAAGAGACTTGACAAAGGACATACTTAAAAATAAAAACTGTGGCTGAGTTAGATGTGGGGGGCGGGGGCAGAAAACTGGTAAAGACTAGGTTAAAAAAATCATGAAAACAGGATTCTGCAGTCAGATCTCTTTCCTAGACTTTATCAAATCTGACGCGCAGTTTATATTGGTGACAGTGTACTCTGTGTGTGATTTATACAAGAAAGGTGAAGTGGAATTCCCCTCAACAGACCCCAAACTCAAAAAGATTGACAATGGATGTGTAGTTACATATTTTACATTATGATGAAATGTGTATGATATGAATATGATTTTATTTGGCTCTTTTTAATTGACCTATTCAATTAACCCACCAGCCACCTTACCAATTGTATTAACTAAAAGTGCTTTTGCTATTCTTATGTTCAGTTCAGGCAGCACATTTCAAGAGAAGCACTGATGAATTTGAAGGCATTCCAGGGAGAGGGATGAAGATGAAGGAGGCGCTATGGCTCAAGCCCCAATGGTGTCTACAGGCTCTGCTGGGCTGTCTGGCTGAAGGATATGTGGACTCACAAAAAACAAGGTCTCTGCCTGTCTCTCAATCTCTTACTCTTTACCTACTCGTCCAGGTAGTTTTCCCTTTCCTTTTAAAGAATTACCCTTTTTGCTCACACTCTAGATTGTAAACTCATAAAAAGTATACAAAATACCCATTATAAATGCCCTTGGATGGACTTTTATCCTACTCACAATTGTCTTTTAATTTTAGGCCATAGGTTTACAACTGAGAAGAATGCAGTTGCATTTGACTCCACTCTTTCCCTAGCCCAACCTCCTTTGTGCTTTTAGAACAAGATCAAGGAAATAGGGAGATGATCCTTGTAATTGATGATATCAAGTGGCTGAGAAAAGAAAGTGGTATTTACTTATTTTATGCTAAGTACTACATTCACAACTTTTTACTACAGTGTCTCTTTTAATTCTCATTAATTTTGAGGAGTTGTTACCAGAGTCCCCACTTATACAATTGAAAAATAAAGAGGGGGTGGTTTATTTTTTTATACACTCAGTTTCTCAGCTGGAATAAAAGAGCCAGGAGGCATACCATGCCCAGACTAGAACCTACATTCTCTTTCCAACATATCGCACTGTTTGCAGAGCTGTGAGAGGAAGGTTTTCTTGTGAGAGTGTGTGTGTTTGTGTGTGTGTGTGTGTGTGTGTGTGTGTGTGTGTGTGTGTGTGTAGGGAGGGAGGTAGGGGGAGAGAGAGAGAGAGAGAGAGAGAGAGAGAGAGAGAGAGAGAGAGAGAGAGAGAGAGAGAGAGAGAGAGAGAGGCGAGAAAGCTAGGAAGATGTGACTGAATTGGAATGGCACATCTGCACACAGAGCTGAGAATATCAATATGCACAGGAATAAAGAGGCAGGAAAAGGACAAGTCAGTGCCAACTGTGAGAAAAGAGAAAATGCTGGTTAGAGGTGTTTTGTGGTCGGAGCTCAAGAGATCATGGGGTGGCCTGGGAGGACAGTGGTTGCCAAGAAAGCAGCATCAACCATAAACCAAGAGGGACCCACCCAGACAGCTTAAACAGGAAAGGTCTTTTCTAGAGGCCAGAAAGGGGAAGAAGAGAGGAAGTAACTGGGTCTTGAGAGTGGCAGGTGAGGGAGATGAACCAGCACCTGGAGGTGGGACGCGGGAGAAGGGCTGTCTTTGGGTTGGAATGGAGGATCTGACACAACCCCTTCAAAGAGCTGAGTCATGGGCAAAGCTGGCCTGGACCGGACACTGCTGGGCTGTGCTGGTAACCCAACTGTGTATACATGGTTCCTCTAAAGCAGGATTCTCAAAGTGGGTCAGTAGGACACGCTGGGGGTAGAACCTGGATATCTGAGGTTTTCAAAAGCTCTCCAAGTGATTCTGATCCAAGCTCAATTTTGAGAAACATTGGTCTACCCTTGGGCTGAACCAAAAAGCCTTCATCCTAATGCAGGAAGCATTCACTGGGTGAGTTGGAGAACAAAGATGAATATCCCCAGCCAAGAAACTCGGCGTGAAGGGAGAAAAGAGGACAAATGAATAAAAATGAATAAAAATGAGTGTACTAGGAGCTTTGATAGGCCTATGCGCAGAGACTTATGGGCACACAGAAGAAGGGTCTTTAACCCTGACAGAGTCTGAAAGGCCTCCTGAAGGAGGCGGCCCTCAGAGCTGACTCCTGGAGGCTGTCTACACCAGCTGCAAAGAGGAAGAGAAACCCAGAGGGGGACAGTTGGCCCCAAAGAGAGCTTCTCTTCTTTCGCCACTGAGAGGCTAATGCTCCTAAAAGGGACCGTGGTCTCCTTCCACCGTGGGAAATTTGGGGATGCTCCATACATGCCAGAAGCAAGTCTGAAGACTTCAGCACGGAAAAATGGTGAACAACATCATCACAACCATCAATCCACTTGTCATCACCATCATGAAAATTAAGAAAATCTGTTTCTGCCTAACGGGATGCCACCAAACCTGCACGTAACTTGAAATGTGATGAAATAAAGGCCCATCCGTGGTGTGCTGGAACACAATTACAGATGCCTCTCTAGGGAGGGAAAAACCCTCCTAATTTCTAGCATTTGCCAACTACCATGGTGGAATAACTCCACCATGGCCATTTCAAGCTACTAATCTGACTGAATCTGTCACTGAATATGGAGTTAGGAAGAGATGCACAGAATTGGTTTTATAACTTGGTGCACACCACTGGACTTATCACAGGTCTATAAAATCCAATTTCATTTCCAAGGATTCCTGGGGAAAAGCCAAAGCATTTCTGAGGAGAGGGAGAGAGAGAAAGGGGAAAGAGGAGAGAGAGAGGGGAAGAGAAGGGAAGAAGGAGAGAAGGAGAGAAGGAGAGAGGGAGAGAGGGAGAGAGAACAGCGAACAAGGACAACACAACCCAAAATTAGTATCACCAAATAGATTAATGCACAAACATATAAGCAGTCAAGAGGGAAAAGTTTAAGCATCTGAGGCAGAAGTAAAATTTACAAACCTAATGGAAATAAATCTGCAAATCCAAGAAAAGTTTCTGAATAAACGTTAATCTTTTCTGATCTAACTTCTTAACTCATAACATTGATCTTTTACATGAAAAAGGCAAGTAATTTTTTTAAAGTTTGTAACCTTATCTTCCTCCCACAAAAATTTTATATAGTATGCATACACTCCAGTTACCCATCCAGGTCACAGTTAGTTTCAAAGGCTAAAGAAATACGAGTCATTGGGGTACTCTCTCCATCACCCCTTTCGTCAAATAGCACGCGATCACAGACACCTGTTGAGAGTGGCGTCCATACTGCTCTTCTAGACACTGGTTCTTAAAATTGACGGTGCATCTGAATCCCCTGGAGGGCTTGTGAAGACAAGACTGCATGGGTCTCATCCCCAGACTTTCTCCTTCAGTAGGCCCAGGGGGCACCCAAGGATCTGCATTTGCAACAACTTCCCAGGCCATGCTGATGCTGCTGGTCCTGGGACCACACTTTGAGAACCAATTTCTTAGATTATGTTGGATCATGGCCATCAAGTCATCTTTTTTTGAGGAAAACCACAATGCCTACCCTGATCAGCCATTCTGACGTACAGACAACAAGAGATTTTACACACATCCCCAAGGCCTGGCCTGCCAAACGCTTCTGCACATGCAACTGTTTTGGGTGCAGCCATGTGTGGCTTGCTGTTACAGCCAAGTGTTACACAGCAGGCCGAGTGCTGAAGCATAAAGCATGATCCTCAGCTATGACCCGTTAGTTCATATTTCCCCACCACCTGGAGCCTTCCCTGTATCACAAGTGCTGGGCTCGATGACCAGCACTGTCCCCGTCTTACGGTTGAGGAAGTTTAGGGTCCCAAAAGGGGACATGACCTGCCCCCATTGGACTGTGCATTGCTGTGCATTTTATTATTTATTATTATTTTTTTTTATTCCCACTTCATCCCCTCTCCGTTGCTGTGCATCTTAGACTAAGCCTCACTTTCTTTGCACCCCATTTCCAGTTAGTGCATGAAGGCTCCCTGGGATCAAGGTTAGGAGGGAGTAACTGGTGAAGCCTGGTCGCAAACCAGGTCTTCATCTGATTCCTCACTCCACACGCCCTCAGGAGTCCTGGCCACGACCCTCACCTCCTCTGGCTGCTGTTTTTGGAATTCCTTTTCTGATGACTAGTTTTCCTTCGTGCTCTGTTGCTGCCACACTTGCAAACAGTTATTTCCCATCACTGCTCAGATGCAGGCAGTCCCCCAACAGCCCTGCTCCCCACCTCACTGCTGCGGGCTTCAAGGCTAACAGTGCCCTTGGGGCACTCCACCCCCACAATCAGGTGAGGGACTTGCCTTTAGGCTGTAGTTCCTACGGGCAGCGAGGGCATGGCGAGCACCTGCCGTCCCGCGATCCTGTGATCCACACCCCTCACAGACAGCTGCGTCCACCTCTGTTTCACTTTGGCACAGAGAGCCGGGTTTGTCAGGGGCCCTCTGAATGACACCACCCTGTGTTCTTCCAGGGCCTTCAGGAACCAGTCCTCCATGTTCAAACTGCTTCTCCCTTTACATCCAGGATGCTGGGTGGACAAGAGATGAGTCTAAAAGGCTTCCATAGTTGAAGAAATGCCTTTACAGTCCACATCAGAGGGACTGAGAAATAAATTAGCTCCTCCAAAGTCCTGGAGGAACATGGCTTGAATTATCTGCTGACTGCAATCTGGTGGCCTCATGGGTCCACATTTCTCAGAGACATCCTTCAGCACTTAATGTGTAATGCTGGGCCAGGGACCTAACCTCTCTGTGCCTCATTTTTCTCATCTGTAAAATGGAAGCAATCATGCTACTTACTGCACAGGCTTATTGTGAAGACTAACTGAGCATATGTGCATATATTTTTTCTGAGGATACCTGGCACAGGGAGCCATAGGGTCTACCTCCAATAACAATACTGCTGTTATTATTACGGAGGCCACAAACTGTGTGTCTGCCTCATTTATGTCACTTAGAATTTTCAGTTATATGCAAATTAATGAAAGAAGAAATCAATCTTTTCCACTGAAGGGTCCAGCACACACAGAGTATTTTTCCTACAGAAAGGGAAACGTGGGGCCCATTCCCCAACCAGGGGCTAGAAAAGGAAAGGCATGAAAGGACGAAAGGGGTCCTTGTAGAGTCTACCCAGGGCAAACTGCCTTTCAGAGGAAAGCCACAGCTGAGCAGCAGCCACAGGCAGATCCAGCAAGTGAATCAAACAATCACTGTCCGAACAAAAGCAGCGCCCCTGCCAATCCCACACTTACTTCCAGGACCGTCCATTGTTCAACAACAATAGCATCATAGCCCTGCATGGTTTTGCTATCTTCTGTGGAAACAGCTTCAAAGATGAATACTCCATCTGTCAAGCCGTGTAAGGAATCTGTGGAAAAAAGAAAAAGGCGGTGGAGCTCTGTAAACCGTCTGTGGCAGAAGCCTTACAAGCAGCAAAAATTTTCACTGCATTCATTAATAATCTCAATCAGAACATCTTTTCAGCATGTTAATTAAAGAAGGCACACACTGCCATAGAGTCTAGCCCCATCAGAATGAATGAGACTAATTTACCTCGCAGTTCTGAATAATATCCTTGATTTTATGAGCCCAAATTTCATTGTTAGCAATCACCATTTGATTTCACGCGTTTACCTTCCTTTTCACGCTCCAACGTCAGGATGCACTGGGGAGAACTTATTCAGGGTAAAACACAATCATTTAGAGACAGTTTTTAGAAGAAAACTATATTTAGGTGACAGATTTTTTTTTTTTTTAAAGGGGGAGATAGATACAACACACCAGATCTGAGCTTGTCAGCTGCATTCTAGATGAGTTGATTCTTGGAAGTTCCATATGATGTGGGCTGCTGTACAGGCAACACTTCAGGCAGTTCTTGTCAAGAGGTAGAATTTGGGGGAAGGGGGAGTTTTCCTAAATGATTTACCACTGAAAACGTTTTTTTGGGCGTTGCTTTAGTCAATGTACCAGGTTCAGTTCTGTACAATTCAACAATGGTACACTACACGTATGACTCAAGATTATCTTGGGCAACAAAGATGTAAAGAAAATTACAACAGGGTCCCTAGCCCTGCAGAAGACATTAAGGGACAAGGGTTCTCCCCTCTCCCTTTTGTTAATGGCTCCCAAGGACCTAGATTCCTTTAGACTACAGGTTGTGGGAAAGAGGACTGGACTTAGACGCAGGTGGTATGGGTCCATAATTTACCATGAGAAGCAATGTGACTCCTTTTAGGGACTTGGTTGCTCATCTGTGACATGGGGTGGTGGACAGGAAATTCCTCCTGGTCCCTAGATTCCATTCTACAAATCGCTGCTCAAGCAGACTATTATGGACCAAATTGTGTCTCCCCTAAAACATATGTTGAAGCTCTAACCTCCTGTATTTGGAGATAATTAAAGTTAAATGAGGTCATAAGGGTGGGCTCTGATCTGTTGGGTATGACGTCCTTATAAGAAGAGGAAGGGATGCTGGACCCTCTCCCCACCTCCTTGAGCGGAGGAAAGGCCACAGGAGGACACAGAGAGAAGGCAGACTTCTACAAGTCAGGAAGGGAGGTCTCACCAGAAACCAAATTTGCCAGCACCTTGATCATGAACTATGAGAAAATCAATGTCTATTGTTTAAACTAGCCCACTGGCAACTTTAAACTAGCCAATACTCATAAAAATATGTTTAATGATATGCTATTTTAATTTAAAAGGACAATTCAACCTTTTTTTTTTTTTTTTTTTTTTTTTTTTTTAGGGAGGGAAGGGAGACAAATTCAGAAAGCCCTCCGTATCACACTGGTGTTCAGGAACCGCATTTTCCAGAAGTCACAAAGAAAAGGACCAACAGATGTAAATACATAACTATCTTTAGCTTCTGTCTTCCCAAAGACCTCATAAACAAATCAAAAAATTACCAAAATGAGAAAATTTGCAACAAGAAATAAAAGCACACATGCCTAAGCTTAGTACTCTTTATATGTTAAAAGCTTTTACAATTCAAGCATTAAAAATACTAAAACACCATTAGAAATGGGCAAAGGACTTTAAAAACAACTAATTAACTCTCTCTCTCTCTCTCTCTCTTTCTCTCTATTTGAATGGTAGCAGAATCATGAGAAGAAAGTCAAGAGCAAGGGTATTGGGGAGACCAGCCAACTACTGGCTTATCATGTGACTTGCTTAGCCAATGGGATATTAGCAGGTGTGATGCAAACAGGGGCTTGAAAAGCATTTGTGTGGTTGGGCTTGATCTCTTGTGTCTCTGCTGCCACTTTGAGAGGACATATCCCAGGTGATTGTAGCCAGGTGGTTCAAGGAAGATGAAACACGGGTGGAGCAGAGCTGCCCCAATGGAGCTCAGCCTAGATCAGCTGACCCACAGACCTGTGAATGAGCCCAGCTGAGTGAGATCAGCAAAGCTACCTCAAAAGAGCTGCTCCAGCCATCCTGCAAATATGTGAGAATGATAACTGTTTTAAGCCATGAAGCTCTGCAGTGATTTGTTACACAGCATTATTGTAGCAATTGCTGACTGATCCAGTGTCCAACCTAAACCTAAGAAAAATGAGACCAGGGTACTTTGCTTAGCCTAGGGACATTCCTGATTCATCCAGAATGATATAGAGGCCTGACCAACAAACCATGGCTGTGAGGATAATTCACAGAGCACAGCTGCCTTGCCTTTATATTATTCCTATCTGACAAGATAATACTCCATTTCAAGTAAGACCTCTGTGAGTTAATCAATACCCTGCTCCAATTTTTCATTTGTCTCCTAGCCTGAGAATCTGTCATCAAACAGCCTTAGCAAAAGTCCTACGATGCCTCTTCATCTGCTCTGCTAAAAAGCTTCTCCCAAGTGTATGTTCAATGCCTTCCTATGAGACATTTTACAAAGGTGACCAGGGAAGAACAGAACTGCTCTCAGCTGAACCATGGTACAAGTATTTTGAGGACCAGGACAAGCATGGACGATAGTCCAGCTCATCTGGAAAGTTCTGGTCCAGCTGGAGCCCCAGCTGCAGCAGGGATGCCCTACAGAACCCCTTTGAATAAAGCTTTCCCAAGTCCTGACCTGAGAAGGCTTGAGATCAGAAGATACTCAATAATTACTTCAGGATCATGAAAGCACAGCACAAATTCATCCTTAAGGCTTCTATAAAACGATGTTATATCCAGTTTCTGAAGGCACTATGTACAGATCTCAATGCAACACCTACAAGCCCTTCAAACATACCTACCCTGTGCTTTAAGTAAGAGAGTGCCTAATGAGACATGAATAATAGGATGGTGTTTAGCCTGCCAACAGCACTGTGCAGTACAGCAGGCTTGAGGTCCAGAAGGGGGAAGGAGACGCTGTAGCCCATGCAGACTTTGTGTCCCACCCTCTGCCTGGCTGTTCCTTCTTCCTCCCGAGTCACAGGCCTGGAAGGAGGGCTGTGTGGTCAGTGGGGAGCAGAATGGCAGGGCTTGGGGATATGAAGTAGAAACAAACAAGGCCCTCAGTTCTCAGCTGCCTCATCCAGGGTCTGCCTTCCAGCCTCTCAGCACGCTGCTCTGTTATCCTGAAGCCAGAGTGCCGATCTACCTACTTAACTCCGAAGCCAGTTCAGAATGGCTGTCAACATTTGGTCATCTGTAACAGCAAAAAAGTCAATGAACCACAGAAAGCAGACAGCTGGGCTTTTAAAGAGCCCCTTGTTTTGACGGCCTTGTCCACTCCCTGTCTCCTCACTGCCTTGCTGGCTCCGCCTCACTGTAATGTGCACCGAGCTGGGTATAAATAGGTCTTAGAGTGAGGGCTCCTGATCTAAAAAGGTTAAATTGCCCTCCATCTATGGAAAACATTCCATTATCACTGCATATTTTATAAAAGTAAAGCAGCTTCCCTACTGTGCACAGAAAGCTATTTGCTCTGGTATTGTATAAATATTTGATGCCAGTCTTTTGGCAAAAGGCCACCTTAACACTCCAAGCTTATGATTTACAAGAAGGATGTGGGAAAAGGAGATTTGCCCTTTTATCCCAAGAGGTAAATTCTACGAGGCAACTGCTCTTCCCCTGTAGCCTCTTTGACATTAACACTCCATCTAGCAAGCTAACCTTCAGGCTCACCCCAGGTGCTATTCTTCTAGCCTGAAATGTGCACACCGTGACAAGTGGTCAATGTATATGGTCAAGGAAAAAATGTTACTGTGTTCTTGTTAACCAGCTAGATTGGATTGAATGGTCCACACCGGGGTAGCTGGCATGGCAGATACCTTTGGCTCTCTGAAAGCCCCTTCTCCCCATTTAGACATTGCATGGTGCTCACAGCACCACCTTGATTCCAGGAATGGCACGTGCCAACCGCATGACGATAACAGCATGTGTTGTCATACCGACTTGTCACCCCACTGCAAAAGGAATCGCCGTTCAACCAATCCCAGGTGATGGTACCATGTTGCTTCTCAATCACACTTCAGCACATCTGCTGATATCAAAAGATGCCTTCCCCATCTTCTCCAGCCCTCACTGCTGCTCTCGGCTTGCCTTCCTGCTTTCTCAATTTGAAGTGGTGAATAATCTAGGGGAGACATGACTCCTCTTCAGTTATAGTAAAGGTTAGCCTGCAAATTCAGTGCCATTTAACTGACTAGACAGGGAAGAAACGCTATTCAGTGCTTGCTGGATGAGAGGTACACAGAGGCATAGTTCATGGTTTCTCATTGAATCTTCCCCAAAGTTTAGCATTCCCTCTTAGTGGGTAAGAGAATGGAGGCTAAAGAAGTTAAACCATGTTCAAATGGAATGTAAGGGTCAATTCAGATCTCAAATACGGTTTGTTTGGCCCCAATGTCTATATTCTTTCAACAACTCCCTGCCTTGATGTTTTGGGCGACAACTCAGTTGGGTCATAGTGAGATGGCCTTAGGGCTGCTGTTTGGGACAAATCTGTGCAGATGCTATGCCTTCCTACATGGGGCAAAACACAAAAATATACTTATAAATGGATTAAATTACACACACACACACACACACACACACACACACACACACACACACGAGGTGGGACCATTGAGTTCATGAACTTGTTGCACCGATGTTGCTAACCTTTTTGATATCAAAGGAATATTCATTATGAACCAACTGGACAAACAGTTAACCAAGTTTACTAGTTGGAAGTGCTAAAACGGCTACGTGAAAAAGTTAGACAAAAATGACCTTAACTTTTTGCATACAATTCATGGCTCTTGCATCACGACAATATACCAGCTCATATGGCACTGTCTGTGAGGGAGTTTTTAGCTATATTGGAACACCCTCCCTACTCACCTGATCTGGCCCCCCAAAACTTCTTTCTTTACCAGAAGATAAAGGAAATACTGAAAGGAAGACATTTTGATGACATTCAGGACATCAAGAGTAATACATCAACAGCTCTGATGGCCATTCTAGAAAAAGAGTTCCAAAATTGCTTTGAAGTGTGGACTAGGTGCTGGCATTGGTGCATAGATTCCCAAGGGGAACACTTCAAAGATGATCATAGTGATATTCAGCAATGAAGTATGTAGCACTTTTTATAGGATGAGTTCATGAACTTAGTTGTCAGACCTTTTGTGTGTGTGTGTGTGTGTGTGTGTGTGTGTGTGTGTAACTATATTATATATAATTAAATTATATATATCTCGACACAAAGGATAGTATGCAGCAATGAAAAAATGATCTGCAATTACATGTGAAAATAAAGATGATTCTCACAAATAAGAGTGAAAGAAGCCAAAGACAACAAGGGCATACTCCATTCATATCAAGTTCAAAACTGCAAATCAAAACCACAATGAGATACACCTATTCAAATGGGTATCATCAAAAAGAGAAGAGACAACAAGTGTTGGGAACTTGTGGAGAAAAGGGAACCCTTGTGCACTGTTGGTGGGAATGTAGATTGGTACAGTCACTATGGAAAACAGTACAGAGGTTCCTCAAGAAATAAAAAACTATAACTGCCATATGATCCAGCAATCCCACTTCTGGATATATATCCAAGGGAAATGAAATCACTATCCCAAAGAAGTTTCTGTACCCCCATATTCACAAAAGCATTTTTCACAATAGCCAACACATGGAAACAACCTAAGTGTCCACTGATGGATGAATGGATAAAAAAAAATATGATACACACAATGGAATATTACTCAGCTATATATAAAAAAAAGGAAATCCTGCCATTTGTGACAATATGGATGGACCTTGAGGGTATTAAGCTAAGTGAACTAAGTCAGACAAAGAAAGACAAATACTGTATGATCTCACATGTGGAATCTAAAAAAATTGAACTCCTAGATACAGAACAGGATGGTGGTGGCCAGAGCTGGGGGGCAGGAGTGTGGGGGAATGGGTGATGGGGGTCAAAGGTCCAGATTTCCAGCTGAAAGATGAATAAGTCCTGGGGTGTCATGTACAGCATGGTGACTATATTGAACAATATTGTATTGGGTATTTGAAAGTTGCCAAGGGAATAGATTTTTAAAATTAATTAATTAATTTATTTATTTATTTATTTATTTTTGAGTGTCCCTGGCCCTCATATGTGGGACCCGAACTGGGGCTGCTGGCTTCCCAAGCCAGCACTTAACCACCGCGCCACTCAGCCGGCCCAGGAATAGATTTTAAAACCTCTTATCATAAGAAAAAATACGTAGCCATGTTTGGTGATGAAAGTTAATTAAACTTATTGCGGTAATTACTTTCTATAGCTATATCAAATCGTTATTTTGTATACCTTAAACTAGTACACTATTATAAGTCAACTGTATCTCAATAAAACCGGAAAAATTGAAGTTCAAAACTAATCTATGGTGTTTCATGTCAGAGCTGTGGTCACCCCTGGGGGACAGGAACTGGGAGGGGCATGCGGGGGCCTTCTCAGGGCGCCTGAATGTTCTATTAATACTTCTTGGTCTGGGTGCCAGGTACATGAGTGTGCTCACCTTGCAAAACTCCACTGAGCTATAACCTTCCTATCTGCACAGCTTTCTGTACATGTGCTATACTGCAATAGAAAGTTTATTTCAAGATGTGTTATGGGTACAAGAGAAAATGCCTTTACTGGCACAGGTGAAATCCACCTGCCCCCAATGTTAACTAGCTCCTCAGAAAGAGAAGCCATGCCTGTAAGGCTGGGCCAGACATTCCTGGAGCGGCTGCTCCAGTTCTGCATCCAACCACGGGAACCACCTCACTCTCCCCCGCTTTTCACTCTCCCCACCGCAAGCTCTTTGATCCCCGGATCTTCAGGTTCCTGGTGATGCACACCCCAACACCAGCTTCTCCCCTTCTCACCACTGACATGACTGGTATCCTCCAGAAACCTTTATTGATCACCTGCTATATTCAGGGCACAGTGTACAGGCAGTGGGATACTAAGAAGCACAGGACACAGGACCCGCCCAAGGGTTTACAAGTCTGTCTGTATAAAATATGCGTCTCTACATGTCTTTTATTTGAAATATGTGCATGTTTTCTACGTGTGTATTCTGCAAATATAAGGTCATATAGGTTATGGTAGGCATCAAAAAAGTGGTATAAATACCAAATGATCTTTGGAATTAGATGTGGCTGGGACATCAGAGGAAGTCTCCAGGAAGACAGTCTTTTAAAAGGGTAGAAATGGAGACACACTGAGGTTTAATGGGTCTCCTGATGTGACCCAATGTGTAGAATGCAACATCATCTGTATTCTAATCATAAGTTTAATTAATGAAGGCCTTAGAACTGAATTCCAGTTTATAGGAAATAGAGGTGAGAGAAATAAGGTCAATGACACCGTGAGGCACTGACCAGATGAGTCCAGAATGCAGGGTAAGAGGCCAGGTTTATTTCAAGCAGTCAGGGTCATAAGAAATGACTCTTCCGGGTAAAAGAGAAGTGAGGACACGGTCACCATCTGCAGCACTTATGGCTGGATTGGATTCTGGTTTGGACAACTTGCTACAAAGGACATTTTTGAAACAACTGAAGACACCTGAATATGGGCTGGATAAACATGATACCACCAGAGTGGGAAGGGCTGCTAGGCTAGGAGACTAGGAGAGGGCAAGGTGATGGGAGGGGGAAGGGAGGGGGAGTGGGAAAGGGAGGGGGAGGGGAGGAGGAGGGCCAGGACAGGGCCAAGGGCAGGGGAGTAGAGTGAGGAGGGGACAAGGAGAGGGTGAGGGCAGAACAAGAAGAATGTAGAGCAAGGACAGGGTCGGGGGCGGGGGGTGGGGGGAACAAAGGGAGGCTGAGAACAGGACACGGACAGCTGGTGGTGGCAGCAGCATTGGTAGCAGCGATGGCAGCAGGGATTCTGCTGGTCTGGAGGCCCCTGCTGATAAATCAGGTTCCTGAGTGAGTCTCCAGATGGTGGGCAGCCAGCTCCACCTCTTCCTGACCCGATATCTGCCCCACCTCTCATCAGCAGCCAGTTAGCAGAGGCTTTCCCTCCCTGTCCTGGTCTACCCTCTAGCAGCGTGGACTCTGGCCTTTTCCTCAGTGACTTGAGTGTTTCTGTGAGCCTGTCCGCTCTGCTGTCTGACCAACCCAGGGACTCATGCACACCGCTGACTGGTCACCCAGGCTACTTCCCTAAGAGTGACCCCGGAGCACCCCTCCCTCCCCAAGGACAACCCAAGGCCCTGTTAGGCGCCTCAACTTTTCACTAACATGGCCCCCCTCTTTTCTCTCCTCCTCATGTCCCTTTTCCCTGCCCCACACCCTTCTTTCTTCCTACCACTTCCTTGCCACTTAGGAGCTGGTAACCTTGACAATGACTTAATTGCTCCGTGCCTCAGTTTCCACAGCTATTCTTTGTTAACACAAGGATAACAAAGGTGCCTCCTTCACTGTTTTGTGGGGAGTAAATGAGTTGCTATGTTTGACTGCTTAGATCAGCATCAGATTATCATTAGCTATGTCTGACTGCTAGTTGGCTATCATTAGCATACTTCCTGTTCATCTGGGCCTTCGCTTGCCAGGGCGTAAGGGCACAACCTCCTCAGCCCAAGACACCTGGTCATTCTAAGGAAAAGAGCCCCTGAAGATCAATCAGGAGCCCAAACTAGAGGACTATGTGCGTCTTTCCATATCCTGAATAAAAACTCGAAAACAAAAGCTGGAGTCTTAACTGGATAATTCAGGTTAAAACATCACCTTGGTTATGGGACAAAGTTCTCATGGGAGTTTTATGACTCTGTGGAAAATATTTTGGAGTACAAATATCCATTTAAGAGTCAAGACTGGTGCTTTTCCAGATGGCAAACAGCTTAAAGATGTGCTTCAGGCTCTGCCAGGTTTATTTGTAAGGACACTAATTATCTTCTTAGAAATAGGTGCCTTTTATAATTATGATTAGCTTGCTTTTTTTTTTTTAAATTCTGGGAAAAGAACACATGCATATTTCATCCCTGGCCAACAGAAACCTTGGGCTTTTCCAGAGCAGAAGCGCCCTGACCCACTAAGCACTCTCCCTCCCATCAGAAACACACAGTGAAATCATGTTTGAATTTTGAGTGGGTTTACATTCATTTTGTTCTGAGAATTTTGCAGCTGTCCCTGACACAGAGATGTGCATCTATGGAGGAGGTCTAGATGGGGTAGCCCTGCTGTGGAGATGTCACAGGCTCAGTGCAGCACTGTCACAGTTTTGCACATGCCAGGGGAAATTTCATGTTCTGTCTTCAAGGCAGGAAGTCTGGATTTAATGCAGCCAAAGGCAAGGAAGGATATAACAGCATTTCAAACACGCGAGTTAAATCTGAAGATAAAGCTATATAAATTGTCTGTGTTTTAGGACTCCAGGACCGAGAATGGGGTGGGGAGAAGTGGAGGAGATTAACCGAGCCTTGACTACTAAAGGATGATGGCTAGAGAGACAATAAATGGCACTGTGAACATTCAAGGTGACCTCTCTTGGGGCTCAGCTTGCCCCGGACATGCTTGGGCAGGAGCCAAAGAGAAAACCTCCCTTTTGACACCCCAATTCTCCAAAGGAGGGGAAATTACCAGTGGCTACAGTAGCTGCTACCTCCAGCACCTCCCTGCAGATCTTTGAGAAGTTGGTACAACTAACCATCAGCTTCCCAGGGAGAAATTTAAAACTATGAATGACCATAGAGAGACTTATGGGCACCAAGAGGAGATAAGAGAAGCTGATGTTGCCACAATCCAAGATGGGAAATGGGGTGTCTCTGCAGGAAGCAGGAGGTGAAGGGTTCCTCCCCAAATGCTGATGAATCAGGGCTGTGAACACTGTCCCCAAGCTGTTGCCATTGATGTTTTATGGTGCATCTCAAAACAGATCATGACATTATCTAGCTTCAAGGAACTCTGTTGGCACCCATGGAAGGCCTCCTTGTATAGAGGGAGATTATGGACCTTGCTGCCAGGGAAACAAACCGACTCTTCAGTAGTTGTATTAATGAAATATATACTCCAGAACCATACTGTGCAATATACTAGCCATTAGCCACAACAGGAATTTAAATGTCAATGAATAAAAATAAATTACATTTAAAAATTCAACTCCTCAGTCACCCTAGCCACATTTCACTTGGTTAAGAGCCATGGGTGGCTACCATATTGGACAGCACAGATACAGGACATACCTATCGTCACAGAAAGTTCTATCGGACAGCACTGCTCAAGATGTATTCTTAATGAGTCAGTTACCTTTCTTATGTCATTCATCCATTCCACAAGTGTTTGTGGCCCACTATATGACACAGTACCTGCTGCTACTGTATTAACACATTAACATTAGATACTGATATTTAGATAGTAACAAAGGGACTTGCAAAATCCAAAATTTAGACATGTTTGTGCTGTGCCATGTTCTAAAGCTTTGGAGGATTTACAGAATGTATATTCAGAAGTAAGACTGATGTCTCCTCTGAGGATGTTTGTCAGCATTCCAAGGATTGAAAATAATAGAGAATCCAAGTTCTATTCCTGACTCTGCTAATCCTAGGAGAGAAAACTGCTCAACAACGAAGACACTGGGCTGTCGGATGCAATGCCCCTGTTAGGTTTTGCTGGGATCAATGAATTTGGTGTTACATTTTTCTCACCTAGGAATCCTGCAGACTGGCAGCCCCAGGACCTGCACAAGCTGCCATGTTGGCCCCACTCTCCAAACTGCCTCCCAGTTTTGATGCACCCTAGTGGCTTAGCTTGATTTTGTGTTAACCTGAAAATCGCTTCATTGCTTGACACATTTCCCCCTTTTGGGCAGTTGCTCTCTGCCTTTGAAAAGCTTGCTGCATAGGGTTACCCCATGCAGCAAGTCCCCGGGGATAACCCATTACCGTTTAGGGAGGACTGGGTGTCATGTGACCCAGGACCGGTGTGTGTTCCCAGGGTGTTCAATTCACTTCTCTGCTGTTAATTCCAAGGTGATGCTACTGCTACTTCAAGCTGTAATAGTGTCTACAAACAATTTTCACTTTCGGAGAGGCATGATCCCAGGGAGTAATTAAAACTGGGAATCATCTCTGTAAAGGCCTTTAAAAGCAACATAGATTGAGGCCACCACCAATGAAACAGAATGACTCCTCTTTTTCTGTCATTTTAGAAGATACCTGGCTGACTCCTAGACAGGCTTAGAGAGCATAGGTGGTGTGCTTTATGGAAAATTCCTCAAGATGTGTTAATTAGAAATCAAATGCAGCATGTTTATAAGCTGCTATGGTCTCTGAGCGGAGCAGGTTCTAAGACAACAAGAATGAGAAGCCAAGTTCATTAGGGCCACCCGACGGTTGGGAATTCCATACCATTGACCATGCCAAGGTAGAAGACGGCATTCACCAGCACGCCTCCTTTCCGGAAGTGGTCGCTCATGTGCTCCAGCCAGTTGGCATCCAAACCGCTCACTGTCTGGCCATTCGTGGCGACCCGAAGAGGAATGGTGACGGGATAGTATTGCCGGCACTCCTGATGGCTTTTCGGTTTGTTGAAAAGGGCGAAGATCTCCATTTCTGTTGGGATTTGGAAAGGGGGTGGAGAGAGCAGAGTTCAAACAGTGATAACAAGCTGCCATTCTAGTGGAATCTCTTAGGAGCCTGAAGAATTGATCTCAAAGGTAAAATCTCTGTGAGGTTGCAGTGTTGCCAAATACTATAAAACCCAATTCCTCGTAAGTTAGGGTGGCGTGGAAGTGACATGGACCTCAAAGGTTGAACTTCAAGTGGGGGACCTAGGTTTTGAATCTAGCATACAATGAATAGATTCTACCTAGGGTTATTTGTACAGTTTGGTGTTTGAGAGAAGGACAGAGTAGGCATTTCTAGAAAGTATTTTGAAAGAAAAAGCAGACAGACATACTTGGGAGAGAGCTGGTCTTTAAAAAAATAGAAAATGTACACAGGAACATAAAAGCAAAAATACTGCTGCAATTCCAGGAAACTGGTACATCCCTGAACTCACTATTTATAAACTGCAGTGGTGTTTCCTGGGGCCGAACCCATAATACTTAATCAAGTGCATCAAAAATACATCATTGATATGTAAAAATAAGTATGTTCCAGTAAATGAGGGTTCCTGCCTAGAGTGGTAGGTCTGGTCAGCTAGCCAGACAGGCACTGGGAGTGGGGCGCTGAACTTTCTGTTTCTTCATTTATAGCTCAGTTCTTCAAAAATCAATACTCGCGGCTGCCCAGCAGCCGATCCACGCCTGCCCTGCCCTATGTGCTGCTGGCCATGAGTGAGCAGTACTGGCCTCCGGGAACGAATACCTGGAATTTCAATCTAAGAATGAAGGTCTATTTTTGTGTTGCTCGTTTAGTCAAGTAATCAGAGTACACCCAACTTAAAAAGCTCTGCTTACACGGCCTAGTCAGGAATACGCTTTGGTTTCCAAAAATACCTATTTGAATCATAAGAAAATCCCCACCTTTCTTTCAAAGAAATATTTTAAAGGTCATAAACAATGGTTGACATTAGCAAAAAAAGGCAAAACACACTCATGCTCCTTATAGGAGACACCTGGCCTACACCCACATTTTGGGATGCTGTACCCTATATTTCATAATTTTGGCACTATCCAAATACTAGCTGAGTTAAATGGACTCACTTTCCTTTATTTAAATAAATGACTTTTAAAAGGAAACTTTGCTTCCAGACCATAAAGGAAACAGCTACCACTTGCTATAAACAGTAGGGAATGATGAGGCACATTAACACCAAATATGTCCATCCATGTAACATCTAAAATTATCTTACATAGGAATTGTATTCTGGACAAAGGAAGTCTTTTCACAGCCCCATCTGGGCAAGCATCAACAGAGACCCCTGGGGAGCAATGCTGGGCCGTGAGCCTTTGTCATCAGCAAGAGTTAAGCTACCAGGGGGGCCATTTCAAGTGATCCATTGGCTGGAACCAATTAGGAAAGGAAGAAGCTCATCTTCACAAGTGGCCACCTGGATTTGGAACAACTAACTCTGGCTTACTTATCATCCCTACCCCAATTACCTTCCTCAGTCCACCTGCCTCACTCAGGAAGCCATCTCCAGCCAGTAAATGCATTCACATAAGAAGTCAGGTCTCAGTGTATGGAGCTGGCACTCATTACACTATTTTGTGACTTTGAAATACACACTTGAGGATGGAGACATGCAAAGAAAGGTTTGTAATGGAGGGGAATGAAGCAATGGATGGGAGCTGGGGTCGGGGCACAGAGTGTGAACTAGGTGATCAGGCATTTTCTAGTCTGAGGTGCCAGGGGTTCAAATAAAAGCCATAGGGACAAAGGCAAGATGATAAACAGTGATTTAGTGAGTCCCTGGCTTCATCTGGATTTCTTCAAAAGCAGACGGTATAAGCTTTTGTGTGCAAGTAGTTTATTTGGGAAGTGATCCCAGGGAACAGAGTGAGGGAGTAGGGCTGGGAAATGGGGAAGAGATGAAAGCCAATGAAGGGTGTATTAATGAGTGGGTTACTACTATGGCAATTTGGGCTCAGTCCCCCTGGGGACCCTGAGACACTATAGAGAACACACCTCAGGTTGCTTTACCAAGGGGCAAGGAAGCCAGGGCCTTTTTCCTCATGAACCGAGGGCCACTCCTTAGGCATTAATTCCCTGGAGCATCTGGGCCTCCAGGAGACACTTGCAGGGAAAGGCTGAGACAGCTGTTCTCAGGTGACCCCAAGGGGGGAATGGGGGGGTCAGAGCACCAGTTCCTATAGTGGGCTATAGTCAAGTACGAATGCATACAAATTAAAAAGAAAACACAGTCTCTACACAGAAGTGAGTGGGGAATTTGGAAGTGGCTAAAGTTCAAAAACTATATGACAATCCTTGATCACACAGCAGGATTCCCTACTCACGTGGCAAGACAAAAACACAATGTTCCCAAATGTGTAATGGAACAGAAAAAGGGGAAGGCCAAGGGGAGAAGTGAGAGTGCCAGGGTGGGGTGAATGGAAGATAGGGACTGTCAGACAAGGTAGCCCTGTGGCGCTGACAGTGCTACCAGCTTTCCCGCCTGAATCCTCCCAAAGGTAGAGGACCAAAGCCAGAGACAGAAATACATTTTTCAGGAAAGAAAGGAAAACTGTTGGAATCAAGAGCCTCGAAAGCATTAGTAGCAATGAAATATTAGGAGGAATCTGATTTCTGATGCATAACCCTTTAGTAAACTCCATCCCACTGTCTCACTCTATTCACATGGAAACCAGCCAAGAGAAAATGTCCCAGAATGATGTCCTTCGATGTTTTAATATTCTGATTCGCCAACACACATCCTTACATGAGCAGGCACCAGGAATTCCAGAAAGAAGCCCCAAGTTTGTTTAAATTTTCTCAGCTGCTCTGTGACTCTGTCATGACCCTAGCTGGACTATTTTTCCAGACACGGGACAGAAAGTCCCAAAGGAGGGGGAAAGGCATTGTTTCCAAGAATGTTCTGAGAATGGCTGAAGATCTGAACTGGCGGAGGAACCAAAAAGCATCAAGACTGTCTTGTATTTCTATTTCTGTCTTGTTGTCTTTCTCTTTCTCCCTGACACAGGGGGGCCTTGCTTGGTGCCATTCAGATCCCCCGTGTCCAGAAAAGTCCCTGTTAACATGACAGGTGATGCACATATGTTTGTTGGATTGACCTATGCCAGACAAGTGCAGGAAGCTAAGGGGAGGAAGAGGAGGCGTGGGGCCTGCTGGGTGCTGCCAACCCAATAGTCAAGTCCACTCTGGCTTTGCTAAGCTTCTCGGGAGCAGGAAGGAAAGAGGCAGCTGCCCAGTTCTGAGGCTGGTAACAGGCAGTAGGGTCTTAGGCATGGGATGGAAGTCTGCAGTCTGTCTGCAAGTAAGAGAACCTGTGACTTGCGGGTAGCAGGAGGACTGGTTGGGTCCTAGTGTTCCCAGAGACCTCCAGGCTGGAGGGAAGAGAGGGTTCAGAGTCTGGCTTAAAGCATGGGGTTCCAAAGGCTAGACTGGGAGGGGGAGGGGCTGGATGGGAAGGAACAACTGGGAGTCAGACTTGGCCTGGTAGCTAGACTGAGTTGGGGCTAAGGTCTGCTGAGGTCATGAGCAGGGGGAGCAAAGCAGAAAGGTTTGCATAGGGAAGGCAGGGCCGTAGGCACCATGGTGGGAAGACAGGGCAGAGAGCTTTGGGCCTTTCCAGATTCCTGAATCTGGGAGGTGGCTGCTTTAGGTTTCAATTAGGCTCAGGTACTAATAGCAGGCACCTCTGTGCTTGGCTGAGTCCTGTCTGTGAGGGCAAAGTGTGGAAACTGCTGCACGCACAGCACTCCATGGGAATCCACTTGTAAGGATGACAGCAGCCATTGGCATGCGCACTGCATTTACAAGAGCCTTTCACCTTCATCATCTCATGTGACTCTCCCAATCTCTGCAGGAGGAACATCGGTTCTATGCCCTGAAGGCTTAAATGGATCCCCTAGAAATCTCAAGCTGGTAAGTGGCAAAGCCAAGAGTCTTTCAAACCCCAAACCCTGGGCTGTTTCCCAAATCTAACAAGAGGCTAATTTCTTCCGTACACAGAAAGCAGGAGCTGATGACAACGGGTGGGAGTTCAATAGCTGTTTGCTAATGGACTGAGTGAAAGGCCAGAAAGATGGTGGCACATGGCAGATTTGTGAAGGGGCAGAACCACAGGGTAAAACTATCCTGGGGGCACCAGCGAGGGAAGGGGGCTACGCATCAGAGAAGCCAGACTCAGGAGGGTATCTCCTCTCTCTCCTCACACAATGAGCTGCCTGTCAAGGAGGCCTACTGATTAAAATCCCCTGAGCCGAAAAGTACCATTGAGATCACTGTTTTGGGTTTCTGGTTGGCACTTCTAAGTATTTTAAATGAGTAGGCGCAGGGTAGGAAGGGCAGTGCTTGAAAGACGTTTTATTATTATTTCTGTGACTGCGGAACAATTTGAATTTGTAAGAGCCTGTCTGGCCTCCTTGTTTCTGTGACCAGAAGTGGCAGCACCAGCGACACTGAGGGAAGGACAAGTCAGCAACGATGGAGGCCAGGAGAGAAGTGACAGGTGGGTGTTCGGCAACGCCTTCCTGACCTTTCTCTGCACTGGCCTCTTCCCTGCCCAGCCTGTTTATTACGAATGAAGAAAACATGCTCCCCACAGACAGAAATGCCTCACAAGGGGCCATTCATGCTCTTCTGAGCAGAGCTGCTGGCGGTGTTTGTGTGTTTGCCATGAGTGAGAGAAGGCAAGCATCCCGGAGCAAGGCGCAGGGCTGTCCCAGTGCCTGCTCAGGTGATCTCTGCACAGCAAGGCCATCAAACCAACAGGAAATTCCCCTGGACTAGGAAATAAAAGTCAATGAGCAGGAAGTAAACCACATGATGGGCCTCCCAGGACCTGTGTGGGCAAGGGGAGTCTCGGTTCCCAGGAGCCTGCGGGGACAGGGATGGGGACGGGAACAACCTGCCCTGTTTCTGGATGAAGAATTCACAGGGAAGCCCTATCCGAGCAGTCGCAGCCTAGACTGGCTCCCCTAGGCCTCCTATAAGGAAATAAATTAAATGAGGAGAACAATGGGGAAGGAGGGAGACTCCCTCTGGACTTTTTTTAATTGTCTTGCTGTGATTGCCTATTTAAGCCCACCTGGCAGAAAGAGGAGTAAAAACACTTCACCGTCCTTAGGGGGCCCTGAGAGAAAGGCAAGCTGAAAGCTCAGCAAGCAGCAGGGAGGGAAAGTTTGGGGGAGGGGTGCGCTTGTGGGGATCAGGGTGATGGTGCTAGGAGAGACAAGACTTCCCAGGAAAAAGAGGAGAAGAGAGGCTGTGGTCAGATGAGGGCCATGTCCAGTGCAGACAGGGTCCTTTAGGGAGGCTGAATGTTCCTACTATGAGATAAAATTTAACTATATGAGGGCATGGAGGGTGACTTTCCTTTTCTGTGAAATGGGCATAGTAACAGCAACTTCTGTTCATAAAACTGTTGTGAGATGCGATCAGGATGACACATAAGAACTTAGAGGAGTCCACTTAGAGGGTTACCACCATCACGAATGCTGGCTGCCCATCCCCCACAAGGCCATGCACAAGACCAGTAACCCCTGTGTATTCATTCACTGATTTCAAAAACTCCAAAAGGTCATGTATTTCACAAAAAGTAGAACAAAGGATAATACTGAGCTGCCTAAATTTCAGAGACCTGTGGCCTCCTAAGCAGACAGATAAGGGGCAGCCTCATGTATAGACAATAGACAGACAGCTGCCCACCTTGGGGGCAGAGGGGGAGGTGCCATGACACCCTCCACAGCTGAGATTCCCATCCACTGTTGGGTTGACCACTCCAGACACACATTAACCCATATTCCCTAGCAGGAACCAGTTTTCTAGTAGATAAGAGGGACTTGAGGAAATGAGACACGGACCAAGGCATGGTGTGTGTTCAGGGATGGGAGGAGTCTTTCAGAAAGACAGGTGACCTGCCACAGGGCAACAGAAGGCACCTGGGGGAGCATAGGTCCTAGGACAAATCTCCCCAATTCATTTTCCCTGGGGTTAACCACAGGAGACAGGAGGTCTAGGAGTCTTCGAGAAAAGTGGATTCTGGAACAGGCCATATCTGAAAACTCCTGAGGGGAACCAGTATTAACTGTTCCTTTCTCAAAGCCAGGGCTCCATGCAGAGGTGGAAATCAATGGTCAGGACCACTGAACCTGCACCCCAATAGTAACAGGTCACACGTAGGAGTCAAACAGTGCTGAGTGCTTTAAATGCCCACCCCATTTAACCTTTCATGGAGACACTGTTGTTCTATCCCTATTTTACAGGGTAAGACACTGAGGCATAGATAGGTGCTCGCCCAAGACTGCCCAGCTGGACGGCGGCAGATGAGTATAAGTGGAGTCTGAGTTCCTAGCCACTGTGCTACCCTCCTTTTCACATCTCCTGCCCCTTTCTCCTGGAGGGGCCTATGCCTGCCCTGAACCTTTATCTCCTTGGGCTCCTGGACTGTAAAGAAGGGCTCCAAGTGGGCCCATCTTCCTTCTAAGGATTCAAAGCCTACACATTCAGCCCAACAGCACTGAGCAGATGGAAGTTTCTGGAATAAGGCTTGGAGGCACACACAGGGTCTAAGTGTGCTCTCAGCTACCCTGGAGGAAGCAGAAGTCTAACTCGAACAGTGAAAAACCCCACAATGAAGAGATCTCCTTCAGTACATGTTTATGAAGGACCCAGGCCTCGAGCAAGCAGTAATCCTAACATAACCCAAAATCGAGGCAGCGCCAATCTCTCCCTCTAAATCCACTTCGCAAATAAGTCCCCAAAATGAACCATCCCACAATTTTCTTTTCAGGAAGTACTGACATAACAACAGTAACTACAACAACAAAAAAACTATTTCACCTTCTCTATTCTCAAAGCATGAACTGTTCTTCATCATTTATTGAAGGCTAATTTCAAAAATGAGTAAATCAATCATAACATCAATCAGAGAGATGATCTAGAATGGCTAAAGAGAAAGGCCTCCTAAGGCCTGGGGGTCTTCTCCTGTCAGTCTTGTTACTTGCTCACCTTCCAAAGACTAAAAAGAGCCACAGAGCTCATATAAGTACCTGGCTCTTGGGAAATGACTGGATGTTAGATTTCCCAGAGAAAGAAGAGGACAGGGAATCATGGGGAGATAAAGAGAAATGTCACTCCCTATAAAGTGAGGGCCTCAGTAAATCTTGATAGTCTATTAGAGTACTTCACAGGAAAGACCAAGCAGAGAGGTGAATTGGGATGGTGGTTAAGCCTGCCACAGGCGAGATCTGCCAATTTCCAGCCTGAGCAAAGATTTCCTTCCTAAATCTCAGGTTCATCAGCTGTAAAATGGGTAAAGGATTCAACAGCTCACCCATGTCCAAGGGCTTTTGGGAGAATTGGGAGATCAGTCATATAAAATGTTTTCTAGCCCAAGGCCCGGTAAACTGGAAGTATTAATAAACGTTGGCTATTGTCGCCGTTGTTGTGTTATTTGAAATCCCCAACCTAAAGCACATGCTCTACTGGCCCTTATAATATAATTAAGAGGATTCGTATATTTGGTGGTCTCTCCTTGGCAGAGTGTTCTCGCCAGGGTGCAGATCTGTCGACTATATAAAACTTCCCGAAATCGGGCTGTTTACAGCCTAGTGAGTTGAATCACCAATTTCCTGCACAATTTGTCCTCCACTGGCTTTCTTGAGTTCTTTCTTTAGGCAGATATTCAAAATAAGCAAACCCAAAGTGGAGTGTACATTCAGCACTGGTGTGGGCACGTTTATACTTCCTGTGTTACAGCAAGGTAACGCAAGGGCAGTGCGAGAGCATGGGGGGAAGGGGAGGATGAAACAACTAACGTTCTAGAATCCACTTCAAACATGACATTTTGGGACAACTGTAAGTCAATTTCATGTGGTTCCGCTCTCCCCAGAAGTCACAGCTTCACTAAGTAAACAGTCAGGGGGCCCAGAAAACTGGCTTGATGAAGTTTTTCCTGTTTGATGTGGGCTCTACACTCTAATTCCATGTCTTCTTCCTAAGATGCCACGGGGATTACTGTAAAGCTGAAAGCCTCTCTTCAAGGGGTCAACGGTCCCTGTGCTAACATACTTACTTCCCGAGAGTGGTTTCTCCTGCACTTCTGACGGGTCACCGTCTGGTCCATCCAGAGTCTTGCTCACCCCAAGGGGTAAAACTTCCGCACCGTCCCCTTCTTCCAAGAGCAAGCTGGGTTGGTCAGCAGTGGGTGGCTCCCCTCTTGGGCCCTGGCTTGGCTCTGGGGTTCCGTCTATCCCTTTTGGAGCACCAGGGTTCTCGTGATCTGCACCCCTGCCAAGCTCCTTTCTCAAATCTCTGGTATTTCCCTGGGGGCTGCCGCCTGCTGAGTTCCCAGGGCAGCGGTACTGAGGTATGACCCCGACGAATTTCAGGCCTCTACTCGCAGCCTCCTGGATCTGTGAGGCAAACAAAATGAAGGGAACCAGGTGAATGGGATGTTCTGTCAAAGGAAGGGCTCATGCCTCAGGCACATCTCCTCACCGGAGACCTTGGAGAATATTTCAGTTTGAATTGAGATCCATCAAGCTGGCAGAGGCTCCATGAACTCCAGGCAGCGCCCACACCCCACCCCTGGCCCAGCTGGGGACAGATAGCATGGGGCTTGATTTTTCTAACTATGGAAAAATAAAGCATTTGGCTACCAAGGGCTGGGATTACCTTTCTTTGAAATACTGCATTAGTCCTTATTCGTATTTTGTTTTTTTTCCTAAGAGGCTAGAAAAAGGTTCTAAAAGGATGAACAGGAACAAAGAGAGTTTGAAAGAGGAAGTTCATTTTGGTAAGAGTTTATTTTTTCGTAATTTTTTTTCTCTGATGAGTCACTTGCTTCCTGCCAATCAGGCTACTGTATAATCTAGTATATCTATATAACCATATACTCAGTACCAGATGACATTTTATGACCCAAAGAGCTTCCTCTTTTAAACAATTGTTTTGGCAAAGAAGGGCAGAGGTGGGGAAAATCAGCACTGGGCAGAAGCTGAAGTGCACGTTCTGCACAAGAGGGGACGTCTGTGGAGCTCTCAGTCCCAGCTGAAGCCAGCGGAGCCCAAAGGCCAAGCCTGGCCCACAGGCATCGCTCGGGTAGGTTCGCGACTCTGCAGGGCAGGGCACACACCGTCCAGTCTAGGGAACAGGTAACTTCCTTCTCACTTTCTGAGCCCACAAGATGGGGGACTAACGGCCACATGGAATGCTGTGGCATTTTAATTCTCCTCTCCCTAAAAAAAAATCCCCCCAGGCAGCTATCTGTAGTAGTCATAAGTAAAAGAAAAAAAATGGAAGGTAATAGCCTCATAAAATCAAGCAAGAGCCAGCCAAAACTAGACGATGGGCTTTACGGGACTTTCTGGGCAAAGATGCTTAGATAAATCAGGAGGTAGAGACCTCAGATCTGTGTCAGTCTTAGTCACCCACCCCTGAGTGAATGACCTCAGAAAATCTTGAGGCCTCTGCAGTGATCATCTCCCATCATTTGAGAATTAGTAACAAATACCAGCATGGAGTCACTCCCTCTAAAGGAGAAGCAAGCCTTGGCTATCTTCCTTGGATAAACCACCCTAACTTGAACTAGAAGGCCATTTAGTTCAACATTGCACATTGTAGAAAACAATCCAGAGCAGTTGCAAATGTGCAGTCCAATCTTTCTACAAAGCCTAGCCTGTGCTTGACACAGAGATAACAATAGTGGTAATTACCACCTATTGCAGACTATGTGCAAGGTACCAAACTAGGCACTTGACGTAAATTGTTTTGTTTAATTCTTCAATGACACTGCAGAATATCATTACCTCCATTTCAGGTGAGGACACTGAGGCCCAGAGGTATCAAATCATAAAACAAGTAGTGAGGACCCAGGGTTCAAAGCCAGGTCTGACGTGGGCCCAAGTTCATTCTCTTAACCACAAAATCAAGTGGATACATCTCAAGGCATCAAGTACATAAATGTTCTTGGACATGTATGTGTTCACACATATGCTCATGGCTGGTTCAATTCACTCTTCAAAAGTTAAAAAAAAAACGATTTTAAGTCATCCTTTTCACCACCCCCCAATTTTTTTTTCACTCATCAATTTATGATATCTACTTACTTTTAGAAATAACTTTGGAAAGCTTATAAAAGACACAGGTAACAAAAGTTTTAAGAGAAAAGAGTGGGGAGATAATTATATCAAAGAACCTTAGGTTAAGGGAAGCTATTGCATATAAAACATATGAGATTCCTGGTAACATAGGCAAAAAGATAGTCAATGGTTTTACAGTCCTCAAATGAAATGAGGGAACACACCCAGTCAATAAGAGGGAAGCATCCTTTTCTAGTAAGGAACAGAGAGTTTTGTTGTATGACTCTTGTAGAGATATGGAGCAAAATGGATCTTTAGCTTTACAGAAAATGGAGAGACATTTTATATATTCTTAACTGTTGACAGAAGGTGAAGACATTATATTAGGGCACAAATCTTTGAAAGTCCTCCTATGTGGAGCTAACTTCAAATAATCCAGGTAATTGACAGATATAGACAACTGCAACAGAAGACAGCATGCTAAAATGGGTCAGAGCCCGTGAGTACTAACCTCCCTAATTCCTGCGGCAGTGGAGTGCGATGGCTTTTCCCTAGTCTTATCTGTTTGTGAAATAATGCAGCCAGCTTATACTTCTTCAGAAGGATCTGGGAAGACTGGCTCTTCATTTGGCTTTAAATAGATTATACAAATTCCCAATCCACTGCAGTAAAAGTCAACTAAAACTAAACTTCCACAAATT
This sequence comes from Aselliscus stoliczkanus, assembly GCA_033961575.1. Lineage (NCBI taxonomy): Eukaryota > Metazoa > Chordata > Mammalia > Chiroptera > Hipposideridae > Aselliscus > Aselliscus stoliczkanus. The sequence continues at coordinate 97,274,939 of CM066735.1, read as the reverse complement.
TCAACATTTGAGAAAATAATATTAACAATTTCCAGATATAGCTCCTACAGGAAGAACAATTAGCTTTTTCCATCAAACTGCCGACCTCTATTTCAGCTATGAAGCCCTCTAGACTTCAGTCTGGCTTTCTCCCTCATAAACTGCAAGTCGGAGCCTCTCCGTCTCTGCTGTGCCCGAGCAACAGGTGCCCTAGCCCCTGCGACTTGTGTCTCACCACAGAGGAAATAGCTATGACTGCTGAAACATGTAGAAACTGGTCCCACTGAGGGCCCACGTAGGCCAGTCTCAACTTGACTCATGGGGTTTTGAGGCAGAAAGGCCTGGCTTGGAACCCCAGATGTGCGACTCACTGGCTTAGGGAACCAGAGTATGTTACATAAGCTCTCTGAGCCTCAATTTTCTCATCATAAAATGGGGGAAATCATACTTTCCTTGCAGTTACTCTGAAGATCGGACATTATATATAGCAAGTATGCTGAAGAATGGGGCAAAGAGAAGACACTGTGGCATCATCATCACTCTACCCTCTCTCCTTAATTGGTCCCAGGCTTCCATGGCTCTGCAGAGACTAAGAATCATTCAGAGAGAGGAGGTGAGCACTCTGGACATAGGGCAGCAGCGTAGCAAGCCCTCCCCTTCATACCCCACTGGGACATGAAGAATCAAAGAGGCTTTGACATAAATCAGACATGTGCCCTTCTTCTACAACAAACCAGACAGTCATATTCCTTTGCCCTACTGTACTGCAAACTTATTTTCCATGCCAGGGTTCTCAAAGTGTGGCCCCTTATTAGCAGCGTCAGCATCACCTGGGAACTTGCTAGACATGAACATTCTCAGGCCCTCCTGAATCAGAAACTCTGGGGTTAGGGTGCAGAGATGTGCATTTTAGCAAGCCCTCCAGCTGATTCCAATGCGCTCTAGAGTTTGAGAATCACTGCTCTAGAATACACACTTCACAAGGGCAGGGGTTTTGTGCACTACTTTCCCAGGGCTAGGATGGTGTCTGGTATATAGTAGGTGCTCAATAAGTATCTGTAGAATAAACAAATGAATACATTACATAATGAGTGAATGTGTATGTCTTCTCTCCCAGAATGAGCTCCTGGAAGGAAGGGATGGAGAATGATTAATTTTTCAGCTTCAGAATTCAACAAACATGTGATTAAATATCTATACTGTCCTAGACCAACACTGTGCTTTGGTGCTAGGGATACAAAACTGAAGTCCAATTCTCAAGAAGATTCAGTCAATTATCGTAAACACTTTAAAAATAATTACACTAACATGGTATAATAATGCTTATATTATAATGTTATTTTTAAACAATCAATATTCTAAACTTTATGGACATGATTATGACAGCTATATTTCTATTTGTGTCTAATTTTTCAAAATTTATCTAATGAGTACGCACACTACTTTTAAAGTTGGAAAAAAGTAAAAATTCCAAAAATTCCTCATAGAAGGTGATAAAGGGAGTCATAGATATAAAAGTATAGAAATGACAGGGATGAAAGTGATTGTTTCTGCCTGAAGGGAATGCTGAGAAAAGTTTCTCACAGAAGGTCAGGGCTGTAACACATAAAATAGTGTAACACAATAGGGAGAGGTGGGGAGTGTGGCAAAACCGGAGTGTGTATACCTTACCTTAACCATTCAAATTCATTTTTTCCCCCAAAATACCGTGTTAGACAAACCTATTTGTGGACCAAATCTACAGAGGCTTTGAAGGATGAATAGGAGTTCATCAGATAAGTGAAAGAAAGGGAGAAGGGCAATGCAGGTAGAGAGAAGGAAGGATCATTATGGGCAAAGGCTTGGTGGTGTGTAAACAGCCTGGTGTATTGAAGACACTTCTAGAAATATTTCTGGAACATGACATGAGAAGCCACGAATGCTCCGAAATGAGGTTGGACTGAAAATCAAAAAGGAAATATCATGGATGTCATTGAATACCATGTAAACAAAGGCCCTCACTTCACCCAGGAGGCCAGAAGATCCCCAACTTTCCCACAATAGTAACTCGTAAAGCAGAGAGTGGGGGTCTGAGGGCAAGGCACAAGATTTCTTTGTTCATCTGTTATCTTACACATTAATGAAAAATTTGTATCCTGCACCATAGTACGCACAGTATCAAAACTTAAAAAGATGTCAAAGTTAAATCCTCACTACCCAATCCCAAGAATTCCAGGGAAATCCATGTCTGGGCATTTTGGGCAAACACCTTTGTCTGCAGCTCTACTTACTTCCTTCAGGTGGGTTCCTGGAAGCAGAATTAATGGCTCAAGGGATACTAACTCTTCAAAGGCTTGATACAGGCTGCCGAATTGTTTACCAGAAAAGACAAGTAGTCCTTTTTAACCAGAAGAACTGCATTTAGGTTTTATAAGGACCAACATTTGGCTAGATCCTGGGGGCCTTGACACTTCTCATTTTCTACCTCTCTCTAGTATAGGCACTTTCTTTTCTCTTTTTCATGAAGTCATTTGACTGTGTTTGTTAAACTGAATCCTGTTTGTTTCCTATTCACACGTTTGTTCATTCATAGCTTCTACCAAGCAAGCCCCATGTGCATGAAAAGGGGGATGCACAGGTGGTGTTCATCGGGGTTCATCCTCGCTACCAGCTCTCTCCACTCTCCACTCCCCATGGTGACCTCCTATACTCACCTGGGTTTAGATACTAGGCATATGTTTATTATTTCCAAATTTGGACTCCCCAGCCCTGATTTTCCTCGGGGTTCAGACCACATGGCCAATGGTGATGGGGTCCATCACCAAGAGCTGATGGGGTCCATCATCGATGTTGTCTCTCAAACCAGAGTTATAGGTATCTTCCTTAGGTCCTCCCTTTCTCTAATCCTGTGTACCCACTCACCATATCCTCACCCCCACCCCATTCTCCATATCTCTAAGATCATTTTCCTTCACATCTGTTGCTGGACACCACCATTCCTTCAGGCTATTCCAGGTTTTCATGAGTATGGAGTCAAATCAGTATGAAAGACCAACTCAAGAATGCTCAGTCACCTTGGTTACGGAATTCACCACAGACCACTATCTGCATGACCACAACATTTCTCTAACAACTGTGCTTAGTTAAAACAACTGTTAACACCATATAAATCTTCTACTAAAAACTTTAACACACATTATCTTAGGCCCCAAAATAATACCTTACAGAAGAGGAAAGTAATTCTGAGACAGTTACGTGACAGGTCAAATGTCACAGGGCTAATCACGGGCAAAGCCCGGTTAGGACTCTGAGTATCCTAAATCCAACCTGATGCTCCTTCAGCGATACCACTCTTTCCACTTTTATGCAATCCAACCTGTGCCAAGATGCCCCGTTGGATACTAGTCTAAACTGAAATACCCCCTCACCCACCTTCTCCTTTCTGCTGCATTTAGGAACCACCTCACCCTCAGCACTTAGAAGAGTAATAATTGCTGGTTTGGGCACAAAAAATTAAATAAGACCATTTTTCATGGGTCCAAAACTTCATTTAACTGCTCTATAATAAGAACAAATCTGATGGTAATTATATTTTCCCAACCTAAAGGCAGAGATCTTGTGATGTGAAAAGATTTTCTTTTTAAAAAATTTATTTCTATAAAAAGTCTCAATTCATTGTAAAACATGTATCATTCTTGGATCTATATTTATAGAATCACTTTTATTAAAAATAACAAGATGATATTGGGATAGCCCCAGAAAAATCTAGGGCATATTGTCAGTTACTCTACTTTCAAAATGAATAGCTTGCTGCTAATGATAAGTGCAAACATATATTGTACTTGGTCTCATACATCTGTTCATGTTGTAGAGTACATATGTCAGTTAGAGTGAAACCCGTTAGGGATAAATGGGACATGGGCTGGATTTGGTAAAAATGAGGGCTATATGTAACATAGGAAAAGGCGCGGGAAAACCACCTGCCAACAAATCAGTGGGAATCAAAGTACACACAGGCCATATAAGAAGACACAGGTGAAGGATGTGAGACAGTCTAAGACCATTTTGTCTGCATCAAATGAAGAAAGTGCCCTGGTTAATTTTTTTGTGTCAATGTGGCTAAACTAGTTGTTTGGTCAATACTAGATGTCTAGATGTTGCTATAAAGATATTTTTTAGATGTGATTAACATCCACAATCCATTGACTTTTAGTAAAGCAGATTACCCTCCATAATGTGGGTGGGCCTCACCCAGTCAGTTGAAGGCCTTGAAAGCAAAGACAGGTTTTTCTGAAGAAGAAGGAATTCTGCTTCCAGACAACAGCATAGAAACTCTGCCTGAGTTTCCAACCTTCAGACACAAGATTGCAACATCACTTGAATCTCTAGCCTGCAGGATGGCCCTGCAGATTTTGGAGTTGCCAGCTCCCACAATCATGAGCCAATTCCTTAAAATAAATCAATCTCAATCTCAATCTCTCCTTCAATAGAAAGACAGACAAATGCAGTCATCTCTCAGTATTCAGGGGGGATTTGTTCTAGGGCCCTTGTGGATACCGAAATCCGGGGTTGCTCAAGTCCCTTCTATAAAGTGATGGAGCATTTGCATCTAACCTATGCATCACCTCCTATATGCTTTTAATCATCTCCAGATTACTTATAATATCTCATATAATGTAAATGCTATGTAAATAATTGTTATGTTGAATTGTTTAGGGAATAATGACAAAACAAACAACAGAAAGGCTGTACATGTTTAGTACAGATGCAATCTCACAGGCCTAACTACATACTACATATCAGCCAACAACATAACATTCTTTTATAAATATTTTCAATCTGCGGTTGGTTGAATCTGCAGATGAGGAGCCTGTGGGTATAGAAGGCTGACTATAATTGTGTTAGTTGTTTCTCTGGAGAACTCTGACTATACAGGAGGAAAGCAGGTAAAGGGAGTGAAGGGACCATGATAGCACAGGGCAGGCTGATGGAGGTCTCTAAATCTAAACCTGACTTGGTGTGAAATGAACAGATGGCTAAGAGCTCTCAGAAGGCAGTGAGAGACCATGTGCTTCAAACAGAAACAACACCACTAGGCCTTAATCTGGTATTGACTCAAGGTCCCAGGGGAGAGGCTGATGTACAGCAAGACGTCTGACAACCATCACTGTTGCCCAGGTACAGGAAATTCCCCCACCACTTTTTTTGGTGAGGGAAATTAAATCTTTAACTAATAGATTTAATTTCTAAGAGTTATAGGCCGTTTCTAACCTTACGATGAACTGCATGGAATGTCTATAACTAATGGCTAATTAATGCTGGGAATCAGAAACTTACTGACTTTTTAAAACTATAGCACTGTGCTATCTATTATGGGAGCCACTAGCCAAGGGTGGTTACTTAAATTTACATATATTCAAATAAATTAAAAATTCAATTCCTCAGTCACACTAGACACATTTCATGTGTTCAATAGCCACTGTGGCTAGTGACTACAGTACTGGACAGTACAGATATATAACATTTCATCACCACAGAAAGTTCCATTGGACAGTGCTGCTATAGAGCGAAATAAAACATAAAATACTGAGTAATAGAAACAGAGTTTTCAACAATGATCTCAGAGGCATACAATACAGGGCAAAGACCAAGACTCACATGCACAGACATCCCAAATATAACTTAGATCAGACCGCTGCCCACTCTGACCCTCCCTCATAACTCTGGGGCCACCATTCTGTGATAGCTGATATTTTCAAGTATTTGGGGATCCATGATACATACAGGGAACCTACAAACCGAAGCATGTGCTGTATGTTAAGAACAGGCACGAAAATGCTGTTCTGGGTTGCACGGTTACACACGAGTCTTTATGGTGAATATTTTGTCATACACACACAAGACTTTTGTCACCTAAAGTCTTGTACAGTTTTCTGAAAAGGGAAGGTTCAAAAATAACACGAGTTTTGGCTCAAGTCTGAAGCTGCCTTTAGTTCTGATATATTAACATTCAGTTGCAGGAATTGAAAACTTTTCCAAGCAGTGTTGAGCTCCATTATGGAGCCATTAGGAAAGAGTGTGTAGGCCATCTGATGTCCTAGTTTTCTCTCTGAATGACCGAGAGGTCTTAGGATGAGCCCTGGACAAGTAGTCTGAGACCTAAAGCTTTGTATGTCTCTGCCACTCACTAGTTATGTTACTGGTCAACTTGATTTATCTGAGCCTCAGTTTTCTCTTCTATAAAATGGGGATAATAACATCCATTCATTCTTTCCGTAATTATGTACTCAATACTTACAGGTGCTGGGGAAACAATAGTGAGCCAAACCAGCACTACTCCTGCCCTCTTGGATTTGATACATGTTGATCTCACGTAAAACGGGGTAACTAAGAGAATCTGAAGAGTCAATGTCCATCCCTCACAATCTGTTTATGTTCAGTTTGAGAGACCACTGCTTGCCCTGAAGTCCCTGGAAGCACTGGGGCTCGGGGTAAGAGGTACTCCTCTCCTGTGCTATTGGGGGTGATATGGATTTCCAGAAATGCTGAAAGAACTCAGAAAGCTATAAACTCCCTTAAAAAAACAATAGGAAGAGGAGGGATCCAGTGTTCTGGTGGGAGCAGAAAATGGATCCATCCATGGGTGGCTTTGTTCATGCCAGGCATTTTTTTTTTTTTAAAGATTTTACTGGGGAATTGGGGCAGGGGAACAGCATTGGGGAACTGGGGAAGGGGAACAGACAAGTTGCTGTCTTTTTGTTCTTCAGTCTAGTTGCAGAGGACGTTGCTTCACTGGCCCATGTTGGTATCGTCATTGCGCTCTTCCCAGGTGAGGCAGATTGGTCGCCGGCCTCTGGATGGTCACTCACCATGGCTGTTGGCAGCTCACGCTGGCTGCCGGCCACTCACTGTAGCCTATGGCAGCCCACTGCAGCAGGGGCCGCAGCCCACACCATCGCTGGTGCTCGCACAGCCCAGCTCCTGGTGGAGCCATTGTTAGCTGTAGAGGGCAGTGTCACTGGCCCTCATATGTGGGATCCGAACCGGGGCTGCTGGCATCCCAAAAACAGCCCTTAACCAATGTGCCACTCGGCCGGCCCATGGCAGGCAGGCATTTTTGACAAAAGAAATTTTATTTGCTCTCATTACCTGTGTTTATTGACTCAGTTATTTCACTTAGATTGTGCCTATAATTTCCTAATTCATTAAAAATGTAGTGTATAGGACCTAGAAATAAGTAGGACTGTTAAACTTCCACTGCCCAAAGATCTTCGACTAGCGTTTTGTGCCCCTTGAAAGCCAACCCACCAGAAGACCCCAACCTGTGTCAAAAGTCTAAATCAAAGATGCAAACAAGGTGAACAAGGACAGGCCTATCTGTGAGGAACAACGCAATGGTACACGAAAGAGCAGCTAAGTGGCCAGCAGTGTAGAGTTAGAGCTGGACCTTCGGAAGACCTGGAATCAGCATTTTCAGCACTGTCAGGAAACTTTCTCCAATTTTGTCCCTACTTTTCTTTATTTGCTAGCATCATTCTTCTTACTAAAAACAATTTTCCCCATGTGGCAGAAAATATGGCCATTACCAACTTCTGAGTATTTTTGCTTACAGCTTAGCTATTAGAGGTAGAATGCCTAAACTTCCTGGTTACACACAGCAAAAGATCCCAGAGAAGGGCTCTGATTGGCCCAACTTAGGTCAGGTATCCAGTTCTAAGCCAATCAGCTCTGGCCAGGGGCAGGGTGGCTCCCCTGGAAATCATACAGCTGTACTGTGGGGAAAAAAGCAGCTCTCCTAAGAAGAGGAATTTCAAAACAAAACTAATATTTAAGTATCTAGCATGTAGATATATTATGTCATGTGAAATAAAACCTGAAATTTGTTCAGTACCCGCATGTACTAACAAAGAGAATATAAGCCAAGTATATAAGGCAAATGATATTTAAGCCAAACAAAACTAAGCAAATCAGTCTCTGTATCTATCACAGCAATGTTAATATATTTTGGTCAAAGTAATTCCTGCATCAGTGCTCTTGGTTATTTTGTCTCCAGAGACATAGCATTCTATTACTGCACAGAGCATATCTTTGCATCTCTCCATCAGGTCTGTTAAAAAAATTCCCCTCCCCCAACTTTACTGAAATATAATTGAAGACAGTTTTTTTGTTTTTGTTTTTTAAAGAATATTTCTGGAATTGATGTCCAACCCCCAACCAAACCACGACACAAAGCAGTTTGCCATAATCAATGTACACCCAGATCAGGAGGGGCACAATGGGAAGAGTCAACATCCTCGGGCAGACAGTGTCACCTCTGGCAGATTTTCACTGGCCCTACAAATTCCTGATCTCTCTAATGTATGCCAATCAGCAGAATTTATCATACTTGTAGTAAGACCAGGATCCTGGAGCAAAAGCAAAGACCAAGGCCCAAGAGAGCTGCCATTGTCCAGGTAGGAGCACTGGGGGAAAAGAACTGAGAGGAGAATCTGCCATCACCTGACAAGTCTGCAAGACCCCCCAGATTTCCATGAGTGCCTCTAAACACCCACAAAGGAATTGGATAAATCAAATCTCAAAACATCATGTGAGCATAGCATTAAAGAGATTTTCGTCATAGTCTCACAGGAAAGTCAAAGAATGTGGGTGGACCTCACAGTTTGTTGTTTTGTGGCTGCCTAAATCCATGGATGGTAAAATAACCTTAGGTGAAATCTGTGCATACAGAAATGGTGTGGGGAAAGGATCCCCAGAAGACTAGCAAAGGCTAAGAGGTAAGGAAGGGTCATAAGTTATGCAGAGAAGAACAAATTCCAGTGTGCCTGCACCAAAAATCCACTCACAATAGCTTACATTTACTGAGAGCCAAACACTGTTTTAAAGGCTTTCCATAGATTAACTCATCTAATCCTTAAAAATAAAAGCAACAGTAGGTATTCTTTTTTTTATCCCCATGTAACAAATTAGAAAATTAAAGCACAGAGGTTGCACAACTTGCTCGGTTACACAGCTAGCAGTAAATGGCGAGTAGGAGTCACACCTAGCAGTCTGGTTCCAGAGTCCATATCCCTACCTATTTATTACACTACTCAGCACTGTATTTCATACAGTATATCCCATACTTTAAAAACCATACCAGAGCTAGATCTTGAAGAGTGCTGAATATTTAGAGTCTAAACTTTTTATTCTGTAGGCAATGAAATGCTGTCATTTCTGAGCAGCAGTGCCATAATCAGGTCTATCTATCCCAAGGAAAATTAATCTGTCCACAGGATGTGGTATGGATTGAGGTGGGGCAGGTGATAGAAGTGAGCAGACGGGAGGCAAAGAGAGTGGTTGGGGGCCAGGGAGTCACTGCAGAGCTCGTGGGAGAGGTCAGAAGAGCCTACTGTTGCCATGGAGAAGGATGTGAGGGGTGGATGGGAGACCAAAAGTAGGGACAGCGGTCTGTTGGGTAAAAGGCGATACACCACAGGACTCTGATATGTTAAACTATTGGTAACCCATTGTCTAAACAAGTACACTTTTGAGGGCAAAAGGTGAAACTATTAATTGTGCTGTGATGATAGGCATGAGCTAGAACTGTGCAAGCAAATGAAGACATAGGGTCACCTAGTGAATCATGACTGGCAGTGAAGACCTAGAAAGCTGCTTTAAAACTAAGCAGATGACTGTTCTCTTTCATCCTCCCCTGTCTAGTATGTGATCCGCATCTTCCATCACTCTCCTGCTATTGTATCTTTGGTGTCTCTGTCTGGCCCCTCCCACAAATATCAAATCTATCCAATCCACTCAGGGTTACAATAAGGAGGCTCAAGGTCTTCCATCAGTGGACACTCTGCTGACCAGCAATCCTTCCATCCACCCTTAGTCAGATAGTTAATCCTTCCCCTTGGGGGGTCCTACCCCACAACTTCTTCACACCCATCCATTTTCACAAGCCTTTGTTTTATCATTCAAGGTTCATTTCCATCTGGGGACCTTAGCACTTGCAGCAACTTCTATTTGGGATGCTGTTCCACTAAATCTCCCCATGACTGGTTTCTCCTTCTTATCAGGGTCCTCTCTTCCTATTTATGGATGTCCCTGAAATCCCAGTCTAAAAATGGTCACCTGGTCATGCTTCAGCATATCTTTTCATTTAATTTTCATCATATAACTTATTTCCACATAATTTTTTACTAACTTATTATCTGTCTTTCCCAGTTGAATGAAAGCTCTGTGAGGGAAGGAACGTTGTTTATTTTGTTCCCTGCTCTTTCCCCACCATTTGAGATAGTTCCTGGTACCTACTACGTACTCAATAAATGTTTAATAAAGGGATGAATAGATAGGGGGTTAAATTTGCAGAATCTGAGGTTACTAATAAGTGGAAATATCTATGAGTTTATAATTTCAGTAAATATCCATCCGGGGCCAATAATGTTTTGCAAACACACTCATTGAGATTTTGAAAATCTGCACATCATTTGTATCATATTAACAGAGAAGAAAACTGGGCCCAGAGAAATTAAGGGGTTGCAGGTCCAGGGATACATCTCAAGAAAGTAATGCTATTAAAATTATTTGCAGCCCCTGGGTTTCCAGTCCATATCTTCACAAACCAGGTCAATTTTCCCCTCAGGAGAAAGGAAACATACAGCTACAAACAATTTTCTAATATCAGTATGTCTTATCAAGGTTAAAAAATACCTCATAGCTGGAAAAAGAAGACAGGATAAAAAAAATCCTGGTAGAATCCGGAATCTTGGAGTTGCTGAGATTGACAATGCCAATTTTATACTTTAGTGACCCTGGAATTATAGGCTTGGGGTAAAGAACCTTAAGGGTTTATTAAGACTCCTGGGAATGTTCTGGAAAATCAGTTTTAGAGTCTTCATGGAACTCAGATCTCAGCACCATGGTTAAATGACTGAAGCAAAAGAACATAAGTTTGAAGAACTTTAACCAGGAACAGATGTTTCCTTTCACACCACACTGCTTTTAACATCCAGTATTCGTGACTTTTTTTTCCCACTATTCCCTGATTTACATAGGCTTCCAAAACATTAATGAAAGGCATTTTAACAAAATGTTGAGACGGTGCTGTCAGGCCAATGCTATCCTAGTTTTAACCCTTGGTTAAAAAAAAAACACAACTGTTTTCTATTCCCATGACTCTTGACCAACAAAAATATAACACGGTCCTAATGGTATTTGAAACCCCTATGGTAAACAGGGCCGTCCAACTAAGTACTTGGGGATGGTTTTCATTACAATGTGCAAAGAAATGAATGTTTTATTGTTCTTTTGTAAATACCCTGGAGAACCCTGGGATGGTTTTTCTGGAAGATGGAAATGATTTGAGTGAGTTTCAGATATCATGAAGATATGTGATCTCTTTGAGTAATAAATAGGGTGTTTTTTTTGGTGGTAGTGGTGTGTGTGGGGGTGTCTTTGCATTTACAACTGTTGAAAATTACCCTTAAAGATTATTTGCAATGCCCAATAACCATTATATTCAATACTGAACTTATTATTTCCACTTCATTTTTATTTTTTATGTATTCCATATTAGCCCTGCATGTCTCAAAGTTCCCTCCTAATAGAATGAACCATGAATGAACATAGCATGTCTGAATTCATGCATGAGGCAAACTGTATTTTCCAAAGGTGGTCACAATAATACCTCTCATTTCACATGCCCTGCTAGAACCTCCTCCTCCCCCATCAAGAGGTGGAGTCTACGTGCCTCTACTTGAACCAGTATGGGCCTCAACCGATGAGTAAAGTAAAAAGGATACCATGTGACTTCTGAGGCCTGGACATAAAAATCCCATGAACTTCCACCTTGTTCTGCTTGCTCGCAGAATCTAACCATTATGTTATGAGGAAGCCCATGCAGTCTGTGGAGAGGCTTGCAGCCATCCCTGTGAGTGACCATCTTGAAAGGGGATCCCCCAGCCACTGACAAGCCACCCTAGTTGACATCATGTGGAATAGAGATCATATGTCTCTGCCAAGTCCTGCCCAAGTTGCAGATTTCTGAGCAAAATAAGTGATTACTGGGGTTATGAATCATTGTGTTTTGGGGTGGTTTCACAGCAATAGGCATGCTCTTCACATACAGTAATCTTCACTAATTCTTACCAATGGGGAGACACAAGACTGCAATAATTTCTTCAAGTAAAAGCCACAATCCTTTATAAAGGATGCAGTTAGAGGCACGCTCAAATATGGAGAGATATAAATAAGGATAACACAAGTACTTTCAAGGAGTGGGCCTGTAGAAAACATGCTTTAATAAGGAGGCAAGAGCAATTTGTAATTAGCCTCTCATTTGTGATGATGCATCCAAACTGCTGGAACAAGCGGGTACCCTGCAGTAAGCCCTGCCCCCATGGAGTACCTTCCATTATTAATCGGCTGAGCAAACCTATAGGCAAACGAAGGCTCAGTTCTTGTTTGTCACAAGTTATGAATGTGCAGCACATGATGCTTTACTGTTCAAGAGTGACACAGAATGATGCCCACATTCCCTGGCACCATCAGAGTCACAAAGGGTGGCACAGATCCCTGTGCTGGAGGCTTAGGAAAAAAAATCCATCTGTGTTATTCTTCAACTGCCATAAAGAGAATCTTCCATTGCCCTCTGGGGAGTGTCTCAGAAGTTAGTCAGAGCAGCAACTGCATCTCTCATTCAAAATGGGAAGTCATTGAAATAAAGTTTCTACACCAACTGAATAATGAAGAGTTCCATGAAAAACTAACTTTGTTTCTACCAGGAATATATTTATACATTTTCTTTTAAAGTTTTTCCCTTCTGACTTTTACTCTTTGTGTCCCCCATATCACAACCTTTTTCTCTGAAGGAGTTTCCTTTATAAAAGGTGCTTGGACTGCCTTTTGCTCTGCCATGGCCTATCACCCACCAAACATTCTTATAACCCAACAACAACTTCCTAACTTAAAGAAAATGTGGTACATGTATATAATGGATATCATGCAACCATTAAGAAGAAGAAAACCCTGCCATTTGCAACAACATGGATGGACTTGGAAGGCATTATGTTAAGTGAAATAAGCCAGACAGAGAAAAACAAATACTGTATGATATAACTTATATATGGAATCCAAAAAAGTCAAATTTATAGAAACAGAGAATAGAATGGCAGTTAAAAGGGACTGGGGGGTGGGGGAAATGAGATATTGGTCAAAGGGTACAAACTTCCACTTATAAGATGCCTATGTTGTGGGGATCTAATATAGAACATGGGGACTACAGTTCACAATACTGTATGGATTGTATAACTGATTTGCTAAGAGAGTAGATGTTAATAGTCTTACCACACATACAAAAAATGGTTAACTATAGATGTGTTAACTAATCTTAGTGTGGTAATCATTTCACAATATGTAGGTCTATCAAATCATCATGCTGAACCCACTAAACTTATATAATATTGTCAATTATATTCCAATAAATCTTGGGAGGGGAGGAGATCTCTACTACTGTCACCAATTAAACATCCCTATTACCCCAATAATATCCCTACTACTGCAAACCATAACATCTTACTATCCATTATCCCCATCTATCTTTCAATACCTAGGAATGCTGCTATAGAGCTAACAGAAGGGAAATATAGGTTGGAAAATAGTTACATGGGAAACTTTGGTTTAATCTATTTTTTCATATTGCTTAGGCTAGATTTATAATAATTAGTTATTAGAATACTTGGGCCATTTGTCCAAACATACATATCTTGGGTTACTTCTACAGATTATAGCACCACCCACATAATTGTAATTGATCTTATTTTTTCAGTCTTTTAAACACTTAAGAAGTCAGAAGCGATCCAACAAATAAATCATTTTAAGTTTAGATTTTCCTCACAACAGATACTTTCCATTGGAGTGTTAGAAGGCAGCGTTTACTTTTAACCTTGAAAAAAAAGAAACTTGTAAAAAACAATAGCCATTATATTAAACTCCAATTACAATTATTAGTTAAGGAGGAAGAAAAGAACAGTTACCAATCAACAAACATTGATTTTACTGGATAAAAAGCACAGGGAATACAAAGATGTCCCCAGCAAAATTCATAAAATGAAGACATATGGCACTAAAATTCAATATGCCACCACCATAAACTTAGAATAATAAAATAAACCTCTTGATAATGGAGGAGAAAGAATTGAAAAGCCAGCGCTAACCACAGAAGAACAGAATATTAGAGATTATCAGTGTGCAAAAGCCTCATTTTACAGGGAAGAAAACCAAGAATTTGAGAAAGTAATGTGCCCCACCTAAGTGACTGTCCAAGTTATTAGTTAAGTAGCATGTTTCCTTTACTGGAATCTGGACAAAATTCTGGAATTGGGCTTTCAAAGTTCCAGATTTCTCCTTCAGGAGGCAAATCACTTTCAGTAATTGAGTACTTGGTGTCCAAGTGCCTCCCCTTCCTCCGCTTCCTCCAAGCCATCTGCAACACCGCTGACCGATCCTAATAGGATCCAGCTCTGTGAGTGGGAATTCTCCCAAAGGCAGAAAAGGGGGACACCTTGCATGGGTTGTAATCCTGTCACGCTCGCTCTCAAAGCCCTCAGAAAAGACTGCACATAATTTCAAGCAGTAAAAGTGAAGCTTTCCAGTTCTAGGGGAAGCTACAGCAGGCAGCCTAACTGCCTGCCAGAATACACTCCACTTCTCCATTTCTCAGGCGAGACACCCCACCCTCCACATGCCTCCAGGTCAGTCCAAATTCCCACACTCATTATCGGTGCTGGATCCCAGACAAAGCCGGCAGACAGGAGGTCTCACTGCGACGATGTTCAGCACCTCTGAACAACACAGATGGGAAGTTCAACCTGTGGTGTAAACCCATCAGCTACCACACGTGTTCATTGACAGTACATAATTAGCACTCAAAACATGTTACATCTCATAAAAATACATACACAGGGCCGGCCGAGTGGTGCATTGGTTGAGAGCTGGCTTGGGACGCTAGTGGCCCCGGTTTGGATCCCACATGTGAGGGCCAGTGACACTGCCCTCTACAGCTAACAACGGCTCCACCTGGAGCTGGGTTGCAAGTCCCGGCGACGGTGTAGGCTGCAGCCCCTGCTGCAGTGGGCTGCCATAGGCTACAGTGAGTGGCCAGCAGCCAGCGTGAGCAGCTGGTAGCCAGCGTGAGCTGCCAATAGCCGCAGTGAGCGACCATCCAGAGGCCGGTGACCGATCTGCCTCATCAGGTAGAGCGCAATGACGATGCCAACACGAGCCGGTGAAGCTACGTCCTCTGCAACTAGACTGAGGAACAAAAGGACACCAACTTGTCTGTTCCCCTCCCCCAATTCCCCAATAAAATCTTAAAAAAAAAACTAAACATACATATACGTGATACATGTGAGTACATATGTACACACACACATATACATACACACATATACATACACACACATATATACATACATGCATACACTTATACATATACATACACATATGCATGCATGCCAATTTAGACACTTTCTGGGTGATTAACAGCAAATTCCATATTTGTAAACATCTGTGCTAGGAAGCATGAACTAGAAATGGTCGACATATAACCCTCACAAGTCATTTCAAGGGAGGGTTTACTAAACAAGTTTCAGCCACCCAAACACTGAAAAGAGCCACTGCGAGTTATGGGATAAAGAAAACGCATGAGTGTCCATCTACTTTATTTTCACTGCATCACCTCTGAAAGCATCTGCTCCCATACAATTCTGATAACTTTTGAGCCTTGGAAAGCCACGGGCTGCCATTCTTTCATTCCATAGTCATTGAGCATCTACTCTATGACCTACACTCTTCTCCACCCAGAAAAACAGAGACAACAAACAATAAACATAATCATTAAGTAAAAATAGCGAAGTGTCGGGCCGGGAGAGTGGCGTGTTGGTTAAGAGTTGGCTTGGGGCACCGGAACAGCAGCTCAACCTGGAGCTAAGCTGCCGTGAGTCACCGGTGATGGCGTAGTGGGCTGCCAGTAAGCTATAGTGAGTGACGGGCAGCTGGCGTGAGCTGCCAAGAGCCGCCATGAGAGGCTGTCCAGAGGCTGGTGACGATTTGCCTCACCCAGGAAGAGTGCAATGATGATAGCAACATGGGCCAGTGAAGCAATGTCCTCTGCAACTAGACTGAAGAACAAAAGGACAGCAATTTGTCTGTTCCCCTTCCCCGATTCCCCAGTGCTGTTCCCTCCCTCAATTCCCCAATAAAAAAATCTTTAAAAAAATAAAATAAGGGCCGGCTGAGCAGCTCAGTTAGTTAAGAGCTCGCTCAAGAGTGCGAACGGAGCTCTGAGCAACAGCAGTTCGATGCCCAGCCCGAGCTGAGCAGCCGCTGCTGAGCTGCCAACAGGTAGCAGGATGGCTCAGCTAAAAAAAATAAAAAATAAAATAGTAAAATGTCTTAGGAGATGATGGGAATCACTAGCGTGAGGAGTGGCAAGGGATAAGGTGCTCTTTTTAAAAATTGGTGGGCAGGGTGGGTGGGCACATGAAGAAGGTGAACTTGAACAAAGATTTGAAGGAAGGGAAGGAGTTAGCCGAGTGAATATCTGGGGAAGAAGATCCACAAAAGTTATCCTCCTACCAAGAGTTAGGCCATATTAAATAAGCACAACTTGATGATCCAATTCACAGTAAGCTGGATGGGGAAATACACAACCCATAAATAATCATAGACTGTATCTCCTGAATATAACTTGTATATCTCCTGGGTTTTATCCCCCAAATATTATTTCTCAGAAAAGAAAGGAGGGAATTACTTCATACATTTACAGACTTTACACAGTCTCTCACAATATAAGCAAGGACTCTGCCACTTTATTTTGAAAGAGAAAGTAGTTACTAGAGAAAAACACACTCATCAAAGCTAGTTCGGGATATTTACTAAAGCCATCTGATGGACTTGATTTTTGAAAAGGGGGGAAACACGTTTAACAAAAACTTAAAATTGTAAACCATGAAACAAAATTTTGGGTGAGGCAGTAAGCAAGCTTCTTAAAGTCTGCTTTCTGTAGAGAAATGAAAATAAACTACAGTGTTGAGCAAAAGCTGCCATTTATAAAGATTCCACTTATATGAATTTCAAAACCAGGTGGAGCTAACCTTTGGTATTAGGAATTAGAAAGATGTGAGCTTTGGGGAGAAGAGGGGAAGTGATGGTAGAGGTACCACAGGGAAGGCCTGGGCTGTGCTATTTTTTGCCCTGGGTGCTGGTTACCCAGGTGCATTCATTTTGTGCTAACTCACTGAGCTGTATACTTATGATTTATGCACTCTCTTGTTATTTATGTTATCTTCAATAAATTGAGATTTTTCTTTTTTTTTTTTTTAAGAGCTGTGTAGAGTAAGTGGTTGCATTATAGAGATTTCTCAGTCAGATATGAGCTGGATAAGAAAAAACAGCTGTCCTAATGTTAAATGAATGAGCACTTATGACTTAGGGTAGAGTTTCTTGTGATAGCATCATTCATGAACTTTAAAAGCACTGAACTCCAAGCAATTTGAAGGAAAGTAAATATGATGAGCTTGAAACCTGGGTTACATGTCTCAAAAAGTCATTCTGGTGATGATAAAAACATCAAAGGCAAAGATGCATGAAAAACGTGGGAATAAAATTGTTCTGTGAAATGTAAACATGGGGAACAAAAGCACTATTTCTAAATATATATATATATATATATATATATATATATATATATATATATATATATAGTTAGACAATGTAAAATATGCATGTATAACTGAATTAATAAAATTATAAACAGAAATTTAACTATTTTAAATGTATTCCTGAAAGATTATATGGTAAAGTTGGTCCCAAACTGTTGTTTGGATCTTTTCATGGGGAAAATCTGCTTCAGTTAGCTAATATAAGTTACATACTGCTCCTTGTTCCTTGTGGCTGACAAGACTCATAATCACAAATATTTTGTATCAACTTAGAAAATAAGGAAAACTGAAAACTGTTTAAATCAATGAATCCTGTAAAACTTTGTTGTCCAAGACAGTAGCTACTAGCCACATGTGGCTACTGAGCTCTTACAATGTGGCCAGTGCAACTACAGAGCTGAATTTTTAATTATTGAATTTTAATTAATTTAAATGTAAATGTAAAAACTGAACCAGTAAAAATATTTTTCAGTTAAATATAACTTCATTTTATAGGACATTTCACTTTAATTATTGAAAATTTAGTGTCTTGTCTGAATTAAGATGTGATACAAGTATAAATTATATACCAGATTTTGAACATTTAGTTTCTTTTCTTTAAAATAAAAAAGAATGTCAAATATCTCATCACATGTTGAAAAAGTAATATTTTGGATATATTGGGTTAATTAAAATATATTACCAAAATTAATTTCACATCTGTTTTTACTTTTTTAACATGGCTACAAGAAAATTTTAAATTACACAGGTTGATTAAATTATATTTCTATTGGACAGTGCTGCTAAGGAATAAAATGTTACTTCTGATTAGAGACTACAGGTGAGAGACAAAAGAG
This sequence comes from Aselliscus stoliczkanus, assembly GCA_033961575.1. Lineage (NCBI taxonomy): Eukaryota > Metazoa > Chordata > Mammalia > Chiroptera > Hipposideridae > Aselliscus > Aselliscus stoliczkanus. The sequence goes on along the minus strand of CM066735.1, from coordinate 97,256,443 downwards.
TAAGAACTCAAAGCTGGAAAAACCAATATATTTGAAGATCTGATTAAAAACTATGGCAGAAGCAGTCAGTGAGTGTGGAGTAGAAAGAAGCTAGTCCTTCTTTTCAAGACCATGGTCAGATAAGCTGGAACTGACCCAGACAGCAAAGCAAATGCTATCTGTTATTCCACAGCTGTCAACAAATCCAATGACCTCGTTTTTGCTGACTATGTGTTAGAAATTGCTATGTCGTTTATTAAAGAAGCAAGAAGAATGACAGAGGCACCAAGTACATCTTTCTGGGGTGAAAAAAGAGACAAAGGAGTTTTAAATTCCCCTGCTTCAAATCTCCCCTCCATCAGAGGTTTGCGTGAGGATTAGAAAGCACAGCTACACCAAGTGTCTGGGCAGAAAGACTTGTTTTAGTGGAACTAAGAACATACCATAAAGTACTTGATTCATGCAAGCCTATGGCATGTGTGGCTAGAGACAGCCAGTATCATGAATCCACTGTAAAGAGAGAAGGGTGACCCTGCCCACCCATCCATGACCTGTCATTGCTCATGGTTGGTTATTGGTCGATGGGTTCCTCCTTGACTTAGTGCATTTCCCAACGTATGCTCCATGACATATATAGGCATTTGGGGAAGAGGAGAAGCAAGAGGAAAATTCTTTAATTATAGTTGAGAAATGTCAAGTTCAACTCAGTAAGCAGGTTTCTTACTGCAGACCTTTTCAGAGACTTAGCTCTTCTAAGGAGCATCATGAAGGCTTCTGATGTGCATGCTCCCCAAACACACCAGACTACAGAACCTCCTGTTCCCAGGAGCATTGCAGGGAGGGCCCACATCAAGAGGAGCTGGCTTAGAAGGAAGATACTCTTGATCTTCATCCCTTTTGGTCTCACCCTCAGCCAAAAAGGAACGTTACTGTCTGCTGTAAATATGGCTCAGAAGACATGGGAGCCAGAACTTGGTGATTATCCGAGCTTATCCATTGCCAGACTCCTCCTGGGGGCCTATTTCGATAGCTGTGGGAGCAAGGTACATCTCAGGTGCCCCGTGGCCACGGCTGTGTCCTGAACAAGCAGACATTTGTCCCTCACCTTGCAGGAACTCCCAGGCTGGCCTATAGCCAACCCAACCACCTGGCCTCAGGCAAAGGTACGTGAGCCTTGGCCCACCTACCTCCTACCACCAAGGGAAGGATGAGGAGATATTAGCCTTCCCAACACACAAAAAGCCACCCAGGAGGGTGGAAAGGTATCCTGAGAAGACTGAGTTATGTCCAGGCCCCATTTCTCCATAGAACAAAGCATTCATGGGCACATATCTGCCAGTTTACTTTCTCTTTCTCTTCCAGTCTTTTGCTTGCTCCATCAGCCTCCAGAATAGTTTCTGATTCCTTGGATTTGGGGGCAGTTTCTCTGTAGAGACCACAAAGGAATACAGGCCTCACAGACACAGGATGCCCACAGAGCCAACAACAGGTCACTTTCTGTTTTGCACACATCTAAATGCCATTGTTAGGGCTCCCAAGTTAATTTTTTTTCTTATTTTACATGTCCTTTTATTATTATTATTTCATGTGATATGTGTTCCGAATGAGAAAAATGACATAAAATTGCACTGTTTCATGTGGGCAAATTCTAATCCCCTAGGCAGACATTAAAATTCAGTCACTTGAAGATTAAAAAAAATTAAAGAGAACAATGAAGATAATTCAGCAAGCCCATGGAAAAAAAGAACATTTTAAGTTTAAAAGTGGAAAAGAAAAAAGAACAACTCAGAGCCATACCTGGAATAATACAGGAACACAGATGAGTTCTATGGGGTAAAGGACCGTGGTTTTTCACCATAACCCAAAAACACTTGGGTCATGCAAAAATATGTACCGGGAGAGGAAACGCTACCAAAATAGCTTCCACAGAGGTCACTGATGATCTCATGGCCACACTACCAACGGCTATTTCTGACATTTAGTCTTAGGGTCACTGACAGCATTGACAACACCCCCGCCTTATTGAAATGCTCCCTTCCATCAGCCTCCATTGCCAGCACTCTCCGAGTTTCCCTTGGACCTCTCTAGACTCGTACATGCTGCCTCTTTTCTCCACACAGCAGTAAACGCTGGAATTACCAGAGCCCAGGCTGAGGCATCCTCCCTTCCTTCCTCAGCGATTTCATCCATGACCACAGTTTCAATGACCATTTGCCAGCCAGTATCTCTAACCCAGAGCTCTGTCCTGAGATCCTGGCCACAGAAACGATGGCGTGTTCTTATTCCTCTTAATAGAGGCTCCTATTAATCCAACAGCACAAGCCAAACCAGCCTGGTTTCCTCCCTCCCTATATGCTGTCATCCAATCCATGAACAAGCTTGGTGATCTGCTGGCTCCATAGTTCTTCAATCTATCTACCTCCCCACACCTCTGCCATGATGCCACCACCTAAGCTAAGCTACAATCTCTGACTACAAAGAGCTACTCCAACAGTGTCCTAACTGTATCCACCCCAGCCTCCCCCCAACCATCCAGTCTTTACCCTATAGCCATTCTGATCTTTCCAAAACATAAATTTGGTATCCTTCACCAGCTCCTCCTTAAAGCTCTCCAATGGCTTTTCACTACATGTGATATAAAGACCCACATCCCAAGCCTGGCCTGCAGGCCCTGCACTTGTGAGGCCTAACTCTCCAGCCTCACTACATAGCACTCAACCCTCTACTTTCTACGGTCAAAATGGCCTCCTTCCTGTTCCTCCAACCAAACATGCTCCCTCCCACCCCATGGCTTTTGTCTACACGATTCCAGTCCCCACTTCCTCCACTTTCCCTCACCTGTTTACCCCTCAGATCTCAGTGCAAATACCACTTCTTCATGGACCATTCCCTCTTCCCACTGACAGCCTGGGTCAGGACCCCTCACCTGTTCCACTCCGGAACACTTACCCATTTGCAGTTATACCTCCATCACATGACTACCCACTTTGTGTCTGTGTCCTCAGCTAGACTGTAAGCCTCAAGGGAACAGGGATATTACCTGTGCTGGCTCACTAAGGATCTGCAGACACAACTGTATAGGAGTCCCCAAAGATCTATTTAAAAAAACACTTGAAACCAGCCCACTGGTACTGGGTCTTGGATTCACTCAGGGGAAGAAAATGAAGCACAGGAATTTGTCTCATTTTTAGGGAGTGACCGAGACAAGCATATGACTCCCTCTCTCTCCTCAGGCTGAAATTAACAGCAACTAACTTTTCTGGACAGAACAGTAAGATCTCAGGCCAATGAAAATAGCAGGAGGACAGAAGATCAAGAGAGGCTGGGGAGGGAGAGGAACTTTATAAGAAAACAGAGGCCTCCAGGCGGCAGCTCTCACAGTGTTTCCTCCCACTGGGAATGTCTAAGTTTGTAAGCATCCCACCTCCTCCCCAAGCCTCAAGGGAAAGGGTGACCAGTGTTATGTGCACAGCTGATGCCTGTTCTTGTGGGCTCACCCCACCCCAGACCTGCCTCCACCTTTTATCACCTCTGACTCCTATTAACTTTCCTCTCTCTATTGGTATCTCTCAGCTTTCAAAGATGCTCCAATCTCCTATTTAAAACAGACAAAACTTCCTTTTACCTGTACCCTGTCTTAGCCATCACTCTCTCCTTCTAAACTTATTAACTTTTAAACCCATGCTAGGGAGGCCTCTGCCTGTTCCAACCCATGCAAATTGCCCTTGCAATGTTTATCAGTGGTTTCCAGTGGTCAAACCCAGTGGGCCACCTGTCCAGTGCGTTCCAATTTGTCCTCTTTCCTACTTTTGTACTCCTCTCTCTAGTCTCTTCCCTCAGATTCTATATCATGCTTCCTCCCCCTGCTTCATAAAACTTTCTTTTCCTCCTTCTCTGGATCCTCCCCAGAGCTCCGGCCACAGTGCTCGCCTCCTTCTCCTTTGCAAGCATGGGTTCTCACATCATGAATTCATTCTCTCCCATAGCTTTGCTGCCTCAACCCATGGCTACTCCAAGTGTGGTCCTTGGCCCACTGCTGGTCCACGAACTTTTTGTTAACAGTCCAGGACAAGACAGGTACAAAAAGTTAGACTAAGGATTTAGGCACTTTTCTAGCTATTCAACACTGCTGCCATGCTTTTATTGTATTTTACTAAAGTATCACTCCTTAATGGATTGGAAAACAAAACAAACAAAACCTGCTCCTTCAAGACAGGTAAATTGAGAAACCCTGGTCTAGATCTCACACTTTTTAAAAATTGATCTACCTGCTTACATTGAAAAACCAAGACACTTTGCAATAAGAAAATAATAATAATAAAAAAATGATCAACTTCTCCTAAACAAAACAAGCCAACTAGTCAACCAAACAACAGAAGGTCTTGTGATACGGGGTTCGTATTTCCACCAGACAACAGTGAGCGGATGCTAAGTTATGGATACCCCCTTGAGATAGGCATGTGTTACCCAATGACCACCTGAACGACTTTCTCACCGTCATTATTTGCCTCGCCCCTGTGGGCCTCTGAGTCTGCACCTCAGACAACCAAATCTCCATTCCTAGACTCCACCTGAGCTCTAGCCCAACAACCACAACTGTGTTCTAGAATGTTCCCTTGAATGTCCCACTGGCCCCTTGGTTCCAATATGTCCATCACCAATTTCATTATCACTCTGCCCCAAATGGCCCCTCATGCTGCGTTCCCCATCCTCACAAAGGACCCCGTCTCACACTGAAGTCACCTGAGTGTCATCTTAGGTTCCCCTCTCTCCTTCTATGACACAATGGCTTAATGATTCTTTCTCTGTGTTCCTCTTTTAAGTTGTTCACTAACAAATATTTATTAACTTCGGGAGACACAACAGTGACTAGGATACCCTCAACCCCCAGTGATGCCTCACTTCTCACCCTCAGCCTCTTCTCTGCCCAGCCCCCAGCTCTCATTCTTCCACAATGAGGACACACTCACTGCTGGAATTACAGGCCATTTTGCCTTCACTCCTCCCCCCACCCTCACTGGAGAATCTGCTTTTTAAAAATATCACAGGTTTCTTGGTTTGGGGGTAGATGGGATGCAACGAGGAAGGGGAAGCCTTTTTTAACATAATTTTCCTTTCACTCTGAATTTGTACTAATTAAAATTAGATTCTGCACTGCACTTGTAGAAATGAGGCTCTGAATACTCAACAATCAGCCAGAAATAAATGATGAGTCATTTATATACCACAGGCAAAGTTTCATAATTCTGGGGATTTGGGATAGTTTGTTTCATTAAAATGAGCCACTGACATTTTTAAAAATCTGCTGGGTTCTTTTCTTTAGAGGTCAAAGTATAAGCAACATCTTTCGTTTTCTAAAGGGCAATGTGTCTAGTTTGAGCCAGCGCTGAGTTTCTGACCATATGTTGTCCCCCCATAGGATAAGGCAGGGGTCAGCCTCCCCTCCCCTCAACTGTCTTCATTCTAAAGTCTCCGTGGTCCAGTGTGAGACAAACCTAGTTCTAAGCAGCTCGTGCAAATCAGTGCCACCTCCACTGCAAAAGGGAAGGAATCTAAGGAACACAGCCCAGAGCTGAGGGCCTGAGGGCAAAGGCCCCAGAGTCTCACCTGGACCATGGCATGCAGTGTGGCCTTCTCCCCTCTGGAGACCCAGCCTTCACTGAGGGGAGGCCTGGAAGGTGCTCCAAAATCTATCCCCGTGTACTAGACACAGTTGCAACCATCTGCCTCCCCTGCCCAACCCTGCTTTCTGGCTGCGACAGCCCCACTCGCAGTCCCTGAGAGCAATGTGGAAGATGGAATGGCACAGTGGTCATGCACATGGCCTCTGGGTCAGACAAGGTGGCAAATCCTAGTTGTGTCTTTCACAGGTGTAACTCTGGGCAAACTGCATAGCTTCTCTGTGCCTTGGTTTCTTCACCTGTAAGATGGGGATAAGCATTTCAGAGGGGTGAGATGGGGGTGAAGAGTGTAGTGCATGTAAAGCCCTTTAGCACAGGGTCTGTCTGGCACATAGAAGGAGTCCCTTTGTGGAGTAAAACCCCATTTAAAATTCAAGTAAACCTATAGATACTTAAATATGGGGCCAGCAGCATATAACACAGCCAGAGAAAGCAATTTTCTTTTTCTTTTTTTTAATGCTTTTCTACTTTTCTACACCCCTGACCCAGGGTAATTCCTGCCCCCTGGAGTCGAGGGCTCCAAGCCACTTCCTTCATCGTTGTAGTCATCCCTGCTTGATTCACCTAAGCTGGTGAGTAGGGTTGTTTCATGTCATTAAAAACCCCTGCCCAGAACAGGCTTCCTCCTCCCTTTGCTCATCTTACACTCCAGCCAAGCAGGACTGGACTTTTTCCCAGCCTTGAACCTTCCTCCCATGCTCCTGTCCACACTGGGAACCACACTGTCCACCTCGCCCCCTTCATCTCTGCAAGTGTCCATCCCTCACTTTTCAGAGCCCTCATGCTAGACAACGTCCCTCCAAAACCTTCCCCTGGCCACCTGGCTATAGAACCTGCCTGCTCTGCACAAGTCCAGTTACTGCCCATGGGTGCCTCCCCATGGAAGGACAGACCCAGGCTCCATCACTTAGCTGTCCCAGCAGCCCCTGCGCAAAATCCTCATCTCCTCTGAGCTGAGCTTTATCCCATCTAGCAGGGAGACACCACAGTCTCTTAAATGGAACTATTGTGAAGCACAAACCAGAAAACGTGTGCAATGACTGAAAACTTTAAAGTGCTTTCTGAACATATGAGCACTTTCCCAAAATGCTCTGAAGAATGTAAAGTAATTTGAAGATGAAAACGTAGGCTCTTCATTGGATATCCCGTTGTCTCCTTTACAAATTTCTGGGAACTCTGAAGAATAGGAAATCCCAAGGGGGCCCCACAAATCTACCAGGCACATGGGACAGGCTCTGGAAGTACCTGGAAGGTTGAACCTTCATCTCAAAGGAACAGAGGTGGCACTGTCGCTCTCCCATAACCTTGCAACTCTTCGTCCCTCGAGTATTTGGTGCTAGGACTTGGAAAACACAGTTGCCCCAAGTCTTCCCATAAATCTGAATTTTAAAAGTCCTGTGGTCCACAATAAATAATTTACATAAAGGGCCAGTTGGATGGAGCACAGCAGGATGCAAGAGGGAAAAACAAAATGCAGTAGCCCAGGTTTAATTTGACCAGCCAAAGTGTGCGGAGAAATCACTAGACCACATTGAAAGGGATACAGAATCTTTATACCTCTCCCTTTGCCTCTGTGAAAAATCATGATGGAGGGGCAGTGAATTATGGCATCTTCAGATAATTTTACACGACACAGATACAAACGACTTTATTTTTCCTAATTGTGAAAAATAATGAAACTACCTTACTCTCTTTCTATCTATGTTCTCTATCCAAAGGTTCTAATTTACAACATTTGATAGAAAAATAATACTGGGCATTGTTCTTAAGAAAAAAAATCTGATCTCTTTGATTTTAATTCTTATATGCAGAGAAGAATATAAGCTTATCCTGCATGATGTTACAATGACAAAATGAGTTAATTACCATCTCATCGAAAGACAGATCTACTTGTCATAGGAACAGGAGCCATTATTTCACACAAAATAATGACCCAGATAAAAAGTAATGACTGCAAGCTGTAGCCGCCGGTGACACAGCTTCATCTTGGCCTAAGTGAATGGCAATTAACAAGTGTCACTGCTATATAGATACGTAGGGACCAAGCTATTCACTGAAAAACACACACGTGGTTTTTAGTATATTTCTTCCCAGGAAGCTCCTGTGGTCTTCTACCTGTGTGATGACAGAAAAATTTACACATGTGTAAAATTCTGCCATCAGCTGGAATAGCTGTTGACCCTACAGAGGGGTTTCAGCTTCCTCCCTGCTCTTTGCACACAGAGGTGGTGTTTCCTCCCCAAATCCTGTCCAACGACAGTAAAGAGGAGCAGAAGGAAGAGGGCCCAGTCCCATCAATGTGTCTCTTTTCCTGGTTGTCATGGCCACTAGCCTAGAAACTAAAGCCAGAGCCAGCACTGAGAGCCAGGAATGCTGGATGTTTCCAGGTCCAGCCTCAGCCACCACAGTGCAGGCGCAAATGGTAGAGCAGCTTCAGCACACCAGGATCACCGAGGCAGGAAACTGTGCTTCCATCCTGCTGACCATGACCATGAACCACCTCTCTGTTAAGATGAACAGAGGTGAGAGGCTCTGGAGTATACATTTGGGGACAAACTCTGGGTCAGAAATCTCAGGGCTGCCCTAGTGTGCAAGTTGTCCTGTCTGTGTGGACCCAGCAATTTTTATTGGAAAATCGAGTGGCAAATGCAGGATGGCACCATGGGCTTTAAATAAAGAAAGTGTACAATTTTTAAAAATGTTAAAAACAGAATTCTTACACAGAATGAGCAGGTATCAATGACTGATTTAACTAATTATTGAAGAAACCATCAGATACTGATGTGTACACACACACACACACACACACACACACGCACACATAATCAGTGGATAAAATGGGATAAGAGTAAAAGTTAACTACAAAACTGGCTTGTCCCTGAGGGCACACAAACCATAACTTTGAGGCTATCTCCTCTGCTGGACAGATGTCCACCTATACTTCAGACATGAAAGACACACAGTACCTGAGTGCTCACTAATCAGGGTGCTGTCTCCTTCAGAACTGATGTGGGCACAAGGCAACGGGTCAGCCACACAGTAACCAGGTTTGGTTAAGACAAAAGCACCAAACCACGTTTCTAAAAGAGCATATTCGATAGTTCAGCCAGAGCCTCGTGCCCTCATCTTACTCACTTACCCTCAAATATCCCAGGCATCTGAGTTTTAATCATAAAACCATTTTAAAAACTATTTTTTCCCCTGGTACTCAGATCATGGGGTAAATTCCACCTCTAGGATGTACCTTTTCAAGTTTATTAGAACATTGTATTTGCAGCAATCCAGAGAAGATGGCCCTATTAATACAGGCATTTATATGAGTTATAAAAATAGTCGTGCTCTCAGGCTTATGCATGTGTGAACAAAAATTGCTTTTTCCCCGTTTCTTAAGTAATGATCTGAATTTTACCAGAGTAGAAAGAGTCTCCATTATCCTAGTAAAATTACCAGAAATTTTGCCCTAAGAAATCATCTGTTTCCTTGTCTCCTGTCTTGGCCCCCACCAAACATGAGTGGTTACTCCCAGAGCCTTGTAAAGCTTGAACACACAATAAATGTTGAAGGGTGGGAAGCAGAAAGAGAACAACAACAACAACAAAAGAATCATTAGGTGTTTAAAGGGACAATCTAATTATTTGACTCTGTTGCAAAATTTCTTCCACAGCCTCCCACTGCTTTTACAGCCGAGTCCTGGCCCCATTCCACACTTCACACACCCTTTCCTCTTTAGCTCTTCCCATCTTTTGATTTCCTTCATTCCCCAACCTCAAAGCTCCTCTGATCTTTTGATTCCCCTTACTCCCCAACCTGCCCTGCCCAGCCCCATTACCAGACAACACCTTCTCATCCTTTCTTTCTCAGCTTGAGGCACACAAAGCACAGCAGGTCACTGGCTCCTCAGCCCCCTGCTTCCCTCCTGGGAAGGCTCATCACACTCCTTCAGGGTTTACCTGCCGTTGTGAGGACATGAGGGCAGAGACCATTCCTCTTTTGTTGTCTGTATCCCATCACCTAGGACTACTTCTGGCCCAAAGTGGACCACCCACATATTTATTAATGAATTCACGAGTTCGCTCACTGGATCTCAAATCATGATCACCTCTACAGGATAGGGAATTGTCAACTCTTGTGGAAGACTAGGGAAGGGAGAACATTAAGCAACAAATTCAGCCCCCCTTCCCACCCCCCCACCCCCCCACCCCCGTTTGGGCAAGGGCATTCCTTCTGCAGTCAATGTCATCATATGGAAACTCATGTGGGCACTGCAATTAGACAGCAAATCTCATACGGTGTGAAAAGGAGGTCAAAACCAGACACTTTTCTGGGCAAAGAAGGAATCCCTTGCAACTAGGCAACTTTCCTTGGTTAATCACATGCCAGGGGCCACAGGACTCTAGTATGTCACACACTAAGAAAGGAAGGTAATTTCCTTCATTGTGGGGCAATGAAGACCCACAGGACAAGTAGGAGGTAGGATCGGGGAGGTTCACACCACCTTAAGGATTTAAGAGACAGCATGGCAGTGGGTCTGCAGACCTATCAGTCTCAAAAGACAGGGTCCAGGATCCCACTAGCCTGGGAGGGAGGAAGCCACCTTGTTCCAGACTCAACTTCAGCCTGAGTAATGTGTGGGAGGGGGCTGCATCTCTGTGGGCCACTCAAAGGCCCGGGTCAGAGGAGGCACTGGCTCCATTCCAGCCCGTGGAGTGTGGCTGACCTGCCCTAAGCCAGCCCCGTGCCTGTCCTCTCAGCGGGGTGCTCTGCCAACCTGTTCAATTATATCCTGACTGCAGGGCTCACCTTCTTAATGAACTCTGGGATGATTTTTTTGTCTGTCAGATGAACTAAGGAGGCACAGCAATCTAATTCCAAGGTGTAGCCTTCATTGTGAAGATCAGTCTTCTGAGATCTGGAGAGGAAAACACACAAAGATTAAGATTTTGCACAATATTAAAAAAAGTGTAGGCATTTAATAAATCCCCAAATTGTTTCCTGAAAGTAAAGGCCAAAAAGGCTCTGCTGAAAAACAATTTATGGTAAACAACTCAAGTCATATAAAGAGATCTACATCATGGAAAGACCTCCCAAACATATCAAGTAAAGCACATCATTCTAGAATGATGGGTTTAGCACAATACGGCTTACACACACACACACACACACACACACACACACACACACACACTCCAGTAACATATGTTCCCCATTGGTTTATATCTTCCAAGGCACGGAAAAAGAACTAGTAAGACACACATCACACCAATAACTACATTTGTCTCTGGGGGATGAAGAGGGTCTGTGTGGGTACTGAGACCGGGGTGGTAGTGGTGATCCAAAGTGATTTTAGCATTGTCTCTACTTTTTTTCACTTTGTCTGAAGAGAATATATTCATATATTCATTGTTTAGAATGTTTAAAAGTAGTATTTAAAAGACTTTTAAGGATTCAATATCTACGGAGGGAAATCTGGCAGTTTCTATCAAGATTAAATATGCATTAAAGAAAAGACTATTAGGCAACTAAAGCACAAATTCTGAGAAAGGAGTGGATGTGTGAGGTAAATACCTTCAGTCCTCCGGTCAGTGCAGAGGTGTCCAGCGTGCCCCTGCCATCTCCCCACACAGGTGGTGGGGCTGCGTTCCCCTTTGCCACCATATAGACAAGCATGTGAAGCAACACTGTGCCCGTTCAGGACAACCAGAGGCTAGTGGTCGCTGGTCAGTAGAAAGACATTCCACCACTTTAGTCATTCCTCTGAGGGGCTCCTGTGTGACACTAACTTGGGGCCTAGGAACTCCTGGAAGCCACATGGGAGCCAGAAATTGAAGGCGATCCCTCGGCCCAGGCAGGTGTAAGGCAACAGGATGTGAGGCTGTAGAGAATGGTGGACAGAACATGTTTTCTTTGCATGGGAAGTGGGACTTAGAGACCAAGGCCCAGGGCTCTGTCCAGGGGCACACACCACTTGCACAGCCACTCCCTACTGGCTGAGGGGCTGAGCAAGGCCCCTGCCAGCCCCTGTAAGAGCAGGTGTAGCCAGAAAATTCTTAAAGTGGGCACTGCACACTGAACTCCTGAGACATGTATATCCCACCAAAAAAAAAATCCAAAAAACAGTTTCTGAATGCATATTTGCTATAACACGTTTTGAATACATTTCTAAAATATCATTCAAATCAATTTATGCTATGCTTAACTAGCTGGGTATGATTTACATGAAATTCAAAAGTGAAGATATTAAAGAGGATTTGGTTTTCCGCAGGTGTGCAGCTGTGATTGGGTCAGCAAACACCAGCAGCATATGCTGATTGTATTTTTTCCTTCTAACATGTCCTTTCTGGAGTAGGAACTAAGGCACATACTTTTGAAATGCAAAAGAACAAACTCATTCCGAACTGGTCTGGCTGGGATAAACTAATTCCAAAAGAATAAACCAATTCCGCACCTCAGCCTTCTTGCCTTAAAACTTCATCAGAGGCTAGATTCATGTTCTCATTCCCTACCCCACCCCCATTCTCTTCCCCCAACCTCCCACAAAACACATGCAAAGAGGAACTAAAGCAGAAGACTTTTGAAACAGAAGACTCAGTCATGACATGCTGTCATATGTTTTGTGTGGGGTCCCCAACAACAAAGACAGGCATGGGAAGAAGAGGGTTCTAAAATGTGAAGCCCAGCTGCTCTGCCACAATGAAGACTGATGTCAGGCTGGATGAGGTCATTTATAAATACCCGCCGAGATTTCAGAAAAACAGTCATCATTTAAAATAAGTCAACACTGTATTTACTCAGTAAAACACCCTCCAAATGGAGGGAAGGAGAGCTTTCTTCACGCAACTCACAGTCCAGATTGGTCAGGGAGTGTCTTTAGAGCAGGATCTAATAACTACCACCTTGGGTGCTAAAACAAGGAGTTCTATAAGAAGAAAGGCAGCTCTGGTTCATTTCAACAGATAATTAACTCAGTTACATTGGATCTGAAAGAAGCACAAAAGATCAACAAATATCAGCATTATTACAAATTTTCTAGATGAAACATGAAAAAATCACATCTCGGCATATGGTCTCTTGGAAAAGCAAATCCATAACATATTGGGGGAACTGATGTGCAATAAGACTCCCTTTGCTTTAGGAATTACCTCTGCAATTTGAAATGAGAGGATTGTAACACTGAAAAATGGCTGAAGCGGGGGGCGGGGGAGGTAGAAAAGGCCCCTGCATCCCTCTGATGACAGATGCTGGCTGTCCACGCCTTGAAGTCAGCATTCTGTAAGGGTGCTGGCCAGAGCTGGGTCACACGGAAGTCACACAGAAACCCTTCACCTGCCACTAACCCTGTGAAAACCAGCATCAAATCCACATGCAGAGGTTGCCTATAGGGGCTGCCACAGGGAGTGTCTGGGCTTCTCAGCATTGTGTGGGCCTGGTCGGTCATACACATGGTTGTTATGGTGAACACCCCAATGAAGTCCACCTCCTGGCATTCATGCCTTTGTACAATCCCTCCCTTGGTGGGGGCAGGACCTGTGACTTGCTTCTCATCAACAGAACATGGCAAAGGGGATAGGCTGTCAGTTTTGTGATTGTGTTACGCTATAAGATACCTTCTTAGCAGACTGCAGCTAGAGACTCCCCTTGCTGACTTTGAAGAGGTAAGCTGCCATGTCGTAAGAGGGAACGTGGCAAGGAACTGTGGGCAGCCCCTGACCAACAGTTAGCGAGAAACAGGAATCTCAGTATTACCACTGCCAAGGAAGTGAATTCTGCCAACAGCCTGAGGGAGCACAGAAGCAGATCTTTCCCCAGTCAAGCCTCTGATGAGACCGCAGGCCCAGCTAACACCTATAATGCAGCCTGATGTGACCTCAAGCAGAGAACCCAGATATGGGACAGAAACTCTGAGATAATAAATGTATGTTGTTTTGAGCCACTACGTTAATGATACATTATTACAGAGCATAGAAAACTAATAATAGTTGCTGAGGAGGAAGACATGGCAGCTTCATGTTCAGAGCAGGCCTCTCACTGGTGGCCAGGTCTAGGCTGAGGCTCACAAGACCCAAGCAGACACCTAAGAGCAGGCGCTGACTGGCAATGAATGTTCTATACCCTGAGGGCAAGAAACACCCAGGCACAGAGAAGTAGACACCCTCTAGGAAGTGGCTCCAGGGACCATGGCCCGGCCTTCTGAGGAATCACAACATGAGGGAACAGATATTCCACAGTAAATCAAATTCCTAAAGAAGAAGCATTAAGCTGAAATGCTCAGCTGAGCAGGCATTCACCACCATCCTGTGGTGGAAGGGAAACACCAATTATGTTTCCTCAAGGCTATGTCCTTGTGTCATCCTGGAAAAAAAAATATGGGAAACCACCAAACTTCTGGACTGAAGCCCAGATGGCTTCCACTTCTGAAAAGGACAGAGAGATCTGGGTTTAAACCAGGATACACTATCATTTCTGGAGATGTAGGATTAACTACCAGTCAAAGCCTGCCGTATCCGAAATTCACACCAAATACTCTGAGATTGAGGGTAGGCACTCTAGGAAGAGCAGTGTTGACAATGCACTATGCTTCCCATCTCCCTCCAACCCCCACTCCACAATGTCTTCTAGGTTTATTAGTTTGAGGCTACAGGTTCTATAACTAACTAGAGGTGGGTCATTTACCAGCTGTGTGCCTTTGGACAATGCATTTCAACTTTCTGTGCCTTGTTTTTTTTCACTGTTAAATGAGAATATTATGAGTAGCTATCTCTTATCATCATGGTAAGGATAAATAAGATGAAAGCATGCAAAGCCCTTTACATAGGATGTGACGAGGACAGGGCTCAACAAATAATCGCTGTGGCTAATCTATTACTGTCATCTGTAACTGTACTCTTTATTTTACCTCCCTAGCACTTGTTCTTCACAGTTTATAATTATTCACTCAATAAATACCAACCACATTGCTATTATGTACCAGGCACTAAGCTTTGGCAAATATTGGAAGAGAAAAAATCTCTGTCCTCATGGAAATTACAATCTAGTGGGGGCACATATATAACAGACTGTTTTCAATGGTGGTAAGTGAAAAAGGAAAAGAAAAAAAAAACAGAGCAAGGTTAGAAAAATCAGGAGTGGGGAAGCTACAGTTTCAATGAGAGTGGTCAGGGCAGCCTCACTGAGAAGGTGACATTTGGAATAAAGATCTATAGGAGGGGAAGGAGTTGGCCATGCTGATATGCAGGGCAAGAGCTTTCATGCAGAGGAACGAGCTCCTGCAAAGGCCAGAAGCTGAGGTCTTGTGGTTGCAGCTCAGTGCACAAAGGACAGAAGGGAAGGAGAGGAGACAGGTCAGGGAACCACAGGGGAGCTTGATACTGCAGACCTTGCAGGCCACAATGTAGACAGTGCCTTTTACTCAGAATGACAAGGGAAGCCCTTGAAAGGTGTTGAACAGAGAATTTACATGATCTGATTTACTTTAAAAGGAACCCTCTGGCTGTAGGGAGGCAGTTAAGAGACTAACTCAGTGGTCCAGGTGGGCAATGATGGCAGCTCAAAGTGGGTTGGTGGCAGTGTGGCAGTGGTGGGAGGGTTGGATTCTGGATATATTTTCAAAGTAAAACTTTCAAGACTTCCTTATGGACAGGTTGTAGGGTGTGACAGGAAGAAAGCAGATGAGGATGACTCCAAGGGTTTCTGCCTCAGCAACTGGGGGAACGGAGGATGTTGCCACAACCATGGTGGGGAAGACTGTGGGGGGGCACAAGCTTGTGGGGAAGGTCAATAATTCAGTTTCAGATGTGCTGAATTTGATATATGGAGCAGACACCCAAGTAGAGATGTGCTGGTAGACACTTTAATACATAGTTGAATCTGTACTTCAGGCGATGCGGCTGGAGATGTAAATTTGGGAGCCATCGGCTTCCAAATGGTATTCAAAGCATGAAACTATGAAACTATCGATAGATGAGATCTCAATTAATGTAGAGAGAGAATAGTCAAAGACTGAGTTTTGGGACCATGAAAAGTTGGGGAGAAAAGACGGAAAAGCAGCAAAGGAGACAAAGAAGGAGCAATGTGGGGGGAAGGAGGAAAAGCAAGAGATCGTGTTGTTCTGGAAGTCAAATCGAGGGAGCATGTCAAAGATAAGGGTATGAGCCACCCTCTCCATCACTTCAGTTAACAAATTTATAATCTATAATTTACTTATTCTTTTGCAATCCCAAGAGGGAAACTAGATTTAATTCACTCTATGAAACCAGGTATGAAGAAACCTGTTTATATTTCATATATTATACTGTTAAATGGGCCGATTGTCAAATTACTCTGTGGGTTTAGAATAGTTTAGTTTCTTGAAAAAAAAAAAATCATCTTCATGCTGCTGGGTCATTTCTCAGAAACAGCCTGGGGAGAAATGAACTAAAAAGAGCTCTGAGAGGGCTCACACCTTATGGCCCTCACTTGTAGCATCGGAGCGTTGAGAAGGGTTCACTTCCAGCCATTCCAAAGGGATTTTCTGGAAGGAAGAGCGAATAAAAGCCTATTAATGAGCAGAGAGGTGATGGTCTATAAGCCAAGAATGAGTAAGACAAAATGAATTCAAATGTTTACAGTGCAGCAATGTAGTGTTAACAAGGCACAAAATCATAGTGGTCCTGACTGCTTAGGACACTGGAGAAGCAGCCGAGACATCACAGCCCAGCTATGTTTTAAAACAGCCTTCATAATGTGACAGTTAATGCAGTGCGGTAGCCTGTTTTGCATCCCGGAATTGAAAGAGAACATTAATAGAAAAACTGATGAAATGCAAATAAAATCCAATATTTGGTTAATAGTAATGGACCATTGTCAACTTCTTAGTTTTGACAAATGTATCATGGCAATGTAAAATATTAATGATGGGAGAAACTCAGTGAAGGGCATATGGAAATTCTCTGTAATTTTTTTGTAATTTTTCTGTTAAATCTAAAATTATGCCCAAATGGAATTTATTTTAAAAAAACAAAGAAGGAAAGCCATCATATACGTTGGGGGATTTGTGTGTTTGTTTTGATTCTGTGGTGTTTATTCTCCAAGTCAGTGTTTTACGTTCTAAACTACACCTACCCCCTCCTCCTCCTCCGACTATACTTCTCATATGAGACCGCTTAAATCACATGAGAGCAATGACTGAAATCACTGGGTCTGGGGGAAAAAAGAATAATCTTCTTTGATTGTGCTCCAATTTTAGGCACTGGAACAATCTAGCAAGCAAACCTTGGGCTCTGTGAATCAGACAGGGTTTCCCATGAGGCAGGCATTCTCAGCTCCAGCTGTGTTCAATCTTAGGGTAGCTTGGGGAGCGCTCACAAATTCTGATTTAACTGGTAGAAGGTATGGCCCAGGCAAACGGGCTTTGGAAACTCCCAAGTGGTTCTAACGTCCAGTCCGGGTGGAGAACCACTGCCTAGGCAGGGTATGCTTTCACTCCCACTCTGATTTCCTTGGGAGATAACTGAACAAGTCATAGAAAAGAGACAACATAGAAAGAATGACTTGCAGATACCAGTATGCAGACTCCTCTATCCTCAGAAGAAGATAAACCTCCAAGGAAAAGAACCAGAGACAAAGGAAGTATAAGATAGAGACCTTTATCTATGCCTCTTTCGGTCAGAAAAACTGAGTGTACTTCCAACTTATTATCATTTTTTGATTGTGGTAAAATATACATAATGTTCACTGTTTTAGCCACTTCTCAGTGTGTAACTCAGTGTTATTAAGTAGATTCACAATGTTGTGCAACCATCACCATGATCCATTTCCAGAACTTTTTCATCATCCCAACAGTCCTTGTTTCTGTGACACCTTATAAATAGGACTTGGGCCAAAAATGAATGTGAACAAGTAGAAAATGTAAATTTGTCAAACAAACACATAAAAGAAGATTTAGACACTGAACATCTGTGCACAAACCTTTCCTAAGCAGAGGGTACGAGAGCAAAGAGCCCCTGTGCAAAAGGGCCTCAGATGTCACACAACTGTCCACAGATGTCAGAGTTGTTTAAGACCATAATATGGACCACCTATTCGGTGTCACACTAACATCAACTGTCAGAAAAACTGTGCGCAAACTCAGAGCTATACCTGGAGCCCCTCACTCATTACAACCATCACATCTGCCGAGAGTTGTGTGGTCACTCTCCAGGCACCCAGTAAGGTCAACTTAAAGGTCCACAAACAATGAGTGACACAGGATATTTTCTTTCCTCCACCAACTACTTTTACTTTTCTTTATTAATTTATTTTTATTATTCATTTTTTTCAGTTACAGTTGACATTCAATATTTTTCTATATTTAGTTTCAGGTGTACATAGTGGTGAGGTATTTATCTAATTTATGCAGTGATCCCCCCTGATTAGTCTAGTACCCACTTGGCACTATACATACTTGTTGCAACATTATTGACTATGCTGTCCTTTACAGCCCCGTGACTATTTTGTAACTACCCATTTGTATTTCTTAATCTCTTCACCTTTTCCACCCAGCTCCCCAACCCCGCTTCCCCTCTGGCAACCATCAGTTTGTCCTCTGTACCTATGAGTCTGTTTCTGTTGGGTTTGCTTGTTTATTTTGTGAAGAGGATATCTTTTGACTAAAACACACAATCTAGACACTTTGTTCTAAATAAAAGATATAGAAATGGTCTTCATGTGCACCAAGAAATATGTATGCTCTCTCCTATTTTTCATCAAACCCAGAGTCATGTCAGGTGCCCGCTCACATCCCCATTTCTGAGAGTAGTGTGGCTTCAGAGAAGCCACCATGAGAAAAGTCCGAGTGCAGGAGTGACATTCCATGGCAAATGCCAATAACGAGCGTAGTGAGGAGACAATGGGAGGAATGGGAACCATGGTGAACTGGGCAGTTTATATTTCAGACATTACTAGGAATTCCAGGCCAGGGTTGCCAAACCCTCTAGTTTTTTAAAAAATAAGTCAACTTTTGTGTTTTTATGTTAGCCACAACTGTCAAACTTTGGCTTCAAAGAATGTTTAATGTTATGTAGGCCACTGTGTTTGGGACTGAATTTGATCTCTGAGCCACCAGTCTCTGGCCTCTGGGTTACATACACAAAGCTCCAATGTGAGTCACAGAAGGCTGGATGCCAGGGAAAAGATAAGGGTGAACAGATAGTTTATCTAATTGTATCATAATCAGAAAAACTAACCCATAAACCCAACCCAGATATTTCATTTCTTGTAATGACAGTAGATTCTTTTTCTTGGTGCTCCCGCGATCCAACCAGCCCACGCCAGTACATTTATTTACAAGGCCTCTGTCTGCAGTCACAGTGGCTGGGATACAACCATTTACTAAGCCAAGAACATGCTTGCAATGCTTATAAGTGCTTTAATATTTAAACTTATCGCAGGCAAAAGGGTTAATTCTCAAATTATTCTGACAAAATGCCAAGGAGTAAATTGAATACCCATTTTGGTCTCATAGCAGATCTGAAATCAGCAGGCTACTAAAAAACAAATGCCTGTTGAAAAACTATTATAAACTATGCTTTTAAATAATAAGCATGTGAATAAAAACATCATAACACTATTTTAAAATAATAAGCATGTAACAGATCTTACTTCAACCCCTAAATCCCTTAGATAGCTTCAAAGACCATGAGTTTAAACATCTTCTTTTTCCCTGGACACTAAGCACAGTTTGAACTTGAGTTATGAAAAGGAGAGAGAATGTGCAGTTCATCAATAAGGCTATTTTTGTTTCATTTAGGAATAATTAGAAAGAAATAGTAACAAACAGAAACTTAGATTACTAGGCGCTTCTCCAACTAGGAAAAAAATATTACTAAATTACAGAAACAAATTCTCTATCTCTGGCATAACAAGAAGAAATGTCAAGATATTTTCCCCACAGCAACACCAGGCTCAAGTAGAATGATCAGAAAGGCTTTTTTTTTTTTTTTCTTAACAAGTAATAGGGAGGGAAGTTAGCTACAGATCTGAAAAAGATTTGTGAATAAAGGAAAAAAAGGCTTTTTTTCTAGTTTATCAGCCTATTTAAAACTAATGACAATAAAAACATCTATTTATTCATTCATCTATTCATCACCTTCTTGACCACGGAACACATACATAGAAGGCATTGAGTTATATCCTATCCTTAAGAAACTTGTAGTCTAGTAAAGATAAACTATATAAACAAAAGTGCTATTAGAGTTCAATTATTTCCATTGTCAGGAATCAGGGACATTTTTAAAAAGTAAGGAACATGTAAGTTGAGTCTTTGAAGTTGCATGAAAACTAGTGGTAGATAAAATGGATACAATAGATATAATGGACAAAAGAACATTCCAGGCCCCAAGAAAAGGAATTAGTGGGGACCTAGTAAAACACTATGAGTTATTACATGACGTAGATAATAAATAGGTCAGTTTGGTAGAAGACGCGTGAAGGTGAAGGTTACTTTATAGTTCAGCTGCATCAGGAAACATGAACCTAATGAATGTATGGACGAATTTGCTGTTAGGATGAATCTGAGATTGAGGCTCTGCAGTAGCTAGAGCAGAGAAGTAAGAAATGAGGCTGGAAAGAAAGGATGGGTGCATGTCGCTACAGGATGGGACTGGACTTCATTCTGAGGTAAAGGAGAGTCACAGACTGTCTTAGATAAAAGAAGATACTCGAGTACAGATTTTAGGAAGATTAAGCAGGCAGCATTGTGTATGATGTAGGAAGAGGGGGATTTTAGGAGAGCAGAAATGAGAGCCAAGCTAAGATTTCTGTAGAGGGAGTAGATGGATGGGAGACAGATTTTAGGTGTTTCTTGTCTCTTCACTTGGTAGTGGTGGGGGTTGGGGAGAGGGGAAGGGGAATAAATTGCTGCTTCCCAAAGATATTCTCAGAACAATGGGGAAAATATTCCAGGTAGTTTTTTTTACCTTCTTTTTGCAAAATGAACCAATCAAGAAAGGAAGGTGAAGGAAGGGAAGGGAAGGGAAGGGAAGGGAAGGGAAGGGAAGGGAAGGGAAGGGAAAAGAAAAGAAAAGAAAAGAAAAGAAAAGAAAAGAAAAGAAAAGAAAAGAAAAGAAAAGAAAAATGAGGCTGCTGGAGTCAAAAGTTTCCCCTAATAGTCTAGCTTAGGAAATGCTTGAGGAAAAAATAGCCAAATAAACAAATCCTAGTGAGTCTTTAAATAAAGCACCTAACTACAGGGTCCATCAGGGGAGTTCTGAAGTAGAAAGTAGGAAAAAGGAAAAGAATTAACCCATGAAGTGGTCACTGCCCTTTCTTCTGATTTTTCCCTTGCTCATTTACTAACAGACATTCATCATTTCTGTTGATAAGGGTTTGGTATCAGGGGAACATTCTGGAAATGATGGGGGGGAGATATGCAAATGATTCCCTAACCACATATGCTCTCTTAGGGAGCTATGCACTGCCAAGTGGGTGCAAGTCTCCATGGACATCTAACTACTTAACTCTTATTTATTCTAGAGAAACCTTGCCACATCCTGTCTCTCTGCTTACAGTTAGGGCTGGCTCCTTGGTATTATAGATAAACCATCAGAGATTACACAACAAAAGGAGGTCACCATTAACGGTAAAAGAGGAAAACAAACCGACAAGCTTTACCCCAATGGTCCCTGCTTAATCTACCTAAGAAAGAATTTCAATCCCCACCAACCTGAACTACAGAAAAGAGAACCACCACAAAGTACAGGATTTGGGTCAGGGTCTTACTTTCTCTGGAATCTGGTAAGGCTCCTCACTTACTTTGAGAGATGTGGAAAGGACTGATATTAGTATTAGTGTATAAATAATATTTTATTACATACATAACACTGAATAAAAGCCTGTCTGCCTGATATTTTCTGGTTCAGGAAAGTCACATTATTTGCAAACAAAAATAACAGTAAGAGTGTCACACATGAACTCTCTTCATAAGACTCTCGGATGGGCCAGGTCCAGTTGAGTCACAGGAAGTCTCTTCTCTATCTACATTTAATGCACATGCTCCAATTAAAGTTTGCTTATCCTTTCCTTCTTTTCTAGATCTTCCTACTTAAACTCTCTGAGTCAGATGATGGAAATATTCTACATCTGCACTGCTCAATAAGCACTACCCACATGTTGCTACCAAGCACCTAAAATGTGGCTAGTGCAACTGAGAAACTGATTTACATTTTATTTAATTTTAATTTAATTTGCTAATGTGGATAGTGGCTACCTAATAGAAAAGTACAGCTTAACTCTACTTTCAAACTTTATATTAATGGTATTCTCCTCAATCTGTAATTGCTTTACAGAAAATTTTTAAACCATTTGGATATTTCATGATGGTTAATTTAGGTAAAACTACAGAAAATAATCTGCAAATCCACTTCACTACATTCTTGATTGAAAGTGTTCCTTGGAATAATATTGTAAAAACTATGTATAATGTTCAGATAGGTACCAGACTTGTCGGGAGGATCACTTTATAAATTATATAATAAATGTCTAATCACTATATTGTATACCTGAAACTAATATAAAATAATATCTAATGTCAAATATAATTTTAAAAATAATCATGGGATATAAAGTACAGTATAGAGAATACAGTTAATAATATTGTAATAATTATGTACAGTGTCAGATAGGCAATAGGCTTATTGGGGTTATCACTTTGTGAGGTATATAAATGTCTAATCACTATGCTGTTTTGTACATGTGAAACTAATAATAATAATAATAATAAAGTATTCCTCTGAACCCAGCCTCCCTCAGGACTTGTCCTGCTCCATACAGACAGGTGGCCTCTGACATCTGCACCCAACCAGGGCACCACCTTCAAACTGAATGTTAAATATCAATAATCTATAATTTCCTAATTTTTCAACATACATAAATACACATAGAAACCTCAGTTCTCCTTCCATATGGTATGTCTATCCCACTTTACTAACAACTGGTCTAGATAGTACATAGAATTTTCAGAATGAGCACAAAGTTCTAAAATAAAAATTTACTTCCAACAATAATATTAAATTCTATATTCTTGAAAACACATGGTAGAAATTCATCTCAATTTAGCATGTAAATAAATTACAATTTCAACAGGGTTTACTGGGAACTGAAGAAAACCACTTTGGACTTTATATGAAAAAAAATCAGTATGCAAAAGTTGCCAAGATCCTGAAAAAGAATAGTGCCCTACTATATATTAATATATGCTACAAATTTATTGTAATCAAAATAGCATAGTATTAGCTCAAAAATCAATAAATAGATCAAAGGGACAATAAAGAGCCAGAAATAGATTAGGGTATATACAGAAATCCAACCTATAATAAAGGTGGTATTTCATTCAGTGGCAAAGTTAGGTTAATGTAATAAAATGCTGTTGTCAGAGAAAGAAATCTAGAAGAAAATAAAATTAGACCCCCTGCTTGACACCCAAGCTCTAACCCAGTGGTTCTCAACTGGGGGCAGTTTTGTCTGTCAGGGGACATTTGGTAATATGTGGAGACATTTTTGATTGTCATAACTGCAGAGGTAGGAGGGGAGATGGCTGCTTGAAATCTAGTGGGTGGTGGCCAAGGAATGCTGCAAAATATCCTACAACACACAGGACAGTCCCCCACACAAAGACTTTTCCGTCCCAACAGTCAACAGTTGAGAAAATACGTAAGTTGAGAAATCCTACCCTAACCCTAATGGCTAAAAATAAAAGAGGAATAGTGTTAGAAGGAGACAGATCCCGATGTGAATCCTGGCTCCTCCACTCATCAAAAGTGTGACTCTGGACAAGTCACCACTGAGGCTTATTTTCTTCATTCATGGCTTTCAGGAGCAAAGATCATGTATGTCACGAGGCAATGAGGAAGGACTCTGGCCAACCACTGCAATAAATAAACTGTAGCTATCGTGACAACTAGCATAAGTTTTAAGATAAATGATATTAGGAAGTGTCTGTAAACATATAGATAGATGTTCTTCACAAGAAAAGTGGGCTTTTTTGTTTTCCTGGTAAGATCCAGGTGGCTTGACAAAACAATTTTGGGGACTTAAACTACAAAAGCCTAACAACGAAAATTTCAACAAGTTAGGTATGTTACAAATCACCTTAGAGCAGGGACTGTTTATATCATTCTCTCTAACAAAGCCTATTCCTTAGAAGACACAAGATATCTAATAAATACATTCTGAATTTAGGGAGCAGAGGGGAAATGACGCACTAATGGCCTAAGAGCCATCATTTGCATAGAATTGGTTAGTGCAAAAACTGATAAGACCCAGCCAGGCGGCTAAATGAAACCATCTAGTGAGCTCTAAATAATTTGCAGTGGCAGCCCTATGTCCTAAAGCCAGTTTGGGAATAACCAGTCCTCTGATCCCATAGCCTACCATGGGGACTGGGGATGCTGCAAAGCCCAGAGGATTCTAGGAATTCTCTGGGGACCCTTCAGTAAGCTCCACGGCTTGTGAGTTGAAAGATGGTGTATTTCTGAGCCGTGAGCCTCAAGATGGAACTTACGCCCTATACCTACCACACTTTCCCACTCACCCACCCCACACTTCAGTACTGAAAAGTCATTAGTAACTTCTTCAGCCTAATTTTCCTAGGATATGAAATGGGAGGAGGTAGGGGATAAGGGAAGATAACTGTACCTTTTGGCTATAAAATAGAATAAGTCTAAAACTTCTCTGCTGAATGTATAATAATGTTTTCAACAAATATTAACAACAAAAACAACCATCATGAGGACACAGTCAAAATAAATTACAACACTGAACACATACAGGAGGGAAGCAAAAGTGCTCTCAGACCCTCAGAAAACAGGTGTTGTATGAATATGAGTTACTAATTTGGTTTTTAAAGTTTTTGTAGCCATTTTAAGTTCCAACTCATGGTTGATGAATAAGAGGTAAATGAAATTATGTACTCTACTAAATCATATTTATAGCATTTCCTCTTTGTAAAATGGTTCTATCTTTCAACCATTTAAAAAATTATAGAAAACAGCTAGCTTATAGGCATAATCATTATATCAAAATCTCATGACATCGAAATCACTAATAATGTACTTATATAGATCCTCAAGTTACTTTTCATCTGCTGCTGCAGTCATAGCTAAAAATGTAAAATTCAATCAATACTTGTCTTTTCTAGGACCCATCACTGGTGTTGCCCATTATATCTTTCTCAGTTTGAAAAACACACACTATTGCAGTGACTCTGATTGACAAAGAAAAGATGAAAAAGACTTTTGCCAGGAATATTTAAAGTAAGACAATCTGAGTTCCTAAATTTAATATGGGATAGGCATACAAATACAAAAATCTAACACTTTAGTAAAATTATTTGCAACTAATTACCTACGTTATGTGCATATGGTCCTCAGAATAACGTGTCCATATAGTCCATCTGTGGTGCCACAGAAATAAGTCTTCCTAGAGACTCCATGTTTATTTAAAGATTGTGTGTTCATGTGGAAGAAAGGAGCTTTAATTTATTTTATTTTAAAACAGATACAGACATTTCATGGTACTGTAGCATTTGCATAAGTTTTAAGATCAATAGGAAGATTCAAAGAAATTTAGTGCTTGTGCTTCTGTGTTGTGGGTACCCGTTCTCTGCAATTTCAAACTACTTCTGGGGGAACACTGGAAATCACTAGTTTGCTAATTTTCTCTCTAAGGAGACAAAATAAATAAAAAATAAAAAGTGGGAAAAGACACAGGCAACCAAGGACATAGCTAGGCTGGGGGTGGAGGAGAGGGAGAATAAACTTTCACACAAACAATTCACGTCTCTCTTGTTCTCTCCACTGGGAAAAGAGCCGACGCCTTGGAGAGAGAGAATATGAATAACTAGGCAAGCCATTTAGGGGTGTGGATCGCAACAAACTCTCTTTCCCCAAGAGAATGTGGTTTTACGCCCGGCATATTAGATTGCAAAGTGCAAACACAATAATTAACAGTGAATCCTGAAACTTCAACACGCCAGAAAAGAGTGTCACTCCGTGTGAGATGGGAAAATAGAAGGAATACACTAAGGTAGTGTTTGGTGATGCTGGACAGCTCCGCAGGGGCTAAGGTAGCAGCCAGGGAGAGCTAATCAAGTTCTCCAAACACCTTGGGAAGCTTGAGAAAAACTGATGGAGGATGATACCACACCGGCAACGAGGGGCAGCTGCGAGCCAAGAGTGGGGTCCTTCCTATATCTGAATTCAAAATAACGACTTTTGTACTAAACAACACCTTTGTATTCCCTCCTCTGATTTAAGGAAGGAACTTTGCATCCACCTGCCCAGATTTCTGCTCCCTGGGAATAAACCAGCTGTTCCGGCTTCTCCGCCACAGTAACACCTGCGAATCACTGCTAAGCCCAGCATTCCTATTCTCTCCCGTGTGTGAGTCCAACAATCAGCAGGCTCCAGGGCTGAACCGCAGCCTCGTGCGTGAGCGTTTTCTAGGGCACACCCCAGTAGGCGCTCCCACCCGCTGTGTATTTCGTTTAATTATGAAACCTCTTTCTAGAAGCCCTATAATTCTCCCAAGAGTCAAAGTAATTGGTAGAAATTAGACATGAAGAGACCCAAGGCCACTTAAAGAGGACATTTTCGACTACAATTTTTAAAAGAATTTTCTTTTCAGTTCCAATATAATTTTGTACTTCCCAATTTTTGCCCTTTTCAAATGCCAAAGAAAATGTTCATGTTATCTGGTGGACTGTAAAATAGGCAAAGAATGCATTTGTACTCCACTTAAGGTCCACACAGATTTCCTTTCCTTTGAAGGCCATCCTTTGGATAATTTATTTTTTTAAAAAAAGAAAAAAACTGTGAAAAATAACATACCTTGTGGCAAATGACTGTTATTTGAGTAATGAAAGAATCGTGCGCGCGCGCGCGTGTGTGTGGTGCGCAGACGCACATTTCACTACTTGGGTCCATGCTGTGTGGCTGTATTATCAAGATGCTCTTCTGGCACTGGTAAATAGGTAAACCAAAGACACATCCATCTTGCCATGAATTTACGGTCCTTTAATGAATGATGGCAGCAAAATTTCAGTGCATGGTTTTACTCCCCTTGATTCAGGAAAATTCAATTGAGCAATACCTACTCAGTACCTGGCATTCTGAGTAAGTAATAGGAATCTAAAGATGAAAGAAGACCTAGCAAGGGGAGGGGAGGTGGGCAGACACATAAAAAACAATAACAAGAACATCTGAGAAGTCTGCCAAGTGCTGCGTATGAAAGGAAGAACAGGCAGCTCAAAGGATAGATGATAAACGCCACCGAAACAAAGCATCAGAAATCTTCAAGGTTGCAAAATGGCAGCCAGCAGAGTGGGTTAGGGATACACAATGCTATTCTAGAAAAGTGAGGCACTGGATAAAAAAGAGAAGTTTTCACATTAAAAAAAAAATCCAGATTATTGGCTTTTCTTATAAAAAATACAAGATCTGGCAACACTTGGCAAGGGGGCAGAGCTCAGCCTTGGCTCTCCAATACCCAAGCGTCCCCACTCAAGAAGCCTGGCCCCTATAGGCACGTGAGTTTGTAAGTCCTGTCTTAGAATAAAGGTAGAGTCTTCAGGATTTCAGATTTCCAGGCCCAAGAGGGGAAGCAAGGGGGTAAAGCCGAGCACTCTGTGAGATTTTCTTTCCTGGAAGTAAAACAGCAAAAAGCCAAAAGAATTAATTGTCTCTCTCTGCATCACTTGACACTGGGTGGCCAGAGCTAACCCATGTAGCAATTTGTCCTGCTCACAGTACTTGGGAACCCAGCTTGCTGATGCGGTCTGAGAGGAAAAACTTCTCAGGCTCCAAGCATATGGTCAATTTGGAACAGAGCAACTAGCTTAGCACAGCTCTCCTCTCGGCAAGCCACTGCAACTCTTCTGAGAATCACCAGAGGTATCTGGTATAGAAGAAGAGGACCACAGCAGCCTGGGCTCAGTCAGCAACACCGATGTGGGCCTGTCCCCATGGGCTCTCCATGGCCTCACCCAGCCCCCTGCAGCCTCACGCAGCTTGGACTTCTCTCATGGCTCCTGACTGCCTGGTGGAAGCTCCAGTGGACATCCTGCCACCAGCAACTGCCGCAAACATGATACAACCTAACTGAGGCCGCTCACACTCGTCCTGTGGTGGATGCGTTCTGGATTCTTGCTGGGAGCACCTCCGTCATGATCCTCTGAGGGTTTGCTTCTGGGAAAACACCACCCAGACACATCCTCTTCCCCCTCCCTCTTCTAGTTGATCCTCCCAGCCACTAGGAGTCAAAAACTCACTCACAGTTTGATTCTTCCTCTTCCTCCATGCTGTCCTTTTCCAGGTAAATGTTAAATCCAATATTTCCTCCAATCAGGCACATCTCCCATCTATCTCTTCCTTAGCTTCTTACTACAACCTAGTTTAGTTACCGATCCTCTCCCACTATAACTATCGCCATGTTTTCTCAACCTCCATTTTCTTCCCCTCTTATGCTTCCCCTCTTAAGCTTTTGAAAACTCAGCACCTCTAATTGTTGGTCCTCTAAAACAAAGCAAAACAAAATAAAACAAAACAAAACAAAACAACAAAAGCATTGCTTTGGTTCCCCACTGACTTCAGGAGGAAGTTTAAACTCCTTAGCCTGGACATCAGAGGCTGATCCCGGTCCCCAGGCTTCTCATGCCTCTCTCCCTGATTCCCTCTGGACCTCACAGTCCAGTCGCCCCACATCATCCATGGTCTGCTTTTCCAGGCTCCCAGCTCCCCTGGGCCAGTCCCCCTGTCTGGAAGACCCTTCTCACCACTTGTCTCCCATTCCAGACCCAGAGCCAATGGCACCTCAGAGCCTCTTTCTCTAGAGAGCCCCATTAACAAGTTCCAGGCGAAAGGTGAAAACGAAAACCCACAGATTTGGCTGGCCATTCCCATAATTTGCATATATACTTTACATCCCCGTAGTAGCTAAGTGTCTTGAGTTAGGTGCTCTTTAGAGTCATCTTTGCATAGTGAATGTACATCACATATGTTTATCTTAGAAAAATCTAACTGAAAGGGAGGAACGTTTACCACTTAAAAGGGTGTCAGTTATTCTACTCAGCAGGCAGATGTGCCCCAGAATGGATGTGAGATAGGAGGCGTGCAGATCCTGTTTCCTCAATCTCAGTTCGCGCACACGCACCTCTCTAGGTGCAAACATCTCAGCACCCTAGGTGTGATTCTAATGAACATTCACTATAAATCCCAACCAACTTCCCCATGGGAAGTTGGAAACACTGATCTGATGGAGTCCTGGCGGAAAACATGCATTGGTCAGGTAGAGAGATACTCCAGTATTACGTTTCATGGGCAATTAAAGAGACTTTCAAGGGCAGTTTTGATTATAAGGATTTTCCACCTCCCACCAGGGCTTCAGCATCCTGGCCCCTGCATTAACTGCAGCTCCTCTGCATGTCCCACCCCCGACTCTAGGCCGAAAGGCACCTGATGAATGCCGACAGAGTTCACAGATGTCTTGGTCCCCTGTACCATACAAGGCATTATTCCAGGAGACCTGGACCCAAATGGCTTCAACCCATTAGTGATGACAAACACATCACTGACACTCTGGGCTGGCGCTCTGTGTGAACAACGACAATTCAACAGCTGAAGAATGGAGCAGCACAATGTATTTTTTTTACTTACGTCTACCACCATAAAACGACCTAAAATTAAACCCACATTTGTGAAACATCAGAAGTGACATTTTAATAACTGACTTCTCTTAGCCATCAAGTGTTGAGGTCTTCAGCAACTCGTTCTTGAGAAAACTGCCCGAAAAAAATGAAGGGCAACTTAACTGTATTAGCATTCCAAATGAATGTAAGTAACTATATTGTCTGTTAAAAATCACTGAATGTTCCAAAGAAAGAGGAGACAGAAGGAAGTACAAACTCCCTTTCGACTTTTTCTCTAAGTATCTCATTCGGCTATTCATTCTTGACTCAGTTTTCAAAGTAACTGACTTTAAACTCAATACACTTAGGATTAAGAACAATTTATAGTTAGATGTATGATTTGGCCTGCCATCTTAAAATAAAATGACAGTTATCAGAATTTTCAAAAGAAAAGATCAGGTAATTTTTCATGGATTTAAATGAAATTTGTCAAAATGATAGAGGGCTCAGAAGAATGTTACGGCACCGAGCTTTGGGAACGATTCATTAATAAATCCAGTTGGGCTGTCAATGATGCTGTCAAATGACCTAAACTCCACTAGAAAACATGTGATTATAAGACAAATTCCTCTCACCTCATGTGAATTACTCTTACGTTTGCCCAAAAGAAGCAAGGCCCAAATTAAAAGTTTCTTCCTCCAGAACATTTCTGTAGTTTTTTCTTTTTTTTTTAATAGCAGGAGGTGACTTCTCCTTTTCTAAATTCCCATGGCATGAGGTGCACGTCTTATTTTCTCAGTTAAATTTAGGTACCTGGAAGGCAGGCTCCATGCCCAGGTGAACCTTGCAGCTGTACCCTCTACCTTCCCACCAAATACAAATCCTAGCCATGTACCTTACAAAGAATATAAGCTCAGTAAGTGCTTGCAAATGAATGACTGAGTGAATGAATGAATGATTGAGAGAATGAATGAATGTAAGCTTGTATGGTTCTGTTCCTTTTGCTGGTCTTGCTGCAGACCTTAAAGGCTAGTTATTTGCTAAAAATGTTATGTTCACCTTTCAAACAGTAAAATTGATATCCAAGTTTCAAGTAGTCATCCCATGGTGATTTTTGCTAATAAACTTGATATTGATTGATAGTAATCTAGAAAGTTTATCTACAACTCTTTTAATATGATCGACTCAGAAAATATTAACTAGGCATTTACTTCCTCTTGGAAAGTGAAATCATTTCATTTAATATCATCTCTGGCTGTCAGAACTTTGGCAGACTTTGTGAAAAATATCACCTTATCTGTTTGTATTAAAAATTAATCATATAAGATTTCTTTGTTTTGTTTCGACTACTTAAACTCCCCACTGATACAGAAAAGCTTCTGTTTGTTTGTTTGTTTGTTTGTTTTTAATAATGTGGGGTCTTTTCCTCATGATGCAAAAACACATTATTATTGTATTTGGTAGGAGAGAAAATGACTGTACTTTAAAATGATATTGTACAATGAATGACCATTTTCTCACTACCATTACTCTTCCCACCCAATACCAATGAGGAATGGAAGTGGCATAAATTCTCTTGGTCATTTCTGCCATCAGAATGGCAAATTACCATTCTCATTACCATATTTGGCAAATCACCATTTGCAATTTGTTAAAAAAAAAAAAACCTAAACAACAACATCAAGGTGGGAGGCAGTTTCAAAGACCCAGGACGTTATCTGAGGAATTTCTTTCTCTGTATCTATCTGCTTATC
The DNA here is from genome assembly GCA_033961575.1 of Aselliscus stoliczkanus. Classification (NCBI taxonomy): domain Eukaryota; kingdom Metazoa; phylum Chordata; class Mammalia; order Chiroptera; family Hipposideridae; genus Aselliscus; species Aselliscus stoliczkanus. The sequence continues at coordinate 97,225,397 of CM066735.1, read as the reverse complement.
AGAGAGTTAGAATGTTCACTAAGTCATCCAGGCAAGTAGGCCAGGCCCTGTGGACCAGAGTGAACTCAAACCCAAGGAGAATGTCATCTTCTCTTTCTTGAAAACCCTCCTGCACACTCCAGTGTCTCATTCTTCTGAATAACTTGACCAATTTTCCTCTTCTAGAAAGTAAGCTCATTAGCTCATAGCCTGTCCTCAATGGAAGTAAAGAACCCCTATTGGACACCCCAGCTTCACCAATGGTTTTAACGGACTAGTCCCTGAAAAGGAGAAGCCTCACCCACCTCATCTGATCAGATAATCTGGAGTTGGTTCAGGCCTTGAAAATCATTCAGTGCTACAAAAATCTACTGATGTGCCCCACACTACACCGTTTACTAGCAGCCAAGTGCAGCCTAGAACACAGGCCCTTTAGCCAGGAGCCCCATGTTCTTTCTCACCTTTCCAGGTGATCAAAATTCCTCCTGCACATGAAGTGGCAATCCCCAGTAGTGTTGGTGAGTATCAGGCATGGAGCGAGATAAGAATCAGTAGAGTCCTTCACACCTTTGGCATTCTAAGTATGGTCCATGGACCAGCAGTATGGGCATCATTTGGGGACATGAAGGAAATGCAGAGTCCCAGGCCCACCCTAGACCTGCTGAATCCAACTTTGCACTTGAGCAATATCCCCAGAAGATTCACAGAAGGCACATGAAAGTTTGAGAAGTGCTGTTCCATAGCAGGAAAATAAAAAAAAGACATCTTCACATTTAGAGTCAAGTTCATTTATACTGTACTGATTCCATGGCAAGTCATGCTAACATCACCTCCTATAGTGGAATTATACTAAGGGATGCTTCTGTAACCTGACCAAAGTATCAGTATCAAGGCCAATGGAATGATCTAAGGAACAGATATACTGGAGTCAAGTGAATGCCTTAGGTAAGTTGAAAGGCACAGGGTAAGTCAGTTTTATTTTGTTTTCATTTTGAAATTATGAAGACTGTTGGGTAGTAAAATGGAGGAGTAATGAAATTATTCCTTTATCTAAAAATCAAAGCTACCCTCCCCCACTTTTTTTTCATAAAGGGAATGCCGACAAGAATCATCAGTACGGAAGTCCAGCCAGTGCTTCACATCAGGGTTAAGGTGCAGGGAGGGAGTCAGCCTGCCTGGGAGCAAGTCAGAGCTCTGCCTGCTGCCATTTGGGTGACCCTGACAAATAACTCAACATCTGGGCCACAGCTTCCTCACCTTTAAAACAGGAATAAAAATGGTATCTATTTCATAGGCTACTTATGAGAACAAACTGATACTCATAAAACCTGGCACACAATGATGCTCAATAAATGTGACCTAGAGTCATCATGCATGTCTTATATTGTCAGCAAAGCGTAAAACCACTATGGCTCCCAGAACAATTTCCTTTTCTGATTGACCTTGGTATTGATCTACAGACATAAAGAAACCAATATGCAAAAAAAGGCAAATGTTTAAAAAAAGTTTCACTCTACAAATACCGTGGTCATTCTACACATTAGCAAAGATGCATGCCACCTTTCATTTCAAAATCTAATGCACGTTAACTTGGACTAAGAGCCCCAGAGCCTGATGAGCCATGAAGCAATGAAGAACCCTGTTTGCCAGGAAAGAGGAGCCCATCTTAGTCATGCAGCCTCCTGCCTCCTGCTGTCCCTTCTATGAGAGAAAAAGGGGCCGGCCGAGTGGCGCATTGGTTAAGAGCTGGCTTGGGACGCCAGAGGCCCCGGTTTGGATCCCACATACGAGGGCCAGTGACACTGCCCTCTACAGCTAAGAAGGTGAACAACAGCTCCACCTGGAGCTGGGCTGCTGTGAGTCCCCGGGACAGCATAGCTGCAGCCCCTGCTACAGTGGGCTGCCATAGGCTACAGTGAGTGGCCGGCAGCCAGCGTGAGCGGCTGGCAGCCAGCGTGAGCTGCCAATAGCCATGGTAGGCGACCATCCAGAGGCCAGCGACCGATCTGCCTCATCTGGGAAGAGCACAATGACGATACCAACATGGGCCAGTGAAGCAAGGTCCTCCACAACTAGACTGAAGAACAAAAAGACAGCAACTTGTCTGTTCCCCTTTCCCGATTCCCCAACGCTGTTCCCCTCCCCCAATTCCCCAATAAAATCTTTAAATTAAAAAAAAAAAGAGAGAGAGAAAAAGTAGTAGTCATTCTGCACTTTCTCTCTTTTTAAAATATGGCCCATGTTGTCATTCCTCTCACAAGAGTTGGCCAAAAGACATCTCATATCCTCTGCCAGACTTTCTTTCCATTTTTATTTTTACAAAAGCAGCAAAAACAAACTGCTTTCTATCCTACTTTCATTGTTTAAAAAAATTATTTAAAATTACATTTATTGCTCCTTTTGAGAAACCAACCTCCACCTCCCTTTGGCTAATTAGTCCCAATAAAAATATAAGAGTAAGCATTCAATTGGGCGAGCCCTACTGAAAAACATTCTCAAAGCCTTCAAAATTAAAATCATGGCCAAATCAATTACAGCACTGATTCAAGTGGCTTTTGTTTTTTTCTTCTGAGTGATTGACAGAACTTACGGTGGGCTCAAAATGGTCAAGTATTTCTAGAGTTTAGGCAAAGATACTAAGTTTGTATGTAGCCTTTAAAAAAGTTAGTGTGGGGCCGGCTGAGTGGCGCGGTGGTTAAGCGCTGGCCTGGGAAGCCAGCAGCCCCGGTTCGGGTCCCACATGTGAGGGCCAGTGACACTGCCCTCAAAATAAATAAATAAATAAATAAATAAATAAATAAATAAATAAATAATAAAAAAAGTTAGTGTGTTTCCTAGCAGTTACAGTATTATACTTGAACTAGCTGCATCATTCTGGGAGTACACCTGTTCAGAGCAGACATTTTTCTAGCTGAGTTTAATCCAATAATCGAAAATAAATTTAAAAATCCAAAATATAATGTTTTGCATTGCCTGTCAGAAGGCAGAGGCCCTGTGGATGTACATTAGCCACCTCATGATGCTAACCACCCACCCCCGTGAGGGCTTACCTTTCAGTTTTCTTGATCAGGATGGCCCTGAAGATGTGCTGAAGAGGTGTCTTCTCCTGCTCGTGGGTTGGTTGCACGAAAGGGTGGAGGGCCACCAGCAAGAAGCCCTGCTGGTATAGCTCCAGGAGCTGGGTTGGCAGGTCACGCAGGGAGGACAGCCTCACTGCTGAGGACCGCGGGAGCTCAGCTGGGAGTGGAGAGAGGAGAGGTTCATCAGAGACCCATCAAAACCACCTGCCCTACCCCATCCAAGTCCCTCTCTTGATTTGCAAAAAAAAATGGGCAAAGCATATGAACAGGCAATTGCCTAAAAAAAACATTAAAAGCCCATCAATATTTGAAAAGACACCCAAATTAACTCAACTTCAAAACATTTTTCACCTACTGAATTATTTTAAAATTTGAACTTAGAAAAATTTTAAGAAGGCTACACAAGTTTCAAAAGTCAAAAGGTAAAAGCATATATACAGTGAAACATCTATATCCCAGCCCTATCCTCTGCCTCTCAGTCTTTTTTCCCCTAGAGGCAATCAATATTATCCATTTTTTATATACATGTTATTAATAACAATCACCGAATTCATACACAAGTAAATAAGTCTATATATCTCCCTCCCTTTTTACATAAATGGTAGCATAACATTAATGCACCTTGCTTTTAATCGATTTTTATCAATTATCAGTACGCTTTTCTTAAGAGACCATTCAAGAGTAGTACACAGAGCTCTTCAATTTTTTTTACAGAAGCAGCGTTCCATGGTGTGATGTACCATAGACTGCTCAAACTTTTGCTTTTATAAATCATCCTGCAATTAAAAATATCACTCCTATATGATTTCACATGTAATGCACATATCGTACAACAAAAAAATAAATTCCCAAGTGTGGAATTGCTGGGCTAAAGATAAATGTATTGTTATATTTTCAGATATTGCCAGATTTCCTCCACAAAATAGTATGGATTTCCCTCTCATCAGTGATGTATAATCACTGGCTAATCTCATAGTAAGAAAATGACCCCTGAAAGGTGGTAATTTCTATTTCTCTTATGTAATTTGTATTTTTTTAATTGAACATTCCATGTTCAAATGCTATCTGTTGCCTTTTCTGTTAACTGTTCCTAACTACTAGGTTATTGGTCCTTTTTTCTATTGGTTCATAGGAACTCTGTATATATTAGGAAATTTAGTTCCTATTTGTGATACCAGTTACAAATATCTTTCCCCAATTTGTTGTCTTTTAACTTTGCATAAGGTGGGTTTTTGCCATGAAGGATTTTTTTAATTTATCAATCTTGTCTTCAATAGCTTCTGAGTTTTATGTCATAGCAGAGAGATCTGCAATTATAAAATAATTCTCCTGTGATTTCTTGTAGGATATACTTTATTTTTTGCATGTAAATCTTTTTGATCCATTTGGAATTTATGCAATATGAATTAAACATTCCCCCCCCCAGATTCATCCACTTTTCCTCATTGGTTTGTGATGCCACCTTTATCATATATTATATTCCTGAATAATTTATGTTTATGACTGTGATCCATTAATCTATTTTAACAATTTTAGTTTCATACTACATTTTAACATCTGGTCAGCCTATTTCCTGAATCTTCCTATATTCCTGTTTATTTTCTGAATATTCCTGTCTATTCTTATTTGTTTTTACAAACGGTCTTTACTCCCTCCAAAAAATATCTTGATATTTTTATTGGACCCTAGTCAAATTATAACTTAACTAAAGGAGAATGAATACTTTCATCAGGCTACAAGTTTCCATCCAAGGACATGGCATAATTTTCGCTTATTCAAGCCTTCTTTGGGATCCCTTATGTGCATATTCAAGGTTTTTTCATTTACCGATTGCATGCTTATCAAGTTTATTCCTAGTTATTTTATACTTTATTTCTATTGGAATAAAAGAATTTTTTGTCTTTTTATCCATCGTAGGGGGCAAGAATTTTGGGGAAACTGGCATGCTCATCATGGTTAATGGGAGGAACCTTTCTGGAGGGCAGTGTGGTGTTGGCCTTCACACCTAAAGGTGCACACCTTTGTCCAACAACACTGCTCCTGGGTACTACACCTGTGACTAGACTCAAAAATGGTTTTCAAGATATATGGACAAAGATATTCAATACAGGGTTGTTTGTATAGCAACAACCTAGAACCAAAAAGTTCTTTCTGGGAGGGCTAGCTAAACACTGGGAAACCCCAATGATGAATCCTATGAACCGTTTAAGAAGATTAAGGTAAATCTGTTATGTGCTGATGGAAATGTGTCCAAGAAACATTACTAAATTAAGAGAAAAGGTTTATAACAGTGTTTGTCATATGATATTTCTTATTAAAAAACAATTAGAAGAATAGATAGTGAATAAAAAAGATTTCTAGGGAAAAAAAATCACAAAAACTAAAATTAGAAAGAGGGACTGGAGTAGCAAAGGGAGGATGGAAAGGTGGTTTTTATTTTGTACTTTCAATACTACCATCAACAGTGATCATTTGATTTGGATGGAATGTTTATGGGACATTTTAATTTTTTCTTTATATGTAAAAATATTATTTAAAGGATTTTCTATGTATTTAAAAATACTGTGTTATTTTAAAACGCAAACTTAAAACTGAAATCTAGAGGTACTTAAGAGAATACCACTTAACATCAGATGTTGTAGCTCTCATTTCCATACATCATGCAAGAAATTTACAGGAAAAAAATCTATAGCAATGATTCACTCTAAAGCAAGCGTCTGGCATCCTGGAGAGACCACTCAATAACAGTGACAAAGATGAAACTGGGCAGGAAGGCAGAGAAGTCTGCACTCTTTCCCTTGGAGGATACATTCTGGCTATGCTGCTAGATAAAAACCTAAAGGGAAGTCTGGGAAAGAATGCTGAACCCCTCCACATTCCCATGCACAGAAATCCATCAGGTAAAAGGGGTCCTGCTCTGGACCTCCTATTTAGAGTAGGTGTCCTCCAAGTGTGCTCCTGGGACCAGCAGCAGTGGCAGCAACCAGGTACTCCAGTGCTCCACCCCCGACCTACTGAATTAGAATCTGAGCCATTTATGTCTTTGTAAGCCCTCCAAGAGATTCTGTGGCTGAGCACTACTTGCCAGAGGGTTCCGCTTTGGCCTTCCTCCTACCACTCCCCTCACCAGCAAGGAACCTGGGGATCTAAGGGCACACACCCACCTGTGACCCACGCCCTGACTCAGACAGCCACAGCCCTGGAATTCCCACCCTGACAGCCCCAGGCCCACGTTGAGAGCCTGTGCAGGCCTCTTCCCCGGTCTGTATCCAGGGTGGACAGTGTCCCCTGTGTGAGCATCCCCAGATCCAAGGCAAGACAGAGATGAGGGTGAGGCGAGTGGAGACACCTGCCACAGGTACAAAATTTAAGGGACACCAAAAACTCAGTAACCAAGATAAATAAACATTTAATGCAATAGGTTAAAAAGTGAAAATGAATGCAAAGTCCATAATGAACAAATTATCAAAAATTTTAATAAAGACGGGATCGGTATTATTGATTTTGTTCCTTTTTGTCTCAAGCTCCAATATGGCACTGTTACTGAGCATGTCTTATTAAAAAATGTTGCCTCACTCGCCTCACCCTAGTGCTGGCCCAGGCCCAAAATCTTCTCTTGCAGCCTTGTCCTGGGCCCAGCAAATGACAGGAACATTGTGCTCAGGGAACCAGGAGCAGGTTTCCTCTGCTGTCAAAAGATTACAAAGCAATTGAACCAAAAGGGTATAACTGTGTGTGGCATAGATGCTGGTTGTTTAATTTGAAAAACTGAAGGGATTTGGGTAGGGGTGTAGGCCTTTCTGGAGGGTAATTCAAGATATCGATCAAACCTAAAAATACTATGCAGCACGAAGATCCCCTCTCCTTGACAAAACTGTATCTAAAGAGCATCTGGGCATCATCAAATACGAGACCTCATACTCAGTCATCCTCTACAGTTCACTATTTTGTAAATGTTTCAAGTATTTCAAACTCTTATTGCTATCAGCTTTATCAGATTTTTGATAACGTACATATTTTTTTCCTCTTATGTATTACACTACAATAAATTTTAAAAAGTAATCAATGTGTGGAGAAAACTTGGGATACTAGTATCAGCTACATTCCTCAATAGCATGAATCCTGGGCATGTGACCAGTAAGTTTCCTCAGTAAGTTTCCTCATATACGACAGAGATAATAACATCAGCCTGTCATCCATCATAGAGTGGTTGTGATAATCAAATGGGATGATGGGTTTGTGATCGATAAAACTGAAAACTATCATACCCAGTGGAGCTGGCAGTCGTGGATGGGAAGCTGGCTAGGAGGGCTGGTCATCTGCAGACGGTAATGACAATATTGTGTTGGGGCCATTAAATCCTTCCCCAGTCCCACCCACACCTCATATCGGTGCACTACATATGTTAGTCGATCAACTACTTTATAGTTAAATGCTTCCTGAATAAAACATAATACCTTTTAAATTTTTATCTTCAAATCTAAAAATGAATCTCCTATCAAAACTCAGCAATTTTTATGGCTTTAATTTTTGGTACACAAGCCATCAAAGTAAGTTTAGCTTCATGGCGAAAAAACAAAAATGAAACTCGACAATTTTATTGCAATAAAAAAAATAAAACAAACAAACAAAACAGGCACCTATTGTAAATATGATTAAAGGCGTTAATTTCATGTTTCTATTTTAATGTTAACCTTAAAAAAAAATTAGTTCTTACGTGCCCAATCCATATTATTATTAAAACATATTATTACTAAACATATTATTACTAAAACAACAAATGAAGGAATAGTTTATCTATTTGAATGGACATACCAATTGTAGCCTCTTGGTCTATTTCTCACCCCACCCATCAGAGTAACCACTCCGCTATTTTGTTTTTTTGTATTATTTGCCTGATTTCATTTACAAATTATGTAACGTTGGGCAAATCATATAATTCCCACCCCATCTCTCGGGTCCCTCATTTATAAAATTAAGACCCTGGATAGGCTTTTCTGAAAGGAGTTTCCAACTTTAAAATGCTGTGATTTTATTATTTCAATTTGAACACTAAAGTACCAGTTTCTAAGAAAAGTCTTCAACGTGACCTGAAAGAGTTCCCCCAAAACCAGAGCCAAAATGAGACAAAGGAACGGCCCATCTGTGAATGGGTGGAGAGATGGAAAGGGAGACAGAAAAATAATGTGTTGCCAGTATGGCAGGATCAACATCACTGCTGTCCAAGGGTCCCAGCCTTCTGCCTGTCCCTGGCACTAGAAGAGGTTCTGCTTGCTCTGACTGTCCCCCAGAAGTGCAGGGAGCTTTCCAGGGGAGTTCTAGGCTACAGATGACTGCAGGGTGAGGAGACAGAAGTGTCCCTAGGTTCCTGTCTTCCCAGCAGAGAGATGCAAGGAAAACAGTGTGAGTTATTTGAAGTTACTTTAGCTTCCTGGACTGAACCACATCAGCCACCTTGTCATAAGTTAACATTTCTAAATATAATTCTTCATATTCTGAAGACAAGGGACACTGATGAGGTTGTCTTGGCCAGCATTACTCTTCAATCTGAGCAACGCCATTGTTAGGGCCCAACGTCCATTTGAAGATTACACTTTTCTCTCCACTTTTCAATCTGTCACGTTCCACAGTCTATCTGTAGTGGTCAGTCTGCCCAGGGTCCAGGCCGGACACCCACTGCTCTCATTCAGAGAGCTGTGTCTTCATCCCATATGAGGACTTTGTCCTATTACTGTGCAAAGCCCAGTTCTCCAGCTGGTTTCTCCCACCAGCCTGGGCAGCTCATCTCATTTCTGGACCTGATAGAGTGTGGTGCAGATCTCGAGGACAGGAATTCAGACCCCCGGGGCCAAATGGTTAAGGTAAGTGAGACAAAGAGAGGGGAAGAACAATGAACACCGAAGCCCCGCCTCACCAAGGGGGTGTCACCTTGTCCTCCTATTCTGGTTATTGCCAATGGGCACACAGTGCCAGAACTTCTCATTCTTATCTACAAGAAGTCAGAAATCTGGATCCTCAAAGAAACTTTCCTAATCTTTAAATACGGCAAGTAATTTTCAATTTTATTTTCAACCCCATGTGGTCCAAAGCCAAGACCTGGTAGGTTGCAGAGTCTAGATGGGGTATTTGATAAATGTGGGGGGATGGATGCCCCCACCCTTCCTATCCCTGATCTTAGCACAGCTGAGACACAGTGTGAGCACCAGTGTGTATTGAAGAGCTTGCCATCCATTCGTTCCCACATCACTACAATTTACATCAAAGTCTTCAAGGACTCATCTGTAGGTATTTGAGTCCTTCTCTGTTTCCTAATTCCTTCCTTTTCTATACTGGTATTGAGATGAACAGTTTAGAACCACATAATTATATTTTGAATCCCTTGGAAATCTTGTGTTTTTTTCCTCACTCAATTCACAGGCTTTTTAAAAATCAAAATATATAAGGCCTACTGGAAAGGTATTTTGGGTGGCATGAGAGCCCAAAGATCTTTTGAAATAAGTGCTTTGTTTTTCTTTCAGAAAATAACTTCATATAAATAAACCATTATTCTAGGAGGAAAAAGGAAAATAAAGAAAGGAATGAAAACGGGAAAAAACATAATCCACAAAACCACACATTTCTTAACACTCCTGGGATAAAGTAGATTTTGTTTTTGCTATGACAATGTTTTGTTTAGCAAAAACATTCTGCAGCCCCATTTATTCCCTGGAAATGAAGCCTTTCAGACATCTGCAGAAGAGCCAAAGCTATGTCTTTGATACTTCAAACTTTATTACTGGGAAAGTTCCATCTTCCAACACAAGGAAGAAACCACTGCATAGAGCAACAACACACATGTCATCCAGCTCTCTGCAGCAGGCAACAGCATGCTGAACCGCAATAGCTTCCATTATTGTGTCTAGCAATCATTTGTGACTTTAGCCTAATTATTCAAAGTCCAACTCTGCTTTTCTAATTACATCCGCTAATGGATCTGTCAATACCCAGAAGCTCAACATGAGAGAGACACCATCTCCCTTGAGTAATTTCCCTCACAGGTGAAACTGATAATGACACCATTCAACCAAAATGTTTTGTTTTCTCTTTAAGTTTCTTGAAGGCCACAGTTTCTATAATGTCAATCTGCCTGGGCTTTTCTGTAGATCCAATTTAGCAAAACACTAAAATCAATCATGTTCCAATGTAGGGTTTTTCATTGTATAGATAAGGAATAGAAATTCAATTTTTTAAAGAATGTTTACAGTCCTTTTCTTCTGTGTCATTTCTAAGTCTGTGGAATAAAACTTTCATTTTAGGGCTTTTCAAATTTTTTATCAAATAAATTCATCTCTCTGAAACTTAAAAAAAAAAAGGAAACATATCTAGGCTCAGAAGACCACTCCATTAAAACACCATTTATTCTTTTATTTGTTTAATTGGAGTGAAATTCACATAATACAAAATCAATCATTTCAAAGTGAACTATTCAATAACATTTAGTACATTTACAATGTTGCACAACCACCACCTCTATCTAGTTCTAAAACGTTTTTATCACCCCAAAAGGAAATCCCATACCCACACTCATTAAGCAGTTATTCTCCATTTCTTCTCCCCCAAGCTCCCGGCAACCACCAATCTGTTTTCATAAAACATAATTCTTAACACTTGAATTAAATCATGGTTAAACTAAAAGGGAGACTCTCAGTAAAACTAAAAGCAGTTCTTTGAGCTTACATAAACCTTACACAAACAGGATTCTATATATCAATCAGGGAGTAACTGAAAAAGCAACAGATGCCTCCTCATCTGTGTTCTTAAGGTGCAGACCACAAAGCCTCAAATGATTGTTAAGCATCAGACTATTAGACTGATATGACAAAAGGTGTGTGTGTGTGTGTGTGTGTGTGTGTGTGTGTGTGTGTGTGTGGTGGAAGAGTCACGATGTTATTGGTTTGCTTGTCATTTTAAAGGGTCACACATAGTCACTGAAACACACACACACACACACACACACACATACACACAATTGTATTGTCAGAAATTCACTGTCTAGGTATTTGTAAGGAGAGTGCCTGAATAATTCCCATTGCCTATATCCACTGATTGAACCCAAAGATGGCATTGTTGCTCATCTCACCCATCGATTTTGTCAGAGAAGACACAGGCTAAAACTCATCAAGAAGGCTTTTCAAAAAACACAGACACAGGGCTGCTTAGATTTCACAGTGAGGATACTCAAATTATTTAAATCAACCAGCTACAAACTGAACCCAGAGTATTAATAAAATATTCCATTCACTTAAAAGGACTTTTTATAGAGAAGACACACAAAAAATCACCAGGTATTCAGAATTTCTAACCAGACTCATGCACACCAAATCCAAGAAGAGCCTAGCATGAGTTAGAAGGGAAGCTAGTTATCAATATTTAATGCCATTTTTCCTAATTGAGCATGATAGCATGATAGCTGACACTCCCGGAAGTTCTCTTTTGATTTTGAGAGTAGTACAATAAACTGATTGCATCCAAGACCAGCCACTAATGAATATGTACAAACAATATGGAAATGAAACTATTTAGAATGTAAATGGGACCCTATACGGATTTCTATGATAAAGTCTCAAGACTTTGTACAAAAGTAATCAGCACTGAAAATGTTCAGAGCTCGAAATGTGGCTAGTCCGAATGGAATGAGCCATAAGGGTAAAATACACACCAGATTTCAAAGACTTAGTATGAAAAAAAGGGTGTAAAAATATCTAAATAAGTTTTTTTTAATATTGATAACATATTGAAATGACAATATTTTGGACATATTAGGATTAAATAAAATGTATTATTAAAGCTAATTTCACCTGTTTCTTTTTATCTGTTTTAAATGTGGCTACTAGGAAATGTGGACTTCTGTATGTGGCTCGCAGTGTATACCCATTGGACAGCACTACTCTATACCATTACTTACCAAGCATTTGTTTCATAGCATCTATCAAAATTTTTAATTATACAAATTATTCATTTACTTCTCCCCACCCCCCTTACTGTACCCCCCACTCCCCGTCTTTCCCAATAAATAAGTTCCACCAGGCCAGAGCCCATGCTGGTTTTTTTCACCAACAAACTGGCCAACTCACAAGAGAAGACTCATCACAATCATCATAAAAGAAAGAAATTCTCCACCAATAAGGCCCCGGACCCCGGCACCAGCACTTTTCCCATCAAAAAAAGCTCAATGCAAACTACAACCTGCAGCTACGCTGGGGGACAGTTAACTTCAAGGTCCCCACACACTCTGGGCCCCAAAGTAGGTTTGCCACAAGACCAAGAGGAAAGAATTATATATTATAATTGGTCCCAGAAAATCATCAGCCAGTGTGATGATAAACTCAGAACGTGGAAATCTTTCTTTTTTAATAGTAGTAAAGTATACATAACATAAAATTTACCATTTTGACCATTATTAAGTGTACAATTCAATGGCATTAAGAACATTTACACTGTTGTACAACAATCACTGCCATCCTTCTCCAAGAAACATTTTAACCAGCAGTGTCAGCTGTACTTCTCACTCATCCTTTCACCTCAGCCACCCAAGGAGGGAGGACTCCTCACCTCCATTTCACCCTTTCCTTTCTCTGTCCCTCTGGTGTGAACAGGAGATAGAAGAGTAGCAAGGAGAAAGTGAAGCTGCTAAGAGTCATCATAATTCACAAATGTGAAAAATCTGCCCCTGGAGAAAAATCAAAGGTTGATATGACAATGAAAGCAAAGGAAGAATATAAAAATTTCACTTTGCAGAGATGGCCCAATGACAGGACAAAGGCTGTGGTTTTAAACAAGAAGTAACTGGGAATCTTATCCTGAAATAGTATAAAATGGAAAAAAAGAAAAGGTATTTCCCCAAAAGTACAGTGCCCCAAAAGCATTAGCACACTTCAGTTTGGCATTTACACAGGACACAAGAGAATATTACTATTTCCTTTTATCCTGAGTTATTCTCATAAGGGTCTCCACTCTATAACAGAGTTTCACACTGGTATATCAATAAAGTTTTTACTTAGGAGAACTTTTCTTTTTTAATTTCAGATTAATATAAAATAATACTCTATGGAAACTGTGGAAAGCATAAAAATTCACCATGTGCAAGACTAGTTTCAAGAGTTTATGACAATAAATTCCACTTTCTTGGGACTTAGCACAACTTCAACCCCAAAGGAAGCCCACTCGGTTCAAAGGCACAACCCTAGATACACCAGCAAGTTCACATCAGTGGATTCTCTTCTTCCTTGCTCAGGCGGAGACACACCATGTATTCAGTGGCACAGTCACATAAACCATTCTTCATCAGGCTTACAAAAAGTTCCACATGTTATAAATGCATTTTAATAATTAAGATTCTTATGTGCATGACATCACAAAAGATTCAACAAAACTTAAATGAGAACAAGACCAGACAGTTCTTGTGCTCTAAAATCAGGCTTCCGCACCTGCAATTTCAGCTTTGCATGAACAATTATTGTGTTCATGTGCGAACTCCCAAATTGGTGCATGGAAATAGAAAATCATACACACAAGTTGAGCAGCTTCAGGCTCCGCTAACCAATTTGCATGCAAAATTGTCATCAGCACTCTCCGATTTTTTTTTTTTTCACATCTAAGAGATAAAGGGGGGGAAGGGGGTGGTCTATAATGCCTTGGGAGGCTGATTTTAAGAGGCATTTTGGTTCCCACTATAAAAGAGGTGTCCCTAATGGTTTTCAGGGTCTATGCATGCATGTGTGTCTCTCCCAGCTGCCTCCTCATGTGTTCTGGTGGAAGAGGAGACAAGTTTGAGAATGAGATCAAGTAGAATAATTAGGTGAGAGCAAGTGGCCAAGAGATACTCTTCAGAATAATAAAACAGAGAAGAAATGTGGTAAAAAAAAAATTATATTTACACTCAGGAAAATGTCATCTATCAATGACAGCTGGCACAAGAAGGGAAAGATGTATCTTAAAGCAGACAGAAGAAAGGACTTTCCTGACTTGACCAGTGAAATCTACTGAAATGAACCACTGGGAAGTTCGGCCTCTGAGATTGCCCATGAGGATGTGATAAGCATCTGTGCGCTTAAAAGGCATCTTTAGGTTTTCTCTAACATTTTCTTTCTCCTTCTCTTCTTTTCTTGTTTCTTTCCTTCTTTTTTCACCTGAAATGTGGCTAGTATGAAATAAGAAATGTTGAAAGCGTGAAACACACACTAGATTTCAAAGACTTTGTATTAAATAAAAAAAAGAATGTAAACTATCTCTGTAAGAATTTTTATTGATTGCATGTTGAAATAATATTTTGAATATGTTGGGTTAAATAACATCATTAAATTAGTTACCTATTTTAATTGTTTTTAACATGGGTACTAGCAAATTTTAAATTATACCTATAGCACACATTATATTTCTATTGGACAGGTCTGTTCTAGAACGCTTTGCTTTAAATCTATTTATTTAAATTGATCTCAGTCCATAAAAACATGATCCCTTCTCTACCTTTATTAAGGTCCCAAGTTAATTCCTTAATAAGCATCTTTTAGTTACAGCTATGAGAAAAGTCATTTCTTTTCCCAAAATAAACCTATACCACCGAGGACTGGGGGGGAAGCTGCCCAAAATATTTACAGTGTGGGGTGAAACGAGCAACCTTCCTTCAAGAGTATTAAATCTTTCCTTCAAGTGTATTAAATCTTTTCTTTTTACTCGTTGTCACTATTCCAAATTGGAGGGAATAAAGCAAAACTTACTGCCTTCATGTTTGAGTCTCTGAGTCCCTTAAACGCCTGTTCTTGGAGAACCTCTAGTAATCACACTGGCTTCTAAAGTGTGTACTTCTCTGGAGCAAGTGAGTTCACCACCTTTTTCTGCCCCCCTACTCTGTGGACAGGTCCAATCTCTCTCCTGAATCACACCTCCCACCCCACGCAGGGAATCTCCAGCTGAGAAGCTCAGCTTCAAATCACTGCTCCGGCAGAACAGGAAATAGCTGCAGGAGACAACCAGCCAGCCGGGATTCTGGCTGAGATGGCTCAGATCAGAAATATCATCGACAGTGGACCTTCCAGTCCATTTTGTCGAGTCCCTGGAAGTGCTTGTGCTGATTTTCTGAATGATTTATGTTACATTCCAGAAAAAACAAATTCTCCCCCCGTGCCCTTATAAACGCATCCGCGCAGGGTTAATGTTTCAACTTAACAGAGTTGTCTTCCTTTCCTGTGCTTTCCTTGCCTGGTTCCTTTGGAGCTGGAATGACGGCTTCTTGATATTCCAAATTCCCACACGTCAGGAAGAAGTGAGTTTATTATTGCTTTCATATAAGTGCAGTGCAGTTTGTCTTAATTTAACTGATGCAGATCCTATTAGGCAAATAGAGAACAGAAATCTGGAATGGAACTACGGGGTAGAAAGCTGGTGATGTAGTAAGTCTGGCTAAGGCAGACAGAGAAGGGATGTATTGGCCAAGGTTCTGGTCTGGCGCCAGGTAACCTGGGTTCAAATGTCAGTGCCACCCCTTACTAGCTGTATAACTTTGGGTGAGTGATGAGCCCTTATGGGCCTCAATTTTGTCTATGTTGGATAAAAGTCATGTCTACCTCATTGGGCTGGCCTGAAGATTAAGTGGGTTAGTGCACAGAAAGCATTAGAATTGGGCCCAGAACCCATACTCTTCTATGTTTGCGAGCTGCTAATATTATCATTGTCAATGTTATTATTAACAACCCTAATCGCCTCCTAACTTGTTACCTATCAAGCACAACCTCTCTTCATATCCATAAGCTGATTCTTATGTCTGAAACCACTCCAGCTTTGCATCAATATTCTTTAGTTTCCACATATGACTTTAATTTCTCAGCCTAAGCCACAGGCCAGCATATTTTCTCCTGCAACCTTCTCTCTTTTTTTCTTTTTTAAGTGCTCTTGGTTGTAGGTCCTTGCTTTTCATCACTTTTCTTTTTTTATTAGTTTCAGGTGTACAAAACAACATAGTGATTAGGTATTCATATCCCTCACAAAGTGATAGCCCCAATAAGTTGATTACCCATCTGACACTGTACATAGTTATTATAATACCATGGACTATATATTCCCTATGCTGTACTTTACATCCTGTGACTATTTTTTTTTAAATTATAATTGACATCTCTTTTAAATGCAGGCTTAACTTCTATTCATTTCTGAATGTAAACCAAAAAATGTGTCTAGAACATCAGGACTCAGAAAACTAAATGAGGCAAAAGGTGTATTGAGGGGTTACTACCTCCGTGATTTGCAAAAGACTACCCTACAGACCTCTCTAATACTTATAGAATGGGGTATGGGGATGATGGGGGTGAGGGCATGTCTGCAATGGGCCTGGAGAAGCATAGAGACCCAGTTCTGGAAAATGGTACCATAAGGAGGACAGCAGAAGACTCCAGTGAAGTACAGAGACCACATTCCGAAAGGGACAAAAGAATAAAGGAAATGATTGAGAAAAGGGACGGAACCATGTGGGAATACATTTAGAGCCTTTCCCATACAGCACGCCAGGAAAAGGCAGCCGATGAGGGCACAGTAAGGAGGAAGGCACAGGCAGGAATGTGACCGGAATATGTCACCTCTGCCCTGACACTCTCCATGCCTGTCTTGAATCCATCCCAAATCTACAAGTTAAATGTGCAAAGAGAAAATATTTCCATGAAAGAAGCATAAACCCAGGGATAATTTTGGCCTCTTTACTTTCCTTCCTCACCCACATTTCCTAAACTCCTCTACTGACTGCTACCAAGAAGGACTCATAACTTAAATTCTCCTCCCACCTCAGGCCTGCCCTGTCTGCAGCTCCACCTGAGAGCATTGCAGGCATAACATTTAAAATCGAAAAAAAAAAAGCCCTCAAAGTTTGTCCTCAGCTACTGCAAAGGAAGGGGAGGCTGAACAGACAGAGTCTTGCCATGCCCAGGCACACAGTGCGGGCAGCCTTAGAGAGGGGAGGCAGGCGGGCTGGAGGCCTGAGGCCTCTGCTCCCTCAGGCTCAGGACACCCCGCCCAGAGCTCTCACTGCACCATGGTACCGCAGGACCTGAAGTCTACCAGCAGCCTGTTCAGTTAACGTCCCCCATACCTGTGCTGCCTCAGGTGACTTCCGTGGGCAATCTATTTCCTGGAACAACACCAGGTGGGTATCCCAACCTGCCTCCAACGCTCCGGAGGCAGAACAAGTACTCTTAACTCAGGATTATAACAATAGCAAATGCTAAACAAACAAACAAATGACCTAGTGTCTCTTCCCATCAATCAGAGGAGGTGTTACTTTGCCTTCTATTATAATATCTTCTTAGGAGATCCTGTTTGAAAGTCTCTTTCTTCTTTCTTTTTCCCCATAAGAAAACAAAGCCAAAGAAATGGCTGAGAGATGAGGGAAAGATGGAAGAAACAGCTCCTAGGTTTCAAGTCTGCAAGGGACCTGAATGAATGGTGGCGATGGTCTCACTGCTTGGTTTTGGTGATGGGGACTGCGGGGGCTTCTGTGACATCAGAGAGGAAACATGAAGCAGGCTGTTGGATAGAAGGTCTGTAGCTCAGAAGGAGAACTCTGGGTTGGAGATGCAAACCTGAGAATCACCTACCTGCGCGTAAATACTCATGGAGGCCATGGGTTTGCATAAGCTTTCATGATGGGAGAACATGCAAAGAGAAGAGCAAGCCTACAATTGAGCATTGCTAAACCTGATATTTAGTGGCTATGCAGAGATGGACAGATCTGCAAAGGAGGCAGAGAAGCAGCCAGAGGGCAGGGAAGAAACCAGGAGACTGTGTAAGAGACATCATGGGAAGAGGGAGCAGGAGATGGTTATCAAAGGTGACCACTAGATGCACCAAGGCCCTGCCTTCTAGGACACAGGGCGATGCCCCTGCATGCTGGATGTCAGGGCAGCCAGGGTGCTCTCTGGTCCTCTCACGGTCTGCTTAACCAGCTGGGTCGTGGGCCTACCCAAAGCTGTCTGGGTGGCGCCCCAAACTTGTTGTACTGGATATCCAGTTGTAATGGATATGAGGACATTTAATCAAATATTACTCAAACTGACATGTATGTAGTGAATGAGAATTGTTCCTAAGAAACCAAGGATTCCATAAGAGAGAGCTGCCTCAAGAAATGGCTGTCAAGGTGGGTGAGGGTGAGGAAATCATGAAAGACAAAGTAATTTTTAAATATTCTTTGTTATAGCGCTCACTCAGGTTGCTTGGTGAGCATTGAAGGTCTCCTTCCACTTTAAAAAATTTAAGTGGAAAAGTTTAGGTGGTGAACTATGGATTGACACAAAAAGATAACTGCAGATCTTTAATCAGCAGAAACGTTACCAAAGACCACATCCCTATATTTAGAGATGTGCACATGAATGTATGTTTTTGTGTTTTATGATAAAATATTTAAGGTACACACACACACACACACACACACACACACACACACACACACACAATTGATTCCCTGTTTAAACCAACTTTTTTGATTTACTGACCAATTACAGTCTTGACTGTGACAATAAGGGAGTGGTCAGTACTGCCAAACAGTTCAGTAAGATGAAGAATAGAAAGTATCCCTGGGATTTAGGGACAGCTGTGTGGGGAGACATCCAAGTGCAGTCAGGCTGGAGATAAATCAACTGTTATCCAACAACTTTGTTCCTGTTCTTCCTCAACTATCATATAATTTTCCACTTAGTGTTTGAGAATTTAAATGCTGCTTTTTAATCTGATTTCTGAGAACCATGGCTTCAAAGCATTTTACAGCTGAAAGGGCCCTTCAAGGTGGTGATGATGATGATGATGATGATGATGATGATGATGATGATGATATAGAAATATTACAGAAATACTGTTCACAATGATAACAGTATAGCCAGCTTCCATTAAATATATATTACATGTATACCAGACACTGTCTTACATGCTTTACATGCATACTCATTTAATTATTAAACCATCCCTGAGCTATATATTTTTATCTCCATTTGAAAGGTAAGGAAGCTCTGGTCCAGAGAGGTTGAGTAAATTTCTCAAAGTTGCACAGCCAGTAAGTGGTGAACCCAAGATTCAAACCCTATGCCTTTAACCTCTACACTATGAAATCTTCCTAATTACCAAAGCCAGTTCCCTCATTTTACAGATTATAAAATCATGTCTGCAGGAATTAAACAACTGGCTATATGACACATAGCTAGCATCAGAATCGGAACTATAAAATACCCCTGGGTCCCAGTCAAATGTTCTTTCCACTATACCATAGAACTGCAATCAGTGCAGCAGGATCAGAGCAAAATGATTCCAAGGACCCAATGTGCATTGTCTCCTTGCTTCTTCTTGCCCACCTGTGTGCCTCCATGGTGTTCCTCCCTGGCCTCCATATTTGGTTTAAGTTACATCAAGAGTCACCTGCTTGGATCAGTATTTTCCTTGGAAGGCTGATCACAACAAAGCCTTCCTTTAAAATGGAATGTTTATTTCTTCAATGAATTTGGTAGTGTAATCATGATTGGAAAAAAAAATGCACCACGAATGAGTGCATCATGTTTACTGCCATGGAAATCTATAATAGCAGAACCAGAAAAATACAGATTGCTACACAGTGATTCTTTATAACTCTCATAAACCAGACTTAATTATTTTCAGGGTGTGACACAAAAATAAAGCAATTGTTTAAAAGCAAATCCAATTTTCAAATTTTAACTTTAGTAGTGGTATTCAAGGACATTCATAAAGTGGGAGCCAATGTAATGCAGATGCAAAGAACATGTTACTGACATCCTCCATGTGCCTGGACTTTCTACCCACAGTACAGAGAGGGGAGGCAGAGGATAAACGTCAAAGCCAGGCAGGGAACAGCGTGTCGTGGCAGACCTCTACAGAGTATGATCAACACCTTGTGTTGAGTGTCCCCTGGTATAAGACCCCTCTATAACAAGGTGTCCTCATTCACCTCTGCTCTCCCAATGATGATCATTTTTAATGATTTTCTAAAAACCCATGTTCATATATCATTACAGAATCAAGATTTGACAGAAATTGCCAACTTGCCCTACACACTGGTCTTACCAAATCACAGTCCAATCTATGGAGTGAGACCATTTCCCCACACTACTAATCCAGTTGGTGAAAAATGACCCAGTTGATTTATTCTAAATTTCTATAATTAGTAACAAGGGGAGCATTTTTTATATACAATATATAAATATATAATCATATATTTCTTAATCTCCAGATAAGATTCTTCCAGCCCATTTTTCCATAAACCGGCTCATCTTTTTCTTACTAATTTGTAGTAAGATTTTCTGTAAGATTAGTCTTAGTCCTTGATCTGTTCCACATAGTGCCATTTTGTTTGACTTTCCATTACATAAAAGTTTTTAAATTGTATGTGGTCTTCCAAGACATTAAGACTTCCAGGTTACATGCTATATTTGGAAAGGAAAGGGCTAATATCTTTACATATTACACTCCCTCTATAGTAAAGGTGATGCCACCGACCCCTAAGATCAATAAATGCTTAGAACTGGGTTTTCAACTATGGCTATAGGTTGCGTCCAGAGCCATCCTGATGAGCTGGCTGAGCATGTGTGCTGAAGTCCAGGGACTGAGTACTTGTCTGAGCAGGATCAACAGCCCCATAAGAGGATGAACTATATGTCCAGGCCCTCCTTCTTCTGAAACTACTGAGATATCTTACTTTTTTTCCTTCATTCTATTCAAATTTAGATCATAGATTCCTTGTGTTCACATCATTTTTCTTGGCGATTCAAACACATCCTTCAGAACTTCAGAGTTGAAAGGGGTCCTCATTCTACAAAAGAGACACTGGGGCTTCTCCCTCCTGGACCCACGCTATCTGGGCACTGCTGGAGAGAATCCCAGTACGGGGTCATGGTCTCCATCATCAGCAGGGCCATGGCCACCTATGTCCACGTGACTTCCTCTCCTCACTGGCGTAGGAGGAATTACAAACCCGAACCACATTCCATCCACTCCAACCACCACTTCCTTCCTGATGATTTCATGTGCCCCACCCTCCTAAGTCTCCATCTCCTTAGCTCCAGACCCACCTCAGCAGTTGGTTCAGAAAAATCTCCATCTGCAAATTCCGCAGGCAAACAAACTCAAGATGTTCAGAACAAAACCCAGCCATCTTTCCAACATTTGCCCTGCCTCATGCATCTCCACATGGTTCACAGCATCACAACTTGCAGAGAACAGCACAAACCCGAACCCTGGAAAACGACAAACACCTCCCTCCTCCCCTCCCTCTTCTCTACATCCACCTGGTCACTGCATCCTGTCAAGTTTCTCTCTTGAAGTTTCAAGGCTCCTTCCTCTCCACTGCCACCCTTTCAGCGGTAGGCAGCCTCCCTTTGCTTCCTAATCACTATGCCCACATTCAGGCTGCCCTCTCTGCACTGTCTACACCAACAGCAGGGCCATTGAGCTAAACCATAAGTCTGGCACACCTTTCCTGCCATTTGGTCCAGTGGTTCTCACAGGGAATGGTACTGCCTCCTAGGGAACATTTTTGAAAATTTGGGGGGAAGGTCGCACTGTTAGTTACACAATTACTGGGAGGTCACTACTGCAGGTGACAGCTAGGCAAACTTCACACCTACAAGGCACAGAGCAGCCCCAGAAAGCATTGGGCTGATTCCTACACAATTTTTGAAAATCCCACTGGACATCTTTGTAGATAAAATGCCTGCCCATCTGAGCTTAGACTTTCACTTTGCTTTACATATAAACAAATATAATTTTATTTTTGTTTAATATGCACTTTAATATACACTGAATTTTCCAGGAATGTGCTCCTGTGTAAATCAAGGGAGGTCAACTGCCATAAAACTGTTTCTCAACATAGTTTCTGAGCATCAGAACCTGCACCAGGATCACCTGGGGGCGGGGAAGAGCATGTTTGCCTAAAAATGCAGATTTCTAGGCTATAGCCCAGATCCACTAAATCAGATCTGCATTTTAACAACCAGATCCATTTACTTCTTTTGCTCACTCAAGAAGTGAGAGGCTCTTGGGAGCCATGTTCTGAAAAGAGGATTAGGCCACGGGGCAGGGTGGCTCTCCAGGAAATAGTTCTCAATTGATTAGTAATGCCTGCATGGTGGCAGGAAGGGGGCAATTGATGTAGATACACAAGATTCCAACTTCTCCTTTCTCCTCTCCCCCTTATCCTTTTTGCTTAGAGAATCCCTACTCACCCTTTACAACTCTTTCTAGAAAAGACTTCTTCAACCTACCCCCAGGGTTTCTCTCTCTTCCTCAAGGTACCACCTAGTACTCCCATGTTAATATAACAGTTTTCTAGTGTGTCTCTTCTGGGGAGGCAGGGGACTCTGTCTTATTCATTCTGTCCTCCTCACAACTAGCCTCCCTTTTGCCTACTTAATAACTAGAATTCAATAAACACTTAGCAAATAAACAAATGATTAAAACAAAAGTTTAGAGCAAACACAGAACCAGGTACTGGGAAGGACAAGACAGGAAAACTGTCTCTTCCCCTACACCACGCTGCCTCCCATTAAGATCCCTGGGTCCTCCAAAGATAAGGAAAGACAGGCTGACAAATTAAGACTGGCAGCCAGCAAAGCCTCTCACTCCAGCACCAGGCTTTGTCTGGGCATCTGTGATGGAGACCTCCAGGCCATCAGTGACTCCTCGCTCACAGTAGCTGGACACTGCTGGGATTAGCAAACAGCTGCAAAACAACCACACAGAACCGTCCCAGTGTGTTTAGGTGGTGCATGTGAGAAAACATGCTCTGTGGTGATTTTCTTTAACTATCACTTGGAGGAATGTTATTTTTAGGGGCTGTGTCCAATGAACCCAATGTGTTCACCTAAGCTTTGTGTATGTGAAAATCCTCACACTAGTAGTAGCCAGTAGTTTTTAAATCCACTGGGAAGAGACTCCATAAACATGAAAATAAAAACCTCAGGATGATAAGTGTGCAAATTAACCTTGGAACCAGGCAAAACACCAGTGCTGATAGCCAGAAAACAATAAAACTGGCCATATATAAGGATTAGGAAAATTCTGAATAAGGGAGCATTCAAAACAAAAGTTTTGTTAGGAGAGGACTTAACACCAATTATTTATGGATCTCCCAAGCCCAGTATGTTAGCATTGGGGCAGGAAGTGTCCACTGTATTCAGTGGCCCTGGAAATTCAGGACCAAGAGAGATACATTGCCTTCTGAGCTCACTCTTCCAGCTCTCAGATAATCAACTAATAAGAGTCAAAATAATCTAATCATGAAGTAATAAATGCACATGGCAAAAACACAATGGATAGCCTATTCAACACAATTCTCCATCAGCTGTTCTGTCAAGATGATAATGAAACATCAGATAATCTGTGAGAATACCATGCCAAGGAGGAGAAATTCAAATTGGGCTCTTCCATTCCTCATGGAAATTAGAAGATTCTAAACTAATCAATTAGTTCAGCATCCCCCACTAACCTCCATCCCATCTCTGCATTATCATTCCTCTTCATGAAATTTCCTAAGAATCCACTTACTATGCTGTGATCGCAGATATCAAATGAAAATCAAGTTCTCTGCTGAACACGAGAGAAACTTTACATTGTAATGTGAGATGAACTGATTAAGAGCACTTCATCTAGGAACAACTAATCCTTGAAACTTCGAAGCGGAGTTGAAGGAAATGTCAGGAAGGATGAATGCAGCTTAGTGTTGATCACACAGAAAAATGGATTCTGGCACTCAGCAGGCTGCCTCATTAACAATTACAGTAACTAGAGCTGTTCTTTCCAAAATAATGCTCTGCGGGTTAGAATGAAGACCCAATCTTTGGAGACCCACGGCAGACAGGGCTTGGAGAGTACCCTAAAAGGTGCCAGGGAGCTCAGAGAGTAGAATGGTTTATTTTTCAAAGACCAAGTTCATCTTACCCAAATACTTACACCTTGGAAGGGGATTGCAAACTCAGATATACTTGGAATACATTTATTATTTAAAAAATGGTAAACACCTTCCATTGACCAAACAGGAATAAAAGTCTCAGAACCACTTTTCACTCTTCAAAATTCTTGAGTATTCCTTAAGAGCTTTGTTTATAGTTACTGACATTTATTATATTAGAAAATTTAAAGCTTAGGTATTTTATAACAAGAATATCTAAGCACACATTAATTAGCCATGATGTCATCATATGCTGTGTAGCCTCTGGCAAACTCCGCTGTGTGCTTGTGAGAGAATAAGAGTGAAGAAGGCAAATAAAGATCTCAGTATCATTTTGAAAATAGTTTTTCCCTTAGGAGCTCCCAGGGGTCCCCACACTGCTATCTGATAACTGCTGGCCTGGAGTCATGTCTGGCTGACACAGAGATGTCTTAGCGGTGTCAACTGTTTCAAGAACTACTTCTATGTAAAAGCAAAAACACTCTGTATATCACGCATTAATAAAAAGTTTTAAAAAACAACAGATGCCAGTTTTATAAGAACTTCAACAAGTAGATGTGAAACTTTTTGGTAGTTGACAAGAAAACTGGCTCTTTAATTTTTTATGCTTCACCACATTTGTTTTATGGCCTCTACTTGTACAGATGATTTACTGCTTTCACACAGGATTGTGCAATGTCTCCACCAAGAGACGGGCCTGTTTGGGTAAATTCATTCCCTTCAACAAGCTGCATGCAGGCAGGTTCCTCCCAAGAAGCAGTGTACTTAGTGGTTAAATGTGCAGAATATAGAGTGGGACCTCCTGGGTTCAAATCGCGGCCTGGCCATTTGCTGGTTGATGTTGGGTAAGTTCCTTAATCTCTCAGTGCCTTTGTTTCCCCAAGTAGAAAAGCAGACAACAGCAGTATTTACCTGATAAGATCTTTATAGAAACCAAAAGGGATACATGACTAAGACATAGTAAGTGCTCAAAAAATGCCACTTGTCATTATACCTTCTTTTATAATACACAAGGTATCCCAAAAGTCTCACAGTGGTTTTAAGCTCAAACTTCGGAAGTACGAGAACTACAAACTTACTTTAAAAACAATAAAAATACCATTTATTTAGTTCTGCAAATTTTAAATAATAAAATCTTAAGTTTTTGTTTCAATCCCTCTGATGGAAAAATGGTAAATGCTGCCTGAAATAAAAATCAAACTCATGCCCCAATCTCATAGGGTGGGGAATAAGATGAATATCCAAATATTTCATATAAAAAGAAGCTCTTTTACCATTAAGACTTAACACCATAGACATTTATTAAGCACCTATCAGGCACCTGGCTTGTACTAGATGCCAGGGAGATAAAAAGACACCAGACAGGACCGGCCGAGTGGCGCTTGGTTAAGAGCTGGTTTGGGACGCCAGCGGCCCCGGTTCGGATCCCACATATGAAGGCCAGTAATACTGCCCTCTACAGCTAACAACAGCTCCACCTGGAGCTGTGCTGTGCGAGCCCCGGCGATGGTGTTGGCTACAGCCCCTGCTGCAGTGGGCTGCCATAGGCTACAGTGAGTGGCCGGCAGCCAGCATGAGCGGCCGGCAGCCAGTGTGAGCTGCCAATAGCCGTGGTGAGCGACATCCAGAGGCCAGCGACCGAGCTGCCTCATCCGGGAAGAGCGCAATGATGATACCAACTTGGGCAAGTGAATCAACATCCTCCGCAACTAGACTGAAGAACGGAAGGACAGCAACTTGTCTGTTCCCCTTCCCCAGTTCCCCAACGCTGTTCCCTTTCCCCAATTTCCCAATAAAATCTTAAAAAAAAAAAAAAAAAAAGAAAGAAACCAGACAATGTCTAGGAACAATAGGTGCTTACCTAGTCTAATGGGGGCAGGAATGGAATTAAATCAATATAGCATGTGTCCTGCTGTATCATCAAAGCTAGGTCACGTTCAAGGTGCTCCTCAGGTAGTACAGTTCTTAGCCCAGGCTAGCATAGAGGGAAGGGGAAAAGTATCGTCTTTGCTGACATTTGGAAAATATTTTTCCCTCCTAGCGAAGTGGATTTTTCCTTTCACTTGTCATTAATTCTGTTTATCCGCAAGAAGTCCATCTATCTACAGCTTTCCTATTTCACTAGCTCTTCAATATGGATCTCTATTGAGCTTTTCCGTCTTTGTAAATCGTAAATTGTCCTTTCAACATCCCTAATGACAAGTATTTCGACCCATACATTCTATTTACATATCATAGTAACAGCCTCTTATTTAGATGTCAAATTCCAGTAAGTAAAAACTCAGATGCATACAAAACAAACGAAAAGCACAAAGAGGTCAAAGATAATACTCAAAACCATGGCTACTTTCCACAAACTTCAGTGTCCTTTGGACAGGAAAGTCTCTCAGGTCATAGTTATTCTTTTTTTTTTTTTGAGGGCAGTGTCACTGGCCCTCATATGTGGGACCCGAACTGGGGCCGCTGGCTTCCCAAGCCAGCGCTTAACCACTGCGCCCCTTGGCTGGCCCAGGTCATAGTTATTCTTATTTTACACACATACATAGCAAGTTTGTTCATCTTTTTTTCTAGCAGATTAGAAGTACAAAAACCTGAAAAGTAAATTGAAAACATAATGTTCAGCTTCACGAATTCTCTGTTACAAATCAGTACTATTTGGTTTCTGCTGGATGAAATTAGTCTTAACAGACCAGGAAGGCCTACGTAATATCCACAAAGTATTTCAGACATCTGAAGTCTTATATAAAGACTCCTTTGCCCTAGTGAAAGACTAGTTTCCATTTTCTTATATGTCAAAAGACTGGAAATAAAAAATTGAATTCGAATCTACACTCAACATTTTCTTAAAATTTTTCTTAAAAATTCTAGTCCATGTTCAGAATTCACTTGCTTGAATAGCTAGCTATCACATACATCTTTGATGGCTTAGTCAATGTCATCATGATACAAAAAAAAGATGAAAAATGATCCTATTATTATAGAAATGTTGGCTATTATTACTTGTTTAAATGCTAGAAAATAGTAAACTCTTAGATTTATATGCAATAGGTTTTGGAAGAGGTTTATCTTTTTCTTTTGGCTTTTATAACTTTTAGCTTTAACATTTGCAGACTAAAATGAAAAGAAAACTAAATGTGATTTTTTTATTTTTTCTCTTGATGTCAACAACCGACACCACTGGCCAAAACCAAAACCTCATATTTCAATCAGAGTTTGGGTGAGGAGCATATTTTTTTAACCTAAATTTTCTTACCCTTTTTGGCCAGGATAGAAATATCATATCAGGGGCCTGTTACACAAATAACTAATGTGAGAGACATGTGAGCAGACATCACTTGAGCCTCATTTTCTGAGCTAAAATTCAGGATGTAAGGTCTAAAACCAGAAAGAGTATTTTAGAACCAGATGGTTTCAGAACATCTGAGACATGTGGCCACCACAGCTGTGATGTGGTCCACTCCGTCTCACCCACTCACCCCAGAATTTCTTACCCTTTATAGAGCAGCCCCACTCTAGAACGACTTCTTCAACAAAATGACAGATAAAGCAGGCTTGCAACGAATGTAAAATGAGGAAGTCTCCGTTTCCAAAACTCAATCATTTTGGAAAGTGAGATGGAAAGGCCCTTGAGGCAGCCCACCTGCAGTGAAAATGCAGTGCTCGAAATAGGAAGAATGAAGTAAATGTTTTGTGACCCAATAGCAAAACCACAGCAAGGACCCCATGGGGGTGGGGTTTAGATAGAAGCTAATGAACTGAGCCTAATTTTCCTTTGACAACCTTTGACAATGAATAAACTCTGCTATAATGAGTTTCCTAAGCAATTCAAATACAGACACATGGTAGCGCTCAATAATAATAATAATAATAATAATAATACTCTTATAAAGGGGTGCTAATCTCTTCAAATAGACACGAAGGTGGTTTACCTTTGAGAAACATATTTCTTTAAAAACTCTTACATGAATTATCAGCAATAATTCAACTTTTAAGCCTTCTCTATATACCCATTTTTAATTTAAAAACACACACATACATACACATATATGTATTGTTCACTAGGCAACACAAGCTAAGTCCCCGGGGTTTGTCTCTAATAATCTAACATACTATAACCCAATGGCCAGGCCACAGACAGTAGCAGATGCTTCAAGAGAAAGAATAGAGAACCCTTTCAGCCAATTATACAATTACACAACATGACCATGTTTACATTATCAAAGGGAGGCAGACCCAATTACCTAGCTACTTCAAATTAATAACCCCATTTGCCTCAATTATCTGGCAGGCAGGGTCTAAAGAATCTGAGTAATTACCTCAATTCACTCAGATGGTATAGAGTTGGCCTATGAGTCCAGAAGTAATGTTCCCTCCAGGAGAACTCCACCATCAGCAATGTGAACATGCATACGAGCGAGCTCACATCCACTTCATCTATAAGCAGTGCAAGCACATTCGCTTCATTATCCGGCAGACTGAAATTTGTTACACTCTTAATAATCCAGGTTTGACGTGTTTTTTTTCCTAACAAAAACTCATAGGACCCTAGATTCTTAGAGCTAGAAAGGGTGATCCATAGTTCATGGTCTGAAAGCCAGCTGCTGACAGTGGTCCAACCAGAAATCCAGCTTAGTGGCTCACAGCATTTAACAGAAGGAGCTCCCAAAGCCCAAATGCTTGGGTTCAAATCCTGGCTCTACCAGGATTTGCTGTAAGGTCACCCTGGCAAGTACTTACTTCTCTGGGCCTGAGAGCTTTCATCGGTACAATGGTGGTAATGATGGCACCTATCTTATAGAATTGGAAAGAGGACTAAACGAGATAATGCATGTAATGTACTTAGTTCTTGGCATGTACTACCATTTTTAAGCACTTACTATCATTACTATATCACCACCACCTCTAATGGGCTCAATGGTGGTCCCCCAAAAGGTATGTACACATCCTAATTCCCAGGACCTCTGAATATTAACTTATATGACAAAACAAAACAAAACACGTGAATAAGTTAAGGTTCCTGAGAGGAGGAGTTTTCCTGGATGATCCTGGAAGGCCCTAAATGCAGTCACATATATCCTTGTAAGAGACAGGCAGAGGGAGTTTTGAGACAGACACACAGAAGAGAACACAGACACACAGAAGGCAACATAAAAATAGAGCACAAAGAGATGCAGCTCCAAGCCAAAGAATGCCAGCAGCTGCCAGAAGCTGAAAGAGGTAAGGAATAACTCCTCTCCCTAGAGACTCCAGGAGTGCAGCCCTGCTGACACCTTGATTTCAGACTTCTGGCCTCTGGAACTGTGAGAGAAGAAATTTCTGTTGTTCTAAACTACCATGTTTAGGGTAGCTTGTTACAGCAGCCCTAGAAAACCAATACATCACCTTGATTAATACAGCTCTTATTTGACCTCTAAACTGTGTCTTGATGATGATTAATAACGACAATAATAAGGCCAAAGGTAAGGATGCCTGGAAGCAGGTAATGCCAAGGGCTGAGCTTGACAAAAGCAGAGAAGCAGGAAAAGGCAAGGGACAAAGAGTAAAGAGGTTTGGTTACAGGAATGGGGTCAGGGCGGTAAATACATGGCGCCTGAGGCTGGAGGCTCACTGTGATGGGTCTTATCCACCAATAATAGTAATCTAATAGGCCAGTGGACTGTTGATTTTTAAATAACATCTTTATCCACTCAGCGCCCTGTGTTTTTCCTTTGTATTTATTATGCTTCGGGTTTGCACAGCTTCTTGAATCTGTGGTCTGATATCTCTCCTAAGTTTAGGGAAACTGTTAGCTCTTATATTTTCAAATACTGCTTTTGTCCCATTCTGCCCCTTTCCTCTTCTAAGAATCCAATCACACGTATCTTAGATTTTTCAGAGTATCCAACTTGTCCCTTATGCTCTTTTCTGTATGTTCCATATTTAACTCTTTGCATTTCAATTTGAATCATTTCCATTAACCTTTGTCCAATTCATTATGCTACATATAATCTTCTGTTTAGCTCTGTTCTTTTGAATTCTTAATTTCAGATATTTTTTCCACCAGTAGAATGCCCATTTGATTCTTCTTTATAGATTCCAATTCTCTGTTGAAATTTTCCATCTTTTATGTATTTTCTCCATGGGAATTTTTTTCTTGAACATATTAATCATAGTTATTTAAACATAGTAATTTAAACTATATATACAGTAAAACCTTGGATTGCGATAATGTGGTTTGCGAGTGTTCCACAAGATGAGCAAACATTTCTAATACATTTTGATGTGGTAAATGAATGATGTCTTGCAATATGAGTAGTTTGTTTCTAGAACGAATTATGCTCGCAAACCAAGTTATTACTGTATACCTAAATCTAATACCTAATTCTGGATTACCTGTGAGTCTATTTCTAGTGTCTGTTTTTCTCTTGTTTTGTTTTTTTTTTTTGTCACATTGTCATGCCTAAAATTGTTTTAATACCAGACATTACATATAAAAAAAAAATTGAGGGGACTTCTGATGAAGTCATCTTCTTCAAGAGATGGCTCTCCCTTTCTTCAGCTAGGCAGATGGGGTTGGGGTGGAGAATGGGGTTGATCATCAAAACCAGTGAGGGACTGGTACAGATTCAAAACTACTCCTGGTTTCCTCCTGTTCCTAAGACTTAGCCCACCAAGACTTTGAACTGAGAGCCTGGTGTGTTCCCAACCCCTTCCAACTTCCCAAAGCAGGCCCTGAACTCTATCTAACCTTTATCTCCTCAGTACCAAGGCTGCTGAATATTCCTGCTTTTCAGAGGTTTTGAACCTCCCAGTCCATGCAGCTTCAGAATTTAGCAACTGTACTGAGGGGAACACTGCCTGTGTATTTGAGGCCGCTCGAGTCACCAATTTTGTCTCTCCAGTTCAGTCCCATGAGACCCCCACAAGCTTTTCTGGGTTCTCTTTCCCAAAGCAGCAATGCTGCATCCGGGCAAAGCCTGGGTTTCGGGATCCTTGCTCGCACACAGAACCAGAAACACCCCGAGGGATAAAGCAGCTACAGATCATCAACTTACCTCCCATCATTCTCCGCTTCCTGACATCTCAGCCCTCCAGTCCTCACTGTTTCAGTACCTCTCGGGTGCTTTTAAACAGAATGATTCTTGTGTGTGTGTATTTTATTATGGCTTTTCTTGTCATTCTTGGGATCATTTGTTTACCTCAAACTCCTCAATCTTGTCCAGAAGCAGAACTCCCTTCTTTATAATTTTCAAAGTACTTTCATGACAATATTTAATTTCCCCCTTATAAACCTATGGGGGGGTGGAAACAGGGGCAGTATTTATTACTCTGATCGACTAGGGATGGTGGGCAAGCTATGTCCTGCTAGTCCAGTCCACCCCATTGCCTGTTTTTACAAATTTTACATTGTCTATAGCTGCTTTTATTTTTATTTATTTTTTTTTTTTTTTGAGGGCAGTGTCACTGGCCCTCATATGTGGGACCGAACCGGCGCCGCTGGCTTCCCAAGCCAGCACTTAACCACCGCGCCACTCGGCCGGCCCATATAGCTGCTTCTATACGCAGAGCTGTGTAGCTGTGAGAGAGACCACATTACCTGCAATGACCAAAATATGTACTCTTTCCCTTTACAGAATAAGCATACCAGCACCTCTTTTATATGGAGGAAACTGAGGTTCAGACATATTCAGTTACCTGCAAGTTCATTTTAGAAAGAAGACTGCATCTAAGGTCCCCTGATTCTTATTCCAGCCACCTCTCCATTCTTCTACGTTGCTTCCAATCATAATGATTTATTATAATCACTTTTAAAGATTAACACAAGGAGAGAGGGATGATTTTGAATCAGATGGCTCCAGTATGGAAAAAGAAGTCCTAGCAAACACAATATCTTTGGAATATTCAGGGAATTTCAGCAGTCACCTTGGAAATGTACCAAAACAAATAATAGAAAACAAGTATTTGAGGATGCTACTTTGAAGTAAGAAAGTCTTAATATTTCATAGGCTTTTTTGGTTGCTGTTATTGTTGAGAAAATGAACATGTAATGCAGAACAATGAAAAGATCCTGAAGAATGTCTTCAATTGTTATCCATTTGATTGTTGAAAGCTTTCATCAAGGCAGTTCCCTGAGCTGCAGTAAAAAAAAAATGTCCCCAAGAAAGGATGGCAGCCCAGAGGGACACACATACACACACACACACACACACACACACACGCGCGCGCGCGCACACACACACACACGCATACACATACATTATTCTTAATTAAACAAAACAATAAAAAAATCTGATTTAAAATGACTTAGGAAAAAGGCCATGTTCCTTTCCCCCTCTTCTGCTTAATACAAGTACATGATAATTTGCTTCTTTTTAATAAAACTGTACAATCTGATGAGTGGTGCAATTTAGCACCTCATGTCAATTATGGATGCTAAAATTTTCAGAATCATGAGATTGCTAAAATTAAATCACACACACGGAGAGAGGAAGAGGAAAAAGAAGGAGGGGGGGGGTAGACAGACAGACAGACACATACCTGTTGGGGCCAACTAGTCTTTTTCGTTTCCCTACATTTTATGCAGAAGGCTGAGTGGGTATGTCTGTGTTTTGCAAACTATGGAGCCCTATTTTCCCAATGATAGGTTTGCAGCTACAGAGGGTAAAGCAAAGTGTAAGAGAGAAGAAAAAGGCTGATTTACAAAAGTAAGAGAATCATGCCCTTAAAAAGGAAATACAAACCCTCTCAGAGGTGAGGAAAGCAAACATGTGAGGAAGGAAAGCCCTCAAAGCCCCCCTGACAGCATTCCAAAGTTGATTCTCCCACTGTTTAGATCTTTTTTCAGAAAAAGACAAAAGCAGAACTTAGGTCACATTCCCATGAGTGAGCCATTTAAATGCCCATCGTCTGTGTCACTCATGCTCTGAATTCTTCAATGGCTTCCCAGCGTCCAGTTTTGGAGTCTAAGCCCCTTAATGCACCATATACAGTGCGCCACAATCCTCTGTCTCCCCTCAAACTCATTTTTTCAGCCACTCTCTGCCTTGTCTGTTCTGCAATTACAATAAAGAACTCCAACAAAATGCATCAACCACTATCCCAATTGGCAAAGGAATAAAGTTCTACTTGAGGACCATATTTCTATTTCAGAATTTGACATGAAATAAGTTGGAGTATTTTACTTTATTTTAAAGATGTAATATCTATAACATCTACAGTAATTTACGGATGATATTACAAAATTATTACAAGAATTACTGAATTAGAAAGCTCAAAGCGTCCTTCCATATTATCTACTCCCAAGTTCCCAATTGGTGGTTCAAGAAGCCCATAAAAGAATGTAGAGGATTCTTTTCTGCTCACTGATAAACATCACAAAGAAGGCAGTTTCCAGGGAGCCATCCATTCGTTCCTTTCCATCTGAGCCCGACATCAAACCCATTCCTGATTTTCAATTAAAACACCAACCAACCTCAGAAACCAACCCTCTTTGCAAGCAGGAGTTTCTGCCACCTTGTTAGCTGAGGATTTCAGAAACATATCCCTTGTCTGCCAAGCAAGGCTTCCAGCTCCACAAAGAAAAAGCTTTGCTAAGGTAAGTAGGTGTATGTGTACACACACACACACACACACACCTCACAGCTGAAAACATGGAAGGCAGCTCAGGGCTTACTTTGGGCACCTATATTACACAATACTATGAAACATAAAAATAGGTCTCTGAGGAACTTAAGATGTAGTTAAGGAGTTAACAGAATAGAAATATTACACAAAACCAAAGCAACATATAATAATTCAAAGCATATCTTAGTATTAAACAAAGGTTATGACAATAAGGAGTTTAAAATCCTCAAAATATAAAAAGCTTTAAAAATTAGTAAGCAAAACACATGTATCCCAATAGAAAATAAGCTAAAGCCAAAAAATAGTCACTTAGGGGCCGGCCGAGTGGCGCATTGGTTAAGCGCTGGTTTGGGGATGCCAGCGGCCCCGGTTCGGATCCCACATGAGGGCCAGTGACACTGCCCTCTACAGCTAACAACAGCTCCACCTGGAGCTGGGCTGTGCGAGCCCGGGTGATGGTGTGGACTGCAGCCCCTGCTGCAGTGGGCTGCCATAGGCTACAGTGAGTGGCCCGCAGCCAGCGTGAGCGGCTGGCAGCCAAGAGTGAGCTGTCAATAGCCGCGGTGAGCGACATCCAGAGGCCAGCGACCGATCTGCCTCATCCGGGAAGAGCGCAATGACGATACCAACATGGGCCAGTGAAGCAACATCCTCCGCAACTAAACTGAAGAACAAAAAGACAGCAACTTGTCTGTTCCCCTTCCCCGATTCCCCAACGCTGTTCCCCTCCGCCAATTCCCCAATAAAATCTTTAAAAAAAAAAAAAATAGTCACTTAGTCATTTATTTTAAAAAATACAAATGATTAGTAACCAGGTTAAAAATAAATAAATAAGGGTTCAAGGAAAGAAGGATTTTTGTGGCCTTTTGGAGGTAGATTAATCTCTGGAACATTTCACTTTTCTGGAGGACATCTCAGAAAAAGGCCTTATCTTCTTTTGCACAATCAGTCATCCTGGAACACAGTGAGTATTTAGCAAACCTAGAGTGAATAAATGAAAGTATACCTCTGTTCTTGCTACCGGTACTGTAGGCACACTTACTGACATAACTGTTCGTCTACAAAAATTGGCCACCTCCAACCTCCTCTCTTCCCTGTATCTGCATGTCATTCTTCCCAACAAGAGGTGCAGTCTATTTCCCCTCCCACTAAATCAGGTCTGGCCTTGTGACTTGCCTTCACCAACAGCATGTGGCTAAAATGATGCTGTGCCATTTCCAGGCCTTGTAATGGAAACATGGCAGCTTCCATTTTCACCCTCTTGGGATCCAGTTCAGCCAGACTACTGAATGAGACATGGAAAAAGAGAGGCCACAGCAAGGAGAACCAAGATGGCCCGGCCAATAGCCAGTGTCAACTGCCAGACATGTGAATGGAGCCATCTTGGGCTTCAAGCAAAGCTCCCAGCTGATGCAACCATATGAGTGAACTCAGATGACACCACATGGAGCAGAAGAACTGCCCTACTGAGCCCAGCCAACCCACAGACTCATGAGAAATAGGGCACTGTATGAAGCCACCAATTGCAGGGTAGTGTGCAACACAGCAAAAGACAATGTAAACAATACACATCTAGTTCTTTCTAGACAGGAAGTCCCTAACACAAGGCAAGGCACAGTAATTATACAACAGAGAAAGGGAGGGCGGGATAAAAGGAGGCCACTGTGATTATAGGTGGGGTGGCTAATGATGAGGGCGAAACAAAATGACGGACCCCAAGGCGAATTCTTACCTTGCTGGTGTGGAGAAAAATATGTTAAGAGCAGAATGTAGTTACCTGATGGTTTGCACAAAACAAGGAGTTGGGGCAGGAGTTTCAGGTAGAAGAAGTCACTACTGCAGTCCACTCTTGAACTAATGGCCTGGGCAAGGGAACCGTGGGAGGAATGTGGCCGAAGGATGACTAGAAAGATGCTGGAAAGAAGAATCAAGTGGAAAGGATGGCATTTGAAATGGCAGGGAGGGAGACAATGAGAAATGACAGAGTCTTGATATTTCAATTTGTGGGGACAAAGACCAAAAGGTCAGTTAATGCCTTACTTATGGAGAGGCCACATGGCTCACAAACTCGGCCATCCAGAATGTGGTCACACCCCCACTCAGGTGGCTGCAGAGGATGACATGGCACTGAGAGGAAAAGGCACTCTCCTCACAGTTACGGTTGGCCCTTGCTACCTCTGACCTTGCTGCCCACCATCCTTTCTCTACTTGGACCCAAACCCATACACGCATCCTGTTCCTCAACATGCCAGGCACATGCCTGCTCCAGGATGAGCTTCTGTAAGATACAGGGGGCAAGGCCTGAATGCCAGGAATGCCCAACC
This sequence comes from Aselliscus stoliczkanus, assembly GCA_033961575.1. Classification (NCBI taxonomy): domain Eukaryota; kingdom Metazoa; phylum Chordata; class Mammalia; order Chiroptera; family Hipposideridae; genus Aselliscus; species Aselliscus stoliczkanus. The sequence goes on along the minus strand of CM066735.1, from coordinate 97,189,446 downwards.
TGAGGGCAGCACAGAGAAAAAGCACAAAGATGAGTCTCCAAAATGGATGAATTAGCATGGTGTCACAGAAGGGAAGCTAGAGATTCCAAACACTAATAGTGGTTCATGAACATCAAAGCTTCAGGGGGTAAAAGCTAATGGAAACAAAGTTCAGTTGAAGGAAGGAAGGAAGGAAGGATGAAAGGAAGAAGTGGGTGAGAGCTGTTCACAGCAAACAGCACTGGCTGCCAGAGCAGGGAGTGAACCCACAGCGAGCGGAAGGCGGTTTTAAAGTGTGTTGGCCCTCACTCCCCACCCGGCCCGCAGGTCAGCAACACCAGCATGGAGATTATACTTTGGGGAAAGAGGCTGGGAGAAGGAGGCTCACTCTTACTCACCCCGAATTAATTCCTCAGCAAGCCTTTCCCATTCATTATCGTCCTCTTTTCTTCATCAATCAAACCCGCCAGACTTAAAGGCTGGAGCATTCAGGAAGTGCTTACTCAAAACACAGAAGCATCAATATGGAGACTACAGACCCCCAGAACGATAACAGGGTGAGTGAGGTATATTTATATTCCACGGTTGATGATGCCTCAGCACACATTTCACTTTCTAGAAATCCTGTCGGTTTAATTTATGTGGCTCATATCTCATTCCCTTTCAGGCGACAAGCTTTTTATCATTTTCATTTGGAAACTTATCTTCGGGATTTTCCAAATCTTCACCGTCGTTAATGTTTGATATACTGTGTTTGGCCTAGAGCTTCTGGTAGATGAGCAGGGTTCTTTTAGATGTTGTCTGTCTACTTCCTGTGACCATTGAATATGCCCCCATCCTGTGACCCAGCCTCAGATCCTAACAGCACTTAGAGAATGACAGAGACATGTCTCCCTGCTTTTGTGGTGTTTTCACTACGCTACTAAAACCCTTTCAGATGTTTTTTCATATCCTTACTATTTTTAGATTAGATGCTTAATGTGAAGTCAGCCCAGGTAGAGTGATAGAGCAATTGAAGCATTGCCTCACATACAACCCAGAATTTGGAGTTTAAAACAAACAACTTAACTCAGATAGAAATGTATGGCTAAAATCAGATCTCAGATTAAAATGGTAAAGAGGGCTGGCCAAGTGGTGCATTGGTTAAGAATTGGCTTGGGACGCCAGCTCTGAGCAGCAGGCCCTGGTTTGGATCCCACTTGAGGGCCAGTGACGCTGCGCCCTCTACAGCTAAGATGGTGAACAATGGCTCTACCTGGAGCTGGGCTGCCGTGAGTCGCTGGCGACAGCATAGGCTGCAGTGGGCTACTGCTCAAGCTACTGTGAGAGGCCATGCAATGGCAGGCAAGCGTCTGCCTCACTCGGGTAGAGCGCAATGATAATACGAACATAGGCCAGTGAAGCGATGTCCTCCACAACTAGACTGAAGAACAGAAGGACAGCAACTTGGCTGTTCCCCTTCCCTGATTCCCCAATGCTGTTTCTCTCCCCCAATTCCCCAATAAAATCTTTAAAAAAAAATGGTAAAGAAATTATGACTAGCAGAAGCCAATTCAAGCTGAGCCAATTATAACCGATTATATGAGATGACTTATAAGAGGCCCCAGTGCCCACTACAATAGAGCAATTAAATCTTTATAACAGAAACAGAAAATGCCACATAATTAGACACAGCCAGAAAAGGTAGGTATGTCTTCCCTTCCTGTGGCTGATCCATGAAGGCAGGCATGTGGCCATTTCTATCTACACTAGCAAAAGGCCAGTCCATTCCTCCATCATTCAGCCTGCCTGAATCACAACTGACAGCAGGCCACGAAGCTGGAGTTTCCTTTGGCAACAGGCCTCTAACAATCCTTGAGTTCCTTGCCTACTCCAGGTCCAAATAAGTACAAGAATAATAGCGTTCCTACCCCCACAGGTACCTGCCTGATTACATGTGAAAAACAAACAAACAACACCTAGCTATTTAGCAAGGGCACAGCATCTGGAACTAGGCACCTAGGTTCACAATCCTAGCTGTGCTATTCCCTATCAGTTTCTCATCTGTAAAGTGAGGATAATCAGAGTACAAAGCGGAGTGAATGTTATGAGGATTAAATGAGCTAATATATGTGAAGGGTTTTGAACAGTGAATGCTATATGAGTTGGCTCTTGTTGAGCTCTGCTTTTGTCATTGTTATTATTAAGTATTCCACAGTAGTATCATTATTATTACTAAGCATTTCACAATAGCAAGAGTTGTCAACAGCAGCCAGTTGCAAGGCTGTTACACTTATCCAGGCAGGACAAACCTGGGGCACTGGTCATCGTGATGCAGAAAGCAAGCCAACGCTAGGAGCCACTGCAAACACAGATCCACAGCTTCAACAAAAGCCTGGCTCAGGAGGTAAGGGAACTGGAGATGTGATGTGAAGTGTGACTCCAAGATGTTATTCTAGGGAGAAAGGGAGAACAGCGTCGACAGAGAGAAAGAAGGAGATGACCAGGAGCTCAGGACAGACAACCAAGGCTGAGGACCCTCCAAGACTTCCAGGGAAGATGGCCTTGGACTTGGCAGATGCTTGCTTGAACATGAAGCTTTTTCTTCATGTTCCCACATCAACTCTGGACACAGAGCCAAGGCCGATCTCATGGGAAGACGGGACAATAAATCACAGAAAATACACCCCCAAGGGTTCTTTCTGTTAACACAGACACATTTCCTGAAGGTCTACTCTGTACCAGTCATTTCCAATACACTATTTCTTCTTACCCTGACAATGATCCCATGTTGCTGTGGGCTCACAAAAGTTACATAACTTGCTCAAGATCATGAGTTAGCAAGAAACAGTGAAATTTGAACCTGGATCTATCAGAGACTAAAAAATGACCTCTCCCCTGTACACCATGGTGCCTGCCCTCCAGTAATGGTCAGTTTATCAAAATCAGCAGGAGGGTCTCAGGTATATTTTCAGTGGCATTTAAATAGAAAAGAAATTTCCCTTAGACAACTGCTAAGCCAATCCACATGTGAAGAGAGGTAGTGGGAAGTGACAGAAGAGGACCAGGCTACAGACCCAGAAACTTATATTCAGTCATTACTAACAAGCTCAGAGATGTGAATCCTCTGTGCCTTCATTTGTCCATCTTTAAAATGGAGATGTTAATATTTGTCCTTCCAGTTCCACTTCTGTATGGCTGAGGAAACTCCTATCAGATGGATTCTCCTGTAGATAACACCTCTGAGCTCTGGACAAAAAACAAAAACCAGAACAACAACAAAACTATGTGAGGGCACTGGAGCGTGAGCCAAGGCAGGCAGATACTGGAGGGGGGTCAATGCTTGGAAGAAATGCACTACACTAAGTTTTTGTTATTTATGGTTCTTAGTCGAAGATCAAGTCCTAGTCTGTACCACAGGAGCAGCTCTCCTGAACCCCACTCAGAAACCCACGGTCCTATGAGCTTGTAGAAACAGAAGACAGAATCCAGGGCCACTTCAGCTATTGGAATATGAAGGGGCAATGCCAGAAAGGAGACAGCCAGAGAAGAGACACCTCAAATTCTGTGTATAAACTCTGTCTTGGACTCTCATTGACCACTTAACCACACATGCATGAGGTACTCTCCAACCAGCCCAGTTAAGGCTAAAAGCACAATTTGAGATTTGAGCCACCACTCAAGAGACAGACTTTGCAGTTGGAATCCTGATAAATTGCCTGCTGAAACAAACAAGCAAAACGATCAACACTTGTCACAGGAATATAACAGAACCCAGAGTCTCTACAATATAACAGCTACAATGTCCAGGATACAATCCAAAATTATTCCAAAATGTGATTTAAAAATGTGACTCATTCTCAAGAAAAAAGACAATCACTGATGACCAATCCCAAGTACCTTAGAAGTTAGAACAAAAATACAAGGATTTTAAAGCAACTATTATAACTACATTCAGTAGCATAAGTTTCACACGTGCTACATCTACAACATAAAATGCAGGTGATCCCTAATTTTCACGTCTGTTCCTAAGAACCACACAATAAATAGAACCGTTTTAATATGCATGACCTTTCTTCTAGGAACAAATTATACTCAAGGACTGAATTTTTTTATCAAAGCTCTGTTTTTAAATCAATCACAAAGACAAATAATGTGTTATTAACAATCAAGGCCTATAATGCCTATACACCACCATAAATCATTTTACAATGCAAAATTGGGCTACATGTCATTACCTATTTTATGCAGAGGGGACAGTATGCATAGTGGTTACCACTGTGGGCTTAGAAGTCGGACAGCCTGGGCTCAAATCCTGGCCTCACGAGATAAAAGCTCCATGAGTTACTTAGCTTCTTTGCATCTCAGTTTCCTACTGGAAAATGCCAATAATAACAGTACCTGCCTTATAGGATTGGTGTGATATTCACATTCAGAGCCTATATAACAACTTGATACAGCCAAGCACTGAATAAGCAGGTGAGAGAAGGGAGATGATTTGACCAACACTGCCCAGCTATCCAGTTACAGAACTGGGAGTACAATCTAGATCCATTCTTCCATTTTAAATCACTTCATAAAAGTTCTTCTATAAATAGGAATAAGTGCACTGTAAATTGGTTATTCCAAGTTCCATAAGAATTACAAAACATAAAAAGCACAACTCCGCCATGTCACAAATTTGGTAAAAAATTATGTCTAAAAATTAGAATTTTAAAATACTTTTTTATATTCCTTTGAATTTGAAAGGTCTTAAGATGTGGCTTAGAAGAAAACCAGCCTTTAAAAAAGGTGATCCTGGGACATTTACATGAGTGCCTTTTATTTTTGGTCTCCATGCCTTTCCTCAGGGTCCACATAGAGCCTCAGACTTCACCTCACATATAATCACCAACAGCACCTTTCTATAAGGATCTCATTGTGGGGAGACCACTCACCTCCTCTTGTGCCTCTTGTTGTCACTGTTTCTCTTTTCTCTTCCTTCCCATTTCCCTAGCAGCTGACATGGCATTAAGAAGTTTAAGCTGTAAATAAACAACCGCCCCGGAGTTTAGAAGGGAAAGTCATATTTCTTTGCCTGCATGATGTGAAAAATGTTATAACTGTTTATGATATTTGGGATTCTGCCTTTACAAAAACAACAACAGGTGTGGAGACAGGGAGCCACTGAGTAAGGCCACTGTCCTTCCCTGAATAGCCCTCCTTCCTTCCTGTGGCTGTTTAAGGGCTGAAGAAACCAAATACAGGAATTCATGAAATACTGACGATAGGGAAGCAAAACAGAGCATCTATCCAGATACTAATGGAGCCAGGAGCCTCTGTCCCAGTCCTCCTTTTGTGAGGACAAGAAATTAAAACCTTCCGAAGTTCTCAGAACAAGACCCCAATCTAACAACCGAGGCCAGAAAGAGGAGGGAAAACTTGGAGAAACCCAAAGGGTGACAGGAACTTCTAACAAATGTATGGCGGGAGGACAGGACCAGGAGGCACTGATGAGAACTCAGCTGGAGTATTCTAGAAATAATACTAAGAAGGTGTGGAACCCCATTGAGGCAGAGACAAGTCTGTTGTTTCCAGCTCCAGGAGAACGTGATTTCCTGTTTGAAACCGAGTTGAGCTTTGTCCCGACACATGATGACCTTCACAGGCATACAGGCTGGTCTCTTAATTACACAGGAGGGGATGTCTGAAGCCGACGTGATTAACACAATGTTAAATGATCAAAAGCTGAGAAACGTGGCCAACACGGGGCCATGGATGAGACCAGGAGTCGCCAAGAAATCTGGATTCATTCAGAGGCTGGCGCCACCCGCTTGACTAGCCCTGGGCAGGCTCTTTCTTCAGCAATGGCCTCAGTTTCCTCATCTGCACAGGGTCACACATGGGTGGGGTGACCTCAGTGGCTCCTGTCCCTCATAAATGTTTCTGTGCAATCACTATTGGCCATAAATGTCATCCTTGATAACACACATTTCTTCTGTGTGTATGCATATACGTGCGTGTACACATACACACACGCACACTAACACACAATTTCCAACTGCAATTACCCTGTCTATTCCTTCAACATAGTGAGTTCAACGCTGTTGGCTAGAGTAAATGACCTCAGCTCCCCAAACTAGGCAAGATGACATGACACCAGACCACTGGGGGTGCTGTGAGGCACCAGATTTCTATAAATTGATCATCTTATCACACTTATTGATAAACCCAGAGTTCTCTAACTCAGAGTTTCCTTATTATCAAATGATTAAATAAAGGACGGTCCAGAAAAGCACTCTTCATCCTTGCAAGCAATCTATTCATATAAAGGATTACTATTTTCCCCAACCCAGCCAGCCTTTTCTCCTCAGAGGGAGCTTCTCCTCAAGGTCTCCCCACCTTTCTTTATCCTGCCCTGTCCTCAGGGGGCATTGAGCCCCACACCTACCTCTGGGCTGCCCTCATCTTGTGACCACTGACCTCTCCTTGGCTAAAGGACACCTGTGGTCCTCATGCCCTGGGTTGTGCCACATTCCACACAGTCTCAAAGTTTCCCACCCATGTGGTGAACCATTGTCTGCCAGCATCTACAGGTGGATGGAATCTTGGACAGGGAGTAGGACAAACATCCTCATTTTGCACATGAGGGAAGGAAGGTCCAAAGAATCATTTAAATCATTCCAGCCTTGGGCAGAAAATCTTGTCAGGCTCTCATGATCACAATTCTTATTTGACCCTTCTTTGCATTTGGTAAAATAAAAAGAGCTTCCATTTACTGAGCCTTATATATGGGGCCTACCCAATGCTTTATCTCATGACTTCATTCAGTTCTAACCACCCCAGGAAATACATCACCATTTTATAGATTAGAAACTGAGACTCAGAGGGGCTAAGTAACTCACTCAAGGTCACAAAGCAAGTTAGAGAGAGAGATCTCCCACCAGGTCTGCAGGCCTCATGCCAGGATCTGTGCCCCACCAAAGCCCATGCTTTTAATCACTCCACCAGCAGCACTATTCCTTAATGTCCATGGTGATGGACTGATAAGTAGCCACTGATTAATTACTAGCTAATGCTACTACTTATTGGCCTTCCTCCCTCTAAGATAAACACAAGCTGATCCTAGGGCCATGAGAAAGATGCCAGTACACCTCCAGGAAGCCAGCCAGCCCTGTGGTGATGAGTGATGCTGGGAACAATGAACTGGTCTTCTAAGGGTGGCTGATGGCTACTTTAAAGCACTCAAGGCAAGGTGAAGACAAAACATAGGCTTACATGCAATGCAATTTTTAAACCACTGATTTTACACGCAATGCAGTGTCCAAGTCAATGGAGCCTTAGCCACCACTGTGCTTGCAAAATTCTGTAGATTGTTGGAAAAAAAAGCACTATCTGATGATCCAACATTTTCTATGGAGCCAGTTGGGAGACTCCATCCTGCCAAGTTAGAATTCACTCTTTCAGAACCAGGAATATAAACTGAATATAAACTGAGTTCTAGTCCTTTCGCAGCAAGACTACACAGTTCTAGCAGTCAAAGGATGGAAGTAGTGATGGCTCCTCTCTTCTTAAATCTAATAGACTTAGAATCTTTGCTTCCAGGCCCCACAGATTTTGGAGCTGCTGGATTGGAGGCTTTGGTTCTTAAGGGAGGAAAGCTTCCAGCTGGCGATACAGCAACGGGTTCACTGAACTGGAAGCTGAGACTGTCCCTTGGCCATTTTGGATTACAAATGCCACAGAAATGAAAGGGCAAGAGGTGGTCACTGTGCTGGCTAGGGCGAGTAATCTCAGTTTCCAAGGGGAAATCAGGTGTTGTCACAGAATGGAACCCAGGTCTCTGGGGTGCCTCTTGGAACTTCCATGTCCAAGAGCAAATATTAATGGAAACTAAAGCAAGAGAGAGAGGAAGGGAGGGAGGGACAGAGGTAAGGAGGGAGGGAGGGACAGAGATAAGGAGGGAGGGAGGGAAGGAGGGAAGGAGGGAGGGAAAGAATGAATATGAATGAGAGTATGAATGAATCAATCAATGAATATAAACAACTAAAAATTTAGATTCCCAAATCATTCCACCAGGTAATGAACCCCAGCAGGGTGAGGTGTTGGTTGAGGGGAAAAGCCAGGTCCCAACAGTCATGGAATCCATATCTGAGCACTGCTGATTCTTCTTCTAGTTCCACCTGTCCCATCTGAATATTCTGTACCCTACAGACTAGAAATAGAATTTGTGTCCCAGGGAAGGATAGCATGCCACTTGGGACTTTGTCTCCTTTTTTTTCATGAAAGAGCAAGAGCATTGCATGAAGGATAGTTACATCTTGCTAAGCAGAAGCAAAGCTGTTTTGTTACATCAAGAATGTGCACAAGGACCTATGGATGCTGAGAAACTGAAGACGTGGACAGTGTTGGTCATTGAGTTGCCATCTCCCAGGTCTACACAGCCTTCCAGACCCTGATCTGTGTGGCAAGCTAGGACGCTGCAAACTGCATTCCTCCTTTACCAGATGACTTCCGATTACGTTCTGCCAGTGAGGGCTCTAGAGAGTAGATGGCAGCAGAGGGGAAAGGGGCCTCCTTCTGTTTGCAGCACTTCACCATGGTGGCAGCAGCTGGTTCCAACCTCCAGCATCTTTCCACTCTCCCAGAAACAGCCTCATGTAGCTCAGTGACAAATGCTGGGAACAGAGCAGTTAATGAGACTGAAATGGCCTCCCTCCTCAAGGTGCTTAAAATCCTGCAACGGAAAAGACATTGAACAAATAAAGAACTGTGATCACTGCTGTGAAGATGTACAGGTTCCTCTGAGAGCCTCATATCACAGAAGGTCTGAGAGTGATGTCAATGGGATGCTTACCTATCAGGACTTCTGGCTATTGGCACAAATATATAAGGATGATGGCACCAAACCACATTCAGAGGATCAACTGAAACTGCTGCTTGAAGTCAATATACTTAAAGAAGGCGGGTGTGAACATGCAAGAATTTTAAAAGTATCCTAAGTTATTTAGTTCGTACATTAATCATTCAGTCATTCAACAAGCGCCCTCAGCCCTAAGGCTCTGAGGGCTTAGCAGTGAGGCAGGCAAAGCCATGCCCTCACGGAGCTTACATTCCGGTTGGGGGACACCATAAATAACAACAACAAAAAATAACAGTATGATCGGAGATGATGACAAGTTCCAGGAAGAAAGGAAAGCAGGGAGCAGAGGGTGAAAGTGAATGGGGGGAGGGAAAGGGCTGTTTTAGGCAGGAGGGTAAGAAAAGTCCTCACTGAGAAGGTGGCATTTAAGCAGAGACTTGGATGAGGGGAAGGAATGAGCCATGAGAAGATCTGGGAGCAGAGCCTTCCAGGCTCCACAACGCCATGGGAGAGAAACTGCTCACGTGATACCGGAAGTGCTCAGAGCAATGCCATTGTGAAAGGAGAGTCCACATTGAGGGAGAAAGCCGTCTGCTTGTTTCCAGCAAATCCGACAACTCAGACATAGCTCAGTGGTTGAGTTCATGTCCCCACTCTGGCGTGCAGTTATTTTTCTTTACTTTCAATTTACAGGGCAAGCTGGAGAGAAATGAATTACATCCCCCTGGGTTTCTCTGTTCCATACAATTAAGAAAAGCTATTTCTTAGTCACAAGGCGGATGACGACACCAAGATTTCCCATTTTCTCTCCACAGGGAGGCTGTCATCACTCAATATTAATTGATCCTACTTTTCATCCATAAAGCAAGGAGTCCAGGCAAGTTTTTGGTCACAAAAACGGCAACTATTATACTATTCAGGTAAATTATTAATGGCGTTTCCATTAATTTAAAGCATCCTCGTATTCACATGGCATCAGCTGTCTCAACTCTTACAGTGCTTCTTTCATGGGGAAAAAATGAGTAAATTATGATATTCCTTCCTGATACTGGGTAAATCACCAGCGCCGATCTCGTTTAAGGTTGCCAGAGATTTTCCATCATTTCATCATATCTAGGAACACACAGAAAGGGTGTAATGTATCTTGACTTCCCAGCAGGAGAGCATGTCAATTGAATGCAATTTTATTTTCCTGCTAGAGAGCAGATAAAGTGAAAACAGCAAGAAGACAGAAGAAACTCTCAAAAATTGAGGAGAGGTGGTATCATTTATATATTTTTTTCTTTCTCTAGACAAATTGATGTTTACTTTTAAAGTAGGGGACTGAATTAGAGGAACCTAGTTTAAGGAATTGAGGGAGGGGAAAAGAAAAAAGAAAGGAGAAAAGCAATCTAGTTGTATGTACAAGTAAACAGCTCACAATGAACTGGGGACATTTGGGAAGAGCTGAACCCCATTACTACTGATGGGGTGACCAGTTGCTGGCATCTAGTAAACAGCAATTCTCAAGTTTAAGAGAGAGCTTTGGATGCCCCTCTCTTCCAACTTTTCTTCAGTCATTTATTTATCTAAGTGCTGGGGCTTTGTGGAAGGGTAACCACAGGGCATTTGCATTCCATCAATATGTTTAAATGTCACAAGTCTTGACTTTCACAGCTGGAAGCCAGGATTAGCAATTTACAGCCAGGGTGATAAATAACTGTGGTCAAAGCAGAAGGTTTTGCTTAAACATATAATTTAGTCTGGAGAAGAGATACTCTGCTCAACAAGGCCTATGACATAAAATTAGAGATGCTACAGATGTGGCTCACAGCATCAAAGAAAGGATGAGGATGGAAAAATGAACAGCGATCATTTGCTTCTAGACTACCGAGTCACCGCAGGGATCACTCTTGTCCATGGCCTTGAAGGACCTGTGCCCCGATTCCTCACATGCTGTGTGTTGGCTGCCCCTTCCTCGGGAAAGTTGCCCTTGGCCAAATGGGAGCCACATAGTCTGGAAATTTAAGAAGCTTGAAAGAGTCACTAAGGCTGTTAATGTGGCCCCTTCTTTCTATTCACTGTGGCAGAAACTGAATTGTGTCAATTAAAACCCATTTCCACTTCCTTCAAGCTAGTCTTCCTGGAATATAGAGACTGGGAGCTCAAAACTACATTTCCTGTCTACAGATGTGGAAATGGAGGCACAGAGACGTTAAGTGACTTTCCCAAAGTCACATAGCTAATAAGTGGCAGAGCCAGAATTTGAAGTTTGGCTCAAGAGTCTGTGCTCTCAACCACTCCACAATGCTGCCTCTCATAGAAAGCAAGACTTTTAACATAAACATCTGTATTTGTTATCTAATGATATGTAACAAATTATCTTCAAAACTTAGCAGCTTAAAACAACAAACATTCATTACCTCACAGTTTCTGTGAATCAGGAATCCAAGTGCAGTTTAGCTGGGTCTCTCTGGCTCAAGGTCTCTAATGAGGTGGCATTAGGGCCAAGGGCATCTCAAGCCTTCACTGGGGGAGGACCTACTTCCAAGTGCTTGCATATGGGCATTGGCAGAACTCAGGACCTCCAGGGCTGCTGGACAAGGTCCAGTTTCTCACTAGCTGTTAGCAAAAGGCCTCTCTATGTCTGTTGCCACATGGTCTCTCCATTGGGGAATTCACAACAAGGCAGCTAACTTCCCTCAGAGGGAGTCAGCAAGAGAGAGTCCAAGATGGCAGCCACCATCTTTCATAACTTAATCTTGGAAGTGACATCCAATCACTTTCGCTGTATCCTACACATTAGAAGACAGTCCCTAGATCCTGCCATACTCCAGGGAAGATTACACAAGGGTGTGAACACCAGGCGACAACGATCACTGGGGCCATCTTCCAAGGAGCCTACCACGCTGCTCAAGATCACACAATGAATAAGCAGAGAAGTTGAGTTTAAGGTTGTTTTCACCTCAGGTGACAGCTCCCAACACCAAGCTCTTTCCAGGACTCCCACATTCCTCCCAGTTTGGAGAACAAAACCTTTGTTGGTTCTCCTCTCTGGGGCACTGGCCCCCATCACCTGCCTTAAGCCGCCTCTGACCTCTCACTTTATAGCAAACAAAGTAAAGGGTATTAGGAGAAAAGATAAAGTTTCCTTAAATGTTCATTATGTTGGTCTAATCCACTTATATGAAGTCCACAATATGAACCTACTGAGTAAAAATAAGAAAAAAGTTTCTGTTTTAATTTACAGTTTCCAGATTGGCAAGAAACAGTGGTGAGAAAAGGGGCAGTTGGGCCACCAGTTTGGGGGATACAGCAAGGCAATCCAGCAAATCTTCAATGCCCTTCTCCCTGTTCCTGGGCATCATCTCAGCCCAGGCTGTTAGAAGATGCAGCAGTAATTTTTCTTTCACGAGCTTCATCTCACACTAGCCAAACAGGCCATCTCTCACCAAGCAAGCCATAATGGACTGAAAGCCTAGGAGCACATGCCAGGGCATGGTGGATGCATCTATTTAGTCCTCAAAAGCTCAGCTTGTGGGCATGAGCAGCCCAGATGAGTCCTTCACCCCCAGGAAGCTGGTTTGATTGAAAACCAGGGGTTTTCCAGGCTGCAGTTTGGCGAGCCCAGAGATCAGAGTTGGTCTAAGGTTGCCAGGGTTGTCCTGTGCCCACACAACCATGCAGGGCCTGCCAGGTCCAAGACAGAACATGATAAGTCTAGGCAGATGCTTTTCCAAGATAACAGATTCTATCAAGGCAGTGCCCACTTTTCCAGATACAGGAAAAGAGACAGTGGGCGAGGGCATTAATAATGTAGAACTGGGTGGGATGTTGTAGACATTAGTTTCTATAATACATTGACAGAGCCTGCCTTCTCGTCCACATTTGCATGACCTGCCTGGACACTGAAAAAGAGCAAGTACTCAATAAATATCCAGTGAATTAATTTTGTTGAATACCCTGCCAGACAAGACTGCTTTCTCCATCAAGGAAAATCCCCCCCACCAAGAACGTCAGCTCCCTTAGGAATATATTACCAATCTTGCATCAAAAGCAACATCCATTCCATATGGCGCCATATTGTGCTCGTACTTACCAAGCAACTCTGAATTTACACCTGGGATGCGCAACTGAAATAATCCCCTTCCTCTTTTAAGAGGGCCCGATAAGGCTGTCAAACGAATGCATCCTTCTCCTAGCAGGTTATATGTATGCACCTGAAAAGCATGTTTATGCAACAGAATGGGAAAAAATTCCAGCTGCTGATAAGTGTAGCAGGTACTCATTGCTTACATCATTTTTATTTATCAGGAGATCTGACCTGTAAACAAAGAACAGCTTAAGGCATGTCTGAAATACAGAACTGAGGAAATGGCTTTCTAGACTTAATGGCAGTGACATGCAACCTAAAGCCAGGATCACTCACTTTGTCACACCAGAATCACCTATGAAAATATTTCATAGGAAAACTTCAACAGGCCTCCTTTCTTCTGAAGCATCGGAGAAATCCGTTCAAAGTACTGGATAAGGCCTCTTTCTAAATTCCTTTGTAGCATCACGATGAACAATAATTAGTAGGGGGCATAAAACAGTAAGTTGTTTTCTGTTCCATTTTAACCAAATTAGATAAAAATTATTACCCCTACCACGGCGATGCTTTTATGAATCCCTGCAGAAAAATAACTTGGTTTTGCTTTGACAGATAACAGTCATCATGGAGGAATTTCATTTTATTGAAGGCAGCCTTAAGTCTCTGAAATTTACTGCTTACACACACACACGCGCGCGCAGACACACACACACCTGAGCCCACTGTCATCCAAGGCTGACTGTTGTTTCTTAGTCTGGACTTGGAGTAGCTGGGAAAAGGGCAAGAAGAGCTTTTATATTAAGAAAGGAATGCAAAGAATGCCTTCCTTCCTCTTAAATCTAATCTTATTACCTCCATTAGAGAATGTTTAACAACAATATTAATACTAATAGCAGATTTCGTTGCATTATCAAAAGCAACAATACAGAAGATGTATATAGCAGCTTTGCTCAGAAAACCTTAAAGCCATTTCACACATATTATCTCATTTATCTTGAAAAATCCTCACAAACTCTGTAAAAGCATATTTATCTGCAGTTAAGACATGTTTTATGGAAACTAATTTCCTTACCACTCTGCATCTTCTGTTTAAAAACAGGGTCTGTTTTTAGCACACCTCCCAACCAGAACCTCAACTCATAACTCATGCCACTGACTTCCTTTCATTGAGTCTTAAAAACAAAACATGCAACCAACTCTTAGCAATTACAGAAACTGAAAACAAAAGTGAAGCATGAGTAGGAAATGAAATAAATTCACAGTACCCAACAATTGCTGTTGCCCACGCTGAAATTAAATAAACATTCTCTCTCTCTCTCTCTCTCTCTCTCTCCCTCTCTCTCTCTCTCTCTCTCTCTCTTCATGAAAACTCGCCTACACAATTTATTAATGAACAGTGAAAGGAAGCAGAAGCCGAAAGTGGGTCAGGGGAAACTATTTAATCTAATAGCCTAGAATTATATCGGAAGAACAGATGGTTTCACAGAAGTCGATGCTACCTAGAGGAGCAAGGAGCGATTTTCTAGGAAAGAAAAATGTTTCCCTGTCCTCCAGCACATACTATTTTCAGCAAAGGAGGAGTCTATATTCAGCACAAGATAAACTCTGAGCTTGGCGCATTGACAGAACTGAGACTACATGGCAGCCATCCACACGTACCCGAGTTCAGATGGGGCCTTCCAAATCTGAGCTAGAGGTCAAACAGCCCTATTTTAAAACCAGGACCAAACGGGAGCTGCCACTACATTCTTATGGGTTATTGACTCATGTTTGTGACCTTGGCAAACAAGAAAAGTGGTTCTCAACAGGTGACAGGCAGCATGATCCTAACGTGGCTTTCCAGCCCTGAGACCCTCAGGAGCCTGAGCAGCAGCAAGATGCACAGGCCACAGGGAGACGGAAGACCAAAGCTCAAGCTGGGGCCTGTAAGTCAGGCCCACCCTGTGACTGCGCCTCCCCACCAATACAACAAGACTGAAAAATCACTTATAGGGCTGTAAGGGTTACTTAAGCACGAAGCTGCACGGCAACCCAAACAGCATAACACTCAGTTGCTATTTTCATGCCCCCCACCTGTGATTCACCAAACATACAGGTAAGTTCTCCTTAGAGCAGGGGCCAATCAAAGAGAGGGCCATCACAGTTGGACTCTTCAAATGCCAGCCCAGAGCCTACCAAACCTCAAAGCTGTACCTGAGAGACCTGTGCTACAAGCAGCATTGCTTAAGGACAAAGGCTTTGAAGAAGGCTAAGTCTCATTTCTGATTCTAGCCCTGGTACCTATTTGCTGTGTGACAGTGAGCATGTTGGGCAACCTCTCTGAGCCTCGTTTCCTCATCTATAAAATCAGGTTCCTGTGAAGATTAATTTACACTAAGCATGGTACATGACTTGTTAGCTGTTATTACTGTTACGATATTAATACCATCATCCCCCAGGTCTGCTCCCATCACACCTCGTCATCAGCATGCCAACAAAGGCACAGGGGCAGAACAGCCTTCCTGCCTTTGAGATGAGGGCTACAAGAGAAGGACCTTCCCTCAGCCATGAACTTAAGGTTTGGGAGATGGAAAAAGTCATCCCCTCACCCCCAAACTCAGACCAGGGGACCTTCTGCCTCATGCTGTAACATCAACGGCTCTTTCTCCCCTCCTTCATGGCTTCCTGACATTTTGCTTCAAAATTGGTTTGTTTGTTTGTTTGTTTTACCTGAAAAAAAATGCCATCAACATCAGTGACTTTATGTTCAGTTCTGCTGAAGAGCTGCAAATATTACAGATGAATTTGTTATGTTCTAAAGCTGCAGGTATCATATTTAGAGAGAGGTAATAAATACCTCATTAAGGATGGCAAAACAAACACTTCAGGCTACTTGAGGCTCCATCTAAAGGAACCCCATGGTGAAACCCACTTTAAACCAAGAATCCTCCTGTAATGCAAATAACCACCCCATCCCCCAGTTCTTTTTCTTCCTTTCCATAGTTTCCTATGTGGAGCTTCCCTGTAAAAGGAAACCCACCATGCAGGCATCTACAGGCAGGTGTCACTCCTAGCCAACTCCCTGATATATTACAGACTCAAGCTCAGTCCGTTAGGTTGCCAACTCGACATCATTTCTATGGGACCTGGTCAGACTGGCAAGAGCAAGACAAAGAAATAGAAAAGGGATGCAGGGAACAGAGGTGGCGGAGACCTTATTAAGGCAAAGGCTTCTAGAAAAGAGCCAAGAAGGAGGCCAGACCACGTGACTGCCAGGGCCCAACCACAGCCAACGGACCTGCTTCTAAGATGCAATGGGTAGAGCTAAGTGTGATGAGACATGTAACTAAAAATGAAGGTCTATCTGGATGCTGGGGGTGCAACTGGCCCCCCAATATGCCTGGTGTGTGCTGGTCAGCACCACAATTCTGGATGCACCCTGAGCTGGGCTATGCCCTTCTGCCCTGGCCAAATGGAAAGGGCACAAATCTTCACTAGCCAAGGGCCCTAGACAAGAAGGGGTCATCTGCAGACCCCAGACCACTTGCTACAAACCTGTGGGCCTGCAGGAAACTGTTCCCTAAACCCACCCCTCATTCCTCTTCCTCTCGCTGGGCCCAATAACCTCCTTGCCAACACCCATCCCCATCCATGCCACCTCTCATCCCCAAATCCATCCTTCCCTCCTGTGTCTTCCTCTGTCCCCCTTCACAGTGGCTGGTCATCCCTAAGGGCTGGGCTCTCAGGGAAGAAAGCCTGGAGGAGGGGAAGATTTCCTGGGCCTCGAAGGAGTAAACGGACCCAAAGCAGCTTTGTGGGGCAGGAAAGGGGGGCCGTGTTCCACACGGGGTATGGTACATGCAAAGGCAGAGGGGCGGGAGTTTGTGCTTCCATTTCAGGAACAGTGAATAGGTTTGTTGGGAGAAGAGGAGAAGGAAAGATAGGAGGGAGCCAGCTTGAGAAGTGTTGGCTTTTCTGTTGGACAACCATTTAAGGTTTTAGGGTTCCCTGGAGAGGTGGGGTGTCCACTGGGGACAGCTGGGTTTCAGTTACAACTGAGATATGGAGGACTCAAGTAAGGAGGATGTTTTTGGCTACCGGGAGGAATTTACTGCCCTTGGTCTAACACAGTGGTTTTCAAAGTAGCCACAGCAAGAGGCAACATCACCTGAGAACTTGCTAGAAATGCAAAATCTTGGGCCCCACCCCAGACCCCTACAGATTTTAGGGGTCGGGGCTCAGCACTCTGTGTCCTAACAAGCCCACTAAGTAATGCTGACATTGCTAAAGTTGGAGAACAACTGTTTGTACCAAGGCTTCCCAACCTATCCCATGTCACACACTCAGCACACTGAGGAAAGAAACCAGGTTTCGGGGAACTGGAGGTTGGCCTGCAGGGGACTCCAACAGCCTCGAGGGCTGAAGAGAAGCAAAATCTCAGCACATGTGACCCACCTGGGGATAACCAGTTGGGGTACCCATGCTTTAACCAACCACCTGGCCCTTCACAAATGCCTGTTAGCTCGTTCTCAGCCATGGCGGCACACTGGCATCACCTCTAGTTTCAAAACATACTGATGTCAAGATCCCTTCCCCAATATTAACTGAATTGGTCTAGGGTGCAGCCTGGACATGAAAACTGTTAAAGCAAAGTTTGAGAATCACTGTGTCAACTGGTGTGTATTTTTTTTTAGGTATATGGCCTGTCCTTCCAAATATATTGATTGCAAGCTACTTCAAGGCACATAGGTAGTTACTGAATTTAGGTTATACTTTTAAACATCACACCAATATCAGTTTTTTTTTCCCTCCCATCTTCACTCAGGTAAAAGAAATTTGCACTCCATCTGGTCTTTGAAGGTTCTTAAAGGGTGGTCCCCAGGCCGGCATCACCTGGGAACTTGTTATGAATGCAGATTCTGGGGCCTTGCCCAGACCTACTGAATCAGAAACTCTGGGGCGAGGGCCTGGGATTCTGGATTTTAAAGAGCCTTCCAGGTGATTTGGATTTGCCCTCAAGCTGGAGAACCACGACTCTGAGAAAATAATAAGTCCTAAAGGCCTGCAGTCCTTCTCTGGAGGTTAACATTATTTTGGACGAAATCTTAGAAGTTGTTTATCATCTCCCTTCATGACCCATGAAATCAGACAATGCCAGGATTTATCATTAGGCACCCAAGCTTGGCCCCAAAACAGCGTCATCTGTTAATTTTTAGACCTTAATGTAAATCATGATCCTTCCTTTTAGATTAGTCTTTTTCCAGGTTGTGAAGAGAGATTAAAAGCACAACTTAACTAGACAATGATTAGCAACTGCTTCTGCAGTTGTGTTTAAGGGCTACGGTTACCCAGTTTTACTTCAATAAAAATTGGACCCTTAAATGATTCGTTGCACAATATACATGTGTTGAATAGTGAATGTTATCCTGTGTTATTATTATGACCACTCAAAATTTATAGACAGAGCTTAAGGCTAAAAACACTGGCAGCCAAACTCCAAGTATGAGCCTGGTCAGCACAACGTTGAAGAAAAAAAAATCCCAGAGGTCAGCTCTTAAAGACCTCTTAGACAGGAAAACCACAAAGATGGGAATTTTAAAAATGTGGCAATGTGAACTGATCCTAGAAATTGTAATGTGTGTCATGGGAATGTTTTACAAGCAAGAATTTAAGAGGAGAAACAGAAGATCAGCTTGAAGACGACGTGCAATGGAGCATGAGTTACTTTTCAACTTTTTCATGGTGAAGCCCTTTAGTTTAACTTAAACTCACTACAGTTTTCAGGAGATTCAGGGACCAAGATAGCACAAAGTTAAGGTCTGGTGTTTAGTAATATAACAGGATATGCTATAGACATCCAATGGCTTGGTGGCCTAGGACAAGCTTCTTTTATAACCTCTCCAAACTCAAGATCTCAATATATTCTTCTATACCATGGACATACCTCCACCCACTTCATGGTTGTGGTTAGCTTGTTTAAAATTGATTACTGAATAAACAGTAGCTCCACGTATAAACTGAAGCTGCTACATCACACACATTGTCGTTGGAAAAATAGAACGGTACAACTACTTTGGAGCTGGGCAGTTTCTTATGAAGGTAAACACACATTTATCAAACAACCTGGCAACTCCACTCCTGCATACTTCCCCAACATAAAAGAAAACACAGGTCCACAAGAGAATTGTTCACAAATGTCCATAGCAGCTTTTTTGAGAATAGCCCCAAACTGGAAACAGCCCAAGTGTTCAACAGGAGAATGATTAAACAAACTGCGGCATACCCAAACAATGGAATATTCCTCAGAAACAAAACGGCATGAGATCTTGATACATACAACAGCATGGATGTATCAAAAACATTCTGCTGAGTTAAAGAAGTCAGCCACGAAAGAATACAGCGCGTCCCTCTGTTATTCTAAAAGAAAATGAATCTATAAGCAAAACGAATCTACAATGAGAGCAGATCAGTGGTTGTGTGGGGCAAGGACTCGGGGAGGCATGAGGGACTACACTGAGGTGATGAAAAAGTTCTGTATCTTGAGTGTGGTGGTCATTACACAGGTATTTACATGTATCAAAACTCATCAAACCATGCACTTCATATGAGTGTACCTTGTTGTAAATAAGTTATACCTCACTACAGTTATTTAAACAAATGTACTGAGACACCAGTCAATAGGCCTGACAGGTTGGCACTGAGCTAGATCTCTTTCATGCGCAGTACAAAAATCCTCTGAGGAGAGAGTTCAAACACTGGTCCCACTTACTACTTACCGCTTCTTCATCTGAAAAAAAAAAAGAGAGAAAAGTAATACTTTCGTTCGAGCTTGCAGAGATCCTTGGATGGTCGAGTGAGAACATTATTTGAAAATGCTTTAAAGCAGAATCAGAGTATCTGGCTGTATGGCCCTCATGCCAGCCATCCAGGTGACAGCAAACCCACCTCCACCTCCAATCCCCACCATCCCTCACCTGCCACTCAGACCCCGGGACCAACTCTTAATCTCTCTTGACCCCACCCGCCTCTCTTGTTCCCATTACAGCTCCTTCAGATGAGGCTACCTTCACCTCTTGCTTGACGATTGCAATGGCTTTCAAATGGTGTCCTCTCCCCTTATTTTACCCCTTCCACCCTTTTCCATTCTAAACCCAGAGCAGTCTTACCAGATGTGAATTTGATCATGTCATTTACCCTCCTCTCACCTTAAAAACCTTCAGTGATATTGACAGAACCCAGACTCCTTAGTCCAAGAACTAAGACATTTAGTCATCTGGCCACTTACTTCTCCCAAAAGCCACACTCCAACCAAACTGAATTGCTGACAGCTTCCCATGTATGCAATGTTGTCTCCGGGTTCTGGCCCCTCCCACAGCTTGTCCCCTCTACCTGAAAAAATCATGTCCGTCCACCCTCATTCTTCTAATGAGGCTAACTCCAAATCCACCTGCAGATCTTAGCCTTCCTTGACACACACAGCCTTCCAACAAGACTGGGGGCTACCACATCTCCTCTATCACCATCATTCTAGCACTGAGTACTACCATCGCCGGCTTCTTCATCTGTAAGATTTTGAACCAATCTAGAACCAAATCCAGACCACTGCATTGTGTCCCTTCAAAATTCAGATGTTGAAGCCCCAACTCCCACTGTAATTGTGTTTAAGTTAAAAGAGGTCATGGACAGAGGGGGTTCTGGTCCAATAGGATTAACGTCTTTATAAGAAGAGAGAAAGAGAAAGCTCTCGGTCTCTCTCTCAGCCATGTGAAGGCACCACTAGAAGGTGGCCCTCTGCAAGCCAGGAAGAGAGCTCTCACCAGAACCCAACCATGCTGACCCCCTGATCTCAGACTTTCCGCCTCCAGAACTGTAAGAAAATAAATGCCTGTGGGTTAAGCCACCCAGGCTGGAGTTCGTTGTTATGGCAGCTGAGATAAACCTAAGACAACCAGGATAAACCTCCTATCCAGTTCACCCATATGTCCTCAGGGCACAATATATGGCCCCAAGTTTGACATACAATAACTATTTGTGGAGTCAACGAACTGTCATCCTATGGTGCCTAGTGAACCCAAGGGCAAACTTTCATAACAAGAACAGTACTTTAATCTGAATTAGAGATGCCAATTCAGACCTGGAACCAAGTTATCCTCTCTTGAAAACAGACTAGAGCATCACTGCCCAACAGAACTTTCTGTGGAGATGCAAGTGTTCTCTATCCACACTGTCCAATATGGAAGCCGCCAGCCACATGGATTTGTTGGGTACCTGAAGTGTGGCTAGTGTGACAGGGGAACTGAATTTTTAATTTTATTTAATTTTAATGAATTATTACTTTTTTTTTTTTGAGGACAGTGTCACTGGCCCTCACATGTGGGACCCGAACCGGGGCCGCTGGGTTCTGAAGCCAGCGCTTAACTACCACGCCACTCGGCCAGCCCTGAATTATTACATTTAATTAGCCATGTGGCTGGAGACACCTATACTGGACTGTGCAGGATAAGACCATTCAAGCTATGATCAAGCCCCAGGAGCTAGCCTCATTATACAGATCACTCACCATGCCAAATGTCCCTGGCACCAAACACATATAAAAATACAGTTGACTCTCATGGAGCTGACACAGGTAGCTTTCAAGTGGTGTTAAGAGTGGCCTGGCACAGAGAAGCTGGCAAAACGCACGCATAAAAGGGATAACAAGGCACCGTTTCTGCAGAAATTATGATGCTTTATGGGCCTCTGTCTGTGATGAAACCCATCCAAGGGCAGGTTCATCCCTTGGTACCAGAGTTAATTGAAAATGTAAGACCCAATCAAATCACCCAGAATGGAGGTTTTTGGGCAGCTTATGTGCTTCACTGCGAGTTTCATGCTACTTTTCATCTCTGCCAGCCCTACAAGTGAGGTTGCAGGTTCCAGCATCATCCACAACAGCACCAAGCTCTCTCAGCAAAGGACAAACAAAACAATTTTCACTCTGACCTTGATTCTTTCAAAAGTGCATGTGGTCCCATCAGGTGGAAGTGGACCAGCACCCTTCCCCCAACTCGTAATTTGTTAAAGAGTCGAATGGGCGTCTTCTCTCCGAAAAATACGCATTATCAAATGCTACTTAACATTTTTCGATGGCCAAAAGCATATGGAAGAGGGATATTCTTAGGGGCTTCTCTACATGGTAACCCAAGTTTTCTAACAGGAATGTTCTAATTGGTGTCAATGCCTATTTGTCTAGCGCCTTGCAGTTTATAAGGGACAAGAGCTTTGATGCCCAAGAAATCTGGGTTCAAATTCTGTCTCAATCACTTCCTAGCACTGCATGTTTAGAAAAGTTACTTAACCTCTCTGAATGTCCATTTCCTCATCAGCAAAAAAGGAATGTGTGTATCCATATACCTCACTGGGCTACTGTGAGGATAAAATGATGTAAGAAGCCATACAAAGATAAATGTTCACAGCAACTTAATTTGTAATCGCCAAAAACTGGAAATGACCAAATGTCCATCAATAGGTGAATAGAAAAACAAACTGTGGTACATTTGTATAATAAAATCCTACTCAGAGATAAAATAGGAATGAACTGCTGACACACACAAAACAGGAATGAACATAAATGCATCTCAAAATAAAGGAAGCCGAGTGGGAAGAGCCAGACCAGAAAGAGTACATATCATAGGATTCCAATTTTAGAAAGTTCTATCAAAGAAAATCAGTAACAGAAAGAGTGACAGAGAGCAGATGATTGGTGGTGTGGAGACACAAGGTTGGAACATGTGAGGAACAAGGGAGCATGAAGAAACCTTTGAGGGGAACGGAAGAGCTCTGCATCTTTACCAGGTGATGGTTTCAGGGTTTAAACAGTTTATACTCCTGCAGTGTAGTGGACTCAAACTCTACTTCGGCAAAGGTGAAGAATTAGGGGGAAATGGGATCAGGAATATTAATGCCTCGTCACAGGACTTGGCATATAGTAGGCTCTCGACCAGTATTGGCTCCATTATGGAGCAATAATGAATAATTCCCTTAGAACTCCTGGAAAAGAACTTGCAAGGCTGCCAGGGAAATGAACAGCATATGTAACATTTACTATGAAGGTTTGCTAGAACCCAACTATTTAGGACACGCTCTTCTCAGCTAGAAAGCATGCACGAGAAAGAAGAATAGAAAGATGATCAAGGCTTGGTCTTTGCCCTCAAGGAATAAGTGTAATGCATGGAATAGAAGTGGCATAAGGATGGCACTGGCAAACTATAGGTATGCAGACAAGAATAATTCTAATGCGATGGATGTCAAGAAGGAACGATTTCAGGTTGGGGGGACTCTGGCAAGCAGCGAGGGATAGGGCAGGCCCTGTGTAGAATGAGCGGCCTGTGCCAATGGGGGAAACTGGGAAAGAAGGGTCCCAGCGGGGAGAGGGCAAGGCCCAGGCCATGGCACACTGTCTTCCAGGGGACAAGTTGGGGGAGGATGGGCAAAGAGCAAGGCCAAGCTGAGGAAAGCCCTGGGAGCCCATGGGACCTCCATTTCATTCATCCCAGGGAACCAGCCAAAGAGTTCAGCATGATCAGATTTGTGTTTTATACAAACAGGTCCTTTCTGGAGGGCAATATAACAATTTATCAGGAGTACTGACATTTGTATCTTTCAACTCAGTAATTCCTGAGGAAATCATCAGAAATGTGTGATTGATGTCCAGCATTGCTTATCACAATATTATTTATAATAGCTCAAAGCCTGAAATAACTTAAATGTCCAATAAAAGGATAAAAGGGGACTTCTACATAAATTATGGTATGCTGAGTGATTGAATCATGTATAACCATTAAATCATAGTTTTGGAACATATGGAATGACAGAGGGCATGCCTCACTATACAATGTTAAGTTGAAGAAAAGCAGGATCCAAAAATATACATTGAGTACTCATTCAACAAATCTTTATTGATTAGCTACTATGTGCCAGGCACTGTTTTAAGTACTGAGATACAGCAGAAGATCAAACAGACACAATGTCTGCATTTGTTAGAAGGGCTTCCACCTTCTAATGAAGGCAAGCAGGCAATAAATAAGGAAACAAACAACAATAAGCAATATATATAGTATGCAAGATGATAAGAAGTGCTACGGAGAAAATCAAGAGGGAAAGGGTGGGGGGTTGAGGGGTAGGTAGAAATTTTAAATTGGGGGTCAGGGAAGGTTCCATAGAAAAGGGGGTTAAGAGTTTGAGTAAAGGGTATATCCGGGAGGACTTCCAGGCAGAGGGAACAGATAGTGCAAAAGCCCTGAGGAGGCCTGGCCATTTCCAGAAACAGCAAGGCTGCAGTGGTGGAACACACAGGACATATGACAGGAGAATGAGGACAGAGAGAAGCTTGTGCCACTGTGGATAGAAGAGCCACACACAGCAGGGCTTTGAGCAGCAGGGTGACGTGATCTGTAGGGCAACAAAAGCAGCAGCAGGGAGAAACAGCTAGGATTTTCCCAGTGTTTCCCTAGCATTTTATAATGGGCATATGTTCATTTTATAATCAGAAAACAAAACATAATAATTCGATCAAAGAAAGACAATGCAGCAAACAGTGTGGGTGCTACGACTAGAGCCCAAGGAAGCAGAGAAGCAGATAAGGAGACTAGGGAAGTAGTTTAGATGATGAGTGATGAAGCAGTGGGAAGGCAGAGAAGGTAAGCAAAAATTCCTCTTCTTAAAAGTTAAAGAAATATAACCACAATGCAAATATATATATATATATATATATATATACAAATTCTCCCATAATCTCAGCCCCTTGACAATCAATTTTTAACATCTTGGTAATATTTCCTTCCCATCTTTCTTCCTGTACATGCTTTTGTGTTTTTTTCCTTAATTGTTCTAGAACGTTCTACAATGCCTAGAATGTTGAGGGCACACAAATATTTGTGAAACAAAGAATGGATGACCAAATACTCCAAATAATTTTGTGTTTGAATGTGTTCATGTTACATGAACTCTATGACAAGCACTTTCAGAAGTAGTTTTAATAGGCTCGGTGACGGAATGGAAATTGTGGCTGAGGAGAAGGCATGGTCACAGCAGAGGACGAAGGTGTCAAATCTGTCTGGTTAAGAGCATGGTGGTGACATTATTCATCAAGGGCGCCAGTGGGAAGTAATCTAATGAGGAAGCTGCTGGGTTCAGTTTGGGGGACTTAGAGGGGTACACAGAAGGTCCCTGAAGAGACACCCAGCTGCCTGACTTTCTCAGGGCTCAGGAGGCAGATGGAGCAGCAGGAGTTGTAGAGGAGGAGGAGGAGGAGGAGGGATGGTAGCAATATTAGCAGCCCTACTCCTGCCAGACACTATGCTAGGAGCTTCACACGTCTTCCCTCTTTTAATTGTCACAGGTGACCTAAGAGGCGGATATTCATGGGTTCATTTGATAGATGATGACACTGCAGACTTAGCAACTTGCTCAGCTACTCCACAGCAGAACCAGGACTCACACCCACGAATAGGAGGGCTTGTCCCACTAATTTTCTTTTCTGTTAACAGAAGCTTATATATACTGAGAAGCCCAGGAAGAAAGTGTCTTAAGATGCTTTAGTTTTGTAGCACCGGGTTTTTGCTCCCAACTTCCAGGGAGCCCCTGCAAAATGGAGAACGCCCCCTTCTGCTTCCGAAACATATTTTACATGTTTTCCAACTTACAATTATAACTTGTTGAGTTCTGTTTTGTTTTGATATGTATGAGTCTTCTCTCCCATTAGGTAAGAAGTTCCAGGAAACCATTTCTCCACAGCACCAGCCCACCCTCTCTGCACACAGTCAGTGCTCAGCCAATGCTCTCGGATGAAAATGTGGGACACTAATGGTGGTAAGTGACCCAGACACCCTCTGGTTCAGGCAATGCAAAGCCAAGCCCAGATGGATGAGCACTCTTGAAAGATGGTGGAACGATAGGCCGGTGAATTTGGTTGGACAGGCAGATTGACATGAGGAGATAAGGCAAATTTTCCTTTTCCACATGGTTTGCTATGGAACAGGGTCTGCAAACTGGTTGGCCCATGGGCTAAATTCAGCCCACCCATGTGTACTAATGGGCTCATATATGGCTATAATGTGTTACCATTTTAATTAGGTGCTATCTTTTAAAATATGACAGGTTTCAAGTAAAAATTTGGATTCCTGCAAGCAGTCCCCTTTGGGCAGGCCCACCCTTTTCAGTTTCCCACAGTCCCTTCATCCCATTCCTACTTCCCCAGTATGCTCTTGTCAGGCCCCACCAGCACTGACTGGGGCAGCCACAGCTGACCTTACCCAGGGTAGGGCTGCGGTGCCAGGCGGGGTCCGAGCTCAGCCATCACTAGGAACAAGGGTTACCTGTACTCACCGGCACTCAGGGTAGTGAACTCCAGGAAGCGGTATTCATAGGACACATCTATCTTGGTTTCGACCTGAGGCCTCTTCAGAGTTGAATAGATATTTCCAGGCCGTTTATCATCACGTTTCTCTAACTTGTTCAATCCGCAACCCATCTCAGCAGCTGCCAGCCAGAGGGAAAAAAAGGAGAGGGGTGATCGTTTTTCCCCCTGAGATTTTGGTTTTAAACACCACAATATAAAAGACCCCATCATTTCCCTGAGGAATATATTGGGTTGTCGGAAAAGTCATGACGTATTTTTTTTCTGTTTTTCATTGCAAAGTCATGCGTCATGACTTTTCTGACAACCCAATATAAGGAACCTCAGCCTTTATGTCACCTAGGGTATAATTTAATATATGACCTAAACACCAGAGGAACCATGCTTAGTACCCAGGCTGACTTCTCTTTCTGTGAAGATATCATTACCAGACATCCTATGATTTTGAAATGACACCAAAAGCATACCTGCTCTCTCTCTCTCCTTTTTCCCCTCTCTGAGGAAAATAATACCTCAGAGTGCCTCAGTTCCAATACAATCTGTGGATCTAAAAAATGGGATCTAAAAAGCAATATGGTGCATTATGGTGTCAGCCCATCTGAAAATAAAAAAAAAAAATTTTAATAAAGCGAGATGTGTCACTTTCCCTGTGGTTGCTAAGAGAGAATAATAAATTGTTGTTACAATTTTCAAACTCCTAAGTCCTTTCTACCCTCAATAGTAATTATTTAGACAGGGATATATATTCATAAAACATCTCTAAAAGTGGAGGGTGGTATTTTTATGGGCCTCACCTACAAGTCCCACTTTTTTCTTTTTTAGACTAAACCACAGGAATAATAGTATGCTTCTACGCTCTTAGAGAGTCATTTCAGACCAAAATGAAAACTGGCTGAACACTAATAGCAGGGCCAGGGAAATTGGAAGCAGAAATCCACTTGTATTAGAGCAAAGAGCGGGAGCTACAGTCTGAAACAAAATGGAGAAATGTTAAAATAATGTGCATTTTGGGTGACTGAGCTTCCAGTCTTCCAGGGGATTAAAAATAATGAAGGTTCTCTGTTTACTTAGGCAGAATGACATTCGTGAAATAACTTTTTATCCCCTCCCCAGACTTCAGGGGAAGATATTTTCCTTCTGTGCACCAAGCATGACCAGTACGTCCCCCCTCTCTGGGGTACTGGTCCTGCCATCAGAACATATTTCACAAAAATATTAACTGGCCAAGAATATCACAAACAGAAACGTGGTGACTGTTTCCTTTGAGAGATAAGAATTTCCTTATGCTCCGTCCATTCAAAAGGTACTCAGCTTCCTAAGGCAATTTGGCAAGCTCCAGAAAAACAAAATGAACCTCAAAAAAGCAATGAGGGGGTGTGGGGAGGAGAGATGGGGGGACGGAAGAGGACAGTGTAGCGACAACCAGGCTATACTTTTCAGTAATTAAAAAAAGTCTGGAAGGATAGATGAGAACAGGAAGGCTTACTTATGCCTTAATAAGGGAACATTAGCGTCCAAAGGGCCAGAGCAGACATGATTTATGTGCAATCTGCATGAACTGATTACTTGTAAAATACTCTGTAGTTCGGCAGATTTAATAGCTGATTTGTAACAGAGGCTGCATATTTAACTGCTAGACAGCAAGCTAACTGGCATCTGCTTGGACAAAGCAGTAGTGGACAGGGGAGGCTCCTAAGTACTGGGGACAAGGTAACCCTGGTGAGCTGAGCACTGTTACCACTAGAACAGAACTGGAAATAACTCAGAGGCTTACCAAGTCACTCACTTGCCTACGACCCTATGCGGGGCTGTGTGTTTAGAGACTTCCTTCCTCAAAAATCCTCCCATTCTTGCTACCCTGTTCGGGAAATTCTAGCATTAGCGATTCGTTCCTAAATGAATCAGAGTCACCCTAACCTCGTCATCTCCCTGGAAACCACATATATCTCCATGGGAAGAGCAACAAAATCAGCTCCTAATGGTAGCCACTAACACTTTAGTATGATTCAGTTTCTTTTAGAGAGGATAGGTGCCCTGAGAGCAGAAAAAAAAAGAGGGTCAAGGTCTCTAGTAGGGCAGAAGGTAAATGGTAAGTGTGATAGTTTTTAAGTGTGACCCCAAAATCCTTTGACACTCCTGCTATCGAGAAGTAAGATCTTTTACCTCCCCTACATCTGGGCTCCATGACTTTCTGACGAACAGAACATGGTGGAATGACACAGTACCCATTTCTGGACTGGACCTTAAGAAACTGGGAGCATCCACTGCCTGACTCTTGGATCCAGCCATCATGCTATGGAAAGCCCAAGGAGCCCCAAAGACAGGTGCAAACCAAGAGCCAGCACCAACTTGCAGGTCATCTTGCCAGTGAGCCAGCTCTCTTGGAAGTCAAGCATCAGCTTAGTCAAGCCATTGACACCATGTGGAGCAGAGACAAGCTGTTTCCATCAAGACCTGCCCAAACTGAAGATTTCTGAGCAAAATACACTGCTGTTGCTATTTTAAGCCTCTCAGTTTTGGGGTGATTTGTCATGAAATAGGTAACTTACACACCAAGTTTGCTCAACTTTGCTCAAGTTTGACCATGGCTGGCTGTCTCCTCCATCAAGCACCAGTTGAGACAGGCCTGCATTTAGGGGCCCTGCTTCAGCCATTCACCCTTGGAAGGGCATCTGGGTTGTTTCCAATTTGGGTTGATTGTGAATGGAGTGGTTATAAACACTCACGTAGAGGTTTTTATGAGGCATACGTTTTCATTTCTCTAGGGTAATACTTAGGAATGGGACTGCAGGGTCATACGGCAAATGCAGGGTCCAGTTAATGAAGACAGATTCCCTTTACACACTCAGGGTGGCCAGATGCTGACCCCACAGGAGGCACGGTGGAAGGTGAGGCCCTCTGAGAGACCAATGGATTAGCCCCTCCACCTCCTGTTTACTCTGCACCATCAACTCACTGAATATGTTTCCCTTTTCATTGTTCTTGTCTGTTTTTGTAAAGGACACATGCTAAAAATCACCTGTGTGTGTGGCACTTTCCCAGTACTTTTCCATAGTCCATCCAACCCCTAAGAGATCTGCCCCTTCAATTGCTACAGTCACTTCACATTGACACCTAATATAAACCATGTAGGTTTATGTGTGAGTGGATTGGTGAATCAGCTTTGATTACTGGACACTTGTTTGGGAGGGTTTTTTTCTTCATTTTATATCTTTCTGTTCCCAGAAGACATCCCTACACCCATATGTATGGGTCTCTCTAGCATCAAGGTACCAAGAAACTCCCTCCAAGAGGTCTTAAAAGGTAGAGAAAAGAGAGGCGGTCTTTCCCCATTCCTATGGTGAGACAGCAGGAAAAGGGCCAAAATATATTTACAGTTCTCTAGCAGAAATTGGCTAAAAGTATTTAGGAACTGGATGCTGACTAGGAAGGAAAATAAGGTCACCACTGGGAGGTTCTGAGACCCAACTACAAGGAGGGAATGTTAGACATTGCAAATGACCAGAAAGCAAACATCCCTCAAATGGTGTCATTCTGAAAAATCAATTCTTTCTGAATCAGACCCAGAATGGGGTGTGTCTTTGGTATATGCTGGTCCAGCTTCATGCAGAAACTGTCAGCTCCATGAGGGAGAGAATTTATGTTCCAAATTCACGCATTTGTTCATTCAATTTGCATTTATCAAGGTCTGCTTTCAGTCAGCCCTCAATTAGGAAATATAAAAAAGGGAAGACCAGGCCTTGCCCTCAAGGAGATGGCAGGTGAAAGGAGGAGAAAGACAATGAACAGATGTACATGGTGCAGTGAGGCTAGACGTCTGGGCAGAGTGCGGGGCCCTCAGAGACAATTGCTGTGATATAAAACAGAGGGCACATCACCATAGACTTGGTTCCAGAAAAAGCTGATCAGCAATTGGGCATGATGTCCTGTGTTGTTTTAAATGTTGAAATTTTTAAAGTATTTCTAATTTGTTTCTGAACCGCTTCCCAAGGTGCCCATAAAACACTGGAAAACCACTTCAAAAAAGATTGCCTCCTTAAAAGATGACGTTTTTCAGCTACAGTTTATAAAAACCTCAGTTTAAAGGTTCATTTTTACTAACATGCATGTATTTAAATAACAGGGGCAATAAATGTAGTTATATTTTCAATACAAATTAGTTTCATTAAGAATGAGCCCTTGTTGACCACACTTGCCACTAATCTGAGGCAGACTGTAAAGCTAATTTTAACAACTGCCAACAGCTCATGACAAGCAACCAGAGACGGCAATTATATTCAAGGATGCTGGATCAGATGGCAAACTCATTTTTTATTTCTATACTCAAATCCCATATTTGAAGACTGGAGTGTGTTTATTACATCATTCAGGCATCCAAAGCAAGAAGTGACAATCCAAATTTAAAAACATTTTTTTTTTTTTTTTTGAGGGCAGTGTCACTGGCCCTCATATGTGGGGCCCGAACCAGGGCCGCTGGCTTCCCAAGCCAGCACTTAACCACCATGCCACTCGGCCGGCCCTAAAAAGATTTTTAATGATAGGAATGTCTCGTTCAACCCAGACATGTACATGAAAACTTCAAAATTCAGTCAGCTATTCAGATGCTGTCAAATCTTGATATCCTACAAACACGACCTAAGACAGAAGCCCAACGATAAGTAAAATTTACCTGTTGAAAGTGCTCCTGATTCGATGCCAAGGAAAAGACCAACTTATATAAAACAGTATTATTGTATGGTGCCAATTTTAAATACCTAGGTGTATAACTGCATATAAAAATCCACATTTGTTTTTTAACTGGCAAGACATATAGACCACGATGTTCACAGAACTTTCCTCTGGGTCATGAGATTATAGGTGACATTCCTTCATGATTTTCTTTATTTTTCAAGTTTTCTTGAAAAGTGTGGTGCGTGCATTATTTTCCTAGTTGCAAACAATAAGGGGTGTCATAGCTAGCCTCCAAGATGGCCCAAGGGCTGACCTGTTCAGCCAGTAGGATATTGCTGAAATGGGGAGTGTGATTGCCAAGGCTAAGTTATAGGAGACATGAGGATTCTACTTTGCTTTCTCTTGGCTCACTCACTCTGGGGGCAGCCAGCTTCCATGTGATGAGGAAGCTTTATTAAACCCGTGGAGAAGTCCTCATGGTGGGGAACCGAAACCTCTACCCAACAGTCAGTTCTAATTCATCACCCGTGTGGAAACATCCTTCAGCCCAGAACAGCCTCCAGCCCAGCCAACATCTCATGAGAGACCCTGAGTCAGAAGCTACGCTGCTTCTGGGTTTCTAACTCACAGAAACCCTGTGACATAACAAATGCTTCTTGTTTTCACCTGCCAAGGTTGGGAGTAATTTGTTACACAGCAAAAGATAAGGAAAACAAGGGGTATTTACGTTATCAAAAGAAAACACTGGCTTACCCTCCCACCCTCACCCCCGCCCCCACGTCTCAGTGGGTGTCTGATCCATACTACCCTTCTGCTCCCCTACGAGTCTCCATCACAGCACAGCTCCGTTTCAGGAGAACCGGCTACTCAAAGCGTGGTCCTCAGACGGCAGCACAAGCTGTCAGAACCTATCAGACATGTGTGACTTAGGCCCCACCCAGCCCTGCAGAATTACAACCTATCTTTTAATGACAAGTGATTCATTAAAGTTTGAATCACAGTCAAGTTTGAGCAACCCTAGACTATGGCCTTGTTTCTCAATCTTGGTTGCACACTGGAATCCTCTGGAGAGTTGTTTTAAAGTCCTGATGCCCAAGTATTTGGGGGTGGGGTCCAAGCATCAGTATTTTTTAAAGTCCCCTACATGATTCTAACTGGCAGATGGAGTGGAGAATCAACACTCTAGTGACAAACCCAGTCTTTTCCCATTCATAACTCTCTCCAATCTCCTAGCACCCAGGCCTCAGCGGGGCCCGCATCTTTCTTAAGCCTCTTGAACCGAGGCTGAGATCCACAGTCTAGAAGAACATGGCCCTGCCGACCCCCTTGGTTCCACACCCCTCCAATTTCTGAGTCTCTCTGTTACTCAAATGCCCCCAAAGAGAACTCAGCATCTTGCACAACAAGCCTGTTCTTCCCCTCCTCATTTCTTGCTTCTATGGGTAGTACCACTGCCCTCATAACATCCAGGCTCAAAAGGTCAGGTATCGGCCTGCTCCTGCAGGCATCCTCACCCCACAACAGGCCAGGTTCCAAGTGCTGGTGGACGCTTTCAATTGTGACACTTCATTCTCTGGGCCGACCCGTCCATTTCAGGGCTTTCAAAAGTCTTTGTCACTCTGGCTTCCGTTGGTTTCTCATCTATCTAATTCCCAGCACCAGCTTTTACCAGATTAATCATTCTGCAGTACCCAAGTGGCTCAAAGAGCATAAGTCGCATCTGCTGTCAGCTTGGAGTCTTTAGCCTCAACCTCACTGCAGCCTCCCTCCTTCCCAGTCCTGTCTCCCACTGTTCCCCTTCAGGTGCCCTGGAGTCAGGTTGGACTGAGCCAGTGCTATCTTTCCTACACACCAAGCACTCTCCAGCCTCCTTTGCTTTACCTCAATCGGGGCCTCCACCTGGCACTCCTTCCCTTCCATCTTGACCCTCTGTCTTAGGGTTCTCCAGAGAAACAGAACGAACAGGATAGAGGTGTGTGTGTGTGTGTGTGTGTGTGTGTGTGTGTGTGTGTGTGTGTGTATAAAGAGAAGGCGCGGCAGAATTGTTTTAAGGAATTGGCTCATGTGACTGTGGGGGCTGACAAGTTGGAAATCTGCAGAGCAAGCCACATAGGCAGGGAAGAGTTGATGTTACAGAATTGAACCCTAAGGCAGTCAGTCTGAAAGCAGAATTCCTTCCTCCCCAGGAGGCCTCAGTCTTTTCTCTTAAGTCCTTCAACTGATTGGATGATACTCCCCCATACTATGGAGGATAATCTACTTTATTCAAAATCTACGAGTACTGGTTTAAATGTTCATCACATCTAAATATAATATTCCACAGCAATACCTACACTGGTGTTGACCAAAAACTGGATACCATCTAGCCTGACCAAGGTGACACATAAAATTAACCATCATACTCTCCTTTACTGAGCACTTAGTACATGCAAGGCACTGTTCGAAATGTTGGGGACACCAAAGTGAAACAAGAGATAAAAATAATAAATAAAACAACAACCCTGCCCTCATGGACCTTACCTGCAGGAGCAGAGAAACAGACAATAGACAAAAAATAGTAAGTGAACTTCAACTTTAAAAGTATATCAAATAAAGAAAATAAGGCAGGGAGGAGGGATAGCAAATATAGGGGAAAGTGGTGCAATTTTTTTTTAAAGGGGTGATCAGGAGGAGCCTCAGCAATGACATTAAGCAAAATCCTGAAGAAGGTGACAGAGGGAGCCATGGGATAAGGGGGATGCTGTAGCAGGAAGGTGGTGGCCAGTACCTGCCCAGAGAAGTGGGGCAGCTGTAGGCAGCATGTGCAGTGAAAGGAGGGGTAAGTAGATTGTGTGGGCCTTGCAGTACGTGATAAAGGACTCTGGCTTTACCCTGAGTAAGGTGGGAGTCCCTGGAGGGTTTCCAGCTGCGGGGAGACGTGATCACTCTGGCCATGACTGACCATGGGAGATGGGGAGACCAGATGATGATGAGGTGTGAGCCTCAAATTCTTTGAAGGTAGAAAATGGGATTTACCGGTGGTTTGAAAATATGGCATGAGAAAAAGAGAGCATCCAAAACACCTCTAAGGTCTGTGACATGAGCACCTGGAAGGCTGCAGCGGCCACCTTCTGAGATGGGCATGACTGGGGGAGAAACAGCTGAGCCAAGGAAAACAGGAGATTGAGATGTGTTAGCCTCCAACCAAGTGGAAGTGTGAGGTGGGCAGCTGGGTAGACCAGTTCAGAATTCAAGGGAGAGCTCTGGAGCTTTTGGTAATGCTTCATCTTCCTATGTGACAACAAACTTCTCCAAGGCAGCAATCATGTCTTTTTCATCCCCTACAGCGGCTATCCCAACACCCTGGCCCAAAAGATGCAAGATAAACACCTACTTAGTCAACATCCGTCTGGAGTAGGAAAGACTCTTATTATCTGGTAAAGGACAGAAAAGGGCCTTTGGAATATTTGTCTGTCACTCTCAAGTTCACCTTGTCAACAGCATAGCACAGGGGTTGGGTGCACAGGCTCTGGAGTCAGATCCCCTGGGTTCAAATCCTAGTGTCTCTAACTTAAGGAAGCCACTTAACCTCAGTTTTCTCAACTATAAAATGGGGATAACTGCAGAATCTACTTGTAAGATAAGGATTAAATACGTTAATATTTAACAGGGGTTAGAAGCGCTCAGGCACATAGAAAAAGCAGTATAAATGTTAACCATGATTAATACTATTACTAGTATTTTTATTCATTATAAAGATTCCGTTAAACCTGTCGATACCCACAGTTACATCACACCAAAAAGGATGCTTATAAGGTGTTGCAGGACATTGGGAAAGTCCCAAAGACCTCTCTAAATTAAAAAGTGTTTAAATGAACAGTTTGATTTCTTTATATTTCTGAAATTTGGTAATACACAATACGGTCACGTTCCATTTACCAGAGTCTATGATGAACCGAATCTCTTCTCATACAACTTCATGGATAACATCTATCACAACAATTTCTCCCCATCTGGAGAATTTAGGAGTTCTTCCATAAAACTTGAATAGCTCCTCAGAAAATATTTCCTCAGTGTGAAAAAGAAAAGTAGGAAGTTTCAACACACACACACACACAGCAGGAGCTGATAATCCTCTGCAGAGAATAAATGCTGACAATCAAGGGGGTCTGCCTATGGAACAAAAAATATGGAACATTTTAGTTGTAAAGCCAAAAAAAAAAAAAAGCTGTCAGTGAAGGGTAGCTGGCTTCCTGGTTGAGAAAAGTGTGGAAACATTCAATGCTGTTTTGTAAAATAGCTGAAGAGTTGGTCAGTACCGAAGCTGAGCAAAACATAGCTGATGTTGACCTTCCACCTCTGGCTGATCCTGGTTCCCCGTTGACACCTGAGGGCTGGTGTGCCCTCTCTGTTGAACCTGATACTGGAATAGTGTTCAGCACGGAAGAGGGGAAAGCCATGGTACCATTCCCCCATTCATGGTCCTGTACCACCAGGACATGGAAGCTGGCAGCATCTCCAGCACTCCCTATACCATAGGGGCAGGCCAGACCAGGAAAACCCCAAAACGAGGCCTTCAAGTACCCCAAATGTTATCTCTTCCATCTCAGTCTTGGCACATCGCCATCACGTGTAGAATACGACCTGATTTTCTAGCTCTTTGGTTCTGGCCCTGCTGAGAGTGATTTTTCTTCCTGAATTCGGCCCAAGTAGGGAGTTCGCTGCACAAATGCATA
Source organism: Aselliscus stoliczkanus (assembly GCA_033961575.1). NCBI lineage: Eukaryota > Metazoa > Chordata > Mammalia > Chiroptera > Hipposideridae > Aselliscus > Aselliscus stoliczkanus. Next base: position 97,153,813 of record CM066735.1, on the reverse strand, counting down.
TTTAAAAGCTGAACTGAATTCTTATTTGGAGAGCAAGGAATTAACAGGGCTCAAGCAGTGGCCATTGCTTGCCTGCTGTACCAATCTTTTCAGAGAAAGCATCTTGGTAAAATATGCAATGATAATAATGAAAGCCCTTTTAAGGGCCCTGGAGAAAAGCAAATTTCAAATTTATGTCAAAAACTGAATGTAAATGAGAGGAAAGACCACACACACACACACACACACACACACACACACACACGCTCACACACACACACAACTTTTAAAAGGTAAACCTAAAAGAAAAATCTGGTTAAATTTATTTTTGTCAGTAAAAAGTAGCTGAAGCCTTAGCCAAGTATGTTGCAAATGCTTAAATTGAAGGGAAAAAGAAAAATGCTTACTATAGAGTAGCACCAGCAGAGAAACTTTCAGGGATGATGAAAATAGTCTATATCTGCACTGTTCAATTCTGTAGCCAATAACCACATGTTAGAGCACTTGAAAGGTGGCTAGTGAAACTGATGAACTGCGTTTTAAATTTTATTTCATTTTAATTCATTTACATTTCAATGTAAATAACCACCTGTAGCTAGTGACTACCGTGTTGGAGAGCTCAGCTACGGACACTCAAACCAAACAGCTGGCAATGTCTTTCATTTCCTACAATAAAATTACAATCATAATCAACCAAGAATATCTTAAATTGTCACCCAAATTAGTACCTCTACATAGGCCCTGGCTGCCCCAAACTCAGCAAGCTTAAAACAAAAAGAAAAAAGGCTAAAGAAAGTGATTTCAGTGTGTTGTTTCTTGCGACTTCGTTCTGCCTATCCAGTTTACATTTCTATACTATGTCTTTGCATATTGGGAAATCTGTGCGTGTAGACGGAATCTGCATTTGAGAAACCAAACATCACAGTCTCTCCCTTTAAAGACTGGGAAACATGAAAACATGAACTTAATGCACGTGACTTAACCTCACTAAGCTTCAGTCTCCTCAAGGCCGACGTACAGATAATAACAGTGCTCGCCTCTCAGGAGGATTACATTCAGAGAATGTAGCAGGTAAAGTGCCTAACAGTGCCTGGCGATGAGGAAGCATTTGGCAAGTGGTAGCTATAATTATTATTTTGTTAATAATGATAGTAAAATCTGTAATAAAATAAGAATGGTGCCACTATAAAGTAAGTTTACAGTTGGCACAGTTTTCTTAGGCCCGAACACTTTGAACCTGTTTCCCGGGCCTCTAAAGATAGGTCTCAGGGCCCTGACATCTCTGTATTCTCTGTCAACCTCCAGAGAGGCCGCCACCCAGTTGGGTACATGAATCACAAGAATCAGCCAACATTGATTGTGCCCCTACTCTGTGGCAGGCACTGGACTAGGCTGTGGATGAGAACAGTCCCCAAACACACTGCAGTGTCTCAAGACTCTATGCCATCTGCAAAGCTTGGTCCCCACTGAAACACTTTGGCTAAATGTAAAACTTTCATCCTAAAGGTCCCTCACAGGCAGGGAGGCTCAATTCCTGTTTCCTGGATCAGCTAAGACCAGGTTCAGCTGCTGGCCCACAGATAAGGACTAAAGTATATGGGGACCTGACGGGGATCAGCCCATTTTCTCAGCCCGGGCAATAAGAGGGGATGTTGACAGGCCATCTTTTCACTGACAGGCCAAATCACTTTAATAGGAAAGCTGTTCTCTGAGCCTTTAAAAAGCCAAATCTGATCTTCCTCACAAAACAAACACAACCCCTTTCAACAGCCAGCTGCCCAAGCCGGTGAAATCCAACGGGACTCTCCACCAAGTTCACATCAACCAGACCTATACGCCAGATATCCCCCAGGGGTTTCTAAACAGAAATTTAGTAGAATTCTGCAGGGCTGGGGGTTATTTTTCTTTATATAGAAAGCACTCAGTCAATCTTCCTTCACAACCAAGTGTACATCCCCCTATGGAATTCCCTTCTCTGAAGATCTCTAAAAATAAAATACTCTTCTGATCATCTGTAATAATTTAAGAGTAAACTCATTTACTGGCAGAGTCAGAGATTTCTCATAGTTCCTCCACCTCTGGAAACATGTTCTAGACTGTCTCAGATGGTCCCAATTTCTGGGTCCCTCTGGCCCCAGAAAAATACACTAGTCAAGCCATGCTCTTAACTTGGAGACAGGAAAGTAGGTTGTGGTATCTGGAATTGCATATTCATATTCCTTGCTTGTGGGCATGGAAAATGGTATAAGCATGTTGGAAAGTCTGTCAGTTTCTTATAAGCTTCAGATACACTTCTTCTATGACCCACCAATTCTACTTTTAGAAAGACAAATATTCATGGCAGCTTTATTCACAATACCCTCCCAAACTGGGAATAAGTCATGTGTCCATCAACAGGGGACTATATAAACAAACGGTGGCACGGACATAAGCTGGAATACACCTCAGCAATAAAAAATTAAATAAAGACCAAATGACTGAACATTCAACTTGGATGAATCTCAAAAACATACTGAGTGAATGAAAATTACACAATACTGTAGAATCCCAGTTAAATGAAGTTCAAGAACAGGCTAAACTAAGCTAGAGTGAGAAATAATCAGAGCAGTGGTTGTCACTGAAAGGGTGGGGGCAAGGACTGACAGTGGGGATGAAGCAACTTTCTGAGGTGATGGTAATATTCTCTCTTGATAGAGACTAGGGTTACACAGGTGTACGCATCTGTCAAAACATTATGCAAATGTTACTCTCAAGATTTGTGCATTTCATTATATGTATATAAATTTTACCTTAAGAAAATCATGAACATATATTGAACTCGAAATAATGTGTACTGAAATGTTTACATTATTTTAATGTAATTTAAAGTATCTTATGTAATTTAAAGTAAATTATCAATGGCTGTATCAATGTCTGTATCAATGTCTGTAATTTACTTTAAATTGCATAAGATAATAAATCAGACTGATGAATGGACAGAGGAATGAATAGATGGGGAGATGTGTATATAATAAAGCCAATATAGCAAAATTACAGGCTCAAGGTGTGGGTAGATGGGCAGTCACTGTTGTTGCTACTTTTCTATATTTGCTAAAATGAGATGCAGGGGAAAGAGTCACAGTGCCCTCTCCTTAGCCCACCAAGTTAGAAATTCGGCAAGGCACCCATGCCCACCAAGCCATGGGCCCACACCGCGTCAGTTCTGCTGAAAAGTGAAGATTGCAAGAACACGAGTAGCTTTACAGGAACTCACATCACTCATGCCAAAGATTTTCTGCCTGTTTCCCTACAGACAAAGCATTACTTGAATGTAAGCCAAAAATTCCTGCTCAAGAGGGGAAAAAAGAACACACTGACTTGTATTCCCAATTTGTTCTCTTTCAATTCCTGCACCATATATATCTATTAACTAACTGCACAACACTCCACTTCCATTTGCCCCATGTCCATGCAGTCAAAAGACAAACAAAGAAAAAACAATGCAATGTCTTGTTACACAAATACAGCCAGAGGATGACTGATGTCCCAGCTCTCAGGCCAGAAACCCCACTGAAGGCAAAAGAGGATGCAGAGCTCCCTCTGAGGTTAAAGTGATTTCACTGAGGTTAGCACACACATGCACCAAGATCCCCAAACAGCTTGTTGCTTAATCCCACTGTGGGATTTGGTGACATCTGGGGTCACTTGAACTTGGTAGGGAATTCAGCTGTTCAGAGGTACAAATTAGGAACCCGGTGGCTAGGGCCACGTGGGGTTCATAGCGCGTCCTCCCCGAAGGCCCAAAGGTTGCTCACATTACGCCTGCCTTCCTTCCTGGCAGGGCCTCACTTATCCTGAGATGACACACGATGGCAGGGGCTGGAAGACGCCTAGCCTGACTGCAGCCCAGCATCTGAAAACAGCTGTACCAATTACAAGAAGGGTCTGTTGCTGGAAACCAGGGCAACCACTCAAATACAGGGATTTGTGCCAGACTTTTTTTTTTTTAAAAAATTTTTGTTTGTTTTTAAGCACCCTAACAAACTCACTGACACCACCCAGCGTCCCTGGGGACTGCCGACTACCACAGAGGGCAGCCCAGCGTGTGCAACAGGGAGGCATCAGGGAGCACGCCTGGGTCCAGCACCTTGGCCTCCACGCGGTTCTTACTGCCAAAGACGGCGATACCTTAGGTGAAGGGCAAGAGCCCTGGCCGGGGAGGGGGGTGTGGTTGCCAGACAACTGGATTTCTTGAAATATACCACCTCATCCTGACCCAGACCCCCCCTGACGTCCACTAAGCCTAAGAAAGTGGGTTAGGACGAGGGGAAAAAGAAAAAAAAAAAAAACCCTTACAGAAAGGAGATGCCTGTTTTCAGTTCTGAGGACTCCCTGCGCCCCGAATCTCTAGACTCCAGTGGCTGCGGCACTTCCTCTGAACGTGCGGCACGTCTGCTCCCACCCATCCAGCACCTCTGCCCTGGGAACAAACGCACCTCCCACGGCGCACGCAGTAGGGCAGCCGGAGCCGCCTCTACCCCACCCTCACGCCCTCCAAAACCGGATTCCGTAGCCAGCTCCCTCCTGATCTTTGCGGAGGACCCCTTGCAGCCGTGTCCTAGACCCACCTGTAGCTTGGAAGCTTCCCTTCTGTTTCCTCCCTAGGCACCCCCGAGCCTGCAAAGCCCACAACCCCCAACAGACTGCTCTGGGGTGCCTCTCCCCACAACGCGCCAGGGATGATTCCCCCCCCCCGAAAAAAAAAAGTTGGCCCAAGACGGCTGTGACCTATGGATCCGGCCCAACCCCATCCAAATCCGAGAGGAAGGTGCGGGGGGCGTGAGGGTGGGAGGAGGGGCCCTCTGGCAACCCCGGCGCCTGGAAAGCACACCCCAGCTCCCGCAACCCGCAGGGAGCCTCCACGCGGGGCTCCCCGTGTTCGCCGGGGTCCGGGTCCGCTGGGCCAAATGGAGGGGCTTGTGGCCGCATACACCCCAAGTCCCGCCGCGTGCCCACCTACCGTTCGGGACTAGCTGAGAAGGCGCGGGTGCGGGGCTCCCTGAGACAGTGTGTTCGGTCCCGGGAGGAAAGTTTGTACCATGCAGAGGCGGCAGCCCCGGAAAAGCGTGGGCGCCAGCGGGTGGGGGCGGGGAGCGGCGGCTCGGCGTGCTGGTGTGTCTGTCCCTCCCGCGATCCGTGCGTCTGTCCCTCCGCGGAGCCCGCGGCCGCCGCGCTCCCGCTCGCTGCGCCCTGCGCCCGGCGCGCTCCGGCTTCAGTCCCGACGCGCCCCCGCCGCCGCCGCGCGTCCGCCGGCTACACTTCCTCTTCCTCTGAACTCATGTGCAAAATATGCTGCTCTGCATCTTCGGGGGAAGCCGCGCGGTCCCTGACAGCCGCCGCGGGAGCAGCGGGCCCGCCCCACGCGGCCGCCTCCACGCGGCCGGCAACCTGCGTGCCGCGCACACTTGCACCCCGTCAGCGACCCTCGCTGCTGCTCCTCCCCGCAGAGATCCAGAGCTCGCGCACCCACCTTCTCGCCTCCTCCTAGCCAAGGCTGTATGCGTCAAGAGCGCGCGTGTGGGTACTGGGATCCCTCAAATTTTGAGCTGGGATGCTGGAAGGCGACTGCCCTAAAGGTGCTGAGGCTATGCGATGGGAAAAGCATTCAAAGAGGACCGTTCCTCCTTCCCATTCCACAGGTGGGCCCATCGCCTAGCGTCACAGGTGCTGCCTAAGTTATTTCTCGGGAGTTAGTGCCCTGGGAGAGAGAGAAGGCCACCGTTTCCTTGGCACACCCTATTCCACCTCCTTAGGGTGTCCGGGAGGTTTGAGCAGATCTGGTGAACCATCTTACCCTGCAACTTTAGGCTTCCCAAGAAGAAAATTATATAAATAATGCGCCAGGCCTGGGCTGCTGCAATACAGTGAAGATGTGAGGCAGTGAGCGCATTATGAAAGATTTTCTTCTTGGAACTATTTAAACAAAGCAAAATTATGGCGTAGGGGTTAAGAGCTGATACCCTAGAGCCATACAGTCAGGGTTAACCTCCTGGCCTCCCTGTGTGACTTGGGTAAGTGACTTAAATGGGCTTGCTTTCTTATTTGTCAAATAGCACTTCCTCGTGGGGTTTGTATGTAAGTGTTTAGGAAGCACTCTGTAACTTAGCTATTATCATTGTTATTATTAATATTATAAGGGGACTGGAACAGAGAGCTGACATAATCTAATTATCTACCTTTTCTGGTTGGGCAAGGAGGGGGGGCCTCAGGCATTGGGGTCCACAGGGTAGAGAGTTGGATTCAGCCCCAACAGAGTTATAATGAGGTCTTCTGGTATTAATAAGACCTCCCCAGGGGGTAAGAAAATGCTATTTTGTTTTCAGGAATTCTTGTTACCGCAGCTTCTCAAAGGTTTTCTCCCTTTTCTATATCCATCCCAGTTGTTTTCCTTCCCCCTCCACCCCCCCCCCAGGGTTTTTGTTTTTTGCCCCTTTACCTTGCTACCCCATCCACTGCTGACCTCACCATCACTACCTCCAGGCTCCCTCACTCTCTGCCCTCCCTTGGCTTGCCATGTAGGAGAAAATAAGACCAGGTAGGTGATGGCCTAACTTCAGATTCAAACCAATAGTGTGTGGGGACATGTGTCCAGTGGCACCCTGGATGGTTTTGAACACCCACCTATGAGGCCAAAAGGAGGGATCTTTTTGTTATTTCTCTGTCAGAAGCCTCCAGGTGTTGTAAGGCAGGGCCCATTGGAAATCTTTCTGATCCTTTCATGGCCACTATATTGGAGGAAAAAAGTAACATTTACAGACGTTAACCAGTAGTTCAAAAGTAAACGCAGGATATTTTTTTAAAAGATAAAGAGAAAAGGAGGTAATGCAGCGTAAGTTGGTTGTGGTTGGTGGAAGAGGTTGATTTCCTTGAAGCAAATCATTGCTTTTTCATTTTTGTTTACTTATCTATTTTTTATTAAAGTTTATTGGGGTGAAGTTACATAGGTATCAAGTGTACAATTCTATGATACATCATCTGTATATCACATTGTGTGTTCATCAACCAGAGTCAATTCTCCTTTCCACTCTATAAAATTTTTGCACATTTTTTTTTTTAACACCAGGTCCTTGGGGTAAATAAGTCATTCTGATTGTTTTCATTTTCCTCCTTTCAACATTTCCCTGAGTATTAACGGTCTGTAAATGTCTTAAATGTCTTGTTTCCCCTGCTTGGATCTGCATTTTTTTAGGGATTTCTACAACTCTCGACCTTTCCCTCTAGATATTCTGACACTTCCTACTGGGTACATAGTAGGTGTTCAATAAACATTTACAAAATGAATAGATGTGTCATTAGCATTGTGCTTTTAGGCTCTGTGTAACCTACATTGAACAATTATCTGACGTATTCTGATTTTCTTTCACCTGGCATATCCAAGGAGGAGCCAATGTTACGTTCATTTGTGTTGTGCAGCAGTCAACCTTGATTTTCCACTTGGCTGTCATGAACTGGCCAGCAAGGGAATAGACCCTGGGCAGCTGAGCCTCACCTCTGACTGACCTCGTCTACCCAGCATCAACCCCAAAGATGCTAGAACTGTATCCTGGTGGGTTACCTTGGCAACCTCACAATGTCATCTGTTAGAATGTCCTAGGGCGGCAGCTTTTAATTCTATCACAGCGGTCTCATCGGGGGTCATGTAATAGTGCTGTTTTTCCTCTGCTCACACTTCCTCCCACTATGATTTAACACTAAGTACTCATGGAGGGAGACGAACACGGGCAAAACCAAGTTATTACAGCACGACAGGTCACAGATGGCCCCAGAACTGGGATACCCAGTGTTCACAGTCAATAAAATGCAGGCCCCGAGTTAATGGGGAAGCTGGTTCTCCTCACCACTCCCCTCCTTTCCACTGGGGGTGGGGGTGGAGGGTGATGGAGGAAAGGAGAGGAGTTAAGCCAGCCTAGGCAAGCGAAAGAAGCAGGCATGGCCAGACTGCACAATTCGTGTAAAAGCTCAGTTAAAGGAGCCCCCTGCTAGAACAATTCTCTCTCTTGGCCACAGCAACATCATCCCACTTTAGAGATGATTAAGGCCATGGGTACCAGCCGCCAAAACAATTTTGCTGCATCCCAGCTACACAGAGGCTTGGAGAGAAGGAGCGTCCCAGCTAACCTTCTATTCTGCCCACCTTCTTCCCACCCCCAATCCTCACCCTGCAATTTCACCACTCTCAGCCCTCCCCTCCTAACTTAGCTCAAAATAACTCAGTCCCATGTTACTTTGTAGAGGGTATTCTGCAGAAAATGGTCCCATCCAAAGTTTTGGAACCTGAAGAGCTATTGTCCTAATTATTTTGGGGGACCACGATACCCATATCTTACACATGGCAGCTGAACAGCAACATTTCAGGGCTGATGGAAGAGATAAGTAAACTCATATATTCCCCAGAGGTACAAGAATTATTCATCTTTATCATCACAGTTAATATTTTAAGTGGGTTTCCAGCCACAGTGAGATCACAGTTTGGCCAGCTGCTCCATATGAAATGGCTGCAGGGAACTGGCCGCATGTAGGATGGCACCCATTGCTATAAGCAGGCATGGTGGCAGAGGCCAGAGTATTGTGCCCCAGAGCCACTGGTTTGGGGGGAGTCCCTGCCCTCTGTTCATTGTAACAGGCACATCCTGCACCGATACGCCGGGGGGAAGGACTATAGTGCCCTGGTCACAGCAGAGCAGGGCACACCTGTGCTGGTGTCCCAGCATTCCCTGTACCACCCTCAGCAGTATGGGATTGTAAATTGGGGTCAGAGCAAGGAGTTGTTAGGATATTTTATATGTATTCAGTAATTGGCAAAGACCAGGGACTTTTGTCCAAAGTGTAGTCAAACCAATACTTTGCAATTCTCATCCACAGGCATCACCAATTTGAGGAAATGTTGGATGATTGCCAAGTGTTCCATTCATCCCATTACCTCCCCCCACCCCAAAATATTGTTACTCTGCTCCTGAATCTGCTGCTCATTTTACCTCTGAATTCCTGGTGTGACAAATGGGCAGTTCAGGGGAGCAGGGGCCCCCCTGTGGCTGAGATAGAATTTGCTCTGTGGAGCCAAGAGCCAGGAGAGACTGAATGTCAGGAATGTGAAGCACACTGCTATTGGCAGGCTTGTTTTCTTTATGCAACATACGGACCCCCTGTCTTTACCAAAAGCCATCCACATCCATACCCCTTCCCTGGAACATTGTCTATTTACTTGCATTTGTGAACAAACTTTATTACCAGAGATAGGAAATTATATATATGAGTGAATATATAGGAACCCTATATATTCCACAGATGTCAAATAAAGGAGATTGTAGAAATAAACCATTAAATAAGTGGTGGGATAATATTTTGATACATTAATTGATATAATTTCCCTTCTACCACTGCTACTTCTTTCCCCACTGTATTTCTTATTACACTCTACCAACCCTCTTCCCATCATTTTAGACAGCCAGAGAAGACATAGTTTGTGACATGGAAGAACTACCATGACAATACCAGGGAAAAAAAGTCATGTTCTTGGCTTTGGGGTTTCAAAAGTCAAGGTCTAAATATAAAATGAAAAAAAGATATAAAAAAATATGAAATCAAGTAGAACCATTGTCCTGTATCATATCTCTTTTCCTTCCGCTACCCACTCACTGTCCCATACACACATACCTTCCAAGAATAGATCAAAGTTGCCAGCCTGGAGCAAGGACAAGGAGAGACAGAGGGCTTATGTCAATAGGAAACAATTGGTAGGACTGGCCAGAGTCAGAATTGAGAAACCCACCTTTACCTTTCTCCACTCAAGTAAGCATCATCCATCCATAACCCTTGCAAACTCCGTGGACGACTAGACAACAGCTTTTGGAACTTGTCCAGCAGAAATACTACAGATCTTCAGTAGAGGAAGGAAAAATGCTGTTCATCCTTCCCACTAACATTTGGCAATGAACTCCCCTCAGCAGCAGCCAGAGCACAACCTGTAGATCATTTGGAAAGACAAAGTCCTGTTCCTTGAGTTTAACCCTCATTTAATAGCTCAGGATGCTGGTAAGCCCTTGAGATGGAGAGTAGAGCTCTGGAACCCTGAGGGACAGTGAAAAGATCCAAGAGTACGAAAGACGTTCCTACCTATTTCCCATCAGACCTGCACTCAGTTGGGCTCGATGGACCAGCTCAGGATTTCCCTTACAAGGCAGGGCTGTGGCAATTATCAGTGCTGTTCCCTAAGTAAAACCTTGGGTTGCGACTAACTTGGTTTGCGAGTGTTCCATTAAACAAGCAAACATTTCTAATACATTTTAACTTGGTAAATGAGCGATGTCTTGCAATACAAGTAGTTTGTTTCTGGAGCGAATTATGCTCGCAAACCAAGGTATTACTGTAGTTCCAATCCTCTCCTTCTGGTCCCATGGTGGAATTGCTCTTCTTGGCTCCTTATGGTTGGGAGAGGCTATATGACTAGTTCTAGCCAATGACTTGTAAGCAGAAGGGATGTATATCACTTCCACAACAATTACTTGTTAGGACGAGGCCCCCCAGAGCACTCTTCCCTCTAGCAAGGCCACCGGCAACAGTATATATGGTGGCTGCTCATCTGCTAGGTCCGTGAATGATTGTGAGAAGCTGAGCTCTCCATCTAACCTGTAAGGATTATGGAACATTAATAAGAAATGACTTGTTTGTAAGCCACTGAAACTACAAGTTGTTTTTGCAGCATAACCTAACCTATCCTGATTGATATCACCTATTAGAATCAATCAAATGTCCTGGAAGGCATGATGAACGTATGTGGGAGCTGTGTACAAAGGAGGCATCCAATTAATGGAGCATTTCCCACATTAACCTGGAATCCTAGTAATTCTCCAGCTAGAATAGTCCACGATCAAAAAGCAGTAAAAGCTATTATTTACTCACTCAAAGTATTTATTGAGAACCTACTATGTACTAACACCTAGAAATAGGGATACAGCAAGGAAGGAATAGGCATTTTTCCTATTCTCAGAAAAATTTCAGTCTAGCAAGATTCAATAGTTATCTAATGATCAAAAATGAAACTAGGGCCTAGAGAAATTAAGAGATTTGCTCAAGGTGATAGATACAGTTGACAAATGGTGAACGGTGAGCTTTTTTACTCCAAATTTTGTGCTTTCTTCACTATCCAAGGCACTTTAAAATAACAGAATCAGGATCACTTCACATTTCCTCAAAAGAGTAGGTGGAATTGAATTCTAGAATGCTTTATGCCTCCCACCTTAATGTTTGCTGATACCTGAAATTTCTTTAATAAGCACAACTTTGCATTCCATAATTAGTACCTAGCAGAGGGCCTGACAAATAATAGGCACTCTCTAAATGGTTTTTTAATGAGTAAAGCATGCTTGAATGAATAAATAAATGAAATAAGAAGGCTTAAAGACTTGCAACTATTGATTTAAATACCAGATAAACTCAATGTCTTTCATATTAAACCACAACAAAATAATCACTCAATATAGATGTTATGTCTGATATGCAGGAATAACTTTTTTGAAATATTAATTGATGCTCTTTCCAAACCCAATATTTCCTGTTATCTCCCCCTCCCCCATTTTTTCTGATCAGTTATCCAGCTCAACGATTTGGCATCTATAGCTCAAGGAATGGTTGTTTCAGCAGAAAAATGAAGAAAAGTCTCAGAGATCTTGAAAGCTTGGACTTTTGAGTTCCAAATGTCCAATGGGACTCAATATTTAGAAAAAAAATTAAGAAGGCAGAAAAAGAAATGTCCCCATCTTCTCAGAGTGCGTAACATAACTTCAGACTGCAGGAAGGGAGAAAAGTATGAAGAGAAGCAGGAGTGAGTGAGCACTGTGAGTCCCTGAAAAAGAGAGGCACAATATCCTGTCCCTACAGTTTAATCAAAAGGAAAGGCAGAAAATTCCACTCTAGCATGATAAAGTAGCTTGTATTGATAAGTTCCAGACAAAATCCAAAAAACAACTCTCTGAAGACAGCGGTAAGCAACTAAAAATAGGCAGAAACTCGAAGGGAGTGGACAATTGCAAACTGGAACCATCCATGGGTGGATTTCTCTTTTTTTTTTAAAGATTTTATTGGGGAATTGGCGGGGAGGGTGAACAGGGTTGGGGAATCGGGGAAGGGGAACAGACAAGTTGCTGTCCTTTTGTTCTTCAGTCTAGTTGTGGAGGACATTGTTTCACTGGCCCATGTTGGTATAGTCATTGTGCTCTTCCTGGGTGAGGCATATCGGTTGCCGGCCTCTGGATGGTCGCTCACAGCGGCTCTTGGCAGCTCACTCAGGCTGCTGTCTGCTCATGCTGGCTGCCGGGCACTCACTGTAGCTTATGGCAGCCTACTGCAGCAGGGGCTGCAGCTATGCTGTCACCGGGGACTCACAGCAGCCCAGCTCCAGGTTGAGCTGTTGTTCACCATCTTAGCTGTAGAGGGCAGTGTCAGTGGCCCTCATATGTGGGATCCGAACTCAGAGCTGGTGTCCCAAGCCAGCTCCTAACCAACGCGCCACTCAGCCTGCCCAGATTCCCCATTTTGTTATGACTTTTTAACTGAGGGTAGGTCCCAGTTAGTACCCTACAGGGCAGCCAAAACTATAAGAGGACAGGGTTCAGAGTGACCATGGCAGCTGGACAGTGAGGGAATAGAGACAGAAATGAGACAGCTACAGATAAGGAACACCAAACTGTGTATTAACTTTGCTCTAACCTATAGCGGATCGCTGAAATAGACTCCAACCTATACCCACTGTAAAGGAGATAGAGTTGGAATTTTGGTTCAGCAAAGTTAACTGCCTGCTCACATTTTTTAAAAATCAATGTTCTTGAGAGTAACTTAGCAGAATCCAGAATCTTGATAATATATCATTGACAAAGGTCCACAGTACAATCCAAAATTACTAAACATTAAAGAAGGAAAGGAAAATATAACCTGTATCCAAGAGAAAAATTAATCAGTGGAGACCAACCTCAAGATAAGCCAGGTGTTGAAATAGGATTAGTATGTAAAAGTGGCTATTATAACTATACTCAAGAATATAAAGGAAATATGTTTTTAATGATGAAACAGATAGGAAATCTCAGCAGAAATAGAAACTGTAAAAAAAAAAAAGAATCAAATGGGAAATCTAAACTGAATATCTGAAAGAAAATGAATAATAATAGTGGGTGGTATAATAGAAACTTGGGATGTATTTGGGAGAACCCCCAAACAGAAGGGACTCTTGGCTCCTTCCCCAAGTAGAGCTCAGGGTGGTACACAGCATGGAATGTTTAGGCAGATAGGTCTAAGAAACCTCCAGATTCCCTGAACCATATCATACTGTGGAATAAATGACTCCTGAGCACCTGAGGGAAGCACAGAAGTGATAAAGGACTGTAAATAGCCCCACAAAGATTCCGGTAGTCAGTGAAGGCACAAAAAGCAGCAAAAATATTCTCATGTACTGCAAGAAGCAAGAGAGTTAGCTGAGAGACCTGGACCAACAGTAGCCTTGTGACATCTTTGGGATAATGGAGCAGAGCGCAGTATGAAACAATAGGCAACCAGACAACGTGAAGACATCCCCATAGATGCCATCCTGGATGTTGATGAGTGCTAAATCTTGCTCATGCTCTGGTGTAACGTGAGCTCCCCCCCCACCCCCGAGCTTATACACAGCTCTAGGGTACCAGTGGCCAATCCTGAGATTGACTGGAAATAAATTTCTGCCACCTTTGCTCCCCTGTGAAATGTTATAGAAACATACGGTAAACTTTATTCTTGGCACATAGAGTACCTACCATGCTACTATGAGAGAAATGTATGTGATATGAGAGGGGAGATTAGACAATTAAAGATTGACACTGATGATTAGCAAACAAACATAAGGGCCTCCTCCCACTCCTCTCGATGCTAGACAGAAGGAAACTCTTCGCAGTTAAGAATTATTTCCTCTTAACTGTTAGTGTATGGTTCAGGCTCTATGGTGCAAGTGCAACTACTCAAGATATCTGCTTTATAAAAAAATCTTTCCAAATATAATTTTGTATAAAGGGATTTCCTTCCAAGAGGTTTTGTTAACTGATATTCAATTGTATTGCTTGCTATGTAGCCATTTAATCCACTCCAACTTCCCTAATTACATGATGATTCTGATCTAGTCATTTCTCTATTTCCCAGAATGCCCTGCCTTCTAAAATAATAGATGAATTAATGAAAAAACAGGTGAATATCATTTATCTTAGTCTGTTCAGGCTGCTATAACTAAATATCATAGATTGGGTAGCTTAAAAACAACAAACATTTATTTCCTACAGTTCTGGAAGCTGAGAAGTCCAAGCTCATAACCCTCACCCCCAGATTCGGTGTCTAGATAATCATCCTTTTTGATATAACCTAACATGGTGGAAAAGACATGGGATCTCTCTGAGGACTCTTTTATAAGGGCTCTACCTGCCTGACCTAATCTCCTCCCAAAGATCTTACCTCCTAATACCATCATCTTGGGGGTTAGGATTTTAACATATGAATTTTGAGGGCGACACACACATTCCGACCATAGCATCATTCATATCAGGAGCTAATATTTACATATTGGATTAATTATGTTTCTTGCAAAGCTCACTCTTTTCTTCTTCTTGACTCATTTTGTTCTACCATCCCTTTTTGAAATGCATTTAGAGGGTTTAAATATCAGTGGCTACAGCCCTACTTTCTCTCTCCCATTGTCAGTCATTTCTCTATTCAGGCGAAATGGGGATTTTGGTATAGAGCTCTCTGTCAATCACTGCTGAGGCCTTTTCTCTCAGCCCTAGAGTTTCTAGGCCCCAGTATCAAGAGTCAGACTGACAGCCTTGGCAGTCGGGAGAAAGAGCATTAGGCGCTTTTTAACAGACCTAAATTCTGGTTTTGGCATCCAGCCTCAGCTAAGAAACAGCTGGATGGCAATAGGCCAGACTCAAACATCTGCCTTTTCCAGGCATTAGCATTGAGCATCTTGGCTAATGTTGTTATTAAGGAATTACCAATATTGGACCACTTCTAGAAAAGATAACTAATTAAGTCATGCAGGACAGGACCTTGGTGGTCAAAACATAACAAAGCAAGGGCTTATTCTCATATCTCCTTTCACCTCAAGGTTATTATCTGACTATGTTAAGGAGGAAAACTCTGATTCCAAAGCCACCTCTCCTCCTTTGTCTTTTCTCTAATCACAGTTAGAGGCTATAACCGAATCAATAAGTAGACTTCATTTAAAAGAATTGAGAGAATGCCAGCCAGGTTTCTTGTTGCACACCAGAGAGATGAGCTCTGGTTACCTTAAGGTGTAAAGCATAGTATCAAAAGGGTAGTTCACAGAATCCTGGGAACACTGAAGAACCAGGCTTGAGCCATGTAGCTAATTGTATTTTGCAGAGATGTCCTGCAATGCTATCTCCTAACCCATATGGTCTTCCAGAAACTTACCATTCTCCCATCAAAAGGTGGAGTCTAATTTCCCTCTCCTTAATCCGAGAAGTTTATGGCACACTTGTAACTAATAGAATGTGGCATAGTAAAGCCATGTGACTTCTGTAGCTAGAAGGTAACACAGCACCCACTTAGATAGCTGCAGTTCACTCATGACACATTCAGCTACCATGCAAGCAGGCCAACTGCTTTGAGGCAGCCACGGTTTGAGGAAGCCCAAACTAGTCCACACAGATGCCACACAGAAGAGAACTGATACCATATGAAGAGAGAAAGGGATGCCCAGCCAACCCCAGGCCACTCGAGCCCCTCACCAACTTAAACGGCATGAAAGGCCCAAGCCAGAACCACCCAGCCTCGCCTTCCTAAAACTCCGACCCACAAAAATCATGAGAAAAAAACAACACTGTGGTTGTTGTCTTAAGTCACTGAGTTTTAGGGTTACTTGTTATTCAGCAATAGCCAACCAGAGCAGTGAGGGGGAAAGGAATGGAAGAAAAGTATCAGAAACAGTTTGTTCAGGCAGGGTCCTCTCACCAGCTTGATTTCCTCCACCTCCCTAAGACTTCATGCTGCTGAGTTCCTGGTTCTGCAGAGATACATAGAAAAATGAGCAATGAATATAAACCTTAAAATTTCAGTAGAACGCAGATTGTTTTCTTAAGCATAAAGTTAATAACCTGAAGGAAAAATCCCCCCAAAAGTCCCTTTATCTTCCTCCTGCTTTTACTTGTCTCTACTACAAAACAAAACTATACCAAAGGTATTGGGTGGTGTTTTGTTTGAGTGGGCACCTGTTTTGTGGCTACATTTTTTTTTAATGGGACAATATTTTTTAGATGCTCATTTTCATGTTTTAAAATTTGTGGTTGAAATATGCAAGTAAAATGCCTCTAAGCCCTTTAAAACTCTCTCTCTCTCTCTCTCTCTCTCTCTCTCTCTCTCTCTCTCTCTTTCTCTCTCTCTCTCGCATATTAAGACTCATCAATCCTCAAATCATTTGGAGAGAGAGCCCTTTGGCCCACAGGGATCAATGACAAATTGTATCCCTGCTACTTTTTGAGAACTACTAGCTTACCTCATCTTCAAGTTCCTATTTCTGGTTCTTATTATGACACTCAGAAGAAACTTTCATTAGCATTTTTACTTAAACAAAACCAAGATACAGATACAATTAACAGCTACTTCATGGGTTTCAAAGCCTGACATCTGGGAATTTCCCAAAAAGCATTACTAACATTACAAGTAAAATGTGTTCAGAGGGGAAAATACAAGCCTTGGCTCATTTGCTTGACCACACAGCAAGTAGAGCACCATCTATTCCTGATACAGAAACCCTTCTGGGTCTTGGTGGAAAGACAATGATAACCCACAAATGGTGGTGTTGCCCCATTTCCAAATGGTAGAAATCTGGAAAGCCCCAGCTTTTCCAAGTGTGTTTGCCATCAGGACTACCGGCAGATATTGGATATTGCTTGTCTGGGCTGCCAGACAGGAACAGGGAAGGTCAGGCCATAATACACATTTGGATAAAAGCGAAGGATTGATGTCTTAGGTCGTCTTCCAGATTCCATCTCTGAGCAACAAATCACTCCAAAACATACTGGCTTAAAACAATCCTGACAACCATTTTTTTACTCTCACATGCATCAGGAATTCAGAAAGGATTTGGCTGGGTCGATCTGCCTCAGGGGCTCTCATGAAGCAACAGTAACTCTCTCTCTCTCTCTCTCTCTCTCTCTCTCTCTCTCTCTCTCTCTCTCTCTCTCTTTCTCTCTCTCTCTCCCTCTCCCTCTCCTAAAGGTCTCTTAAAGTGGCCTCTC
This sequence comes from Aselliscus stoliczkanus, assembly GCA_033961575.1. Taxonomy (NCBI): domain Eukaryota; kingdom Metazoa; phylum Chordata; class Mammalia; order Chiroptera; family Hipposideridae; genus Aselliscus; species Aselliscus stoliczkanus. The sequence continues at coordinate 97,136,525 of CM066735.1, read as the reverse complement.
CTCATGGGCTACTGAAGGACTCACACGAAGCCTGAAGGTTTCCAGAGCAAGCATTCCCATAAGCAAGGCAGAAGCTCTACTGCCTTTTATGACCCATCTTCAGTCACATAGAGTCTCTTTCACCATATTCTGTCAAAACAGTCCCACATCAACCCAGATTCAAGGGGAGGGAAATAGACACCCCTCTCAATGAGGGAAGTCCTACTGTAAGAAGAGCATAGAGACTGAGAGACATTGTGGCTGCCATCTTTGGAAATTACAACTTGCCATAGGTCAGGGTCCCTAGAAGCAGAGCCTGAAATAGGGATTTTTGTCTAAGTTATTTATTAAGGAATATGAAAGGAGAAGAAGCTCAGCAAGGATGTGGTTTCACGTGAAGTCTGGCCTCAATCCCAGCCGAGGGGTTGAAACTCCCAGATACCTCATAGAGACACAACTCCAGTCTCCCAGGGGCATTTCTCAGGCAAGGATCACCCTGTGAGCCTTCAGCAGCAGCCAGTGAAAGAACCACTGGGGATCTGGGTGGGTCGCAAGGGCCTCTGCTACAAGAGGGATATGAGGGCTTATCCAAGGACTAATTTCTATAGGGACCAGTAGGTGAAGACCTGAGTTTCAGGAAGCTCAAGTAGGTCAGTCCTTAAGATGGGAGATGTTGCAGGGTTGAGTGAGAGGTATGGTCATGGCACATCTAAGGTGTCTAATGCAAACAGGATTTGGGGACCCAAGCAGGACAGGAAATCCACTTCATTTGGCTTAACGAAAAAAAAAAGGAAATTATTGGATCATGAAATAAGTAAGTCAATAGAAAACGCTGATCCAGGTTGGATCCAGGGCTCAAACAGTATCTTTAAGATCTGACTTTCTTTCTCTATCAGCCCTTCTTGCCTTTTTGTGGGCTTTATTATTAGGAGGCTTGTCCCTTTTCATGGCAGAAGACTTCCAGTAATGCCAGGCTCATATCCTTTCCTCTCAGCAACCCCTGTGAGGAAAGAGCTTTTCTTTCCCAATCATTCTTACACGATTCACATCACTGAGTGTCATTTACTTTGAATAGCCTGACTTGGTCACGTGGACATCTCTGAACCAATCACTGTATCCAAGGTGATGTGATGCTCTGATTGGCCAGGCCTGAGTCACACAGTCACATGTGCATCCTTAGAGATGAAGATGGAGTCAATTCCACTAGAGCCACAAGGACTCAGAGTAAAGGAGGGGCAGGTAAATTAGAGAACAGTTACTGGAAAAGAAGACAGGAAAAATACCCTTAGCAAAGAAACTTAAGGACCATGTAGGGAATCCAGTCACCAGTGAACTAGGACAGCAAGCCCAAATGAACATAGCAGGAGACTACTATTCAGTGTCAGGTGTCCCTGAGCCAAAGTTGCACCCATTTCCTCTGCCCAGGGACAATCTTGATTCCAGAATTTGGAGCCAGAGTCACGCACATGAAGACTTAATTACCCAGGAGAGGCGGTGTGGCTCCAGCTTTAGGGCTGCAGGGATTTGGGAGCAGGAGACCAAAAAGTTGTCACAATTTTATTCTCCAGCTAGACCAGAGATTTTAGTGACCACACAAGTTTTAAAAAACTCCAACTGTAGATTTTGTTTTGTCAAATCTCACATAAATATTAGATATTTGAAAAAAATAATATTTATGAATAAATTCAAAGAAATTAATGTTATATTACTTAACCAGAAAAAAACAAGTTTTCTCTCTCTCTCTCTCTCTCTCTCTCTCTCTCTCTCTCACACACACACACACACACACACACACCACACACACCACACACACACACACACACACACACACACACACCACAGACATGGAAGAGTATTTTAATTAAGTCATCTTCCCTATTTAAAAAGATGGTAACTAGCCATTTTGAGCTCTACTGAGGATGAAATAAAAAGCAAATGGGCTTAATTACAGCATTGGGGAATTAACATGAGAAGGAGTTCTTTGTTAAACATTGTCCTAAATTTTAAGCTCTATTTAATTGTAAGCTTCCTCTGGGTAAAAGAACTGTGTCTTTTTTATCTTCCCCAAAGTTTGAAAGGATGGATAACTGAGAACTCTAAAACACAGACATAGAGCTGTACCAGATTCTATGACTTAAAATTTTATTTATGGTTACGTATGAATCTGATTTATCCATTATATCAGATAGGAATACTTTGGCTGCAAATATCAGACAACTTAGCTCTAGTGATTTAAAAAATAGACAGATTGTTTTTCTTACATAACAAAAAGTCTGAAGGCAACAGTTGCTGGCCCTGGTTTGCAGCTTATAATTCTTTTGGACTTTCCCTCGTGATTTTAAGATGGCTGCTGTAACCCCAGGTATCACATCCATCTTCCATCAGAAGAAGGAAACAGGAAGAAACAACACCCATATCTTGGGAGTTATACTTTCCCAAGAACCACAGAGTAAACATGCACTATGTCTTATTGGTTAGAATACTCTAATTTGGCAACCTTCGGCTAAAAGGTAGCTATAGACATGGGGTTGAAAATGGGCATTAGATCAGCCCTGGTGTTACATTATTTTTGCTAATACAGACCTGTGAACACAGAGTGAACAAGTAAATATTTATCCAGGGCAATGACTTCATCCTGGAATTTAGGCTGTCCACTTGTCTTTTTCATATACAATCTCAGCATTCTAAGTCAACTAACCATTCAGAGTTGGCTTTGTATGTTGATTTAGGGAGTGCTTCTCCCCAGACTTAATAATCAGATTCTAGTGGGACTGTTGATCCCAGGAGATGGATGTCCTTGCCATAGATGGAAGCACGTGACCTTGACCCAGACATTCCTAGTAACCCGATCAACTGGTCCCAGTGATGAGTCTACAAGTGGTCAAGTGACCCTAGCAGCACCAGAGTTATTCCCTAGGATTTTTTATTTAGAGTTAGAGAAAAACTAACTGATGGTAGTGCTGGAGATGGGCTACTGGAAAACAGCCTTCCCACGAAGCGGAGAAAGCATAATTTTAGAAGGAAAGAATGAGGCCACAACCACACAGAGATGTGCAGAGTTTGGAGCGTGTGTGAGAGCAAGAGAGAAAGAACAAACTACAATCTTGTTTAAGCCTGTGAATCCAGTTGTGAGTGGACTTCTACTTATGTGAGCCATAAATTCCGGTTTTTGTTCAAACTGGTTTAGTTGGATTTCTAACCACTGTACCTGAGAGTCTTGATTAATTAAAAGGTTGAACGAACACCCCAAAATGCAAATGCCATTTATTTGGAATTAAGGGAAAAGTTTTCCAAGGGGAAATGGGAGAAATGCTTAATGTACTTATATTGGGCTAATAAGATTTTCAAAGCACTTAGAAATACCAGAGTATGCAAATGTTTTCTCTCTTGTTTTTAGAGGTCATTTAAAGACCTCTAAGATGAGCCATGTATGCTGTGTGCCTCTCTACTATATTTACTTTCCATGCTGGAAAACTCCACTATAGAAGGGATCTCAGGATGCAAGCCTTGTCAGATGTGAGTTCCCATCTGTGCTGCACTACTTAAGTGCTGTGTGGACTAGTGAAAGTTACTTGGGCTGTCTGGGCTTCAGTTTCTTCATCTATTCAACCAAACACACGAACTAAAGTCTTCTGAGGCCCATTGTGCGTCTACTGTTTTGGGTTGATATGATCACTTAGACTAACACCTGCTTTCACCCATAAGGCCCGGGGACTTGCCCAGGTCCACAGCCAGGGCCCGGTCCAGAGCCAAGACTTCCTGATTCCCAGACTGTTCTGTCAGTCAGACTAATCTCCTTGCTAATTACAGGAGAGGAGCAGGTTTCTGTTGAGCTGATAGGACTTACTTTTCATTTGTTGCAGAGCATCCTGGCTATTTAACTCCATATTGAGAAGCATGAAGAATGAGGCTCAGTCCCCATGGGGGCCACTTAACTTCCCTCTCGTCATGGCCCAGGAGCTACTCCAGTGACTTCCTGCTGTCTTGCAAATGCAGCACTTGGCACAGATGAGCCAGGAGAGAGTGTGAATGCATCCTGGAGGCCCAGTAGGGCATAATAAGAAAAAGCCATTTGGCATCCATGTCCCATGCATCGGTTGCTGAGTGTATAAAAAAGATGCACACAAAACCATTATCTGAGTGAGATGTCAGACACCGAGGGGTTGGGGACACTATAGTGAGGAACCCCCTGTGTTGGGGAGAGGTGTGGAGGTGAATGAGTGGGTTCATGTGTCTCCATGGTTATGTCTGGAGAGTCAATAGATGCTCAGGGGTGATTAAAAATAAAAGAGAGAGGAGGCATTCCATGCTCAATTATGTCTGAAACTTTCTACATTCAATAGATTTGATAATACAGACAGAACCTTCAATACACTTCACACCTTTGTATCTCCAAGCAGGCTGAGATCTACTCAGAAGATTTTCTTTCCATGAGAGTCAGTCACTTGCTCAGAATTGCTCTACCGATTTGACTAGGAAATCCTTTTTGAAAGGAATACGTTGGTTGATAAATGTATCCTGGAGAAATACTAAATTATTCCAACAGGTCAGAGTTTTCTAAACATTTTGACCATGACCCACCATAAGAAATACATTTCACCCCATGACCCTGGTACAAACATACCTATATATAAAAAACTGAAACAAAACATTCAAAACAAAAAACTGACCTCTTCTTTCTGTGGTATCTGTACCCTGTTCTGTTTAATTTTATTTGATTCAGTTTCCTGTCCTTTTTTTTAGATTGTGGTTGAGACACACTCAATTGGCCCAGTAATGGTCATGACCCAGTTTGAAAAACATTGCTTCTCATACATTTTGTATCTTTTTTTTTTTGAGTGTCTAGGACTTTGCCTCTGTGTGCAAGGCATTGTGAGTTCTGCTTTCTTCTCCTGGAAAACATAGGAGAAAACCACACAAAGCACATTGGCCATTCCTTCACCCTTCAGGGAGCTAACCATGGAGGCAAAACACTGAAGTAACAGAAATATGAATAGCAATACATCTCAGGAGCAACAGAAGTCAGCAACTAGAAATCAGCACTGGACAGTCAGGGAGTAAACTTGGGCCAAGCCAATGCTGGCTTGCTCACTCATTCATTCATGCATTCCCTCTCCCTAGGTGAGTTTTGTATCTTCTGAGAAGCAGAAGCCAAGATGGTATGCAACTTGCAAGGATTTTATTAGAGGACATGCCCTGCTAGAGAAAATGGGGATGAAGCTAGGAAACACTTGAAGAATGGTCACATGGCGATGCAAGTCTGACCTGAGTGGAGGAGAGAGGGAAGGAAGACTGGGTGCAAGCATTCTAGACTGCTTTGTAGTCTAAGGAAGGTTCGCCTAGTTCTGTTAGGGAATCCTTGAGCCAAAGTCCAACATTCAAGAGATCCAATGTCTCCCAGGAACAGGACTGGCTTAGTGTCCTAACGGGCTCAGTCATTGGTTGGAAGAAGACTGCCCATGGTGTGGTCTCCATGTCAACATGGAGCTGGACCTCAGAGCACAGCAAAGGGGCCCTTCACCACCTATGCTCCCTGTGCTTGGAGGTGAGCTGGGTGCCTTCTCATGGCCACCACGCCCTCCTCCCTTTTTCTCCTTCCTTCAGCTAACATGAAGTGGTGTCAATCCTAAGCCAGCTACTGTGCTAAGGACTGGAGAAACAGTGGTGAGCCAAACCTAGTCCCTGCCCCCTGGAGCCCACAGCCTGGTGGGGACACAGACATGGGGAAAGAATTCCACTAGAGGATGTAGAATGACCACTGTGAGAAATACTCTCAAATGGAGGACTTCAGAGCAGTGAACCAAAAACAGGAGAGTCAGGGCCTAATTAGAGGATCAGAGGAGGTGTCCCTGAACCAGCAATGCTGATATGAAATCTGAACGAGGAATAGACATTAACTGCATGAAAAGGGAAAGGAAAAATGTTAGGGGCAGAGAGAACAGCATGTGCCATGGCCTTGTCGTCTGTGGGAGATGGCAGGAATAATGCAGCTAGGGTAGGTTAAGGGAAGTCAGGGAGTGGAGTGCTGGGAGTGTTTTAGTTCATTTGAGCTGCTATAACATAGTACCACAGAATGAGTGTCTTATAAAAAATAGAAATTTATTTCTCACAGCTCTCAAAGTCCAAGATCATGGTGCCAGCAGATTTGAGGCTGGTTACAACTCTCTTCCTTGTTCAGAAATGGTGCCATCTCACTGTGTCTTTACAAGTGGAAGGGGTGAGGGAACTCTGCTAGGTCTTATTTATAAAATTACTAATCCCATTTATAAGGGCTCCACCTTATGACTTAAGCACCTCCGAAAGGCCCCACCTCCTAATACCATCACATTGGACACTAGTATTTCAACACATAAGTTTGGGGGTTGGGGAAAGAGCAGCACAAACATTCAGATCATAGCAGAGAGGGCAGAGAAGTGGGCAGGGCACACAAGAACTAAGGAAGTTTCACATCATCCACTGGAGGCTTTGATCAGGCCCAACATGATCACACTTGCATTTTGAGAAGACTGCTCTGCCTGCAGTATGGAGGATGAGTTGGGGGACAGAGAAGGAGCAGGGGCACTATTATAGATGTCCAGGTAATTGACAACACAGATGTCTGGAGGAGAATGAAGAGCGCTTAGACAGCAGAGTGACGGTGAATGGAAGAGAAGATAGCAAAGTTGGGGAGACTTATAAAGCTGCATGGATGGGACCCAGAGATGGAACAAATGCAGGGTGGGAGGTGAAAGGGGTGACTCCTTGGTCTCTAGCTCACAAAGCCTCCTCTAAGAACAAGTGTCAGGATTATTTGTTCTAGTTCTGAGAAAAATGCCATTGGTATTTTGATAGGAATTCATTAAATCTGTAGATTGCTTTGGGTAGTGTGGACATTTTAATGACATCAATCCTTCAAATCCATGAGCACAGTATATCCTTTATTTGTGTCATCTTCAATTTCTTTCATCAATGTCTGATAGTTTTCAGAGTACAGGTCTTTCACCTCCTTGGTTAAATTTATTCCTAGGTGTTTTGTTCTTTTGAAGCAATTGTAATGGAATTATTATCTTAATTTCTCTTCTTGATAATCCATTACTAGTATATAGAAATGCAACTTTTCACAGAACTGGAACAAATAATACAAAAATGTATATGGAACTACAAAAGACCCCAAATAACCAAAGCAATATTAACAAAGGACAAAGCTGGAGATATACTCCCTGACTTTCAACTATGACCCCAAATAACCAAAGCAATATTAACGAAAGACAAAGCTGGAGATATTTTACTCCCTGACTTTCAACTATGCTACAAGTCCATAGTAATCAAAATAGTATGGTACTAGCACAAAAACAGACACATAGATCAACAGAAACAGAATAGAGAGCCCAGAAATAAACCCACGCTTATATGGTCAATTAATCTGCTACAAAGAAGGCAAAAATATACCATGAAGAAATAACAGTCTCTTCAATAAATATAAATGATATTGGGAAAACTGGACAGAAACATAAAAAAATGAAACTGGACTTCTTGCTTATGTTATATACAATAAGCTAAAAATGGATTGAAGACTTGACTGTAAGACCTGAAGCCATAAAAATCCTAGAAGAAAACATAGGGAGTAAACTCTTTGATACCTGTCTTAGCAATATTTTTTGGATATGTCTCCCTGGGCAATGGCTACAAATGTAAAAACAAACAAATAAGACTACATCAAATAAAAACTTTTGCACAGCAGAGGAAGCCATCAACAAAAGGAAGAGACAACCTACTGAATGGGAGAAGATATTTGAAAATGATACATCTGATAAGAGGTTAATATCCAAAATACATAAACAGTTCATATAACTCAACACCAAAAAAAAATCAAATCTGATTTTAAAATGGACAGAGGATTTCAATAGACGTTTCTCCAAAGAAGACATACAGATGGCCAACAGACATATGAAAAGATGCTTACAGTCACTAATCACCAGAGAAATGCAAATCAAAACCACAATGAGATACCTACTCACACCTGTCAGAATGGCTATTATCAAAAAGACAACAAACAAGTGTTGGCAAGAATGTGGAGAAATGGGAAGACTTGTGTGTACTGTTGGTGGGATGGTATTTTGGTGCAGTTACTATGGAAAACAGTATGGAGTTTCCTCAAAATTTAAAAATAGAACTACCATATGACCCAGCAATTCCTCTTCTGAGTATTCATCTAAAGAAAATGAAAATACCATTTCAAAAAGATATATGCACCCCTATGTTCATTGCAGCATTATTTACAATAGCCAAGATAATAGAAGCAACCTAGGTGTCCATCAATAGATGAATGGATAAAGATGATGTGGTACACATACGATATACAATGAAATATTTCTCAGTAATTAAAAGGAATGAAATCTTGCCATTTGTAACAACATGCATGGACCTAGAGGATATTATGCTAAGTGAAATAAGTCAGACAGAGAAAGACAAATACCATATGATTTCACTTATATGTGGAATCTAAAACAAAATAAACAAATGAACAAACAAAACAGAAACAGACTCATATGTACACAGACCAAACTGATGATTTTCAGAGGGAAGGGGCGTTAAAGGATGGGTGGAAAGGATGAAGGGGACTAAATACAAACTTCCGGTTATAAAATAAATAAGCCACAGTGATGGAATATACAGCACAGGGAATTAGTCAATAATATTATGATATTGTGTGGTGACAGATGGTTACTAGACTTATGGTGATCACTTCATAAGGTAGGTATATGCATGCTGAATCAAGATGTTATACATCCGAAACAAGTGTATTGTGTGTATGTCAACTATACTTTAATCAATTTTTTAAAGAGAATTTTAAAAAAATAAAAAAAATTGGAAAAAAAAGAATGGTGTCAGCAGAGAGCATAGGGACAGACCCATTGCCCTGGCCCTGCCCCGTGGGCCCACGCCCTCTCAGCTATGCACACTTCACAGGCACTCTCGCTTTCTGCCAGCCGGAGGGGTCTCTGTTTCTCTCTCTGGGCTGCAGTGTCCATTTATCTGGATTCAGTCTACAAGGAAGCCACGTGTGGTAGGAGTCATGCCTTCCTGAAGACCTCAAATAATTCAAGATTGACATAATTCAAGAGCAATCCTTCCGAAGAATTGAGGGGTAATTCTGTATCATCACTGGGGAGGCTCCTCCATGTCCCAGCAGCATAAACCTACCTTTTAACCCAGTCAGCTGACAGCTCGCAAATATTATGTGATTCTTGATGAGCTTTTAAAAGTAGGGGATTGAGTTATTTTGAATCATGTATACTAAGTGAGACTTCACATTTGATGATGGTTTAGAATGCATATAATGGAAATTCATGCAGGCTGTGGTCACTCCGGGTTTCTGCTTTCCTGAAGCCCCTGGCAGAAACAGCTGCTCAGGTTCTGATTTGTCCAGTCTTGGTCTCCCACCCCATGCCTGGCCTGGTGCTTCTCAACTTTGTGAGTTGAGCCAAGCTCTGTGAGTAGATCTTGAGAAGGAAGACAGAGCTCCTCAGGCAGGAGCAGGCTGAGGGCTATTTGAAAGAAGTAGAAATAGAACAGACTCTTGAAAGATGGGCTGGAGCAGTGGAGAAACAGAGGAAGAATAAGGCCCTGGGTCAGCACAGCGTGTGTGGAGGCCACTGATCAGGCAGTTTCAGGTATGAGGTCAAGGAATGTCCGGCATATAGTAGGAATGCAGTAAAAGTTCTGTGAGTGAATGAGTGAATGAAAGCATTCATTACACAGGGTCTAAAGTTATTTGTCCTAGTTAAGTACTGATTTGTTTTCTGACATTTCATTATGAAAATTTTCAAACCCACTAAAAGCTGAAAGTATTGTACAGTGATCACGCATATACCCTTCACCTAAATTCTACATTAAAGTTTAATGTACTTGTTTTATCACATATCTGGCCATCCATCCATCCATCCATCCATCCATCCATCATATTTTTTGATGCATTGCCAAGTTGCAGACACAAGTACACTTTACCCCTAAACATTTCAGCATATATATTATTCATTAGGATTCAGTATTTCTTTGCATCTGCCTGTTTACCTTTTGAGGGAAGATCTACATTCAATGAATACACAAATCTTAAGTGTGTCATTAGATGAATTCTGACTAATGTTTCCCAAACCGGTATCATGATACAGAACATTACCATCATTCCAGAAAGTTCCCTCAAATTCCTCCTCAGTCATTCCCTGTTCCCACTCTCCAGAGGCAACCACTATTTTGTTTTTCTTTTCTACCACAGAATAATTTTACCACAAATATGTGGAATCATACATTATGAACTCTTTTGTGTCTGGCTTCTTCACTCAGCGTCGTGGTTTTGAGAGTCATCCCTGTAGCTGCCGTAGATTAGTGGCTCATTCCTTACGCTTTCCGAGCAGTGTGCCGTTTCATGAATAGGCCAGAGTCTGTCTCCTCCTTTGTTGATGGATTGGGCTGTTTCCAGCATAGGGCCATTATGAATAAAGCTGCTATGAACAATCTTGTTAAGTACTTATTTTTTATTATAACAAAAGCTAAAAATGTCATGCATTTGAAGCCTCAATAAAATCTCCAACTAAGCCTGATGGTGTTTTAGGTAGAAAAATAAACAAAGAGCTACCCTTTGTGGTGGACTTGCCATGTGCCAGGCCATCTACTGAGAGTTTTCCTTCCACCAGTCATTCCATTTCATCCCCACAGCCCCGTTTTCCAGATTAGCAAACTGAGGTTTAGGGCAGAGAACTGACTTGCCCAAAGTCGAATAGTTTGCATGTGGCAGTCCCTATTCTGCCTTTCATTAAGTGGCGTGAATATCAGCAGTGACCTCAAGGCCCAGAAAAGGTGAGTGTGGTGTTTTGTTTTTTCAGTTATCACACTTTATGATGATACTGACATCATCTTTATTTACTCTCAGTGATGGGTCTTAACAATAATATGGGAAAGTGGAAAGCCAAGGATTGCAACATTAGAAAAGAAGGCCATGCTTTTGGGAAGAAATTTTCAGGGACCACAGAAATTAAAAAATAAACATTCATGGTGCATTTAAAAAAACTTTCCTACTACAAAATACTAGAAAAAAAATAAGAGCTCCAAAAGATAAGTACTAGATCATCTTTTTGTCCAGATAGAAAAGCAGATATGACCACATTGGAATGTTCTGGCCAGGAAACTTGTAAAGGAAGAAAGATTTATGAGTCGTGTTTATCTAGTACACACTAAGTGTTCCTAAAAATCAGGACTTGTACTTATATTTCCACCGCTCTGTCAAAAAAAGTTGGCTAAAAAAAACAAAACAAAACAAACAAAAACAAACAAATCATAAAGCAGCAAAATTCAAAGCCATCTCCCAGGTCAAACATGCTCTAAAAGGTACCTGCAGGACCCACAGCCCCCTGGGGGTCATCCTCTATGCGTCTGTGTAGCAGAGGGATTCCAGATCAACATCTCTGTTGGGGTGCCATTCCAGGTGTCCCCTGCTCTCTAACGAATGAATCCTTCTGATGTAATAGCAAATACTGAATGGATGAATGCAATGGCTCTGCACCTGTTGGCTACGAGGCTTTTCTGGGGGTGGGGAGTGGGGGACACACAGAGTTTTTGCAAGGAGATCCTTAAATCTATTTGGGTTTGTTATTGTTCATGGACTCAGTCTCTTAATGTGTATCCCACAGGGTTATATCACTAATTTTCAAATGTGTAGTTGAGACTCCATCTTTCCATCTATAAAATGGAAATACCCATAGCTGCAATGTGCCACATGCAAAGTGCCTAATATGTAAGTCTCCAAACCTTTCCTCCAGAGAATGAAGATACTGTCATTGGCTCTGAAAAGAATGCATCCCCAGCACAGGCTGAAGAACTTTTAAGTCCAACAACGCCATTTTACAGATCTTCTAAACCTCAACCTAGAGCAAGCAGTGGATATCTGCATGCTTGATCCATCATATCCCACCAAGGTAATAAAAAATAAACTGAGTTTTGCATGAGTCCTTCCTTGTAAGCAGGCTGGGGCTCTGGAGGAAACCAACGCAAAGGCCAATTCATCTGAAGTCAGAGGCTAATAGAGCTGTTATTCGTTTCAGTTATTAAAGATAGCCCTCTGGCACCCAGCGCTCTTTATGATGCATGGCCAATTGCCCACTGAGAAAGCTATTGCAGTCTGAACAATTTTATTCTAAAATAATGTAATTTTGTTTCTACACACTCACACACACGTGAGCGCGCACGTGCACGCACACACACAGACACACACACACACACACACACACACCCATTTCCCTGGGGGAGAAAAAACAGTGACTGTAAGTCAAAGTTACATTTTGCCTACAAATTTTTCAACTTTTGGGACTGCCTGTTCCAGTCTGAATGTGGGCACTTCCCAGGCCCTGCTTGATGGACAGGCTTGGCTGTTTTCTTCCTTTTTTCTTGGCTCTAATTTTTGCCAACTTAAACATTTTTGCTGAGTTTCAACACATTTCCATCAATCCAGACATTTCTGTTGCTTCACAATTTCAGTTTTTTTCCCTCAAAAGTATGAAAGATTTGACAGATTATTTACTGATAAAGAGCCATTGAAAGATGAGGCCAGTGCAAGTTATGAGTTTCAAAATCTAGCTCTGGTGTATTTGTATGAAATAATAAACTATGAGACCATTTCAGCTTTCAGGTTTGTTCTCTAGTGTTAAAAATAAGTGATAATGCTGGCCTTCTCAGCCTGTGAAAGATTTTGGTTTTCATCATAAGAACAATGAGAAGTCATTGAATGATAGTTGACATTGGATAAAGGCACCAGATTTGTGTTTTTAGCAGATTTCTCTAGCTATTAAAACTGAATTAGAGAATGGGGGTTGGGAGTGAGAATGGAAGCAACGAAAGCAGATAAAAGGTTATGTTAATGTGGACAGGCGATGGTGACAACCTGAACCAATATGGTGGCAGTGAGTTGGAAAGAAGTAGATAACCCAAGGGAAGTGAGTGAACTAGGTGATCAGCACGAAGCTGAAGCCAAGAAGGTAAGCTAAATAATTCCACACCAGAAAGACAGAATTGCATTCCTAATTACAGTCTTTTCTTCAAAGCAAATATTGGGTTGTCAGAAAAGTCCCGATGTGTTTTGTCTTTTTTCCAAAGGTCATTTATTTATATAAAGTACAAAGATCAACCAATGATATATTGCCTGTTTTGTTCGATAACCTTTTGCCATCTTTCAGTGAGCTTCGTAATTCCTCATTCATAGAAGGACCTGTCTTTATTTTCGAAAAACTAAACAAGGTGCTGATTTACAGCCTCAACTGCATTGATTGTTATACCCCACAAGGAGTTTTGAAGAGAGCGAAATAAGTGGAAGTCTGACAGTGCAAGGTCAGGCGAGTATGGTGGGTGTGTCAACACATCCCATCCAAGCTTCAAAAATTTTTGACAGGTGATCAAACTTGTGTGTGGTCTCACGTTGATGCAATGGAACACAACTCCTTTACAATTAACAAGCTCTGGACATTTCTGGATGATGGATTTATTCAAACTGTCCAATTGCTGACAGTACACATTCGAATTGTTTGGTTTCTTGGTAGGAGCTTAAAAAAATACAACACCATAAAATCCCACCACACTGAGAGCACAACCTTCCTCCGAATGAATGTCTGTTTTCAATGTCGTTTGAGGCAAATCATCACATCGGGACCAAGACCATTTGCACACCTCATTGTAGTAAACAATCCACTTCTCATCACCAGTTATCAGTCACTTCAAAAAAGGATCATTTTCCTCACGTTTAATGAGCATAAGTGCCATCAAATGAACTTCTTTGAATTCATGCGGAACCCAAATATTGAGCTTACTTATGAATCGCAGCTTCTTCAGGTGGTCATAAACGCTTGAATGATGGATGTTCAATGTTTCTCCACTCTCTCGTGTCGTGTAATGGGGTTTGACTGGATCAATGCCTTTATTTTGTCATCATCAACCTCGGTGGGCCTCCCTGACCAAGGAGCGTTGTTGAGATCACCAGCACGGAATTTCGTGAACCACCGTTGGCACTGACGTTCTTGTAGAGCATTGTCACCATAAACTTGATGCAACTTTTCACAAGCTTGACGCGCGTTCTTCCCTTTATGGAAGTAAAGCAGTAAAATACGGCAAAAATGCACAGTTCGGTCTTCCACCTTCAATTTGTTGTAAAATCTCCAAAACCCAACCAAATCACTTAACTTTTTTTAGAATGAAGCTAGAACTGTCAGCTGTCAAATGACATTGCAATAACATAGATGCGAATGACTCTAGTACTTCCAAAAATGAACTAGTGCCATCTGTTGAGTCATGACTTTTATGACAACCCAATGTTATTGCCAAAATATAGCCATTGATGTTGCATCCGTTTCCTTTGGATTTACCTATGGCCAAAAAAGTCAATATCCAAAGAGCTAAATTCTTAGTGATTTTGGATGATCAAGTATATTTAAAATAGACAGCATTGAATAACTATCCTCTCAAAGATTTCTAGAAAAATCCATTCTTCCTCTTCTCTACCACAGGCCCACTTTAAATTAAGCAGTAAGTATGTTTAGGAAAGAAACAGTCTCTTTATGCTTTTTCTCCCAAGATGGATGGTGTTCTTACTCAGAATTATAAGGGTCAGAATAAGGAGCCAGCCGAGTGGCTCAGTTGGTTAAGAGCTTGCTCAAGAGTGTGAGCTGAGCTCTGAGCAACAGCAGTTCAATGCCCAGCCTGAGCTGAGTTGTTGCTGAGCTGCCAACAAGTAGCAGTATGGTTTAGCTAAAAAAAAAAAAAAAAAAAAAAAAAAAAGTGTCAGAATAAAAATGCCCATGAGGTTGAATTGTATGATGTTTTAGTAAAGTGAGATAAACATTCTCAGAAGCATGATTATGGCTTTAAAAAAATTTTTTGCCCGTACAGAAGTTCTCCTTTGCAAACAGAAACTTTTTTTTATGTATAATTTTTGCAGCCACACACAGATGAAGAATATGAAAAAGGCATAATATATCAATTATAAAAACATGGCTACATTTTAAGAGAACACAGACTTTCCTCAGATACATTTTAAATCTTCAACTCAGGAATTCTAGATCTGAGACAGGAATGAGTGCTATTGTTTCTAAAATCACTCTGATTTCTTTCTTGTTTAACACTTTGCACCAGTAACACTATAATTTAGCTCAAAAAAGTGTGGATTAGAAGAACTGTGCAGAAAAGGGCATTATATTAATTAGGCTATCGGCTTAATAAAATAAAAATAATTAATTAAACATTTAAAATGGATTCTGGCTCTCTTGGACAAAAAGGGGAGTAACTGGAAGGCTATCTATCTGCGGCTCACTGAGTTGATGGTAAAATGGGGTCCTAGGACCTAGAAGGTTCTGAAAAGGACCATGTCACAGCAACTACTGGGTGCACACCCCTCTTCGCCCTGCAATGCTCTGTGGCCACCACTTGAACCATGGTTTTCAGGTTTCAGAACCTGGAGGGGAAGCTGAGCCTAAGTGGCAGAGCCTTATTCCCTAGCTGTGTTCCTACCTCCCAAGGTCCCGCATGATGGAAAATCCCTCAAGAGGGGTCAGTCACAGAGAGGAGTGCATGCCAGACAGCCTTTGAATGGCCAATGTCTACTCTGGGCTCTCTTCTCCACTCCAGGGCCGCCTCTCTTAATTGTTCTTTACTGGGTTCCTCGGATTTGATTGACTTATCCAAACTAATTATTAATTCATATCCTACTAATTTAATATAATAAAAAATCATACAGAGGACAAAGTGGAGTTTAATAGTGACATTGACAAAGACAAAACAGGTTTCTAATAAATGAAAGGTATCAATAAAATGGAAGATCGCTGAACCACTTAAGAGAAGTAAATGTTTAGGAATCTCAATTAATTTATGGGTGGGGTAGTCAAATCACGTAAGCCACTGGGGCTGCAATTTTCTGTTCAAGGGGTAAATGATTCTTTATTTGTTAAAATGTAGCCTCTAAATGGCAGTGCTCAAATGTGTTTCTTTTTTTATTAATTTCACCTGCTTCTTTTTATTTATTTATTTTTTCCAGCTGAGCCATCCTGCCACCTGTTGGCAGCTTAACAGCAACTCAGCTCGGGCTGGCATCGAACCGCTCAGAGCTCAGCTCGCACTCTTGAGTGAGCTCTTAACCAACTGAGCCACTCGGCTGGCCCTTCAAATGTGTTTCTGAACTGCTTTTGAACAAGTAAAGTTTAATTTAAAACAAAAAAGCAACTTGATTATTCATACTCTGCACTAATTTGGACTTTCCTTCCTACCAACAGGCCTCTTTAAGATGGTCCCTTGAGTCAGTATTTTCATAAATATTATCACGAAAACTACTTTTATTTGCATAATACTTCTCAAAATATTTTCATGGTTATTACCTTATCCAATTTTCACCATCATAGGTTTACAAGGTGAATTAATTATTCCCATTTTACAGATGAGCAACCTGATATTCAAGTGACTTACCCCAGGTCAAATAACCAGTAAGTGTCCAGGGCTCTTTCCCATACACTTCCCATAGACTCTTGTTGATATTTTTCTTTTCATAACCCTCCTCTTATTTTGTTACTATTCCAGAAACAAATCCAAAATGTGACATAATGAAGAAAATCAGTGCTAAATCTAATCACCCACAAATGTTTACTGAGCAAGGAAATAGGCTAAGCTGCTGTAACAAACAGACCCCAAGAACAGTGGCTCAAATTAAACAGAAGTTTGTTTCTCTCTCGCATAACTGTCCTGGGTGGTGGGCAATTCAAGGTGGTTTATCCAAGGACCCAAGTTCATTTTAGCTTGCCCATCTTCTCGGGCAGAGAGTCCCAAATTTTGAGGTTCATATCTCCCTTAGCATCTCAGTAATTTTTCATGGCACTTATAGGTCAAGAGAAATACCCAGAGGATTTGTTTATTAATTAATCAGCTCTAAATAATTTAATAATTGCCCTAGTAACATAGTAGCTATTTGAAGAAAATATATACATATAGAATGAAATAAGAGAGCATTTTTTTATTTCATTTTTAAATTACCACAATTTGTTAATAATGGGATGTGTGGACATGTTGGGCATTGCACAACTTCTCAAACCTTGGACTCAGATTGGATACACCCTTATCATTTTCTATTTTACAATGATTTTTGCATAGAACCTGCTTTTCTTTTTATCATAGCAATTATCTGAAATCCAGCTTCACAAAGACATGATGTCATGATCTAATGTCAAAACTGTGAGCTATATTGAGCTAGTAATTTTATATAGTATCTGACGCAGGTTAATGAGTTTCTGTCAAATATCTTAACTATCCTATAGTGCTCCTAGGTGTTCACCGAAGCCCCACCTCAGGGTTCCTCAGCACACAATTTGAGAATTATTATCCTATAGTATTGTTCTTGTCCCCCCGGCTGTCCAAATCACTGTGCTATGCCTAGATATGGCTTCTTCTGGAGGGTCCATGCCTTCTGACCTCTTTGGCAGTCACTTCTTCAGCAATTCCCAGACTCCTGTCATTTCATATCACCCCAGGGGTTATGCCAAGAAGAGTAAGTGCTAATGAGTTTACCAGCAATTTCCTTGCTACCATTCCTCAGCTAGTGTGGCCCAAGCTTCTCCACCCTTGCTTGTCTTACCCCAGTGAGAAGCGTAAAACAAAACTCAACCCTCTTTAAAAGTAAACGTGATGATTTGTAGGCTCCTGCAGTCCTCTAATCCTGTGACACAGACAAGACTCTACACTGGATTAAATTGTAAGGAAAGAATGAGTTTTCCCTGCTTTCACGCATGTCCATTGGGATACTGGAAACTGTACATAAGTCTGAAATGGCAGGGTATGGAGGGGAATTCATCCTAATTAAGAACTGCATGTCTTAGAGACATCCCATGTGCTGATCTCAACCACTGGCCATCTCAAAAACTGCTTGGTGATGGGGCAATTAAGTGAACACAACATGCAAATTCTAAGCAGCGGGGTGAGAAGTCCAAGTGTCTGTTGGACTGTGACCAAATGATTTCCATTTCAAACCCCTGTTCTACGGGATGATAGAAACTAAATTGCAGGCAATTCTGGGTTTCCTACGACATTACACTGAACAATATGAAATTGCTGCTGTTTGATCATTTCCAAACAACAAACATGGCAATTGTATATGGTTCAAAGTGTAATTTGGCTCCATCACTCCTAAGGTTGTATCTAAATGGTAGGGGGCTTACATAGTGACAGGGCATGCAAAGGGCAGTCACGTGCAGGGGCCACTTGGCCCCTACTTACTGCCTACTGTTGTGCCCCTGAGATGTCATCACTGTCCTATTCTTTCCATCGCTGGTCCATGAAGATTTCTTCTCTGTCCTTGCCCATCTCCAAGGTGTCTCTGAGGTTGCATCTCTCAGTGATTCTCATATCCCTCTTGGTTGCAAGTGAAATGTATGTGTGTGTGCGGGAGGGGGCAACTGCCTCCTGGTACATTAGGAATACCAAGGCTGAATGTGTTTAAAAAAAGTCTGGAGATGTTATATTTGAAGTAATCTGTGTATACCATTTACCTCCATTGGCCAACCCAAATGAAAAAGATACAAAATATATTTCTGCTTGACTGTTGCCTATTTAGATATAACATGTGGTGAAATGCCCATTTTCCCACTGGGCTGTATTCCTGTTTATTCCTGTGAACACATGGTCTCTAAAATTGGCAATGACTTTCTCTTTGTTATGTTTACCTTCCTTTCAGGGGCCAGCCCAGACTCCTGGGTGGATTCATTTCCCATTGAATTACCAGAATAGGGCAGAATCTGATAGGAAGAACTATGTGGAAGAAAGCTGTGTTCCCAGGCCCTTACACAAGGGGATTTGTCCTTCCATCTATGCCAGAGCCTGGGGGCTGTGGGGGAGTTGAAACGGGACATCCTGTCCCCTCCACCAGCATTCTTTCCTCCACCAAGCTGGGTATTGTCCTTTGTGCTCTCACACAATTCGGACTAGGTGGAGTAGCCTGTGGCATGACTGGAAAGACCCTACTGAACAGAAATTCCCCCTTCTCCCCCACCAGTGCCAAGGGTCTGAGAGCCCACTTGACAGCCCTCTTCTCTGAAGTGCTTCTGCCTGTGGTCCTTTAAAAGGGGATACTCCAAGAATGGGAGTTTAAACCATAAGCTTTGCAAACTTCACTGTGGACAGGACTGCTCCAATCCACAGCAACCAAGAAAGAGGGCAGAGGGGCCACACAGCTTTGCTGAGGGCCTGCCTTAGGGCATGGAGAGATGAAGAGGCCCAGAGCAGCCCCTCTTCTAGGCTAGCAGGGTGGACCAGCCACACGGATGCCTCACCCATGCAATGACAAACCTCGCCTCATGCCTGCCCCTGGGTGTGGCTGTCCTGGGTGTGGAGCTATCTCTGACACCAAGTTCCTAAGACCTTCCACTTCCTAAATGTGTGACCCTGGATAAATCGCTGAACCTCTATTTGAACCTCAATTTCTTCATCTATAAAATGACATTAAAAACAAACAACTAACTTACCTGACAGGGTTGTTTAAAACTTAAATAAGATGAAATGTTTTATAAGGGTTTTATGATTTGTAAAGCACCAGAGGAATATAAATATAATTTTTCCTGACTTACCTTAGAATCTTTTGGAAGAGCCCTTCAATAAGTTCATTAAGTTCAACCTCCACTAATTCAGGAATCCTGGACAAAAGGTCATCTACCTTCTTCTCGAATCCTTTCTTTGATAGGCAACTCACTACCTTATTTGACAAGCAATTCACTACCACCGAGCTTTACGACTTGAGCGTGCCCTTGCTAAATCACAGCCACTTCACATAAGCTGCAGAGTAAATGGGAAGGATAAGCTTTACTCACCCAGTGATTGCAGAAGGATCATTATATAGATTTCTTGACCTGTGTTTGCAGATGTTTGTCTCAAATTCTGAAGGGACTGGCATTCATCTTCCTTTTTGAAGGGTAAATGTGTTTGTTTTTGTTTTCACTACCAGAAGTACCTTAAAATTACATTAGGGGCAGCATTCAGAAAAATGAAAGGAAAAGGTAAATTCATTTGTGTGCGAGGCAGTGTATCCATTGTGTGAACATGGAGTAAAATGACTTGTCTCAGGATTACTTCACTTTGACCATTTAGAGGTTGTCTGTGACCAATATAAATGAGGAAGACAGCTTTGTCTCTTTCCTTTTAGCCAAAATAGTTCAATCACCCTTAAAAGTAACAGGGGAACTGCTCACTTAAACCCCTGCTAGGAGGTCCTACTGAGGACTCCAATATGTGGCCCCTAAACCCAAGAATTTTGTTTAGCTTTAGTTTCAGTAAAGGTAAATCGGCTTTTGCTTTTGAATTTAAGATTTGGCAAGCATTTGAAATTAAGAATGACTTTGGGGAATTTTTACAAAGGGGAGCTAGGATTTTTTGACCGTTAGGGCTTATGGTTTAAATCTACAATTAGTATGAACATGCAAAGGTCAGCCTAAAGAAACATTGCCCCAGTGATTTGCAGAAGAAAATGTAAGGAGAGAAGTTGGCAAACAGGGTTTTGCAAATAGTTGTATAACAGAAGTTCAAATTCTCGTATATGCATCTTATCAGTGGCCTAAAAGGAATGAAAGAGCGAGCTTAGGAGAAACCAAGGGTAAGAAATCACCAGCCCACAGAGATGTCACTGACCTTGAGCCTTAGAGAAGCTGTTGGTCACAGCCCAATAGACATTACTTCCTTCTTCGTTGTTATCAGAAAACTATTCTGTTCACGAACTGAACAGCAGATAGTTTTGGGAGGATGGACCCCACTTAAGTGTTAGGATGCAAATTTTGATTAGGGTATGCCCAAAACTAATTCTGTGTCTCTTGTCAGAGATTGGTTTACAATGGGGCCTGTAACACAATTCTGGCCAATATGAAGTCTGCCAGAAGGACTTCTAGGAATGTGTTTTTCACTCTTAAAAAGAAGAAACCAAAAACACCTTCTGTTTCTGGCATTTGGATGTTGCTGGGAAATAATGTGATGCTTAGAGTTGTAGCCAATTTGTGATCATGAGAGGGCTAACTTGAGGCAAAAGCAACATACTTAGAATGGCCTTTTTCATATTAGGAAGATGGAAAAGTCCTGAGTCTTGCATCATGTTCTGCCACTAAACCAATCAATGCTGGTACTGCTTCCTTGTTGACTTATCATGACATGAGAAAATAAATCTTATTTACTGAGTCACTCACAGATGAGACTATAGAGTCAAACTTCCCGGGTTCAAATTCTAACTTCATCATTTACCGATTGTATGGATTTGGACTTCTCTGGGCCTCTCATATTCCTGATTTGTGAGATGGAGATACTGATAGTACCCACCCTATAGTGGTGTTTCTAGAATTAAGTGAAATAATATGTGGAAAATGCTAGAACAATACCTGACATATAATAACCACTCAAACATTTAAACATTTTTATTATTTAGGTCATTTTGTGTTGAGTCTTCAAGATTTTGCTTTTGAAAGCAGTCTATGTATGTAAAACAGCAACTTTCAATTAAATGTTTCTCCTGTCAAAAAGTTAGGAAGTCAACATCAAACAAAACAAACAATTCCATAAAAAATGGACAAAGGACTCAAGCAGACATTTCTCCAAAAAAGATCTATAATAGCCCATAAATATATGAGAAGATGTTCAGATCATTAGTCACTAAGGAAATGCAAATAAAAACCACAATGAGATACCACTTCACACCCAAAGGTGGGAAAAAGAAAAAGAAAAAAAAATTACGAGTGTTGGTGAGGATGTGGAGAAACAGGAACTCATAAATTGCTGGTGGGAATGCAAAAATGGTTCAGCTGCTATGGAAACAGTTTGGAGTCCCTCAAAAAGTTAAACATAGAATTACCATATAACTATGCAATTTCACTCCTAGGTACATATACCCCAAAGAACTGAAGACAGCAACTCTAACAAGAACACATACGCATATGTTCATAGCACTATTCATCATAGTCAAACGTTGGAAACAGTCCAACTGCCCATTAACAATCAATGGATAAATAAAAGGTGGTATATATGAGGTTGGACAATTAAGTATGGGAACTTTTTGCAGTGATGTTGCTAACCTTTTTTGATATCAGAGGGATTATACATTATGCATTTGTACCAACTGCACAAGCAGTTAACCAAGTTTACTATTTGGAAAAGGCTGCGTGAAAAAGTTAAGACGATCTGAACATTTTGCCAACAATTCATGGCTCTTGCATCATGACAATGCACCAGGTCACATGGCACTGTCTGTGAGGGAGTTTTTAGCCAGTAAACAAATAACTGTATTGGAACACCCTCCCTACTCACCTGATCTGGCCCCCAATGACTGCTTTCTTTACCCCAAGATAAAGGAAATATTGAAAGGAAGAGATTTTGATGACATTCAGGACATCAAGGGTAACTCTGATGGTCATTCCAGAAAGAGTTCCAAATTGCTTTGAAGGGTAGACTAGGCACTGGCTTTGGTGCATAGCTTCCCAAGGGGTGTACTTCAAAGGTGACCATAGTGATATTCAGCAATGAGGTATGTAGCACTTTTTCTAGGTTGAGTTCACAAACTTAATTGGCCCAACTCACACATACAATGAAAAAATATTCAGCCATAAAAAGTTAGAAAATATAATGAGGAAAATACCCCATTCACAGAAGCAACAAAATCATATAATACTTAGAACCAACTATAGCAGAAATATAAACCTTGACCTAAGGACAGAACGAAGACATGAATAATGCAAGGAAACATCATGCATCTATATGAGAAAGCTCAGGGCTGTCAAGATACCAGCTATTCCCAATCAATCTCTAAATTTAATAGAACTTCAATTTTTAAACATGACAAACTGATTTTTAAATTCTACTGGAGGAATGTATTTGTGAGAGTAACTAAGATAATTTCTAAAAATTAAAGAGGACAGACCCTACTGGATAGTAAAACATATTTTCAAACTACTATAATTTAGGAAATTTGTTACCAATGTAGGAATGAAAAAACAGATTATTGGGCCATAAATCAAAATTTAACATGTACTAAGATTGGCAATTGCAATAGGTGGGAAAAAGATTAATTAAATAGCCTGGGAACAACTAGCTAAAAACTGAAATACCAAAATAAATTCCAAGTGGATTAAATGTTTAAATGGAAAGATGAAATCACAATACAACTAGAAGAAAGTATGAGTAAATATTTATGCCATAGCAAAGAGGGGAAGGCCTAGCTAAACATGATCCAAGGGCAGAAATTACAAAGAAAAAGAATGAGAGATACATTTGACTATATAAAAATTTAAAAGAAACATCTGTATATAAGAAATTAAGGGAGATACAGGATGGTGGAATAGACAAATGCTGTGCTTGCCTCATCCTGTGAACACATCAAAATTACAACTAAATTATAGAACAATCAACCTGAAAAACCATCTGAAGTGTAGCTGAACAGAAATTATAACCAAGGATATAAAGAAGCCACAGCAAGACTGGTAGGAGAGGTGGAGACTTGAAATGGGCTGACACCAAACCTCCGCGTAGCAGATGAAAATTGGGAGGGATATCTTACAGACGTTCCCCTCGGAGGGGCAAGGGACACCAGCCCCACACCAACCTTCCTGGCCTGGAGTATTGGAGTATTGGAGTGCTGGGAAGAGGAGCCCCCGCCACAACATCTGGCTGTGAAAAACAGTGGGGATTCCCAGTGTCTGGGTGGAAAAGAAGACTGTGGGAAACCCAAACATCCTCTTAAAGGGCCCACACAGACTCCCTCACAGGCACTCACCCTGGGCTCCAGTGGAGGAACAGTGACTCTGGGGGCCTTGGAGGCATAGAGGGGGCAGACTGAGGTGTGTGGCTTTGGGGTGGGGACTGGAAGATAGTCACTGTTTTCCCTGTGTGAGGTCGTTCTGTGTAGCTGGCAGGTGGACGCCATCTTTCCTGTGTTGAGCCTGCCCCCTATGCTTATGGCCAACTCTGAATCTGATTGGTCTGGTGAGCTCCTTGCTCCACCCTGCTGACTCACTGAGACCCGCCACACCCAACTCCGTACTGAACCTTATGGGAGCTGGCAATCAGCAGCAGGCCTAGGTGTCTGGCTTTGTATGGAACTACACCAGACCCAGTACTGGTGGCAGCCATCCTGGGTTCACAGGGTGGCCTCTCCCATGCGCCTCCAGGTCCAGCACAGGCAGTGGCCAACCATGAGTTGCTTTGTAGCTCCTAGCAGGTTGTCCTCGACCAGTCACAGGCAGTGACTGACCTGGGCCTGCACTGGAGCCCCTCTCCAGGGGCCCCAGAACCAACATACTTGGTGGTTGGCTTCAGGCAATGGCAGAGCACCATCCAATTAGCCCCACAAGTGGCACACCCAAAGGGTGGTCTCAACAGGCACCAGAGCCCGCTGGGGAAAATCCTGTTCCATGTGGTAAGCCCCCCTTACAGCAGCCTATAAGCTGTGGACATGGCCAAACCCCACAGCCAGTCACCCTGAGGGTCAATCCCACCTACTGACATGCGAATAGCAATCAAATACCCCATTCCACAATCATAATATTGGTTTTATAGGCAAGGCTTACATTTCTCATTTGACGATATTACATCTTTAAAAGGAGCAAACTGTTAACTGATATTTAAGCTGCATATCAGAATTACATCTGCTCTCATTCTCTTTTCAATAATGAAGCTTCAATAATAGATAGCAAGGACTAACTTTGGAGGGATTGTTTCCAAATTCCTTGCTAGTGTGAAATACGAAAGAACAAATTTTGATTTAAGCATAGATTCATCATCATAATATACTGATAGATAAAATGAATCTGCCCACTTGGGATGAAACTCCTCACACTTTGCAAAAAAAAATGTAGCAGGTAAGTGGTGGATGGAGGTAGGTCTGGGCTCCCATTCAGCCCTCTGGATAGAAGCAAGTACAATGGAGCTGTCAGAGCAGTCATCCCTGCTGTGCCCAGCCAATTTGCCTGAACCTGAAACAGAAGTGTTAACCTCATGGAGTGCAAGTCCATCCATCCTCTGCCGTTTTCCTCGCTGGGGCTTTCAACAGCGCTTGTTGGGGAAAGAAAAGGTGCTTGTTTTATTCTTAATTGTACAGAGCAGCTGATCAGTGTCTGCATGACTTCTTGAACAAAGAATGTATTTGAGGCCTTCTTATTGCTTGCTTCATTTAAAATTTAACAGATGTCAATTGTGACACATAAACATTTTCTCCCTAGGTGATGGATTAAGGCAAATTTCATTTTATGTCTGGCATGAAAGCCACGCTATATTGTGTGCTGAAAGACCTTTTTTTTTTCCGAAAGACAAAGAGAGGAAAAGCCATTCCTACTTAAAACCCTGTAATAATAGAAGAAACCAATTGCCACAAAGGCATTGTCCTGGATGGCTTTGTTGGGTTACGGCGCCACCTAATGGACATGTGGAAGATTACACAAAGGCTACTTCCTGAAATTGCACACAAGTCATACTGTGAACACACTAAGGCCGCGTGTGCCTGCGAATGCAATTTATGCTAATTTTCATGGCAGGTGAAGTGTTGTCTTCAAGTTTTATGTCTGCTTTTAATTAGTTATGAAACCTTGGGTAAGACCCTCAACCTCTCTGAACTCCAGGATCCTCACCTAAATAGAAGTTCTCAAAGCCTTCTTTGTGGGATTACTGAGAGGACTAAGAGGGTATATTTGATGTAAACCAAGGCTCTCGGACTCAAGTGACTACCAGTCACGATGTAATAGCATCATGAGGTCCTACATATTTTGTCTACTCCTTTTGGTAGAAATGTGGTTTCAGACATATGCTTCTTAGCAAGAAAAACAACAGCGTAAACATGAAAATGGACTCAGGGGATGGTCACCGTCAGCCCACCCAATAGCATCCAGTTTCCTGTTTGCCAAAAGAAACCACCTACCCATGAGGGATCTCTTGCTTTGTAAACTGGCCAAATTTTTTGACCACTACAAGGACTAAATAAATCATACATGGGGGACTAGATTCAGCTTGTAGGTCTCCAGCTTGCAATCTCTGCTGCCTGTTTCTATAGAGGTGTAAGAAGTCGGGATGCTAGCAGTGAGCCTGCGCCCTGTGCAGTGCTGGATCTGGGACAGGGGGAGTGTGAAATCTCATGACAGGAATGGGAGCAAGGTCTGAAACCACCATTGTACTGGGCCTGAGGCGCAAGGTGCTGCCTGCCTAGTAGAGGCCGAAGTCAGCCTCTCCCCTTCCCACTTTCCCTCCCTTTCTCTCCTGTCCTTGGGACAACTCTCTCTGAAGACATTAGGCCTCCTTGCTGAGATCCTCCCAAAAGTCACTGGTGATCATGGGGAAGAACACCAGACTGGGAGTCAGACCCTGAAGATACTGTCACTTGCGTTGTGACTTGGGTGGGATCCTCCATCCCTCTAAGTCTTTGTTTCTTCATTTGCAAAGTGGAGAGACAAACACCTTCCCTAGCTTCTTTTCAGGATGGTGCCTGGTTCATATGAAATGATGCATGAGGCAATACTTCGTGAACTTGAGACGGCTGAACATTAATTACTTTGTTATTTTGAAACTATGCCATCTGCTTTGAACAATCCTTAAGTGCTGGAAGGACAGTGTTAAGGATGGATCATCCATTCATTTAATCAATCATGCATTCAGTAAATATTTATTATATAAGCCTTTTATGTGCCTGGCACCTCTAAGCGATGACTAAGACAAACATGGATCTTGTTGTCATAGAATGTAAATTCTGAAGAAGGAGGCAGACAATACCGAAAACGGAGCAAGGTAAAAATGAAGGAAGGGGTATGAGAGAAAAAAGGGAATGAGGAAGGGAGGCAGGAAGGGAGGGAAGAAGAGAGAAAGGAAAGAGAAGGAAGGAGGAAAGAAAGAACCTCGAGATCAGTCAAGATAAGAGCATTTACACCACTAACATGGATAAACGACAAATGAAGGCCCTTCTGGCCGGCTTAGTATTAAAGATTTACCATCAGCCACTGGAATCAGAGGTCAGATGCCAAGGAGCTGCAGATGGATTCCAAACACAGCAGAAGCACAATTTGCTCTCTGTTTTATCTATTTTTCAGAAGTCACTCTTCTGCCATGTGGAGAATAGACTACAACTGGGCACAGCGGCAACAGGAGGACTAGCCTAGAAGGCTCAAGATGGAGGGGCTCAGCCCAGGCCAGGGGTACAGCGGCAAGATGTGGATGGGCTGGGGTGAGCCCTGGAGCAGGGCTGATGGCATTTGTTCATGGATTGGCTATAGGGAAAGATGGAGACACACTCCTCATCCATGAGGCACTCACAGTCTAGTGGGAGAAACAAAGCAGGCAGTAAGCTAGGAAATTCACAAATAAGTATTTGGTTACACTGGCTATTGATGGCATAGCATACAGCAAGCCTTAGGGGGACCTAACCTAGTCTGGAAGTGACATTTAAGCTTTATCAAAGTGAAATATGGTACAATAATGAAGCCACAAAAACATTTACAGCGTCTCCTCCACAGCTCTGATCTGGAGAGGCAAACACCTAATTCCCAAAGCACATCAGTTGTTAGTCATGGACTGGATTGTAGCAGGGAGAAATCAGTAACGTGGGAGCGCTCACCAGTTGCCTCCCATCCTCCTTCCTTGTTTGGCCTGTCCAGTAAACCAGTAAAGCAAAGGATTGCGTGAAAGAGCTGTGGTTCCTGTCAGTTTCCCTGAAAATTCCATTGATAAGCTTTACATGGATAATGATGAGGAATAATTTAAGGTGCCTATTCTCATAAAACATTTCTGAATTGAACTGTACAAGGACCACCTCCTGCCCAGGAAATGAAAATGGGAAATCTGAGAGGAGAAGCTGGGATAGTGTAAGAGGGTGCCGAAGGAGACAAGGGTGCTAATGTGAGTGAACTAAGATAGAAAATTTGGAAAGAGAAAGATCTGGAGGGCTGCAAGTGTCCTAATGAGGGGAACCTTGAAGAAGGAGATGGGTGATGAGTTTCTTTAGGGCTGATGGTTTATTTTTTCTTTCAGCCTGTCCCTGTGTTGACTACCTTTGCCATCTGACTTTGCAGACACTCCTAATAAAAGGGCAGAACAGATTTCAACAGTCCTGAATTTGGGCTTTGGCCATATGACTTGCTTTGGCCAAAAGACAGATGAAGTGACCATAAGCCAGTTCTGAGACGTAGGCTTTGAAGGCTTTGCATCTTTGCCACTGTCATAAGAACAGACCCTGCCCAGTCCACAGGTTTCAGGAGCTGCGTGGCACACGTAGCAGAGGCAGTCCAATCGAGTCCTTCCTAGGTCAGCCAAAGAGCAGATGACCCACAGACATGTGAGTGGTACAAACCATAACTGTTTACCCCACTGGGTTTGGGGGAGGACAGTGACACAGCAGATGACTGATAGAACACTTTTACTGGGTGTTATGCAATGTAAGTTCTCCATTAGCCATTCTTCATAACACCTAAGTACAGACTTCAGTTACTTCTAAATGTTTTTCCAAACGGTGGATTACTATTTCTTTCTTTCTTTTTTTTTTAAAGATTTTATTGGGGAATTGGGGGAGGGGAACAGCGTTGGGGAATCCGGGAAGGGGAACAGACAAGTTGCTGTCTTTTTGTTCTTCAGTCTAGTTGTGGAGGACGTTGCTTCACTGGCCCATGTTGGTATCGTCATTGCACTCTTCCCGGGTGAGGCAGATCGGTCACTGGCCTCTGGATGGTTGCTCACCGCGGCTATTGGCAGCTCACGCTGGCTGCCAGCCGCTCACGCTGGCTGCCGGCCACTCACTGTAGCCTATGGCAGCCCACTGCAGCAGGGACTGCAGCCTACACCTTCGCCGGGGCTCACAGCCCAGCTTCAGGTGGAGCTGTTGTTAGCTGTAGAGGGCAGTGTCACTGGCCCTCATATGTGGGATGTGAACCGGGGCCGCTAGCATCCCAAGCCAGCTCTTAACCAATGCACCACTCAGCCGGCCCCTTGATGGTATCTCCATGTCAAACCTGGGCAGGAGGTGGTCCTTGTACAATCCAACTCAGAAATGTTTATGAGAACAGGCACCTTATGTCATTCCTCATCATTATCCATGTAAAGCTTATCTATGGAATTTTCAGGAAAACTGACAGGAACCACAGCTCTTTCACGCAATCCTTTGCTTTACTGACATTCTGGGACATTCTATTTTTTAATTTCATATAACCTATTTTTCTTCTCTGGTAAAATTTTTGAAGGAAATAATGAGCTATTTCTCACCTATGTGTCAAGGCACAAGGCTCATTCTCAAATTATTTTTAATATCAAAGGATTTGGGTTCCATTACTCTTATTCAGTGTTTTTCAAAGTAAGGTTTATTGATCAACTGTAACAAAATCATTAAAAAAATCACTCGGGAAACTTGCTAAAAAATGCAAATATTGTTTCCTCTTTCTTTTCCCTTAACAAACATTTCTGCTAAAACAATTCACTGGGACAGATCAAAGAAGCCATCTGCACCAGCAGCCGAGAGTGGGAGAGGGGCGGGGGTGTGGGTGGCCCAGTGGCCCAGAGCAGACATCCAGGCCCGCGCAAGGCAAGGAGAGTGTCCATGCAGGAGCGCTGCCCGGCCTGGCGTCAGAGCCTGGGCAGGGCGAGCAGGATGTCCACGTGTGGGGGTGACCGGCAACAAGGTGACAGACGCTGAGCCTGGCAGAGTGTCCAGGCAGCAGAGATGCAGCATGACACTGGGGTTTTAAATCCCACATGCAGTGATGGAGTGATGGCAACATCTTGTAACTAGATGGGTGGTGTTGGCAAAACACGGAATGTACTAAATGCCATTGAATGATTCACTTTTGAATGGTTGTTATGTGAATTTCACCTCAAGAGATTATTTTTTTAAAAGATTCTACAAAGGAAGAAAAGTTATTGAATTTTTGATACATGTTCCAAACTTCACACTAGGTCTGCTCTGTGTAAACCACTGCATTCTAAGGAGTGTGCAGTGAGGTAGAACTGAGGATTAAGTGACAATCACAGAAGACTTTAGGGTAATGTTTATCCTCTAGGGTTCTGCAGCCAGACCCCTGAATTTGCAGCTAACTAATCTGTGACATCAGGCAAGATATTTCAAATTCTAAGCACTTGAGTTCTAATGAGTTAAAATAGGGCGAATATCTAACCTTATCAGGATGTCGTGAGGATTCAAGGAGGAGAGCTACCTAATTCAACTTAGCATGGAGCCTGGCACATGGCAAGTAGGGGACCCCCAAATAATCAGCTGCTTACCTCTGCTCAGTGTATTCCGATTATAAGCGATGTTTTTTCCTCCATCAAATGCTAAGTTGTTCATTTTATAATTTGGTCCTAGTTAATAGCTTTTACAGAGCACAGAAAATAGCACTTCTATTTTTTGTATTTGGTGAGCCCGCTATCTATAAGATAGCAGAAAAAGCAACGGCCCAGCTATGTAAAGTCCTAGTTTCTTATTTCTCCCAATCCCACAGTGTGTACATTTAGGGAAATCATACCTGAAACCTAGACATGCCCAGTCCTTCAAAGGAGTTGGTGAAAGTCAAATGAGATCACATATGTGAAATAGCTCTGAAAATCCTAAAGGGCTATACAAATATCAGGGAGTATTCTTGTGATGAAAAGACTGAATGGCTAATCCTGCCTGCTCACATTCAGCGGTGGGATCAAACTGTGCTATGGAATGCTGGCCCGTGCAGTTATCTCATTTGCTTATGTTACCCATAAAAAGAGAGCAGAACCATTCTAGAAAACATTCTGAGACCTCAAAATAATGAGCTGCTTGTATAAAATACTGTGTCTCAGGATACAGCATCCCACGCATTTGCTAAACCATGGCCAGTCTGTACATGGAATGTTTGTCAAGTTCTGGTCACTGAAATGAAATGGCAGAAAAAGCCTAGGTGGGCTTTTGTGGAAGGTGGATGGGTAGAATGGTGGATGGGAAGCTAACCATGTTGATATGTTGTCAAATTTAATCTCACAGCAACCCTATAAAGTAGACAGTAGAATTATTGTTTTAGAGCAAGAAATGAGCCTAAGAGAGAAGTTTATCCAAGTGGTCGGGGCTAGCTAGGATTTAAGGTTCACATTCTTTTAACAACATTCTAGTACCTACCAGAGATGGGTTTCAAAGTGACCACAGGCAATAAAGGCATTTAATAATGTTCATAGTAGCAGAATTTGTAATAGTAATGAATCAGTAAATAAAATGTAAGCATTCAGAATTTTAAAATAAAAAATAAAATTCAATGGTCCCTCAGCAAGAGAAAGGATAAATAAACTATGGGATACTCAACTGATATAACTAAACAGCAGTGAAAATACACTGGAGGTCTTTGCTAGCGCAGTTAGACAAAAAAAAAATGAGATAAAAGTTATATATTGGAAAGGAAGAAATAAAACTGTCTTTGTTTGCAGATGACATGATCATTTATGTAGAAAATCCTAAAAAATTGACCAAAAAAACCCTCCTGAAACTAATAAGCAATTATATCAAGGTTGTAGCATACAAGGTTAATATACAAAAGTCAACTGCGGGTTGGCCAGTTAGCTCAGTTGGTTAGAATGCAGTCTTCATAACACCAAGGTTGCCAGTTTGATGCCCACATCCTCCACAACTAGATTGAAATAAGTATTTGACTTAGAGCTGATGGGTCCTGGAAAAACACACTGTTCTCCAATTTACAAAAAAAGTCAGTTGCTTTCCTATATACCAGTAATTAAAGAGTGGAATTTGAAATTAAAAAAACACAATACCATTTCTATTAGCAGTCACAAAATGAAATACTTAGATAAAAATCTAACAAAATATGTACAAGATCTATATGAGAAAACCTATAAAACTGATGAATGATATCCCAGAAAAACTGCATAAATGGAAAAATATTCCATGTTCATGGCTAGGAAGACTCAATTGTCAAGATGTCAGTTCTTCCCAACTTGATTTATAGACTCAATATAATCCCAATCAGAATCCCAGCAAGCTATTTTGTGGATATTGACAAATTGATTCTAAAATTTATATGGAGATGCAAAAGACCTGGACTAACCAATACAGTATCGAAAAAGAACAGTTTGAGGACTGATGCTACCCAACTTTAAGAATTACTACAAACCAGATGTGGAGTATACTGTGGAAGGGAGTCAAAGGAATTGTAATAGATATGTATGATATTGGAGGGGGGAGTGGGGTGACGAACTGGGAGAGGGGGGTTGTCACTTTGGGGGGTAAAGAGTATAACTATTGCATTGTGTTGTACACCTGAAACTAATAAAACAAAAAAAATGGAAAAAAAAAAGAATTACTACAAACCTGGTATTGGTTAAAGAATAGAAAAATAGCTCAATGGAACAGAATAGAGAGCCCAGAAAGAGACCCTCATAAAGATAGTCAACTGATCTTTGACAAAAGAGAAAAGGCCTTACAATAGAGCAACGATAGTCTTTTTAACAACATGGTGCTAGAACAACTGGACATCCACGTACAAAGCAAATGAATTTAGATACAGGTATTACAGGCTTCACAAAAATTAATTCAAAACGAATCACAGACTTAATCCTAGATGCAAAATTATGAACTCCTAGAAAGTAACACAGGAAAAATCCTAAACGACCTTGGGTAAGACGATGACTTTTTAGATGTAACACCAAAGAAATGATCCATGAAAGAAATAATCAGTAAGCTGGACTTTGTTAAAATTAAAATCTTCTGCTCCACAAAAGACAATGTCAAGAGCATGAGAACACAAGCCACAGACTTGAAGAAAACATTTGCAAAAGACACATCTGATAAACAACTTGTTATCCAACATATACAAAGAACTTTAAAAACTCAACAAGAAGAAGACAACCCAATTTAGAAAATGGGCCAAAGACCGTAACAGACACTTCTCCAAAAAAAGATATACAAATGGCAAATAGGCATATGAAAAGATGCTCCACATCATATGTCGTCAGGGAAATGCAAACTAAAACAACGAGATAATACCACACACTATTGGAATTTAGAATGGCCCAAATCTGGAATATTGACAACATCAAACGCTGACAAAGATGTGGAGCAGCAGGTGGGAACACAAAAAAGTACAGCCACTTTGGAAGACAGTTTGGTAGTTTCCTCAAAACCACTTGTACCATAGAATCCAGCAATTGCACTCCATGGTATTTACCCAAAAGATTTGAAAACTTTTGTCCACACGAAAACCTGTTCAAGGATCTCTGTAGCAGCGTTATTCATAATTGCCAAAGCATGGATATCAGTCAAGATGCTCTTGAGTAAGCGAATGGATAAACTATGGGACATGCAGACAGCAGCACTAAAAAGAAATGACGTATCAAGCCATGAAGAGACATGGAGGAAACTTAAATGCATATTACTAAGTGAAAGAAGCCCATTTGAAAAGGAAACTTTTCCTTTATATAATACTGTATTATATAATTTCAACTAATTCTGGAAAAGGCGAAACTATAAACACAGTAAAAAGATCCATGGTTGCCAGGGGTTGAGGTCGGGGTGGGATTGGAGAGACGAATGGGTGAACACAGGGGATGAATAGGGCAGGGAAAACACTCTGTATTATACTATAATGATAAATTCAGGTCATTATGTATTTGTCCAAACCCATTGAATACACAAGAATGAACCCTGAACTGTGGACTTTGAGTAATTATATGTCAATGTAGGTTCATCCATTGTAATAAACACCTGTTGGGGAATGCTGATAATGGGATAAGGGAAGGGGTTATATGGGCAATCTCTGTATCTTCCTCTCAGTTTTGCTGTGAACCTAAAACTGCTCTTAAAAATTAAATCATGAAAGGGAAAATGGGAGGGAGAAAAGGAGGGAAGGAATCAAAATGGACCTGACAACGTTGTTCTACAAATCCAGCTATCCAAAAACTAGGGGTAGCCTGAGATCATCTACTGAGAGATCCTATCTGGGGCAGTATTTCTTCTCAAAGTAAGTGCAGCAGAAGTCAGACTCCCGAGGGACTTACTAAAAATGCAGATAGTTGAGTCCACCCAAGCCTATAGAGTAAGAGCATCTCAGAATGGGGTCCTGAGGCTGAATCTCTGAAAAGCACTTCCCATGACTTCCTTGTGAGATTTATTACTGAAAGAACTTGCCCTCATCAGGTGCAGGGCTGATTTAATTATGGATGTAACTGGGTGGTGAGTGTATGGGTTTTGTCAAAGGTAGACATACCATCAACCAAAATAACGAGCAGCAAACAAGCCATGTTCAGGAAAAAAGGTGCTGAGTTAATGTTTTTTTTATTTAGCTGGTGTACTATTTAAACACTTTAGATTTTACTCACATGGTAAAGCAGCTCAAACACTGGGTAGATCAACTTAGTTGTTAAAACAAAGAGAAAATGCTCTGTATTTATTTATTTATTTATTTATTTATTTATTTATTTATTTATTTATTTTTAGCGGAGCCATCCTGCTACCTGTTGGCAGCTCAGCGGCTGCTCAGCTCAGGCTGGGCATCAAACTGCTGTTGCTCAGAGCTCAGCTCGCACTTTTTTTAAAAAAATTTTAAATTTTTAAAATTATTATTAATAGTTACAGATGTACAAAAACTATGCAATAGTTATCTTTTTCACCCCTTACAAAGTGACTACCCCCTTCCCCCTGCCGTTCCTCCACCCCCAATATCATACATATCTATTACAATTCCATTGACAGTTCACACTCTTGAGCGATTAACCAACTGAGCCACTCGGCTGGTCCTAATGCTCTGTATTTTAAATCACCCCTCTCCATTATCACTGGTCCAGCCAGGTTTATTCGGGGGGAGGTAGGATTGTGGGCTGTACCAGTATAGATCAGCTGAGTATCAGCCTTTCCTTTCTTCTATAGTAAATAGTTTCACCCAAAATTGAGCCAGAATAATAGTGTTTCTGTTTTATTTTGGGTTAAGACAATAGATATGATTAGAGCCTTAGTGCACTTTTGCTATATTTGTTTTCTGTAAGAACTGATTAAGGATTATAAAACCTCCCCAACTTTCTGAACTGATTGAAATGTTACTATTGCTTCCAATTTGAAGTGCTTTCATAACCCCAATATCCCAGTCATGCAAGCATTTGTTCTACTGTTAAAGGCCTAGTGAAGCTGGTATTTGGGAATTCTGTATGAGGGAAAACGCATATTCCTGGCACACAGCCTTAATGGAGGTGTACGGAACATACAAAGCCTCTATGGGCCTTGGGAAAATGAACTAGAGACACAAGTGGAAAACTTTGTTTCCGACCAGTTAAAACCCTAAAATATAGCTACCATAGAGCTTAATTGTACAGTGGTAGCTTCAACTTCTGTATAAAAAGATCATTTTTTTTGCATTGTCTTGGGATTGGCCCACAACTACAGCCATATTGGACAGATGTTTTTAACTCTAAATGCAATGCAGAATTACCTATCATTTCTTTGCTATGCAGATTGAATATTTTACATGAGCATTTAAAAATGCATGTTTATAGTTTGAACTTCTTATGTTTATTGTGTTCTACTACCAAATGTATGTCTACAGATGGAAAACTCAGTTTTTGATGATGGGTGGTGAGGAATTACTTAAAAAGATTCAGTTACACACAGAGAGACATATTACACATAATGTTGGGAAGGGCTAGATTAGAGTTATCAAAATATGTACAGGAGCACTCCTCATCTAAAAGACATGTTTCTGGAATTCCAAATGATCATACTCAACAGCTGGGCCTATTTGCAAGACTTGGTCAATGGAAAACACTGCTGCTTTTCTCCCCCTTATGGTTCCTCATCCGCTCTATTGCCATATTTGCAAAAGCTGAGTAGCATGCCGTCTTATTGTTACTTCTCATTACCCTCAAATAGCAATGAAAGCTGGCAAAACAATTAAGCAATGTGGCAGCCCATTTTTATGAATTTACCTTCAAAGACAACCAAGAGAATTTTAGAGCAGCGGGTAGAGGGCTTTACAATGCTGTGCAGTATTTATTTTTGAAAGTCAATGACTTCCTTGCAGTTTAAGGGTGCTAATCAATATTGAATAGTTATTTTGAAAAATTACAAAGATAACATATTCTTAAGAAAATGTACACAGAATACACTCCTTACAAAGGTGACTTTTTTTTTTTGGGGGGGGAGGACTGGGGAAGGGGAACAGACAAGTGGCTGTCCTTTTTTTCCTCAGTCTAGTTGTGGAGAACGTTGCTTCACTGGCCCATGTTGGTATTATCATTGCGCTCTTCTCACGTGAGGCATATCGGTCACCAGCCTCTGGATGGCCACTCACAGTGGCTCTTGGCAGCTCACACCAGCTGCCGGTCCCTCATGCTTGCTGCCAGCCACTCACTGTGGCCTATGACAGCCCACTGCAGCAGGGGCTTCAGCTATGCCATCCCGGGGACTCACAGCAGCCCAGCTCCAGGTGGAAGTGTAGTTCACCATCTTAGCTGTAGAGGGCAGTGTCACTGGCCCTCATATGTGGGATCCGAACCGGGACCGCTGGCATCCCAAGCCAGCTCTTAACCAACACGCCACTTGGCCGGCCCAGTGACCAACTTTTTGAGTCACATGATTTTGCTGTAACTTGATAATTTTTTCAAAAGTGCTGTATGAAAATTTTAAATCCCGAAGACTTTGTGTTGAGAATTTTGTGGTAATCCTCAACTGCAAATATGCTTAAAATATCAAGTAGGTTTAAACAAACTGTTTTAAGATATATGTAGTGTAGTTGTAGAATTTCAAAATGTTTTTATAAACTATGTAGTTTGGTCATGGCTAATCAAATGTTCTGGATGATGATCAGTTTATATGTATGTGTGTATACATACATATGCACATGTAAGGATTACTAATCTGCAAATTACTCTATTTCAAACATCAAAATCTGATCTTTGGTGATTCAGGAGGCACTTTATCTTGCAGAGCCTTGTTATCAGAATCAATTTTCTGATAATGAGTCAGTTATGAAATATAGCATTAAGAGTATCCAAGGGGGAGAATTTCCTATCCTATGGCCTCTGCTTATAAAACTGGGAGTACTGAAGCTAGAACTGGAATAAGTGTTGAATAATGATCTTTTGTATGCCATCCTCATATGAAATAAGTGCAATATGAAGAATCGAAGCTCTATTACTGACTATAACCCAAAATAAAAGGGTCACAGAGATTAGACCCTAAGAGTACAGTATAGAGAATGTTTCTAGACCCCAAAGAGGGACCCTAGCCAAGAGACTGCAAAGTCATAATTGACTCCAACATTCCTACTGGGTACTACACTGCTGATGTACTCACTGCATTGAAACCCACTGTTAACCATTTCTAACTCAACATTAACAGGGATTGTTTCCTCATGAAAACCTAGATCTTCATTTCATAAGAGAAAGCTACAATACAATGTATCAAAATTTGCTTTTATAAAGTAACTGCCGGATAAACAAATTGAACACTTACAGTTTTTAATTTCAAGGATTTAAACCTTGTCACATACTATCCACCCAACTCCCCACCATTTCTTTAGAAGACATGAATAAGTAGGCCAAAAATTCTTTTGAAAAAAATTTATTTTTAATTATTGATTTATGCAAAGACAGCATCAACAACAGTTAACAGGAACATACTTTTAGGTTCAAAATTAATTTTCCACTTTGAAAAGTTCAGGACTTGGTCACTTCTTCCTACCTTACTTACTTTTTTAAGTACTTCAAATCCAACAAAACAGCACACGAATAAAAAAGTTTATTTTCTTATTATTCTTTTTAAAGTCATACCAAAATAATTAGAAGTGGCTCTTTAGAATTTAGGTATAACTTATAGTAACCTTAAGATTTAATCACAGAATGATACATGTAATAAGAATGTTATAGCACACACAAAAAACAGTACAGAGAATTTTAAAAGGACCAATTTCAGGGTACTTTCAAATTATGAGGCATAGGAAAACCCTGTTAGGGATCCTTAAGTTAAAAGACTCTTCCCTTCAGATTCAGAATGAAAATTATTATGAATTATAAGACAACAATGGGAACTGATAATATGCCCCATGGTAGCTGCATTAACTTAGGGATAAAAGGAGTCTTCATGTTTTAGTGAAGGGGCCAATGAAAGACACGCCAGGAAGCCACTTTAAACTCATGTCCATGGCCAAATGCTGCTGATATAAATGTTTCCCTTAGAAAAGTATAATCCTGTTGCTATCATTCCAAGGCTTAGCCTTCAAATTGCTCATCCTGTTACTTCTCATCTTTATTATCACCTATTCTAGGAGCAAGTTTCCTGGAAAAATGGTGTTACAGGCTAGAAAAGCAAGACTGTGGGTACAGCAAAAGAGCTCTGGTGCTCTAGTTGTTTGTCACGATACACGATGTCTACTGAGACTAGCTAATGTAGAAACCGATTGTTAACTCTGACTCTAGTATATTCTTGGGATATGATTACTAAACAACTTTTGTGATTTAGAAATGCTGAAACTACTTTTGACTCTTTTGGACATATTTTACTTTAAAAAAGAAAATATAATAGACTAACAAAAATCAAAATCTATTTGCTTTTTAACAAATAACTAATATTTTAATGTTTTTATAAAAACAATTCCTTTCAGATACTCTGATTATAACCTTTAAGTGACATAAAAAAGCTTCTGCATTCTTTATTACCAATATTTTTGCACAATTTAAGATACAACCAATAAGTTTAGCATTTCAAAGAAAAATTTTTCTTAAAAAAAAAAAGAATGGTAACTCACTGAAAAACTTATGTACCTAGTGAAGTTTAGTTTGCCTTGGATTCTTAAAAAAAAATTAGGTCCAGAATTTTGTTATCCTAATTACCATCCCAATCAAATACAGTATCTATGCGTGGATTCCAGATAAAATATTTCCAACTAATACACATAAGACCCACTGATTAGACTGTTTAGAATTGGTTTTACTGGGTTTAGGTAAGGAAGACTTCAATAAAGCTAACTATATATTGAGTTTCACTGATTAAAAATGCAGTTTTAAAAACTCTTCTTTTGTGGTAAATTTCTAGACAAATCATAAATGTAAAGGACAATATTGTAAATATTGTACTATTCACAGATACTTGCTGGAGAAATGAAATGCTTGTATTCAAAGTTCTGACCTTTCAAAATAGTGGGTATTTTAAAACAATTTTTTGAAAATCAGCATTTTTTAAACTGTTCAATTGTCAATTTCAATTTCAAAAAATCCTTACAGATAAATCTTAAAAGTTATTTCTTTCAGTCTCAATTATTTTTGTTACTTTGAACTATATATTCAACACAGAACCAGTTTCTAAACAAACATCTAATGGAAGAACAGTTTCAATGTAAAATAAACTAGGCAATCTAATACAATTTGTATAGTATGAATGTGATTTATCAATACATTCAGAATTAAATTCCTATAGTAGTGAAAAACTTTGTCTCTTCTTAATATTCAAAACCAGCAACTTCCAATGAGTCTAGAAAGTTAGTAGAGGATCAAACAGATTTAAGCATTGCCCGACTTCTCCTAAAATGGACTCTTTTATCCTAGAAAAGAGAGAAACAGTCCTTTTTACTTCATTGAAAAATTTCTATTATGGCTAAAAGAGTTGCAAAATACTTAACGCATTTATTTTGGGCTTTAAAACTATGAATGAGAGAAAAGTGATCCTTTTTGGAAAGCATTCCTGTACTTTAGGATAACAAATGTACCAATGACTAGTTTTATTCAACAATTTAGTTAAAAAAGAAATCTTGGTAAATTCAGAAACAGAGGGCCTAGAATCAGTATTGTTTTATGTAAATTCTTAATTAATGATTTGGAAGTGATGACCCAAAGATAGCTGGTGAAAAATGCATGTAATTTTCAAAAGTACTGTTTTTACTAACAGGAGTATATCTGGTAGAAATCATAGTTTGAGAACAGCACTGCACTTTAATGTGAAATCCTATACTTTTAGATTAAAAGATAAAAATTTTGGCATATTTAAAGGCATACCCTTCCCCTGTGACGAAAATATATCATTCTTTAGGAAATGAAGTGAAAAATTAAATATATATGCAAAAATTTCCTTTCATTTTATGTTGCCTGCAGATGTGTAGACAGAAAGAAGTGAGACCTTGCAAAGAGGAATGAAGCCGAGAAAACCAGTAATAACATAATTGTATTTTCTTCTCTACATATTTAGCATAACTGCGCGCCCTTTTCCTAGGGATTCAATTCAGTTGTCATATAAACAAGGGTTACTTCTGGAAATTATACAACTGTCAACAGGGTAATATCCTATTTAGGTGAAAGGTCAGAAAAGTGGTCACAACTATCTTCATAGGTCAGGCAGGATATGAAAAATTATGAAGGAGCTGAAATTAAGACAACAGAATAGAACTTACCATGGAAACAGTATATGCCCTGCCCCAATGCATTCAAATTCAATTAAAACAATAACAGCCAATCAGAATAAGTCTAGATGCCAGACAACTGCAGAATACCAATTTCTGACTCCTAGTCCAGAGAAAAAAACCCTGGAAGGTTTTTTTTCAAAAAAAACAAAAGGGAAGCTTTTGTTTAATACCAAGTGAAAACTCAAGTTTAAAGACCATTTTCTGCTTTGCAAATTGTTTAAGTACTGCCTATTTAATCTTCAGAACTTGGGGCAAGGAAAGCTGTCATGTTAATAACCCTAGTTCTTTCCTTTTAAATGGTGCTGTCTATGTAGAATGAAAGGACAAAAAAACAACTTTAAATGTCAACTTTAAATGAATAAGTTTACTCCCTGTTGAGAAGATGGTAAGAACTTAATCCTGTTATGGCTCTACTCTTCTGCATTATAGAAGTCCTGGGTATGCTCATCAAAAAGGCTTTAACGCTTCATTTTATGTCCATTCATAGATTTAAAAACAAAAAACAAAACCTATTCTCTTTCCCCTGTTTTAAGACAAAAAACAATGGTTTAAAAATTCCCTTTGAATGTAAAATGTTGCAGTCATTTTAGAAAAATTCTAGCAGTTCCTTGAAATATAGTTACCACATGACACAGCAATTCTATTCCTAGGTATATATCCAAGAGAAATAAAAATAAATGTCCACACAATAACTTATACACAAATGCTCACAGCATTACTCATCAGAGCCAAAAAATAGAAATAACCAAAATGGCATATCCATGAATAAAAAGAAATGAAGTACTGATACATGCTATAACATTGATGAACCTTGAAAACCTTACACTGAGTAAAAGAAGCCAGTCACAAAATGCCACATTTTGTATTATTCTATTTATATGAAATGTCCAGATTAGGACAATCCTTTAAAAAAAAAAGATAGGTTAGTGGTTACCTAGGGCTAGAGAAGTTGGGGGGAAATGGAGAGTGATTGCTAGCAGTAGGGGTTTACTTTTGGCGTGACTTAAATATTCTAAAATTGATTGTGATTGTGGTCTGTGAAGATACTGTAAAAAGTACTGAATGATACACTTTAAAGGAGTGAATTGAATTATATTCAAATTATATCCCAATAAACATGTTATAAAAAAAAGTCCCTTTATTAAGCACACACAATATTCCTCCCTCATTGGAGTGACCAGCTAGTTCCTTTCCATATTCACAGACTGAGAACTAAAGAAATTTTAGAGACCTCTCGTCTTGTCTCATTTCAGACCTGTAACAACTGGAGCTTTGGTAAAATTTACGTGATTTATCCAAGGATAGAACCAGGATCAGAAACCAGAACTTAACTTAAATTCAAACACCCAGATTCTCTTCCACCTCACCAACTCTGAATCAACTTCCATTTCTTTCTCAACTCTTTATTCCCTCACTTTACTTCTTCTTCCCCCACATTGTTCAGGTATGTATGTCATCTTTTTCTTTTCTTCTCTTCAGTCCGATATCCATGTACTCTTAAATTCTGCTTTCTGTATCTAAAATTTTCTTTTTCTGTTTTGTCAAGCTAATATTCTCTTTCAGCTCTCTTCTTTCACAAACTCTTTCAATTATCAGCTTCTGCTAAAATTTTCTACCCTAAGAACAAACTATACTATATCAAGTTTTGAGCAACATAAAATACACTGCCAAGTAAAACTCAGTGGTTTACCAGGTTACAGTCAAATGCCAAGAGTTCAATTAAATGCTCTCTGTAATCTCAAAATATATGAACAACAGGAAAAAAAAAAGATGTTTCATAGCTGACAAATGTGCTTTTTCTACTTTGTACTACTCTTTTCATACCTTGAAGTAGTCATCTTGAGCAACAACCGAGTTTCTCACTCTATTCTCCGAATTAAACAGACAAGATACCACTGTCTGTATGCTTCGGTCCACAGATTTCTGAAACACAGAACTTTTCAGTAATCTAAAGACTATTCTTTTTACTCACTGTTAACAAATTGTAATATCAAGTTTAATGATACTTATTTCTAAAGTTTAATGATACTTATTTCTAAAGAATTATTATGGAATTAATAATTCTTGTAATGTCACTTAGTATGTAACTTTTCTACTAAATTCAATAAATATTTTATAGCCTCAGTGATCGAGTACTGGTTTTAAAAGCTCAATTTAGTAAAACCCTAAGGTATTTGTTTAAGGCTCTTATTTTTCCCTATTAGATAAGAAACAGTGAACTTCAACATTTCAAGAAAAAATATGCAGGGTCTGATAATATAATTGTACTGTAAGCTATTTTAATATGTTTCCAAATTTTAATCACATATGACATCAGGGAAATTTTTTCACCATATAGTTCAGTAGTTCTCCACCTTTTTCCCCCAGAGAAATACATAGACGGAGTTACATACTACAATAAAAACCCTTCAATGCTACCCACATTCCCATTCATTCAATAAAACAGGAGAATTCAAGAGAGAGAACACTGTTATTATAAGAATCTGCTCTAATGATAAAAAAAGAAACAACTCTGTCTACTTCAACATTTCAATTATTACTAGTGACTCCACCATTCTTGAAAGCTACCATATATAATGTTTATGGAGAGAATGCCATAAGTAATTGTATGTTATTATTTAGCTAAGTAAATGTTTAAATTGGTAAGCAAGATAGATATAATTCATACTAGTCCCTCTTTTGAAGAATAGGAGCCTGGAAACCTGCCCATTTGCATTCTGCCAAATCATGTTAATACAATATTTTATCAAAGTATGGTTTAACAAACAAACAAAAAATGATGAAAATGAAATAAAGGACTACTGAATCAGAAATTACACACACACACACGCACACACACACACACACACACAGAAAGTTTGAGGGTGCCTGAAATTTTATTAACTTTAATATAAACTGAGGAATTATCAGTCTATTAGTCAAGCTCTTTAACTTATGGCTCCCTTATTTAAATTTGGGCAAAGACACTTCTCAAAAGGCCATTATTAAAACTCGAAAAAAATAAATATAAAATATAAATATTAATAAACAAAATGAGATGTTTGCCTTTTGTGGGCCATTTCCAGAGGATGGAGTCGCTTCATGAACTGAGCATTCACTTGACAAACCTTCAGCTCCTGAATCAACTTCAGTATAGTGGTAGTTAACAGCTGTATAAGCCTACATTTAAAATAATAAAAATGTAACTAAAGAGATGTACATGAACTATGTTTACGAACAATCTATTCTTAAAATTGGTGAGCACTTATTGAAAGTTTAAATGTGGGTTGTGAAGTTCAATTACATGATCACAAAAACTTTATTTATCCTGAATAGCTGAAATACAATAAGACAGTCTCTTGGTTTTTTTTTTGTTTTGTTTTGTTTTTTATTATTTAGAGGGCAATGTCACTGGCCCTCATATGTGGGATCAGAACCAGGGCCACTGGTGTCCCAAGCCAGCTCTTAACCAC
Organism: Aselliscus stoliczkanus; assembly: GCA_033961575.1. Lineage (NCBI taxonomy): Eukaryota > Metazoa > Chordata > Mammalia > Chiroptera > Hipposideridae > Aselliscus > Aselliscus stoliczkanus. The sequence continues at coordinate 97,092,712 of CM066735.1, read as the reverse complement.
CGTGCCACTCAGCCGGCCCAACAGTCTCTTATTTTGAAATGACTTTTAAACTTCATCATAATCAAAATTAGAAGGGCTCTAAGAAAAAGAAACTTCAAAATGTAGTATGGGAATGGAAATTTCCCAGTGCCTGAGAATTATAACTCATATCCTTCAAATATCCAGTCTTGATGAAAGACAGAATGTAATAAAGGCTCAGGTGTTTTAGACGTGGCACTCTTCTGTTTTATTCCTTTTTTTATATAACACATAACAGTATTACAGCAAAACATTTACTTCTCTGCAATATATATGTATTTTTAGGTAGAAAACTAGAAGCAGATTCAATATGAATTCTAAATCAATTGAATTAGCATTAGCATATGTATTAATACTACCTTTCTTGGATTATATAGTCTATCAACAAGTAATTGAACACCTGTTGAAAGCAGAGCAGCCACTGCTTAAGCACACAAAAACAACCTGAAAACAAAAAGCAATTTCTCCCACGGAAATATATACTTGAGTTGACAAGAAATTAATAAAACACATAATGTAAGAGGGCAATTAAAAATATTTCTAGGCATACATAATATGGCAAAAGGTTAAGAAATATATAATAGTTAAACAAAAAAATACTTTAAAGAACAGGAAGGGGCCGGCCGAGTGGTGCGGTGGTTAAGCACTGGCCTGGGAAGCCAGCGGCCCCGGTTCAGGTCCCACATATGAGGGCCAGTGACACTGCCCTCCAAAATAAAATAAAATAATAAAATAAAATATAAAATAAATTACAATAAAATAAAATAAAGAACAGGAAGTACATGTTTTAATTCGCCTTACCGGAGGTATAACATAAGCCTTTTGTTCCCCAGTAGACCACTGTGGTGCCACCTTAAAAAGGAAAAAATAAAAGGAAATAATTACTTAAATATTCCTACGCATTTTCACAAAGATATGAGTTAGACAATGTTGAGGTATTTGTGATGCTGGCTTCTTGCACTCATTATAATAAAAGAAACAGAAAAAAAAAAAGTATTTTATGTTTCTAATACCTGTGGGTTTTATTATTATTTTCATATAAAAACCCCACCTTTTTCCTCAATTTTCTGGATTTGGCTTTCAAGAAAACTCAAAGATAGTAGTAGTTCTTTTAATTTATTACTATTGATATGATTATATCTATGGGGAGAAATTTAGAGAACTACTATCTGTAGTAGCCAGCTAAAATAAAACTATCAAATATAACTGAAATTCAATGCTCTATTCCCCTAGAAAAATTTATAAAAGTCAGCCTGGTTGTTTAAGCTGTCTGAAAGCAAAGGTGGAGGAATACATGTTGAAATATAGACATGGGTACCAAATCTCGAAGACAGTACAAGGGAAAACTTCCTGCTAAGTATATTCCTGTCAAGATAGTATTCCCATATTTCCAGTAATACAGAGGCCTTAAAAAGTCTTTTTTAAATTTTAGGCATACTTACTTAACTAGTTCAAATGACAAACTATTAGGGAAATTTATGTAAATAAAGGCATCAATAACTTTCCAAAGTAAATCATTTTATTTCGTCTTAAATTACCTGACAATTATATACAGGCAACTGATATCCAGTGATGATCTGAACTGGTGAACTTGGATAAGAGGGATATGCCTGAAAATAAAAGTTTACAGAAAGAAATACTTTTAGGCAGTTTTGTATTTCTTTGACAATATTATGGGTTAATGTGTAGTCAATGTGTATAGTCAGTCTTACAGACTTTATGGTTTTCTGTATTTTACTTATAAGTTAATAGAAGTCTAAACCTCAAAGTGGAAAAGGTACAGTAAAATATCTGAAATCTTTCAACAAATATTTACTGATTAAGAACATCTAGGTAGTAGCACACATGAATACACCAAAAATAAGTAATAACTCACAGTAAATGTTAGCAACAAGCAGGGTTTTTTTCCTAGCCATGTTTAAAGCAAGAAAAGTTAAGTGAAGTTATACCCTACATACACTTCAGGTAGATGGAAAATGTAAACAAAAGAGAAACACTGCAGCACTGTTTCATTATTATTTTGTTTCTTTGCTTGCAAATAAAATGTCTCTTAAACTGAAGTAAAATGAACCAAGAAAATAAGCATTATTTTTCATCAATAGGAGACAGTAAATATTACAAATACCACTTCAAATATTAAAGTAACCAGGACCAAATTACATGCTACTCATGGATTTTACAAATACAGTTAAGTCATCAGAAACCTATCCATTCTAGAACCAGGATACATCCAGAAATAAGCAATCTTTATGGGGAGGCATCTGGGAATTACTGAAAATAAAGAATAGCTAGATAAATTGCTAAGCTTAGAGAAGAATTAACCAGGCAGACATGAGAAACGCTGCCTTCAAATATTTTTGGAGTATCATACAGGGGGAAAAAAGGGAAGAGATATATTCTTTGTGGCTACAGACGTCAGCTCTTAAGATAAAAACTTACAAACTATTTAAAAGCAAATTTTAGCTTGGAATAAAGAATAACACTGCGAACAACAGATTTCTAAAAAAACAGATTTCCCATCACTCCAAGGTGATGGGAAAGACAAACAGGGATAGACAGTATTATCACTTATTACAGAAATTGTACATATAATTCCACAGAGAGTAAGAAGTAAGACTAGCTTACCTTTAAGGTACCCTCATCTATAAGATCTCCAACATGAATAAAAAAAGAATGTAGGTTAATTCTTACCTGAACATACTGAGTTATAGGATTCATCACGGGTGCAGGCTGCATGTAAGTTTCAGTGTTTGGACAATTCCAGACACTCTGAAACTGTGGTGGTGGTGGAGGATTAAAAACCAAAGGACGTGGCTGCACATGATAAGCACCTTTTTAAAGAATAAAAAGAAAACAAAGCCTATTTTTAATTCTCTGAAAACGTATACAGGTATCAACAAGAAAAATTCCTTCCTTTACTCACAGAAATTTTGTTTCCTGATGGCAGGGCCCAGTTTCAGCTTTTTACCATGGAGATTTATTTGTGACTGAAAATAAAACAGTAACAAAACTAACATTAATTTCCAAGTCTTTAGTTCCAAGACTTTGGTAGGCACCCCAAGTCTTCTAAAATTCCTGCTGTCAGAGAAGATCAGTGGTAAGAACCTACTAAATCAAAATTTATCAGCACCTTGCCATCACTACTCTAGTCAAGTGTCCAGAGGTATCACGGAATTTGATCAAAACCTTTTACACTGTCTCTAGTTCAAGCTAGATGCCCAATCAAAAATATATAGGTTCTGACAAGTTATGTAAGATAATTCTAAGTTGTTATGTAAGATAATTCTACGTTTGGATTTCAAAAAAGAAGTATATCCATTTCTATATTTTATACAAGACTGAGTATATATTCAGGACTCCAACAATAGTAAACATTGCATCCGTATCCTAATTCAGAGATTTTTCCATAAGATACTTACTTCTATTATCTTCTGCACATCCACGTCATTATAAAAGGAAACAAATCCATAGCTAAAAAGGCAGATAAATGAGGTATAAAATCACAACAGTAAATGGTTTAAAACTTTTAGTATTCTATGAAATAATGGACAAGTATTAATTATAAAGGGTGAAGAATATACTAAGATAAATATTAAGATGTACATAATAGATCCTCTATAAACATTACTCCTTTTTTCCTTACAATTAAGGTAATGTGGGAACCTTATTAACAGAAAAAAGTCCTATTTATGAACCTGAATTTATTATCTATGGCAAGATGGTTAAAATTTAAGATACTGTGAGAGGTGGAAAGAAAACAATTCTTTGATAAAATTAATCCACTTATGCGAAATGAAAATGGGAAATATTGAAATTTAAATACCAATACTAGGAAAATGATTACATAAAAGAGCTGGCAACAAACTTTTATTCTTTACATGAAAGAAATAAACAAAGCAACAAATTTCATTTATACAAGTGTTAAGAATACCAGTTTTGAATTCTCTGATATTCTACACACACTATAGTTCAGATATTCTTTACAATTTATACTGAACATGTTTTACTTACCCTTTGGACACACCACTACGATCCGTGATTATCTTCACTTCTTTTATTGAGCCATATCTAGCAAAGAAGCTTTTAATTTCGGTTTCATCCATCTATGGAAAAGAATTCGACTTCAAGAGTAAAAATTCAGCATTCATAAATTTCAATTATAGTATATAAGCTGGCTTGATAATGTGGAAGTATCTCTAACTATCCTCAAACTACCTGAAGCTCTTATCAAAGATGTATTTAATCCCCCTACGTTAAACATAAACTAATTCCAAACCTACATAAAGTACAAAAAAACCTTATGATTTGCAACAAAGGCCAAAATCTCATTATTTACAAATTATTTTTAAATGAATAAAATATGAATACAATACCCTAATATCAATTCCACCAACAAAAATGGTGTTTGGCATGATTCTGCCTTCAGGCAAAACATAGCTGTGGCTGGTCATAGCTGATGAGGACTGGGTGCTGGCCTCTCTGGAGATGGTTGAGTTTGAAGTCTCAGAATTTGCAGCAGCCTGTAATTTGGAAAGCAGATATCATCACTTAGATATACAGGTACAAACCTGTATACAGCTAAAAAACACATGATGTGGAATATAATTTTTGCTTTTCAATGTATGTTTTCACTGTAAATTAGTTATCAATACAGCTTACTTCAGGCTCAGGATATAAAGAAATGAGAATAGATGAGTATAATATTTTAACAAAAGGGTATAGCACTTTCTTAAACCCAGTGTCGCTCATCACCATCTCTTGTACAATGAATGCTGTGGTAGCATACTGATTTTATATTGAGTTTGTGAAAATACTATGTGAACTGGTCAAAAATAAGATCAGGTTTGTAAAAAAAAAAATAAAATAAAAAATGAAGTTATTAAAGTCACCCAACCAAATAAGCAAATTTTCATTTTATAAGTAACTTATTAAGAAGCATGGTAAATCTTTTAAAAAGGTAAACAAAATTTTTAAAAAGCTGCATCAAAAAGAATACAAACATCAAAGTTTTAAACCAATTTTTTTAAACCAATTTTTTTGCCTCACCTTTCTATTCACCAAAATTAACATGGGTTTTATAATTATTATACTCCTTGTGCTAGTATGCCTGCTTTACTTTGGAAATAATCATGAAAACATTATTTGCTCACATATCATCTCTTGATAAAGAAAGGCTTATCATCCTTTTCCTTCAAAGTATCTTTTGAAATAACATTTTTCTTCTCGAATTACACCAAATCAATCCTCCTGTTAATTCCAATTTTCATAATGGGCTAAGAAATACAAATCATACTATCTTTATTTTCAGAAAAAGACTCTTATATGAAACTCATTATTTTTCTGGATTCTGGTCAGAACTCTGTCTTTAGTCTTCCCACACAAAGGTTAATTCAAATTTTTCTGAAGTATAATTTACTAGTAACATATATATTGGAAAGGCAATATAGCATAGTGAAACAAAAACTGATTTAGTCGGGAGATGCAGGTTCATGTCCCTTACTAGGTTATAGGCCACTTACTTGGTAGCTGTTTATCTCTGGAAAAATTGCTTTGAGAATGAAGCAAGATAACATCTGTGAATTCATTTTGTAAAGTATAAAGTGGTATGCCGATATAAGTTAGTGTCTTGTTATCTGAATTTATTTTCAATAGGTTAAAAAATAGGTTTATTTCCTGGTTTTACTACTTACTTACTTATTTTGTAGATACTTTATTAATTTACAACTAATTTGTATTGGAACTTCAAGAAAGTATTTTATGGCACATCTGCTCATTTGAAACTCATAAAATGCTTATTAATTGTAAAAGGTAAGTACAAAAGGCTGCACGAGAGAGATAAAGCTATTACAACTCTGCATGGAAGAAAACAAGGACAAAAGAAACCAACTGATACATATTTTTAAAAAGATAAGCATAGTAATTTTTACAGAAATTAGTTAATGAGAAAATAAAGAGCTCCTATTTTGTTAGATGCTAACAGTTACTGATAAATTTAAGATTCTACAAACTGCTATACTAATTAGAGATGAAATAAAAAATTGCCAAATCACCAAATTTGAACATTTTGGCTATTCTCTATTAATTTGTGCTTATAATTGCTATTCTGTATTTCTATTTGAATACTTCCTAATTATTTTCCTTTAACTAGAGTAGTGATATTTCATGACCATAAAGCAAGAGAGTAAAAAATGATTTCTAAAGTTTTCCCATTATAAAACAAAAAAACCCATAAACATTGTTTTATAATTTCAATTTTTTCTAAATGAGACTGTATTACAGAAGCCACATATCTTGAATTATTGACTAGAGTTCCCTTTGTTACAGACAATTTACCAATCCCTTCATTCAAAATTCCAAAACACAAATAAAACAGTGGTTCCGAAACTTCTGTACATTTCTTTTCTCCTTCTCAATTTCCCCTTTATTTGTGGATGAACTTTGGATACCCTTTTATCTAATAAACTATTTATAGTGTTATATGTCTGTGAATCACAACAGATGGGATGTATTTTAATTTAGAGGTATAACATCAGGCCAGAAAACTGTGCCAGGTTATAAGGGGTTATGATAATGTACTGACTCTCAACCAGGAGAGATTTTGCAGGCCAGGGGCATTTTTGGTTGTCACAACTGAGTGATGCTCCTGGTGCCTGGTGGATAGAAGCCAGGGATACAATAAACATCTATAATGGAATATCAGCCACCCACAACAAAGAATTATCTGGCTCAAAATTTGAATAGGGTCACGGCTGAGAAACCCTACTATCACGTCACCAGAACTGAAAAGGGAAGGTCTAATTTTCATACTCTATTTACAAAAGTAAAATGGATACTCAAGACAACTAAACAGTAATTTGGGGGGGAAAAAAAGTCATTAGATAATATAGTAAGTTTGGCTTGGAGTTGGGTGTACAAATTGGCTGCCTGCTTAACTGGTATATTAAATATAAAATTCATCAAATCATTTTACTAGTGTCCTATCGTCTTAAATTACGGCACCATCACATCCTAGTCCTCAGTCAGCAGGTGGCGCTCAAAGCTAACAAAGTAAGCAGAGTACTCAATTTTAACAAGACTGAACAGCAGGGATTTTTAAAACTCCTACTGTGTGTACTTCTATATAATTGTAATTTACATATACAACATCAATAACTAATAGACAACCTTTAGTAACTCTTAAACTCTTGCCAAAAATGCTGCACAAGTGATTGCTTAGGCTAAAGTTCTGTGTTCAAGTATTAATATTAGCTATTAATAGCATACAGAAAATAAACTGCATGTAAATTAAATGTAAGAAGTAGTTATTTTTCTTAATTATATCTTCAAGTAGTTGTTGGGTTTTGAAATGAGTAACGTGAGATATTAAAGGGGTGAACTTGGAGGCTATTATATACACAATTCTATTATAGTTGGATAACCAAAGGACAAAGATAACCAAAAGCTGAAAAAAACTTATCATTACTAAAGTTCCTGCGATGTCTTCTCTTTGACATTATTTCATTAAACTACTACGTCTACATACAGGCAAACTGAGGTCTATGTATACTGACCCAAAATAAGTCTACAATTTGTAGTCATCAGTTATAGCCACAGAAAGGAGCTAATAAAAAGAAAAACAAAACCTAACGAAATAGGAAATGAAAATCAGAATAAAACCTTTTAAATAAATCCAATAGTAAACTCTTGAAGGGAAAAGGTGGGAGGAATCCAAACAATAAACAAACAATCCTGGTTAAAGCTAAGCAAGAAAAAGGGCAAGAAAGCAAAATGACACATTAGTTGTGAAAAGGGGATATGACCAGAGATTATAAAAGAATGCTATGTATACACTCTATGGAAGTAAATGATGAAATGAGTAACTTTCTAGAGAAATGTTAATTTTTAAAAACAATCTTAAGAAAACACTTGATTCTTGGCTGTTTCACTGGAAATTTTTTCAAACTGTAAAAAAACAATAATGTGTGTAAAGAGGAAGTGGAAGAGAAAAAGAATTCAAATGTCTTTCTTTAAAAAATAATTCAAAGGAAAAAATATATTTCTCAATGCATTTTACAAAACTAACACCATCTGAATAACAAAATAGGATTAAGGTGGTCCACCCACACCCTCAACACAGAGATACAAAATTCCAGCATTATATTTTTTAAAATACACAATTAAGTACAGTTTATATTGGAGATGCAAGGATGGTTCACTAGGTGATATATAATTGTAACTCACCATTGAAAAAACATTTGATAAAGTACAACACTCATTTTTTTAATTTTTAAAAAACCCAATTACAATAGAACGATCTTATTTTATCTAATTCTAAGCCGTCAATCACCAGGCTTAAAAGTGAAACATTATAGTCACTGCCATTGAAATTAGGAATAAGGACACCTCCTTATCATTACTATAGTTTTTTTATACTATATGTGATAGGGTTAATATTCATATAGTGTTCTTATAAATCATTAAGAAAAAGACAAACATCAGATAGGTGGGTTCAGAATTTATAAAAACAAAAATTTTAAAGCTAACAACAAGCTTCAACTTCACTAATAACAAAGCATGTCAACACAGTGAAATATTTTCCAGCTACTAGATTGGCAACTTAGAAAAGTACAATACCTTTCATTGGAAAGTGTGTGGAAAACAGATCACTCTACACATCATCAGTAGTATTACATACTGGTCTATGCTTTCTCAAGAGTAACTCGGAAAGACGTATAACTTAAAATTGTTATAAAACGCACTTAACTTACTTAGTGATTCCACTCATGGGAATTTATTTCAAGGAATGAATAGAACAAGCATACCAAAACATCTGCACAAAAATATTCATTATAGTATTTTTTAATGTAAGAAAATTATTCATTATGAGAGAATTTAAAAGAAGTAGTAATGGTACAATCTTATACTCTAACATTACATACTCAAAATTATTTTAAATTTACCTTTGAAATGATGTCCACTATATTAAGGGAAGGATGCAGGTTGTAAAACAGTACTATGGCACAATTTTTGCAAAATAAAATTTACCTACCTGTATGCAATACATGCACAAAAACAATCTGGAAGGTCACACAGACATCAAAATTTTAACATGTGTCAGGATTAAGGTGGACCTGAATTTTCTTCCATTTATCACTTTCAAATGAGTTAATATTTTCCTTTCATTATCAGAAAAAAATCAGTAAGCTCTAAGCATTTCCCCCTTTTTCCTCTGAAAACGGAGGAAAAATGATTGTAAATAACTATGGTACCTCATAGGGATGATTAAATTAACAAGACACAAATACTTACTACACATAAACTACACATAATTATAAATTTTATTTCAACTTATGGACTAATATAAATTGTATATCCATTTCCTCTTTTTACCTCTAAAATTGGAGAGAATGATAATTATACTACCAATAAATACAGATGCAGAGTTGGCGCTTGTGGCGGTGGTGAACCAGCTTCATTTATCCAAACTCACATAAATGTCCACCCCAAAGATTATTACTGTATGTGCATGTGACGTCAAGCGCCTGGTGTACCCCGACAGGGAAAATGTGGCCCCGAGTAAAAAGTCTCAGCCTCTGCAGCCTGTGTGGTCCCCTGAGGAGCAAAGGGCGTCGGGCGGGTTCGGCGCCTGCGTTCGCCACACGAGGGCGCCACCACCAGGGCCCCTCAGCCGCGCCGCGCCGCGCCTTCAAAATGCCCGCTTGCGGCCCCACCCCTCCCCCTCCCCCCCTCCCCCGGGGCCTGGACTCCCTGAGGAAATGCCGGCCCTCAGCAAGCCGGTGCCACGTGGTATTCCGGCGGCTGCAGGCCCACCGCCATCTCGCGGAGGCCGTGCTGCCGCCTCCCATCTTGTCTCCAGAAAAGCGCGGGAAGGGAGGCTGGTGGGGTGGGGGTGGGGCGGGAACCGGGTCCCCGCTCTCCCGTCACATCCCTGCGGGCCGAGAACCCCGGGCCGATTCTCCACAGCCCCGTTGGCGCGATGGCGGGAGGTGGCGATGGCGTGACAGGGCTACGGGAGCAGGTCCCCCGGGCCGTACCCTCCCTCCACACCCCGGCATCGCGCCCCTCCTCGTCTGCCCCGCGGCGTCATGGCGGCCACACTCCTGCCGCTGGACGGCCGCCGCTACGCGCCGCCTCAGCCTGAGGCCCGCGATGCACCCAGACAAGCGCCTCGGACAGAAACGCCGGGGAGACCCCCGCTTTCGACCCCTCCGGTCCCCTCTCCCCCAAAAGCCGAGTGTCGGCCACCTTGGAGGACACCCCTCCCCCCACCTTGCGTCCCTTGGGCCTCCTCCAAACTCACCATGATGGCGGCTGCTAGCAAGTCCCACCGATGGGGTTCGAGGAGGAGCCGGGGCTGCTGCTGGGCCTGCTCGTCAAGCCTGGCTTCGCCTGGGCAAAGGGCCACGGGAGTCAGGAACGGCAAAGGCGGCGGCGAGGCCCGAAGCTCCGACCCGCAAGGCTGAAGGGCGCCAACAGACTGACCCGTGGCTAGTGGGGCTCCTAGAGGCGCGCCTGCGGGGTACGGGGGCTCTTTATAGCCTGCTCAGCCAATGAGTGATGGGTGACAGCACCCCGCCCCCTGCGTGCGGAGGGGGGTTGGGGGGACGCAGGCGTCCAGGCCGCCGTGCGCAGGGGTTCCGCAAGGGTTCGGCGCGGGTCCGCACTGTACAGCTGGGCGGTGTCACCCTCGCCTTGACACACACACAGACACACAGACACATACACACACACACACCGAAAGTGTCTTAGCAGCATCCTTGAAATAAGCATGCATACGTAAATATATGTTAACCTTAGAGAAGTTTCGCTGTGTCTAGGCTCCCGTTTCAAAATGGCGCCCGAAACGGAGCCATTCTGATCGCGTTGGCCCCCAAATCGACTGAAATGGCAGACAGAAATAGAAACAAGTCCATGTAGGCCAGGGAACCAGACACCAACAGAAAAGAAACACGGACGCCTCTCTGGGAAGTTTGAGGTGGATGGATTGATCAGAAGGAACCACCAGATAGATCCGGCCGGCTTGGCATTCGAGATGTTCATTCCTTCTAGAAACATTTATTGAGGGCCTGGGATTGCCAGGTACCACAGATGCAGGAGTGAACAATAACAGGCGAACATGTTTTATCCCCCCTCAGGGAAATTGAATTGTAAAGGCAGAGTGTTTATCTTCTAGGCCTTATAGGAAGCAGCGAGACCTGCCTAGAGAATTCTAGAACATTCTTGAGATCCGAGAAACAGCGCCTAGAGCAAGGGTGAGCTGTGGGTCAGTTGTTGGAGTAAATCCCACAACTTGGGGAACCATGCCAACAACGTATACCCACATGGGTTAACGGGCCATGACTTTTATTCTCAAACTTCACTTTGGTGCTGATGAAAAGTGTTAAAATGTTACGTTGTAAGCTGGCAAACTAGTGGACTTCTGTAACCGGAAAGCTGTCTCACTAACAACACCTAGCGTTACAGGATAAAATAAAAACTGACATTTTAAATATATACTTACACCCATAAAACTGAAGAGAAATCCTAAGATGCCAGAATTTAAACTGAAAACCAGAGCAGTGACTTATTGAACTGGCTCTCATCTGACCCTGGGTATGCAGGCTGGGTGTAGGATGACCTACTAGTTTGCCCTGGACTTTCCTGGTGTTAGCACTGGAAAACCCCACATTCCTGAAAATTAGGTCCCAGGCAAACCAGGATAGTTGGTCATCCTCGATGTGGGCAAGATGTTGTTAGTCTTTGTAACTTGAGGCCTGGAAGTACAGGGGCAGGTGGTAAAGATTTGGAGTAGCCCACGGTGGGAGCTGGAACTGAATACACTACAAAAAGCCATTGTCTCTGAAAGACATCACCTTCAGGAAAAGGATAGGTAGGGAAAATACAAAACACCCAACGTACGAGCAGATGAGGAAAGGTGTCTTATTTCTGGATAGAAAACAAAAATTAACTCGGATGAAATTCTGAAACCCTAGACCTGTGTTTCATAAGAGTTTGGCGTTTAGGTATATAGCACTTATGTGTTGTTGGAGTCTCAAAACCTAAAAATTGGTTCCCTCAACCACCACCTTCTCCCAAAAAAGATCCTAAACAAAGGTATCAGGAACAAGGCAGAAACAAACATAAAAACCACCGGCTTCCATAAAAGGCTGAAAGGAATTTTCATTAAAAAAAAGGGACTCTTTAAAGATAAAGTGAGAATGACAGACACAAAGGAGATTAAAATGTCAGAAACTTAGAGAAGTATCTTTGTGTGTGTGTGTGTGTGTCTTTTTCTCTCAACTTATTTGAAGTAATACACTTTATGTATATTTTAAGGTGACTATTCTACTATTTTAAAGTCTGAAACTAATATCTTTCCTTTTGAAAAATTCAAACGCCTGAGGTTGTTTTAACTGCACACCCCCTCCCAATTTATAAGCTATTATTGTTATTCACGACTTTAGTTCTATCCTGTTTTTCTCCTATAAATTAGAAATCATGTTTTTTAGACCCACCCACATGTGTAAAAATGTTTTGCTTACCATTTCATTGCATATCTTAAATCTTGCTTCTGGATTATTTTACTTGTGCCTGAAGTAAATTCTATAGAATATCCTTTAGTGAGAATGACATGTGATAAACTCACAGGTTTTTTTTCCCACCTGAAATACTTTTATTTTGCTCTTGTTCATTGAAGATAATTCTACTAGATACATAATTCTAGGTTTACAGTTGTCTTTTTTTTTTTTTCCTCAGAATATTAAACATATTGTTCTGTTATCTTCTGGTTTCTGTTGCTACTGAAAAATCTGATGTCAATCTATTTGCCGGTTAAGATCTGTTTTCCTTTGGTGTTCTGAAAGTTCACAATGATGTGACTTGCTGTGGAGTTTTAAAAATTTCTCCTGCTTGGGGGTTTTTGGGCTCTCTGGATTTGTGGATTAGCTTTCAGCAATTCTAGAAAATTCCACCCATTTTCCTGTCAAAGATTTGATGGTTAAGGAACTTAACTTAGTTTTCATATTTCATATTAAATAAACAATTCTTACAGTTATTTTTGCTTAGATCATGACTTTTTCAAAGGTTAGTGGTATTTTCTTGAAACCAGAGAAATCTTTATTTAATAGAGAAAAAAGAATTGTTACTTAAAATCACAGTTGACTGTGATTCCAATCCAATGTGTTAAGACTGGTAGGATAATTTATATAAATTCAGAAATGAATTTGTATACTGCTTCCTTACCCTTTAGAGATTGATAGGAAAGGGAGAAGAAAAAAAGACTACTTTTTAACACCTCCACCAGTTCCATTGTGCTTCTAAAGCCTGGGACTTTTGATAGAAGGCTTACAATTAGTATATGTATGCTCAAACTTCATTTATTTTCAAACCATTTTCATGATTTTTATTGTTTCTGCTCTGACTCTCTACATTATTTACCTAATTAAAAAAACAATTTATTGTTTTCTTAAGCAATAATATTTATTAACTTTTTTAAAAAATCAATGCACATTAAAATAAATATATAACTATTAAAAATTAAAATAATTGTCCATGGAATACTACAGATCTCACCCTCACAGGACAACAGGTAGCATACTTTTGGGAAATACTGGACTGTGAAAACTCTTTGTCTGGTCTTTGGATATGCAAAGTTAGGTCCAAGGAACTAAGAGGGGGAGGGTCAAATTGTTCTGCATAACAAATAAGAATAATTGAATTTTAAGGCAGAGACCAAGCAAGACTCCAAAAGTAGAAATCTGGTAATTTGGAGAAAAGAAGTAACCTTGCAAAGTGATGAGAAGTTGCAGCCTATAGTAAAAGATGCTATCTGAACACACAGGAGTTATCTGGAGGCTTTTTAAAAAGCAGTTTCACAATCCCAGGTATTACCCCAGAGGAAATAAATCAGCTGAGGGTGAGATCCAGACATCAGTATTTTTTTTTTTTTAAAGTTTGTCAAGTTACTGCAATATACAACCAAATTCGAAAATCTTTGCTATAAAGCTTTGCCACTCATTGTGGCCATGAGACCAGCAGCTTTGCATCAATTGGGTGCTATGAAATCTCAGGCCCCACTTGAGCCTTAATGAATCAGAATCTGCACTTCAACAAGATCTCCACATGGCTCACAAGTACATTAAAGCTCAGGAAGCACTGACAATAGAAAACATTTGCCATAAACTTGCATCCCTGGATTTGAGAATGCCTACCTTACAGATAGAGCCTGCTTTTCTAGCCTCTCTTGCAGCTAGACCTGGGCATATGACCTACCTATGAGATGTATTCACCCTAAATTTTGAATAGGAGACTAATGATGCTGCAAAGACTGCAGAGAATACATTCTGGAAATGTTGGCAACAGCAGCAGTTACGTGGCATCAGCTACTGTTGCGGGATACTTGGACAAAGAGATGAGACACCGAGGCTCAGAATGAGAAGCAGCATTTATTGATGCCAGCACCGGCTCAGCGGATTCATATCCAGAGGTTGAGCCCCGATCTGGACAGGACTCGGGGCTATATACCCTGAGGTTTCTGGGTCAGCCACTAGGATCCCTTATTAGGGCATGTGGCACAGTGTTAGTTCCTGACTGGCTCCCAGATGAGGTAGGAATTAGGAAGTATTGAACAGAGAAGTCCAAATGGCCATGCGGTCCAGGAAAGCCTTTGTCTAGGACTTCCCGCCACATTATAGCAGCAATGTCCACTGCTGTCAGTTGTGCCAGTTGTACTGCAAGTCAGTGCTTAGCAATGGCAGCTGAAGCTTCTTCACTGGGCCAGTTCTGCAGCTTGATTCCATGTATAGTTCCTGGAGATGGAAACTTCCAGCCTTATTTTTCAGTCCTTTCTGAGATTCCTTTCCTGCTTAAATCAACCAAAACGTATGTCGCTTTTGCTTGCAACAAAGAACTTTGACTGAAATAGGTGATGAGTGAGGTCAACCAAAGCACTTTTAAGAAGAGGGTTAATAGCTAAAAGATTTATGGCTCTTTGCTCTGTGACTCCATAGCATAATGCTCCTCTACTGATTCTAACCTTTGGTAAGTTTCTACTGTATACACAAAAGCTTTGTGCCAGTGGTGTTTCGTGAGGGATGTCAAGGAAAGGTTTTTTTTTCCCCTTTCTGTAACAACATGGTATAGACAGGACTGCATGCTGGGCAACAAGATGATTCACAGATGAAATAATTTACCAGGAACAGAAGCTTGGAGCCCCAAGTGGCATGGAAAAGCATAAATCATACTTTCAAAATTCCTAGATAGAAAGGAAGAGGCATACTACGATCTTAATCAATTAAGTTCACGAACTTCTTGTAATGATGTTGCTAACCTTTTTTGATATCAGAGGGATTATTCATCATGAATTTGTACCAACTGGACAAATGGTTAACCAAGTTTATTTGGAAGTGTTGAAAAGCTGTGTGAAAAAGTTAGATGAAAACGACCTGAACTTCTTGCCAACAATTCATGGCTCTTGCATCACAACAATGTGCTGGCTCACACGGCACTGTCTCTGAGGGAGTTTTTAGCCAGTAAACAAATAATTGTATTGGAGCACCCTCCCTACTCACCTGATCTGGCCCCCAATGACTTCTTTCTTTACCCTAAGATAAAGGAAATATTGAAAGGAAGACATTTTGATGACACTCAGGACATCAAGGTTAATATAATGACAGCTCTAATGGCCATTCCAGAAAAATTGCTTTGAAGGGTTGACTAGATGCTGGTGTTGGTGCATAGCTTAGCTTCCCAAAGGAAGTACAGTAAAACCTTGGTTTGTGAGCATAATTTCTTCTGGAAATAAACTACTCGTATTACAAGACATCACTCGTTTACCATGTTAAAATATATTAGAAATGTTTGCTTGTCTTGTAAAACACTCGCAAACCATGCTAGTCGCAATCCAACGTTTTCCTGTACTTCAAAGGTGACCATAGTGATATTCAGCAATGAGGTATGTAGCACTTTTTCTAGGATGAGTTCACAAACTTAATTGTCCAACCTCCTATGTGCTACTCCCACTGTATGTGGGCTAGACTTTGAGCCAATTTCATTTAAATCTCAATGTATGGTGCCTCAACTTCTATTGAGTCTGTATTCACATGGCTCTGCATTACAACATGCATCTCGAGTGTACTTATGCATACTTGCAGAGACGTCTGTCCACTGAGCAATGTTGCCTAAGCTCTGCTTGTGCACCTTTAAAACCCTAGAACCTGCATAATAGTTTATTCACTGAACATTTGATCTTCTGTGCAGGTTGCCTGAATTTGGGGGTTGGATTGAACTAAGCTGACCTAATCTTCAATGGCTTCATAAGACCTGCCTAAACAGGTAACCATAAAAATGATGGACTTGACTTCCGGTAAAATGGTGCAATAGACAGACGCTGTGCTAATTGCCTCCCAGGATCACACCAAAATTACAAACAAATTATACAGCATTCAACCCTGGAGGTCCCCGGAACACTAGATGAACAGAACCACTAAACGAAGAACTTAAAGAGGAGGCCACATCGGGTCTGGTAGGACGGGCAGAGACGAGAGAGGGAGAGCACTGTGAGGGAAGCCCCAGCCGTGGGAAGCTTGTCTGGTTG
Source organism: Aselliscus stoliczkanus (assembly GCA_033961575.1). NCBI lineage: Eukaryota > Metazoa > Chordata > Mammalia > Chiroptera > Hipposideridae > Aselliscus > Aselliscus stoliczkanus. Next base: position 97,076,121 of record CM066735.1, on the reverse strand, counting down.
GGGGAGAGACCCTCTGGCTGCACTCCAAGCTCACCAGCCTAGAGTTCCTTTGCTGGGAAGAGGAGTTCCAAGATAGCCGGCAGTAAATTAGTGAGGACTCTCTTTGCTCAGCTCGGTGAGGCTAAGAGCGGCTGGAGAATCAGTGGGGCCAGCGCCCGGGCTTGCCCGCCGGTGAGCACTTACCTGGTTACTGGTGGAGGGAGTGGCTGTGTGAGCCGGACCCGGGAGCCTGCGGGGACGGACTGAGCTGAGCACCTTTGGTGCAAAGGCTGGAGGTTTTTGGACTATTGTTCCCGTGGAGTGGAGCTTGCACGCCAGTGGTGTAGGGAGGGCGCCATTTTGACGGGCTTGGGCCCTCCCACGGAGGATCAGGTCCGAGACCTCATTGGTCTGGTGGAATTGGCGCAGAAGTGCGTGTGTGCGTGCGTGCGCGCGCGCGCATGTGTGCGCGCGCATGCGGCCTTGGATCCCCACCCTCCGCCCGGCTTATACTGCGTTGCCAGGGAAACTCTGGGCAGGTGCCCTCCGGCTCCAACAGGCTGCTCACTGAGACCCGGGAGTGCGCGAGCCGCCTCGGATCCCCACCCTCTGTACAGCTTGTGCTGAGTTGCCAGGGAAACGCCTGGTGGGCGTGCTCCGGCTCCAACAGGCTGCTCACTGAGATGCGGGAGTGCGCAAGCCGCCTCGGGTCCCGCTCTCCGCACTACGCTTGCAGAGTTGCCAGGCTGGTGATTGGTTGTCGGGCTGCTCGGCCTGATCTGCAAGCGACTGATTGGGACAGGCGGAGACTGGGAGTTTTCCTGGGAGTGTTGGGCCATGAGTTGTGTGCCTGCGTGACCCAGCCAGGGCTCTCCTGGTGATCTATCTAATACATCAAAGCAACCCCAGAGTGACAGCCAGAATGGGGAAACAAAGAAACATGTCACAAGTAAAAGATCAGAAGAAACCTCTAGAAATGGAACTAAATGAAACAGAGGGATCCAACCTTTCAGAGACAGAGCTTAGGACACTGATGATAAGAATGTTTAAGGAACTTAGTGAGGACATAAAGAAGGATAGGGACACCATAAAAAACAACCTGTTATAATTAAAGAATACAATAACTGAAATGAAGAACACACTCGAAGGAATCACCAGTAGAGTAAATGAAGCAGAGGAGCGGATCAGCGACTTGGAAGATAAAATAGCAGAAATCACCCAGTTGGCACAGCAAAAAGACCAAAGAATAAAAAACCATGAAAATAGTTTAAAAGCCCTATGGGACAAGGTGAAACGCAACCACCTTAGACTCATAGGAATACCAGAAGGAGAAGAGAAGAAGCAAGGGGTCGAGAATGTATTTGAAAAAATAATGACTGAAAACTTCCCTACCCTGGTGAAGGAAATCAACATACATGCCCAGGAAGTGCAGAGGGTTCCAAGCAAGCTGAACCCAAACAGGTCCACACCAAGACACATCATAGTTAAAATGGCAAAGGTTAAAGATAGAGACAGAATCCTAGAGGCTGCAAGAGAAAGACAGCAGGTTACATACAAAGGAACTCCTGTTAGACTAACAGCTGACTTGTCTATAGAAACTCTGCAGGTCAAAAGGGAGTGGCAGGAGATACTCAAAGTGACACAAAATAAAGGCCTACAACCAAGATTGCTCTACCCAGCACGGCTATCACTTAAAATTGAAGGAGAAATAAAGAGCTTCTCAGAAAAGAATAAGCTTAAGGAATTCATTACCACCAAGCCAGCATTGCAAGAAATGTTAAAAGGGCTTTTTTAAACAAAAGAAAGGGGTAAACAAGCTAACCCAGGGAGACCAGGAATACAAATAACAAAATGGCAATACATATGCACCTATCAATAATCATTTTAAATGTGAATGGGCTAAATGCTGCAATCAAAAGACAGAGAGTGGCTGAGTAGATAAGAAAATAGGACACATGTATATGCTGTTTACAGATGGAATAAGATATTTCATGCAAATGGAAATGAGAAAAAAAAAAAGCTGGAGTACCAATACTTATTTTGGACAAAATAGACTTTAAAATGACTACAATAAAAGACAAAGAAGGGCACTATAACCCTAATAAACATCTATGCACCCAACATAGGAACTCCTAATTACATATAACAGATTTTGACAGACATGGAGACAGAGATCAACAGTAGCACTGTCGTGGTGGGGGACTTCAACACCATTGTCGCCAATGGATGGACCCTTTAGACAGAAAATCAACACAGAAAGAGGGGCCTTGGATGATACTTTAGACCAGCTGGACTTTGTTGATGTTTTTTAGAGCATTTCACCCTGAAAAAACAGGGTGTGCATTCTTCTCAGGTGCACGTGGGACATTTTCCAGGGTGGACCATGTTGGGCCACAGGACAGGTCTCAGTAAATTTAAGAAGATTTAAGTCATATCAAGCAGATATAAAGGAAAAACTGATGGTTGCTGGCTGGGAGGGAGTGGGGAAGAGGGAGAGGGGGAAGGTTTTGGACAGTGTAGGTGGGACTACCATGTTGCTGCAGGGATACGGGGGCAGTTCTGGGAATGTAATTGATAATGTTGTGAAGAGACTATTATGTTGTGTGAAATAAGTCAGTCGGAGAAGGACAGGTACCATGTGATCTCACTTGTGTGTGGAGTCTGAAGAGCTGAGTGAACGATCAAAGTAAACAGACTCGTAGATGTAGAGGAAAAACTGAGGGTTGCCAGTTGGGAGGGGGTTGGGAATGGGGGGAAGGGGAAGGGATTAGACAGCATAAACAGACAACTACAATATTGCCACAGGGATATGAAACACAGTTTGGGGAATATAATAATGTTGTAAAAATTTTGTGGCGTGTCAGATAGTCACATGTCTTGTTAGGGAGACCACTTCATGGATGGAGTAGAGGCTTGATCACTGCACTGTACACCTGAAACTGATGTTGTATAGTATTGTTTGCTAACTGTAACAATATGTGGATGGTCACGGGATGTGGAGTATACTGTGGAGGGGAGTCAGGGGAGTTGTGATAGATAAGTATGATATGGGGGGGGAGTTGTCACTTTGGGGGGTAAAGAGTATAACTATTGCATTGTGTTGTACACCTGAAACTAATTAAAAAAAAATGATGGACTTATTAAAAGTAACAATGATGACCATAATCACTGATACTGATAATGGTGTTTACTATGTACCAGGCAGTATTGTAACCATTTACTTCTATTAGTTCATCTAATCTCTGTAATAATAATGGGTACTATTATAATCTCCGTTTTGTAGAGAAGGAAGGAGGGGCACAGAGAGGTCAAATAACTTGTCTAAGATTACACAATTGGTAAGTATCAGAGTGGTAGTTTTAACCCAATCTGGCTTCTGAGTCTGAGTTCTTAACCTTTATGCTATATTAGCAAACTATCCAGAAGAAGAAAGGGCTAATATAGTGGGACAAAGTTATATGTCGAACCCCTGGATTCCATGAGAGTAGCCAAATAATGAGGAAGGCAGAGTGTTTTCTCATTTTAAAAAAATGTTTTTTTTTAGTCATTTCTTATATATCTGCATTAAAAAGTAGGATCCTCATCTCCAGCCTTGGCCTGCACTGCTGGCTCCCTACCCAAACGTATACTCCTCCCAATCTCTTTGAAACTGCTTTTCCTGAGTCAAGAGGCACTGTTGTTCAGACCTTTTGCAAATCAGAGGAGCAGAAGCTGTTTAACATTTACAGAAGGTAAAGGAGAAGAGGCTCCTTTTGTCTTCCTTCCCTTATCCCTAGTTACTCTCAACTTCATTTCCATAGTTTTAGTCTTTCTATGTTCACATTTTTTCTTTTCCTTATGCATTTTTGAGAATATATGCATGTGTTTTCTTTCTTTAAAAATAATTAGAAGCATGAAAGGTAAGGTTTATGTCCCCTTTTGCCCACCAACTCTGCATCTCAGATCCCTCCCTGAAAGGTGGTAACCACTGTTGCTAGTTTGGTATGAATCCTTTCTGACCTTTTTCTAGGCATTCTCTTTTGTATACCTGTATAAAATATTTAGTATTTGTACTTATAAAAAGTACTTGTACTAATGGAAAATATGTACTCCTTTTAGCATACTTGTAGAAAATATATACTTATGCTATATATTTGTACTTATAGAGTATATGTATATTTAGAATATATAATATTGTCTTGTGTTTTTAATACAAATGTTATCACACTATATGCATCTTGCAACTTGACTTTTTTCCTTTAACATATGACTCAGATACTTCTAATGTCAATATATAGATCTACCTAATTCCTTTTAACTGTGGCATAATTTTACATAACATGGATATACCATAGTTATTTAGCTGTTCCTTAGTCAATGGACATTTAGGTTTTTTTCATTTGTTTCATCATTACAAGTAATATACAATGAACCTGTCTAATTTGAGCCATATGAGTATTTTTCTGCAGTGAACATCAGGAAGTATAATGGCGAGGTCATGAGATATGCACAATTCAAATTTTAATAGCTAGTCCCAGCTTCATCATATTAAATGTAACCCTTTCAGCCTGGCTCTTAGAGCCCTTTAACATATGAGTTCACCTTACATAGCTGTAATCAGACTGCCTCACCAACATTCCTTTCTCATTCTGCCTCCTGTATTTCTTCCATTTAGAATGCCTTTCCAGCTTTACTTTTCCTCTCTAAATTCTACCTATTTGTAAAGATTTTGTCAAGTTGCCCCTTCTCTGTGAAATGTTTTGTCTATTCCACCTCTATTTTCTTCTCTCAATGCCATTTCAGTGCCCAAAGTATGTAATGTGAAATTTCATGTGGCAACACCCGTGAAACTGGGGAAGGAGTAAAGCAAGTCTTTGGCTTTGCATTGTCTTTCATAGTTAATGACACTGGGCAAGCCACAAATCCTCTCTGAAGTTCCGTTTTCTTGTCCATAAAAGGGGGGTAATACTGTTTTACCTTCGAGAATCAGTAGAAGGATAAGATAGGTGGAAGGATACACGGTATGTAGTACTTAACACCATTCCTGGCCCACATCAAATTATGTTTTCCCTTAAAGAACAACAACAAAAGTTTCTATTTTGTTTAAAACATAATTTAAAAATGAACAAATGACTGCTTGGCTAAAATTAAGTCTAAAAATCATTTGAGAGTTCTTGACATCTTTGCTCATTGTTTATAAGGAATGCTACTTTGTTAGCAGATCATTCAAATGTTTAATGGGCATTTGTGCAGTCTGACAAGTAAAAACAAAATTCCCCCAGAATCCAGTATCACAAAAGCTTTTGTTTCAAGCCACAAATTAGACAAATCTGTTTTTTCTCTAACACTCTGAACATTTTATATCAAACAGCCCCAGTTTAAGAAAATATCCATCTCTTTAACAAACAAAATTTATATTAGAGTTCTTTTTGTTTGTAAAAAGAGCTAGCTAGGTTCAACAGGTTCCAGATGTTGCAACTGGACCACAGATGTATCCGAAATGACAATAAGGGGAATACATTTTTTTACTTTGGTTCCAAGCAGAAACAATTGCTACTTATGAATTCACATTAGGGCCACACAAAAAAATTGTACTCTTGTACCCAGTAAATAAACATTGTTTTAGCAAAGTGTTTCAAGACATGATGTTATATACATACCACACCTTCCTATCATAGGATTGGCAGAAGATACACGGATTTCTCATCTTTAAAAATCCACTTCTGTTGGTATTGTAAGGGTTACCAGAGTTCAATATTCACCCATGCTATATTCAAATATGCAAAGAAAAGGTAGCTTCCTTACATTTAACTTTCTTCAACAGGCCCCCATGAAGTCGCAAACTGTGAGGGGTATGTTAGTGTGTGAATGAGGGAGAGGCGAGCTCTAGTATAGCCTGTTGGTAATATTTTAGTCTCTTCTGATGTCAGAAGCCCCTTTGGGGTGAATTCATTCAATTTGTATCTCAGGATCAGATTAAAGTTTCCCTCCCATTTCTTTCAAAAATGGTGACCGGTAAATGGAGATTTTAAAAGGTCTTGTGTTGGAGGGGGAAGACGGGCATCTGATCTGGGCTGGCTCTCCCTGGTTGTGGCTGCAGTGTGATTGGCAAGGCTGATTCTCTGTTCCACACAAAAGACACAGACTCTGTAGGCTGGTTGACCCAAACTCAGCCTCCATCTAACCCCCTTCTTCCTTACCTGTTTCAACTACAGACACTGTGAAAGCTGAAACAGCTTGTGGACCAAATGACACACTTCAAGTCAGTGAGATACAGGCAGAAGCCCTTTGGGGATGGGAGCCTCTTAGTGTGTCATTCCTAAATAGAAAGGCAAAGTCTCCTTATCCATTGTCCCTTGTTCTTTTCCTTCTTAGACATTGTGAGGCTTGGAGGGACAGCAACCATTGGAGGACCATGAATTGACGAACATGAACATGAAAATCATTACAGTAAAGATGGAGGACTAGAAAAAGAGAAAAAGCCTGGGTCTTTGATACGACCATTGAGTGTCAGTATCAGCACTGCTTAAATTAGAATGCCATGTTACATGAAAAAAGCATACTCCGTTATATAACCAGTTATTTAAGTCACCATTTGGGGAGTTTTCTGTTATTCACAGGTAAATGCAATCTTAATTGATACAGCAATCAAAGAAAGGAAGGGTTTTAGATTTAGAATAAATACATAAACACAAGTATATATGTTTGAGAGAATTTCTTGAGTGCTGTCAGCTTATTACTGCTGTTGACACTAGTTTATTGATTTTATCACTTTATATCCAAGATGTGGCCCTTATTCTATAACTAGTCAACATCACTGCATGGAGGAAATTATGAACAGGGAAAAACATGGGGACTCAAACATATGGAGTCTTGGCCTGGGATTGGAGCTTGCTATATAGTCCATTGCTGGAATGGCTCTCCTGCCCTTGACATCGCCTCTGAGTGGGGAGTAGAACAGTCAGTCAACAGAATGCTGTACTCACTGCAGAGGAGAAAGGATGCCAACTTGCATAAAGAGTCAAGGGTCTTCTTAGAGGAAAGAGTCTGAGACCCCAATCTCTACTTTCCGTGATTCAAAGTTGGAGAAAGATGGTGGGGTAGAATGAGATGACTTTGACCAGGACATGTGGTCCCAGTAAGAATGGAACCAAATGATCTTAAAGAAAAACACATTAGAGGGAAGACAAAGTATAGCTTGGTGTCTTAGGTCTCACATAAGGGTCTAAAGATTTGTGAGGTTTGCTGGTTCTAGTTTGGTAGTTGACTTATTGTCCTCTCAAATTCAGGGCCCCTCACTAGAGTGCCCCTCCCCATGAGGGATTATACATCCCCACCTGATGAGCTTAGATATGACCATGTGATTTGCTTTGGCCAATGAAACATAGGAGGAAATAATGTGTGTCGCTACTGAGCAAGGCAGAGAGCCAGTGTGTGGTACACTCTGCTCTCTCTTTCCTCCAACTGGCAATGTTCCAGATAGTGGTTGCTCTGTTATTGGGGATCCCAGAGTGAAGATGATATAGAACAGAGCCACAGCAGACCCTTATGGGCATATAGCTATGTGAGAAATAAAGCTTTGTTGCTATAAGCTAATTCAAGTCTGGGGCTATCATGACTCCTCAGTTGAGACTAACTGAAGGATTTCATGATACTAAGCTCAAAATAGATACTTTGTAGTTGCATGTTCTGATGTGCCTCATTTCCAAAGCTGCATCCCACAGAAAGCTAAGGTTGTTGTGTCAGGCATCAGTAGTATGTAGTATGTGGGGTGGTGGGGTCGGGGGGTGAGGATTGATACTACTGAATTTCTTTCTTCTTAAATATCACAAACCTATAGTCGAAAGGAATTCTTTTTTTTTTTTAAAGATTTTATTGGGGAATTGGGGGAGGGGAACAGCGTTGGGGAATCCAGGAAGAGGAACAGACAAGTTGCTGTCCTTTTGTTCTTCAGTCTAGTTGCGGAGGATGTTGCTTCACTTGGCCCATTTTGGTATTGTCATTGCATTCTTCCCGGATGAGGCAGATCAGTCGCCAGCCTCTGGATGGTAGGAATTCTTTCTTAGTCGAAAGGAATAATTTATCATTAAGAAATAGTAGGGCATTACTGAGAACACTACTCTTGTGGGATAATATTGAGAATAATCAATTGGTGCTCTTCTTACCCCCCTCCTTCCATTCCAAAGTTGTAAATTAAAATCAAATTCCTTTGCCTGGGCCTTCTACCCCTTCCTTTCCTCAACCCAGGAAGCCAGACATGAGTCACCTTCTTCTCTGGGTGGGCAGAGGCACTGAAGACAAGAAAATAAAGGTGTCAGATTTGACTCTTGAATTCAAAATATGCTGGTAAAAGGTAGACAATTACAGGGGTATTAAAGAGCAGAACAGATTGAAAAGAACCCACAGGATGGGAGAAATACATTAGGAAGGATTGGAGGAACCATTTGAAAGGGGTGCAGTGCACAAGTGAGAGATCATAAGCTCCCGACAGAATCAGCACAGTGCTTTTCCAGTCCCAGGAGGGCCTCTAAAAATCAATTACAGGCCCATCTGTGCCTCCTGTTGTGGTCTAGGAAGGACCGCTGATAGATAGTTGCCAACACAATGCTCGTCAATCATCCAGCATGAGTGATGGCCATCTGTGCTCTGAGATTTTGTTCAGGGTTCCCCTCTGACTCACCACGAATGAATAACAGCCAGGATGCTCAGGAGTCCCCTAGAATGCAGACTGGGGTGTGGATACTTAGTAGAGGTTGATGGTGGTGATAGGGACTTGAGAAGAAGGCTCTTTCCTGGACCAAACTGGGACCAAAAAAGCCCAGCTGGAAATCTCCCAGCATGCTCCTGTTCCCTAGGAAGTACCTCATGCATGACGTACAGAATCAGAATATTTAATCTGCACTTTGCTACAAAGGCAGAATTTACCCAAGTGTGTGTTATGTATTTTGTCTTTAAATTTTTTTTCGTCTTAAAATTTTAATTTGACTCAAGAGAACTGAAAATATACTTTTACATAAAAGCTTGTACATGAATACTCATAGCAGTATTATTCATAATATCCCAAAGTGGAAACAACCCAAATGTCCATCAACTAACGAATGGAGAAACAAAATGTTTTATATCCTCCATACAATGAAATATCAATCAGCCATGAAAAAGAATGAAATATTGATTTGTGCTACAGCATGGATGAAACTTGAAAACGTTATGCTAATTAAAGGATCCAGACACAAAGACCATATATTATATAAATTACATTTATAAGAACTGCCCATAAAAGTCAAACCCATAGAGACAGAAAGTAGATTAGTGGTCTCCAGGAGCTGATGAAGAGGGAAGTGAGGAGTGACTGCTAATGGGAATGGGGTTTCTTTTTGGGGTGATAAAAATACTCTGAAATTAGTGATAATTGTATGGCTTGTGAATATACTAAAAACCACTTTAAAAGGTTGTGATATATCTCAATCAAAAATTAATTTGTAATAATATTTAGTTTTGATTACATGTAAAAATATACTACACACACTTGTTCTCTGTGGATCTGAGATTGAAAGAAGAAAGTTTTAAATAGAAAGCAGGGTCTTAATAGCTTTCAAACTGTGTCAATCTAAAACAAGCAAAAAATGAATGTTTCGAAGTGAAAATGAAAAAAAAAATCACACTTTGTTTTCTAAAAAAAGAAGGAAGTGAGCTATTCAGGATGAAACAATTGAATTTTGGAGAAGCCTGCTTCAGTAGTCCCGAAATACAGCAGAGCATACTGATCATATTGTTCTTCCTTGTCTGGAAAATGTGATTTTTTTTTTTTTTTTTTTAGATTATAATGTAGTAAAGGCAAAATTTAGGAATAGATTGTATGTTGTCGTTGATCTGCAGCCTTGTTTCTGATATTAATCAGGCTCACAAATTTTAAAAAGTCACAAAAATATTGTTCTCATAAAAAACTTTTTGGTGGAACATAATTTATTTTAGAAAGTAAAATAAATAACTTGATTTGTTTATTCCTAACATAAAAATGCTTTACTTTTGGTTTTATTCTAGAAATAATAAGACATACCAATCAAATTTTGATCATTGGCTCAACTGATCTGTGTGATTTATTTTTGCTGTCTTCACTAGTATAATCTAAGTATGCATTATATCTCATGAGCTCTAATTAATCTCCTGTCAATACATTACACTTTCAAAAGCATTTTTTTGCAGTTAAGCAAGTTTGAGACATGCTGGTATAAAGGTATGCATAGTTCTTTGCATACCTTTATACCAGAAAACTATACTTAAGAATATGTTAGGTTATGCGACAGGCATTAACAATCCCCAAATCTCAATTGCTTATTTTAAAAAGTTTATTTTGAACCTTGCATTTTATATCTAAGGTGAATCAGCAGGAGCTTCATCTCACAGGCTGCATGACTGGTTCAGGGTCTACATTCACTTCCACAGCGTCCTTGGAGGGCATTGCTGTGTCTTGCATGGGCCGTTAAATGAACTGCCCAGAACACATGTCTCTTCCACTCACATTTTATTGGCCAAAGCAAACTATATAACCACACCTTATTTTAAGGGGGCAGAGACCTGTAATCCTACCTTGTGCCTGGAAGGAAGAGAACTTGACTGTGGGGCAGCCCTCATGTATACCCTCTAGTCCAGTCCCAAATATAATGTCCAGTTTACTAATAGCAACATTTTTAAGATGTAAAAAAAGCAGCAGGTGAAATTAATTTTATTTATGTATTTTACTTAAATAAATTTATCAAAAATATTATCATTTCAACATGTAACCAGAAGAAATTATTGAGAAATTTTACAGTTTTTTTGAATAACATCTTTGAAATTGGGTGTGTCTTTTTCACTTAGAGAATCTCAACTTGTACTAGCCATCTTTCAGTTGCTCAATAGCCTCCTGAGGCTAGTGACTACCATACTGATAGCACAGCTCTCATGTTTATGGCTTGGGAACATAGTCCTGAACACTATCGCAAACATGAAGTTTTCTTGAAGAGTCTTGTTCTAATCTTTAAGAAATTAATATATATATTTTAGTATAAAAATAATGTTTTATATATTATTATAGCATGAATATTGCTCTGGGAAATGGGTTGTATTAACCCTATAGCTCTGCTTCTTGGCAGCATGTTACCTTGAACCTCAGAAGGACTGGAATATGACCTGGAGATTTCTGTTCTCATTCCAGGGATGTTAATTAGTTGGATGGCCTTACGTAAGTCACATGGACTTACTGAACTTCTGTTAGCTTATGTGTAAGATGGCATGCTTAGATGAGATAATCTTCAAAGTGTCTTCTAAAATCTCAACTTCTAAGATTCCAGGTAAGATGACATGGGCTATCATGATACGGTGCTGGATGGCATTTTTGTTGATTTTTTTCAAATAAAAATTGTCCTTTTGTACAGTAGCCTGTAGAGTAACCTGTTGGGGGTCACTTTTTCCAAGGAAACAAATGGCTTTGCCCTACATCCAATGGCCATGTAAATAAACTCCACATCATCCACGTCATTGGCAGAGAGGGGTTCCTCAGCCCCCAGTATTGAGTGGCATGGGCAGCTTCTGAGAACTTGGAAACAGTTGTCTTAGGCTTAGGGTTTTGAAAAAAAGAACTTGTTGGCAGTGGTGCCCGCGAACTGATGAATTCCTTCTTCTGGCATTGCCACTGGGATCCCACTGGGCATTTCACCTCAAGGCAGGGAAAAAGTCCAGTGCCCATGACCAATTAATGACGCACAGGGCATTTCTGAAGCCAGAGTAATTATTTAAACAGTAAAGGGGGAGGAGCATGAAAACTTCTGCTTTCACTCCATGGTCAGTGAACTAGTCTGGTTGAGGATGAATGCTATGCCTGAAGATGGGACCTCACTCCTCCACCTCCCAGGGGCTGGTTGGTAACTGTGATGGTCTTGGTTACACTTTGGATGTATTCCAGCACAGGGAAAAATGGCTTGAAAGGGCCTTGGGCACAGGCTCTGCACTTTCCCGAATTGCCACCTGAGGTGTTTTTTAGATAAGGACTCTTCAGCCGCTTGTCTTTTCTCCTACAGATTTCTAGAGCAGCAGCAATGGAAACAGAAGTGTCTTCCTGTGGTCTGCTCTGAATTCACTCACAAAGCAAATTTCACTTCCTCTAATTATTCTAAATCCCTTTCAGACAAGACACCAGGATTAATTACTGTTGCTTTTGCACTTGGGAATAAAGGATTTAGAACCAGGTCACTAGGTGAGTGTAATTCATTACTAGTGTGCAGGGCAAAATGGTTTATTTAGAAATATTAATAATGGTTCTTTTCATATATAGATTGAACACAAATAGTATTTTCTAGTCTCTTCAAATCCTTGTAAAAAATATACATTGGGCATCCTTATGAGTATCTCTGATTTAAACTATTGGGTCCCCTTTAGCTCAAGGAGGTGGGAAATTAGGAACGGAAAACTTCTTGCTTAAATCAGAATATTTAGACTCTGGGCTAGGATATTGATTTTTGAAGCTTTATGCAGAAACTCTAATCTCCAACATTTTTCTTACCCCTTTGGGCATGAATTCATATCTGGAAAGAAATGGCCCTCATATTTAAAAAAAATATGATAAAGGAGGACAAAAGAGTGTGCAGTTCTACTTTCCTTCCAACAGAGACATCTTATCAGCAAATTCCTACCTTCATGGATCAATTTCTGGCAAGCAGGACAAAATGAAATATGTAATGTGAGTTCATGTGAGGTGAAGTGAGGCTGTTTACTTGAAAAAATACCTGTGTTTTGTTCTATTACAGCTGGGCATTTATTTCTGGCTTTATGTGCCAGACAGTACTATTGAGTGGGCTGGTGCTGGGTTGAGCACATGATGCATGTTGACCAGTTCTCATTCTTGCGCCATCATCCTTGGACAACCTTATGTGGGAGAGATGTCAGGACCTCCTTAAATAGAAAACTGGCTGAAATCATTGAGGGTTATTTTGGGTCTTCTACAGGCCTCAGAGTTGGACCCTCTTGTTTAGAGCACCTCCATTGTTGGCCCCTGACCCCCGCGTGCCTTTCCTTGTGCCACTCCTGGTTTCTGCTGCTTCCCACCTCTCATACCTGTGACTGACCCAAACATGCTGTGCACTTTCTCACTCCCACACCGTCATTCTTGATATTTTCTCTGACTGAAATATCTTTTACTCCTTTTTCATTTGCTTGCTACATGAACATTTACTCATTTCTCAAGACCCAACCTGAATTTTTCTTTTTTTGTGTGAAGTCCTTCTATAGTCTCTTGCTCCCATCCCTACCACCCTTGTCAGGAATAACTGCCACCTCCCCTGTGCTTTTAAAGCACACATGATTTTTCTCTCTCTTGTGTAGCACTTGCCACATGGTGTTGACAGTGATTAGGACACACTAATCTGTAGGATAGGAATTTAAGCTGTAGGAATGTGAGAAACCACAAGTGCAAGAACTCTTTGACCTTCACCTGAAACTGCTGGTAAGACCCTCATGTGAGTGGTGCCCTTCCTATACAAGTCAAAAAGGAGCATCCTTATCTACAGGACAAAGGGACTCTGACAGGAATCTGAACGAACAGGTCTTACCACATTTGCCCCAGTTCACTATACTTATCTCATATCCTTTGTTCTATCACATTTTTCCACAACTTTTTACTCTTCATCAAACCTAGCATTAAATTGCTCAGGTTTAACCACTTCTTCTGCTCTTCATTTTCCTTTGAGGGTTCCTGTGTCATGTAAAACTTTTATTAAATAAATTTGCATGCTTTTTTCTTGTTACACTCTCTTTTGAGACCCAGTGGAGAACCTAGAAGGGTAGAAGGAAAAAGATATTTTTCTTCCCCTACAGCTTAGTAGTCATTTGGCCTTGAGCAAATTTCTCATGCTTTCTGGAGCTCAGTTTCATTATCTATAAAATGTGAGTAAAAATAGCACATATATCATAGGGCTCTTATAGAGATATGATGTGTGAAAAGCCCTTAGCATAGTGCCTGGCACACAGTAAGTACAGCTCTTACTGTGTAATACTACTCTGAGTAATAATACTCTGATTATTTCTATAATTATCATCATAATTATTTACACATGGCACATTGTGAAATAGTGGAACATTACCATGCATTTGTATTATTCTTTGCAGTTTATTAAAAGCTCTCATAATATATTATTTTATTGAATTTCTCAATAACTCTATGGCTTAGGTATAATTATCTCCATTTTACAAATGAGAAGCTGAAACTCAGAGAGGTTTAATGCCTCACTATATTAGTCAGTTTGGGCTGTCATAACAAAATACCATAGAACGGGTGGTTTAAACAACAGATATTAATTTTCTCACAGTTCTAGGGCTGTGAGTCCAAAATCAGGGTGCCAGCATGGTTGGGTTCTGGTGAGGACTCTCTCCTTGGCTTGCAGACAGCTGCCTTCTTGCTCTGTGCTCACAAGGCAGAGAGAGGGGGAGAGAGAGAGAGAGAGACAGAAAGAGAGAGAGAGAGAGAGAGAGAGAGAGAGAGAGAGAGAGAGAGAGAGAGAGAGAATGGAAAAATGAAGCTTATATAAATTGAGGTTTTGGTTTTTTATTTAACCTATTCAATATAATATGATTTTTAAAAATTTCTTTGATATAATGTGGTTTTTCTTGGTGATCAGTGACGTGCAGAAGAATTTTGTTTTTCTCCTTACTAAATAGAAGGGAAGCCATGATTTTCTTTTCCTCTTATATCCAAAAGCTTTTTCCCTCCAGTTGAATATAGTGATATCTATTGTGGTTTGAATAAAAACAGAGGTTGTCCTTTACTTTTTTTTGTTTTTTCCACCTGTAGATTCTCGCTGTTTCAGATTTTAGGGTTTATCTTACTGTTCAATTGTTAATTTTTGAAGATGAAAAATGATCTTGAAGAGTTTATTACACTTAAAATATTAGCTCTTGAATTTACTTCTTACAATTTATTCCTAAAGAGAAAAAATACCAATTTGTTTGTCATCTTAACAGAACATTTTAGTAGGTCGTTTCTGGAATATCTCAGGAAAGGTTTAAAAAGCTGTTGATATATGAGAACTAGAATCTCTTTTAGAAGTTTGGTGAACAACACAACTTCTAACAAAAAGCAAACTTAAGGTTCTATAAAGGTCTGAGTAGAGGGACCTTTACTTCAGCTCCCTGTATTTACTGATGAACAGCCTAGGAAATGCTTTAAGCAATTTGAGATGGTTCATTTTATATGTCAACTTGACTGAGCTATGGGGTACCCAGATATTTGGTCAAACATTATTCTGGGTGTGTCTGTGAGAGTAATGTTTGAATTTTTAGCCATGTATAGATGGTTGCTCTCCCTAATGTGGGAGACCCTCATCCAATCAGTTGAAGAACTGAATAGACTAAAAAGGCTGACAAGAGGATTTCTTCTGCATGACTGCTGGGACATTGATCTATTTCTGTTTTCAGGCTAGAACTGAAACATGAGCTCTTCTTAGGACTTGAGCCTGCCAGCTTTCAGACTGGAACTTACACCATCAGCTTTCCTGAGTCTCCATCTTGCTGACTGCAGATCTTGGGACTTGTCGACCTCCATAATCATATGAACCGATTACTTATAATAAATCATCAATCAACCAGTCTACTTATCTACCTATCCATACAGCCTACTGGCTCTGCTTCTCTGGAGAACCCTGACTAATACACAACTCTTCCATGTATATCCTGTGCTGGTTTTATAAAGTGTCAACTTGACAATGCTGAACTACATTTTCCAGAATTTGCTTCCCTGTGTGTTTAAGGTGGACCACAAGATACATTTTGCCCAAGATCTGGAAGTAGAGACCATACTGCTTTTACAGGCAGGGACAGAGTTGGGGGGTTGCAGGAATGGTGGGTGCAGAGACACCAGGTGCTGCTGCATCTCACACACCGTGCTGCTATCTGCTGGCCCACCTGACTGTTGTGGAGCAGCAGCTGAGCCTGCAGCTTTCCCACCTGCCTCTGGATCCTTCTTTGGCTTCCCTGACACATGAGACAAGTGTATGACCTACTCTGTGACAAAAGGCATCATCAGCAGGACACCTGCATTACTGAAGCTGGAAGCAGTAAGAGACGTCGGTTCTGGTCTATATTCATGGGCTCTGGATTATACTCATGGATTCCAGTTTATTTTTCTCTCTCTTTACATTAGAGTTTTGTTTTTTTTTAAATACTATTAACATTTTGGTCAAAAAATTCTTTATTGTGGGGAATTGTCCTGTGCATCATAGGATTTTTAGCAGCAACCCTAACCTCTACCCACTGGATACCAGTACTGCGTTCTCTCGTTATCACAACCCAAAATGTCTCCAGACATTGCCAAATGGCCTTGGGGTACTGTGGGAGTAGTGGGGGCTAAATCAGCCCTGTCTGAGAACTGCTGCTTTATATCTATCTTCCCTTCCCAACTACCTGCTAAAGACGTCAGGCCCTGACCCCAGACAGAGCCTTACAGAGGCTGTATAACCAAATCCCATAATTGTGCAAGGTCAAATCCCTAAGTAAATCCCTCTTATATATCTCTCTCCTGGTGGTTCTGCTTCTCTGACCAAATCCTGACTGACATCCCCCTTAGAGTTGGTTGAATCTTCCTGAGGCTTTTGTACCACTTTGCTTCTTTTCCTCATCTCATTTTTTTTTTTTGGAGGACAGTGTCACTGGCCCTCAGATGTGGGACCCGAACCTGGGCTGCTGGCTTCCCAGGCCAGCGCCCAACCACCACACCACTTGGCCGGCCATTCTCAGCTCTTTATACCACAACATCCCATACCCGCCCCGTCCTTATCCCCACCCCACCCCCACCCCCAGTGAGATAACACTGCCTTGGAAGAGGGACAATCATATCCATGAGAAGTGTTCTTGGCCCCAGAATCTAGACACATCCCAGCCATGTGGAAATGTAGACTCTGATCTTCTCACTTCCAGGCTTCCAAGTTGCTGGCTGAGCTGAGGCAGACCGGGGCGGGGGGGGCGGGGTTGGTGGGGTTCTGAACCACTCAGGATATTATTGCTTGGTTGAGAATCTCAGCCTAGAGGGAATAGTTATAGGCTATGTTGTTAAAAATTTCTAACATATTCTTATGTATTTTTTCAAAGTGATTTGTACAGAAGCATATTGTAACTTTGAACCAATGAAAATAATTTGTTGTTCAACTAGTCTCTCGTTTCAGGAAACCTAGTAGGATGCAGTGTTTTATATAGCCAAATAGAAATTATCAACAGCTAGAATCAAAGCCTTTATTTTCTGATAGACAGATAAGAGACCCTGAAAAATTGGTGAAAGTAAGACTGAGGTATGATAAAAATAAATTCTATTTACTGTTTCAATCATGTGATGAGCCTTGCATTGTACCTGGTGTTGGATATCTGGTGGTCAACCAGATAGACAAGATCTCTGCCCTCATAAAGCATACAGTGGAGTAGGAGAAACATATAATCATGTGGTCAAGTTCCATGAAGGAATAGTATGGAACCCTAGGAGAGCCACCTATAGGTGACAGGGGTGGTGAGGGATGGCTTTCCTGAGGGAGTGATGGCTCTGGTGAGAAACAGATATAAAAGAGTTCCAAGCAGGGTCAGGAAAGAATTTGGCCTATTCAAAAAGCTACAAGGATGCCAGAATGTCTGTAGTGTGGTGAACAAGGAGGAGAGAAGAGGAAGCTAAGGCTACAGAGGAGGGAAAGATCAGATTGCTCCAAGGCTTGGAGGCCATGTAAGGAGTTTGGCTTTTTCTCTTAGGGCAGAGTCACTGAAAGGCTTGAAGTCAAGAAGTGGCACAATCTGATTTATAATTTTAGAAGATCCCTCTGGAAGCCATGTCTCCACATGGCTCCACAGTATTGGAAAGCAGCAAGTGTGGGAGGGGGCTATTGCGACAGTCAGGGGAATTCAGAGGAGAGATAATTGTGGCAGTGGAGGTGGTGCAAAGTGAGTGGGATAGAGACATCATTAGTAAATAGGTTGGATACAACTTAGTGTTGGCTTTAAGGTGAGAGATGCATAAGAGGGAAGTATCCAAGAAGTCTCCTGGCTTTAGCAACTCAATGTGTGGGGGTAGTGACAGAACGCGTGCTAGTCATGTCATTGCTGCCTTCACATGATGCCTACACTATGAGAATTGGAAGAATTAACACTCGTTCATCCAAACTCAATGCTGAATCACTTTACAAAATGGCACTCTACAATAGGATATAATATCAGGAATAACAGTGGAACCACTTGTTCTTTTTCTTTGTTGTTGTTGTTTTGGTTGGTTCTATTCAAATGAACCTTTAAAAATTGTAGTTTACACTATATCTGTCAGTTGCAGCTTTTCAGTACTAATCCAAAGATGGACTTTAGTAAACCTCAGTTTGAAAGTTGGACACCTGGAATGTAAGCTTCAGGTAAGGCTGGTTCCAGGCAATATGGTAAAGTAGCATCTTCCATATTCGGGGCTCCTCTTTTTGGTGGGATTCTGCCACTTGCTTGCAACTACTTGGTATCCATTTCCCTCATCCAAAGACTGAAGGAAGAAGGTATCCAGATAAAAACTACAACTGGAAGGACCAGAGTCCCTTCTGGGCCTTCCGGCTGCAGAAGTAAAAGCAAAGGCATTATCAGATGCTCCATACAGGTGCTTCGACACCTGAAAAAGGTAAACTTGTGCACATAACCATTTTGTATCATTTTGTACAGTTTTGTAAAGTGATTCAATAGCAAATAGATTGTATCACAAAGTTTCCTCACAGGTACTATGGTTAGACCCATTTGCCAAATGTTTATGCTAGAGGTACTGGTGGGAAAAAGAAGAAGTATCACCAGAGAAGAATAAAGAGGACGACACAGGCTGGGACATGGAGAGTCTGATAGACCTCTTTTTTCATCCCTTGAGTTGGGGTAAGGAACACAGAGCCCAAATTCTACACTAGTGTTTCCCAAAGTTTAACCATAGATCACATGCCTCTGATTCATCTCTCAGAACTTTTTTAAAATGTCATTGTTTTAATTGGATTCTCTGGGAAGCAGACCCTAAGATGGAATTAGGAGTGCAAGAGGCTTATTGGGTAGCAATGCCTGTGAAAGATAAAAAAGGGAGGAAGCAGTTGGGCATGGAAAGGCTTTCCACCACCATGCTCATCCAACCCCTGTGGAAGAAAGCAAAGAGGGAAGGAAGCAGGATTGGACAGGGAATGCCCAGAGCATGAGGCAGAGATGACCGAGTCTCAGTCAACCCAACGAGGAGTTTCAGAGTAAAGAGTGCCCATTAGAACCCCACACTGGGCAGAAATGGCCACGCCCTGGCACCCCCATCATACTTCGTCACTGGTGGGGGAGGAGTATAGCTATGGCTCAAAAAGGTGGATCCCGCAGGTTCTAACAACTGGCAGTTTTCAGGTGACTGTGCTCCTCACAGCTGAGAAGCAAGTTTTTCCTTGGAGAAGTGACTGAGTTCCTCTCCTCTTTGGCCACCACAACCAGTTTCCGCTGTGCACCCTGGACCTCCTGCATCAGAACCTCCAGTGATGGAGCCCTAGAACCTGCACTTTCGCAAGCTTGCTGGGTGATTATGATGCACCCCGAGGTTTGAGAACCTCTGTGAACCTGCATAAATTCAGTCCAGTACGGTGTCCCTTGGTGTCACAGTCCATCGGAAGATTCACTTAGGCCTATATCCATTAGGAATGCTTTTGGCTGAGAATAACAGAGCACCTGACAAGCAGAGGGCATAACAAATCTAAGGTGTCGATATGCCTAGGGGGTTAAAAAAACCTCCTAGCGGATTAAAAAATTGAAATGGAGAGAGCAAGGGGAGGCAATGGGAGATAAATGGGGGCCAGAACTTCTAGGGCCATGTATGTATGCCCTTTTAGCACTTTGATTTTTATTCTAAGTAAAATGGAGAACCACTAAATATACAAGGGGCACAATTTTACTTATGCTTTACAAGGATTCCTGTGGTTGCTGTGTTGTAATAGACTGCAGTGGTAGGGAAAAGGTGGAGGAAGCAGGATGAACAGTTAGGAAGCTATTATAATAATTGAGGCCAAGTGATGGGGGCTTAGACCAGGATGGTAGCAGAGGAGCTAGTGAGAGTGGACAGAGTCTGGAGGTACTTTGAAAATAAAGCCAAGGACTTAAGGTGGATTGGATTTGGTTATAAGTAAAAGAGGAGAGTCAAGAATGACTGCCCCAGCGGCCCCGGTTCGGGTCCCACATATGAGGGCCAGTGATACTGCCCTAAAAAAACAAAAACCAAAAAAGAATGACTGCAAGGTGTTTAGCCTAAGCAAAAAGAAGATGGACTTGCCATAAACAAAATATGGAAGACTGTGAGTAAGATGAAGTTTTGAGGAGAAGATCATTAGCCAGCTTTGAACATGGTGAGTTTTGA
Organism: Aselliscus stoliczkanus; assembly: GCA_033961575.1. NCBI lineage: Eukaryota > Metazoa > Chordata > Mammalia > Chiroptera > Hipposideridae > Aselliscus > Aselliscus stoliczkanus. The sequence continues at coordinate 97,055,774 of CM066735.1, read as the reverse complement.
GATGTCTATCAGACATTTAAGGGTTCCTGTCAAGTAAGTAACTGAATACAAATGTGGGGTCAGGGGAAATGTTAGGTTTGGATATATACATTTGAACATCACCACCATATATATGTATTTAAAGCAATGAGAATGGATGAGCTCACTAAGAAGAAAGTGTAGGTAGAGAAGACAAGAGGCCCAAGGACAGATCTGTCACTTCGGTCCAGGAGGAACTAGGAAAGTAGACTGAAAAGTGGCCAAGTGAAGGAGGAAGGAAACGAGAAGACCCCTGAAAGGCAAGTGAGGGAAGTGTTCCAAGGATGATGGAGCAATCAGCATGTAAAGCAAAATTAGGACTGGAAATTGACCGTTGGGTTTTCCAGCATGGTGGTCATTTGGTGACTTCCACAGGGACAGTTTGGTTTGGAGGGTGGAATCAAAAACCTGACTGCAAAAGGCTAAGAGAGAATTGAAAGAGAGGAGTAGGAGAAAGCAAATACAGGTAAGTTTTCTGAGCAGTTTTGCACTAATGGATTGCAGAGAAATGGGATGGTAGCTGGAAGAATCAGTGGGGATCAAAAGAGGGATTGTTTGTGGCTTGTTTTAGGATAACAGAAATAATGCATATTTTTGTGCTAATGGGAATGATCCAGCAGAGGGGCTGGAATTCAAACACAAGAGGAGTTGCTGGTCTTGGATATAGTTAATGGAGCATCAGGAGGGAAGGCAAAGTACTTGGGAACGCATGCTCTGGTGTTGGTAGATGTGATGGAGGGAATTTGCAAAGGTCCCTTCTGATTGCTTCTATTTTCTCAGTGAAAAAAAGTCATTGGCTGAAAGTGTAAATGAGGGAGATGCAGCCAGAAATTTAAAGACAAAAAGGTGTGAAATTGTTGCTTAGGACAGAAGGAGACTGAACACACCAGGGACATTTCATACAATTGGTGGGCAACATTACAATCCTACTTGGAGTGTATTTGCTCTGGCTATGTTTTTTAGCTCTCTGGATGCAGGTGCAGAGCGAGCAGAGTTGGAGTTAACCCAACTCTTTGAGGTTTTGCCAGGTAAGAACAATGAAGCAAGAGAGGGGGACAAGGGAGCTGAAGGTGTATGAAAGACATGGTTATAATAGTTGATCATGGAATTTTGGCTGGATAATGAGGGACATGAAGATAGGAAGAAAGGTGAGAGAAAGTTCTAAGTTGTAGGAACAATGGATTTTAGGTCCCAGGAGGTAAAAGGATTACTGGAATTGGGATGTGTGATAGGCAGAATAACAACACCCTAATTCCTTCCACCCTAAGATTCCCACATCCCAATTCTTGGAACCTGTGAATATGTTAGGTAGGTTACATAACAAAGAGGAATTAAGGTTACAGATGGAATTAATGTTGCTAATTATGTGACCTTAAAACAGGAAGATTATCTGGGTGGTCCCAGTGTAATAACAGGATTTTTAAAAATGGAAGAGTGTGGGGGCAGGCCGAGTGGCAAGGTGGTTAAGGCTGGTTTGGGAAGCTAGCGACCCCAGTTCGGGTCCCACGTATGAGGGCCAGTAACACTGCTCTCAAAAAACAAACAAACAAACAAACAAACAAACAAACTAAAAAAAATGGAAGAGGGTGGTAGAAGATGAGTCAAGTAGAAAAAAAGTCACCCTACCTATAGAAGAAGGTCAGGGTGACATGATTTAAGAATGACCTAACTGGGGCTGGCTGTGTGGCTCAGTTGGTTAAGAATTGGCATAAGAGTGCGGGCTCTGAGCAACAGGGCTGCCGGTTCGATGGGTCAGTGCTACACCTGAGCTGAGCTGTTGCTGAACTGCCAACAGGTGGCAGGATGGCTCAGCTGGTATAACAACAAGATTGCCTGTTCAATGGTGGGCTATGCCCACCTGCAACTGAGACTGAACTCAGCAACTATGAGCTGAGCTGCCGCCCAGATGGCTCAGTGGATAGAGCGTGTGCTCTTAGCAACAAGGCTACTGGTTCGACTCCTGCATGGGATGGTGGCTACACCCATCGGCAACTAAGATTGAACATAGCACCTTGAGCTTAGAGGCCACGAGCTGCCAATGGGAAGCCAGAGGGCAACTGGTACCCTCCATAACAAAGACTGAAGAGCAACAACTTAGCTGGTCCCCTTCCCTAATTCCCCAGCACTATTTCCCTCCTTCCAATTCCCCAATAAAATCTTCAAAAAAAAAAAAAAGAAGAAGAATGACCTAGCTTGCCTTTGCTGGCTTTACAGGTGGCAGAAGGGAGCTCTGAGCCACAGAATGCAGATGGCTTCTAGAAGCTGGAAAGGCAAGGAAATGGATCCTACCCAGAATCCACAGAAATGAACACAGTCCTGCCAATGCCTTCATTTTAGCCTGATCACATCTAAGTCAGGTTTCTGACCCACAGAACTGCGAGATAAATTTGTGTTGTGTAAGCCACTAAGTTTGTGGTAATTTGCTACATTTGCGTGGAACAATAATACAGGATAATAGAAGGAAGGACCTAGAAATTTAGATAGCGAACTTGAGATTTTGGAGGGTGTATAGTTCCGGTTGTGACAAGGTCAAGGATATGGCCATGGGTGGAAGTCTGAGATGAGGTAGTCAAGCAGGTTGGTGGAAGAACACACCTATAGAACTAGATAGTTTAAAACCAAAATTTTGTCAGGGTTTATAACCAAAATTTTGTCAGGGTTTCTATGTCTAGGTCAAAATTACGTGACAAATTGTGAATGTATTAAGAGTTTTTGTTGTTATTTTCAATAGCAAATTTTGTCCCTCCTCTTCCTGGGGCTGATCTTTATTAGTGTTTATTGCTCACTGGTATAAACTGTGCTACTCGGAATTGGATTAGGGGGAGATCTGGTCTAAATTAAAGCTGTAATAAATGAGCAGTGTTTACATTTCCTCACACCCTCTCTTCTCCACACACACATCAAATTACTTGAAATGAAATGCAAAATAAAATGAGGAAGGACTCTGTTCTTCATTAACATGTAATTATGTAATGCCGGGGCTTCCTTGCTGGGTGGAGAAGTAAAGCCCATAGCAGGGATGGGAGTACTTGAGGGTGGGACATTCTTTGTTGCTATTAATGATGGATGGATTATTATTTTTCACATCTTTATGAAGAGATGAATAAGGATGAGAATGTACATAAGATCTGTATCCCCTCATAGAACCATAATGATACAAAGAAAGCAAGTGGGTAGGACTGGTTCATATTGTAAGACTAGAGCCTAATAGTCTACTCATTAGATTCCCTTGTCCTGACTGTCTTTTTTTTTAATAAGCTAAGGAATTTATTAAGCAGCTTTTAACTCAGTTTTTTTCCTGATCTTAATCCACTTAGTCTTTTGTCTAAAAGTAGCAAAAATGATAGAGATGCTGTCGATTTGCTTCCATTTGTTTTAAAGATATTTGGAGTCTCAGTGCTGTGAGAAGAGAGGGAGAGAGGCCACGCAGGGTACAGCTTAGGCTCTGGGATCAGACAGACAGCATCTCAGACAAGCTGTGAGGGGAGGTCATGCTCTCCAACCAGCGTCACAGAGCTCCTGTGAAAACATGATGACAGGATTGATTTTTCCAAAAAGGTTCTTGCACAGTGCCTGGTACAGTGCTTATAAAAGGGAGGTGATTATTACTATCATCTTTATTCTTGGCAGTGAAATGTGGAAAAGAGATGTGAGGAAACCTGTGTCCCTCATTCCAGCCTCCCTATCCCCCAGCCCTGGCCTTCTTGGTTTTAATTTAAATCTTTGCAATTTGACCTAAAATTTGACCTTCAATAAGTCACGTCTTTCTATGCTTTCACAAATTCTAAATGAGGAGGAAATACTAATTGGTGTTCTTGTTAGTTTACATAACGACAGATGAGTAAGGGCACTTTGGTAGGAAGATACATTTTTCCTCAAAGAGCTTATAAATGTTCATGAAGGATGGAGCTGCATTTCCCAATAGCATAGCCACTAGCCACATGTGGCTATTTACATTTAAATCAATTAAAATTAAATAAAATTAAAAATTCAATTGTGCTAGACACATTTCAAGTGCTTAATAACCACACTCCCTACCACATTGGACAGTGAAGAGACAGAATATTTCTATCACTGTTCTATTGTGTTCTTGCTAACTGGCTTACATTGGTGTTCAATACACACAGAATAGAAAGTAAAAGAGACAGGGACACAGCGTTGAAAGACAAGGTGGGAAGGTAACGAAGAGAAATTTTATTGATTTCACAAATTTGTGAAGAACTGGTCCTGCATTTTGCCAGATAATTCACTTAACACTGAACAAAATTGCCCATAAATGGTCTGTGGAGGGCGTGAGGAAAAATATCTTTAAGCTATTGAAAATTTTACTGGTATATTTCATTTTGCCTAACAGAAATTTACTCATTCATCAAATAGTTATTGAGCGCCTGCCTCCCGTGTGTGTGGACATGAAATAGACTGGAGACGGAGGGTAGTATTAACTAGATTGATCAGAGGAGGTACCACTTAGAAGGGGAAATCTGAGCAAGACTTGAAGGAGGTGAAGGAGTGAGCTCTGTGGCTATCTAGAGGAAGAGTGCCTGCAAGGGCTCAGGTCCTCAAGTAAGGGCATGCCTGGCACACACAGCAAGGAAGCCCATGTGACTGGAGCAGAAAGAGCAAAGGGGAGAGTGAGGGGATGAGGTCTGAGAGGTAAAGGGGAAGGAGAGATAGATCATATTTGGTTTTATGGGGCCTTGTTAGTACTTTGATTTTCACTTGGCCACCAGATAGCTTTTTAAGCAAGACACACTGATCTAACTTAGGCTTTAAAAAGAGTCTCCTGGGGCCTGCCGAGTGGCGCATTGGTTAAGAGCTGGTTTGGGGATGCCAGCAGCCCCGGTTTGGATCCCACATATGAGGACCAGTGACACTGCCCTCTACAGCTAACAACAGCTCCACCTGGAGCTGGGCTGTGCGAGCCCCGGAGAAGGTGTAGGCTGCAGCCCCTGCTGCAGTGGGCTGCCATAGGCTACAGTGAGTGGCCGGCAGCCAGCGTGAGCGGCCAGCAGCCAGCGTGAGCTGCCAATAGCCGCGGTGAGCGACATCCAGAGGCCAGCGACCAATCTGCCTCATCCGGGAAGAGCACAATGACGATACCAACATGGGCCAGTGAAGCAACGTCCTCCACAACTAGACTGAAGAACAAGACAGCAACTTGTCTATCCCCGTTCCCCGATTCCCCAACGCTGTTCCCCTCCCCCAATTCCCCAATAATAAAAAAAAAAAATCTTAAAAAAAAAAAAAGTCTCCTGGGTCCTGAGTTGATAGAATAGTGGCTTAGACTGGTGGTGATAGGAAAGTTCCTGAGAAGTGGTGGATTCTGGGTAAATTTTAAGGTACAGCCAACATGATATGTTGACAGATTGGATATGTGGTGTGACAGAAATACAGGAATCAAGATAATTCTAAGATCTTTGCCTCAGTAACTTCCAAGATGGAGCTGCCATTGACTGAGATGCAGAAGACTGTAGGTGGAGTGAGTTTTTCATTTTTGATGGGGCAGGGGAGGATGGATCAAAAATTCAGTATTGGACATGGTAAGTTTGAGATGTCTTTAAGTGGAGAGGTTGCCTAGGTGGTTGGATATAAGAGTGTGGAGTTCTCTCCAAAAATCAAATGTTTGGAAATAGAATAATATAAAATTTGACAAACAGACTAATAATTGGTATTTAAGAAACCATCCAAACAGATAAATCTAATCAGCCCCCAAATTATCAACATCATTCATAAACATGTCTGTGAGTCGGGTCCTTTCCTGCAAGGCGCTTGCAAGCAAGTGGAAATAATAATACAGACTTATGTGCTCTGTTTTTGTGTGAATATTAAATTTTATTGTTAAGATCTGTTTAAAGCAATGTATGCATGTGCTGAGATTAAGCAACGGCTGTATCTGCCTTGTTTACTACAATAGCCATGAGCCATGTGCTCCTCAATAGAACACTTAAAATATGACCAGTTCAAATTAAGATGTGCTGTACTTGTAAAATACACATCAGAGTTAAAAATTTAGTATGAAAAAAATGCAGAATACTTCATTAGTAAATTTGAAAATATTAATTACATGTTGTGATGATGTTTTGACTATATTGGGCTAAATAAAATGCATTTTGAAAATTATGCACCTATTCACTGATTACTTTTATCTTTTTTAATGTTACTAGAAAACTTAACATTACAAATGTGATCCGCCTTCTATTTCTATTGGAAAATGTTGGTATAAAGTACATCTCTAAGGCTTACATTTTTGTAAACAATCGGCTTTTCTTAGGAAAAAAGTAGTTTGTAACATTTCTTCCCATTGATTTTTCCATTGTGAAGAATAGGATCCAGAAATCATTGGTGACACGGGTTGTATCTTCCAGGAGGCTTCCCCATTTTAGCAGGAGGCTTTGAAACCTGTCCTGAAACAGACGCCATATTGCAAACCTTTAGATTGGTAGTTCTCCACCCTCCCTCCCCACCCCCCACCACCACCTGCACTACCAGATTAAAAGTGGTAATTAGGTCCACATTGTCTGACTAAATGCTGCTGCTGCTGGTGTGTGACTTAAGAGCTGGTTTCAGGCAACTCTTTCCTCCTTGAATAGATAATGAAGGCTGGGGCTGAGCCCCTACACCTCTCCTCTGTGGCAGCTAAGCCTGGCAAGATAAGAAGGAAAAATTGCTCTGAGAACCCCTGGGAAGTGTGTGGGGGGACCCCTGCTGTTTTCTAAAAGGCATTCTAAGGAAAGACTTCACAGAAAATCAATTGCTATCACTTAAGACCTTTCCTTTAACTCACTATATTCCATTTGTAGGCTTATTTTTTTCTTAGAACGGGACAAAGCAACGTGTGAAAAATTGTATGCTGTTCCTGTGGTGTCTTTGAAAGCAAGTTTATAAATTCCTAATATGCATTCCTATTAGTCGGGCATCTTAAAGAGAAGAGGGTGTCAATAAAAAATCATCCACTGAGACAGATGATGGTTTTTGAAGCAGGGAGAAAGGGCATCCTGGCAACAGAATGATAAGGGTTCAGGAAAGATGAAGTGAATTCGAAGAAAGGAGGGGGTGGAAGTGAGAAGCAAAGCTGGGCACCCCTACCCCATGAAGGTTCTGAATAAGGTTTTGGCCCTTTCATGCTTTTGCTGCCCTGGGGCCTGAGGCTTTCATTCTGTGGGGGACTCAGGGAGGATTTCTGCTGCAAGGATCAGGTCCCCTTTGTTCATGGATTTCCTTCCCTTTTCTCTCTCAGTTCCTAATACTCTTTATTTTTTAATCAAGTTTTTAAAGCACTTCAGCTACTTTCCCCCCAATGTGCTGTGTGGTTAAGAGCATGGATTCTGGAGGCCAACAAAGCCTGGCATCTAACGCAGGTTTCTGACTTCCCAGCTATGTGACCTCAATGAGCTCCTTAATCTCTGTGAGCCCCTTTTCTCCTAGGTAACTGAGAGCACTGGTAGGCTCTGCCCTGAGGGTGGCTGGGATAGAAAATGAGGGGGCATATATGTGTTGGGCTCAGGGTCTGGCACATTGGAAGTGCTCAGAGATGTTGGCTATTATCATAATTATTATAGTAAAAAAGGAGGTACCATTTCAGGGAACAAACTGTAAAATAAGCATGTCTACAGTTCACAGATATTAGAACTTTTACATTACTAACTCAGTTTGTCTAATTTTGGCATCAGGCATTGAACAGTCTACATCAGGTGCTTGGCTTATAGTATGTGGATCAATAAACCGGTCATTTCTTAAGTGTGGATAACCAAGAACAGGGATAATATGCTTTTTGATACACACAGACACACACATGCACAGTCCCTTCCTCTATTAAAATAGCCAAGGGTTGATATAATGAATCAATAATTCCCAAAATTCGTATATAGTATAAAATGTAGCTGGATGCGGCCCACTGGACTTAAAAAACAAGCCCCCTACATTGCTGGAGGTGAGGGAGAGTTGTGGGTGTATCCATGTGGAATAAGGACCTCTCTACTTCCTCCTCTGTAAGAGTACTTTCTAGGACTGTTACGGCCAATTAAAGGGTTAACTCATATAAATGTTAGCTCAGTAGCTGGCATGTTATCCATTATTCTTAATATTCTTGCTATTGGAAACCCTTGGCTGATTATAACTGGCACTTTCCAGAGTCACAGGCTACATAGACTCAAGAGATGAAGGAGCATCTTTGGTGTTGGATCATAGTCCTGACATGTCCCCAAATCACCCATGGGACCTTGGATCTGAAGATTTCATAAAATCGGTGCCTACTTCTAGACTCCCAGAATGTTTGCATTTATGGTTGGGGAACCTGAGGACATGAACACAGGCCCCCAGAGGTAAAGCTGTTTGAGGTCCCACAGACTGTCATTGCCAAACACAAGTCTATGACACAGTGGAGTTGGTTACAATTTGCCCATTAAAATTTTTGCCTGGACTTTCCAGGGATCTTCCTTGTGGCTATACAATATTTCAGCAGAAAAACTGCCATATGGTACATTGGAACAAAGCCAGGCTCAAATCTTCAGGCTTTGGCTGGACCACTATGGACAAGGAAAGCGGAACTCTTCATTCCTGTCTGCTCCTTCAGGAGTGAGCCAACTGGGAATGGGAGTAAGCAGAGGGTGAACCTTAGGCTTCTTAGTGGCAGCTGGTGTCAGAGCACCATGACGATGGCATTAGGTGTGGCCCACACAAAAAGCACGGAGTCCAAAGTGTAAGCCTTCTACTCTTCAGACAAGAGAAGCTGCAAATTGAAATGGGTGAGTTTAACATCAGGCTGCTCCTGGTGCCTGTACATTTCACTGTAGCTCTAGCATCTCCTCCCTCCCTTCCTCAAGAGGGCACTGTGGGTGCCAAGAGGAGAAGGAGGAAGATAAAGGCAGGAGAGGAGGAGATGGAAGTGTGGCAGCAATGGGCACTGACTGGCAGTTCCATGGAGATAGAAAGGTTGTGGGGTGGGGAACAAAGTAAGGGGACGCAAAACAGATTGGATTAACAATAATTTATTGAGATATTTGTTGGAGGAAACAAGAAACAAAGCGTTTGTTATCTATTTTCTCACTCTCTCTGGGGGCAGGCTTACAATTATCTCCATCATGCAGATGAATGACAAGAGACTCAGTAAGTTTAAGGCACTCATCCAGAGTCACAGGTTCACTAGGTTGGAGAGCTAGGACTTATACTAAGCCAGGTAGTCTCCAAAGCCAGAATGAGCTTCCCTGGTCCTTAGCCCCCAACCCCTGTAGAGAATTGGAAATGTGTCCATTCAAAGTCAGTGAACAGCGGGTAGGCTAGGCTAGGAAAAGAGGAGCATGTATATATCTTGCTTGACAGGAAAAGTTTACTGAGACGTTTAAGAAAGTTGCACAGACTGGATACAGTAGAATACAGCTTAGATCTCCCTCTAAGACATGAAGGGATCCCTCAAACCATCCTGAGGGGCACCTGCTATGCAAAAAGGAGAAATGGGGGCAGAAAGTCTCAAATCCCTGGGTCCAGACACGGGGCAGTGATGGACTCTGCAGTCATGCAGCTGCAACTCAGTGTAAAACCCCATGAAGATTCCTGTGAAAAACGGAACAGAATGGTCACATCCTGATCTGCTTTGTAAGGAAGTTACAGTCTCCTGGAGGGTAAGGTACGCACATAAACACTAGTCACAAAAGGTATCTTAGAAAAGTCAGATCAGGCATCACTATCATGAAGCAGAGAGAGAAGTTACTTCTGACAGGTTTACAAGGAAAAACTTCATGGATGAGGTGGTATCTAAACAGTGGGTGGGATCTTGACCCAAGGAATTGGCAGGCATTCCAGCCAGAGAATAGGGCTAGAAGTTGGAAAGCATGGAGTGTGTGTAAAGAGAATTATGAGCAATTTGGGTTGGCTTGACCATCAGTGAGGGGAAAAAGTGGGAGACAATGGCAGAAAGATTAGGATAAAACTGGAGGAGAAAATCATTTTACTTTGAGGCAATAGAGACTCACTAAAAATGTTTGAGCGAGGGGATGCCATGGCAAGTCCTTCGCTTAGGAAGATTGTTCCTACTCTTCCTCATCTTTTGCCGCACTGGACAGGTAGAGAGCAAAGGCGGGGAGACCATAGAGGAGGAAGCTCCTGCAAACATTCTGAAAAAGAGGCAACAGGGTTTTAAACAGGCCTCATAGCACATGGGGTTTCCTTTGTCTGGGATACATCTCCCTTTTTTTGTTTACTTTACACCACTCATCCCTTAAATCTCTGCTTAAATGTCACTTCCTTAGGGAAGTCCTCAATTGCTCAGACTAGATCAGTTTCTCCCATAAAGGCCTTCATGCCCTTCTCATCTCTGCATTACACCAGGTATTACAGCCATAATTAAATGATTCCATGTATGGCCATCTGTCGGCGTTTTATCTTTAGATTATAAGCTCCATGAGGCCAGACTGGGACTCTGCTCCCTACTACTATATCTCCAGAGCCCAGTGTAGTTCCTGGCACATAGAGGGTATCTTACCTGTTTGTGGAATGAATACATAGGAGCGGAATAGTTTCAGGTATTAGGGATATAAGATAGGATTCAAGTACTGAGGTATATAATTGGCTGGATATGACAACTGATTGTGCAAGGGAGGGGAAAAGGCAAAGACAGTGCCCAGGGTTAGATCCCACAGGTCTTCCAGTGGTTATGTTCAGTAACACAGAGACAGGAAGAAAAGGGGACTGGATGGAGTTATCATAAGCTCAGTGTTGAAACATAGACGATCAGCCAGGTTTAAATGTCTAATATGCATTTGGAAATACAAGTCTGGAAATGAGGAGACAAATCTGGGCTAGTTAGAGGGAAGTAGACATGGGGTTCCTCCCCTGTGGTCCATGTTCCCCTTCCCTGCTTGCAATGGCATAACTGGGTATTTGGGAGGTCACAGCAATGTGACCGGGTTTCACCATTGAAATATGAGTCAATCATGTGTGTCTTTTCTAGGCGGAAGCATTAAAGAGCTGGTGTGAGCTTCTCCATATGCTTTCTCATTTTTTCTGTCACACCAGCAGCATTCCAAATGGCTTTCCAGACAGGGTCCCGAAGTGAGGATGAGGAGGAGCATACCTTGCCAGCATGCCATGGACACATAGTTTAAATAAAATAAACCTCTGATGTTCTAAGCCACTGAGAACTTGGAGTTGTTTGTTATAGCAGCAGCATCTAGTTTATGCTGAGTGATAAAAGAACCATGTTCATAAAGAAATCATTCAGTCAGCGCCATACTTATTTATGAGTGTTTGCACTGCCAGACATTCTGCTAGTGCTAGGATATCATGGCCAGACATTCTGCTAGGTGCTAGGATATCATGGTTTCAAGGGAAAGAACATGAGTTGGGAGTGAGAGAAACTACCAACAGGGACCAGAGGAGGACCTGGATAATAGGATCCAGGAAGGCCCTTTAAGAACAGGAGAACACAGCAGGAGCCATGGGAGAGCAGCCTGTGCCCTGCCTCAGGCTCGCAAGAGAACTAACAGGACAGGAAGGAGTGGGTGTTAGTGTGAGCTTTCCCAGGCTTGCTTCCCCAGTGCATTCCTTCTGGAAGCGTGTTCTGGACCAGTAGCATCAGCATCACCTGGGAACTTGTTAGAAAGGCAGAATCCCAAGCTCAGCCCCAGCAACCTGGGTTTCAACAAGCCCTCCAGGTGATTCTGACACACACTTAAGTTTGAAAAATGCTGCTCAGGTGCAGCTCTCAGCCTCCTTAGAAGAGCAGGGAAGTGCTCCTGAGGCCACCTGAGGACCTAGCTGTGCTCTCTTCTAGTAGCTGTGACAAGACTTACTGTGAGTACTAAAGCCCCTGTGGTCCTCTGAGAGGACAAGATTCCAGAGCGGGGCCAACGGCGGGTAAGGAGGCTGTGCTATTGTAACAAAAGGCAACACTTCACCTGAGGAGCAGCTGCTGAGCTGCTTTGAAAGTGGGCTTCTATTGGGAGCCACAGACCATGCAGCGGGTGGGGGGGTCCTGACTGCTTGGAGGTTTCTGCCTCTGCCCCTGAGTCTTCTTGAGAGAGAGAGGGTGTCAGCCCATGGAAGAATAGAGAAGGGGACAGGAGTCGGGGAGGTCTGCGGTGTGACTGGCACAGCTGGGCTTGCTCCTCTCAGGATCTCATGTCACCCTCATAACTACCCAAGGCGGGTAGATGCAGTGTTCTGGCACCTGATCAGATGAAGGAAGGAACTTGCCCACAGGGACAGATGAGAAGTGGTGAGCAGGGTTCACCAGACCCAGGGATTCCACAGTCATTGCCATCCCGATTCCACTTGTCTCAAGTCTATCAGACTGTGGTGACCCTTATGCCCTGGGTAGGAGCTAAGCTGCATTCTGAAGCATATAGGTGTTAGTGAAGGCAAGAGAATATGGACGAACATTCTAGACACAGTAAACGCCTGGGAAGCAGCAAGCCTTGCTTGAATAATGTCAACTGTTAAATATGTCAGTGTGTCTTGACACAGCACACGAGTAAGGTGTGTGTGAGGTAAGGTGGTGGCAGTCAGGGGGATGCTAGATCATGCAGGCCCGTATAGGACATACACAGTTCAGAGGGTAACACATGGGAAAAGTGGGTTATTTGGATGACAATCAATATTTCTAACTCGGTGTAGAGGGTCTGTTACGTTCAGGACCTGAGTTCCCTCTTTCTCTCCAAACCTCATATTGTGGCTTCTATATCCATTTAAAATGAGGCCTAATGTCTCAACTAATCAATTCCCTATGAATACAACTCCTTCATACTAAAGATATCATGATAAAATTAATAGCAGTGACAAAGAAATGTTATATCTTATGGCAAATAAACCCCCCTTGGATTGCATAAAAAACAATAAAGAGGTAATTGTTATCATTGCTTGAAAGCTTAACTACAAGACAGGCAGCACTCACTAAGTGTATGCAATTTACATGAAATATTTCACTTATTCCTTATAACACCCTATGAGGCAGATAGTAGTGTCCTAGTTTAAAGACAGGAAAGCGAAACTTGGAGAGTTAGAGCCAATGGTTTCATCATCCAACTAGATAATGGCCAGTCTAGGAGTCAAAACCAGCTTTCTGATCCCAGTGGCCAGGGTCTGCCACTTGGGCTTTTTGTCTCCGGGGATCAGTGGAAGCTGACAGCCTGTGGATTTGGAGTTGTTAGGGGCATGCAGGGAGGCAGTTCCCTGGAGTGGGGCAGGACTGGGGAGCTCTGACCCTAGAAATCCTTCTATTTCCTTTTACCTCTAACTTAGTAACTTTCGTAAACGTGAGAAGTCGACTTAAGGCCATCTGTCATGACTTTTTAATTTTGTAGTGGTGGAACCTTTACAAAAATGAAAGGCTTCATAAATAGCAAATATTTTCATAAATGGGGCTATCAGAATTCAATATTTTACAAATTTGAAAGGCTCTTTAATGCCCTGGGTGTTTCCTGGGTAATATCATTCTCTCAGTATAATCTGGTGTTGCCCAAGAAATGGAGAGAAACAAGTTGCTATGAAAAACGAGTTGAAGTCTCTGTTCTCTAGTGGATGTTGTAGACATAGACAGCATATGCCATCTCCCTTGGGCACAGCCTTTCCTCGTGTGTTGGCTTTGCTTCTGTGTTCTTGCTCCTCCTCTATCAATGAAGCAAAACATGCATTCCTCTTATCCTATACAGAACCATTATATTATCTATATATCTATATCTGGTCCCCAGAGTCAACTCCTATACGTTAAAGTATGACATTAGTTATGGTTATTAGTTATTAGTTATTAGTATGGGCTAGGTTTTGCTACAGTAATAAACAACCCCTAAACATTAGTGGCTTAACACAACCAAGGTTATTTCTGGCTCATGACATAGTTCATTATAGGTCAGCTGGGCGCTTTGTTCTTCATCATCTTTCCTCAAGGTCATAAACTATGGGCACTCCACTATTGGATGTTGCTATTAATATGGCAGGGGAAAAGAAATATGGCCAATTATTTTTACTGACTCATAAGGCCTTCCATGTGTCATTCCCACTCATGTGTCTGCACCTAACTTCAAGAGGGAGGATAGCATATCCTACCATCTGCCAGGGGGAGGAAAACTAGAAACATCAGTGAAGGGCACATACCCCAAGAACTAATAAAAATAATTTCTCAAACAAAAAGATAAAATTCTTTCTCTAAGATGAATTCTGGTTACCTGGGAGGACAAGGCTTTCAGTGACTAAGAGACTGTGGGTTTCTTTGTTTTCTTTTTTAAAAGATTTTATTGGGGAATTGGGGAAGGAGAACAGTGTTGGGGAATTGGGGAAGGTGAAGAGCCAAGTTGTTGTCCTTCAGTCTTAGTTGTGGAGGGTGCAGCTAGCTCAGCTCCAAGTCCAGTTGCCATCTGGCTGCCTGTTGGCAGCTCATGGCCGCTTAGCTCAAGGTGCCGTGTTCAATCTTAGTTGCAGGTGGGTGTAGCCCACCATCCCATGCAGGAGTCTAATTTGGAGTCGGACTGGCAACCTTGTTGTTAAGAGCACGTGCTCTCACCATCTGAGCCATTCTGCCACCTGTTGGCAGCTCAGCAGCAGCTCAGCTCGGGTGCAGCTCACTGGCCCATGTGGAATCAAACTGGTGACCCTGTTGCTCAGAGCTTTTGCTCTTAACCAACTGAGCCACTCTGCTAGCCCGAGAATGTGCGTTTCTTATCTCATTACATACATTATTAAATACTCAGGATAGAGTCTGCTTTTCTTTCCCTCGGAGATGACCTAAGCGTGCAGAAGAATGAAAGAAGGGGAAGGATGGGAGTACCAATATATACCAGGCACTGTGCTAGGAACTTTACCTACATTATCTCCCTTAATCCTAATAACAAGGCAGCACGTTCAATATTTTAAATTCCATTTCATAATGAGAAAGCTGAAGAGTAGAGAAATTAAGCAAGAAGTGAAGAATCTTCTCAAATAGAGGCCTGGCCTTTGCCTCAGCTCCTGGCAAGATGTCACATAGTGTACACTCGAATTGCTTCAGAGCTTTCTTTTTGATACTCCAACCAAGATTTTATAACTCAAAACTATTTTATCTCTCAAAAAGCACAGGTTTTGTAAAATAAAATTCATGTTTCTGTTGTGAATTTCAAAGACCTGCTTAGAAACTCAAAAAGCCCAGAACTGGACTATAAATTCTCTGTAGTCCGCCTTTTCAGGCAGAAACCCACAGACCTTAGGCTGTCCTCACCATGCAGTCATAATGGGGAAAGGTGGAGAGTAAGAAAAATATTCATTACTTGGTATGGAAAACAGCAGCTAATATATTAAAAAAAATAGCCACACCCCTTCCAATCTATCAGGAGACATTCCAAAGAAGCCAAGTTTCTTCCCCACATCCTCCTGCTATGGCTTCTGTATCTATTGAAATATACAAAATGGCGAACTTCTGACACAAGAAGTCACATCCAGAGATTTGTCTGTTGACCTCACTCCCTACTGGACAGAAAGGCCTATAGAACACTTCCTGTTTTCTTAACTGTCCAATAGTATTCCCTATGAAACAAGAATTTTCTCATAAGATGCAAGTGGAATATAGTTCTTGAAAGCAGCATCAATTTGTTTTTCTGGCTTGTTTTCCACTGAAGTAAGGATAGTTATCAATTTTCAGAGTACCTTGTTTAGTTCAGGTTGGATAAGAAGTTACAAGCTGATTACAAACCCACATATTAGCATTCTATGGGGTTCCATACTTTTTTCCTCAGGCTCATTAATCCAGTTGATTATTGCTTGTTGCTATTGATGTCAAGGTTAAATCTTCAGTCTCCACAGGGCCTAATTATAATTACCTTTGCTGTGTTCAGGCCCCTTGTAAAATATATGCACTTAGTCAGAAGCAGGGTCAGGCAGTGTAAATAGGTGGAAACATAAAACATCCAGAGAAATTCAAGGTCTTTGTGAGGGAAGAGGCAAGAAGACACATGTTTTTCCTTTCTAAAAGTCAAATAACCAAAATTTTGGAAAAAGCATATTTACCTAATTTTTTGCTTTCTCCCAAGATTGTATTCTTTTGAATTTCAAACATACAGAAAGGTTGAAAGAATTAAATTAGCACCCATATACAGAGGGTGCCAAAAAATATATATACACATTTTAAGACAGGAAAGAACTATTAAAATTATAATGCTCAATCTATACCGGTAACAAAAAATGAATACAAGTCACATTTGGCTTCTGTAATTACAAGAGGTGCTCAAAAGTGGTTACCATAAATGTCCAGACACTTCTGATTATGGCGAAGCACTGCTTGAGCAACGTTGACCGAAGTGTCCACTTGTATACATTTTTTTTGTCACCCCCGGTATACACACCTCCTAGATTCTACCATTAATATTTTGCTATCTTTGCTTCCACATGTCTAAGTGTCTGTCTGTCCCTCTATCTGTCCAGTGAACCTACCTTATGTTTTTGATGCATCTTCATCTTTCTCCATCTTCAAAGCCAGCACTGTAGCATCTTTAAATCGCTGTGATCTCTGCTTCTGTTATCATGTCTTCTCTGACACTGATCCTCCTGCATCCCTCTTTTATGAGGTTCTTTGTGATTACAGTGGACCCATTTGGATAATCCAGGATAATCTACCCATATCAAGATTTGTAATCACATCTGTAAAGATCTTTTTGTCCTGTAAAGTAACTATTCGTCCACTTGGGCTGCTATAACAAAATACCATAGACCAGGGTGGCTTAAACAATAGAAATTTAGTATTTCACAGTTCTAGAGGCTAGGAAGTCCAGGATCAAGGGGAGGGTTGATTTGGTTCTGGTAAGAGTTCTTTCTGGCTTGCAGATATTTGCCTTCTTACAATGTACTCACATGGCTGATAGAGTGAGTTCTCTGATGTCTCCTCTAACAAAGATATTTTAAAAATCCAAGTGGATCAGATCTTGTTTAACCTTATGTGTCTCCTTCTAGGCCATGTCTCTAAATACAGCCACACTGGGGATTAGGGCTTCAACATATGAATTTTATGGGGGAATACAATTCAGTTCATAGCAGTAACATTACTAGGTTCTGAGGATTAGGACATGGACATCTTGTGGGGGTGGCATTATTCTATCTACTACAGCATGCATAACTTTCATTTTTAACACTCTCTAAAGATGTACAATCAGGTAAAAATTAGGGAGTCAACATATAGAGGGAAACAAACACTGATATAAAAAGAAGTCTCAGGATGGAGCCCTGGGACACTCCTACAGGTCAGGGAGATGAGGGAGAACCAGCAAAGGAGCCCCAGGAGGAGCAGCCAGAGAGGCAGGGGAGGAAAGCCAACAAATATGGAATTCTAAATGATCAGCTGGATGTCTCTGCTACTGGCAGATCAAAGAGATGAGAGATGAGACTTGGCCACTGTTTGGGATTAGCAGAGTAGAGACCTCTGGGTACCCTGTTCTGAGGCTGTGGTGGGGAAACTGCCTGATTAGAATGACTTCATGAGAAAAGGGAAGGAGAGGAACTGAAGTGGGTTCAGTAGTGAGTGGAATAACTTTTTCAGGGAAATTTCATAGAAATAGGAGCAGAGAAAGGGGTGGTATCTGATGTCGCCATCATCATCATCATCATCATCATTATCATCATCATCATCAATTTGATATATTTACTAATATTGACTTACTATTTGGATGAACCCCAGAAAGTAGAGGAATAAACAAAGGATAAAGTAAGAGCCTGCAAGTGCTTTGGTCCTAAATTGCAATTCAGTAGAGACATGTGAAGGAATTCACATGTCACTGATGTCCTAATTTCTGATAGAGCTACCAATACTCTTTCCTTCTTCCTTCTTTCTTTCCCTCTCCCCTTCTTTCTTTCCTTTTCATCTTATTTTTCACTTATTTATTCATTCTTTCCTTCATTTATCCCACAAACATATATAAGCCCCATGCCTTTGAAACTTGGAGCCACAAGAGGGAATAGTATGAATTAGCTAATAGTAAAATTCTTTCCATTTCTTAATAAATTTTTTTCATTTCATTGTCTCCGACACTTAAGAATGAAAATATTCTTAAATTTCAAAACCAGTGGTTTTATCTGCCAAAAACACACTTCCTGATTTAGTTGCAGACATTCCTCTAAATAGTTTTACATGCAAATGTCCCTGTTACATAGTTTTCAGAAGCATTTTTTGGAAGGCAAAGACTGGACAGCAATATGAAAATAATTAATATTATGAATTTCATTCACTTAAATAGATAATCCTTTTTTAATTTTATTTTTTTCGGTTTTAAAGCTGTCCTCAGAAGTGAATGGGGAAATTCTAATTTCTAATTTTTTTCAGGGCTTCACATTTCTGAATTTCATTCTTTCTTGATTTTTCCAAAGTCCAGAATCTTCCTTTTCCCCATTTGTATACTCATATTCTTAATTTTATTTGTTTGTTTGGTTGATTTTTTTTTTCTTCATTTCACTCTGTCTTCTTCTTAGTCTCCTTGTTATATCTTTGTCCCAGGTATGGCTAATAATACATGTACCAACAAAAGCTGCTTAATATTATTGTTTTAATCACTCTCTCTATTGGTTCTTTCCTTGATGTCCACTCTACCCAATGATTAGAAAAATATCATTCTCCCTTGCTCAGATAATTTTCTCACATCTTGTGATTTCCTCTTAGAGACTTAACAATTAAAGTATTTCATCAAAAACTTCTTGGTTTAAACAAAGGAAACAGAAGGAATTTTTACAAACTTGATATTTACCTGTTCAAATGCTATCATATGAACACCATTATATCCCAGTCTGGATACCATATCTTAAGAAGGGCAAATTAAAATATGCCTATTGACAAATGATCAAAAGTTGGAAAGCCATGTAATGAGGAAGGAGTGAAGAATCTTGAAATGTTTTGCTTGGAAAAAAGAAGTCTTGGGTAAGAGTGGGGCATGGGTAGCCAGAGATGACAGATTAAGAGAGAGCTTTGGGTGGGATGAGGTCTACCACTTGAGCCAAATTAGGTGGCCGTTCCAGGAAGGTACTGGTATTTGGGATGAGGGCGAGGATAATACCTTGAGAGGCACCCAGGGGAAAACTTGGTGTTATTAAGCTTGGCCATCAGTAGATAAAATACTTACCTGTGAGATATACCTCACCCATTCCCCACACCTACCTGAGCATGGCTTTTGCTACTTCTTCCACTTAGACCTCAGAAGCAGAGGTGGTTAAAGGTCTCAAATAACTGAAGATAGTCACCCATGCAAAAATTATAGGGCAATTTAAGAAAACAAGTATTATGATAAAAATTACCAAAAGAGAACAACCTACAGTAGAAGGAGGAGACCTATTGACAGATTTGAATGGAATCTTGATCCTAAGTAAGACATTGCAGATGTGAAACAAGAATTGGTAGTTTTGAAGGAAACTCAACCAAAAATACTGAATATAAAAAATGTGATAGCCAAGGGTCGGCTGAGTGGCGCATTGGTTAAGTGCTGGCTTGGGATGCCAGCAGCCCCGGTTTAGATCCCACATATGAGGGCCAGTGACACTGCCCTCTACAGCTAAGATGGTGAACAACAGCTCCACCTGGAGCTGGGTTGCTGTGAGTCCACGGGATGGCATAGCTGCAGACCCTGCTGCAGTGGGCTGCCATAGGCTACAGTGAGTGGCCGGCAGCCAGCGTGAGCGGCTGGCAGCCTGTGTGAGCTGCCAAGAGCTGCTATAAGTGGCTGTCCAGAGGTTGGAGACCGATCTGCCTCACCTGGGAAGAGCGCAATGACAATACCAACATGGACCAGTGAAGCAATGTCCTCCACAACTAGACTGAAGAACAAAAGGACAGCAACTTTTCTGTTCCCCTTCCCTGGTTCCCCAACGCTGTTCCCCTCCCCCAATTCCCCAATAAAATCTTTAAAAAAAGTAATAGCCAAAATAAAGAATGGGTTGAAGAGCTAAATGGCTGCCAAATGGATAGAATCTAGAAACCAATCCACATGTACATGGGGCTTGGTGTATGTATGTGGCAGAACCCAGTAGGGGGAGGATGGATTACTCATCAGTGATCTCTAGAAAACTGGTTCAAAATATGGGGAAAACTAGGACTAGATCTCTATCTTGTTCTATATAAAAAATAAACTTTAGGTAGGTTAAAAGCCAACTATGAAAAAGAAAGCTTATTCTAAACAAAGAAGGGGGAAATGTGGCCTCACAGCAGTCCTCCTTGCATTCTTGCCTCCAGGTGTCATAGTGAACCATTATCTGTCCCCATAGGGGGCAGGGCTGCACTGATCAAAAAAGGGTCTTTCTGCTGAGGTGGTCTGTGAGGCATAGGAAAATTTGGCTAAATCTTGGGTGACCCATGTGATTTACAGACCTCGGAAAGAACAAAGCCCCTTCCCTGTTTGTACTCAATAAAAGCTGCAAGCTGACCAGATTCAGGTCTCTTGTCCATCAAAAAAAAAAAAAAAAAAAAGAAAGAAAAAAAAAGAAAAAGGAAGCTTATACATTAGAAGAAAATGTAAACATTGGAACGGAGAAGAATTTCTTAAGATGACAAGAAGTGAAAACCGTGAAGGAGATAACTGATGGGGTTAATGACAGCAAAAATAAAGATTTCTGTTACCATAAACAAAGTTAACACACGGGTTATAGATTGGATGTGACCAAGTGGGAATAACTGACAAAGAAATAATATTTGGAAGATACAGATAACTCCTGTAAATCAGATGAAAAAAAAAAAAAGGATATTTCAGCGGACTCTGCTGACGCCCTGCCCACATCCCTCAGCTTACCTCTGAGTTCACCTACCGCCAAGGTGACAGTTGGTTCCCTGCTTCACATAGCTTCCCTGCTCTGTGTGGGAACCTCTCTTTCTTGGCCTGAATGTTCTCAGTGGATTCTGGGAGCATGCTTACTTTAGGTTCAGTGCAAACTGGAACTGTTGGTGGTTGAATCTCCTTAGGGGCAGCCTCAACCAACGAGAACCAGGGCATAGTGTATAAATAGTTCAGCTTCCCCATTTCTTGGTGGGACAATTCTGAGGAGTGTTCGACATGGTTCCTCAGAAAGTTCCCAGAAGGACTGTGCCTCAGTTGCCCACAGCAGCAACTTGCTCAAACCCATGCTTTATTGGTTTTTTTCCCTTCCTGGTCTTACTATCTTAATTCTCTCACATGTGCTTCTGAATAAATGGCCTACACTCATGTCTTTGTCTGAGGTACTGCTTTCAGGGGAACCTAAATTAGGATCCATATAAATAAGCATTTCACAAAAGGGTAAATAGGAAAGGCTAACAAATGTGAGAAGAGATGCTCAACTTCAGTAATCAGAGAAATGAAAACTATACAAGGAACTACCATTCAAAACCCAAAAGTTTGGCAAAAATTAAAAATATGAATTTTATAAAGTGCTTGTGAGAATGTGGAGAAAGAGGAAACCTATGCACCACTAGTGCAGCCATTCTGTAGAAAATTTACAGTGTGTAGTGTATTTGCATATATGAGCACCCTGTAATCTCACAAATCCTCTCCTATGTCCATGTCCCATGCAAACTCTCACACACCCAACCCTACGCAGTCTATGAATTTAGCCGGTCTTCACTGGTAATCCTACCGTATTTCTCAAGTCCATCTCTTTCCTTTTAAACTTCCTTCCTCTAATACCTTCTCTTGCTTCCTCACATTCAGCCAATGACCTCACTCCTTATTGAATTGAGACTATGGAAGCAAACAGAAAAGAATTTCTATGTGCTCCCATCACCAAATCTACCAATCTGCCCATAAGCGTGTCCGTGTCCTCTGCCTCCCTCCCTTCCCCACATTAACTCCTCCCTTCTCTCTCATCTCAAGAACCTTGCTCCTGGATTGTTCTCTCTTTCTCCTACATGATCAGTTTTTCCCTCCCTGCTGGATCATTCAGATCAGCACACTCTTGTAGTCCTCACGTAGGAGGAGGAAGAGAGAGAGGTAGAAGAGGGAGGAGGAGAACAGAAGAAAAAAAGGAAAGAAAACAGCCCTCTTTTATATATGCCCCGCCATTTTAATGCTCCCTTCTACAGCAAAATTTCTCCAGAGAATTGTCTATAATTCTTACCTTTTCATTGACTGGGCCCATCAACATCATTTGACACAATTGATGATTTCCTCCTCCTTGAAGCCCTTTCTTCACTCTTCTAAGGACACTTCTGTCTTGCTTGATTCTTCTGTCTTATGGCCTTTACTTCTTATTTTCTTATGCTGGTTTCTCATATAGCCGTTCCAGATTACACGTGCTGCTCTGTCTCTCAACCTGTTCTCTAACTAATATACAGTCACTTCCTAGGTAATCTTGGCATTAAGGATCAATATATACCAGAATGATTTCCCAAGTTTATCCCTAGAATAGACCTTGATTCCTAATTTCAGAAGTCAGTTATCTACCTGACAGCTCCATTGGATGTCTAATAAGCATTTCACACTTAAAATGTTAAAGTCAAACTATTGATCTAACCCTAAAACCTGTCTAGCCTGCCTGTCCTCTTCTTCTTAGTAAATGATAACTCCATCTTTCCAGCTGTCCAAGTTGGAACTCTTGGAGTCACCCTTGATTCTTCTCTTCCTCACACATCCTACGTTCATTCAATTTGCAAATATTTTGGCCCTACCTTCAAAATATGCTGGGTATTCCTACTCCCTCTCCCCACCTCCACCACTACCACCCAAGCACCATCATTTCTGCCCAGGACCACTGCGATTGGCCACCTAGCTACACTCTCCTGCTCACCCTTTATCTACTACAATCTGTCTCCACTCAGCTGCCAGGGACATCTTTTTACAAAGTAAGTCAGATCTTGACATTTTCCCTTAAAATCCTTCCCACCTCACTCAAAATGGAAGTTTAAATCCTTATCGTGGCCTACAGGACTCCATCTGATTTGGCTCCAGCCTACCCCTATGATCTCATCTCTCATCATCCTCCTTTCACCCTACTTTAGCCCTACCCACTGCTATTCCTGGAATATATCTTGTACATTTGCACCTTGAATACTTTTTACTTGCTGTTCCCTCTGCCTGGGATGCTCTTTTTCCAGATATCAGCGTGGCCTATTTTCTCACTTTACTCAAGTCTCTGTCAAATGTCACCACCTTGGAGAGGCCCTTTCTGACCCTCTATCTGAAACAGTACCCTTCATTATTCTCTGTGTTCTTACCCTGATTTATTTTCTTCTTTGTCTTGTATATTTGTCTATTATCTCCCCCTACTAAAATAAGGGAAGGAGCTTTGTATATTTTTGTTCATGCTATATGCCTATCACCTAGTAGTATGCAGCATACAGTAGATACTCGATGTATACTTGTTGAATAAAGGAATACACAAGCATACAATTGAGAATGAAACAAAGATTTTCATCCAGGATTTTTTTTTATAACAAATACACCTTGAAACAGCCTCAATATCTTTTAATGAGAATAGGGAAATAAAATGCAGTCTAAACAAAAATAATGAAATATTATTCAGATGTTATAAGGAATAAATTAGATTCATAATAAACATATCTGCATATATCAACATGGATAGATATAAGAAGAAAAAATTGAGGTGGAAGTGTAACAATCAGGATGAGATATAGAGTATAATACTGGCTACATACCGGGATTAGTAATGGAGGATAAAGGAGAAAATTTTTAAATAAAACAAACAAATAATAAAATACAATAAGATGATATAAGGGCTCTTCCAATGATGGTAGTGTGTTTTGGACCAATGATGGACCAATGATGGTAGTGTGTTTTGTAGGATTTTGTTCAGTTCAGTTGTATGAGAAAAAAATGAGTTGTGCCTCAGAAGTATTTGCTTAACTGGAGAATATGGGACGGGATTCCTAAGAGCGATAGGTGAGACCAGGTGGGCCTGATCAGATCAGAGAAGGCTTGGTGGAAGCAGTGGAACTTTTATGCATCCTGAAGGATGGAAATGATATAAACAGAAAGAAAGCAGTAGGAGGACATTCCAGTGGGACAGAAAAGTATGAGCAAAATCCCAGAAGTAGGGAAGCTGAAGATACAGGGACAGAACCTACCAGCCTCAGCAGATGGTTCATAGGGTTTTGGAAGGGGTAGAATACAAAAAGATAAAATTAAAAATAGTCACTGAGATCAGATGGTAGAATGCTTTGGGTAATGCTTTGGGTAAGTTTGATTTGATTCTAACACTAATAATAATATATGACACTTATTGAATACTTAATATGTGTCAAAAAACTTTTATAAGTGCTTTATGTTTTATTTCATTTAATTCTCACAGCACGTCTATAACATAGAGTATAATATTACCCTGACAGTGGGAGAAATAAGACAAAGGATGGGTAAGTAACTTGCCCAATGTCACACAACTATGAGTGTGGAAGCCAAGATTTGACTTCAGGCGTTTGATTCCAAAACTCCCACTTAACTACTGTGCTAAATCTCCTTCAATGAGCAATTAGGACACATTGAAGTTTTCTGAGCAATATCAAAACATAATGGACATGGATTTTAGCAAAGTGGGTTTACTGGGAAGTGTGCAGAATGGCTTGCAGCGGGCAGAGACTGGAGGCAAGCACTCTTGGGGTGGGAGTAAGGATAATGGCAGTGTGACCTGATAGGAAACTTACCAGCATGCTGCCGATGTGATGGGACAGTAAGAAACTGATAAGGTAGTTAATCAATTAGTACTCAAGTTTGTATTGTGGCCCTAGTCTGTGCTTGGTACTGGGCTAGGCTCTGGGGTTGGTATGGTGAAAGATATGGACACAGGTAGTTAACTAGTAATAAGTATTCAAACTACTGCTGGGTGAAAGGAATGTAGGGGCCCAACCTAAAACAGAAGGGGGGGATGTTCTTGCTATGTAATTAGAGCTCTTCTTACTAAAATAAAAAATATAATGCATGAAGAAGTCTTAATATTTCATAACCTTGAAAACATAATTTTAAAAAAATCATTGTTTTAGAATTTCTTTCCACAGCCCAAAGGTATAATATTTGCCCTGTAAAACACAGATGCCCTTTTCAAGTTAATCATCTTTTATCTGAAAAAGAAAAGGAGTGGTTTAATGGTCTTCTTATTGACAAACGTAACTAGAACTATCAGAAATAATTGGATCATGTGATGCACAAGTATAGAAATGTAAGGTCTGTGTTTGTGACTAATGAATATGTTATCTTCAAGTAGATTTTAGAAGTGAGAATGAGTAGACATTTTAACTGGAGGATCAAAGGTGCAAATCAAGAAAATCCATTCCCAGGTAGAGGTTGCCCAAGGTATGGCAATTTTTATGAATATTTATATACTCACATGAAACATACTTTATTTGCCTTACTTAGTAAGTTATTTGAATCTTTTAGACATCCTTTTATTCATAAAATGTAAATGTACTGCTATCAAAATGACTATCATGTCTGATACCTATGCAGGTATTTATCTTATTTTTAATGCAGGGATGTTTATCAAACAGATGTCTTCCTAGAAAGCTGTACTTAAACAACATGTTACTAATGAAAATCCAATGGTCCCAGCCACCGTCTTCTCTCCCCAGGACATCTCCCTGGTTCTTCTAAGGTCCCTTCCTTGCCCTTTCCCCAGCACATCCAAAATACACTTTCAACAAGTAGATCTTATCACCTACCCAACTTAATGTCTTTTACTGGCCTCTCAATGACCCTGGCATTATCTGGGAGGCCCTTCTGATCTGGTTGCTGCCTCCTACTACCCTTCACTGTGTACTACTTTTTCACTCTGTACTAGAACTTCAATGATCTCTTAATTTATCCATGCTTCCTTCCACCTCAGGGCTTTTACACAAATGTTACCTTCTTCTTGAAACAATCATTCATCCCCCCAATCACCACCACCCCTCCTACTCTCATCCTCCTGCTCACTTTTCTGTTATTCTCAGCTCAAAGGTCACTTCATTCATATATATGTCACCTCCTGTGTGCCAGGCAATCTTCTGGGTGAAGAGAAAAAGTTCCTTCATTCATGAGCTGAGAGTCTAGTGGGGGAGGCAAAAAATAAACAAATGTGAAAATATGCAATGTATCTCAAGGCTAGGTGTGCTAAGAAGAAAAACAAAGCACAGTAAGGAGAGAGAAGCCAAGGTGGGACAGGACTGTTCCTTTAGACTGGTGGAGAAGGAAGGTATCTCTGCTAAGGGGACATTTAAGCAGAGACAGGAAGGAAGTGAGGGAGTGAACAGCAGGTGTGAAGACCTTGGAAGTAGGAGTGCTCTTGGCTAGTTCAAGGAACAGCAAGGAAGCCAATGTGGCTGGAGCATGGTGAGCAGCAGGGAGGAGAGTGAGGGAGATGAAGTTTTCAAGGTAATAGGAAATGGCCACAGGTCATAGAGTATCTGGTAGGCCATGATAGGACCTTTGGATTTCCCCCAGTGATAAGGCGAACTACTGCAGAAGTCCAAGCACACAAGTAACATGATTTGACTTTTGTTTTTGAAGGATCCCTCTGGCTTCTGTGTGGAGAATAGACAAGAGAAGAAGCTGGCAGCCAGCAGAGAGCCTACAGGATACCTACAGGTGAGAGATGATGGTGAATGAGACATAGGTTGGTGGGGGATGCAGAAAATGATCAGATTCTAGATGTATCAAAGATAGAGCAGGCAACCTTCTCTGAATCCCTCCCCCCAAGAGGTCAGATCCTTTTATTATATTTTCTCATGGAATCATTGACTTGGCTCTCATTCAGATGGTAATTATGTGTTCTTTGTGTGATTATGTGGTGCAATAACATTTGAAACTATTATTGGATACTTTCTGCCTTAGAAAAAGGTGGACCTCTCAGGAAAAGGAATCTTTTCCTAGATTTTGAGATGTAAAAGTTTAGGCACTGCCTGGAAAATAGGTTTGCAAGAATACACGATGAAGACCAGCAAGGCCTTGCACCTTCAGAATAGACAAGCTAAGGACTACACAGGTCAGCAGCTGGTGGTGAGGTAAGATGGAAAAGGTAGGACAACAATGATCCCAGCGAGTCCCTGAGACTCGGCTTGTTCCCTGTTCCTCCTAAGCCAATCCTGGGGGAAGGGAGGGAGCAGAATCTCCATTGGGGTTTATGAGATCTCATTATAAATAGACAAGATCCTGAGATGTGGGATGGTCCCTGAGAAGAAGCGCCTACATAGTATGAGTAAGCACATAGGGCCGAAGGTGGTCTCACAAAGGTATGGCAGGATCTAGGAGCAGCACATAATGCTATTTATCTGCTATGTGATGCAAATGTTCTATCTCTGTGCTGTCGAATATGGTTTCCACTAGTCACCTGTGGCTATTGAGCACTTGAAATATGGTTAGTGTGACTGAGGAATTAAATTTTTATTTTAATAAAAATAATGAATTTAAGTTTAAATAACCATATTTGGTTATGCTACTACACTGGACAGTGCAGCTTGAGATGGGGCTTAGAAGTAGAAGATTTAGGCAGACCCACAGTTTTTTGCAGTCCTGCATGGCATGAGAACGGCAGATGGTTCCTTATGTACCCTAAAGTTCCCGGAAGTCACTGAGAGAGCTGAGCCCAGAAAATCTGTAGTCAGGAATGTGGGGCCCGGGCGGAATGAATGTCTCCACAGATACTAGTATAGAAAGGTGATGGCTAAGACCACATACCTACTTTCACCAATATCTTGACCCCAGTAAAGTCTACCTTCCTCCAATGCCTCTTAGAAACAACTGCAGGGAAAAGCAGAAGCCCTACCTGATTTGAGTTTCCACTGCCTCGAACAATAAGTCCTCTTTGTTTTTTCTTTTTCTTTTTTTAAAGATTTTATTGGGGATTTGGGGGAGGGGAACAGCGTTGGGGAATCGGGGAAGGGGAACAGACAAGTTGCTGTCTTTTTGTTCTTCAGTCTGGTTGTGGAGGACGTTGCTTCACTGGCCCATGTTGGTGTCATCACTGTGCACTTCCCGGATGAGGCAGATCGGTCGCTGGCCTCTGGATGTCGCTCACCGCGACCATCGGCAGCTCACACTGGCTGCCGGCCACTCACTGTAGCCTATGGCAGCCCACTGCAGCAGGGGCTGCAGCCTACACCATCACCGGGGCTGGCACAGCCCAGCTCCAGGTGGAGCTGTTGTTAGCTGTGGAGGGCAGTGTCACTGGCCCTCATATGTAGGATCCAAACCAGGGCCGCTGGCATCCCAAAACCAGCTCTTAACCAATGCGCCACTTGGCTGGCCCCAATAAGTCCTCTTAATAAAAAAAAATTAAAGTGAACTGCAAAGCTTATGGAGAGACATATCTTGCACACTTCAGTTTGTAAATCAAATAAATTTATAGCACAGATATCTATCTATCTATCTATCTATCTATCTATCTATCTATTATCTATCTGTCTGTCATCTATCTAGCTAGCTATCTAGCTAGATATCCATTTATAATCAGTGTCTATTTGCCCAACTGAATGGTAAGCTCCTTTGGAACAGGCATATCAGTAAAGGAATATTTTTGGTTACAAGTAAAAGGAAATATGACCACAAAAACATAAAGAATTTGAGGTGTGTATTTTTCATATAACAAGAAGTTTGGTAGTGGACAGCTGCTGACATTGGTTCATTGCTCAGTGATGGCAGGGGTGATAAACCTATTATTTTCTTCATGTCTATGTTAGTTTCCCTCATGGTTGCCACTTCTCCAGTCATCATATATGCATTTAAGGCAGAAAGAAAGGGACTGTCTGGCTCAATCTGTGTCTATCTCCCTTTATTAGGAAAGTTCTGGCTTTTCCAGGAGTTCTGCAATAGGCTTTCTTTTATATCCCATTGGCTAGAACTAAACCATGCAGCCTTGCTGCAGAGGGAGGCTGAGAAAGCTGAGAAGAGAATTGTTAGGATTGCCACAGACCAATAATGATTCATCGGTGGTGGCTGGATACATTGATGCCCTGAACAAAACTAGGGTTCTGTCAGCAAGGAAGAAGGGGGTAACTGAGAGTGTAAGTGAATGTGGGGATAATGCCTGCATTTACATCTCAGTACTCAGCACCATGCACATCTTAAATGGGAATTCAGATCTAAAGCCAGGATTTGGGCAGAAATTGCATATAGTTAAAATTGTCCTTGAATATTTCCTTGGGAGTTTGCTGTGCTGGAGTCTAACATGGCACTTTTTTAGAAGTCCATACTGTCATATTTACGCCAGCACTGGAACAGATCACTATTTCAGCAGATGAAGTAGTCAGCTTATGTTAGAGGCTGTTGTGTTTAAACGGTAGGATCGTTAATAGGATCACACTCAGTGCAGCAAGCTACTTTTATTCTGAGAAGCACAGAGAATCCCTGACCCAAGCTCATTACATAAATGTACTCACTCTTTATATATTGGGTCATTGGGAAAGTCATGACATATTTTTCTATGTTTTTCAATGCAAAAATGTGTCATGACTTTCCCAACGACACTATAGTAGTCCATATACTGTGTCCACATGCTATGAAGTATATGGTGTAGAGGATGGTTAAAAACCTGTCCACTAGAGACAGGCTGCCTGGGTTTGAAGGCTTGCTCCATCACTGACTAGTTAGTGTTGTAACCTTGGGCAAATTACTTACCCTCCATGTGGCTCAGTTTCCCATCTGTGAAATGGGGATAATAATGACACCAAATTTGGATAAGTTGTGAGAATTAAATGAGTTAATACAGGGAAAACCTGTGTGTCTGGCCCATGATCAGTGCTATAAAAGATTTTGCTATTGTTACTGTTGTTATTTGATATGTTAAACAAAAAGTTTCATGGCCAAAAGCTTTTCTAAAATAAAGAGTTTATTGAACCATATGCTAGCCAGAAAAAGGGCCAGGTCCTGAGGCATGTGGTCTAACCCACCAGCAGCAGGCTGGATGGAGAAGACAATATGTCCACCATCCTGGGATTGACAGGGCTCTTTTATACAGTTTGGGGAAGAAATGTAAGTTGTTTTGAATTTACACTGGTCATAGGCAAAGGGGGTGGGAGAAGATGACGTTCTGAGATAGGTGCATTGTCAGTAGGAAGAAGTGTTGGCTCTTTTGGATTGGTTGTGGGCCATAGTATGGAAAGATCATGTGTGAGCAAGATGCTGTGGCACCTGGTGGTCAGCTATCCTCTTTAGATAATTGCTAAAATAGCCACTTGGAAGTTAATCCAGCATTTCAACGCACATTCAGGAGTGTTCTCAGTCTTTGGTTGGCTTTGTCCTGCAGCTGTCAACTGATTAACCTCTCTTGTCCCTTCCTTCCACCCTCCAGCTTGCTGTAATTTAATTTAATTAATAATCTCAGAATTTTCTCTTTGTCACATAGTTGCACTGATTCCTGTTAAGTGTGCATATGATGCTATTCTCAAGTGAAAGGTACTCAATATATATTTGTTGAATTAATAAATCAATTATAATATTCAAAGTACTTTATATGTCTGATTAATATTCAATCAGCAGTGGTTCATAACGCTGTCTCTTTAGTACCATTGAAACTTAATTATCTGGTCTTAGGTGAAGAAATGCAGGAATGCACCACAGGTGGGGAGGAAGTAATTCTTGTGATTGAAGATATTTACAGGAAAACTGAATTTAATCCTTGGTAATATTCATCACAGGGTGGTCTGTGTAAATATTAAGGATTTAAATCATTCAACCCCTCCATACCTTGGTCAAATGAAAGAGTTGAACTAAGAGTGTTTTACTAGTGGGTTCCTTGAGGTGTTAATAGTTGTCCTTAAATAAATTTGAGAAACCTAAGGTCAAGTTAAATAGATTCCTGCTGTCTCTTTATTATCTATTGCATTTCTTAGAACCTTTGTGGTAATTTGCATTGTGAATCTCTGAAAGAATAGAACGAAGTATTTTCCAAACTTGTTTGAGGACAGAACTTTTTTTTTTTCCTTCCAATTGCTGGGGAGCATCGGCAAGTCTACTGTTCTATAAATGCTGGATGCCTCTGAGGTTTCTCATCCACCCAACTCTAAAATTCCCTCTATGTTTAAATGAAACTCAGTCCGGTGCAGGTTGCTTTTAACATATTGTTACCTAGGCAGAAAGAACAGAGCCATGGGGAGGGAGATGGGAGGAAGGGAAGGAAGAAGTAGGGGAAAAGGAGGGAGGAGATGACATCATTCTTAAGGAAAGGTGCCCCTACCAGATCAGCCAGAACTTGATTTCGATGGCCAATAGCAGACCCAGGTCACTGTCTTGCCCCTCAAGGTGAACTTAGCTAACTGTAATGGCTTACAATGTTATTAGCATTACAGGGAGGGAAAATCTCCACCCCCTGTGTCGCTATGACAGTTCTGACAAGGGCCAAATTAGGACAAAAAAATCCCTACTCCCACAGGAAGAAATGGTCAGCAAAGACCTGGCTGGGAATGCCTATAAAGACACTCCGAAGTGTTGAATATTTTGCACCCTCATTTTGAAAATAATAAATTCCCAAGCCCCGGCCCTCTTCCGTGGTGGCTATTCCCCCAGCCTGCCCACCCTTCTGAGAGTACACTGTGCTATCCTCCCTTTCAATAAATTCACTGCTTGCATGGCTTATTCGGTGCCCCTTTGACCTTTACTGTGGCATAACCAAGAACCCTTTATTCGGCAATAGTATAATTATATATAGTTCAAGCCCCTGAATGGTGATTTGTAAATGTGCATACTAGGATCGGGCTTCTCGTCTTTGCCTGTACATTGGAATCACCTGGGGAGGTTTAAAAACTACTGATCCTCAGGCTGCATCCCCAGAGATTTTCATTTAGTCGGTCTGGGTGCCACCTGGGCATTAGGATTTTAAAAGCTCCCTAAGTTATTTCTAATATGCAGCCATGTTTAAGAACCGCTGGGCTAGGAGATGTTTCCTCAGCTGGGACAGGTGATAACCAGGGTTAGAAATGCAAAGGGCCATAGAGTTTGGATGGGAAAGAAAAGGAAAAGATAGAAAGAGGAGACATGTAATGAGGATGATAATTAAGACCCTAAAGAGAGCATGGGGTAAGTTGTGTGAGAGAGAGAGATGGGACTGGCTGAGAGGTGATGGAGGATGATGTGACCATCGCTGATGAGGCTACACATACATATAAATGTGTCCCTAGATCAGCAATTGGAGAAGTTCCCACTCCTCTAAAGACCATGAACAAGCACCAAACAAAATAAAAATCTCAAAAACAAAAGCCAAT
Source organism: Aselliscus stoliczkanus (assembly GCA_033961575.1). Lineage (NCBI taxonomy): Eukaryota > Metazoa > Chordata > Mammalia > Chiroptera > Hipposideridae > Aselliscus > Aselliscus stoliczkanus. The sequence continues at coordinate 97,023,679 of CM066735.1, read as the reverse complement.
AGCCTGGCCTGAATTGATGGAAGTAGGTTGTATTTCCAGAAGATCCCCAACTTCAGGGTCAGGGTTACATCAAGGAGACATCATTAAGGCAGAACTCCAAGTGTTGGAAGAAAGTCTTTGAATTTCAACTGAATTGGCTGTCTCATGGGAGATCTTGTTTGTGATTTGTCTCAATTGAAGCCAATGTACATCCTATTTCCTCACACTGCAGCAAAGTTTATGGGCTATGAAATCATGTCTCATAAGGTACTGCCTACTGTGCCTCCATTGGACCCACGAGGAAAGAGGAGGACGCCAGGAGTAAATGGACTAGGGCTTCACTTGCAGGGCTCACCCAGCTGTAGGATGAGCCCAGTAGGAAGTTACTAAATATACAAACCTGTGTCCATAAAAGAAGAACAGCTCAAATCCCATCAGACTGTTACCGAGTACATCTGGTGGGGAAAACATGGCCTTAGATGTTTCTAAATCAAGGCAGGGCAAATCTACACAAGCTCTCCCACATTGCCTGCTCTGGTATGTGTGGCAGACATTACTAATTGATCATGGTGCAATTTCATGATGAGCTTGGTCATGGCCCCTAGATGCTTCACAACACTGAGCTCCAAACAGCTCAATATTGAGCAAATGAGAGTTTGCACTCCATTACAATCCCAGGTCTGGGCTTATTTCTGTTCAGAGTTATATGGGTGGCAACACTGTGATAGGAAATAAGGTCCCATTTATTCAATCCTCCTGATATTGGAAAGATAGAAATCTGTGCCTAACATTGTAGTAGGTATTGGGGATACAATAGTGAATAAAACAGACATGGTCTCTACACATTAAACAAACATGAACATATACCTGCAAATTGTAGGGAATGCTATTGAGGCTTTTATTCTTCCCCTCCCCCTTTTCAGAAACTAGGAGATAGACAACAGAAGTCAAGGAGATGTTATAAAAATATCATTTTCATTGCTGATAAGAAGAATATGTCTGGAGTATGGCCACTTAGGCTTGTTAATGTACCCTCCTGAATTAGACTTATCACTCCTATCCCTGAAAACCTGAGGTCACCGAGGCTGAGCCTGTCTCTTGCAGGTATAGAAGAGTCCAGGCCAGCAACCTATTCAGAAGGGTGGGACTGTGCCAAGCATGCCCAAGTCCTCTCAAACCCACCAATCAGAAGAGTCATTGCTTCTCTGCTAGGGGTGGGGCAAGAGGTCAGGTAGTGTTACTCTAGTGCAGGTCCCCTTAGAAACCTGAGGAGTGTGGAATAAGTGATCCGCCCCCTCCCCTATGAGAGCTATGATAGGAAAGTAAAGGACACAATGAGAGATTATAAGAGGGTTACTCAGAATCTGGATGTTAGGAAGATTCCTCTGAATGGAACACTTAAAATGAGCCCCCAAGCAGTTTAATTACAAGAACCCAAATATTTACCTTCAGGAAGTAGGTCCTGCAGGGCTTAATATTAAGTTGTGTTTTTTTCTTAAGAGCAATGGCACAATATTGAGGAGTTTAAGCAGGGGAGTGATGTGATCAGTTAGTATTTTCAAAAGCTTATTCAGCTATCTGTGAGGATTGAAGGCAGATAAGAGGTGATGTTGCAAGAATCGGCAAATAAAAATACAGGATGCCCAGGTAAATTTGAAATCCAAATGAACAACAAATTAGTATGTCCCAAATATTGTATGGGACATACTGATACTAAAAAAATTGTTTGGTATTTGTCTGATGATACTAAAAAAATTGTTTGGTATTTGTCTGAAATCAATATTTATTCATCCAACTTTAACTTGGAGTTCAATATGTTACTTGGCAACTCTAGCAAGAGGGGAAGAACCAGAGAAACCAGCTCTGAAGCCATTGCAGGAATTGGTGATAGTGGAGAAAGAGAGATGGGTAGATGCCACTCTTGTTTTGGAAGTAGATCTTGGTGATAGATTGATGTAGTAGGTGAGGGAGAGAGTCTGGGGTCAAGGGTGAGCCATTGGATGGACAGAAGTGCCAGTACAGCTAATAATGACAGGATGGGAATAACATTAGTTTTGACATTTCAGTCTGCTACTCTCGTGGTAAAGCTGTGCACCCTATGTAGCCACGCTTATTACAATATTTACCTGTTTATTAACTGGCTTCAATGTAATCTGGAATTGAACCTGAGAGACAGGAAAAGGGCCTATGTACTGTCAAATAAAAGTAGCATAAACACTCTGCAGTGCCAGCGTTGCTGTGCCTATGACATTCTGTGTCACTGAGAAAATTATTAAAAGCCTGTAGGCTCATGAGATGATGAAATGAGTCTGTCGGTTGGAGGAACACTGTGTTGTTCTAGCCTCTGACTGTGTGACTCTAGGCAACTCCCGTAACACCTCCTTGATTGCGTAAAGTGTGATATAAATATAGCCTGTCCTATCACATTGCTGTTGTGAAATATTGAGTGAATTACAAATCTGAAAAATCTTTATTAATATTCAGATTCTTTTATGGAGGGAATGTTTGTGTCCTCTCAAAATGCATATGTTGAAGCTCTAACCCTTAATGCGATGGTGTTTGGAAATGAGGCCTTTGGGAAGTAATTAGGTTTAGGTTACATTAGGTCATGTGGGTGGGGACCCTCATGATGAGATTGGCTGCCTTATAAGAAGAGGAAGAGATATTGTGCACTCGTTGTCTCTCTCTCTCTCTCTCTCTCTCTCTCTCTCTCTCTCTCTCTCTCTCTCTCCCCCCCCTCTCCCTCCCTCCCTCCCTCCCTCCCTCCCTCCCTCCCTCTCTCCTATCCCTCCCCCCCACCACACACACACACACACACACACACACACACACACACACAGTAAATGCTACCTGAGGACACAGTAAGAAGTTGTCTGCAAACCAGGAGGAGAACTCTCACCAGAACCCAGCTATGCAGGCACCCTGATCTCAGTCTTCTATCCTACAGAAATGTGAGAAATCAGTTTCTGTTGTGTAAACCACCCAGTGCATGGTATTTTGTTATGGCATAAAATAGGTATTGTTACTTTTACAAAAGTAACAGCAAAGTGGAACTTTTTGTTATTTTTAGTCTGCCAGTGAATGTTTTGAGTCTGTAAGCTAGGCCACCTCTCACATATGATCTCAGGTCTCCTGTCTTAGGATAAATTATATTCTGTGTATTTTCTTGCCTTTCCCTTTTCTACCTCCCAAACACATTCATTAGGGGCAGCCTTGAAAAGATGTCAGGAAAGGTTTAAGTGTTTGAGGAAGGGGAAGGGGAACTTGGTTGCTAGGATACCAGGGAGCCAGGCTAGTCAAATAGCAACTGGGTGCTTAAGGGCTGTGTGTATTGTGCTGAGTGCATATATGTGAGCACCAACGGCATTTCTCTTCTCACACCAACTAGAAAACTGGAGCTTCCACTGCTCCGTTCAGAAATCTGGCTTTGACAGCAGATGTACAATGATGCTGAATAATGTACTATAAGGCTTTTCGTTACTTGAAGCAGAAACCCAATTCCAGGAAGAGGGATTTATTATATAATTGGGAAATCTAGGAGTGGACATTGCTTCAGGCAGGGTTGTATCCAGTCACTTGAATGACATCAATAGCTCATTTTCTATCTCTTTTTCTCTGTGCAGTGGTCTCATTTTCACTTATTATTATTATTAAAGATTTTATTGGGGAATTGGGGAAGGAGAACAGTGTTGGGGAGTTGGGGAAGGGGAACAGCCAAGTTGTTGTCCTTCAATCTTAGCTCAGCTCAGCTCCAAGTCCAGTCACCATCCGGCCACCGTTGGCAGCTTGTGGCTGCTCAGCTCAAGGTGTTGTGTTCCATCTCAGTTGGGGAGGGCGAGGGTAGCCCACCATCCCATGTGGGAGTCTAACCAGCAACCTTGTTGTTAGGAGCATGGGCTCTCACCAACTGAGCCATTCTGCCACCTGTTGGCAGCTTAGCAGCAGCTCAGCTCAGGTGCAGCTCACTGGCCCATGTGGGAATCGAACCGGCTATGCTGTTGCTCAGAGCTCATGCTCTTAACCAACTGAGCCACTGGTCCGGCCCTCATTTTCACTTATTTCATTTTTCTGCCTCTACATGGGTTTGCTGAGGGAGGTAGGGAGAGGGTAGCCCGGCTTCAGAGAGTTTCAGGTTCCTAGGTCTCAGGGAACTACCTCCAGGCAAAGCAAGATCTTTTTCCCATGGTTTATGTAAAACATCCAATGGAAGAAATACAATTAGCCCTGCTTGCGTCACAGTCACTTCTGCTGAAACGATAACCATGGCCAGTGTAGCAGGGTACTCTCATTTGCAGACCCACCAGGACCATATGGAATAGGGAGAGGCAATTTCCCAAAGAAAAAATGCGATCTGTTAAAAGAAGATGAGGGAATGGAAGTAGGCAGTTCAAAATAGCAGATATCCACTGAAAACTTGAAAAGACACCTATAGTTTGCTGGGACTCTTATCCATCTGGAAACTTTTATAAAAATTACTTATGAAGGATAACCACTGAAACATCGTTTGTAATAAAGAAAAACTGGAAATAATCCCAATGTACATCCATAGAGAAGTGGTAAAATAAATTGTTATATTTGGACAGTATAATACTAAATAGGCATTAAAAAGGGGGCGGCAAAGTTATATTTACTGACAAAACTGTGGCATTGATCTGTGTTAAGAGGAAAAAAAACAAGTTGAAAAATGTAAATTTTATAGTCTAACAGTATGCAAAATGTACAGTTTTGCAAAAAATTAATATTCAGAGAAATAACCCTCCAAAGTTACCAGTGGCTCTCTTGTAGGAAGTTGCTCTTGGATTTGTTTTTGTGATATACTCTTGAAAGTGTGATATTTTACATGAACTTGTATTACTTTTATGGTTGAGAAAAACAAAAAAGATGAAATTTTAAAAAATCAGTAGGGACATTAAAAAATAACAGCTTTATTGATATGTAATCCACATAGTATAAATGCATCCTTTTAAAGTATACAATTCAGTGTTTTGAGGTATAGTCAGAGTTGTGCAAAAATCATGTCTCATTTCAGCACATTTTTCATCATCCCAAAAAGAAACTCCATGGCCATTAGCAATGACTACCCATTCTCCCTTCCCCCATAGCACCTGGAAAATATTAATCTCCTTTCTGTTTCTATAGATTGCCTGTTCGGGGTATTTCCTACAAATGAAATCATACATTATGTGGTCTTTTGCTTCTGGCTTCTTTCACATATCAGTACTTCATTCTTTTTTATTGCTGATTAATTTTCAATTGTATGGATATACTACATTTTTTATCCATTCATCAATTGATGGACATTTGGATTTATTCTATTTTTGGCTAATATGAAAAATGCTGCTATGAAAATTCATGTACAGGTTTTTGCGTGGACGTGTTTTCCATTCTCTTGGGTATAGATGTAGAAGTGCGATTGCTGGGTTATATCGTAACACAATGTTTAACTTTTTGAGGAACTGCCAAAATGTTTTACACGGCAACTATACCTTTTTACATGCCCACCAGCAAGTATAAGGGTCATAACTTCTTCACACCCTTACAACACTTGTTATTGATTTTTTTTTTCCTTTGCCATCCTGTTGTGGCTGTATGGTATACTCATTGTGGTTTTGATTTGCGTTTCCCTAATGATTAATGATATTGAACATTTTTTTCATGAACTTATTGTAATTTGTGTGTCTTTTTTGGAGAAATGCCCATCCATATCATTTGCCCATTTAAAAAATTGGGTTATTTGTCACTTTATTGAGTTGTAAGAGTCCTTTATATATTCTGTATACAAGTGCAATATTGTGACTTATTCTCTTCACTTTTTGATGGTGTTCTTTGTTTTTCCTTTTGTTGCTTGTACTTTTTGTGTCATATATAAGAAACCAGTGCCTAATGCAAGGCCATGAAAATTTACACCTATGTTTTATTCTAAGAGTTTTAAGGAGATGAAGCGACATCTCATTATGGGTTTGACTTACATTTCTCTAATAACTAATAATATTGAACACCTTTTTCTGTATTTTTTGGCCACTTGTATACCTTATTTAAAGAAATGTCTATTCAAGTCCTCTGCCCATTTTTAAATTGGATTGTTTTTCTTTTCTCTTTTTGTTGAGTTATAGAAGTACTTTATATATTCTGGATATTAAGTCCTCATTAGATGTATAATTTGCAAATATTTTCCCCTGTTCTATGGCTGTATTTTCACTGTCAATAGTGTCCTTTGATGCACAAAAGTTTTTAATTTTTATGAAGTTCAATTTATCCATTTTTTTTCTTTTGTTGCTTCTGTTTTTGGTGTCACAGCTAAGAAACCATTTCCAAATCTAAGATCATGGAGATTTACACCTATGTGTTCTTCTAAGAGTTCTGTAGTTTTAGCACTTACATTTGCACTTTTCCTATTTTGAGTTAATTTTGTTATATGGTGTGAGGTAAGGGTCCAAGTTTATTGTTTTGCATGTAGAATTCCAATTGTCCCAGCACTATTTGTTGAAGAATATTAAGTACTTTTTAAAAACACAGTTTTGGTGGCTGCTTAATATTTGATAGTCTATCACCATTTGGTTACTCATTCTTCCCTTTCCTTGTGATAGTCTTAATATGCATATAATGTACTCCTTGCCCACATCTTTCTTTAGAGCAACTGTCCAGCTCACAGCCCCAGAAAAAGAAACCCCTAGAGATCATTTGATCATTGCCTTTGGGCATGGCTGATTGGACCACAGGTAGACACTCAGCCAAAACTGAACCCATTAGATCTTTCATTTTAGAAATTGACATTGGGATATGAAGGCTGTGCTAGTTAGATTTGTGGAATTGAGTTTAAAGGTAATATAAACTCTGGGAATTGAGGTTATTATGATGAACTCTGCATGAAGGGGACAGAAGAAACTGGCTATAAAAACAGAAAGAAATGACGTAGACACCATTAAAATAGATACTATGAGAAATGGAGAGGTGTGCAGTTTGGTAACTCTGCAGTTCTCATGAAATCCTTATGATTCTTCCTTTCTTTATTTCTTCTCTATTGTGGGATTAATTTGAGTGGATGTCTGCTCCTTTGCAGATAACCTTTCCTTAAGACAAGTCTTGCATTGGGCAGGAAATCTTAGTTGCAAGAGACAGAAAACTCAACTGTGTTAAGTCAAAAAAGGACTCTTGTTGGCTCATATATCCAGAAAGTTCAGCATATAGCTTGACCTAGGGGTTCAGAAACGTCATCTAGACCTGATTCTCTCCATCTTTCAGCTCTATCTTCTGTGGTGTTCATTTAATTCCCAGCCTCTTAGGAACTCTTCTTTTCAATCATTCTATTAACAGTCTCAAAAGAAAGAAAAGAACTCCTTCCTGTACCTCCCACACAATTCTGGGATTCACTCTGATTGTGACCATATTGTATGAGTCACAGTCCATCCCTGAGCCAATCCTAGGGGAATCTGGTGCCAGGTCTGAGTCATATGTCTACTGCTGGTGTAGGGGGAAACCTCATTGGAACCACACATTGACTGAAAATGAAGAGGGAGGTTTTCAGAACAGAAATTCTGGATTCTGTTATGAAATAAAAGGAGGCACAGATGCTGAGTAGCCAAAGAAACAGCAGAACTCCAACCCAAGCATTTAGATTAATTCTAATATTTTGCCATTACTTATGTGAACATCTGTGTCTCTCATTATTTCTTTAGGATATTGTTTTAGTTCTGTTGCTGCATTATCAACCACCTCAAGCTTAGTGGCTTAAAGCAGCAACCGTGATGCCTTTCTCACTGTGCTGTGGGTTGACTGGGCTCAGCTGAGAAATTTGGCTCTGTGCAGTATGGCTGACGTCACTCACATGGCTGCTTGAACTGGAAGCTTGACTGGAGCTGCATCATCAAAGACAGTCTCTCCTCCCCCAGGGCCTCTCTCCACAAGGCATTTTGATCATTCAGTAGTGAAACCTGAGCTTCTTTACAGTATGGTGGGTAGATGGCTCTCCAGAGGGAGAAAATGGAAGCTATCAGATAAGCTTCTTTTTTTTTTTTTTCCTTAAGGTTCAGGCTCAGATGACACAATATATCACCTGTGCTTCATTCTGTTAGTCAAAGGTAATCATAGGCCACCCCAGATTCAAAGAGAAAGAGATTTAAATGTACTCCTAGAAATGGAAATACTGGGTAAAAGAATATGCATATTTTAAGACTCATGATACAAATGATTGAATTGTCCTCCAGAAAGATTCTACCAATATACAACCACCACCCCCAGAAGTGTATAAGAGCATGTATTTCACCACATGAATGACAATCCTTAGCAGTTTCATAAGTTTAAAAACAATATGATTGTTGTTTTATTAATATTAAAGAGTTTAAACTTTTTCATACACTTATTGACCTTTAAAATATTTTAAATATATATGGTATTAAGAATTATGATACAGCATACAGCATGTACCACCATATAGTTTGGCAAAAAGCACATTACTGTGAAATGTTCTGTGGGTTCTTCCCTGATTCCAATCCCTTCTCTCTCTCTGAAAGGTAACCATTATTCTGAATTTCGTGCTTGCATTCCCTTGCCCTTATTATTTTTCAGCTTTATTAAGGTATAATTGACAAATAAAATTGTAAGATATTTAAAGTATACAACATGATTTGATACACATACGTTGTGAAAGGATTCCCTCCATGAAGTTAATTAACACACCTATCACTTCACATATGTACCCTTTTTTGGTAAGCCTTGCCCATATTTTCTTTTATCTTTTGTAACAGCTTTTTAGAAATACAATTTACATACCATACAACAAACTCATTTAAAGTGTAAGCTTGAATGGTTTTCAGTACATTCACAGAGTTGTGCAACCATCATCATCATAAATTTTAGAGTATTTCTTATCATTCTCCCCCCAAAAAAACACCAAAAACTTGTGCCTTTTAGTAGTTATTCCTCCATTTCCCCCCTTGCCCCATCCCTACCCTAAGCAAGCATTAATCAACCTTATGTCTATTTAAATTTGCTTACTTGGGGCATTTCATATAAATGGAATAATACAATATGTGGTCTTTGTGACTGGGCTCTTTCGTTTAGTGTAATGTTTCCAGGGTTCATTCACATTGTAGTCTTCTGTATCAGTTCTACATACTTTTTTTATTGCTCAATAATAATAGTCCATGGTATGGATGTGCCACATTTTATTTATCCATTCATCTGGTAGTGGACATTTAGGTTGTTTACACTTTTTGATGATTATGAATAATGCTGCTATGAACATTTCTGTATGAGTTTTCTATGGATTTATGTTTTTGTTTCTCTTGGAGTGTTTCAATACCTAGAAGTGGAATTCCTGAGTCACATGGCATTATAACTCCATATTTGACATTTTGAGGCACTGCTGATCAGTTTTCCAAAATGATTGAACCATTTTACTTTCCCACCGTAAGTATACGAGAATACGAGTTTCAATTTCTCCACATCCTTACCAACACTTGGTATTATCTGTCTTTGTGATCATAGCCATCTTAGTGGGTACGAAGTAGTATTTCATTATGGTTTTGATTTATATTTCCCTGATGACTCATGGTATTGAGCATCTTTTCATGCTCTTGCTTGTTCTTCTTTTGTGATAGTTTAAACATATTTATATTTTTAAATATATTTATATTTTTAAATAATATATTGATTAGTTTTACATGTTTTGACATTTATGTTAACAAAATTGTTTATGCAAGTATGATATATGTAGGTACACATTCTTCTAGGAGATACTTGTTTACTAAATTTGACACTTTTGGGGTTCATCCATGTTGCTTCATGTAACTCATTTATTTTCATTTCTGTATAGTATTCCATTGTGTGTATATAGCACACAAGAAGTTATTCATTCTTCTATTGATGGGTTATTTCCATAATTATTTTGATTATACACAAGGCTGCTGTGAATATTTTTGTACATAGGTGCAACAATTTCTCGGGCATAAATAGAAGTGGAATTTGGGGGTCATAAGTTATACAAAAGTTCACTACTACTAGATAATGTCAAATTGTCTTCTGATATGGTTGTACCAATTCACACTCCCCCAACAATGTTTGAGAATTTCTCTTGCTCCTTATAATTTCTCCAGCATTAGATATTATCAGATATCTATATCTCAGAAACAGGCCTGTTGGCTGTAAGGCAGAGAGCTATAGCTCGGCTTTTATAAGGAAAGTGCCCTTGGATACCATCTGCTAACACCCCTCATTTCCAATTCACAATTGAAGACCCTGTCTCCACAGAGCTTCATGTAGCCTGACTTAATGGACAGAACACATCTGGATTGCAGTTGACTTGTGCTTGGGCTGTATCACTTGAGTGAATTCTATCTCCTTCAGCCTTAGTTTATTTTCCTGTAAAAGGAGATATTCAAATATCACAGAGATGTTATAAATTTGAAACAAGTGTCCCTATAGAATGGATCTTACCCAACCCCTGGTCCCAAGATTCTAAAGCATGCTATCTTTCATGTGCCTCCTCCTTCTGCTGGTGTGTACTGGTTAATGATCTTCAAGGATCATTTACTGAGGCATTTGGCTCTTCAACTCTACTTCTAAACATGGGATCAGGTTTCTCTTCTGTAAATCTGCGTTAATTCTTGAGTAAGATCTCAGCAACTATGATAAACACATGACTGGAACTAGCTTTTACAATGACAATGATAAAACATATTTCATTGGCAGGTGTTCAAAGCCCAGTGTTTAGTTGAGTTTTCTTTGTTAATCCCTGCATTCAAAGAGGAAATGGTCTTTGCCTTTTTACTTTGCCTGACTGATCTGCTCAGGTCAGCAGAATCCTATTAATTATTGAATTGGAAAAATAGTGGTTTTCCTTTAAAGTTTCTTGCTGTTCTGAAACTTTATGTCTTAGAATATTAGAATTGGAATGGAGACATTATATAGACTTAGGCTACATGGTAGCTTTATAAGTCTGATAATTTTATTGTCTCTGTGAATTGCCCATGTCCCTAACTTCAGCTTTTTCTGTCTGTTTTGGTCACCTGCATCTCACTGGTAACCACGTCCTGTATTTCCATATTATTAGTCCTTTTAGAGTAGGCATCAAATTGTTTGTGATTTTGGCTTCTGCAACACCTAAGACAAGTACTTGGTATATAGCAGGTGCCTAATGAAATGCATTAATAATTTTATTTTTTTTAATTTATTTTTTATTTTTATTTATATATTTTTATTTTTTTTAGCTGAGCCATCTTGCCACCTGTTGGCAGCTTAGCGGCAGCTCAGCTCGGGCTGGCATCGAACTGCTGTTGCTCAGAGCTCAGCTCACACCATTGAGCAAGCTCTTAACCAACTGAGCGACTCGGCCGGCCCTTGCATTAATAATTTTTAAAAAAATGAATAAGCACACAAAAGTTTTGCTCCAGTTTTGTTTCTTATGTTAAATACTCAGGTATGTCATAAAAGTCATAGAAATTTGTTGGTTTAAGAGATCATAATCTCGCATGAAAGATCTTTCTTTAAACTCTGTATTTGAGAAATGAGTTCTGTTATCAATTAAGAATAGGCTCAGCAGAGACTGACAGTGAATCTAAAATGAGTGGCTTGAATAGATGTGTAATTTAGTGTAATTTTCTCTCACATAGTAGAACCCCAGAGGTATCCATCCGGTAATAGTGTGGCTTCTCATGATGATGGGCATTTAGACTTGTTTCACCTTGTGGCATTGCTGTCTCCAGTATGTGGCTTCCATATTCATGGTCCAAGGTAGTTACTCAATCTTCTGCCATCATGTCAGCATTCCCAACTGAAGGAAGAAGGAAGAACACAACCTCTTCTTTAATGATACTTCCTGGAAGTTGCTGCTACCACTTCTGCTTACACATCATTGGCTAGAACTGTCATATGGGAGAAATATAGTCTTTCTTTTTGACAGTTGTGTACCTGGAGAGATTCTGGAGTTGTAATGATAAAGAAAACAGTGTTGAACAGATAGTGGGGGAAAATTAAGTTTCTTAGCCACAGTTTCCCATTGTTTTTTGGATAAACTCAAGGTTATGATCAATAAGGCCCTGAATGACCTAGTCACTGCTTTGTCTTTGACCTCATCCCTGGTTATTTACTTGAACTGTTTTAGCTCTGTTTTCCTACTTACATTTTCACTAAAGGATGGGGTCTAGCCCACCTCAGTACCTTTGCATATGCTCTAATTGCTGGGATTTAGGAATCTTAGATTAGGTTTCTTTATCCCTATGAAACTTTCTCATTACACCTTGTACTTCCTCTTTGTAACACCTACCGCAATTGCAATTATAAACTATTTATGTGATTATATGCTTTATTTCTATCTCTCCTACTAACATGTAAGTCATATTATGAGTTCAGGGACTTTGTTTTGTTCATGTCTATATTTTTAGCACCTAACACAGCATTTGGCACAAATTAGGCACTTAATAAGTCCTTGCTAAATAAATGAATGAACTTTCTAATGGAACTTTCTCATTTTACAGATGAGGTAATAGTTTAACCAGAGTACTCCAGGATATGGATTCTACTTCTTTAGTTGGTTAAAATGAAGATTTCAACTAATGCTGAAAATCTTCCTGAAATGTTCAGGCCTAATTTCCTGCCTTAATAAGGACAGTGAATCAAACGATATTTATTCTTCCTTTGAAGGTCAGGGTCTTCACGTGCCTGAGGATCAACATTATGACCATAGGTCAGCATTGACCAAAACCATAGATGCAGAATTAGGAAGAAACTTTGTGGTGTCTGTTTGACGGTGGGATACACCTTGGAAAGTTGCTTAAACCAATGTGCTCAGCTTTAGCTTGTTTTCTTCTCAATCACCTTTTTTCCAAAAATAGTGTGCCAAAAAATTCTAGTGATTGTGTTTCCCAGTTGATGAAGGATTTATTGTATGCAGGAATTGTTACCCTTGTTTTGAAAGCAAAAATAACTTTTTAAAAAGTGTCAGTCACACATTGGTGCTGTAAGTGACAGTCAAGTCTGAGTTCTACACTTGTTTTTTTAAAAAGCAGCAGAGGAAAATGGCATTATTTTTTGTCCTGATACTTAAATGTCAGCTGCTAGAATTAACATGAAGGAGAGAGGCTAGGAAGAATAAAGTGATCTTTGGGATATGCTGAATTCCTGTGATAGCCCAGAAGATTACAGAATGTTGTGGCTTAGGAATTTAAGTTATTTTGAAAGCTGTGAGTCTCAGTTTTCTTGGGATATGGGATTTCAATGGAATGTGGAAATGGGATCTTGACATTTGTCAATGGCTCCTCACATGACAGTAATTTGAGGGCATTTGTCCAAGATTTTAATGTAATAAGGCATGTGGTGCATCTTTTTAAAATGTTTAGTATTTTAATTCTTTTCTTTAATTCTCTGCAATTAAAAATGGACATTTTCTTGCCAACATTTAAAATAACATCTACTGGGCCAGCTCAGTGGCTCAGTTGATTAAGAGCTCACTCAAGAATGTGAGCTCTGAGCAAGAGCAGTTCGATTCCTGGCCTGAGCTGAGCTGCCACTGAGCTGCCAACAGGTGGCAGGATGGCTCAGCTAAAATAAACAAATAAATAAATAAAAATAAAATAACACCTACCTGGGGCTGGCCAAGTGGTGCATTGGTTAGGAGTTGCCTTGGGATGCCAGCTCGAGTAGCAGGGCCCCAGTTCAGATCCCACATGAGGGCCAGTGATGCTGTGCCCTCTACAGCTAAGATGGTGAACAACAGCTCGAACTGGAGCTGGGTTGCTGTGAGTCACAGGTGACAGCATAGGCTGCAGTGGGGCTGGCCGGCAGCTGGCGTGTGTTTTTGTGAGCTGCTGGGAGCTGCCATCCAATGGCCATCGACCGACTGCCTCACCCGTGAAGAGCGCAATGATAATACCAACATGGGCCAGTGAAGTGACATCCTCCACAACTAGACTGAAGAACAAAAGGACAGCAATTTGTCTGTTCCCCTTCCCCGATTCCCCAATAAAATCATTTAAAAAGTAATAATAAAATAAAATAACATCTACCTGTTATATGTTTCTCCCGTCTGTGGTTTCTTCCCTTCCCCCGGTGCCTCCCTGCCTTCTTCAATGTTGTCACCTCTCGCCTTTGAAATATAGGAGAATTAACAAATTGTGGAGCTAAAAGTAATAGGTGAAAGGGTGTGGCAGCAAAATGTATGATGATGACAAACTTTAATTTGTTCAGAAGCCAGTTCTATATCCAACTGTTCCCAAAATAATTTATCTTCTAGAGAAATTTAGTCATCAAAGTCTAAACACTAACCAAGAGTAAAGGCTAAAATTTTGACCATTTAAAAATGCTATTTCTCAGTATATATCAGCTGTAAACACTTCAGATGGGATTGGTGTTAAATAAAATATGCACTTGTGTCTTCTAGTTAGGAAAATGCCCGTGGACCTAATTTTATTAGCTTTAAAGGAGGTTTGACTTGAAGGGGGTAACTAGGCTTACAGGCAAGGTAACTGTCAGTCCACAAATATTCTGGCTACTTGATATTCAGTATGCTATGATCAAGTAGGAATGCAGTCAATCAAATGGGGCTTCAGCTGGGGGCAGAGGAGAGGGGTGGGGTGAAGTAGCTCCCAGGGCAATGACAGAATATGGATGGTATCACGACTGCAGTGTTTCTGCCCAGTAGGGAAATCTATTTAAGGCTTGGGTACCAATGAGGAAGTGATGCTTTCTGTCACACAGATGTTAAACAGTCCCTCAGTCTGCCCTGGCTAAGTGGCAGATGGCACCCAAATATAGGTGGAGTGCTCAGAACAGAAAAGAGAGAATGTTGCATAGCCCTGCCATTCCTGAGAGAATAGGTAAAGTAGGGAGCCAGCATTTTTGGTAGGCAGAGTTTATCAAAGGAATAGAAGCCTTCTTAACAACGTTATGATGAAAGCTCATTCTGATTCACATATAGAAATCAGGAAGCAATCAAGGCCAATACTGAGAGGGTGGGAGAGGAACATAGCAGGGAGCACACTAAAGAAAACCAGTTTTATGTACCACATATCAGTGAAATCACAGAAGGAGAACAGACTCTGGGTGGTGAACACCCAATGTGATATATACTAGATGATGTATTACAGAATTGTACATTTGAAACCTATGTAACTTTACTAACAATTGTCACCCTAATAAACTTTAATAAAAAACAAAAAACAAACAAACAAAAAAAAACCGAAAAAACCCAGCACACATGGGCAAATAAAGAAGGGGAACCTCTATAACTGCTACTCAAAGTGCTGACTGGTGCTGGTCTGCAGACTGTTGGTTATTGGTCTGCAATTCGAGAAATAGAGATTTAGAGAAAGGATTTAGGAAAGATGATAGGAATTTGATATTGCTGCAATATCCAACTGCGGCCCTGGATTCTTGTGATTTATCTTGTATGAAAGCTAGCTTTTTGTTTGGGTTGGAGGCAACAAGAAAATATGAGCAACATCCACCTAAGATTACTCAAGGTTATAGAAAGTCATGAGGCTGAGTGGGTCGGTATATATGAGTTAAACTAAGGACAGGCATGAGCCCAAGGGAGCAGGGGGCAGTGAATCAAACAATGGGCTTATCTCACTGAAGGGGAAATAAACTAGCTTAAGCAATGTCAGATTCACGCAGGAAGACATATGTGGTGTGATTAAAGTTTGTCAATTTTAACCCCAAAGTATATAAATTCTAGAATCCCACTGTTCACCATAAGATAATTTAAACTTATTAATTAAATGTATTATTTATTCTAATGGTTAGAACTGGCTAAAGATGATTCATGATGGAAAAACATTTTTTTTTTTAAAGAAATTTCATTGGGGAACAGTGTGTTTTTCCAGGACCCATCAGCTCCAAGTCAAGCAGTTGTTCCAGTCTAGTTGTGGAGGGCGCAGCCCCATGGCCTATGTGGGAACCAAACTGGCAACCTTGGTGTTATAAGCCTGTGCTCTAACCACCCGAGCTAACTGGTCGCCCCCAAAACAAAATAGTTTGAATATAATCATGAATTTCAATATTAATCACCCATATACATACTTTCAATGAAGCAAGTGTACAATTTTTGTAATTCTTTTATCCCTTGATTTATTTGTTAGCTATCTGAATCATACGGCCCCACTGAACTATTTCAGACAAAGTTCTGTTGCTTCCAATGGCCACAACTGGGTGTCCTTAAATCTTTCTGGAATATTTCTTGAACCAGTGAAATCTAGTTCTAGTGGGGTATGCTACAAATAAATCTTCACAATCCTCTGCACTTGAAAGGCTTACATTCCTACCTCAATAAATTATAGTTTATTAAAAACTATCAAAATATATGGCTTTGTTCCTGGATTCTTATAATTTATCTTGTACTACAGCTATATATTTGTTTGGGCTGAAGGCAACAAGAAAAATATGAAGATATACACCCAAGATTACTCATGCCATACAGAAAGCCACACCTCTATTGAGGGAGGCTCTTACTTGAGTGGATAGTAGTTAGGAGTTAAACTAAGGACAGGCATGATGCAGTCCCAGGGAGCAGAGGCTGGAGGTGCTGGGGAAACACATAGTTGTTATTTATTTATTTTTTTTTTTTTTTGAGGGCAGTGTCACTGGCCCTCACATGTGGGACCGAACCTGGGCCGCTGGCTTCCCAAGCTAGCGCTTAAGCATGGCGCCACTTGGCCAGCCCTAGAAACACATAGTTTTAAAGTCAGAAGATGTGCATTTGAGTCTTGTCTCTGTCCCTTAGCCAGCTGCATAATCTTGGACAAGTCATTTAATCTCTCTATGCCTTTATTTTCTCATCTGTAAAATGGGGAAAACTGCGTATTTTTCTGGGTTCCTGTGAAGTCTACATGAAAGGTATATGTGAGATGACATTAGGACTGTATATGATGCTAGAATTAGGGATTGAGGGATGAGGAATCTAACAATGACTTAGAACAGGGCAAACATTTTCTGTAAAGGGCCAGATAGTAAACATTTTGGCTTCGTGGGCCACATACCATCTCTGTTGAAATGACTGAACTCTGCCTGTAAGTGAAAGAAGCTTAGGGCCAAAGTGGGAGGGAACTAGTAGCAGATGTCACCATTCCCCCGCCTATAACCCCAGTCCCCACTTTACCAATGGGTGGATGGCTTTACTCCCAAGTATGCAGGGCTCTCCTATCTGACCCTAGACAGTGACTTCCTTTGCCTGTATGTGGAGCAGACCAGATATGCTGGGATTTAATTTTCTCAGGAGCTGCCTTCAACCAATGAGCAATGGGAATTGGTGGATAAATCCCACCCTCCCCCTCTTCCTGAATGAGCCAACTCTAAGATGTTTTCTAGACTATTTCTCAGAGATTCACAAGGTGGATGGAGCCACAGGTTCCTACAGTAGTAAACTCATTAACACACATTTTACATCCTGGCTTCCTTCCCTTGCCTGTCTTGCTTCCCTTCTCCCTCACCAGTGCTTCCTGGAATCACCTCTGCAATAAGCTACTAGGACCTAATTCTTTTTCTTAGGTTGTGTTTCTCAGGAAACTCAAAAGAAGACAAAGCTATGTATTGGGTCATCTGAAAAGTCATGACATATATTGTCTATGTTTATCAAAGGTCATTTATTTATATAAAGAGCAAAGAGCAATCAATGATATATTGTCTGTTTTGTTCAATAACCTTTTGCCATCTTTCAGTGAGCTTAAAAATTCTTGTTCATAGAAGGACCTGTCTTTATTTGCAAAAAACTGAACAAGGTGCTGATTTACAGCCTCTTCTGAATTGAACGATATACCACTCAAGGAGTTTTGAAGAGAATGAAACAGTGGAAATCTGATGGTGCAAGGTCACGTGAGTATGGTGGGTGTGGCAACATATCCCATCCAAGTTCCAATGATTTTTGACGGGTGATCAAACTTGTGTGTGGTCTCACATTGTCACGATGGAACACAACTCCTTTACAAATAACGAGCTCTGGACATTTCTGGATGATGGATTCAGGCAAACTATCCAATTGCCGACAGTACACATTTGAATTGATTGTTTGATTCCTTGGTAGGAGCTCAAAAAACATGACACCTTTAAAATCCCACCACATTGAGAGCATAACCTTCTGATGATGTCTGCTTTTGATGTTTGAGGCAAATCATCATGTTGGGACCAAGACCGTTTGCACACTCCATTGTTGTAAAGAATCCACTTCTCATCACCAGTTATCTGTTGCTTCAAAAAATGATTGTTTTCCTCATGTTTAATGAGCATATTGCAGATGTTTATATGTGCTGTCAAATGAACTTCTTTGAGTTCATGCGGAATCTAAATATTGAGCTTGCTTACATATCCCAGCTTCTTCAGGTGGTCGTGAACGCTTGAATGATGGATGTTCAATGTTTCTTCAATCTCTCGTGTCATGTAACGTGGGTTTGACTCAATCAATGCCTTTATTTTGTTGTCATCAACCTTCATGGGCCTACCTGACCGAGGAGCGTCTTGAGATCAAACTCACCAGTACAGAATTTTGTGAACCATCGTTGGCCCTGACGTTCTTGTAGAGCATTGTCACCATAAACTTGATGCAGATTTTCACAAGCTTGATGTGTGTTCTTCCCTTTATGGAAGTAAAACAGTAAATATGGCAAAAATACACAGTTTGGTCTTCCATCTTCAACTTGTAAAATCTCCAAAACTCAACCAAATCGCTCAATTTTGTTTTAGAATGAAGCTAGAACTGTCAGCTGTCAAATGACATAGCAATAATATAGATGTGATGACTCTAGTACTTCCAAAAATGAACTAGTGCCATCTGTTGCAAATATGCGTCATGACTTTTCCAACGACCCAATAGATATACAGTCACTAAGAGATAGCCAAAGGCTTAAAAAATACAGACTTGCTCCAGCACTCAGGACCACAAGAAAGTTCCCCTCAGCCTGACCACCTTGGAGCTGAGGATCTTGTAGAAGAAAACTGGAACTTGATCATGTCCCAGGGGAGTTATAGGTGTGCAATTTGTGCAGAGCTGCTCTGTGCAAGAAAACAAGCCCTCTGTGGCCACCAAGATGAAGGAAAACACCCCACAAAAAGCCAGTTCTAGCTGGCCAAAGGTTTATTGTTTAATTTTTTCAGGACAGCAATAAGGCTTTTCAACTAATACATGTCTTTTCAGTTATAATAAAAAAGGGTCTTGGGCCAGCTGAATGGCGCGGTGGTTAAGCGCTGGCTTAGAAAGCCAGCGGCCCCGGTTCAGGTCCCACATATGAGGGCGAGTGACACTGCCCTCAAAAAATAAAAATAAAAATAAAAATAAAGGGGTCTTTAATGGAGTCTTCACATTTATTATGGCTCAAGCTGAGTCTCAGCGTTTGAAACTTCTAGCATCAGCTTGTTTCTGCACTTGGGCATAAGCTCTTCTTTCTGCCTGGAATACTCATCCCTTTTCATTTTGCCTGGCTCCACTCCCACTTAGGGATTTAGGTTCCACGCCATTACCTATGGGAAAGCTTTCCTGGTGTTCTCTAGACCAAGGTAATTATCTGTTCTTATCATGCTTTTACAGTGCTCTGTTTATCCACCATCAGTGCACATATCAAATCATGTGCTATTTATGATTTGATTATGAGAGCTCAGGGTCATAATTTATTTATATTTTTATCTCCAGTGCCTAGCACAGGGCCTGGGGTACTCCATAAATATCTGTTGAATAAATGAACAATATGCTTAATGGATGGAGGACCCATCCTTAGGCTCCAGAGTAGTTTGTAGAGCAATTCTATGGAGGATAAATAGATATAGAGGTGACCATTGATAAAAGGTCCAGATTGCTCTCCTATCCATCTTCAAAGGCTCTGGGCCAAATTTTATAAGTACCAGAATAACAAGCCCATACTTAGGTGGTAAGCTTGCCAGCTTTCAGGTATCCAAGAGGAATTATTATCCATCCATCTATCCAGCCAGCCAGCCAGCAAGCCAGCCAGCCAGCCATTCCTTCTATCTCCCCATTCATCAAACAATTATTGAGTTTCTGTTCTCTGTCAGGTATTATATTAATCACTGGAGACATGAAGATATCTTATCCCTGCCCTTTAGAAGTTAAAAGTCAGTCCAATCGAACACATAATTAAAAGCTAATGTAATAAATGGCTCAATAGAGATATTTATGAACTATTTGGAGAACATAGGGCAGGAACAGTTACTTTATGCTGATTGGCTCTACCCCCATTGTCCAACAATGTATAATTTGTTCACAGATGTGGCTCCAGGAGTTGGAGTTACCTCTTCACCATGGCTGAATGTGTGACTGAAGTGTCACCTGCTTCTCACATGGATTTCTTCCTTCTTCCTCACTTCTCGTCTTTATTGGGAGCTTATTCCTTGTGGGCCAGAATGTAATGTGTGACTGAAGGTTAGGGCAGAATGGATGGAGTAGTGGGAGTTTATCATGCCACCAACACAGGAGGGATCCAGTTGTGCCTCCATTAACCCTATTAAAATAATTTGGCTTTTTGCCTTGACTTTCAGCTACCCACCAGTTTCTATTAAGCCTTTATTACTGGGCCTATAAATTATGCATTAATAATAACACATACTATCTGTATAGTGTTATATGCTTTTCTAAGAACTTCTTCATAGAATTTCAGGGTTGAAAGGAACATGAAATATCATCATCTAGTCCAGCCACCCTTCTGATTTCCAAAAATCCTTTCTACAGCATATGTTGAAGGCCACCCACTGCCATCTAAGATAGCTTCCTCTGCCTCCTGGATCTGGAGCCACTTTTTGCTGCAAGGCAAACCAGACTCTTTATAAATGCCTACTCACTGAATGCCCAGAGTTCCTTGGTTCTCAGGTTTAGTTACTGAAACTGCTGGTCCCATCTGTTCCATACCTTGCTCTTTACTTTAACTGTCCCAACACCCTTGCCTATCTCTTGATACCCCATAGTCTCATCCTTCCACTCTACCCCATCATTTAGACTTTCTCTCCCTTCCTCCTGGATGGGGGACCATAGTAGTGCTTTGGTAGGACCCATTTGTTCTAGATACTTGGGTTGCTGTAGCCAGTTATCTCAAAGTATAGTAGCATAAAAGGACTATCATATACTCATGGGTACTCTGGGTCAGGTATTCATGTAGGGCATGGCAGAACTGGCTGACCTCTGTTCCATAATGTCTGGTGCCTCACTTTGTTGAGAGATGGAATCACCTCAAGTTTCAAGATGGAATCAACTTACATGTGTAGTGGTTCATGCTGGCTACTGACTGAGAAAACTTAAAGCTAGGAAGACTTACACAGCAGCTAGACCATCTACATGTGGTCTTTCTACGTGGCTGCTTGGCTTTGTCACAGCATGGTGACTGAGTTCCAAGGACAAGAATACCAAAAGAGAGAGAGCAAGAGAGAGCAAGGTAAAAGATGTATATTTTTTATGCCCTATCCTCAAAAGTCACACAGGATAATTTTCTCTACTGGTCAAGATAGTTACAAGGATCTGCCTACATTCAAGGGGGGAAGATTCCCCTACCTCTGGATGGAGGAGCGGCAATATCACATTGTACAATAGGGATAGGATATGAAATAGTGTGGTTATTTTTATAAAATATAACCCGCCACATCCTCCTAGTCCCCAAGGGCTCTCCTTCTACACTCTGCCACAATGGAAGCCCCATGTTCTGGACAGCATCATGGGCATACATCTGCAGTAGAGTCAATATTCCTGTTGTAAATAAAATCTATTTCCCTGGGACACCTATATTTTAGCTTTAATTCTGTGTACCTGGGGCACACACAACCAGTCTGTTACTTCTAGTGCATTTAAGGAATCTAATATTCCAGGAGTTTTGGGTCCCTTAGGCTAATCATTCCAAGTTTGGGGTTCATATTCCATCTTGTACATTCTTATCTAAATAAGCTATAGTTGTTTTTTTTTAACCCCTTTAAAGTGCTGGAATCCCCAGGTGAATACACACTCCAGATGTGACTCCTCCATTTCAGATTAGAAAATGAAGGAGGAGCATCCCTCTTCCTCTAGTTCTGGATTCCCTTTCATCAGCCTAAGGCTTGTTTGGCTTTTCTTTTTGGTAGTCACATGGTACTGTTGAGGCACACCCAGCCTACAGTCAACTAAAACTCCCAAATCAGTTCACATATTTTGCTACTAATTCCTGGTCCTTGTTCTACGCCTGAATTGGATTTTTTTAACCAAAGTTCACAATTTTTAATTTTCTCTGTTAAACTTCATCTATCCTATAATTCCAGCCTGTTAAATCTTTTTGGATAGTGATCATTATCAGGTATATTAGCTCTCCCTCCAAAGCTGCATATGGCCAAAAAATTCTGTTATGCCATCAGGGCTCACAGCCAAGTCAGGGATAAAAATGTTGAGTAAACATATAATTTTTCATTTGATGTATACATCAACAATCATAAACCAGGCAAAAATATCCATGCTTTTGAAATAAGGGAACTAGGACTCCAAGAGATCCAGGAATGTGTTCAAGATTATATTACTAATAGATGTGACAAAGGAAAAACTTGAACCTAAGTTTTCTGCTCTTTTTGCATCCAGGCTTGGACACTTGGCTAAGGAGGGATTAGGGGAAGAGCAAACAAAATGTAAGCCATGACTAAGTATAATTAGAGTGATAAAAATGACGAGCTCTGACATTAATTTGTGAAAAAGACAGCATGGGATATTTCTTTCTTCATCTCAATTTTCTACCATTGTGCATTTTCTCCTTTTACTTGAAAATACCTTTATTTCCAATCTCAACTTCAGAAAGCTGTTTCCTGAGTTGTATCCTTGAACCACAACCCACATGAATGCAAATCTCCTACAAGAAGACACTAGAATGCAAAAATGGGAAAAACCTGTTGTGTCTGTCAAGGTCAAGGTGAATCAAGAATGAGTCTTAGTATGTAGGGTGCCCAGCTGACTGTGTTTACCTGGGACAATACAAGTTTTGGCACTAAATGACCCAGGATATTCCTCAGTCCTGGGAAAATCAGATGGTTGCTCACCTTGTGGGTAGGATACTGCAGCATTCTGTTCTCCAGTCTCCTCTTCAATGCAGATTAAAGATGGCCACAGATTCTTCGACACTGAGAACTGAGGTCTATATTCCTTCCTGTTCAACCCAGGCAGCTACGTGACTATATGGAATACCGGGGAAGTGATGTTGTACCAGTTCCCAATCTCAGGCCTTAAGACATTGGCAGCTTCCACTTGTCATCTTTTATACATTCTCTTGGAGCCCTGAGCCACCAAGTAAAAAGTCCAATTACTCTGAGACTGTTGTGCTGGAGAGCTCACACATGGATACTCCTGTCAACAGTCTCAGCTGGGCACAATCCTCTGTCCACCAACATGGCAGCAAATATATGAATAAAACTGTCTTGGACCCTCAAGACCAGCCCATGCACCCACTGAATACTACTAATGAAATCATCAAGTGATCTCAGTTGGGACCATATTGAAAAGCAGAATTGTTCAGCTGAGTCATATTCAAATTCCTGGCTCACAAAATTACATGTAATAATAATGAAATGGTTGTTTCCTTGAGTTGCTATGTTTCAGGATGGTTGTTATACAGGTATAGATATCTAAGGTGAATGCCAAAACTGATATAAATAAACTGTACCTCATCTTTTTACTCCTTGTTATAAACAGTAACCCATAAGATGTATGCCAGCCATGTCTAAGCTCAGCATGCCTTTTTGGGATGGGCAAGTGTTTAAGGTGAGCTGAGGTGCTGGCTTTGACTACCTACTTCCATTCTTCCTGCATCACCTTGGCATGCCATATTGGTGCACTTTCTTCCATATGAGCTGGCTCACCTCTCTGCCATATGCTCTAAAGACTCCTTATTGATGAGATTTATATCTTTCATTCCAGTCTTTGGCATTTTGTTGGCAATAACAGACTGTACCCCGTAGGCTACAGTCTCCACCAAGTGAATTCTCACACAGCCTCACATTTATCTAGAGCAGCAAACACTTGACTGCTCCTTTTCAATTTGGCTCTATGAGTGGAAATCTGATAGAAGAAACTGTAGATTCCTGGAGGGCAAGGGCTGTGTTTTAAGTGTCGTTGGGTCCCAATAGCTTCTCTCTAGATGAATGAATATGGGTACATTCTCATCATTCTGGCAGCACCAGTCAGCTTTGCTTCTGCTCCTTCTCTTGCCTAAACTTTTCACTTAAGCCTTTTAAGTACCTCCTTATTCCTAGAAAGGATAGGTCTGAAGAAAGAGCAGAGTCTACTGCTGTTAGTAGGGGATTTTAAAGTTCGAAAAGAGCAAAAGGATTTGCATCATTTTGAGACTCCTCAGCCCTCAGTGGTCACTGAATAATTTGCTTCTGATATTCTACCTGTTGGAAATCTTTGATGACTCTTGGACAATGGGAAAAAGAAAGGTGAGACAAACATCCATTTGTGATGCATTGGAGTTGCAGGAGGCAATGTCAGGGATAAGGCTCACAGAGGATAAGGCTCTCAGCTGGTGGATGTCAGCTATATGGGAAAATGTTCCTTAAAGGATCTCAAAATGTTGGAGCTGTAAAGAGCCCATGAAGAAAAGGAGCGAAAGAATATGGTGATGTAGATGATGATGGAATTAGGAAAAGGACTCTAGTCTCCAACCTCTAGTCAAGTGGCCTTGACACTACACTATATTTTAACAATTCAGGTTTCTAGATCAAAATGAGGGGACTGCATGCAATTGTCTCCCCATTCTCTGTCCAAATCCCATTGAAATTATAACAAAGAAATTCCAGAGGAAATAAACCCCCAACAGTGTGGAGAGTGGCAACAGGCTTATCTTACACGAGAGTTGTTAATGAATGTCTGGATGACAGATGGCAAATGGGAATACATTGACAGGTAAACATATGGAGGAACCCACCACTGCTAGAATGAAGACTGCAGCTCAGCCTGGAGCCTGTCTCCCCCAGAAGCCCCAGGAATGCTAGAAACCTGGTCTCACCAGGTAGAGAGTGATAGTGTGGGAGGTGGGATAGTAAACTGTGGAGGAAGTGTTAATTGGAAGACTGCCTGTGGCAAAGCTGTGCCAGTTGTCCCCTCCCATCCACCCCCATCACTTATATGCAGAAATGCTCCCCTTACCCACCCATGGAGTTGCAGGAGAGCTACCAGCCACAAGTTCATCCCCAGGACAAGCCTGAGCATTGTCAGCTGCAGGTGTTATAAGAGCTGTCTGAGGAGAAAGTGAGAGTTTCCTAAATGGAGGACTGGGATCCCAAAGCAAAGCCCTCTTCATCCTGGCATTTTGAAGGGTTCTTAATAGTGGCCAACTCTCAGTCTCACTTCCTTGCTGTATTCTCATGCGATCTTTTCCCCATGTGTTCTCTTCTCTGGTATCTCTTCCTCTCCTTATAAAGATACTAGTCCTATTGGATTATGACCCCATTTAACTTTCTCTCTTTAAAGGCCCTATCTCCCAATACAGTCACATTCTAAGTTACTGGGGGTTAAGGCTTCAGCATAGGAATTTTGGAGAGACACAGTTCAGTCCATAACACCCATCTATTGGAAAGTGGTTGAGTAGATTATGAGATATCCATACAATGGAGTACCATGCATCTGTAAAAAGAAAAAGTATGAGGAACCTCTCTAAATTGATATGGGACAATCAAGATGCGTTCTTTTCTTTTAAAGATTTTATTGGAAAATTGGGGAAAGGGAACAGTGTTGGGTAATCAGGGAAGGGGAACAGCTGTCCTTTTGTTCTTCAGTCTAGTTGTGGAGGACGTTGCTTCACTGGCCCATGTTGGTATCATCATTGCTCTCTTCCCAGGTGAGGCAGATCAGTTGCTGGCCTCTAGACAGCTGCTCACAGCGGCTCTTGGAAGCTCATGCCAGTTGCCGGCCACTCAATGTTGTCTGCCAGCCACTCACTATAGCCTATGGCAGCCCACTGCAGCAGAGGCTGCAGCCTACACCATCGCTGGCGACTCACAGCAGCCTACCTCCAGGTGGAGCTGTTGTTCACCATCTGGCCCTCATATGTGGCATCCTAACCAGGGCCGTGCCGCTCAGAGGTGGCGTCCCAAGCAAGCTCTTAACCAATGCACCACTTGGCCAGCCCCAAGATGCATTCTTAAGAATAAAAAGCAAGGTGCAAAACACTCTCTATGTTATTTAGGAAAAATACCTACATGCTCATATATATACAAGCAGTATAATCTTTGACTATTCCCTGAAAATTAACTATTTTCCAATTGGGTTATTGACCACTGCTAGCAGCAGTCCTTCAACTGTTAGTTCTTTCTAATGAATGAATCAGCTAATTACCATACGTTCTGCAGCTTAACTGAACCTGGGTCTGTGGGTCTTCTCAAAACTTAGTTAAATTCTAATTAACCAAGATTTTATTGATTTAATGATACTTCTTTTTCTGTAAAAATATTTTATTGAGGAATTGGGGGACGGGAACAGCGTGGGGAAATCAGGGAAGGGGAACAGTCAAGTTCTGTCCTTTTGTTCTTCAGTCTAGTTGGGGAGGACATTGCTTCACTGGCCCATGTTGGTATCGTCATTGCACTCTTCCCAGATGAGGTATATTGGTCGCCGGCCTCTGGATGGTTGCTCACCGTGGCTATTGGCAGCACACATTGGCTGCTGGCCACTCACTGTAGCCTATGGCAGCCCACTGCAGCAGGGGCTGCAGCCTTACACCGTGGCCAGGGGCTCGCAGCCCAGCTCCAGGTGGAGCTCTTGTTAGCTGTAGAGGGCAGTGTCACTGGCCCTTATATGTGGGATCTGAACCAGGGACACTGGCATTCCAAGCCAGCTCTTAACCAATGTGCCACTCGGCCGGCCCTAATGATACTTCTAATTAGTTGTCACTATCACAAAATCACATGTACTAATATTTTTTAAAAGACTTGGGGATTTAACTTGACAGATAAAATTTTTAGGATTTAGAAATGCTTTAGGCTACAGGTAGCAGAGAAAAACTATAAGTTGCTTAAATAAATTAAGGTTTCTATTTCCTCTGTAACAAATGTTGCATATATCAGCAACATGGGATAATGCTTAATGTGAACAGGCTCTTTCTATCTTTCTTTTCTATCCTGTCATTCTTAGCAAGTTGGTTTGTTTCCTCAGCAGGTTGCAAGGAATTCTAGGCATCACATCTGAATTAACTCACAGAAAAGGAAAACATAAAACTTCGGAAAATGTCCCCCCAACCTCATGAGCTTTTTCTTGGACCTCATTGGCTAAAAGTAGTCACATGACAACTTTAAGCTGCAAAGGATGAGTGGTAAGGAAACAGGGTTGTCACAGTTGACTGAAATCAATCAAGATTCATCACTTGTGGCTGAACACATTGCCACACTAACAAAGATAAAGTTTTGTTAGTAAGGAAACATAACTAACATTTCTGCCATACTTCTAGAGAAGAGAAAAGTGAGAAGCTGTTCTTTTCTCAGTGCAAATTCATTTTTATTTATCTCTGTCGGTCACCTTTTTTTTTCCTGTCATTTTTTAGTTAGCCAGTGAGCCACTTCTAATTCCTCATAGATTTTTCTTCCCATTGTGCATTTCGGGGGACTCTCTTCCCAATCAGTCATTAACTATGTCCATCTCATTCAAATCCACCTATTCAGCACATTCTTATTACATAGGTAACTCTCTCAACTTTCTATAGTATTGACAGCAAAAGGGAAATACAAACATAACCAATAAAAATATCAAAATGATAAAATACAAATAATTTTCCCCCCTCACAAAACAAAGCATTGTCAGAGGTGGTACTAAAATGGAAAGACTGACTGATAAATGTTGTCTTAAGTTTGGGTTCCCCAGGAGACCCTGGGACCAGGAACTGAGTGCAAGTAGTTTATTTGGGAGATGATCCAAGATGGTCCCGCTGGTAGGGAGGTGGGAGAGTGGGATAGGAGAGGGGAGGCTCTGATGAAAGGTACAATATGAAGCTGGTTATTATTCTGGGCAACCAGAGCTTGTCCAGTTGAGGGACCCCGAGTCAGTGCATGGCATGCACCTCAGAGTTGTCCCACCTGAAGAGGGAGAGAGCTGGGGGGATTTATCTTTCATGTTCACTCGTTGGCTGATGGCTACTTCAGGGCCATGGGCATTAATTACCTGGCACTTATGGCCTCTTAGCTTTGGGCAGAGGGGGTTCCAACCCCACAAATAAGCCCTAGCCCTTAGGTAGTTGGAAGTCAGGCAGTTGTGCCCTATAGCGGAAAGGCCAAGAGTATATGGGCAGGGCATTGGTGGCAGCTGCTATAGGTATATGTTTCATAATTCTCAAATCCCATTGCTCATTGGAAATGATGGTAGAACCATGAGCAGCTACCTAAAGGAGTAGAAAAGCAGAACTTGAATAATCTGGCAACAGAGTCATTGAGCATTGGCTGGTACTTTGGGATCCTCAGAGTTTCATAAACCCTCCAGAGTAGAGAGGCTATTGTCCAATACCCCCTACAGTTAGGACACCAGGGATATCTGGCACAAAGACCCACTCATGAAATCAGATGGCTTTGAGAGCCACAAATCCAACTTAAGCAAAGAACACAAGTGTTTAATCAGCATTAAATAAACACATTTTTATTTTTGGTGATGCTACAGAAGACACTAGTTGTCACCTAAAAAGTCAAAAGCTGTGAGCCCCCATATGGTTGGCTTGCTCAAGCCACTCAGAGAGGCAAGGTACCTCAGGAATCCTGGGATCACTAGGAATAAATTGGCCTGGCCCCAGTGCATATTATGTTTCATGACTGTGCCCCTTTGACTCCTCAAGTGGGGAGCAGGACTTGATGGAATAGATTTGGATACGGGGTTCTATGTTAGTAGATCTAATTATGCAATGGAGGAGCATTTTTCATCTTTGACCCACTGCATGCAGGACTCTACTTGAGCTGCCCCTGGACGACCTTTTGGTGCTGCCGGCTGCCTCTCCCCTCTGCAAACACTGTGCTCCAGAGTCTGGCATATTTCAGACTCCAGATGTCCCTCATGCCTCCATACATGTCTGTCTCTTTGTTCCTTAAGGCCATTTCATCTCCCCAACTGCTGAACTCTTGTGTTTCAAGGGCTATGTCAAATGTCACTTCTTTTCCATAGCTGCCTTTGCACACTTTCCTTCCCTATCTCCAATTTCTCAAAGTTTGAGTGTCCTCCAAAGCAAAACCTGTGACAAGGACTTTGGCACAGATAGTTCATTTGCACAAGCAGTGGAGAAAGTGAGATGGGCAAGGGTCAGTGAGGTGTGCATCATTGGGGCTCTGTGTTGCTGGGGCCCTCTGAAGGACTGTTTAGAATGTGCCTTGGAATTGGCCCAGCCATGGATTAGGAAGTTAGATTTACCCCAGGAGTGGTAAATTCCCAGCATTTCCAAGCTGTCCCAAGCACAATCTGAGTAAGACCAACACTGGGTGCCCCAGAAAGTTATTCCTCAAGCATAGAAGCAGAAAGGTCAGAGCTGGAGGAGAGAAGCTGTCAGTATGCATAGAAAAATGTCTACCACAGCTTCAGGTGGACTCGAGGTGGGTAGGTGGGATGTGGGACTGATGTGATGTACCATGCATACTGCACCTGGCATCTCCTAGTTAATTCCTCCCTTACCAGTGCTCACATAACAGGGTATTAACTCCTTCATAATAGCCCTACGTGCTCCACATCTGTTAGATTTTCTATCATGTATTAAGCACAGTTTATGTTTCTGCTTTACATTCAACCCTCACAACCAATCAAGAGGCAGGTACTATAATTGTTCCCATGTAATAATGAGAAAACTGAGTCACAGAGAGAGTAGCTAATTTTGTGTTTCTGTGCCTATCTCTGCTTCTAGACTGTGAGCACCTGAAGGGCATGACCTTTGGGTTTTGCTGTCTGTACACTCACATCCAACAAACTGACTGGCATATATTATAGTAGGGACTCAGTAAATGTCACTTGAGTCAGATTATTCAGAAGGTTCAAAATCACTATGGAAAGTGGAAAGAAAAGCAATGTCATTTTGAGAACAGCTTTTCAATAATCAGCAAGGCTCTGGGCATAGCTGGAATGATCGGATTGTACAAACTGAGTCAGAAAATCATCAGGGAGAAAAAAAAAATCATGTTGCATGACCACTCATATGTAAACTCTCTGCTTTCCCTTATCTTGGGATTAGCCATGAGTTTTAGTAGCTCTATTTACAACTGAATTTTTCAAATAATTACAAACAGAATTAATCTTCAGCCCTTTCCCTTTGATGCAACACTAAGGGACTATTTAGAACACAATTTTGTCTCTGCCCAGCATATATTGAAAATAGCCCAAAAGTAGCTGTCAAAGCATAAACAACTCAGGAGGAAAGCATTGCTGTGGTTTTACTGAACAGATGGTCTGATGACGTCAGTGTCTCCAAATTACCTGCCGCAAAGCAGATGGAAAAATTAACATCACAGCCCAAGCTTGATGGCAGGCTGGGAGTCACAGAGAACGTCAGGGGAGAAAAGTCACATGGGATGCTTTCTTCACTTCATTTTCAAGTTCTACTGGGGCCCTTGTCTTTTTCATGAATTCTTCAAATAAAATAGCAATAATTATTTCAGCTGATCTCACAAACAACCGCCACCAAGGCAGGGCTTGAAGACATGGCATTCGGTAATGTCATTGCCACTAAAAAGTGAGATTGATTCTAAAAAGAGGTTATTAAATATGTAAAAGTATTATATCAATGAAAAGAAACATCTCAGAACTGAATCTGAATATGATGGTTCCTCATATTCATCATACTGGCTGTGTATTTAGCCCTGGGCACATTGTGATTTGTGGAATTTACATTCCATCTTGCTCCAAGAGGCTGCATCATAATTAATAATTTCACCTGGGACTGACTGCATAGCCCTATATCTCTGTCCATCTTATTTCCTTGTTTAATATTGTGCTTTCACTTTTTCCTGCCTGCTGGTGTCCTGGGCTCTTATTTCCTTCATGCAAAGTTGTCAGCTGCATGAAGTGATTCATTCCAGCCTTAACTATGGATCAGTCTATCTGAGCTAAATTACCTTGTGTTCCAGGTCTGAAATCTCAGAGTCAGAATCACAGAGCTTTCTGTTTACAAATGAAGAAACAGGCCTCTGGAGGTTCCACCCTTGTCTGAGGACACGGAAGTGGCTGCAAAACAAGGACCCAAAGGTCTACTCTATGAAGCCACGTGGTCTTCACAGCTCCACAAAACCCAGTGCCCCAAACTCACCTCTTTCAAGGGGTACAGACCTTGAGCTACCTGATTTATATACTTCGAACTCAAAGGGAACTCAGTCTGATCAGAAAAACAACTTTTAAATATATTTTTCTACGACACTCCAGTCCAGTTTTCACAGCAATTGTGCATCGTACAAGGTTGTCTTGCTTTAAGTTTCAGGAAACAAACCCTGAGGCAAGAATCTAAGTGCAAGTTTTCTTGGGAGGTGATCACAGGAAGCAAAGATAGAGGAAAGAGGAAGAGAGACAGGGAAGGGATAAGACATGCCTCAGAGTACCCGAACCAAGAGGCAAGGGAGTTGGGGTATGTCTGTCCTTACATGAGAACTGCTTCCAGGGCTATTAATTGCCCTATGCTTCTGGAATATCTGACCTGCTCCACTGGGGTGAGAGAAAGCCCACAAGTGGGGAGTGACTGATTGTTGTAGTATTAGAAGGCATTGGAACAATGAGTGCTATGGGTGATGTGGGCATAACATAGCAGCATTTGCCTGGTCAGATTTGGGTTCAAATCTGTATCCATTGACGTGCTGGAGGACCTCAGACAAGTTACTTTCCCTCTCTAATCCTCAGTTTCTTCATCTATAAAATGGAGAATTATACTATCATGAGACATTGTGACTAGTAAATGAGACAGTGATACATGTAAAACGCTTAGCACAATGCTTGATACAGAGGAGGCCCCTAATATGTGGTATTGTTATCAGTATTGTCCTTTTCCTTTCCTGGGCCAAGTGTCTGGGGTAAAAATAGCATTTAGAATCACAGAATGTTATGACAGGGAGGGGCTTTAGCCAGCACATAGGTCAACCTCCTGATTTCACAGAAGAGGAAGTTTGAGGATGAAGAACGTGGCTGTCTCAAGGGGGAAAAAAAATCCTTTATTAGAAGGTGGCAGAAACAGACCTGCACACTGAGTAATCTGACTCCAGGTGCAGTGTTCTTACCACCACCCTGGACTGTCTCATTCAGCGTTATTCACAGAATATACATCTAGAAGACAAAGGGGATCATTATCACATCCTGGGGTGGCAAACAAGTTTTTCTCTCACAACTCCACTAAATCATCAGTGGCTGCCTGTGGGGCTGTGTTAAAAGGATTCTGATGAGGAGGTGCATCAGGCCAAGAGGTATGATTATCATCAGTGTCTGCCATTGACCCAGGAAGGCATGCTGGCCATGTGTATGCTGATCCTTGCGGCAGTGAAGTAACTGAGAAAGTTGACTGCTGAACTTGGGAGTTGGTGCACATAGGAATGAGATAACCATTTTGTTTGTTTTAGTGCAATAATAATGCATATTTATTGTAGAAAATTTCTAAAGTTATAAACAAGAAACTAAAAACTACTTCTATAGTACAGCAAAGAAGAGACCAGATCTCTGGACCTAATTCTGAGTGTCCAAACTCAGAATCAGATGGCCTGGGAGTGAGAAATGAGTCTGAAAATGGAAATTGCTTGAGGATCTGTATGAGGAATCATTGATTCCCCCACATCTGGATGCACAACTGCAGGCAACCAGGCGTTTCATCCCAGGACCAAAAAAATAAATAAATAAATTGAATCTTCATAAGTTCATCTATAGATTCAATGCAAAAACCTTAACAGAGTTTTTCATAGAATTAGCAGGCTGATTCTAAAATTTATCTGGAAGAGTAAGGAGCCAAAGATAGCCAAGGCATTTCTGAAGAAGGAGGATAAGAATAGGAGACTTACCTTACAGAGAACTGGACATTTTATGAAGCTATTGGGATTAAGACAATGTGGTACAGCTACAGCAGTAGATAAACTGACCGATGGAATATAATAGAGAGCTCCAAAACAGACCTATGTGCATATGGAACTTTGATAGATGATAGGAGTAGCTTGGCAGTGGGGAAAGGAGAGACTATAACAAGTGAACACCTTTATCCATATGGATAAAAGTGAAACAGGACCCCTATCTCACACCATATGCCAAGACAATTCCAGATGAATTAAAGTCTTTCATTATAAACCCAAAACTTAAAAATCATTAGCAGAAAAGATAGGTTCCCATGTTTCTAACTTTCAGGGAAGAAAAGGATTTCTTAACTAAGACATGAAAAGTACAGCTCTGAGAGACTCTCACCCAGGTCCGTGGAGAGAGTCCCTGGACAAAGTGTCCTGGCTCTGAGACTCCCATCATGCTCAGTTATTGCCTGGAGGCACCCCAAGGAGTGCATGGCCTTGGCAAGGACACTGGTGAATCCCAAGTGTGTAGCAGGTGGAGGCTGTTAGCTAGCTGCCTTCATCCCAGTAGGTTGTCTCTGTTGGAAGATCTGAGTGGCACATCCCCATGGCTGCAACATGCCAGGATTGAGATAACCCAGTTTCACCTGAGCCCTGATAAAGTCTGATAACCTGTCCTGATAACCACTCTACTGACCAAACTACCTAGTTATACAAATGTACCAGGGAGGCATTTCATTGTAAACTACAGAGCCCTCTTTAACTAGTATGGAATAACTTGTTAATAACCCTCTTTAGTGAGAAAGGGAATTTATTCCAGGATATTTAGGTAGCTCACAGAATCTCTAGGAAGGCAGGAGAGTCTAATGCACGGGGGCATGCAGCTTGCACAGTCTCCAAATCACCTGTCAGCATTGGAAATCACCCTGGGCACAGATACCATAGACCACACTGCTGATTTCTAGAAATTCTACTCCTGCAGGCTCTTGCAGTTGATATCTATGATTCCACCAAAAAGGCTTTTATGTGGTTCTGCCTCCTTTGCTTCACTTGCTTACAACTTGAAGTCTAAGATAGGAGCCTCCAATCGGGAGCCAGAGTCCCATGTCTGGGGGCCGTGCTTGACGGGAGGCCCAGAAAGCAATGTCTACTTTATTTATCACCACCTCATCACTCCCTTTTTATTTCTAAAGAATTTCATGCCAGATTAAATCCCTAAATTTATGGATTATTTTTTTCACAATTACATTTTCTGCTGCTTACTCTTCCTCCCATCAGGACTGCATGACTCCATTAGGAAAGCAACTCTGAAGTCCCAAGTTTGGATTCTTTCAGGGAAAATAGGTGGTCCCAATCATGGCATATGGGTTCTTGTTAGCTTTTTTTTCATTGTAAAGTAGCTCTTTCTGAATTCATCCATAGATTTGAGTGTCTACCTTAATTTGGGGCCTAAGCTCTTCATTCATTGAGTTATGGCTTGATTCCCCAGCAGGCACTGGCTACATAACAGAGTTATTTTGACTCCATGTAATGACGGGAAGATTTGAGAAGTAGAAGTGGAAGACTGGGAAAGTACAGTCCAAAAAGAGGTACACGGGACAAGTTGAAGGGCTAATGTGGTAGATTGTGTTATGAGCGTGAAGTTATTCCCTTGTAGTATGCATGTCCCTTTGTAATGGGACTTTGTGGCTCCTCCAGCCAGAGATAGAAGATGCACCCTCTTAAAACTGGGATGGCCTTGTGACTTGCTTTACCAGTGGAATGTGGTGGAAGTGATGTTGTGTAGACTCTAGAGCCTAGACCTCAGAAGGCCTCGCAGCTTCTGCCTCTGTGCCTGTGGAACCCTTCCCTGGGGCCACTGTGTCATGAAGCAGCCCAGATGAAAGATCACATGGAGAGTGAGGCTAGGAGCCTAGCTGTTTCCACTGGGTCTAGTCCCCTAGACATTTCATGAGTGAGCCCAGGTAAGGTGAACAGAAGAACCACCCTGTCAATCCCGAGAAACATAAAAAAAAAAAGAAAAAATA
This sequence comes from Aselliscus stoliczkanus, assembly GCA_033961575.1. Lineage (NCBI taxonomy): Eukaryota > Metazoa > Chordata > Mammalia > Chiroptera > Hipposideridae > Aselliscus > Aselliscus stoliczkanus. The sequence continues at coordinate 96,988,775 of CM066735.1, read as the reverse complement.
CATTCATATTGTTTTGAGTCACTAAGTTTTAGAGTAGGTTTTCATGCTGCAATAGACAAATGAAATAGATATCATCAAAGTCTTGAATGCTCTCTGATGGTAGAAGAGCAAGGTAACAAGTAGATGGAGAGTTTATTTACTTATTTTTCTAACATTTTGTGGGCATGTAGTACATGCCAAGCACCATATAAGTATAATTCATTTACTTTTCCTACCAGCCTTATGAACTAGATACTACCACATAGGAGGGGAAATCGAGGAACAGAGAAGTGAGATAACTTGCCCGAGGTCACATGATTGGTAAGTGACAGGTCTGAGACTTGACATTGTGTCTGCCTGATTTCAAAATCCTTGCTCATGACCATACTACTACACTGCCATTGTCACTTATAATGAACCAATCCAAAATAATAAAGGATCAATAGATACAAGGAAGTAACACTCGAGGTTTATAACGCTCACTTTTTGTGTTTATTTCCTATGTAAAGATTACTTTTTACCAGAAGGGAAGAATGATTTTTGAAACAATGATCTGATTTCTATTCAGACTTCTATTCAATAATACCTTTCTTGAATTATTATTAAATAAATAAAAGATGGATGTTCTGAGGCTGGCTCAAGTTATAAGAAATAAAAAGAGAGGAAAATTAAAAAACGCTTGTGAAAAATAGGTAGACTTGGACTTACTCATGATTCCTATCAAGGCAGAATGCCTTCTAAAACAATCACTGACATTCATTCATTCCACACAAATATGTTAAGTAATTACTAAGTACCAGGCATTGTGCTAAGTGCCAGGAAGACAAATGTGATTTGTTTCTAACTTCAAGTGCTGTGTAGTCTAGTTATAATAGAAAATTAAACAAAAGCCCAACACATGCATTTTCTAGTCATCTTTCCAAAATTAAAGAAAAAATATAAATGATCTAAAGAAAAAAGTTGCTTTGAGTTGATTTTCTAATTGAAGTGATAGAGTTGCAAAAATTAAGTTGTTCTCATCATCAGTCTCCTGTATGACCACATGTTTATTTCATTTCCAGTAAATGTTAACTACTGTCTCCAATTTATAACCCAGAACTTGGTAGGAGCTTATTTCTTAATGGGACCATAAAGAAGATTCAAATTATGGATGACTCTAGAACAGAATAATTTAGATAATCCTGTAAGGCAATAAATCTCCCTCCCTTCCCGTTTTCTCTCTCTTTCTCTCTCTCTCTCTGCCTCTTGGGTTGCACATAAACACTTGAGCTTAGAACTATCTCCATATTTGATGACTATCATTTTTTAATGAGAACCATATTAGAAAATAGGCCACAGAGGACTGTTCTACAGTAGACTTGCATATGCTCCTTGCCTTCTCTGTGCCTCAGTTTCTTTTTCTCTAAAGTAAAGCCATTGGGTGAGATGATATCTGGAATTTTCCCCAGGATGTAAAATTGTATGGTTCTTTAAGAGTGCTTGTTGGTTCCTGGCTGTTTTCTCTAGCTACCTACAACACCTCCTTAAGAAATCAGAGACAAAATTCTTCAGGATTCTTAGCATGAACTTGATTTCACTTATCTCTATTGATCTTCACCTGGAATTTAAAATAATTTTTAAAGCTCAATTGCCTGTATTGTTTTCTAGGATAAGGAATATAGGGTGTGTGTGTATGTGTGTTTTGTGTTTTGTTGTGTTGTTGTAGTTACCCTTTTGAAGGTACAAGAGAAGATGGGCACACTTCACCATAAGGAGACCGATGCTTATTAGGATGTAGAAAAACTGCTGGCTTCAATGTTAGCCATTTGCTGGGCTCATACAATCCACCCAACAATAAAACACTGGGCTCTCCCGTGTGCCCCTCTCTGCCCCTGAGCAAAGGATTAATAGTCTGGGAGTTGAGGTATCTGTGTTCCAGTCCTGATTTGGCACCCAGCTAGTTGTGTGATAAACAGCTTCCTTGATCTGATCTTCCGTTTCTTCATCTGAAAAATGAGCTGCATCAGAAGATCATGTTTACCTAGAATGTCTGGGCCTATTTAGGTATAGTGTTAAATATACTATTTCCTATTTCCTAACACTATTTCCTAAGTTTAGATAAATTTAATTCAAAATAGCACCATTAGCCCCCATGTGATTTTACATGTAATATGCATATGCTAATTGCCCTTCAGTGGTTAGAAGAAAAGTTACCTGCCTGGTAGAGAATCATCACAGTGAGTGCCTTGCCTGCAGGACCTCCATGGTATCCCTGAAGTTGTCAGTCATTCTCCACGCTGCCCTAACTGAATGGAGCCACACCATCATGACACCCTAGAAAATAACTTCTATTATTATCAAAAGAGGAAAAGCTGAAATGGCCTGGATGGTTCCTCTCTGTGAGCTTCTCTTCCAAGTATGGACCTTGACACAGTTTTGACCTTTGTGCAATTTTGAGTTGAGCTGATGGTATGTGGTCTGTGGAGCAGGCAGTCTAAAGCAGGCTCTCCCACCCTGAAACCACTGACATTTTGGCTGGGATAATTCTTTGTTGTGGGGGCCTTCCTTATGCACCATAAGATATTTAGCATTCCTGGCCTCTACCCATCACATGACAATAGTAACCCCTCCCCCAGTTGTGAAAACCAGAAATGTCTCCAGATTTGCCAAATGTCCTCTGGGGAGCAAAATTAGCCCCAGCAGGAGAACCAGTCCTCTAAGGGGAGTGCTTTTGGATGTGTGAACTTCCACATTGTCAAAAGCAGTCCTTGAGATAAAGAATTGAGGGCAAATGGTTGATTTGAAAGGTCATCTCAGGAAGGAGTGTGAGGGATTGGGGAAGTGAGTCAGGGAAGGGAGGAAAGCAAATAAAGGGTGTGCAAATGAGTGGGTGTTGTGGGTGGCAAGAGGTCAGCTTCACTGGGGCCACTGGTACTGTGCAGAACACACTTAAAAGCTGTCCCATTGAAGAGCATGGGAGCTCAGGTATTTACCCTCCATCAAACCACGTGGTAGTACATCAACCTCCTATCCTGACTCATCCCATCCCCAGACTTTTTCCTTTGCTCAGATCCTTTATATCAATGCATTTTTTAAAATGCCTGGTTAATAGAAGTATTTGTTTGGAATAATTCTGTCTTTTGGATGTTCAGATTCTGTACTGTAGGTAGGCTAGAAAAATCTTCAAAGTTCTCCCCAGCATCAACATCTGAGGACTCTACTTGGAGATTTGAGGCCATCCCAGAGGAAGCAGATGAATAAATAGAAAGAGCACAGCCTGATCCAGAGGTGTAGGGTGGGTGGAGAGGCGCTCATCTTTTATCTTGCAAATTGAATATGGAAATAATTGCAAGAGAACAAGTAAGACTTCCCACGTTTTCAATTCTCACAGGCACTTTTGTAACCATGACTTCACTTATGAATTGACATTACATTGGCTCCTCTGACAGCCTTAAAGAGATATTATCAAGACTTTGTCACAGAAATTGAACAATTTTAGGCAGCACTCAAGTGACAATAGAATAGAACTTCAACTGGAATGTGATGGGGGCAGAGGGATGAATCCTCAGAAAATTAAGTCTGTGCTAATTCAAACTTCCTGCATCTCCTTCTCTCATAACCCACCTTTAACCTCTTATTGAACCGTTATCAGTTTAGAGCCTAAGGAAGATATGTTGGGAAAATCAAATGTTAGCACAGAGGAGAGAAATAGCTGCCAATCATCCCAGCAAATGATAAACTGGTGAGTCTACCTTTTCTTTTTAATAACACTTGTTTTCATAACATTAAAACTGTTTACGATAATCCCTTGTGAATCATGAGATTGTATCACTTGTCTGGCAATGAAAACTTTAATATACAGCCACTGACTTGGCCATAGTTCTTGATTTTCCTCCAAGGATGTTCACTTAGGCAGTTATCATCTTATTTAGCTTTGTAAAACTGAGGAAGAAGTAGAGATGGAGGATGGACACGTATGAGTTTGTATTTGACCAATGGGGATATTAAAGTGCAGAAGATAAGTGGCTCGGCCAAAGTAACCCCGAGTCTAAGCACTGTGACAGGACTCTCCCAAATCTTAGGGCTGTATATATTCCTTGGATCTGGATCATGGCCCTGGTGAGATTTCTCTTTAAGAAACAAGCACATAGAAAGATATGTCCAGGATTCTGAACGGAAAACTCTGCCTAGCAGTTTCAAAAATGCACCCTGACGCCAGATTCAAGGTCTGTGATGTGATTCGTATCCTGACCAGAACAAAGAGCAAAGATTTAACACCAGCTGAGGCTTTTTAAAAAATATTAAGAAACAAAAAATAATCATCCCCTTTTCCTGCCAAACATGGCAGTGCAAAGACCAGCCAAGCACACCTTTCTTGAAAACCCATGATCTGCTTTTCAAGGGGAAGATGAAAGGGCCAGGAATAGACAATGGTTTTGAAACACTGGCTGACTTTTGAATATTCATGACTATTCTGATGCAAATGAATATTTCAAATTGAGCTGTGTTTGTAGAGGTGCTGTTTGAAATGTATAGGCTTATGAAATTGCTTTTCTTGTCTGTAGATTTCCCAAGAACAACTTCCTTTGCTTATTTATAATTCTCCTAGAAGTTTTCCCAGGTGTCAGCCTTGGGCTGGAGTTTCAGCCGGTTTCTTTTCACCAAAAACTAGGGCTATGGTTTAGCCTAACCTACTACGAAAGCCGGGCTTTGTTTAATTAGAGCCAGGTCTGATAGGCCCTCCTTGTTCTGCCAGCAGCCAAAGAGGCTTCCTTATCGTACGTCAGATTGTCTTTCCTTTGAGGTAACCTCAAACCAAAGCTCACTGTTCCCTGAAGAACAAAGAGAGAGTGAGAACGTTGTGCCAGTGCTTGGGAGTGCTCAGATGGTCAGAAAGTCAGCAGGCCGGTTTGGATTCTGCTGACTTTGCACCAGAAAGGTCTCACCGTCATGAGCATTGGGTGTGGCGTGTGGCTTTGCCAGGTCAGAGGACTTTGAAGAAGGCACAGAGACCCCGTGGGCTCATGGAGACTTAGAGACCTCCAAAGCACAGTGAGTGTTCAGTCCCCTGTATGGGAGCTACGGGTTCTCCTTCCCTCTTTAGGCTACAGCAAGAGTGATTGCTGGTCAGGTCCACGGAGAAGATGGGGAGGCAGGAGGGAGGAGGTTGTTAGTAGAGGGCAGAAATGGGTCATTGTGAAGCCAAGGTCAGTTTCTGAAGAGAGGGTGGTTATTGAGCTCTGACCAAAGCCACTGAAGGAAGCTGCCATGGAGCTTTCTGTGTCTTTCAGGGCAGGGAGGCCCTTGCCCCAGGCCAGTAGGGTCCCTTTGGAGGAGAGAAGATGCTCTCTCCTTGCAGACTGTTAATCCACCTGGGCTCTGTACACCACCCTGAAACCCCTCCTGAAAGGTCATGGGTGTGGCCTCTGACTCCATTCCTTGAATAGTCTTTGGGAGTATACCTTGTCACCTCCCAGTAGTTCTCTCTCCAATCCAGCCCTCCATTCACAAATGTTCCATGGATCACCCTCTCCCTGTACCCAAATAGAGGACACTGACTCAGGTTTATTTAATGAATCCTGTACTTACTATGTGCCAGGCCCTGTGCTGGGCTGAGAACACGAGGTGAATCCAACATGGTCCCCATCTGTTCAGTGCTTCTGGTATATGGATCCAAACTTATTTTGTACCCTTAACCTGCTTCTCTGCCCCATGATTATTCTCACCACCATATCTTTTCCTGGGGTGTTTTATTTACCTAGAGTGACCTCTCCTCTCAGCTCCAATATTGAAAAACTTAGCTCAACTTTTGAGGCATGCAAGAGTTGCCTTTCCATTGAGCCTCGCTGTTTTTTTCCTCCCAATTTCTGTAACATATCTGTTCTGTATAATGAAGCATATATTTTAAAATGGCCTTAGTCTAGTGACTATTTTGGGTGTGTGAACTAGTCATCGTTGAGAGTTCGAATCATATATTACCCTTATACTGAATCTCTTCTTAACCTTCCATTCGCACCCCAGCACTCAGCACAAAACTGAGCATATACTAAATGCCCAATAAATGCTACTGGTTATTAGAGTCAGAATGGCTCTGATGAGAACAGATTACTGGTCCTGAAAGTGCCCCCAGTATGAGTAGGAGATGGGTAGATGGTAAGAGGGTGACAAGCCTGCCGGTAGCCCAAGCTTCTGGTCCAGTAGAGCAGCTCTATCCCTGAAGTAGATCCTAATATAATATAAGCAAAGATGTAAGCAATTCATAAACTAAAAGGTAGAAAACATATTTATAGAGAGAGTAGATCTCATTCATTTACTTCCAGATCAAGAAAAGTTTCTATTCAACAAAAAAAAAAATTGTAAGGGTCATCAAAGTTGCCCTCAGGTGATCTTTGACAAATTACTCAAACTTTCTGAGCTTTCCTTTCCTTGTCTGCACAATGGGAATAACAACACCTACTTAATAGGGTCATTGGGGGGATTACATTGGATCATGTATATAAAGCATTTAGCCCAGAATCTAGAAAAGCATAATCAATTAATGATTGCTATTATGCTTATTGTCACTGTTATTGTCCCTTTAAACCTGCATTTCCTGAAGTCTGATATGTGGATTGTTTGGTGCAACAGGAGATAATTTCAAGTGGTACATTGATTTTTAAAACATTTTAATGTGTGGTAGGAAAAATAATAGTCACATTTATGATTTCATGGATATAAATTCTATGTTATTTATTGCTGCATAACAGACTATCCCTAAACTTAGTGACTTTAAACAATGATTTATTAATTTTTTAATTTATGACCTGAGCCAGGCTTAGCAGGTCAGTTCTGTTCTTCTTCACTCACATACCTGGCACCTGAGTTGGGATGGCTGGAACAGTTGGGGCTGGCTATGAATCTCCCTCTCCTATGTAATCTCTTCAGCCAGGTAGCTAAACTTTTTTATATGATGGCTCAGGGCTCCAAGGGCAAGCTTTTGCACAGGACAAGACCCAGTATGCAAGTACTTATCAAGTCTGTGCTTACATCATAGTTGCTAATGCGTCATTGGTCAAGGCAAATCACATGGTCAAGTCAGAGACAGTGTGGGAGGGACTGTACAAGGGCATGAGTACTGGGAGGTGTGGTTCACTGGGGCCACTAATGTAGCAATCTTCCACAATCATAACTTATACATGGCCTCATTGCTAGTAAGTAGTCAAGCTGAGATCTGGAACAGTCTGGCTCCAAGATCTATGTCATAACCACCAGGCAAATCTCCTCAAGCAGAGTGTTTCAATTATCTGTTTTCAAACTTAGTGACTTAAAACAGCAAGAATTTTATTATGTTCATTCATTTTGTGGGTCATGAATTCAGATAAGTCACAGCAAAGATGGCTCATCTGTACTTCATCACATCTAGGGCCTCGCTGGATAATTCGAATTGCTGAGAGCAGGCTGAGATGGTTCATCTGGGGTTGCAGTTCTCACTGTCAGCAAGGCTCCTCAGTTCTTCCCTACCTGACCTCTCCATGTGACTTACTTCTGGACTCTTCCACAGTGTGGTGGTCTCAGGGTAGTCAGATTTCTTACATAATTGCTGGCTTCTCTTCAGAGAGCAAGGTGGAAGCTGCCAGGTTTCTTAGAGGCTTGACACAGAACTGTCACCCCTTAACGCTTGCCACACTGTATTGGTCAAAGGAAGTCACAAGCCCAGCCTAGATTCAAGAAAAGGAGTAATAGACTCTAACTCTTGATGAGAGAAGTGGCATGAATGTGCAAGGGGGGAAGGAATTAATGGCGGCCATATTTGGAGATTTTCTACTATAGCATACTTAAGGACTAAAATGCTTATTATAAAATTAAGATGTTGTTGTTGTTGTTTTTTTAATAGACTATTTCTTTAGAGCAGTTTTATGTTCACAGCAAAATTGAGAAGAAGGCACAGAAATTTTCTATATACCTCTTGCCCCAAACATACATAGCCTCCCTGATTCCAATATCTCCCACCAGAGGGGTACATTTGTTATAACTGATAAACCTACATTGACACATCACAGTCACCCAAAATCATAGTTTACATTATAATTGGTGTTGTTCTACAGGTTGGACAAATGAATAATGACATGTACCCATCATTATAGTATCAAACAGAGTATTTTCACTGCTCTATAATTCCTGTGTTCCACCTGTTCATCCCTTCCCTCTCCAACTACTGTCAATCACTGATCTTTTTATTGTCTTTATATATTTTTTCCTTTTACAGAATGTTATATGGTTGGAATCATACAGTATGTAGCCTTTTTAAATAGGCTTCTGTCACTTAGTAATATGCATTTAAGTTTCCTCTATGTCTTTCTATGGTTTGATAGCTCATTTCTTTTAAGCAATGAATAATATTCCATTGTCTAGATGTGCCACAGTTTATCTATCCATTCACCTACTAAAGGAAATCTTGGTTGCTTCCAAGTTTGGGCAATTATGGATAAAGCTGTTATAACACCTGTGTGCAGGCTTTTGTGTGGACATAAGCTTTCAATTCCTTTTTTAAATACCAAGAGCACAATTGCTGGATGAAATATAAGATTTTAAAGTTAATCCAAAGAAAAACATTAAGTAAATAATATTAGATTGAACCAAATGAAATTCCCAACTTTGTAGCTCATGCCCAAATATTGGCAATTTTATATGGTTCCACCTAATAGTATAGTCATCCTAAAATACAGCAAAGTTTTCCATAGTGATATGCAAATAAAGTTTGGGAGACATCTTCCTAAGTGAATTATTGTATCTTCTGGTGACTTTCATTTTTTCACATCTTTATTTGACCAAAACATGGAAGTTTCTTATTTGGACAGTTTGTTTTGTTGGCTCTGGTTGTTATGGTTTAGAAAGGTTGATGTGGGCTACATTGTGTCAGGTGCCTATTGAACACATGTATCAAACTGTGTTTGACCCAATGGATCACAAGCTTCCCAAGTTTGCTGCCAATTGGACAGTTGGCAGGCCCTTTTATCTTCCTGGGGAGAACATGTTGTTTGATTCCCAGTAGCAAAAGTATTTTCTACATCATCAGTATAGCAACAGAAATCCTATCAGCTTAATGGGACATTAAGACTATTTTCTGGCAGGAGTGAGCGCAAGAGATTGGAAAATGAACACTTGGCTATATGAAGTATACATCTGAGGAGATTGTTTTCTAAAACATACTGCCCAACAATTAAAGAGACCTTGTCTTAGGCTAGATTCTGACGATGAATCAGAACTTCAGAGATGCAGAGGGTATTATTTAGAATTTTTTATTTGTATTCAGTCTCTGCCTGTTGAAAAAAAAATTCCCATCACCACTTTGGTTGTTTTCAGCCTGGCAGTCCACTATAGTGGAAAGATTGTAACCAAACTGGGTAATGTTGCCCTGTGAATCTCCAATATGAAAATTTCAATGTTGTTTGAAAGTTTGGAATTGGTAAAATAATTTTAGGGCTCCTTTCTTTCATCTCTGTTCTTTCTGAGTGAAATTTGTAAAAAATGTTTGCTCACAAATAGCATCCAAAAAATTTAAATGTTCCAAATGGAGCCAGCACCAAGTCTAAAAACAAAAACAAAACAAAAATCCCCCAAATCCTTTTCCAATAGTATCTCCTGAGGGAATGCTTCAAAAGGTCTCGGTATATCTCAGATGGCTTAAGTCACACACCTCCCTTAAGCCTCAGTAAATGTACTTGCCTCACAGTCTCAGTAGCTTCTGAAGTTCCTTTGGCTGCCCAGCCCTGACAGTTAAATAAAAACTTGATGATAGAAGAGTTCTTATTATGTGTGTGAATGTATTTTCTTCAGCTAATCAGTAAACAGCAGACTAGAAGCTATTCAGAGGCCCAGAACAGTAACGTCAAAGCTAATTCAGTCCCTCACAGGTCAAGGCTTGTGACCGCAGCTCTAGCCTTTGTCAGAGAAACAAATGCATAGCACTTCTGTGAGCATCTTTTCCAAACATAAAATCACACCTTAAAAGGAATGGGCACTGATTTCTCTTACGCCCAATTAGTTTATCTTAGTTTCTTTCTCTGGGGATAAAGCAGAACTCGTGTTGCCCTTGCCTGGCAATCAACTCAAACGTACTTTTTCTCCTACATTTCAGTAAGACATATCAGGATCACGCTTTATTACATGCCTTTTACTCAGTACCAATAGGTTGAATTTTAATACCACATTTTTCCCCTCTTATTTGAACACCTCAAAATATGAGTGTGTTCTTTTAGGATCATCTTTTCAGGGACACAAATTTATAATTCAATTTTGGATCCAGGTATTCTTAATTTTTCTCATTCTCGGTACAAGTTCAATAGAGATGAGAGATTTTATTATGATTCCTTTAGATCATCAAAATGGTCTTAAGTGTAACAACTTTTTCATAGAGAAGGATGTCTGCATATATATTTATTTAATATGATAAAGCAAAAAGATGCAGAATAATAATATTTCCTAGAAATTGCACACGACTAATTTTTTTCCACTTAATGGCAAGTAGAACTAAAATTGCCTAGGGAACAATGGTTTTCCACTGTCATAGCTTTGATTGCCAAATCTTGAAAGCTTAGCTAAGAAAAATATCTGTAATGTCTTGTTATAGACATATAAGGTGGAGTGACCATGCATGCTACGTTTCCAATTAAGAGATGCAAATAGTAACATCATGTTTCACCATACCAGCCATCTGTTCCCAAAGCCTGCAGGTTCTCCACTGCAAGGAACAGTTCAGTGAAAGGGAGCGTGTAAAGCAAATTTTTGGTTTTATAGCCAGTATTGGATTAGAAACTACACTATGTATATTTTAATGGATATAATTTTATTACTTTAAAATCATTTTACTGCTCTTCAAAAATGATTGCAAAAAGTTTTTTGTTAACATTCAGAAACCATGAAGTAGAAAGAGAGAGTATCATCTCTCCATCACTATGCCCATCTCAGAGGCAGCCACTTCAATCTCCTTGGCATATATGTATGCATGTATACTTATTGTCCATTCGTGTTTCTTATGTGAATGTATTGTTCATCTCCTTTGTTCGTTTGAAAATATAAATTGTACTTTTTTCCTTATTGGTTCCTAAGAGCTTTTATAGGTAATATTTAATTGCATTAGATTTGTGAGAGTGAAATTGAATGTTGTAAGCACTAAACAAGTCTTGTGTAAATAGGAATAGGAATAAACCCTCGACTAAGCAGGATCTTTTTTGCAAGTTGCTTTAGGTGTGCTACTTGTATAGAGCTATTTGCTCTCATTGTTAAGGAATGTCCCTTTGAAAGACTACATTTCACCAATCTCGAATTAGTTGTTTTAGAGGCAATAAGGCTTAGAGTTGGAATCTGTTCTCTAGCAGAAATTGCCTACATGGTTGTACTTTACAAAAAAATGCATGCTCCTCCATCAAGGAGGTACAGCATAACTCCCCATCTCTTACTTGTGGGTTACACATAGTGACTTACTCCCAAAGAATACTATATGGAAAGCGGGGCATGACCTTTCATGGAGAAACATGGCCAACACTAACTCGGCCATGTGATCCAGGTTTATATGAGTAATTATAAGTCATGTTGATAGTATGCATCCTTGATACGATTTAATGAAAAACGGCACTTTATTTCTGAGGTCTTCCTCCCCCAAACTAACAACCACAGTCTAACCATGAGAAAAAACACCAAAGAAGCCCAAACTGAAGGACATTCTGCAAAATATCTGATCAGTATTCCTCAAAACTGTCAATCAAGGTCAGCAAAACCAAGAAAATCAGAAACCGTCACAGTTTAGAGGAGACTAAAAAGACATGACTACTAAATGTAAGGTAGTATCCTGAGACAGAGAAAGGGCATAGTTTGAAATGAAAGAAATACGAAGAAAGTATGGTTTGGTTACTAATAATGAATTATTATTGTCTCATTAGTTGTGACAGATATACCATAGTAATACAATGGAGGAATCTGGCATGAAGTATGTGGGAATGCTCTGTACTATTCTTGTAAATTTTTTTTAAAGCTCAAGCTATTCTAAAATAAAAAGTTTGTTAAGAAAAAAATGAAAGACAAATGTTTGAATTGGGTCATTTACCCAATGAAGTTATAAAATTCTCATCTAACTTAGCCTGGTTGTGACTATAGCACCCCCACAACTGATCCTGAATCTCATTAGTTAGTTTAAGAGTAGCCACGACAAAATAAAATCTAACTTGGGGTAATTTTCCAAGGAGGTTGAGATTAGCAACTTTTAGGGCTGCATGGCCAGATCAATAAAAATCTGAGCTGGTAGAGGCCATAGAGATGACTCCATCAAACCATTCTGTTTCCCACATAAAGAAACTGAGGCCCAGAGAGATAAAGGCATTTACCTCGGTTCTTGTGAATACTGAACTAGAAGCCAAATTTTTTCCTAATCCAGTGTTCATTCTCCTCCCTTATGCTTCTTCCTTACCTTTCTGCTTAACACAAAAGCCTCTCCAGTTATTGCCATTCTTTTGGTTTCCCTCGTTTCCCCAGGATCTATGGGGGTGCCACATTTCCTAAACACTGTTTAAAAGACAATAGAACACATGAAATTTGGGATCTAGTTGAATTGGGTCTGAATCCCAACTCTCTTATTGTTTCTGAGTCTCAGTCACACTAGTAACATTTCAAATGCTTAATCACCACACATGGCTAGTGGTTATTGTAATGGACAGAGCAGATACAGAACATTTCCATCTCTGGAGAAAGTTCTATTGAGCTATTCTAGAGGATAGCTTCCTGGGTCTCTTTCATTCTGTAGGTGCTGATAAACTTATATGTTAGTCAGAATAGACTAAGCTTTGCTGCAGTAACAAATAACCCCCAGGTATTGATGGCTGCAAACATCAAAGGTTTATTTCTCATTCATACTACATGTCCAACATAGGATCCAAATTGAGAGAGGACCCGCCATCTGGAAAACTGTCAATAGTCATGACAGAGGGAAAAAACTCTGTGGCTCTTGTGCCAATAATTGATCCCCCAGACCAGAAATAACATGCCATTTTCATTCACAACCCATTAGCCAGAACAAGTTGGGTAATCCCACCTAACCACTATGGATAATAACTTCAGAGAGGAAAACTGGTTATTGGTGAGCAGGTCTGTTGACTAGCTCTGTGTGACATGATTGTGTATTCATTTACTGACCCATGCATTTATTCAAAAGGTATTTGAATATCTGCTGGGCATGGTAGTGAGCCTACCAATATAGAGATGAACAAGCAAGCATGATTCCTGCCCTTATGGAGCTTACTTACCATTTGTTCATAAATGACACTTAAAGAAGCAATTACAATGAAGGGAGATAAGTATTCTGAGAAGGAAAGAGCAAGACGCTTTAGTATCGCCAAAACAGGCAGTTTTCATGCATATCAATGAGATAACCAGAACTGAGTATTTGTCTTAGTTAAGGACGCCAAAACAACCACTAGGATGAGAAAGCAGGGGCTTCTGTTTATTCCTCTTCTCCCCTCCATTAGCACCTTTGCCCATTCCTGAAAGAAGCCCAAGAGAGGTGTTTAGCTAACTCCTGCCAACTGGACCTTGACTCTATGTACATTGGGCAGGTGCCTAGACGTTGCATGGGAATTGGCCTATGCAGGCATACGGGCTCATGCTCACAGAATTCACCATGGCACTCAGCGTTGGTGTTCATGGCATAGAGCTGGGCAGCAGGCATGGGAGACGGAACGCCTTCCTTATTTACCCCTGAGGTGGTCAAATAAGACCAGCCAAAAGCCCAGAGCCACCTGAGTGAGTCTCCATGGATTTGAGGCTGAAAGAAGCAGGAAAGTGTGGCGGGAGGTGCTGCCTGGTGCCTCTCGCTCTCTTCTAGGTTCTCTGTAGGTGTTGGCACTGTGCCCTTATTTTCTGACCTGCCTGTCACCAGAATTGGACGCATGGCTAAATGTCACAGCTCAGTTCCTGTTATCAGCTTTAGGGGATGTCTACAAAGTGCAAGTTTATTAAGCTCTGTCTTTCAATGATATATCTTTTTCTTTATTTTTTCACCATTTAAATCCATTCATTCAAAACAGACATGCTAGGAGGTAGCATACTGGTTAAGGGCATGGACTCTGGGGCCAGACTTTCTGGGTTTGCACCCCAGCTCTGTCACTTACAGCACATAACCCTGAGCAAGTTATTTAACACTCTGTGCCTATTTCCTCATCTAGAAAATGGGGTGGGGGGGGAGGGGGAAGTGTACCTACTTCAAATGGTTGTGAGGACTGCATTGATGATAAATGTAAAGTGTTTAGAAAGGTGCCAGGCACACAGTAAGCACTCCAATTAGCTATTATGTTCTGATTATCAGTGTTGTCATTATTATTACTACTAAGCACCTGCTGAAGTGCTCAGCAGCACACTTGTTTGTGTTCGGGCCAGGGGAGATACAAAGATGGTCAAGCAGCTGTGGAGCATGATGGTTAAAGTAACGAGCTCTGTGGCCTGGCTTTAAGTCTGGTCTCTGTCACTTACGGGCTCTTTGACTTCAGGTAAGTTGCGAAGCTCTCCAGGCTGCATCTGTAAAATGCGGATAATGACTCCCATGGTTTCTTGTTTGGACTGGCTGGGATCATACACATACCTCAGTGTTTAGTGCCTAGTGAACACTCAATACGATTTGGCTGTAGAAGTAATTATAGGGAGAGAAGAAGAAAGTTAGTGGGTGGTAGATGAGAGAAGACAAGCACATCCTAGATGGTTGGATTTGAGAAGTGCTGGAAAGTGGTAGAAACCAAAGGTCCCAGTAGGGAAGCAGTGATCTCAGAAGGTTTCTTGTAGGAGGCATTGTGGAACCTGGGTCTTGAAGGATGGGTAGGGATTGATCAGGCAGGGAAGGAGGGAGGAAGCATTCCAGATAGAGGAAGTGGCAGGCCTTGAATATCAAACAATTTCATTTTATTGGGTAGACAATGGGGAGCCATTGGAGGATTTTGAGTGGGAGAGTGACCTGGTCCCTGGAATCAAAGAAGGGAGTGGGAAGATAACTATTTGCACAGAGCAATGGGGGCAAGTTAAATATATATCCAATAAAAGAGATAAAAATACCATAGAGACATTTAGAACACTTACCATGTGTGTGGCACTGTCCTAAGCACTTGGATTGATTCATATTAGTTTTCATAGCAATCTCATTGGATGAGTACTCGTATTATCCACAAGTTACAGATGGCACAGAGAGGTTAAGTCATTTGCCCAAGATTACACAGAAAGAAAGTCCAGGTCCAGGATTTAAACCCAAACAACCTGGCTCTTTGAGCCTGTACTGTGTAACTGCAGTTTTTGAGATACTTGCACTTTTTATGGGCATCTGGGAAGGAAAGGGAGAAATAGAATATATAGAATTTGAGAAATGCGGCTGCTCCAGTGAGGAGTGATGCAAGGAGTGATTTTTCTTGAGTGTTTGTCTTGGAATTGGTGGATCCCTGTTCTCTGAAACAAGAGAGAAAGAAGAACTATGAGTACAAGGGGCAGGGTGAGATGAGGGCAGTTGAGGGATCTCCTGGGAAACAGTTTAGATGTTCTCATTCATAGAAGAGCTGAGAGGAGGGTGGCAGAGGGGTGGTACTTGTTAGGGGCTTATAAAGGAGAAGGGGACTTTTGAAAGTGTTCCTCCCTGACCACCTAATCTAACAAAACTTTTGTTGTGCCAGGCTAAGCAGTCTCTGGGAAGGCAGTGTGAGTGGAATTGTACTGGCTGGGTTCTAGTCCAAGCTCTGCCAATCCCAGCTGTGTGACTTTGGGTATGTCACTTAACCTCTCTGTGTCTCAGTTTCCTCATTTGAAAAATTGGTTTACTTACCTCATAGGGTTGTTTGGATTGGTACTGCTACTTTATGGAGAGGACTTAGGGCTTAGGATAGTCAGCACTACGCAAGCATTAGTTATTATAATTATTATTGTTATTATTTTTTCTGCAATCCCAGAATTCTTAACAGCCCAGGACAGAGAAAGGGAATGATAGTGGCCAGGGGTCTAGGCTTCTCAGGATGAGCCCTACAGCCCAGTGGCTAGACTATGGCGGCATCCCTGATGTTTCAGGTTGGAGATGTACAAAGAATGAATCCACCTTTGGTAACTAACTTCCTCATTTTTCTGGGTGCAAATTCCAGAAGCACCGTGGCAGCCTTCATATTCAAATTCCTACCATTAGAACAAATGTGTCCAAGAGAGTTCTTACTAATAAGATACCAAGCCCAGGGGAAACATGGAGGCTTATTAAAAATACCAGACGCACTAACAAAGGAACTTGATGAATTTGTGCTTCCAACCACAGGTGCTGCCACCCCCTTATCAAGGTTTCAGTTGGTTTAAAAGCCTTCCCCCCACAAATTTCCCATTTCAGGGCAGACATTCTGTTACCCTTTCCTGTCATCACGCCCCTAACCCAATGACGTTAGCGATTCTGATCACTATCAAAACTGACAATTTTGGGACAGATAACTTACAAACAAGCCTCCCGGGATAAAGGGAAGTCAAAATGATTCCATTTTAATGTGAGAGCATACTGTGTTGCATTTTTAGGATGTAACATGCTCGATTGATAATAATTCACTATATCAGGACTATTTCTGACTTAATCAGCATCTCAGATGAGATGAATTTCAGAGGTACCATCTTTTGATGCTGGGGAGCCATATTAGAGGCCCCTGTTCTCCTATTTTCCTGGGTCTTTGGGAATTGGTAAGGTTCAAGGAGATGGAAGAGACGTTTTCCCCAACTCTCCAGTATACACCCCCATACTCTCACGCCTCCACAGGCCTATTACACTCATTAAAGGTTATTTGGATTTACAGATCCCTCTTTTAAGCATGCATAGTTATTGAAAGAATTCTCTCCAGTTTATCTTCTACCACGCAGTTGAATCAGAACCCCAGGGGTTGCCTGAATACCTGAAGGGGGGCAAAGGGGTGAAAGGAGTGCAGAGGACATGGGGAGGCTCCCAGAAACATTTCACCTGCTTTGCAAACTTGCCCAGACCTTGTAGCCTGCCATGCTGAATGCCACTGAAAGATGACCACATGGCAAACTTCATAAAGGGGCTGCAAAATATGTGTTTAAATGAAGAAGAGAGCATTTTAGGTTCTTAAAAATCAATTACTCAGAGATGCAGCTGCAAACCACGGAATCGTAAGGATTGATGACTGCTACCATAAGCCAGGATCAGGCAGAGATGTGTTCTGCCCAATAGGTTTCAGGGCAAGGTCCTGCTGACACTTGATTTTGGACTTCTAGCCTCCAGAACTGTAAGACAATAAATTTCTATTGTTTTTTTGTTTTTGTTTTTGTTTTTTGAGGGCAGTGTCACTGGCCTTCATATGTGGGACCCGAACCGGGGCCACTGGCTTCCCAAGCCAGCGCTTAACCACCGTGCCACTCGGCCGGCCCCAAATTTCTATTGTTTTAAGAAAAAAAACATCACTCAGAGGACCATCATTTGTTTAATAAGCACTTATTTCAGAGGTTCTTGAGCTTGGCTGCACAGTAGAATTATCTGGAAAGATTAAAAAGCTCTGGTGCCCAGGCCACACCTCAAAACAGTTAGAATCTTTGGTGGGAGGCTGAATCCCAAGTATCAATATTTTTTGAAAGCTCCCCAGTGTTTCCTTGGTGTGGGTGACATACATAGTGTTTGCCATGTGCCTTCTGCATGTTAACACATCTAATCCTTGCAACAATCTTATAAAAGAGGTGCAAACATTGTTCCCATTTTACAGATAAAGAGGTGGAGGCATAGTGAAGTCCCATGCTTTGTCCAAGATCATAGAGCTAGTAATTTCCAGGGTGTGAATTTGAACCCAGGCCATCTGGCTCTGGAGGCCATGCTTTTAGCCAACAGGTTTATTTCCTCTCATGACACGGAAAACACAAGTTCTTGGCAAAGCTCCATACCCCGAAGTCGCCATGGATCAGGGGATGGAGACTCTGTATTTGCTTTCTGGGAAGCCGAGTAAAAGATCTTCCCATGCAATTCTGCATTTATAATCAGTGATGTTTAAAAATTTCTACCAGAAAGTACAGACTTTCGCATTCCTCCTACAGACTGAGGGTAAAAATGTCAATCTTTCCTTCTCTTCCCTGTATCCACCCAGAAAGATAGACAGCTAGACTCCATCCAGAATTAAGTGGCCAGTGGGTGTAGCTTGTCAGCAGGGTCTTCTGTTTGTGGTTAAGGTCCAGCCCATCAAGTTGAAGGCTTACTGACACATGTGTTGGGGTAGAAAACTCATCATAGTCTTGTCTAGAATGAGCCTCCTGCTTGATTACATAGACTGAAAGGCTGAGGGAAGGGGATGGGATTGGAAGGCACACTGTACCTGGTGCCAGTTCCTTAGTACCTGGTGCCCTGGAACCTAGGTGAACGACTTCACTTCCCTCTTCTGTAAAACAAAGAGTTGGATTCTGTTTGAGGTTACATCTCAGTTCAGCCAAGAGACGTGTTTTGTTTTGCCCTCACAGTGCTTTCACATTTTTTGAATTAATTATTCAAATGTTAGAATTGAATAATTCTAACATTTAGAAATTGGAATCATTTATATACAAGTCTAGGTTTCCAGCTTCCCTTGAACAATTGGAATAGACCTTCTTGCCACACTGGGTCCTGCAGTGTAACTCTGGGCTGGTGTTGAGACAGTGCTCTTTTTAGATTGTGCACTGTCTCCTCAGGTTTCTTCCATTCCTCACCTGGCCAACATCTCTATTTACTTACCTTCCAGTCCCTGCAGGAACTTAGATACCCGGTAGATGGTCTCCCAAGTCTCCTCCAGAAGTTGAGGTTTTTTTCCTCATGGGGTCTTAAAACCAGTGAGACAGAGATGATATCTTAGAGACTCATGCTCAGTCAATATTTTCACATAAAGATAGGGACAATCAAAGGAAAACTAACAAATGTATCCTTCTCCCTTAGATATTTGCCTATGTTTTATCTGTAACCTTGACACATATAATTTATAATGCTTGGCATCCTCCCCATGCTTTTTTATAATCTGGCTCACTGTCTGAAGGCATAAACAGGGACCCACAAAAACCATAAAAGGTTATGAAGACATTGCATGGTCCAGAAGAGACAGGACACCAGGATAATGTGTTCTCAGAAGGACAGTCTGAAATTACAGAGGGACTACCTGTTCTTCAAAACAAGATAATCTGAAATGAATTCCAGGAAACTATGTTGGGTGAGTGCTGAGTCTGATGTTATTGCACAGACCGCAGTCCATAAAACTTGCTTCTCATGATGGGATGTGAAGTTCTCAGGGAGCGAGGCTATTTATTTCGGAACTTTCAGATGACGACATAGTTGCTTGAAATCACACATACATTTAATTATTGTTGACTCGTAGAGCTCTTCATATGGGATGCTGATAAAAATACAGCTGGATGCAGACAAGTGATTTTAAGTCCTCCGACCACTCACAACATTCTTTGATGTGTTTCCTTTATTTTTTACTGGGCTATTTATGAAAATAAAAGTAATATGTGTACTATCAAATAGAGTAGAAAGATATGAAGTAAGTATATGTCTCTTCTCTCTAACTTATTTTATTGTGGTAAAATACACATAACATAAAATTTACCATCTTGACAACCTTAAAGTACACAGTTCAATTGTGTTAAGTGTATTCATGTTGTTATGTTTTCTCCCTTGCCTTAACCCCAAATTAACAGTTATATTCTGCTATGTCCTTTCAGAAAATTATATGCACATTCTTTCTTTATTATTTATAAAAATGTGTTTTTCCATATCTTTCAAAGTTTCTACGTTATCACAGACCAGTCTTGCCTGTTCTTTTTAGTGGCTGAAAACTACTCCATTTTTATGGATACACCAAAATTTACTTAAAAAGATTATTTATTTATTTATTTTAAATTAAAGTTTATTGGGGTGACAATTGTTAGCAAAGTTACATAGATTTCAGGTGTTTAATTTTATAATACATCACCTATATATCACATTGTGTGCTCACCACCCAGAGTCAGTTCTCCTTCCATCACCATATATTTGATCCCCTTTACCCTCATCTACCATCCCTCCTCCCTCCTTATCCTCTGGTAACCACTAAACTATTGTCTGTGCGTTGTATATAAAACTGAAAACAACAAAAGATCAAGGAAAACAAATGAAGAACAAATGAAGAAAAAGTGTTTATTAATGGATACTTAGGTTCTCTTGAGATTTGACTAATACCAAAAGGGAAAAAAAAAACAACCATGCTGTAATGAACATATTTGGTACATATATCTTGGTCATTGGCCTATGTACAAGTCTATCTTACAGGTAAATTCTCAGGAGCTCATAAACTGAGACACTAATTTGGTTGACATTTTCTTATCTGAAAATGGATATAGTTTGCATACTAAGAGCTTTAGGATTGATAGAATACTTATCATAAACTGTAACGGCATAGAAAATAAATTACAGTGGTAACACAGACACTAGAATTAGATGACCTAAGTCCAAATTTAGGTCCTGTCAGAAAGCTGTGAGGCCTTGGGCAACTTGTTCATAGCATCATTTGCCCCAACTTCCTGGAAAATGAGATTAATAAGACTACCTGCTTTTGAGGGTTGCTGAGAGGACTAAATGAACAAGACCTGGCACATGATAAGTACTACATGTATTAGTTGTAATTTTAGTTCTCTTAATCATAAAATTTGAGCTTGACATTTTGAGTGTAAAAGCTTTCAAGATATATTCGCTAACAATTGTCACCCCAATAAACTTTAATTAAAAAAAGGATATATTCACTTTTAAGATTTTAAGATCCCAACATTTTATTTTATATGTTTCGTAAGGTATCAGTAAAATAGACAAAACTCATCAACATACAAAAACTATACTATGAAAGATCTTCTCACATGTATCCAATCGATTCTTGTTTTCCTTCATTTCTTTAGGAATACTTTGGATTCCCTTTTCTTTTTTCTTATATTTAACATGGAAATTTCATTTTTTCCTGTACTTACTCTGGGTCAAATGAAGCCAAAACCCAGGGACAATCTTTTTACAGAACAGTTTTCGCATCCTCTAAATGTCTAAACATCTCTTCTATACTTTTCCTAACAATATTGACTTTGCTTTGTTAGTTTACCTGAAATAACTCATTTTCTTTTAATAAATGAAGTAGAGTCAAAACAATCCCTGTATCCTCCTTTTCCCGCAATTGCCCTGACTTGGGTGAGTGGAAGAGGAGAGATGCAGTGTCACTAACAGCCTACCTCCCTGGGGAGCCGCTGGCTGTCTGCCTGGATTCCAAACATCTTACTTTGTATCATGGAGCCCAAACCACTCACTCTTTGTTCCAGACTACCTCTTCCACCTTTTAGCCTTACAGAAACCTCCCCCCATCACTCTTCATCGCTCTGATTAATGCTCTTTCTTTGATGCTAATAAAGAATGGTTCAGGTGATGCACAGAAACACGGTCCAGGGAGAGGTCGTTGGCAGGGGAAATGATGGCGTGGCAGGTGCAGGTGGAATCTTGCCAATGCAGTGGCTGTAGCAACTCTTGAGCGAGCGAGCCCTCATCCTGGGGACTCTTACCACACAGGGTACTATTCAAAAGGCCCCCAGGTTCCTGCCACTGCTTTGTGGCCACAAGAGGTCCCTCTACCCTAGGTTGTTAGGTGATGGAAAAAGATGCAGTCACTGTGGTCTGGGAAGCAGTGAGAGATCCTGTAGACCCCAACTTGGAGCCTGAGTGGCATGTTGATTTGCTATGAGTAGGTAGAGATGGAAAGTGATTGTGTTGTTGTTTGTTTGTTTGTTTGTTTTTTTCAATGCCTTTGACTGATTCCTGAAAAGCTATGTGCACCCTGGTACGGTGGTCCTGGATGTCCTAAACTGCTCCCACTTAGCTATGGCCTCAACTCCAGGCAGTGTTGTGTCTTGAGATCATGCTGAGATCAGGAAGATGTCTCTTTGGAAAATTCACTTTGAAAGCTTACAGAAGCCTAAATATATTAAGCACCTACTATGTGTGAGGTTCTGTTCTAGAAAACCTGGGAAGACAGTAAATAGAATAGAGGAAGAACCTGCCTTCTAGAAGCTGAAATACTAGTAAGGGCAGTTATATACAGATAAACATCCACTATGATTGTAATGCTGAGGTCTATAAAAAAAAAATAAAGCAAAGTAAGAAAGGTCAAGAGTAACAGGAGCAAGAAAATGAAATAAAAGACATCATATTAGAAAGAAAGAAATCAAACTATCTCTATCTGCAGATGCATGATCTTATATATAAAAATATCCTAACAAATCCAATAAAACATGATAAGAACTAATAAAGGAGTTTTGTAGGTTGCAAGATACAAGATATACAAAAATCAATTTTATTTCCATACACTTACAGTGAATAATCTGCAAGAAAAATTAAGAAAACAATTCCACTTACAATAGCATCAAATAGAATAAAATACTTAAGAATAAATTTTAACAAAAGAATTGCAAAACATATACTCTGGAAACCACAAAACATTGTTGAAAGTAATTAAAGAAGATCTAAATAAATGGAAAGACCACCCATATTCACAGATTGGAAGACTTAATATTGTTGAGGTGGCAATATTCCCCAAATTGATCTACAGACTCAATGCGAACCCTATCAGAATCCCAAATGGCCTTCTTTGTAGACATTTGCAAGCTGATCCTAAAAATTATGCGCCTTTGCAAGGGCCCTAAATAGTCAAAATAACCTTGAGAAAGAACTAAGTTGGAGGATTCACATCCTAATTTCAAAACTTACTATAAAGCAATAGTAATCAAGACAGTGTGATATGGCCACAGGATAAATTTATAGGTCAACTGGATAGCCATATGCAAGACAATGAATCTGAATCTTTACCTCCCACCACATACAAAAATTAACTCAAAATAGCACAAAGACTTAAATGTAAAGCCAAAACTATAAAATGCTTGGAAGAAAACATAGACGTAAATCTTCTTGACCTGGGATTTAGCATTGGATTCTTAGATATGACACCAAAGGACAAACAACAAAAGAAAACAGAAACAAATTGTACTTCATTAAAATAAAACAATGGGGGTTTTAAAAGACACCATCAAGAAAATGAAAAAGCACCCACAAAATGGGAGAAAATATTTTTAAACCATATATCTGATCAGGGACTTACATCTAGCATATATAAAGAGCTCTTACAACTGAAAAATAAGACAAATGACCCAATTAAAAATGGGCAAAGTATTAGAATATACATTTGTCTAATATATTTATAAAGTATTTTATATATATATGTATATATATATATATATATATATATATATATATATATATATATATATATATACAAATGAATAATAAGCACATGAAAAGATATCATTAGCTATCAGGGACTCACAAATCAAAACCACAAAATATACCACTTTACACCCATCAGGATAGCTATAATAAAAAAGCCAGATAATAGTAAGAGTTGGTAAGAATGTGACAACAATTGGAAGCTTCATATATCACTAGTGGGAATATAAAATGGTGCATTCACTTTGAAAAACAGTCTGGCAGTTCCTCAAATGATTAACCATAGAGTTACCATTTGATCCAGCAATTCCACTCCAAGAGAAATGAAAACATATGTACACACAAAAACTTAAACCTGAATGTTCATTGAAGTATTATTCATAATAGCCAAAATGATGGAAACAACACAAATGTCCATCAATTGATGACTGGATAAGCAAAATGTAGTATATCCATAGAATGGAATATTTATTCAGGCATAAAAAAGAATGAAGCACTGATACATGCTACAACAAGGAGGAACCTTGAAAACATTATGTTCAGTGAATGAAGTCAGTAACAAGAGACCACATATTATATGATTTCATTTTTTATGAAATGTCCAGAATGAGAAAATATATAGAAACATAAAGTAGATTGGTAGTTGTTTAGGACTGGGCCTAGGGCTGGAGTAGGTGGGGAGGATTTGAGAGCAATAGCTAAAGGGGATAGGGTTTCTTTTCCAGGTGATGAAAATGCTCTATAATTAATTGTGGTGATGGTTGCACAACTCTGAATATACTAAAAAACATTGAATTCTGCATTTTAAATGGGCAAATTACATAGTATGTAAGTTATGTATCAATAAAGCTGTTATAAAGAGAGAGAGAAATGAAAGGAGGAAAGAAAGGTGGAGAGAGAGAGAGAGAGAGAGAGAGAGAGAGAGAGAGAGAGGAGAGAAGTGAGGAAAAGAAGTAAGGGAGAAAGGAAGAAAAGAAGGAAAACAGGGAGAAAGAAAGGAAGGGGAGGAAGGGAGGGAGGGAGGGAGAAAGGAAGGAAGAAAGAAGGAAGGAAGGAAGGAAGGAAGGAAGGAAGGAAGGAAGGAAGAAAGGAAGGAAGGAAGGAAGGAAAGAAGGGTGCATAAAGTTGCTTGCATTGAATTTCGCTTTCCACATCCACACAATATGAATTGTGTATGTGTTTGACATGTGCCTACCCCATTAGATTGGAAACTTCATGGTCAGAGCCTCTGTGTTCACTGTGTTTTCTGCTATATGCCTGGTGTTTAGAACAGGGTCCGACACAAAGTTGGTCCTCACAGTGAATCAACGAATAAGCAGTTGTTTTCAATCATCTTGTCCCTTGTGGTTCTTATGGGTGGTATTTCCCAACCTCGCCTGCAATTAGTTGTGGCCTTATGACTGTTGTTGGCCCGTGAAAAGTGAGCAGAAATAACATGTACCAAGCAATTAATAACCAGAGTGTATCTTCCATCACTGCTGAAATGTTCTTGTAGACCACAGGTTCCATGTGGCCTAATTACAAGATGGAATAGGGCCACCTGATCTGTGTAAGGCTTTGCGAGAGTAAGAAACAAACTTTTGTTAAGATAAGCCAAAAAAATTAATTTTTTGCAGCAGCACGTATCATGACTCTAACCCATTATGCTTTTATTCCATTTTCCACAGGTACACAGAGAGTTTCACAATACACACCACATGTTACACCATTTTGGATAACGATAGTTGGAAACTGACATTGACCCTCAAGTTTAATTTTCCTTGCTATTGTGTCCTTACAAAGTGGGGCAGTTTATGCTTTTTCAAATATTCTTATCACAGTTGGAATCATGATAGTAGAAAAGTGGCACATTGCATACTTTCCAGAAGGTACTCAGTCTAGTAGGACCAAAGACCCTCCTGAATTTAATAATGGAGGCAGCCTAGTCAAGTTCGAATAAATGGGGTTTGGCCTTCTCCCATATTTTTCCCAGTAGTTGAAGGCAAAAAATGTGACGTCTTCATTCAACTGGGAAAAGGGGTTGGCAGCTGTTTGAAAGATATGAATATTAACTGAGCTTCATTTAAAATGTTCCTGGCTTGATTTGTTCAGTTCATCTCTTATTATGCCCACTCAATTTCATTCGCACTTTCTTGCTAGCCAGACTAGTTAGTCTGTGGGTTCTAGAAATAAAATGCGGAGAAAGATAGGATAATCAAGACCATGTTTTATTTTTAATACTAAGCCTGCAAACCTACTATTTTTACCTGTTATATTCTGATTAAAAGAATGCACTTTTAAGACCAATAAAAATAGCTCACTTTGGTAGGAAAACGAATACCCAGGCAGGACAGAATTTAGCTCCTGAGAGCATCTATTACAGAGCTCAATGTTAATCTTAGCATCTACTATTTACCCTGTATTGACTCACATACTGTGTAAGGCTTTTCAATCATGACAGTAGCTAACATTTTTGAAGAAGTTGTATGCCTTCACCTCCCCACAAAGTAATTCATTCAATTAGTTCCTAAGGTGGAAGTGGTTGCAGCTATCAGTTGAACATGGAGGTAGTGTTGGCAGCCTTATCACCAGGGCACAGAGGGTAACCCGAAGCTGCAGTAACACTCCACATTCCGCTAGTCTGTGGAGGGCTGTTACTTCCTCTCACATCCCTCAGGGATACTCTGAGCCTTGAAGGGGGCCCATGCAAGTGAGAATCCCTGAAGCTTATGCTTCATTAGCTTCAAGGTAAATTCACTACTGCTCTCAACACATATTATAACCCTTCCATGGTCCAAAGAGTTAGATATTACTAAGACCATTTTCCAGGTCAGGGAACTATGGATTGTGGAGGAACATACCTTAGCCCAAGTCCTACACATAGCCAGTGGGTAGGAGAGCTGAGAATCCTGCAAGCTCTGCCCTCACATTAGGATTCACAGCCCTTAATCCCATTGCTTTTTTTGTTTCCTGACCAGGAGAGGACATGGGACAGCAAAGAAAAATCTTGGGCAGAGGAGGCAATGGGGAAACTTGGCAGTTCTTCCTCATAGCCTTCCTCTGGCCCTGACTTCCCATCAACTGAAGAGTGGCTACTCTTCTCCAAAAGCACATTTGTTTGCCCATTATGAATTTTCCCCTTTGGATGAGGTGCTTGGTGAAAAGTTTGCTTCCTTTGCTCATATAAAATTGTTAGGGGTGACATGCCCCAACTCTGAACCCAAAAATCACCCACACTCCTGGGGCTTCCCCTGGGCCCTGGACCTATTACCTTTCCCCTGCTCTGCCCCTAGAATAGGCTTCGGTCCTTTACCCCACACCTCTATACTCTGTCATGATCTCATTCACTCATTCATTTATTCATTCAATAAATATTTATTTGTTGTCAACTTTGTGCCTAACACAATGATAAAAATAGCTGGGGACATGGTGAGTATCCTTCAACACAGAACTGTTCCATAAGGAATACAGAATGGTGTCCCTCTGTGATGATCAGTGTTATGTCATCTTGACCATAGTCAAGCCATAGTCCCCAGTGTTCAATCAAACACTACTTTAGATGTTGCTATGAAGATATTTTGTAGATGTGACTAAAGTCCATCATCAGTTGATTTTAAGTAAGGAGAATATCCTCAGTAATCTGAGTGGATTCAACCTGAATCAATTGAAACACCTTAAAAGCAGAACTGACATTTCCCTGAAGAAGAAATTCCACCTGTGAACTATAGCTACAGCTCATGGCAGCCCCTCCTGACAGTCTATCCTGCAGATTTCATACTTGCCCAGCCAAGCCTCACAATCTCATAAATAAAATTCCTTGCAATAAATCTTTTAATATCTATCTCCTACCGATCCTGAGTCTCTGGTTAACCTTGATCGATAGACACTCCTAGATACCTATGAAGTGATCCATTTCAGCCATACTCATTTTTGTCAGTTTTCAGCTTGCAGAGATAGACACAAGTAACGTCAAAAGGAGCAAAGCACTTGGTTGGTCTCATCGGTGATCCCACCCACAGGAAAATCTGAGCTGGGGGTCATCATTTTAGGTGGATTCAGAGTTTCTGGGAATGGGTAGAAAATGGAGACGGAATTCAAAATGGGAAAATCAGATGCCATACTGCTGTTAGTCACGGTTTGATAAGCCACCAAGAGACTTGGTGCCTTCCAGCAAAGTCATTCCTCTCCAACAACATAGCGCAGTATGTGGCACCAAGTGTAGATTATACCCAAAAAGCTCCATCTTATTTACTTTTAGGTAACCAGTGTCAAGGGGATACCTCGCTCATATACCATTAAGGCCTTCACGTAAACCAGCTGAGAAATGGTATTGCCAGTATCTGTTCTGGACTCCAAAAACTCAGGCTTCCATTTTCTGGTGTATATAATTTGAGAACTGGACTTCCCGAAGGTTTCTTCCATTCTGTGATTTTCTTTGATACATCTAATAGCTTGCCTTATGAATTAGAATGGTCTTCAAAGTAAAAAAAATATATATATCTATATATCTATATATCTATATATCTATATATTTGGTCATGGATTTAGGTGGGCTCTCTTCAGAGAATCTGAATTGTGGAAAACCAGCCTTATCAAGCGGCCTACCCCAGTGTGTGGGGGCTGTAGCCCCCTAACAGTTTGCATGTCTGCCTTCTGAGAGACATTTGCACAATTATGGGAATTCTTCTGAAACTTAAAACTCTGCCAATTACTGTTTATCACAGTTTCTTGATTTGCTTTTTCAAGCACCAGATTGTGAGAAAAATACCTTCATTGCTGAGATAACACTGGTTTTCTCAGATTCTCAGTGAACAAACAGTGACCTGAGACCTGGGTCTAATATGTACAGAACCTTCTAGAAAAGGAGGACCAGTGTGCAGGTAAGGTAACAGAGATCCTCCAAATTTGGATTGAGGTTAGTTTGACTGAATAATGAAAAGCAAACAAGAAATCTGATAAACTAATTCTCTTTTTAAATCCAACCATGGATTGAAAATCAACTAACATATTGAAAGAGGAAATCAATACACCTAAAATCAGGGAAAGGGCCACCACAGTAAGTGGTTTCAAGCCTCCAATGCCACAACCCCAGAGAGGCATAAATAATGCAATTTTTAATCAAGTGGTCAGCCCTGAAGTCAGATTACATGATCAAATGTTCTGTCTGAGCTTCAGAATGGCCAGGGGACTTGTAATTTATCTGTAGACTGAAAAAGTAACTTCTTTCACAGATTTTGTA
Source organism: Aselliscus stoliczkanus (assembly GCA_033961575.1). Classification (NCBI taxonomy): domain Eukaryota; kingdom Metazoa; phylum Chordata; class Mammalia; order Chiroptera; family Hipposideridae; genus Aselliscus; species Aselliscus stoliczkanus. Next base: position 96,960,324 of record CM066735.1, on the reverse strand, counting down.
TAACTCGTTCCCAAATCTATATAGATGGTATGGTAGGGAACAAAATACAAGTTATTTTTAATAGCCTTATGAATTCCTAAGAACTTTCATTCTTTCATCTACACAAATTATACCTACTTGCACATGGGATCCTTAACATTGTTTCTGACTTTGAAAGAGGGTCCTCTGAGTAACGAGGTTGGATCCACTGCTCTGGTCTCCCCAGGCCTCTGCTTAGGTGGAACCATCTTGGCAAAGGGAGGGACAAGGCCAAGCTCTGCCCAGCTGGCTTGCCCTCGGCTTCATGGAGTTCCGCCAAGCCCACAGTTGCTGATTCTGCCCACACACTCCCCCGCCCTAGTTGTCAACAGTGAAAGATATCCCCAGCTGTCCAGGGTGAGAGGGGACACAGAGAGAGGCCCCTGGGCCTGCCTGTATGTGAGCCTTAACCATCAAAGCACAGCTCTGTGTAATGGTATGGTGGTTTAGTGAAAATCTCTCTGAAGCTCGAACTCAGCTATTTTCCTTTTTCTTCTATTTTATTCCGCCTTGCTGCTTTTCCCTTTCTTACTGGGCTGTTTGCATTTTCTTCCGAATGTGTGGTTCCCATCTCATCCAGCAGATCTAAGGTAATCTTGGTTTTGTTTCTAAAAATGTCATTTTCCCACCTGCTGTCTTTTGCCTTTGGAAAATAAGTCTACTTAGCCACATAACATGTGGAGATTCTTTTCCCAATATTTTTCTTTTAGAATTACCCAGTCCAGATCTGAGTCCACAAAACACTTATCTCTCAGTCTTCAGCTCTAATATGAACTTTGATAAGTGGGTTAAGATACGTTACATGAAGCAGAATGGTGGTCTTGCAATGTTTTTGATTGTGTATCTTTCGGTCTAGAAAAAGCATGATACTGGAGTTTGGAAATTCTCTCCTATTTCTTAAGCAAACTCCAACAGTCGATACCTGCCAAACTCAGGGAACTTCAAACACATCATGTTTTTTTTTAACATGACTGCATACATACCTGGAAGTATCCTAGCCTTCATTTAATAAAAGCACCCATCACTTCTTACTGCAGGAATGATCAATTATTAGATATTACGTTTTTCCATTCTCAAGTATTCCTGAAACTAGCTCATTACATTAACCTGTTTCAGATGAATTGCTGGTGTCACGTACTTTGCTCTCTTTTCTTGACACCTAGCTTCTATTTATAGGCAACAGATGATCAGAAGCCAGGGTCAAGGGCAGTTGTTGTTTGGTCAAGCCCAGCTGTTGCATACTGATTGGTAACTGGCAAGGTGTGGCAACTGCCATCTGGCCATGCCAGTCCTGATAGGACTGCCAGCATTTGTTTAATTCAGGCAAAAGCAGTTCACTTCAGCTTGCTTTGCAGAAGCAAACTTGGTGAACTGTTTTGAACATGCTGGGTAGTTAAATTGGTTCCCGAGTATAGATGCAAGTTGAAAATTAAAAACAGTGCTGTGTGAAATCATGGGGTTTGCTGGGACACACTTTTTCCCCTTCCCTCCTGTTTAGGATTCAGAGATGGAAGCATGTGTATCTCAATCCCTTTCTGACAAATCACATTGAAGACTTTTACAGAACATAAATGAGAAAACTGATTTCTGTAGCTCAAAGGGATGAATATTTTCATAGCTCTACAATCACTGGTAAAGAGAGATATATTACACCAATCATATGAATTAACATGGCATCATGGATTAGTACCACTTAGAAATTAGGTCAGCCCTAAAAGAAAACAGGCTATGAGTATGTTAAATAAATGTTTTTGGGGGAATAAAGCTCAAGTCATTGTTTCTAACTGGAAGATTATTGCATGTCCCTGCACTTGTAGAGGTTGAAGGGCTGGTGGGGAAACCTGCTCTGAAAGTTAAAATGTTGCTGGGATGGATTTAGAACCCTTGGCAGAACTCTTGGTAGATCCTGCATTGTACCTGCAAATGATTTTCACCATAATTTTCATCATTATTAGTTAGCAGGCATTGTGTGAATGACAAATGCTATATAATATCTATGAAACAGTCCTTAGGATCTGATACTTAGTAGTCATTTTACCCATCCAAGGAATGGTTCCCCGATTTCAGGAGAGAAAACTGAGTCACAGTAAGAATAAGAGCTTCTCTGGGAGTCAGAATGACCCTTGACCTCAGTTTCTTTCTTGGAAGCGAAGGACCCAGGCTGGTGATGTGCCAGGGACCCCTCCCGCCTTCCCTTGGGGAGTTCCCAGGGAAATGGGCTCCTTTGCTGGAGACAGTTTTTCTTTACTCTGAGGACAAAAATTAGTAAGTTGCCTGGAGCTTAAAAGTTTTATTTGAGGCTCTGAGGATATACATTTGTAACCTTTTGTTTGGAGACCCTGTTTTTAAGGGAAGCTGTGTCATTTGATGACTGAGAGTATCCATTTTGGGATCCACTAGGCCCAAGTTTGAATTCTAGCTCTGCCACTTGCTCTGTGACCTTTGATAGCTTAACTCCTTCATGCTGTGGTTTCCTTATTTGTATAATAAAATGGGAATCGTGAGAGGTGGGGGTTTGAAGTGGCAGCCTCTGCCTGTGTAACGTGCTCTATCATATCACCTCCCACTCTTATGGCTTAGCCAAATCACAGGATGTCAGCTGGGGGAACTGGGTGTGTCACCTGAGTTGAGTGTCTGTCCGCCTAGGCCCAGATGCTCACTTGGGACTGAGCACAGATAAGATGAGCTGTCAGATGCCTCCTGCCGCCTAGGCTCTGGCTGCTGTCTACCCCTTTTTCTCCCACTAATTAAATCTTAGACAGAATCTGTGTTAAAGACTACCATATGGGTATATGGAATGGGCCTTTGCCAAATATTTATTAGTTGAGTGATTAAATTTAAATACATCTCTAATAAAATCCCAAATAGTCTCACTGTTAGCCTTTCCACTGATATATAGAAAGTGATTGTGTTTCTGATGAGGTTTGATATGAGAAGCACCACACACAAAGAAAACCCAAGCCATTAGAGGATATGATTAATAAAATATATTTTACTGTAAGGATTTTGAAGAGATAATTCATAAAAGAGGCAATACAAATGATTAATAAATATGGAACAGTTTTCAATTTCATTGATAATTTTTTAACAATGCAAAATCAAGGAACAAGAAAGTCTAATTTTCACCTATCAAATTGGCAGATTTAAAAACAACGACAAAAAAATTACTGCTAGTGAGGAGGCCTAAAGGTAATCCCACTCATGGTTGGTGGGAAATTTGGTACCATCACTTGGCAGTTATTTACCAATATATAATAAAAAAAGTCTTTAAAATGTTTATATCATCCAATGTAGTCATCCATTTAAAAGAAATAATATATTTACAAATGAACAAAAAGTGATATTCAAAGGTAATTGTTGCAGTGCTACAATTTTAAATAGAAAGAATTAGCAATAAGCTTAGTACAATAAAAAGATGGTTGAATATGCTACTTAAAATGAAATATTATGCTAGCATTAAAACAAAATTTTGGTAATAATCTATGGCCATACCTGCCATTTATGAAGAGTTTACTATATGCTGGACCCCAAGCTAAGGACTTTGAATGTATTATATCATTTAAACCTTATTATGACAGATTACTAACCTCCTAATTTCCAACAATTTATTTATCTTCTCCTTTAAACCTATTTGATGAATGAGAAAATTGAAAACAAAAAAAATTAACATGGGAGAATACTCTTGATATTCTTAAGCAAAAGTAATAATAATTAGCTTAGAAACTTGCACATAGTTTTAGCTCAACTATCTAAGTACAATAAAGCCCACCATAATGTAATGAATAGGGCCCAAAATTCTGAACTGCATGAAATGTAGGTTTGTATTGTTACAAAGTTCCTGAAGTAGAAGTGGGAGCTGAAAAGTGGATGACAGCTCATCATTGGTCACCTTCCATCCAAACTCACATTATGCCAGGTCTGTGGATATTTAGTGAGCAAATTACCAAAATATTAAGAATGATTTTCTCTGTATTGTGGCTTTAGGGGTAATTTATGCTTCTCTGTATTTTCCAAACTTCCTACAATGAGCATGTGGAAGTATCGCATTAAAAAAAAATGCGGGTTGGCTGAGTGGGGCGTTGGTTAGGAGTTGGCTTGGGACACCAGCTCTGAGCAGCAGGGCCCCGGTTTGGATCCCATATGAGGGCCAGTGACACTGAGCCCTCTACAGCTAAGATGGTGAACAAAAGCTCAACTTGGAGCTGGGCTGCCGTGAGTCACCGGCGACGGTGTAGGCTCCAGTGGGGCTGGCCAGCAGCTGGGATGAGCTTTAGTGAACTGCCTTGAGCGGCGGTCCAGAGGCCGGCAACCAATCTGCCTTACCCGGGAAGACCACAATAATAATACCAACATGGGCCAGTGAAGCAACGTCCTCCACAACTGGACTGAAGACCAAAAGGACAGCAACTTGTCTGTTCCCCTTTCCCGGTTCCGCAACGCTGTTCTCCTCCCCCAATTCCTCAATAAAATCTTAAAAAAAAAAAAAAATGCTTCTAATAGTTTAATAAATGAAAAAGCAATTTGTTTCACTAACTGTTTTATAAGTGGGCATTTGCTACTTCTTTCCTACACTTCTTTTAGTTCCTGCAACTCAGTAATTTAAGCAGGAAAGGGAAAAGACAAAGCCTGGTGGTCAGAGGGAAATGAGAGGTGTGTCTCCCTCCCAGCTCTGGGGCATGAGCCGTTTGATGCTTGCAGCAGCATCTGTGGTTGCATATGTTACAAGTGAAAAAATATCCCAATGAGGTTGGCAAAGCCCAGCATTACCCAACCGCATACAGCTCCCAAAAATGCTTAAAGAAAAAAAAAAAAAAAAAAGTAAAACAGAAACCTACTTACAGAAGAAAGACACTATTAAAGGGTAAAGCCCCTTTCCCAAGTTCTCTAAAAATGGGGACACTCCCCCAAGTCAGCTTGTGTGTGAGTCTAATTAGGCCACAGTCACTCTCTGAGAAGTAGGCTCAGACCCCCTGTCTGCTTTTGCAGGATCTTTGAAGAGTAAACTGGAGTTAAGTTTGAAGCAGCCCAGCATGACTTTGAGGTACTGAAGCCGCCCCTCTAGAGGCAGGGCGTGCCCTCAGCCCCTGCAGAAACCCAAGCAACAGGGGAGAGGCCTTGGCGTCCTGAGCCCTGGGGAACCCCCAGTGGGGCGGGATGCCAGTCTGGGTTGGGCCCCACAGGAAGCAACCGGCTTTTATTGAGGTGGCTGTGCTGAGCAGCCATGGGCCCGCCCTTGTTTGCTGGGGCTTTCCTGCTGGGTTCTGTGAGTAGGTGGCTAAAAGCAGAAGGCCCAGAGAAGCCCTAGGCCTGGCTCAGGCCTGTAGGCTGAAGTTGGGTGCATTCAGAGAAGCCATTCTCCCATCTAGGGGGTGGCCTGAGCAGCTGGGAGGGAGTAATGCCAAGTCCTGGGTTCCAGATGTGCTCCGGGCAATGCGATGCTACATTGTCAAAGAAGGCTTTCACATTTCTTCAGAGCCACTCATTTGTTTGCTCATCTGATGCTTGCTCAGTATTGTTATAGACACTGGAGAGACCAAAAGAAATAAGACGACATAGCTGCTCTCCAGGAATCCAGGAAGGAGGCAGAGTCAACAAGCCTCAGTGGTGGCACCAAGACCAGGGAATCCTGGGCACTCCCTGGAAAAGAATCTCCCTCATGCCAGTGGGTTGAAGGAAGTGACAGTGACGAGCTGTATCTTACCTTGGTACTTCTCAGATCATAATGGACATAAGAATTACCTGAGGATCTTGCTAAAATGCAGATTCTTATTCAGCAGGTCTGGAGTGGGGCCTGAGATTCTGCATTTCTAACAAGATCCAAGGTGAAACCGATGCTGCTGGTCCAAGGTTCCATGCTTTAAGTAGCAGAAACCTAAGTGGTGTCTAAGAAGGAGCTAGCCAGGCAGGGAAGTGGGAAAGGATATTCCCATAAGAGAGAATATCCCAGGGGAGCCATATAAGGAGTGGGGAGGGTTAAATCTTTACAGAAGGTGAGGTTTTGTTGGTTAGCCTTGAAATGACCCTGGACTTGTCTTTTCATTCTATCAGGGGCTTCATACTTGCTTCAAGAGACTCATCCGCAAAACTGATACTCTGAGAAATGTATTCCTAGCACTTACGTAACAGGTGTCCCTCTGCTTAATGGTTTTTTCCTTAGCAATCTTTCCAGCCATGTAGGTGATATGGTTCTCAGAGCAAACCCAATGGTAGATGACAAGTCACTATGATGCAGTTCTTCAAGTTCTCTAGGCCATAGCTGCATGATGGAGGTCATGGCTTTCCCACTTCACAGCTAGCACAGTACCTGATATACATGAGCAGCTAGTGCTCATTATATATTGAGTTTGAAATGAGTGAATGAATGAACAAATATTAACATTTCAGCATGGGCTCAGCAGGAGAATAGCAGAGTGGTTTGGAGCAAAGGCACTGGAGTTAGAATGCTTGGTGCAAATCCTGGCTCTGCTGTGTGCTAGCTGCATGAATCTGGGCATATCTTGTGACCTCTCTGTGCCTCAATCTCCTCATCTGTAAAATGGAGAGGATAGTAGTACCTGCCTTAAAGAGTTGCCGTGAATCTTACATAATACACATAAATTGCTTCCAAAAATTGTAAACATTACAATTAATAAATGATTTCTGTTATTTTTTGTTGAAGAACTGAAGTTGACATTAGCTAACTTGACCGCATATTGACTAATATAGTTTGGTGAGAATGGGTATATTTGTCTAAAAGAGGGTTTATGAGTAAATGTCAGTTATTTTTGCCATGTCTGCCCTCCATTAACATACATAATTACAGGAAATTGTATTATTTTTCATAACAATTTTCCATGATCCTAAAATAGGAACACACACATAATGACAGAAATGGGGGTCTTGGCAAACCACTTCAAGTGATACCCTCAGTGTGGAGCTAGTTTCTATTACTAAGGCAGATCACATGGGAGAATTTTACTCAATCTCCTGGGAGATCACTTGAGCTGGACTTCTGGAATTCCATTGGACCATAAAAATAGAAATGTTTGGTCAACAGACAGCTAATAGATATAGATAGGTCTAGCTGAAGCTGTGTATTATATTGGTGAAAGGGCCAGGAGCCTCATGACATCACTGCTCAATACTATTGTGCATTACTTACAGTTTAGAGTGGTTATAGAAAAGCTCTGAGGCTACTACTATCTACCTTCTTTTCTCGTTTGCCTGTGAATACTTAGACCTGTAATGTCCAATACAATATACACTAGCCACGTGTGGCTATTTATATTAATGACAATGAAATAAAATTAAAATTTAGTTGTACTAGGCACATTCCAAGTGCTTAGTAGCCACGTTTGGCTTGGGGTTACAAATAGGACAGCATAGATGTAGATATTAGAATATTCCACTGGATAGCAATTACTTAGAGTACAAGTTTTTTATTTTTAAGAGTTGCCATTTGTATTGAAATACCCAGAGATGACAAAATCCAGCACTCATGCAATGAGGATATTGCAGAATTGAATACAAAAATTAGGTAAGTCTACTTTTAGACAATAAAGTTTGACACTACATTTTTTTTTTGTTCTCCTGCTGTTAAATAACTAGGCACTTGCTCTATCTATAACAGTAAACTAGAAACTCTGAGGAAGAAAGTAAAGTCTGGCAGATGCAATCATTGATCCTGAATTGTTTGCCCTTGGATTGGATAGATACTAAGTACACAGAAGAACATAAAATAGCAGTCCAACGAGGTATGTGAGAAAAATTCAATGAAATGTTATGAGACCAGAGTGGGTTTGATAAAAGACACGATGCCTGAGTTTGACACAATAAGAGGCATGAGTAGAACTGAGTTAAGGACACAGAAATGGGTACAGCATGCTAGGAAAACAGGAAGCAGGTACTCTAGATGAAAGGAAAATATTTGTAGGTAGTCAGATTGGAATTGGGGCTTGGGTGAATGCCAGTCTCACATAATTAGCTTTTACCCTGCAGACAATGGGAGCCATGAAAGGTTGTAGCAGAACGCAGTAATGCAGGTAATATTTTGCCAGGGTGGGTCTGGCAGGGATTAAAAAGCTGAGCTGGAGGAACCAGCCATTTTTGCTGGGATACCAGCCCAGAGGTGTGGGAAAAATCCAGCCAAAGTAATGAGAAAGACCAGAAATACGTCACTAAAGGGGAAATAGAAAGAGAGGAAATGAAAAGAAAACTTAATCAGTTTTTACTGAACAGGAAAGAGAAATGGCAGATACATAGACAAAGATGTTTTACCTGCTTTGGATATTTGGGATATAGGAAATATCTGTTGATTTGGAATTTGGAAGGTGGCTCCTAGATGTAACTTTATTGGATCCTATCATATAACTTCTTGAACTGCTATTTAATGTTCTATGCATTGAGTATTTGTCTAACTCCAGAACAAGCAATTTAAGTCAGTGATTGAGTCATCAGACTTTGCTTTCTTCCCCAGAGCCCCTAGTTTAGTACCACATGTGGAAAAAGTGCCCAGTTGGTAAACAGCTGTTCTACAGTTAACTGTAGAGTCAAGTTAATGTCTAAATGTACCCTTTAAATTTACTGAAGTAAAGAGAAGAAGGAATTACTTGTTTGTTTTAAAATAAAAATCTTGAGGAAATGTTTGATTATTTTGGTGAATAGAGATGAATGCCTGCAAAATGCCAGTTGTCTGCAAGGTAGTACAAATACCTAACTCATTGAGTGGTGAGGATTAAATGAGATGCATGAAAACTACCCACCAATTACTAAGCCATCAATAAATGTCATTTTATTCTAATCTAATGATCTAAACAAGTATACATGGGATTGGATAACCCCATGCATAATTTTATGGCACCTACTATCTTTCCAGCCACCCATTTACTAGGTGCCATGAAATGAGGGAAGTTCTAGGGTTATTCCAGGTCACTCTGTGCAGAATTGTTAAATATCTTGTTTACTCAGTGAGGCAGAAGCCAAGGAGGACCCAGCTCCAGAGATAATCACATACTCAGGTTTCTGCTTCACCTCTCACTTGTTCTTGCCTCTTTTACTCTAGCAATGGGACAGTTGTCGGTGGATCATTTGAAGGTAAGACACATAACCATATTTAAAAATTTTTCCAGGAGGGAATGACACAGACTGAGATGCAGATTGGCAGGGAGGATGTTTATTAGGGAGTGTCCTTGGGATCAACAGCTGCAAAATGGAAGGGAAGGAGGCAGGACTAGACAGAGGAAGAGGTTGGCCTGCGACGTAGGCCAGACAAAGGCCTTAGCCAACTCCGTGGAAAATCTGGAGCAGGCTTGTCCCTCCGAGCTGTCCTTGGTTGGATCTTTATATCCCCAGGATCTTTATATCCCCAGGTGGACCACTGATTGGTTTCAGGCTGCCCCTGGAAGGATGCATGTTCTCAGGCCAGGTAGTGTTCTTTAGCCAACGCAGTCCTCCAAGAGAGCTAACAGATGAAGGCTGTTTGGGGGCAGCATTCCCAGGAGCTAGAAAAATAAGTCCCTCATTCCCAAAGGAGGATCTGTGCAGCCCATCACAGCCTCCACTACACTCATAATACTACACTGTGTGGCCAATAGTAATAATGGCTGAAATTAAGTACTTACCACATGACAGCATTTTTCTAGGTGATTCACTTAGCCCACAACTCCCAAAGAGATGGTTATGGATGTTTCCCTTTACCAATGAGGAAATAAGAACAGACACTAATTGAGTCCCACAACTGATAAGTGGGGAGCCAGAATTTGAACCCTTAGCCCTTGATTTATTTCTTTGGTAAGTAGTTGAAAGACTGCTTCTAAGGAAGAATTTAAGTTTCCTGTTAACTGAATTTATTGTGGCAATTATTTTACAATATTTGTAAGTGAAACCATTATGTATATCAATTATATCTCAATAAAACTGGGGGGGGGGATAAATTATAGGTATTACCAATAAAAAAAGGAATTTAAGTTTCCGGGCAAAAATCTTACTACATATTGAAGCGATAAGAGGTATACTGCACTCTCCTTTCATCTTCAGAATGAACTAGAAGGAAGATTTTCAGAAATGGTAAAAGTGATCATTGCTAGCCTCCAAATTAGGAACACCTAAATAACTACACAAAGGCTCTTTTTAAAGAGTTGTGAATAAAGGACAATAGAGATTGTGAGGAGTTATTTATAACACGTTCAGTTCAAACTCTTTTATTCAAAACACAAGGCAGCAGCCACACACTGATAAGGGAGGATAACGCTAGGGTTGTGTGTGGCCATCCTGGACCCTTTAGGGCATACTAACTACCTTTTGTGTTATTTCTTATTTTTGAAAAGCTATTCCAATTAAGAGATGATAAAAATTAACATTTTATTCTTTATATTATTGATTTTAGAATTTTTTTTGTTAAACTCATATCTCATTTCTACCATCATACCACTTTACTAAATTTTTTCCACAAGCCTACCCAGATTATACTTTTAAACAAAATCTTCCTAAAAAGGAAAAGATATACCAGTTTTTTGTTTGTTTGTTTTTGGTATGATTTTATTTGCCACCCGATTGCTATTAGTCAGAATGAATACAGTTTCAGGGAGATTGCATTAATTAATTAATTAATTTTTTTATTTATTTATCCCACTTAAGGATCAGCACAAAAATTAAAATTCAGGGTCAGTTATTGCTGGGGAGTGTTCTCAGCGATGTAATTGGGTTGCCAGGCAACCTGTGGGCGGGCATTTGAGAGAGGAAGAGAAAGCTCCATCAGCCAGCCAGAGCCTCAAGAGCAGTATTGGTTTTCATTTGAAACGTGCTAAATCATAGGGCCGTGCAATTTGCCTTCTTGAGCCCAAGTTGCTTACTTTTCTTCTTGAATGGAAAATTAATCTGGTTTAATACCAGGTAACATTTGCAAGCATACTTCGTTTGCCAGCATTTAAAACAAAAACAAAAACAAAAACAAAAAAGAAAGGTGTTCCCCACTTTGGGAAATAAGGAAGTTCTGTTTCTTCATATTTTACAATCTTCCTTCTCTCTCTCTCCTTGTTAAGAAAACACATTTACAGCCTGTTAAAGCAAGAGATAGAAAAGGTCAGGAAAAAGAGTTCAGGATAGCACTTTAAGAACCATAAACACCCTCACACATTTTTCTAGAAAGCCTTGTTTAATAGTCTTAATTTGTTACCTATTATTCTTGAGCTTCTGAAACACACACACACACACACACACACACACACACACACACACACACACTGATGACTGAGAATTGCTGCCAATATTGAGTGCCTCAAGTAAAAGACGGTGGTTCTGGGGTGTAGGGTAGGGTTGAGGGTAGAAGGAACCCTCTCAGGGCTAGGGGAGGGGATGCAAGAACTGACCTAGGCAGTAGGCAATGCTTGGGGAATTTGGCAAGGGGTCAAAGAGGATTACTCCATTTCTACTGTGGCTCAGAGCCAGCCTATCTTCTGCTGGCCGCCTGCTCACACATAAGCCTGAATACAGACCTCACAAAGCACCTTACTCAGGGTAGGTGTCCAACAAATGTGTTGGCAATGCACGCGTCTTCACGTATGGAGCCTGGTTTCAGAAAATTCTGTCGGAACAGCTGCATTCAGTCATAGAGTTGTAGGGGAGAGTGTTTCAGGCCTCACATAATTTCCTGTCTTAGGGATGAAGAAAATGGACTAGCAGCCAAGGCTGGCAAGCTGTTCCTGGCTGAATGTGAACTAGGCTGCAGCTCTGCATCATCAAAAGCTCTCCTATGCTTTGTTCCCCTTGGAGTAATTTAATGTTCTGCCTGCTCTAAGTTTGCAAGAGCTATCAAGACTGGGTTCTGGATTACCTTCAGAATAACTTGAACAGTATTCTCATGTCTTTGCAGATTTATAAAACCTGGTCCAGCCTAAGGATGCCAAGACACTAACTTGAGGTTCTTATTTAGAAACGCTTCTCTCTTTTCTTTTCTGTTCTAATAGGTAATTTAGATCCTTACTATCCCAGGTCTGGGCATCGATCCAGCCTGCTAACTGGGTTTCCTGCTGTCGGACTTCTACTTACCCAGTCTGTCCACTGTGTCCCCACATCCTCCGCCTTCCAGAAGCTTTCATTTGCTGAATCTTCTCCAGTTGTTTGTCCTTTCTCTTGAATACCACCACATTTGTCAATTATTGCTTCATCGGATCATACCAGCTCTTTTCACAGACAATAGAACTCCCAGGTTAGTATGTCTTAAAATGGCAGCCGAGCCACCTTGGTGACCTTCAGAGGCTTACAGTGCCCTGTAATTTTTCACTTCAATAGCTGCCCCTCTTTAGTGCTTGAGCAGTTGAGATTTTTAACCCATGCTAGTGTTTTGCATTGATCTTGTAATGGGCAGTTACAGGAGAGAGAGAAAAAAAAAATCAGATCAAAGATAAGGTTAGACACTCAAGGGAAAGAGAAAAGCGGAGAAGGAGCCATCAGTAGAAGGATGGAGAATGAGGATCAGAAATGGAAGAAGCAGTCAGGGCCCCCATGAGAGGACTTTGTGACCCTAGCACAAAACAACAAAAAAAAGTGCTTTTGGATGATCAAGAGGTAAAAGTCGGCAGAATAAGGTAGTCAGGGATGCTGATAAGAGATGAAGACCCAGAGTAGGGGGATTTAGGTATGATTTTTGGGGTGAGAAAAGTGCACATTAGAATTAGCAGGCATTGATCTGGGCAAGACAGATCGTAGAAACAGGGATCCCTCTTCCTCTCACCCACTTCCTGACGTTTTTTTATCCTTTTACTCTATTTCTTAGATACCTTATGTTTCTTTTTTTCTTTCCTGAATCAATCAAGTAATTGATCAATCAATTAATCACCCTCCCTTCTCCCCCCTTTCCTCTCTTGCCTTAAAATTTGTGTTTTTGCAAGCTATTGGACTTGACCTATTAATAGGTTGTGAAATCAGTGTTGTGGGTTATAACGCTATAATGCATTTTCAAAATATTGGAATAGACTAGAGTATAGAAAACATGTATTTTAAAACTTTGTTATTCATCAACTTACTGAGGCATATCTTACAATAAAATGCACAGATTTAAAGTATATTATTTGATGAGTTTTGACAAATGTATACACCTATGTATCACCACACAATTATGATGTTGAATATTTTCATAACCCACTATAGGCTCATTCTGCCTCTTTCAAGTCAAGCATACCATTCACGTTTCCCTTCATCCCAATCCTGTGCTACTAACCATTCTAATTTTTATCACCACTGATAAATTTGCAGGTTTTAGAACTTTATATAAATGGCGGGATTATTCATTATGAATTTGTACCAATTGGACAAGCAGTTAACCGAATTTACCATTGGAATTGCTAAAAAGGCTGCTTGAAAAAGTTAGACAACCTGAACTTTTTGTCAACAATTCATAGCTCTTGCCTCATGTCAATACACTGGCTCACATGGCACTGTCTGTGAGGGAGTTTTTAGCCAATAAACAAATAACTGTATTGGAACACCCTCCCTACTCACCTGATCTGGCCCCCAGTGACTGCTTTCTTTACCCAAAGATAAAGGAAATATTGAAAGGAAGACATTTTAATGACATTTAGGACATTAAGGGTAATATGATGACAACTCTGATGACCATTCCAGAAAGAGTTCAAAAATTGTTTTGAAGGGTGGACTAGGTGCTGGTGTCAGCGCATAGCTTCCCATGGGGAGTACTTTCAGCACTATAGCACTTTTTCTAGGATGAGTTCACAAACTTAATTGTCAGATTTGTGTGTGTGTGTGTGTGTGTGTGCACACGCGTGTTCGATTTGTATATATTAATCCCTTCACCTTTTTCACCCTGCCCTCAACCCCCTCCAATCTATCACCCCGATAGATCTAGTACCCATCTGACCCCATACATAGTTATTACAATATTATTGACTATATTCCTTATGCTATACCCTACATTCCCATAACTACTGTGTAACAACCAATTTGTACTTCTTAATTCCTTCCCCTTTTACATCCACCCCCAACCCCCTCCCATCTGGAAACCATCAAAATGTTCTCTGTATCTATGAATTTGTTTCTGTTTTGTTTATTTTGTTCTTTAGATTCCACTTATAAGTGAAATCATATGACATTTGTCTTTTGCTGTCTGACTTAATACACTCAGCATAGTACCCTTTAGGTCCATCCATGTTGTTGCAGATGGCGAGATTTCATTTTTTCTAATGGCTGAGTAATATTACACTGTATATATACCACCTCTTCTTTATCCATTCATCCATTCAGGACACCCAAGTTGCCTTCATATCTTGGCTATTATAAATAATGCTGCAATGAACATATGGATAAACATATGGAAAATAATGCTCAAGTAGCATTTTAGGTTTCCCTGGATAAATACCCAGAAGTGGGATTACTAGGTCCTTCTTTGTCTCTTGTTATAGGCTTTGTTTTAGCCTCTATTTTATCTAGTACAAGGATCAGCAAACTGCAGCTCGCGAACCACATGCATTGGTATGCTCCATCTCAAAAGTTTGCCGAACCCTGGTCTAGTGTAAGTATTGCTACTAGCTTTTTTATGTATTTATTTTTCATTTCCATTTTTATGAAATAACTTTTCCCATCCTTTATTTTCAGTCTGTGTGTGTCTTTTGATATGAAGTGAGTCTCATGTAGAAAGCATATGTAAGGGTCTTGTTTTCTTATCCATTCAGACAACCTGTGTCTTTTGATAGGAGCATTTACATTTAAAATAATTGGGAATAGATAAGTAGTTATTGCCATTTTATTGATATTTTTGAACTTTTATTTTTTTTGTCTTGAAATCCTTCTAAGTTTCCTTGTAATACTGTTTGGTGATGATGAACTCCTTTAGCGTTTTCTTGTTTGGGAAGCTCTTCATCTGTCCTTTGATTCTAAATGATAGCTTTGCTGGGTAGAGTAATCTTTGTTGTACGTACTTACTTTTCATCACTGTGAATATTTCCTGCCAATCCCTTCTAGCCTGCAAAGTTTCCGTTGAGAAATCAGTTGACAGTCTTATGGGAACTCCCTTGTGGGTAACTAACTGCTTTTCTCTTGCTGTTTTTAAGATTCTTCCTTTGTTTTAACCTTTGGCATTTTAATTATGATGTGTCTTGGTGTGGGCCCCTTTTGGGTTCATCTTGTTTGGGACTCTCTGCACTTCCTGAGCATGAATATCCATTTCCTTCTCCAGGTTACGGAAGTTTTCTGTCATTATTTCTTCAAATAGGTTTTCAATTCCTTGCTTTCTCTCTTCTCCTTCTGGTACCCTTATAATGCAAATATTGGTATGCTTGATAGTGTTCCAGAGGCCCGTTAAACTATCCTCATTTTTTGTTTTTGGATTCTTTTTTCTTTTTGCTGTTCTGTTTGGATGTTTTCTGCTACCTTATCTTCTAAATCTCTGATTCAGTCCTCTGCTTCATCTGATCTACTGTTTATTCCCTGTAATGTATTCTTCATTTTAGTTATTGTATTCTTTATTTCTGACTGGTTCTTTTTTATGTTTTCTATCTCTATTTTTATGTTTCCTATCTCTTTGTTGAAGCTCTCCCTGAGATCATTGAGCATCCTTATAACCAATGTTAGGAACTCTGCATCTGGTAGGTTGCTTGTCTCCATTTTGTTTAGTTCTTTTTCTGGAGCTTTGTTCCATTCTTTTATTTAGGATGTGTTTCTTTGCTTCTCTATTTGGCTGCCTCACTCTGTTTGTTTCTACATATTAGGTAGGACTGCTATGTCTCCTGGTCTTAGTAGAGTGTCCTTATGAAGTAAATGTTCTGTGGGGCCCAGTGGTGCAGTCTCCCTGGTCACTAGAGCCTGGTGCTCAATGTATGTCCTTTGTGTGCATTGTGTGTGTCCTCCTGGCTGCTGTTTGCACATTAATGGAAGGGACTGACCCTCAGGTTCATTGGTTATGAGGACTGGCCGTAACTACAGTAATGGAACTGTTGTAGAGGGGCTGACCCTATGGAGCAGGATTCACTTTAAGCAGGGATCTGGTGCCTGCTCAGTGTGCCCTTCAGGCTTGCCATCCTTGGAGGCAGCCAGGTGATGCTCCAGCTTTGTTCAAGGCTGGCCACTGGGCCTGCCAGCCCCATGGTCACCAGGGAGGGTAACTGCTCTAGGCCAAATTCAGCCACAGCCTGTGCCCTGGATGGGGCTACCTGGCATGAGCCACAAAGCAATCTGCAGATGGCTACCATCTGTACTGTGCTTGGGGATGCCTTGGGAGGCCAAGCTATGAATGAAGGCCAGCTGTCACTAGCGCTGGGCTTCAGGCTGCTCAGCCAGAGGTACAGGACATGCTGAAGCCAGATGCTGCTTTGGGTTTTGTGAATCTTTGAGAGACTTTAGGAAACTCTACAGCATGAACCAAGGCAGGCAGTTGTATGAAAAAAAAAAAAAAACCATTGGAAGAGGCTTGGGTGTGCCAGAAAGTTGGGCAGGGTGGGGTCTCAAAGCACAATGGTGTGGTGAATGAACAGTGTTAGCCAAGTTGATGAAGACTTATATATGGCGGCCACTTGCATCTGCACACAGGGAAGGGGCAGGGCTCAACAAAGAAACAATAGCTTCTGCCAGCTCATCCGTTTGGGAGAAAGCTGATCCTCCAGCCTTCACCCTGAAGCTAGACAATTCAGTTCCTCCCTGTATGTCCCTGGCAACTTTTGAGCTGCTGCCCCAGTGCTGGAGCTCAGAGCAAGTGAGTCCATCAGTGTGTAAGTCTGTGCAGGGGCCCTCCAAGAGGAGCACCTTGGAGAGTAGTTGCCCTCTGTCCTACTCAGCCACAATCGCCGCTGGTTTTCACAACCAGAAATTATGGGGACTTTTCTGCCGGCATTGGAACTCTGGGCTGGAGAGCCTGGTATGACTCTGGGATCCCTTGCTCCTCCAGGGGAACGTCTGCAGCTGACTATCCCTCCCAATTTTTAACGGTTACACATGGGTGTGGGACAGCCCGTTCCACCTCTCTGCTCCTCCTACCAGTCTCGAGGTGGCTTCTGCATATCCTTAGTTATAGGGCTTTTGTTCAGCAAGAATGCAGGCAGTTCTCAATGATGGTAGTTTCATGGTTTAGTTGTAATTTTGATGTGGTCATGAGAGAAGGTAAGCACAGCATTTACCTACATACTCTGTCATCTTGACCAGATCTCCCTTAATGGTTTCTTTTGGCAAGCAGAAGTTCTTAATTTTGATGGAATATGATTTCTCATTCTTCTTTTTTATGGTTAAAACACCTATTTCTTAAGAAATTTTTGTGTACACCAAATTGTGAGGATATTCTCCTGAAGTTCTTCGACTAGAAATTTTATAGTTTTAGCGTATACATTTAGGTCTGTAACACATTTTGAGTTAATTTTTGTATATGGTATGAGATAAGGGTTGAGATTCAGTTTTTTCAATGTGCATATCCAGTTGTTCCAACATCATTTGCTTAAAAGACTATCCGAGAAGAATCATTTAAGTATCTTGGCACCTTTGTCAAAAATTAATATTACATATAAAATATAGTTATATATAACTATATATATTATATATAGTTATATATTACATATAAGTATAAATATGTACTTATAAATATTTATACTTATATATAAAACATATATTTATAGTATTTTATAAATATATTTAAGCACTGGTATATTGATGTACTAATATATTTTTGTATTTATTTCAACCTAAATTTATAGAAACATCAATAAACTAAATTATGATCTGTTATTTTATGAGCCAAAGGAAATTGAAGTGAAAATCTTGGAAGTGACTCATCTCCAATTTAACAGGGTGATCATGAATATTTGTGAGATTTGGTTGATCTGTTAGGAGGACAGTAGATATAGTTCACAACATGTTCGTTGTTTTAATTGTTTTATATTATTAATTTACATACTTACATATAAAGTTTAGAGTTTTTTTGAATACTATATCTTTTTTTAACTGAAAAAGAATATGTGTTTTTAAATTTAAGCTATTTTTTTCCTTAAAATATAAATTTAGCCAAGCCATCAGAAAATGCGTAGATTGGGATTGTTTTGGTGTTTTGGCTTATGTCTCTAAAGCATTCAGGCTTGGGTTGGGTAGTGGAACTGACCTAGAAAAATAATAGCTAAGTAGCGTGCATTGCAACACATTCCCTATAAACTCCTCATTCTGTGATGTTCCTCAATGCTTTCCACATGGACATTCCACCAGTAGGACACACTCCCTGAGCCCCGTCTGAGAGTGGCCTTCTGAAAACCTGTGGTCTCATCCTTTTGCCCTTCACCCCATCCCGCCTCTCCTCCAAATCCTAGAAGTACTGGGGAGAGAACCCATCATGCTATGAGGCAGAACTCAGCACATTGGTGATAATAGTCTGGATGAAGCCTTCCTGATGAGCCTGTAGACCTTTCCCTGTGCCACCAATGGCACTTTCTTTGGGGCCACAAGAGTGTAGGAAAGTGTAGGGGGACATTTGAACTCTTCTCTATAGCAAGCAGTGGTTAGTAAGGCTGTGGATCATGGTTCATTGCTTCAGTTACTTTACTCATGCTTAAAATACTTATTTCATTTAGCGTAGTTCAAAGAAAAAAATACTGGGACTCAAGACTCGGGTTGGAGGACCAGTTTTTCCCTTGCCTTGTGTGTACCCATAAATAAAAGGAATGATATCAATGATATCAATGATATCAAGTGACACCCAGGGTTGCATGATCATCAACTAAGAGCACTCTGTAAACTGTTATTCAAATGATTTCAAAGTATCTTTCCTTTAGTAGCCCCCACAGTTGCTGATGTTCAAATCTGAGTCATTACTTAAATAGGCTCTGTTGAAATCAAGTGCATAACGACTTTTAGTTGTTTGTTAGATTCACCCTCTTTAAAAGCTCATCAGCAAACATTTGCTTGCTAAATGATTCCCCTATAGCTTTGCAATATATTAGAGTTGGTTCTAAAGAAGGATATTTGTAAGGAGCCTAGGTAATAGTCAACGTGTCATTTGTTAAGGATTAATACTTTTGCTGTGGAAGCATTGAAAATACTAGCAAGATCAAGGACAGAAATATTGCACATTTGTCTATGGCATGTAAACAAAAACAAAACCTTTTCCCAAAAGGTTACATAAACACAGCAAGTGTTATAAAATAGACATTATTGCATGTTTCTCTGATATGAGCTAACTTCAACAAATATTTTGTTGGTAACCATTTCCCCCAAACTATAATAGCAATGCAAACTCATAATAGAACACTTGGAAACTATAGACATGTATAAAGTTGAGACTGAAAATCACCTACAACCTTTGCACCCAGAGAAAACTGTTAACATTTTAATGAATATTTTCCATTAACATTTTAATGAATATGTATTTTTAGAAAATTTATAAAATATTCTTGATATATTTTTGCATGTTGTTTTATCCTCCGCTTAATAGTATAAGCAAATACCAATGTCAATGAATATTTTCAGAAAAAATAATTTTGAAGGCTGCCTAAAATTTTATCTGAACTTAGCATATTTAAAAATAATATATGTTGGGCCGGCCGAGTGGCGCATTGGTTGGGCGCTGGTTTTGGGATGCCAGCGGCCCCGGTTCGGATCCCACATGGGGGCCAGTGACACTGCCCTCTACAGCTAACGGCGGCTCCACCTGGAGCTGGGCTGTGCGGGCCCCGGTGATGGTGTGGGCTGCAGCCCCTGCTGCAGTGGGCTGCCATAGGCTACATGAGTGGCCCGCGGCCAGCGTGAGCGGCTGGTAGCCAGGCGTGAGCTGCCAATGGCCGCGGTGAGCGACATCCAGGGGCCAGCGACTGATCTGCCTCGTCCGGGAAGAGCGCAGTGACGGTGCCAACGGTGGGGCAACATCCTCCGCAACTAAACTGAAGAACGGAAAGACGGCAACTTGTCTGTTCCCCTTCCCCGATTCCCCAACGCTGTTCCCCTCCGCCAATTCCCCAATAAAATCTTTAAAAAAAATAATAATAATAATATATGTTTATATATGTACATATATATGCACATATATACTTGCCAAATTATTCTTAAGTTTATAAAAATTAAATTTTATTTACCTAAATTTGTAAATGTTGAATTTGAGTTGCTGAAAAAACTCTAAATCCTGTTCAAAGTAAGGAAAATAAAATATGTACCCTCAAATATACTCATGAATTTTAAAGGTATGCCATGCATTCTCAACAGGGGCGATATTACTCCAAAGGGAGTGAAAATTGGTTTTGTGAGTGAAAAACCATACCCTTTTTAGGGATAAAGCATAAATATGTGGTACATAGCATATATAAACAGATACAGAGTCTATCTGTAATATTAAAATTTCATGTGGGAGAGGGGCAATTAGGAAAAAGATCTAATGAGACTTCTTTGGAGGAGTGATAATGAAAAATAGGTTGAGAGACACTGAAATACTGTGGTAGAGAATTGAATCCTGCAAGGCAATTCCATTGCTTTAAACTTAAGCTCAGATAAAAGAAATATGATTCCTCTCTAATATATAGAATCTTCTGATATACTATCATAAATTCTACCTGATAATTAGGCTGTCATTTTTGAGTGCAAGACGCAGAGGAAAGAAAATATTCAAGTTAAATTAAGGTTGATATTCCGTATGTTGCAGTTATATTACATAGTATCACTACATTAGAAAATTATTCATAGTCAGAGAAAAAAAAATTCATTTCTTCTCTTTTCAAAACCCAGAATTAATCATTTACCTCTTGAAAGAAAACATCAGTTATTTCCTTTGTATTTTGATTTGGCAAACTTCAGTGGTTTTCCAAGAGTATGAATTCTAATTTTATCCATGTCTAATAATTGAAAAGACACCATCACCACAAGAACAAAAATGGTAACAAGATGCATTGACTTAGGTTTTTTTTTTTTGAGATAACTTTATTGAAGGACAATTCACATACAATAAAATTCACACTTTTAGAATTATACACTTTTATTGTAAAATGTACCGTGTTTTTTAGTACATTTACAGCGTTGTACCATCATCACCACTACCTAGTTGCAGAACATTTTCATCACCCCAAAAAGAAACCTCATACCTATTAGCAGTCACTCCCCATTCACTTTCACCACTAATCTTATTTCCTGTCTTCACAGGTTTTTCCTATTCTGGACATTTCACATAAATTGAATCATACCAGATGCCCTTCGTGATTGGCTTCTTTCACTTGGAACAATATTGTCAAGGTTCATCCATAGTGTACATGTATCAGTATTTCATTCTATTTAATGGCTGAACAATATTCCATCACATGGATACACTGCATTCAACACAGTTTGTTTATCCATTCAACGCTTGTATTTTTGGATTGTTTCTACTTTGGGGCTATTATGAATAACACTGGCATAAACATTTGTGTATAAATTTTTGAATAGACATATGTTTTCAATTTTCTAATGTATATATATAGGAGTGGAATTGCTGGGTCATATGGTAACTCTATGATTAACATTTTGAGAAACTATCGATCTGTTTACCAAAGCGCCTATGGGATTTTATAATCCCATTAGCAGTGTGTGAGGGTACCAGTTTTTCAACATCCTCATCTACTTTTGTTATTGTCTGTCTTTTTTATTTTAGTCATCCTGGTGGGAGTGAAATGGTGTCTCATTATGGTTTTAATTTGCATTTCCCCAGTGGATAATCATGTGGAGCATATTTTCCTGTGCCTATTATCCTTTTGTATGTCTTCTTTGGAGAAATATCTAGTCAATTCCTTTCTCCATTTTTAAATTGGGTTATTTTTCTTTTTATTGTTGAGTTGTGAGACAGTAGAGTACTTTATATATTCTGGATCCAAGTCCCTTAGAGATATACAATTTACAAATATTGCTTCTTGTTCCCTGGATTGTTTTCTCATTTTTTTGATTGTGTCCTTTGAAGCACAAAGTTTTAAACTTTGATAAAGTCCCATTTATCTCTTTTATTTCTCATGTCACGTGTGCTTTTAGTGTCATATCTAAGAAAACATGATCAAATTCAAGGTCACAAAGATTTATTCCTATGTTTTGTTCTAGTAGTTTTATTCTAATAATTTGCTCTTACATTTAGGTCTTTGATCCATTTTAAGTTAATTTTTCTATATGGTGTAAGGTAAGTGTCCGACATTTCTCTTGCACATGGATATCACAGGGCCATTTGCTGAATGACTTGGCTTTTGAATCAGGATACAATAATGATTGATCAACAGATCAAGATCTTTGTCTGGAATATCCTTTATTTTTTCTTTTCTGTCACCCGTTTTCTTCCTTTTCCTATTTGCAAAATATCATTTATCTTAATGATAATGTTTAGGAGTCATATCTTTATTACTGGGAACGCTTTATTATTATCAGTGATGAGGAAGTGGAGCATTCCAGGTATTTTATCCCCATCTATAAAATGCGGTACTTGGACCTAGCTTTCCCTGAGGTCCTGGGGGCCCTGGTTAATACAATTTAGCATACACCCCATTCATGTATTGTCACTTTTGAAATAATTAGCATGTCATAAAATCCCCATAGCATTAAAATTACTCTTAAGAAATATAATATTTCTTTAAAAGGGCTAGATTGAAAACTGGAGGGAACATGTAACTAGGGACACTTGACTTGGAATAAGATTACCTGTGTTCTGCTGAGGGAAGGTTTCTAAAAAGAGAGGTAATAAACCCTCTCAGGTGCAATCAAAAATGAGCTCCAATAAAAGACTCTAGATTTAGCAACCAGGACTTCATTGGTGAACTTTAAGGGAAATCTTAATAATTGGTACGTATAATGGTTAGTTTTATGTGTCAACTTAGCTAGGCTATATTACCCAGTTATTCAATTGAACACTAATCTAGGTGTTGCTCTCAAATTATTTTGTATATGTACAATCAATTGACTTTAAGTACAGGAGAATATCTTTGATAATCTGGATGGTCTTCATCCAATCAACACCTTAAGAACAAAACTGAGATTTCCCTGAAGAAGAAATTCTTCTTCAAGGAAAGCCTGCTGATGTACCCTACAGATTTTGGACTGGCCAGCCCCCAAAATTGCATAAGCCAGTTTTTTGAAATTGCTCTCTCTTTTTACATGTATAAAAATTACATATATAATATATATATATTAAATTCCTCTTTCTTTATATATCATATTATATATATATCTTATATATATCCTATTATATAATATGCATAATATATTATATAATTATGTTAATATATCTCCTTATATATTATGTTATGTATACTATATATCTATGTCTATGTCTATATCTATATCGATATCTATTTCTCTCCATATCCTACTCATTCTGTTTTTATGCTAGAACTCTGATACAGTAGTTGAGCCAAATGGAGAAATGAGTCTGCATGTACAGATACTCCCTTGAGAATTTTGCAAAGAAAATGGAGGGGACAACAGAGGGCAGAAAATTAAGCATTTTGCTGAGAGAGTTGAAACTTGTGAGTGAGAGAGAGAAGGGTTCTCAAGTAGTTGAATCTAACAAATGAAGTATTGTATTTAGACACTACATAATGTAATCTTTTGTTTATATTTAATAATGTTTTTTGCCATAAATATATTTAACATTTTTATTTATCTCCCTTTTTAAAAGTAATATATGTGTGTGAATAGGTTAGCTGTACTTTCAATGGGAATTATACCATCAGATCAGTGGTATAAATTTAGGGTCTGGACTCCTATTTAAAGGCTATTTCTTTCATTGAATGCCAGCCACTGAGATTGTAGGCTTAGTAGCAAGAAATAATCAATCAGCCTCCGTAACATTTCCCTTATAAATTCCCCCTTTTTGCATGTTGGCAGGCATCATAGAGGAAAGTCAAAAAAGAGTTATCACAGGGGAAATTCAGAAAAACCAAAACTAAAAATTACAACTTGGAATCATGGCTATTATGGAATCAATCATAAGATAACATAATTATGAAACTCAATGGGAAAAAGTGAAATATAAAATATATGGGGAAAATGATTGCTTTTAATTGATAATGCCAGAGAGTTGAAAATTTTAATTTCTCATCTAAATTGACAAAATGTTATATAGTCTTTTAACTATATATTACAAAAGTAAATTCACATTCTAAAATTCATGTTTAAATAAAAAAAATAAATAAAGGACTTGATTTACCTTGGTGCAAAGCTGGGCATATTATTCTATAAAAAAACTCATATATATTGATACCATTGGATTAAATACCCTTTAGTTCCTATTACACCCCTACTGATTGTATCCTAAGGCCATTGTTGGCTTTGAAAAAAATTCAACTTTGTTGATAAGTGTCAGGGTTAGTGGGCTACTACAAACGTAGTTAATAAACCAGTGAAATTGCTTTCTAAGTATTGTCATGCAGTTTTGTTCCAGAAGAACTCCATCAAGATAATATACAAGCATCCAGTCTGTGTTTTTGTAAGCCTGGTGACTTCCAACTTTTTTTATGTCTCAGATACTGTTGTATCATGCTCAATTTTCACCATGAGAACACTTGTCAGAGAAGACTGTTGATTACTTAATGATTTTCAGGATTTATCCATTGGGAGAATAGGGAAAACAGAGACTACATATGGAAAGAGCCCTTTAGAAGGGCTGGCTTCCATTGGCAGTTAGATCAAATGGAGTTTAACAGACTTAAATCTTGTTGCTGCTTGATCTCTTTTAATTTGGAAATAAATAGTACAAGCTAAGCCACATTATATTGAAATATAATTTTTTAAATTTCTCAACAGAAATGGCAGAGCTTATAAAGATCTTGATGGCAGAGACTCCAGTCTACTTATCTTTTTATTGCCATTGGTAGTGTAAGAACAGGTACATAGTAAGCATTTGAAAATGTTTGAGGAATAAAATAACCACTCAATTAATTAATTGGAATAATTGGCTGAGGATATTTTTATGATCTGGCATTGGTCCTAACAAGTAGTTATTATAAGGCGATAGGTTGATATAAACTCTGACTTCCAAGTATATAATTAAATACATTCTTGACTTAGAGGCCAGATTGAAATTAAATCTGGTAGAAAATTAGAAACCTGTTCTGAGGTGGCAAGAACTCATTTGTGGAGGTCTGTGGGAGTCGGATGCTTTAAAGGAAAGAAAGCTTAATGGCTCCATCCAATCATCCTCCATACAGTGAAATGCAGGGGGTTTAATAACTGTGTGTGCAGTTTTCTCTTGATGAAGATGATATTTTTGTTGTGTGATAGATAAATACTATGCTCATGTGGTCAACTCACTCTTTTTCTAACTTTGCAAGGAGTAGATATTGTTGTGGATGTATTCTGGTTTATTGTAAAGACGTCCTACTTTGATCAATCATTCTTTCTGCCAATATTATGTCTGTCCTCGATTCGAGCCCCAGAAAAGTTCACAGAAGGCTTTATTGGATTTTATAACAGATTCTAAAGACCTATAAAGCAAGTCTTGTGAACTTTTCACTTGGCACCTGTATTTAGGCAAATTATTGCATGCAGTCACCTAATTGTTAGTCACGACAGGCCTAAAATTACGAAGCCTGCTTGAGGTATGTTTGTCTAGAAGCTGTTTAATTTTGGTTGTCAGCCTCCAGCAGTAATGTTTTCAGAATAATCATAATGAATTCCTAGTACATCAAAACTAATCTGTAGTAAAACTGACTGCACTTATAGAAAAAGGCAATTTTTATTTGGTGCTTTCACTCAACAAGTGGGAATAGCAAACATGCATGGATAAGTTCAAAAGGAAATACAAAATATAAGAAATAGTTTCTGCCTTTAAGGAGTTAAGAGTGTAATTAGTTGATTTCTCTTCCCTATAGATAAGTTAGACTAGCCCCATAGTTTATACTGGGAAAGACTATGAAAAGAAGCATATTTTAAATCTGAGAATATGATTTTTAAAGAGGAAAATTAGGAATAATTTATTTGTTATCATTGCCAATTTACGTTGATTTAGAGGTTCACGCCAATGTAATAACGTAAGAAAAAATATTTAATATAACACAAAAAATAAACAAAAATAGAAATGTACCTACATCCTTGAATGTGGATAGAAAACTATCTTAGAGGATACATGTTAACTTATTAAAAGTGGTTGTTTTGAGAAGTGAGACTTTTAAGTGGAGAAGAAATTAACTTTTACTTGTTTTCTTCTTTGCATTTCAGTGTAGCCTCAATTTTATACTTTACCACAAATACTCACTAATTTGTTGCATTTTTAAGTTAAAAAAAATCAAAGAATCAACAAAATCAGGATACAGGACCTCAACAAGCTGGAAAGATAAACTAAATGGGTTATTAAAACAGAAGTCATGTCAGGAGCAGAATTTTAGGAGCTGAGGATAGAGTCATAAGATCAGAGAGCTGGTGAGGTGAGAGCATGAAATGATGAATAAAAAAGACAAATGGAAACATTGACTGGGGAGCCATCTGTGACAACAAGTTTTTATGTACACCATGAAGTGCAGTGTGTCCATGTGATTAAACGGTCATTATAAGACTGAACCACAAATGTGCACAAGTAACATCTTTTTAGTGTTTAAGCAAGGAAATTATACAATCTAATTTACATTTTCCTCTCATGTTTTTATTTTAAAAATTCAAATCTATGGAAAATTTGAAAAGATGGTACAATGAACATCTGTATATTCTTCATCTAATATTACCAGTTGTTAGCATTTTGCTTTCTCTCTCTCTCATATATATATATATATATATATATATATATATACCTTTGAACCATTTTACAAACATTGGGACACTTGACCACTAAATATTTCAGGATGTATATAACACATATAACTGTCAAATATAACTGAAAAATCATAATAATAGCCAATAGCCATTGGTTTTATAGCTTTTAACATGTGCCTCGCCCTGTGCTAAAAGCTTTTCATATATTAGTTCATTAATCCTTACAACGATCCTTTGTGGAAGGTATGATTGCTTCATTTCATTGATAAAGACCAACATGAGATTCAAGCCTATCTTCAACTCCAAAACCCATACTTAAAAACACAAGAGAGGAATCAACAAAATCATGAAAGGCCACGATTAAGGGCCAAAATGAGTGAAACAACATTAAGTTTCCATTGAATTTCAGAGGAGGTAGCAATCATAGCAGACCAAAGTTGTTTACAAATGTTTCTGAGAAATGGATACCCTTGAGCTAGACTGAGAAAAACAGTTTGCTTTTTTTTGCTATTGTTGGGAAGATATGTCCTAAAAGCACTGACATTTATAAATCCATTTTCCCTATTTATTTCCAAAAGTCAAATTAACTAGATGTAAACATTTACTTCCCATCAACTTTTTCTTACACATAACTGCAATGTCATACTCTCAAATAAAAAGCACTACACTATATATTATATGAAATTTATTTTACTTTAATGGCATTAAGTATTTTCCTGGTGAAAGTAAATTACTATAAAAGAAATTTTTGTGAGTATCTGTATAGAGAATTTTTATATCATAGGAGCTGTCATAGCAGGTCTATTTCTAATGTACATAGAGATGTTATGTGTGCAAATATATCATCCAGAATGCACAAGATCAAAAGCGTGAAACTAAACACAGTTCATAACTCAACAAAACAAGAGTGAAGTTGTGCCAAAACAACTTTGCTCTTCATATTTCCCATTGCAGCAACATTTAAAAAAGGATTACTTCTGAAAATGTGCATGAGTCAGAAGTGGAGAATGAGTAATACTGTGCTGTGGACTTTATGAATGTTTTACTGCCAAAGGGACATCATCTAGTTTTTTCAGTAAGGCGATGAGTTGTTGCCTCATCCTCAGATTCCAAAAGCAAAAACTTGAATATAATTTGAACAACTGGCATCTTCTGAATTTAGCACTGAGGTTTTTTTTTAAATGTTCTAATTCAGCAAGTATTACTTTCATCTCATTTTAACTGGGTGGAAATGACTAGTAGGGGCTGAGGGTTACAATAACCTTACACTAGGTCAACAAGATTCTTTTTTTTTTTTTAAGATTTTATTGGGAAATTGGGGGAGGGGAACAGCGTTGGGGAATCAGGGAAGGGGAATGGACAAGTTCTGTCCTTCTGTTCTTCAGTCTAGTTGTGAAGGACATTGCTTCACTGGCCCATGTTGGTATCATCATTGTGTACTTCCTGGGTGAGGCAGATAGATCGCTGGCCTCGGGATGGCTGCTCATGGTGGCTCTTGGCAGCTCACTCAGGCTGCTGGCCGCTCATGGTGACTGACAGCCACTCACTGTAGCTTATGGCAGCCCACTGCAGCAGAGGCTGCAGCCTACACTGTCGCCGGCAACTCACAGCAGCCCAGCTCCAGGTGGAGCTGTTTTTCACCATCTTAGCTGTAGAGGCCAGTGTCACTGGCCCTCAAATGTGGGATCCGAACTGGGGCTGTGCCCCTCAGAGCTGTTGTCCCAAGCCAGCTCTTAACCAACACACCACTCAGCCAGCCCCAACAAGATTCTTTAGCAAGTAGAAAACAAGGTTAGATTGACTCATTGAAAGTCAGAATATGCATGAAAATATTAGATTGTGTGTTGACATTTAACTTTCTTTGTGGATTTTAAAACTATCATGATGACAATGTCAATGAAAAATATTCATGAAGCCCATAATGGGGATAAAATTTACGTCTTTTACACATTCCAACGGGTTTTGGAAATCTCTAAATTTCATTCTTCTGTGTATTCATCCTTATTCCCAGATTCCCCCCATTCAGTACAACAATTTGGGCCCTCATTAGGAATGGTGAGGAACCTTTTAATCGGCTCAGGATTGGGTTGAGTTTCCATATTTTAAGTCAGAAGGGCCATGCTATTTTAATTCCTCAATTAGCCATACTTTGCTGAGCATTAACTGTGGTTCCAGCACTGGAGTTGGAAAGTGAGCACAAGTAATTTTTTTTTTTTTGCCCCTTTTAACTTTTAGATTTTACAAATGAACTTTGTCCTCCCATCTGACAAACCCAGACTTTGTACAGTGACCCTGGTATATACTTAACAATAGAAAGAATGATCAGAATCTTTCCAGAGAGACCCCACTTTTAAGCTACTAAAAGAGAACAAGGTTTTTCATTTAGAGTAAGAGACATACCCTAAATTGCATATTGGGGCAAGATTTAATCTATAGCCTAACTAATACTATTTTGTTATAGGGAGGGACAAGATAACACAAAGATCTATCTTTTTATAGTAATGTTAAGAACACAATGTTTTCTTTCCAAATACGTAGTTTATGAAAGCTAAAATGGGACAGGGGCTGCATTTTGGCTTTAGGAAAGAACTGGTAATACATTAATGAATTATATTTTCTCTTCACGATATGACTCAGTCACCAGTGTGGACAGAGCATAGAATCAAGAATAAGGATAAGACTTTGAAATATACGTTTTGAAAATCCAGGAAAACACTCACAAATTTATATTTCTAATCATATTAGAGCCTCTTCTTTAAAACAAATCCAGACCTTTAATGATAGACACCCTGGTCTGTCATAAAGAAGGCATGGATTGGCTAGTTTTTCAATCATGCCAAGATGAAGAGATGATACTATTTATAACAGCACCACAGGGAAGTAGCTTGTCTGGAAGGAGGCTGATAGAGGAAAGTTATAAGTTGTTAACCCAATTCTGGTCATCAATTTTGTCAGTGATTTATTGGAAGACATAAAATTATTCCTTTTCTGTTATAAAAGTGGTTCAAATGGTACAAAACTGAGACAGGACTAGCTAACATAACAGGTAACAGAATTAAGATTAGACTTTATTTTGACAGACAAGTAAGTAGTGTCCAGATAAAGCTTTATAGGTAGAAATACAAATATCTGTCCTCAGGTTCAAAAACTTAATTGCACATTCAAAGGGTTAAGATGTTATAGGTTGAGTAAGATAAATATTAATTTAGTGGGGGATCATTATGCTGATGGAAGTTCTGAAGAGTATTTTATATCCACCTATTTATTCATTCCTTCATTTACTAGTGTAATTGATTGTAGTATGCCTAGAA
The DNA here is from genome assembly GCA_033961575.1 of Aselliscus stoliczkanus. NCBI lineage: Eukaryota > Metazoa > Chordata > Mammalia > Chiroptera > Hipposideridae > Aselliscus > Aselliscus stoliczkanus. Next base: position 96,930,361 of record CM066735.1, on the reverse strand, counting down.
TAGATCAGAATTCCATACTCTCACAGGCTTAAATTTTAATTGGGAAGGTAGACTTACACCTGATAATTACTGAACAATATGATAAATGGTAAAAGAGAGGGTTGAGCAGTTATTCAAAAGTACAGAGATGGAAAAACTTCTTTGGTATTACCTTCAGAAGGGCTGACTTTTAAACTGGATTTTGAGGATTAAATAGGAGTTCACTAGAATGACAGAAGAGAACAGGCACAGAAGAGAGGGAAGAGAACATGGATAATTCCCTCATGATGGAATGAAGATTTCTTATTTGGGGCACTGGAAAATCCTTAAGGAATAGAATCATAAATATCTTGTTCCCAGTCGTGTCCACGTAGACCCAAGCCTAGTGCCTGGAACATAGTTGATGCTCAACAAATACTTATTAAAGAAATGTAGTGGTAGTGGAGGGCCGGCCGAGTGGCATGGTGATTAAGCGCTGGCTTGGAAAGCCACCGGCCCCGGTTCGGGTCCCACATATGAGGGCCAGGGACAATGCCCTCAAAAAAAAAAAAAAAAAAGAAATGTAGTGGATGCTGTCATACATCACCCAGATCTACCTTCAGGACTGCAGGGCCTATTTCCCCTGCTGTTGGGAGTGCTTTTAGCAAATGGCCCTCAACCCTATTCAGAATTGCCCGTGGTTGGAAAGAGCTGCCGTACCCAATGTCATGCCCTCTTTACAGGGCAGCCCGCATCTAGTAATTGATTAGTGGAAGAGTACATAGCCTGGCCTCCTTGCTTGACCAACCTGGGGCAACTCTGAAAGGTCATCCCAGCACCAGAGACCCCCATGAGGCTGGCCGACACTTCTGTGACAACAGCACAACCCAACCTCTCCTTCTGCCCAATCCTGCTTCTTTCCCTTTCTTTTTATAGGTGTTTATCCTGACAATACTCCGGATAAATCTCTGATCCCTTAAAATCTCCATCTCAGACTCAGTTTCCAGGGAATCAACCCCAGGCAATCACCATATGAATGAGTCTATTAATATTTGACGGCATTTTGTAGAACATAGAATGAGGGGTCTTTAGCGATCAACAGTTTTGATAAATCCTTATGCACTCAACTTCTTTGAAAGTGGACATTTCCATTTTATCTGAGCTTGATGTGAATAAAACCTTTTTTTATGAAGTGATACTGTCAACAGTCTCCCTCATCCTTCCAGTTTTTGTATGTTTTTCAAAACACTGAATACTGTTTGATGTAAGATCCAAGGATGAACTTTCAGTGTGTTCATTTGGGTCTTGATTTACTGCTCTTTGGCCTTGGTTTGTTTCCATTTGATTTTGGATGATCATTAATCTTCCTGGGAAAGCCTCCAGGGGTTGATGGGGCCCTGGTTTGTTCATTGATATAAGTAGAATTATCCAGAAGTTGATGTATCATCCCCTCTCCTGACAGTTCCCTTATCCTGTTAGAAGCCCCCCAAACATGCATTATTTAGAGGGAGAACAAGCATATCGAAGGGCAAAGACATAATTGTTTGAGCTTTACCAAAAGGACATAACTGAGGTTACAACTGGTTTTTTGGTGAGAGGACCGAGGGTGCTGAGTGAACACAATTTCAGATATAAGTGAATCCATTACATACTATGAATGGATATCTTAGGACACTGGGGCTTAATTCTCTCCTGGAACCCCAGGTGAGAAAGGCAAAACATAATTTGGTGGCATTGAAAATTACATCAAAGAGAGCTGTGAGTAAGTATATTAAGTATTCCTAAGTCAAACACTTGGTGCAATTGCACTGTATAACCAAAATTTGGTAACTATTGTGGTCATGTTGCAATATAGCATAGCATTTCCTTTCCTTCCTTCATAAACAGAAGTATCTCTATAAGAAAAGAAACCTTCTATTGAAATGTGATTAATGTAAAACTGCTTTGAACGTGGTCACGTACTATACTATCATGGCAATAGTAATATTGCATTCCTTGCAACTCAGGTATTTTCTTTGTCATTGCACAAAGCTGCTTTTTAATATAGTTTAAGGAACATTACCTATTGTTCTGTCTGGCCTTTGTTCACTTCAGGCAATCATACAGTCTTATTTTTTTGTGCACTGACAGTATCTATAGATTTATTACAGAATGTTTTATTTTGTTGATTTCACACTATTTTCTTAGCCTGGCCCCTATTTAGTGCCATTTCGATGTTTCCAATGTACTGATCTTACAAATAATGCTACGACGATAGTTGATGCTTAAGTCTGGATGTTTGTGTCTCCCCAAAATTCACATGTGAAAATCCTAAAGCCCAATGTGATATGTTAGAAGTAGAGCCTTTGGGAGGTGATTAAGTCATGAGGGTGGAGCCCTCATGAATGGAATTAGGGCCCTTATAATTAAGAGACCGCATAGGGCTCCCCAGCCCAATCTACCATGTGTGGACACAGTAAAAAGGTTCTGGCCTTGAACCAGGAAGGGGGTTCTCATTAGAAATTGACCATAATGATCTTGGACTTTCCAGCCTCCAGAACTGTGAGAAATAAAATTTCTGTTGTTTATAAACCACCCAATCTGTGGTATTTTGTTATAGCATACTGAATAGGTTAAGAAACTTGCATTCATTTTATTCTTTAGAGTCATTTATATGTATGTGTACATAATATATTTTTTCATATATATAAAAACCATTTGCCAAATATTTTCATTATCTATGTTGTCTTGTTCAATAATGGCAGCCACTGACCACATGAAGTATGGAGAGTCTGAATTGTTATGTGCTCTAGGTGTTAAAATACACACTGGATCTCAAAAATTACTATGACTAAAAAAATGTAAAATATATCATTAATATTTTTTATATTGATTACATATTGAAATGACATTTTTGATATATTGGATTAAAGAGAACATTATTAAAATTAATGTCACCTGTCTTTTTGTAATTTTTAAAATGTGGCTGTTAGAAAATTTTAAATTATGTATATGGCTCACATATTACTTTTGCACAATACTAATCTAATGCCTTGAATTTATTTATGGATTTTCTATTTGATTGATTAAATTTTCCAATTGTTTATACCTAATTCCTGTGTCCTTGATAATTATTTTAATATCTTAAAATAAACTTGAAATATAACATGAGTACCATCACATCTTTAAAAAAGTACCTGTTATTACTGGTTTCTTATGTATCCACATGATGTATACCATTAATATATAAAGATCTAGACATTAAATTACGAGAACTTTGAATTTATAGTGCATTAAATGTTTTTATTAATTTGAAAATATTGTCATCTTTTTCAATTTTATGCTTCCCAGCTTCCCAATTTCTGCTTTATGTATTATATATTCCTTTATTTTTCCATCTGGGTTTTACTTTATTCCGTGTTGACATCATTAACCTTTTTTTATTATATTAGTAAGAACTCTTGTATTTTCTACTTATTTGCCATCAGTATAAGGGAATTCTATTGAATTTTGTGACTCTTCTAATTCCCCTCATCTTTTCTTAATTATCTTTAATACTTTTGTAGTTTGTTTATTTCTAGTTTCTAGATATAGCTGCACTAACTTGCAAAACCAGAATTTAAAAATTCATTGTACCCCATGTATATATTTTTTTCATCTTGAATATGTTGTGCTAGCATTTGTACTTGGCTTTTACTATTAAAGTATCTATGCTTTATTATGATAAGACAGTATTCCATTGTGTTTATTTTGCTTATTTTTTGTGGTTAATTTTATTAAACATTTTTCTATAATATACCTTTATAGTCTTGGAATAAATCCTGCATTTTCCATACTGGACAAATTTTTAATATATAACATTTTGTTTGCTAAGATTTTGCTTAAGGTTTTGCATCTTCATTTCATTAATGAGATTTTTCTAGCCCAACAACAAAGGCTCAACAAATTTACTTAGGAAATATTGTCCTTTAAGGAAATATATTATGCTTTAAACAATATAGTTGAGGAGCAATTTAAGTAATATAAAAGGTTATTTATACATTAAAAGATTAGAATATTCTCAAGTCATCAGGGTCATAATACCTATTTTTTTCTTTTTTATATATCATGAATTAATAATGTTTTGTATTTCTTATTACGTACGTTTTAATTACATATTTGTGAGAAATAGTATAAATATGATTATGAAATCATTTAGACATACACTTATAGCTAAGAACAATGCCTTTTAACATTTAACAAAATCTATGCTATTTTAATTGTCTTTCTCTCGTTACGTTAATTTGTAATTTCTCCTTTTTGTTGACCCAATGATTTATGAGTTTTGTCAAAAGGCAAACAACTGTTCTGTTGGTTTATTTCTATTGTCACTCCTTTATTCAAAATTTTTTGGTTTGTATTTGTATTTTTCCTACTTTGTTTTGGTTCATTAATTGTTCTGTTTTAAAATTCTTTATGTACAGAATTCATGATGTTTCTATTCTCATTTTATGATTAATATACACTTAAATTAATTTTCTTAGTATACTTCTTTCAGCATCTCATTAACTATTATATGTCGTACTTATATGCTTGGTATTTTAAAAAAGATTTTACTATAGCTTTTCTCTATGTAAGTTAATATGGTATTTTGAATTTGAATTTGAATTTTCATGTGATTTGTTTTTGTAGAATTCTGTTTTCCTTATTTAGTTATAATTGTATTGTTAGGTTGTGGTGTGAGAATATGGTTTCACAGGTTTTATGCTATAGTGTATTTTTCTGTCCCAGTATATGATTAATTTGCATCATTAGAATCTTTATAATTCCTTGTCTATGATTCAGTACTTTTCATATGTCAGTTAACTCTTTTTTTCTTATATTTTTAAACTCTATTGTTTCTCTTCTTTTTGTACAGAGATTCTGCCATATTTCTGTAGTCCTAAGATCTTCAATTATATTTATCTGAGTTTCTCCTTGCACTTGGCCAACTTCTCCTATATATGCCTTGATGAAGAACTGGCTTCAGGGGTGTTTCAGCCCATGCTGGTCACACAGGGTCTTGTTCTCAGAGGGGCCTTCCACTGGGTTTAATGCTCTTTTGTCACTGTCCTGAAATTCTTAACAATTTCTAGCAAAAGTTTCTGTATTTTCATTTTGCAATGGGTTGCCTCAAATTACGTAGCTGGTCTTGCTTGTTCTTTATATCCTGCGACTTTGCTGAATTCATTTTTTTATCACAAGCTGATTGAGGATAATTTGTTGGATTTTGTAAATAATCCATCCATCATCTAAATGAGATATTCTTCCAGTCAGGCAGCTTTGGGAAAGGCCTCTGGTTAGTTCTTCCCCACCTCCAGGGTGAAATCACTCCTGAAAGTTCTCCCCCTTGCATCTCCTTCACTTAATGTCAAATGTTCTTTGATTACTTCCAGAGGAGCTTGTGGTCAGGTGTCTAACAAATGGGACTCAGCTCAGGCCCTACCAGGGCTTTTGGCTGGAGCAGCAGTGGGAGCATAGGTAAGCTTGGCCCCTAACATCCCTCTTCCACACAAAACCCAAGAACCCTCATCTTCCCCAGCCTCTTAACACAAAGAGGGCTGGCCTTGCTCCCGTGCACTTGGAGTTTCGGGCCTGTGATCGTTTGCTGCCACAATCTCTGCCTTAGCTTTAGCTATACACTCCCATCATCCTAGAGGTGCAAAATTCACTTTCCTTCACACACAGCCTTTCTCTTGAAGAGTGTAAAAGGTGGCTTAACTGTCTTGATGCATCCTGGGCAATAGAGTTGCCACAGGGCAGGACAGGGTTAAAACCACCAACACATCCTGAAGACTTGAATCTGAGATTGTTTTTTCTCTCACCTGTGGTTTGACAGTAGGCAAATCGCTTCACTTTTCCGAGTTTTCATAATCCTCCCATTTGTGAAATGGATACAATAATCTATTTATCAGAGTTCCTATGAGGGCTAAGTGAGGTGAGGCATATGAGAGTGGTGGCTGGTGCAAAATAAGAGCTCACTGATTCTCCACTGAGCTGCATGGTTGACCCTCAAGGCTACACCAAGATGGTAGTTGTCGTTGAACATTATGAGGTGTTGTCTTTTTTGTACAGTGACCTCAGGAAGGGATGTGGGGAGAATTCTCTAGGTCTGTGTGACCCTAGCAAAGGAATAGCTGACCAAGATGACTGAACTGGACCCAATATGCAGAAAATAATGCAGAAATATAGATAGATATGTTCCCATAGCTACCCACGCCTCTTGGGCTGGACTGTCAAGGAGGAAATCGTGGCTTTTTTTTTTTTTTCATTTCTTCTTCAGAATTGCATAGTGGTTAAATTACTAGACTTTGGAACCATATGTGGCCCTGGTCAAGTTACCAGCTTTGGAAGTGGCTCTGTAGACAGAGCCATGATGAAATAAATTCTTAAAGCTTAACTCTCAAAGAAGACATACCCTAGGGCCCCTGTGTACTCACCCTTGCAGGGCCTATGTTCAGGCCTGAATAGGAATGTGAGGCCACTTCTTAGATGCCCTGCTAATTCCTAGATGCCCGCATGCCCTGCCCTGTGGCCTGGTATGATATGGACTTGTCCAGAGAAACCGATAAGTACTTGGTTCCTGCCCCTTATTTCACTCACGTAAACAAGTAGGGCTTTTGAGCTGGCCTCAAAAGGAATGCTCTAATTCTATTAATGCTTTCTTTCATTGTGATACTTCGGAATAGTCCTATTCCCAACCTGTGAGCCCTATTACCTGTTCACCTTTCGGGAATGATGTAATAGTTCTCCCCATTACAGTCTCTGATTGCTGGGCTTAGCCTCTCTTTTCAATGAGATTACAATTTAGAAGGACAAAGTTTCTGTCCTCTTGTTGTTTGTTTCTTTCTCTTCAGAATGATTAGCTCATGAGATGCACTAGAGAGACTAAAAAGTTTTATAACATGCTGTGTGAGTTAGTGGGCAGTCAGATAACCCCTAAGTCAACATATGTACAGGAATCAGTTGTCAATAGCACTACAAAGGGAATGTAGCTTGTATGTTCCAACAAATACCAGTGTTCTGGATAGAGCAGACCTTTTGTTACATTCCAAATGAAAACAAAGGAGGGGGGCACTGATTAGGGTTCTGGAATTTGGGGACATGGGAATTTTCACTGTGAAATGTGTTTCTCACTCTAAACTCACCTTTATGGTGACCAGTGAGAAAGGAAGTACATTAAATAGAGATGAGGCAAAGACTTCCTGTGGTGTGCCAAAGAAATCCTGTGGGTCTGATTGACCTTTTGGGGAAATTATTTGTGAGCACAAGTTGCTACCCTTTCTTTTTTAAAAAATTTAATTTATTGGGGTGACAATGGCTACCCTTTCAATCAGCATTTCCACCATTCTTTAATATTTGCAAACGTTGGTCTGCATCCTTCCCAGGAGGCAGGTCAAGATGCAGGTCAGTGTTTTTATCCCTGTGTGACTAGGAGGAAAATAAAATCCCCAAGGTTTTAAAGGCTTTGTTTTCTGTCAAGCAGTGACCAAATGGTAAGGGTTTTGATCTTTATTCCCAGTGAAAGCATCTCAGGTCTGGGGTCTAAGTCACACAGCCAAGCTGAACTCCCAAATTAGACAGAAGGTTTGAATTTCCCTTCAAGTAAGAGTGAGAACAGTAGACTGTTGGAATGAAGTGTTTACACACCACTGCAGAGAAAGGGCTTATGAAAGACTTAAAATTTAAGCTGTGTGTATGAAAGGAAGAGAGACAGAGCAGAGATGGTTGGGATCATTTTTATGGCTGAAATATCAGTGTAGACTAATACGGTCTTTGTAGGGAGATAGATGGATCAAAGAACATAGAGATGGTTCAATGTGCAAAGTATTTGGGGTGGATAAAAAAGGCTGAGTCTGACGCAGGGTGTGGCGATAAAATTTTTAATTTTATTTAGACACAACATAAAATTAAAAACCCAAGGTGTCCATGATCAGAACTGGAGATTGAGGGTGTTTTAAAATTACTCCACATACTCTAATCTCATTAACATTGTATTCTACTAGACACTTTAATTGTCTCTAACTGTGTTGCAAACACAGCAAGTCCTTAGCATCAAAGAAGTTACCATGTTAGGAAAGGGCCATTTTATAATTTACCAAGTAGAGTCTACCCAGTGGAGAGAATGTCCTGGGATCTCTGGCTCAGTGAAAAAGGGAAACCAGTGAACCTAATTTAAACGATAAGAAAAAATGGACCAATTATTAGAAAACCTTGAACTCAGATTATGGGAATATATGATTAAAAAGGTATTCAGTTTCAACACAGCAAATGATAGGGAATTGAACACTCCAGTGAGAAATATGTGTGATTGGAAGAGGGCTGAAACATTTCATTATATCACACCAAAGAGTAATTCCACTAAAATGAAGGCTACCAAGAACTACAAAACAAAATAAAACCCCAACATCTAATTTGACTTAAAAAAAGTTCTTAAAAATCCGTGCTTAAGCCCCCAGAACAAGCAGGTCAAAGAAGTCTTTCATTATGTCCTTTGCCTTCAGGCTGGAGCTGCCCATACCATCCTGGTAGATAATTGCCTATCCTGTTCTTAAGGTTCTTGTGAAAAGGAAATTCCAAGACCCCTTGGGTAATGCATACCAGTGCCTGATGGCAGCACAAGGAAAATTTCCTTTCTGTGGAATCTAAAATTCCTGTGCCGGCAGTTTATCCACTTCCTCTTGTTCTTCAGCTCATCCCTATGCATCACAAGATCCCCTATTTATATGATCATATGATTTTAAAAGATCGTTTAAGGCTCCCTTCACATCATGTCTAACTAAGGTTTAATAATGCAGGAAGTGTCTGCACAAGAATTGGTGACCAGGAGAGAAACTTGGATGTGTCTTAGTTTGTGCTCTCTGGCTTCCCCAGAATGGCCTCCTGACCCCTGTTCGGCAAGCCAGCTCCATCACTTTCTTCAAGCCTAGCTAGGTTCACTCACTCCCTTCCAAAGTCCCCTCTTAGGTGTTACTCTGTACCGGAGCACACACAGAGCCAAATTATAAAACCACAACACATGGCTTTCAGTCTCCCTTCACTTGCCTGCCCCCCACCCCCCACGCTCCCCCTCTCCGTGTGTGTGTGTGTGTGTGTGTGTGTGTGTGTGTGTGTGTGTGTTTAGTTTTGGGGGGCGGGGGTTGGTGACTGAGCCTTGTATTCCACCTGCTCAGTAATGAGATGAACCTGTCTTCTCTCTCATGTAGCCCCCATATGTCTCTGTCAAAAAAGGACAAGGCGACAGTTGGCTACTTTTTTGCTAATGTGCATAAGTGGGAGCTGTCTAGGGAAGCCTCCTTTTTCCAGGTAATTTGTACATTTTAACAGCAACCTTCTGGAGATGTTGTCCTCTTGTGTTGTGTATTGCTAATTGTAGGAATTTCTAACTAATTAAAAAAGGAGTGGGCAGCGTGCCAAACTGGAGGGGTAATGTTTTTGTTCTGGTCAGATTTTGCTATGCATCCTATCTCTCAGAGCTAGCTCAGGATTTTTCCTGACTGATAGGAGGGCTAGGGTTGCTCCTTTAGTTTATTATTTTTAATTACTTTTAAAATTGGAACTGTGATACATGCACAATGGAAAATAAACCTCCCTCCTACCCCAAACTCCCAGTCACCTTCCCCAATGGCATCAAATATAGCCTTTTAACCAAGTGCATGTATACTTAACAGATGCTAGCTGCAAGAATTAATTTATTTGTATCAGCTAATAAGGCAAGACAGAAAGAAAAATTGGAGGCATAGGATAAAAAAAATCAGCATTGCAAAGAAAGCGGCATAATGAAATTAGATTTTATGAATTTATTGGGACAAAGACTGATTTTTGGAAAAGCTTATTAATTAAAATTTAAAAATTTACTGAGGATCTATTACGTCAGGTACAGAGTTTGAAGGTAAATTGTGTGTAATGTCAAACTCTGATTAGCTCAGTTATTATGGAGAAGACTTGTGGTTGTACTCTCAAGCTCAAACTCATATGAAGAAAAGAAACATAAATAAATAATCACAATATAGTATAGTGAGGGCTATCGAAGAGGTATGTACAAAGTACTTTAAGAGCCTAAGAGGCAGGAACATCTTATCAAAGGAGGAAACATTTATGCTTTCTTGAATGATGGTCTGTAAGTCCTTTCAAAGGGGAGAGGGGAATTGGAATTCTAAACCTAGCAAACATCATGAGCAAGTGCCCAGACGGTGAGAAAGCACAACTTTTCAGGGAAACAGGTCAGTGTGACTAGCATGTAGAAAGCATATCTGGCTAGGAGAAGATGCTGGAAGGATATCTCAGTATGAGATGATGCGGGGGGCCAGGTTAGGACGGGCCATGCATATCTGCTAAGGAGAATGAATTTTGTCTTGAAGTAGAACTCTTGGAGACTTTTAGGTTGAGAAGTGATCCCCATGCCCCCAGGACATCTGTTGGTGGTTTGACAAATAGATGGAAGCAGGGAAGGACTAAGAGTCAGGCAGGACTGGGTGGGAACTGCAATAGTCCAAGCTAAATATGAGGAGACAGTAAACAATTCTGGTGAAAATGGGTTTGACAGACATTTCTGGGTTGATTTACACAATTAACTATGACTTTTAGTTAACTGGAATAAGGGGTACAGGGAATTAAGGCTGATGCCAAATTCTTCCATGAGGCTACTTTGTGGGTGGAGCACCACTAAAAGAAATATGGAGTACAGGAGAATAGATGCATGGAACACATATTAGGTGAGTTAAACCTAAGGCATGTTCATTTCAGATTTCTGTGGCACAATCAGGCCAAGAATCTCTGCAGGGAAAGAGTTTCAATGATACAAGGTGAGTTAGCACTGTCAAATATTCCACAAAGGTCAAGAAAGATAAAGATTAAAAAGTAGCCATTGGGTTTGTTAATTATGATGTCAGCCATGACATTTGGGAAGGTAGTTTCAGTAGAAGAGGAAGGAAACCAGTTACAATAGGCTGGTAGCTGAAAAATTTTGTAGGAAGGCATATCTAGAATATATTTATATGTGGAAGGAAGGCAGCTAATAGAGAGAGAAATGGATGCAGGGATGTGACTAAGCAAGGCAGGAGGGGTGGAGGAACTGTCCCAGCTCTGCCAGGTTTGCAGAGGACAGAGAAACTCCCTGTACCACCTGCCTCTTCACCTCAGGGATTTACTTCCCCTAGAATCTCAGAATGGCTGCTGCAGCCATCACACTGGCTTTGGGGTTGGGGAAAGAGGATCATTTTCTTTCACAGACCATCCATTCCCTTATCCACAATGGTACAGCTAAGAAGTGCTATAATTCCCCTAACAGCTTGGGCTGGCAGAGTGGCGCATTCGTTAAGAGCTGGTTTTGGGATGCCAGCAGCCCCAGTTCAGATCCCACATATGAGGGCCAGTGACACTGCCCTCTACAGCTAACAACAGCTCCACCTGGAGCTGGGCTGTGAGCCCCTGCGATGGTGTAGGCTGCAGCCCCTGCTGCAGTGGGCTGCCATATGCTACAGTGAGTGGCCGGCAGCCAGTGTGAGCGGCCGGCAGCCAGCATGAGCTGCCAATAGCCTCGGTGAGCGACCATCTAGAGGGCGGCGACCAATCTGTCTCATCCGGGAAGAGCACAATGACAATACCAACATGGGCCAGTGAAGCAACGTCCTCCGCAACTAGACTGAAGAACAAAAAGACAGCAACTTGTCTGTTCCCCTTCCCTGATTCCCCAACGCTGTTCCCTTCCCCCAATTCCCCAATAAAATCTTTAAAAAAAAAAAAAAAAAGATTGGTTACTCCTTCAGGGAAGACTCCATTCTATCTTCTAACCAAAGGAGGGTTACAAAATTCTGTGGTCCCAAAAGAAAGAACAATCCCATCCAAACAGAAGAGTCCAATAATCATACAAGACACTCATACAAGACTTCTGATTTTGGATTAGCTTAAGATAGCAGGGGTGGTGGATGAGGTAAGGATCAATGGAATGCAGGAGAAGTTAAAGCAGTTTATTTCTTGATGTATTTTATTGTCTGTGTGAAGTAGAATCCTAGGGCTACTGCTGAGATGAAGGGACAGTGGGTCAGTTGGGATTTGGAGAGGAATAGTTTGGAGAACAGATATTGGAGCCAAAAGATATTGCAGCAAAAGATAAAATATTGCCTAAGAGAACCAAAGGCTTCGCTGAATACAGAAACCATTCGCTTGTCCAGTAAATAAGACTACACGAGTTTTTTTCTTTAGCAGAATAGCAACCTGGGGGCAGATATAGAGAAAGTCATGGTTGGAATTATGTAAGGCTATAGATTGGCAAGGTAGGAACAACCAAAGGACAATGATGTGAAAGGTCTAGGATGCTGGTAAGAATGTGGTTGAAAGTTTTGATCATGAGGCCCAGGCTGGGTAGGTAAAATAGTATGGACAGGAGTGAGCAAATGGAATAAAGTGGAGAAAGGACAGGTCTTACTAAAGCTGACAGGTGGATTTGGGGAAACGAGGGAATAGGAATGATGAAAGGGCAGGGTTTTTGGCTAGACAATGGGTTTCTGAGTTTCAGATGTCAGAAATGAAATAGTTGTAGGGTTGGAAAGTGGGTATGGGTAGATGAAGGGAAGTCAGTTGGGAGCCATACCTCACATACTGGTATGTGTAAAATGATACAGTCATTGGACTTGAACTTCAACTCATTAAAGTAAATTTGCCCTTGAAAATCAGATTGATGAGACCCAAACAAATGCAAAATTTGGAAGGTATTTGTTATGTTTGCTTATCATGCAGTTAGGAGGTAGGATGGGAAAAAACAGGCCTCTCGTAAACCTTATAACGAACAATACGTGGAAAACTGACTTTGTGGTTGTCCTCCTATTAAGAGAGTGAAGTAACATCCTAGCATGTTTTATAGTCCAGATTTTTTACTTCTCTGGAAAAATAAGACCATGCTGGCAGCAATGGGCCAGGATTCCCTCATGGAGGCAGTAAGATCCCTTACTAGGTTATCGAATCCCTACTGTTGCATATTGCTATCCCATACCTGGCTGAGTGTCAGCTGCTATTTATGAGTATGTTCACATTGTCTTTACTAGAACTAAGAGGAAAGTGAAATACTTTTTATATCCAAAGCTCTTTCAAAACTGGAAAACCAAAGAGGAATCGGGAAGACTATTGCACTGCATTTGATATGCAAATATATCACTGTTGAAAAACTATAAATTATGATGCTCTTATGAAAGAAACCCTTCCGGCTTTACTTATTGCATTGTTTACCTGGCTTCTACAGGCACTTGAGTATGCAATGAGTCCTGTAATAAAATAATAGTAGAAATACAATCAAATAAGGAGAATTTACAAAAGTAGTATGATAGGCAACAGTAATTTTTAGAGCAAATCATATTGTTACTTCTGTTGATATAATAATTCTGTTGAATCCCTAGTAATTAATAGAGTCCCTCAAAGTGCTACCTGAGAACAATAATCACTGAGAACAATTTAATAAATTCACATAGTGTTTCCTCATTGGCTGGAATGCGCTGATGTAATTCTGAGTGCCTAACTTCTTGGCAGACATATATACACTTGGAGAAGATGGCTTCAAGGAAATTGGATGAAGGATCTTTAGTGTCAGAGTAAGAATATGCAAATGAAAGCATTTGGCAGATCTAACGTGCCTCAGTGGTGCCTAGGAAGAAAGGTAATCGCTACACATTTCTTGTTGAGAATCATGATAAAGTAAACATAACCCAAGCTTTAGGGAGCATAAAAGATTAAAATCAACATCTTGGATGAACTCAGGAAACATATTGGTAGCCATTTGTGGTCCAGTACATGGATATGATCTGCTATTTCCTTAAAGCATTTTGGTCTTCTTCTTTCTGCTCTAGTAAACTCTCACATTAAGCATATGGGGAGCAGTCAAATGTGAAAGTTCAGAGATTCAACTTCATCTTTAGAGAAATACAGGCAATAAAATGAGTTTGAGATTTGGGAAAGAAAATGGTCGTAATACATTGAGAGAAAAAAATAACCTGAAGGCCAAATATTTAGTGACTCAGACGACTTTAGAGATGTAATATTGGAGCCTGTGAGCTAGAAACTAGATATGAATTCATAACCTACAAGGGTATAAATGTTGGCAGAAAGTCAGTAAACAGCATTAGTGTTATTCTGGGATGGCGAAGGAAGATTATTATGGACAAGGGAGCCTGAATAGCTTGTGTTCTAGGCATCAAATTAAAATACAAATAGAAGACAATTTGGTGAAGGGTGACAACAATGAGTAAAAGCTGAGATGGACTGAAATATGAAGAAAATTTAAAAGTGATAGGCTATGTATTGCTGGCATGATGAGATATTCAGATTTTAAAGGTACCTATTGACTTTGAACATTATGAACAAATTCTTCATCAGACTCTAACCATTGGTACATAGAGATAGTAAATTGGCACAAGCACCATGGAGTTATCCAGAATGAGCATCTTATTAACGTCTTACTGCCCTGCTCTGAAAATTAGTCTGAAGGAACCATCAGATAGTATTTGCTGAAGAATGACTATGATATTTTTTTGGCTCTTTTTCTAACTCTAACTTCTATGAATTTTACAATGCCATGAAAACACTTCAGCAAAAATTTTGGCAAAATATTTACAATTTCTTCAATAACATTGTTCATGGATTAGGAAAAATGGAAAGCAATCACTTAGTAACTGCAGAAAGACAAGCAGGAAGGAGGAGAAACAATTGCGTACTATGCTGTTTGTGATGGAAAAATCTGAGTTTAGCTATTAAAAAAGACTGCTGGGATCCAAGTATTGCACATGTCAGAGAAACATGCTTCTTCCCGTCACCATATAGGAGAAATGGTAACTAACTACAGTCTGGCTGTTTGTGTGATGAAGTACAGCTATGTAACATCAGCAGGTATGTGACCAGTGACTTGTGAGAGACAAGCTCTTATGGGGATAAAGAGGAGCCTGGCAAAGGCCTTGGACTTCTGGCATCATTCGTTTCAGGTCTGCCAAGATACTTTGGGAAACGTTTTAATTTAAATGCCAAGTCTATTTCAACGAAGTCTCCCTGCTTTGACCTGCTGGGAGTCCAGAGTGAGATGGATGGGTGCACATTTTGGAGAACATTAGGTGAATAGATGATGGTTTTATAAAAAGCATCCTTGAGGTTTAAATCTCTATATGTCCTCACTCAACTGGGGAACTCATGTAATGAGTTCCAAGTTATATGACTCTCATAGCATTTTACTAGTGATTGGTAAATGCAGGAAAGGGCGGAGATAATTCCAGCCATTTATTCAAAATACCAAAGGTAGAGAACTTCAGGAATAAAGGCCCAGCGTTCTTCCTTTCCTCCCCCACAGCATACTCACAGGATACTAGGGCTGTAAATTCGATAAGGTAAATTAAGAACCTGATTTAAATTATTTGAATATATTTTTCTGCAAAAGCTATCACAAGACAAAAAAAAATAATTTTTTTCTGAACCCAAACTAGGGGAAAAAAAAGAAAAGGGATGGGATTGAATCAAATAGTAAATAAAACATTGCTGTCCCTCGATGTGAAAATATTTCTGTGAGAGTATAGGCCCAGGTTGGCAAGAGATGGAAAAAAAGCCTGTCTGATGGATTAAAAAACAAAAAAAACAAAACAAAACAAAAAACAAACATGAATCCAGATCAGAAGAATTAAAACGCCCCAAGAATAACATCAAGGTATTCGATGTTGCTTTAGAAGCGAGGGCGGGTGTGCATCTGTATGTAAAGCCCATTTCCTCAGAGGCTACTTGGCAGTTTGCTACAACATCATGCTAATGAAAGTAAGGTCTTTGAGTTCACCCCCCAGCGGACTATCAGTTTCTCCTTCGCGCCCTGCGGGAAGAGCTTACCCAGAAAAGGCAACACCCTGGTTGAAGGAAGAGCTTGGAGCGCTAAAGAAGGGTTGCAGGCTGGAGCCAGGGAGCCGGGGATGGAGAGGTGGGTGGGGTCAGGCTCGGGTACCACGCTACCAGGTTGGGCCCTGTCAGGCTCCAGGGATAGAGTTCCAGGGGAGGTTATTTGCTCGGGGGAGCGACATGATCAGGTGGATTTTGGGTCCAGTCACTCTATCTGAAGATTTGGGGCTGGGGGGTAACAGGGGAGGACCAGAAAAGAGGAGGGACTGAGCACTGAGACCCTAGTAGGATATCCTTCCCCCCAAAGATGTGCCTGACCTAGGGCGGGGCCCTTAGAGGGAGGGCTGGACTAGTCGGCAACTCTGGCAGCGGGATAAGGAAGGGCACTAGAAGGGAGGGGCGACAGCGATCAATCCGTGTAGGGCGACTCCAGGGGAACCGCACAGGCTCTGCCGACGTCCTCTGCTCCTCACTTCTCCGCCCACCTCCCCCCGACCTGGCATCCTTGAAACCAGTTGCATCAATTCACAGTTCAGGAGCCCAAGGGAACGACATTGGTTTCTGTATGTGAAATGGGTCTGACCCACCGGGGAAGCCCAGAGGGGCATGTGCAGATGGCCTTTTCCCGAGCTGGGTGTGTGTGTGTGGGGAGGGACGAGTGCCACGCGCGGGGCTGGGGTGAAGAAGGAGGCGCAGCCGTGCAGCCCCCGGAGCCCCAGGACCTCCGCCCCGGGCCCCGCAGCCTGCGCGGTCGTCGCCCCTCGGGGCGCCGGGAGGGTAGGGGCAGTTGCCGCAGCTCTGGTGGGGCGGGGGTCTCCGGGACCCGAAGCCCCCTCCCGTAGCCGGCCCGACGGCGACGGCAGCCACCCCGAGCCGGAGCCCGGGCAGCTCGCGGCGGGTCAGGGCAGGGCGCCGGCGGCCTGTAGGGGGCAGCGCGGAGCTCGGGAGGAGACGGGCTGCAGTGGGTGGGTCTGGGCTGCCCGCGGGCGGCACCGCGACGGTCACGGCTCGGCCTCCCCTGCCCGCCGTGCGCTTCCTCTGGGCGCCTCGGGCCTCCGCGGGACCCAGGAGGCGGGGGACGTGGCAGGGCCGGCACGCGGCTGCCTCTGGGGGAGTTGGGGGTCCGGGAGATCCGTGACGCTGCCCCGTCCGCCGGGGGCCACGAGACCCTCGAGAGGCGCCTCCGCGTGGCGGGAGCGCGGAGGGGCGCCCGCGCCTTCCTTGCGCTGGGAGCCTGAGGTGGGCATCCCGGCTCCCGCGTGATGGGCGCTCCGACCCCAGGGGGGGGCGCGTCCCGAGCCCCCGAGTTGGGCGCCCCGGTTACCTTGGGATGGGTGCCTGGAGCCCCGGGGCGGGCGCCCAGCCCGCGCGGGTTATTTTGGGCGCCCGCCGCAGCGCGTGTGCCGGGGCGTGTGTGCCTTCCCCAGGTGCCGGAGCCCGGAGCTGACTTCTGTCTCTTCTCTCTCTTCTCTGCAGAAATCTTCCCATAATTCTGCCGCCAAGACTTGAAGTGTGTGCGAGGCGAGCTCGAAACAAACATCCCATCTAAATTAAAAAAAAAAAAAAAAAAAAAAGCGGAAGAAGCGGCCGAGGCGGCGGCGGCGGCGGCGGGAGGAGGGGCCGCGCACGGCGGCCCGAGGCGGCGGCGGGGACGCGGGGACGCGGGGACGCGGCTTTGTGCTGGCGGGTCGCGGGGCGCCCATGGCGGAGTGCAGCCGGGGGGGCGCCGCCGGCGGGGCCCTGCCCACCTCCCCGGGCCCGGTCCTCGGCCCCCAGGGCGCCCTGAAAGCCGGAGCGGGAGAAGGCGGCGGCGGCGGCGGGGGAGGTCGCCTCGGACACGGGCAGGCGCGCTGTGACAGCGGCGGGGTTTCCAACGGAGACTGCAGCCTCGGCGTGTCCGCGGAGGACGCCCGGGCCAGCCCGGCCAAGGCACCTCACGGCGCGGCGCTCGCCCCGACCCCCAGCCCGGCCGCCTGCCCCCTCCCCCGGGAGAGCAAGCCCGGCGGCCTGCCCCGCCGGAGCAGCATCATCAAGGTAGGTGGGGAGAAGGGAGCTCAGCGCCCACCCACAGCCGTCCTTGGGGGGTCTGTGTCCCCAGGAGGGCAGTGGTGGTGCAAGGAGGGGGTTGTAAGAGGAGCCCACTGCTAACGGGAACCACTGGTGCATGGGTGCTTGGGGAGATTGAGCAGGGATGCGAATGGCATTTGGAAAGATTGGAGAGGGGGATCCTTGGTGTGCAGGGGGAGCTGTGCTCAGACATTCCCAGTTGAACTTGGGGCTGTCACCTCTCCTGGGATTGGCCTGCAATTATGGTCTGTACCTGGATGGGCAGGGCATGTTCTTCTCTGGTAGCTTAGGCTGGTAACAGACTCCCTCTGAGGTTTCTATTGTATGTTAAAGACAGTGATTATGTGAAAACGTTTTCTTAAAAATCCCAGGTCGTGAACGGAGATGGTTGAATAGGTTTCTTCTGATCTGTATAGAGTTGCCTTTTGCAAATGGTTGTGCATGGAAGCCGCAAAGTCTCTGGTCACTTAATCACACAGAGAAATGGAGTAGGGTTTTGAACGTAAATGCAGATTTCCTCTTTCTTTCGGCTTAAAAGCGCTGAGAGGTTACAGTTCTGCACAATTGAGTCTTTTCCTTGCTGCAGTAGGCAGGCCTCCAGTGCTGTGAAAGTTCTTTTGGGCAGGCAGTTTGCTTGGTTTTGATTATCTTTTGCATTCTGTTGTTTAGCAGAAGAAAGTAATTGCTTTGTGCATTCTAAACTCAAAAAGTAATATTAGGAACTCCTGAGTTTGTGGTGGTTTCATTCTAGTATTATGTTTTGGTCTGCAGTGTAAAAAATATTTCTCATGACATGAAATGAAAAAAGAATAGTTGATGAGCCAAGAAGAGCAGAGCCTTAGGCAAGAGACTAGCTCATTCTGCTCAAGTTTGGAGCAAATATGAAAATGTTGCTTTCTGAAAATTTTGCTTTCATGGGGTTGCCAGGACAGTGAGCATCAAAGCATATTGACAGGGCTGCACTCACCCTTCCTATGGCTGATAAGCGGTGGGAGAGAGGTCAGAATGGGCCACAATGAAAAGAGTTGGCACTAGTGGTATTTGAAATTTAATTGGATCTACAGAAATCTTCTAAGTACAGTGTATCTGATGGTGTTATCAATGCATGCAGTAATCTGGTGAAATATACCACCTTGCTAATCTATGTAACAGGCAGTTGTGAAACAGCTTTTTGCTCTGTCATTTGTTTGCCCAGTTTATGTCTGGGCAAGGGCACAATGAAGGGCTTAAAGCTCAAGTGTGTTAACTACCTGCAGCAGGCATTTAGAGTGTAACGAAGGAAAGTAAAGTATATTTTTGCTGCATACCTAGCTTTTAGTGACTCACATTTTACTCTGTAGTTTATGTTTCCATGTAAGTTGCTTTCAACTATGTGTGATAATCAATCCTATTGACAGTTATGTGTTATATCTGGGATTTTCTTTTTCTTTCTTTTTTTTTTTTTTTGGTGACTAGAGATTTTGCAATTAATGGGATTTGAGGTGAAAATGTCAGAGAAGATTCCAGCCTACCTAATTTTAATTCCTCTCCCTCACTTTTCTGGAGGAGGTTGTTTTTCCATTTTTAAAAAAATTCAAGCTTTATTGGGGTGCATAGTGGGATTCACAATGTAACTTAATTACAACAGCATCTGTTTTAATTTTATATTCATGGGAGATTAGGAAGAAGGATGGTTTTCCAGTATTTCCGATGTGTGGAATTGAGAACTTGTTGATAGATATCATTTCTTAATTGAATACTAGAGAAGAACATGGGGAAATGATTACTCGGCATTCACTGGTGGTTTTCAAATTTTTAAACTTTCAAACGTGTCAGTTTTCTTCTTGTTAATGAAGGCAGTTGGCTTCTTATTCACAATTGTATCCCTAGGTACACATTGCCAGGAATATAGTAGGGCTTCAACAGATTGCTTCCTGAATGAATGGAGGAATGATAAAGAAATACATTTTCTCTGTTAAGTTCTGTTAATTCCTAAAATGAGTGGTTTTGGATTTATCAGTCTTATATCTTGTTCTTTATCCTTTACCCCCTAAGATGAGTTGACTGACTGCTTTTTCTTGCCTCTATTTTCAGCTTTCATTTTCTTAAATATCCTTTAAAAGTGTGGAAATAGCATTGAAAGTTGATCAAGCCTGGATTATAGGAAAGGGGCACGCTATAATTAGGCAGGTAACTAATTGGTATGGGTCTCCTTGAATTGGTGCCTTGAAGGATCAAGATTTTAGAAATTTAGTGTGGTAGTTTTTAAAGACATAACAGCATCACGACAATATCTTGTAGAATAAAGAGATCTTTTTACTTTAACATCAAACTTCATATAGCAATGAAGAGTGCACAGACATTTTTGTCACATGAATGGCAGAAACTATGTTTCACTTTTGTTAAAAAAAAAATAATAAAAAGCTCAGCAAAATCCCACATGAGAAGGCAGTAGTGACATCATTCCTTAATTTCCTTATGTTCTTTTTGAATATAAGGGATGCATGCAGTCAGGTGATGGAATAGTAGAGGCAGGAGTAGATTAATAAGCAAGCTGATAATTGGGGACTTGAGGGAATGGCAGGGAGTAAATGCTAGAGCTAAGGAACAGAGGCCAGAGTTTACGGGGTTGCATTAGCTGAAATGTCAGGCTTGTGAGTTATTCCTGTTTCTTAGCTTCCATCTTTATTACAGCCTTGACATCCCTCTCAGATGGGGATCCCCAAATCCATGTGAGAAATAACAGCCTAAATGTAATGAACAGTGGGCAAAAAAAGGGAACTATTGCAGAGGTGCTGGACATATGTAGAAATATACTGTGAACCGATTAGAATTATATTCCTCATTTAAAATCATTTCTTTTGAACTCCATCTGTTTTGAAAATACGGTGTAAAGTAAGAAATTGTAAAACTACATTTCTGCCAAAGTAGATCTATACTAAGAGAGCTCCTTGGTTATGGTAAGAGTATATGAAAATTGAGAGTAAGCAGCCTTGTAGGACCTTTTACAAATACTTTGAGAACGCAAATAAATCATCACCAGATTTTTCTACTTTTCCTTAATTGATGTTACACTTTTTAGATTATTTACAAAGGCCCATTACTAGATTTTTAAGGAAGGAGCAATTATGTTTGTCATTTTAAGTAATCTAGTAAACGAAAACATCACTTTCATTTTCTCTTTCCATATTTCATTTCATCACACCATTTAATGCAATGCATGCTTTATTTTGAAACAGTTAATTTGGTTAGTTCAGATGGCATCCATTTTTTTACAAATAGCACAAACCTTTAATTCAAGAGTTTGGCTAACAATGTGAGGTAGCATTTTAGGCCTTAGATTTCTTTTCAGTTTTGGAAATAAATGAGGTTAAAAATGTCTGTATATTTGGATGGTTTATTTTAATCAAAACTAATTGAATATTTTAGTTGGTATTTTTTAAAATGTGGCATAATTTGAATAAAGTAAAATTCACTGTTTGTGTCCAGTTCTATGAAATTTGACAAATACACACAGTCGTGTGATGACCACCACCACAATCAAGATATAGAACAGTTCCATCACGCCAAAAAATGACTCCAGGGCCGGCCAAGTGGCACGTTGATTAAGAGCTGGCTTGGGATGCCAGCGGCCCCGGTTCAGATCCCACATATGAGGGCCAGTGACACTGCCCTCTACAGCTAAGATGATGAACTACAGCTCCACCTGGAGCTGGGCTGCTGTGAGTCCCTGGGACGGCATAGCTGCACCCCCTGCTTCAGTGGGCTGCCATAGGCTACAGAGAGTGGCCGGCAGCCTGCATGAGCAGCCAGCAGCCGGTGTGAACTGCCAAGAGTCGCTGTGAGTAGTTGTCCAGAGGCCGGCATCCTATCTGCCTCACCCGAGAAGAGCCCAATGATGATTCCAACATGGGCCAGTGAAGCAACGTACTCCACAACCAGCCTGAAGAACAAAAGGACAGCAACTTGTCTGTTCCCCTTCCCTAGTTCCCCAACGCTGTTCCCCTCCCCCAATTCCCCAATAAAACCTTTAAAAAAAAAATGACTCCAGTCCCCTCATAGTCTTCTCTTCCTCCCATCCCCAGACCATGGCAACCTTTGACCTTAGGTACTTTTTTAATGAATAGAAAATATAGCCTTTGCATTATTTTGGTAGTTAAAAGTAACAACAGCAGCCACCATTGATTCAACACTTGCTATATGCAAAACACATGAAAAGTGCTTAGTATAGTTTTCTGACTTGGTCCTCTACCAATCCCGTAGGCTGCAGAAAATGAGGAGTTCAGAGAGGTTAACCACTTGCCCAAGGTGTTGAAGCTGGTTGTTGTACCTCATTTGGGAATACCTACACTCTGCTGCCCCCTAAATCATACTGGCAGTTTTACATTTTCTCTATAATTAAGGTAGCCTTGGAAATTTGGAACATCAGATGTGATCTTCCCCTTTAAATGCAGGGGACACGGGAGGGGAACAGGAATCTCTATTTCTACTGGCAGAAGAGGTTGACAGATAATATAACGAGGCAGCTGTTTAGTCACCTGTTGCGGCTGCTTGACCAGAGCCTCTAGCTTCACTGGGGCCAATGGTTTGACCTTGCCCAAGGTGGCAACCCTTATTTTTCTTAATATCATTATTGGCATTAACATAGTGTCATGATATGTAGGAGAAATACTTTTATTACCTTTACGAGTATGCCAACATATGTCCCCATGTCTTGATGCTGAGCACTCCAAGGTGGGGAACAAGGATATATGCATTTATCGTACATATTTAAACAAAATAATAAAAATGTATATATGGATATTATATTGACCCATGGTTTCAATAAACTAGACTCCTTGCAAACACAAGCGGGGCTGTATTTATCAGTTCTGCACAGACAACAAGCACTCAATAACTGTATTTTGAATTGGATCTTAAAAATCTGCATTTGACTTGAGACTTTTTTTTTCTTGAATAGTTGGGAAAAGAAACCTGCTTGCCCAGAAAACTTGTGGCATAGCATAAATATTACACAAACAGCGATTGGATCACAGAGTGAATTTGTCTGGATAGATAGGCAGCCTGGATCATTTAGGTCAGAAAAGCCTAATGGCCAGTCAGCAGCTCCCCACTTCACTTTGCACTCATGCATGTTGGGCAATACACGGTACCCGTTGAAAGGCCAGGGCATGGTACTTGTCTCAGCCCACTCAGAGAGCTTTTGTCACAGTTCAGAGTTCAGCTTTCAAACATCATCAGAGGGTATTCATTTTCATACCCTAAAAACTGCTTGCCCCCTTTTGCTTTTTCCTTTCCCAGTTTTCCAATGTCTCCTCCAAACAGGTTTGTTTGATTTCTGTTGTTTTGCACATCCAAATAGACAACTGATAGGAAATTGTTTATGTTTTTAATTGTTGTTCTCGGCCACTCAGGTTATTTTCTTAGAATGCTCTCTTTCAGAACCTGTTCAGTTCCTTTATAGTTCTGTGTCCTCTGCAAGGGGTCTAAACTAGACTGTTCTTTTTCTCTTCTTTTTTTTAATGCTTACATTACCTATGCCTCAGTATTCAACAGAATAGGGCAGTGTTATCTACAACCTAAATGTAGATATAAATGAAGTATGAACATTCACATTTTCTCTTCAGTCTTTATTATATACATAAATGTCCAAGAATAGCTACGTTGTTCCTTTTTAATACTCAGTTTTGGCTGTCATTACTTACTTATCTGCCAGACCTTTGGATTACTTTAGCTACCTTTTTATTTTATATTTAAGAGGATTCTGTAGAGTAGGGGATATTCAAATATTTTAACCAGTGGGCCACAGGCCCAGAAACTGTGTTTGCAAGCTGCCTGACCAGCTTTTTTCTACTGACAATAATGGTGAATCGAGAGGGTTGTACTTGGCATAAGTGTTACCAGTGACTCCAGCTCAAGTCAGGGCCCCCAGGAAGTCTCAGTAGTACCTTTTTTCCTTGTGTCAGAATAATCCTATAGCTTTATGTTGCTCAAAGTATATAATTAATTACATTGAGCTTTAGTGACAATTATGTGAATGGTCTGGCCTGCTGGCAGGACATTTGGCACCTGTCTGTTTCCAGTGTCAGAGGAGGGCAGTTGGCTAGGCCCTGCTGGCCACTAGTGGCCATTAGGCAGGGTAATTAGGCAAAGCGTGTTCTAGCTAATAATCTCAGCTGGACTGTACCCCGGGGTCTTCTGTTGCCTTCAAGCCACATGTTGAATGTCTGGATTATTCAGGAGGCAGAATAGTGGTGGGAAAAACAGAGGGTGTGGACTTCGGTGCTTGGATCAGATTCTGGCTTCCTTTCTTGCTTTCTGTGTGGCCTTGGGCAAGCTATTTCAGTCTGTGTGTCTGGTTACCCTGTCTCTAAAATGGAGAGAATAAAATCCCCCCTATCGCGTTGTCGTGAAGATGAAATGAGATGATGTGTGTGAATATTCAGAGCAGTGTATGCACGTAATAAACACTCAATAAGCAGCACCTAGTATGCTTGTTTTTCTGAGTTTTAGTTTCTCTATTTTGGGTTTATTCTGAGATGAGCAAACTCATTTAGCTCCATTCGAGCTGAAGGTCACTAACATTGCCATGCCCGTTTTGGATGTTTTGTCTTTTGAAATACGCAGAACGTACCCAGAGAAATTGCTCAAGACATATTCTAAAGATGTTTTTAAGAATTATTTGTTTCATGCCTTTTTAAATCTGAAGCCTCAGCACAACCATGCACATAGCTAAATAGTCCCAGCTAAGTGGCCAGAGGATTTCATTGAGCTAAGCACCCATGTGTCTCAATTTGCCCCGACAGCCTAGATCTACACCTTTCGTCCTGACAAAATTATTATTGTTATTATTATTATTATTATTATTATTATTATTATTATTATTTTAGCTGAGCCACCCTGCCACCTGTTGGGAGCTCAGCGGCAGTTCAGTTCGGGCCCAGAATTGAACCAGTGACCCCGTTGCTCTTGACCGAGCTCTTAACAAACTGAGCTACTCAGCCGGCCCCAAAATTATTAATAGTGCTTTCTTTCACTCTCAAAGGCATCCCATTTTGGATGATAAGTGATAAGGCCATCCTACTAATATGCTTTTTACAAACTCTTTGTTACCTGTGCTGGGAGCCCCATGAGACTGCTCTCTCTGCCTAAGCTTAGCCTTTTCGTTTACACCTCTTATTTCTCAGTTTGGAATGCTTTCTTCCTCTCAGTCACCTTCAAGGTCTTTCTCAGTTAACCATCTTTCAGAATGAATTGTTCCTTTCCCTGCCTTCCAACCACCATTCTGACTATACAGTCTTGTTTCCTTCTGCCACATAGGTAACTTTTCTTATTCACCTTGAGTTTATGAAAACATTAGTTTCATGTCTATGGAAAACATGTATGTAAGTATATACTTGTTGAATAAATGTGTGAATGGATGAATAAGTGCACATGCATGGCTTAACTTGTGATAGGAGTTTGATGAAAATGCTATTTAGTCTTAACTCCAACTGGTTTTGATTGGAATATGAAATTCAGTAGGCTATGTATTTCAAAGAAGAAATTTATTTTGCTTGCATAATTTTAGAAATGGTCAAACAGAAAGAAATACCTTTATTTAAAGTTGGATCCAGGAATTTGGTTGGTTCCAGAATTGTTCTGCAAGATGTTAATATAAATGATCTGTCCCTTTTGTGCCCCTGAAATAAGAGTAGACCTTTAAAAATTTCTTTTGATTTATGTTCTGCTATTAGTGTTGAGAAAGCATGGCGAGAAAGCTTTACTGTTTGTTAAAGCATTTAATCTCTTTTCTGGTATTCGGTTTCTTTAAGTGATACCTGTAGTTTTTGCTTGGTTTGTTGTTTATTTTTAAGGAAATAAATTACTTAAACTTTTGTTGTCATTAACATTGGATTGGGTGCTTTAGTGTTGATAAAAAATAATATAAGTAAGGAATATAGAGCACTAATAGGTGAAGTTGTAGAAGTAGAATCTTTAATCCCTGAGCACATTTTGTCACATAATAGAAATACTACCTTTGATTGCAACTCAACAATTGAGTGTAGAAGAGTTACTAAGAAATGCTTTGTATGCATCATCTCACTAAGTCTTACCACAGCTCGCAAGGAGACATTATCATTCCCTCTCCTCAAGTTGGGGAGCTTACAAGTAACGTCACAGGGGTGGTACAAGGCAAAGCCAGCATTCAGACCAGGTTTGATTGACATGCAAGCCTACTCTTTGAGCTGCTCCATTACTCTTTCCACTTCATCTTCTGAAATGTGTCTTTGACTTTTTTTTTTTTTGTCCTTTGTTTTTCTACTTGCCCAAGCCATTCCGGCTCCTTGGTCTTAGCATTTCAACCAGCCCTAGAATAGATGACTGATTTTTAAAGAGGAAAGTTTGATCTTTCGAAGCTGAATCTTGGAATGAAGCCAACATGTACCTAACCACCAAAGCCAGTGCCGTAGTCCTGTCCACCATTTCTGATCCACAAACCAGAATATTATCCTTTTCCTCTTCACATTCCTTTGATGGATTTGAAAACTTCTGTGGAAAAGGGTCTTTTTCCATTTTTGTTTCTTTTTTTTTTTTTAACAAAAAGTTGAGTTACAGAACATACTTTTTAGGGTTCTGGAAAGTAAAACATTTAATAATTAGTACCAATTTGTTTTTAGGTGAGCTTCTGATAGATAGTATCTATCTGTATTATTGTTTTGGAATTGTCAAATAATTATAAAATTATAATGTGTTAATACACATTATTATGAAATCAGTATTCAGGTATCTTCTTCAAGTATGCTGAATATACTGATTTGGAAATAGCTGATATTAACACCCCAGAAACCAAGCAGTTGGATTTAAAAGTGATTAATAATGTAGGTTCATGGGATTTTTAGAACAGAAAGAGATCATGTAAAATCCTTTTGTAATTAGAGATACACGAGGCCATACTGATTAGTACATTTAGCTCCTAGCTATGGTTGAGTTCATTTATTTGCATATTTGCATAACAGAATTGAAAAAATAGTTACGTAATACTGCAGTACGTGAGTATTAATAGAACAAGATGTGGTCTTCCAAACAGCTATATTTGAGAATTTGTTTTTTGCTATAGATAGCCACATGTGTACACATGCTCTACTTGTGCATTCATATACTCTGAAGACTCTGTTTATAAATAGTAAAGATGAAGAGCAAATCAAATAATGTAGTGGGCGGTTAACATAAGTCCTGTCTTGTGAGAGACTGATGAGTAGCAGGTGCCTGCTGTCTAAATTGAAAGTACCCAGGAAGGGGCAGGCTGTTTTTATGAGCATTGCTGATGAAGCCTCTTTGTTGCTATTGACCAATTAGTGTGGCCACAGAGGGATAAGTGACTTCATTTGCAGCTACCATTAGAATCACAAGCCATATGACTCTCTCTACATGGTTTCCTGCTACCTTTTATTTTCCATCTTCCTTGTAAGCTCTGATATCCTGTGGTCATAATAGATGTGATTTTTTCAGATAGTTAGTATGGTTTGATGTTTATTCTTAAAGGAAGTAGTAAGTTGCTTAGATTTTTATTTGTATCAATCCATGCTAATAGATAATGTTAAATACCAGTAGAATTATCCAGATGGCTTTCATATTAGAGCTAATAGAATTCCTGATGTAATATCAGTTTTAAGGATGTGTTTATCTTTGGAATTTTTGATGATTTGTTGAAAGAGAGCTGTATGCTCTTTCAAGGCATTCTCTGGTCTATGTATATTTCCATAAATGTTTTTCAATATGTAAAAAATAATATTAGAGTAGAATTGCTGTGTCATAGGATATGTATATATTCAGCTTTAGGAGATATTGTCATGTGATTTTTCTAACTAGTTAAACCAATTTACATACCCACCAGATTATGTGAGTTCTAGTTGATCTAAATGCTTACTAGCACTTGGTAGTGTTTTGTTTGTTTGTTTGTTTGTTTTTTTAGCTGAGCCATCCTGCCACCTGTTGGCAGCTCAGCGGCAGCTCAGCTCTGGCTGGGCATCAAACTGCTGTTGCTCAGAACTCAGCTTGCACTCTTGAGCGAGCTCTTAACCAACTGAGCCACTCGGCCAGCCCCTTGGTATTGTTTCTTAATTGTAGCCAGGTTGATAATTATGTAATGGTACCTTACTGTGGCTGTTAGGTTGCGTTTCCCTGATGATTAATGATACTGAGCACCTTTTCATATGTTTTATTGGGCATTTGGATAGTCTCCTTTGTAAGATACCTGTTCAAGTCTTTTGCCCATTTAAAAAATGTTTTTTATTTCTTTTAAATGGATTTGTGGGACTTCTTTACCTTTTCTGGATGTACATGTATATGCATACATATATGTATATATGAGTAATATGCCTCGTATATGTATGTGTGTGTGTGTGTGTATATCTATCTATCTATCTTCTACTGGTATGCGATTTATCTTTTCACTGTCTTAAATGGTATCTTTTAATGAACATTCTTAATTTTAGTGAAATTCAGTTAATCAATAATCAAGTATTAAGTATCAATTATCAAGTATTTTTTCTTTTTTTTTTTTTTTGAGGGCAGTGTCACTGGCCCTCATATGTGGGATCCGAACCGGGGCCACTGGCTTCCCAAGACTAGCACTTAACCACCGCGCCACTTGGCTGACCCAAGTATTTTCTTTTATGGTTATCATTTTTGTGTGCTGTTTAAAAAAATGTTAGCTTAAGACTGAAGATACTCATTTATTTAATTTCTACAACCTTTATTTTTTACTTTAGCTCTACAGCCTATCTGGAAATTATTTTGTGTATGGTGTGAGGTAGGGGTCAAGATTTTCTTTCCATATAAATAGCCAATTAAGTAACTCAGCATTATGTATTTGAAAATACCAGTCCCTCCCCACTGCACTGCATTGGCCATTGGTCATAAATCAAGTGACTGTATATGTATGGGTCTGTTTTTTTCATCAGTCTCTTTGTCTATCCTTGTGTTCATACCATCCTGTCTTTTTTTTTTTTTTTAAGGGCAGTGTCACTGGCCCTCATATGTGGGATTTGAACCCCGGGCCACTGGCGTCCTAAGCCAGCTCTTAACCACTGCGCCACTCGGCCGGCCCCCATCCTGTCTTTCTTACTAGTTATATACCAAATAGATATTATTTGCCCATTTATATATTAAAAAGATATGTACAAAAATGCTTATAGCAGCATTAAGTGTAACAGCATCAAACTGGAAACAACCAAATGCACATTATGAAATGGCATATCAGGGTTGGCCGAGTGGCGCATTGGTTAAGAGCTGGTTTTGGGATGCCAGCGGCCCCGGTTCAGATCCCACATAGAGGGCCAGTGACACTGCCCTCTACAGCTAACAGCAGCTCCACCTGGAACTGGGCTGTGCGAGCCCCGGCGACGGTGTAGGCTGCAGCCCCTGCTGCAGTGGGCTGCCATAGGCTACAGTGAGTGGCCGGCAGCCAGCGTGAGGGGCTGGCAGCTGGTGTGAGCTGCCAATAGCCGCGGTGAGCGACATCCAGAGGCCAGCGACCGATCTGCCTCATCCGGGAAGAGCACAATGATGACACCAACATGGGCCAGTGAAGCAACGTCCTCCGCAATTAGACTGAAGAACAAAAGGACAGCCACTTGTCTGTTCCCCTTCCCCGATTCCCCAACGCTGTTCCCCTCCCCCGGTTCCCCAATAAAATCTTAAAAAAATAAAATAAATAAAATAAAATGGCATATCATACAATGGGATACTATAAAGAAAAAGAACAAAAAGAACAGATGACCGGTACATGTACCACTCTAGTGTCTCTACCATAATGTTGAGGGAAAGAAACCAGCCACAAAGACTATATATTATATGATACCATTTATATAAAGTTCAAAAGTAGGCAAATGAATGAAACATTCACAAAGATGTGAAACATCGTTTTGCTACAGTGGAGCACACTTCTGGTGTGGTGAGACCTCCAGTCCTGAGCTGAGTGACGGTGTGGAAAGCCGGCGGGGGAGGGAGGGCAGCTGCCTGGAATAGCCAGAAGACTATCTTTCCTGGACTGTGCTGCTGACAGACACGGCGCTGGGCTGGGGTGGGAAGTTGCCTCCATAGCGAAGGGTGTGTGGGTCATTGGAGTCATCTTACGCTGTTGTCAGGATTGCTGGGAGTTTTTATGATTTGCTTGGTGTACTTCTGAGTGTTTTAATCCTTTCAGGTGCGCTCAGAGGGTTTAATATTCGAAAGTGTGCTACTCATACAAAACTTTGAGAACTACTCATTTGTGGAGCACCTGTTCTCCGCATGACAGTTTTCTAGACAGCGCTGTTCGGCCTCAAGAGCAGTCAATAAACAGAAACCAGCTATCCAGGTCTGTAGACAAAAAGCAAGAGTTATTTAATTACCATCGAATAGCAATATACCTAAGATCCTAGGTGGTCAACCTAGAGTTTCAGCTCTACTGAGCACTTATCGTGTCCTGTCTAAATATCCTTTCAGGTGGGGGAAACACCAAGTCTTCAAATAGGTCATTTTAGGACACATTGAAGTTGCCTGGATTTGAAAACATACTAATGTTCAGATCCACTTCAGTCCAATTAAATCAGAATTTCGGGGGTAGAGGGGTTCTTAAAACACCCTGGGCGATTTTAAGGTATAGCCAGGATTGAGAACAACTGTGCAACCTTTCTTTATGTTGCGTCGTTGACTGCCCCACTTCAAAGCTCTGTTAGAGATCAGAGAACACACAGCCCTGGAACCCTGCAGGTGACAGATGGTTGGGACCCTGTGGCGGATGGGGTGCAGGGGGTAGGATGAAACCTTCACCTACCTCAGTGGAGCTTTTTCTTCGAGGACCTGAGTTGCCCCTTTTCTGAAGGGATGTACAATGCTGATAAAGGGGAACAAATTCTTGGTTAAATTTGGAGAAACAGATTTTATATGCGAAAATGAATGGTCTGCCCTGTGTGCTAACCATGGTACCCTAAGAATGTATTTTGGATCCAGGTAAAGGAATATGTTCTGTCAGTTCCCAAACATGCCCTAGGCTGGTTACTTGGAATCTCAGTCTACATGGGTTAATCATCACTGTGCAGCCAGTATGCCCTGGTCCATTGCTTGACTCTTTTCCATCCCTGACAGAGAAAAGACATCTGTGTACCCACAACATTCTGCATCATGGAGGAAGAAGTTTCCCAGGAGGAGTAGTTTTTAGAAAGAACTAACTTGGCTGAGGCATGAGCATTATTTCTAGAGGGAGGTCATTGTACATTTCAAACTTTGCTGAATGGAGTCCTCACATTTCCTTTAACCACCTCAACTTGTGTTCAGGTGGCAGCAGGTAGCAAAACTGCTGTTCACTCATAGAAGATGATAAATCAACACTTGCCAGACAGGTTCTGTTTGTACAGGTAATTTGTGCTGGGAGGAAGAGAATCTAGGGATGTTTCAGTGTGTCTCGTTATGGTGGGCTGACAGTCTGGGTTGATGTGCCACGACCTTTGGGTGAACATCTACTTTCTGAATGCTGTACCACTTTCCTCTCGCCACACAGACCCTTGCGGTCAGGAGGAGTGACCATTGAATTCCCAAAGCATCTATAAAAATATTTTACTGCCTGCAAAGCAGAAACATGAAAATATCAGTGTTGCTTATTCCCAGTCGTAGTGATTATACTTGGTGTGTACTCTTTTCTTCTCAACTTGGTTGCTCTGTTAGCAGATCATCAATAATCACGTTTATTCTTTTAGGTCAGGTTTTTTTCTCTTCCACGTTAACCTGGGGAGAGCTTCCAGCAGAGAAACTTGTTCCAGGTAGGGGTGAGAAAGAGAGGGGACCTGGTGGGAAGGCTGTTTCTTTGGACACTCTGTTGTCTGGAGGCTGGAGGAGTATCCACTTTACCAGCAGAATAGTGTTCAGAAGCCCACCTGATCGTGACTGGGACCCACTTATTAATACATCTGTCTTCAATAGGCAGCTCGGTTTGTCAATGTGAAGCATGGTGGAAATGAACTTTAATATTCTTTGGGGGAGAAAGGTCTACAGTCTTTTCGTGAAAATTTAGTACTCAGTGATACTGAAAAGTGAGAAATTAGAAAGGTTTCCTTTCCTTTATAATTAGCCAGCTCTTCTTAACCCATCTCCTTTGTTAGGGAAGTAAGTATTGCTGAAGAATATTTTTAAATAGTTAAAATGCTCTTTGTCCCAAAGAATAGCTCCCCTGAGGGGTCCAGAAGCAAGAAAGGGAAACAAAGTGAGAGAAATAGGACACATGGCACTCTGCGGAGCTCCTTACTTAGAAGTGAACGAGAGGTGTCCTCCCTGTGGCGGCGCCCTGACCTCAGTGCATTTCTCCTGCTGCCCTCATCATTACTGGTTACCAAACAGTTACCAGGTAAAGCAAGGAGGACAGTGGCTTAGAAGGTGTCACCAAAATAACAGGGCATGAAAAAGCTCCTGTCCCCAGATCGAATTTGGCAACTCTCAAGCACCCATGCACCCTCCTCCTCCCCCCCCACCCATTCCTAGGAACACCAGGGGCCATTAGATTCATAAATTATGCTCCAAAAGAGCACTTTCAACCTTTTCCACACCAGGCTACAGAGAGAAAATGGCAATACTTGTATAGCTGAGTTTGAAGAGGCTGCTTGTGGCTAGAGGCCTCACCCAGCTGTGGCGAGGGCAGGGATGGAATCAGTGCCTTGGCCAGCCTGTAAGCCACTGGTGGCACACAGTGGTGTGCCAGGGCGCATTGATTAGGAAGCCATGTTTTAAAGGTGGTGGAGAGCAGGGCAGAGGTGTAAGGAAAAGTCCAGTCAGCTCTGAAGTGCCCTGCACCTCTCACTGTTGAGATAACACAACCCCAGTGGTGGATTGAAGCTTGGCCCCAACGCATACCATGGAGCCACTGTGCACACGCAGCAGACAGGTTGGCCTGGCTTACGAGCCTGAGAACTGAAAATCTGGACTGAGAAAAACAGTCCAGCACCATTCATGGGAGGGCTGATTTCCTACATACAGAGGACTGTAAATCTAGCCTCAGGCTTTCTGCTTATCTGAATGAAGCTGACCATTGGGGTCAGATTTAAAACCAACAAGAAAGGAGACTCTAGTAGGCAGGAAAGATGAATGCCCTGAGTTTCTCTGCATAGGTCAAACCCAAGATGTGGGGAGTTACGGGCTGTGATTTAGGGTTTGTGCCTCTGGTTGACTGAAATATTAAACATCGAGAGGTTTCTGCTTTCGCCTTTGGTATAAGAAATACAGGAACTCTTGTCTGCCAGATTTCTTATGTCTTTTGGATACCTGGGTGGGTGCTTTTTGCATAATCGATGTTGTAAGTGAAGTCTATATAAATCTTGGGAGGATCTGTTTATCCAAATGATTTAGTTTTTGCTATTTTACTATTGATTCGATTCTTTCCATGAGAAAGATCTGGGCTGTTCCTGTAAGGTTGCTCATAAATCTTTTAAACCACTTGCTTTCCGCCCCCCCAAAACCCTAACAAAAAAACCTCTACCTTATTTTAAAGGTCACATTTAATTTTCTCCCCCTCTTATCATTAATAATTTAAAATGTTTTCAGTACTCCCTGCTCCACTTTATTTGGCTATCATGTTTTGGTTTCATATTTTTAATTTGGTTCACTCTATTTTTGGTTTCCTTACGGTTCCAACTGCAATGCATAACCCCAGGTCCTGTGCGTTCTCCCCCAGTCAGTGGTTTTTATTGTTTTTCAGCATTGTGAGCTGGTGGGTTAGTATGATTGTTTCAGTCACTGCCAGGATGAAGGCAGTGAGGCCTTGATCTCAGTCTGGAAAGCTTCTGTTACAAGGTAGCAGTAACTGTGATACTAAAGAAAATAACCTTTATTTTTTTCCTAGACAAAGGTAAACATTCAGAGAAGAATTCAGGAAGTCTCTTAAGGCAGTAACAATTTAAATACAGTTATTTGTGTATTTTTTAATACTTTTTAGTGGGCTTGAAAAGACATTTTTAATTAATGAAATTACACTATTTTTTCTCATAGAGAGTATCCAATTGAAGACAGATCAGAACTTTATGTCTAGCTTGTGTTTTGACTTATAAGGAAATCAGTTAAACTCTTTATATCTTACCATATTCTCTATAAGCTGAAATAAAGCTATGTTTTTTTGCTCATATCATTAGGATCCTAATGGTTTAAAAGAAGTTTAAAACTCCAAAAGCAAGATGTCATGAAAACATAAAATGGTGGTAACAATACTTCATAAACAAAGAGGGAAAAATGGGAAAGCTTGTCTGTATGCAAATAACACCTCATATTTGCATAGTTCTTTAATCTCTACGAGGAATTTTAACAACCCAGTTTACTCTCACAGCTGTCTTGTGCTGTGGACATGATGGGTGGCCCTCACTTTACAGGTGAAAAAGTTGAGACCTATGTGTACAAACTACACACAGTCACACAAAACATGAGCAAGGTTGAGCCTTGGACCCAGGCCTCCTACCTCTAGTCCAGCCCTCCTTTCATTCTCCCTTCAATTCGGGTATTTTCACACATTTTATAGGTGTAAATTGGGAAGGTAGCACTTCATTCCTTACCCACTTCATTAACAAGACACAAAAATAGAAACCCAGCATCATGAAAAGGTAATTTCCGGGCAGCACCCATGTGAGGTGGTGAATTGTTTGGCTCCTTGAAAAACCAAAGATCTGTTTTTCTGCTGTGAAAGGAACTGAAGTCTAATGCCTTGAACATTTGTCTCTGGCCCACTATTACTTAGAAAAATTAACTGTTTCACTACTTATTCTGAGAAGGCGGACCATCTGTATGGCCTTGAAGTTAAAAAAATTATATTTTCGCCCTAAATTTATTGAGCAAGTCAGACCTATTTGTCATTCCAGGAAAGCAACGGTATTGCTCCTGGCCACTGTGAAAGCCATCTGTTCCTTTCAAGGTACTGCTCCCCAGTGACTGAGGACCCTTCAGAATGGGGGCGCTGTGTCGTGCCAGCTGTGCTGGGGCAGTCCTTTTCC
The DNA here is from genome assembly GCA_033961575.1 of Aselliscus stoliczkanus. Lineage (NCBI taxonomy): Eukaryota > Metazoa > Chordata > Mammalia > Chiroptera > Hipposideridae > Aselliscus > Aselliscus stoliczkanus. Next base: position 96,895,517 of record CM066735.1, on the reverse strand, counting down.
CAGGGCCACGTGACCCAGGATAAAGCTGGTGGGATGAAGACAAGGTCACAGGCTGTCCTCCTCAAAGCCAGCGGGCTTTGCAGAGAGAGACTCCACTCTCTGGTCCAAATCTGCATCTCTGACTCTGGATGGGCAGTGCCGACACAAATGGGTAACAGTTGTCAAGGAAATCCGTGGCTGTCACCTCCTCCCCACCATCCTTAGCATATGGCCTCACCTCTTGCTTCTTAGAGAAACCCCTCAGCTTTTGCCTTGAGACGTGTACACCAGCCCTCCCTCTGTTACTGGAGAGGGCTTGCTTCTCTTCCCGACTGTGTCTGCGCTCAGATCCCATCTTTTTCTTTCTGTATCTTTAAGTTCTGCTTCTGTGCGGATGTCTCCCCCATTAGCATATAAACATGCGCAGGTCTTTAAAAAATAAGAAAGATAGTGATAACCTTCCTCCTTCCTCTTCAGCTCCCTCTTCAGCTGTATCTTGAGAGTGGCCTTGATCGTCTGCTCCATTTCCTTCCCTTCCGTTTCCTCCTCCACCTTCTTCCACCAGTGAAGGTCATCCAGGCTTACCGTGCCATGCAGTTAATGGGCCTCTTTCCCTTATTCCAGGCCTCACCCTGGGCAGCTTTTCCACGCCATAGCTGCCATTAACTATTCACTGATGAGTCTCCAGTTGATGTCTCTAGCTCGAGTTTGCCCTGAGCCCAAGTACAGCTGTCTACTCAAGCATCCCTTTAGCATGTCACCACACATCTCACTGCAGCGTGTTAATCCCAACCTTCCTCTTCTTGTCCTGCTCCTACCCTCCATCTGGTCCTTTTCTGGAGCTGTTTAGTTTGGCAAATGGCATCACCATCCATTCTCCTTTCTTTATGGTTAAAGAATCAGCCTGGATGTAAGAGTATTTTTTTTTTTTTTAAGGAGTTGGAAAGCTTAGGAAATTATAGCAAGTTCTTAAGAAAAATGCTTGCACTTACCTTTTTATTTTTTTAAAGAAATGGTGAGCTCTAATATGTATTGCTATTAAAATTGGGTAAGTGCATGATTTCTATAGCAAGAACATGGGCTGAATTGAATGAAAGTGATTTAACTCTTATGTATAACTTTCTCTGTAATTTTCATTCTGACATGGTTCGGAGGGAATCATACAACTATCCTAGGTATTTATGTGCTTCTCCCCTCAACCTCCACTAATCTTTTAAAGTCTCTTGCCATTATTTGCCATGCATTGGTTCACTTAAAATTGCAAAGCAAAATTGAATTGGTATCTGGCTCAGAAACATTTGTTTCTTACAGGAAAAGTGTTAAAAGTTAGGAGTGGGCATATTTGTGAGCCAGAGAGGGATGATTTTTAAGCATTTTGCAAAGGGGTATATATATGAAGCATTTGTTTTCTTTTAAGGATTTAGTTTGGATTCTAATCATCCTTAGACCAGGGGAGTAGTTCTTATTCTGGGATCCACGATTTTTGTTTTTTCCTCATTGATTTCTTTCCTGCTACTTTGAAATTTGTTTCTGTGAAAAAAATTATTTTTTTGGTGCCAAAGATTGTTGTTTGCTGACAGTGAGTATCAAGTGGGATGGAATGATAGCATGCATAGTCTGGAAGTCACCCCTGGAGCAGCCTTCATATGTGAATCCAATTTCCCATTGATAGGCACTAAAGCAGGCCTGTTCTGTCACATGATCTTGTCGTAAGAGCTGTCCAGCTCTTCTTATATGGGAAAATGCTGAAGACAGCAAAGTACATTGGGGCTGCAGCCCTTTAATTTTACTTTTGTTGCTGAATATGGTGAGGCACAAAACCCCTATGCTGGTTGTACAGCAAAGTCCTTGCCAGTGAAAGTGCGGACTCTGTATGCGTTCTGGTATGCCCAGCAGCGGGTACTGAGCTGTGTGAGAGGACAGGGCTGTGTAGGCTCAGCAAGGTTGTACATCATATGGCCAGGTGGGAGAGGCCATACCCGGTAGAGAGACCCGGGCAAGCTGTAATATCTGGGAAGTGGTCAGCTTGGTTTTGTGGTTGAGTATAGAAGGAAAGAATCGAAGCAGTTTATTTAACGTGGCACCATTCATTCAAGGTTGTTGACGTTTCTTCTAATATTTTAAAACAGATTTTGGCAGGGTAGGGCCCTTCATTGTGCACCTGGGTTAGTCTACTGGCATTCTTCATTACAACCACTGATGGTTTTCATCTGTGATGTGTGTGTCTGTGTGTGTGTGTGTGCACAATTTCAAACAATTCATCTTTTGTGGTCTCTTAATGGATGGCGCAGCAGCAACGGCTATCTTTGAAATATAGAGCTCTGATAGTAAGAAAACGACCCTATGAAAGAGGGAGCATCTGGGCTTGGGACAGCTCGTCTGGCTTCTCTGCTTCAGTGATAAAAGTCCCCTGTGTCATGAGAACTTGTAGTTTTCTGTGTCCCTCCTCAGTGTTGTCAAGCTTTCCAGCCAGTAATCCTAAAAAAAACTTGTGATGCCTGCAAAGTTATCAATTTGGCAAGAGCCATGGCCGTGACTTTCACCCCTTAACCTTTTAAAGAGATCTTGACAAAAAATGGGAGGAGACTATGGAATTCATTTGGTTAACACCGAGGACAAATGTGAGAAGAGTGTGTGAAATGCATATGTGTGTTTTAAGAAAGGGAAACCCCTGTTTTCACAGAGAGGAGTTCCTCAATGGGCTGGCCCATTTTGTGGTTATCTGGCTCATTGAGTGAGGCCTATCTTTCAGTTCAAGGCTTTGCCATCTCCCTGATGGATACTGCTGGAAAACTAGGAGTGCTTTTGCCCAGGTGCCATCCTGGAAGCACAGCCTGGAAGCAGATAACCAGGTACATCTGCTGGCCAGAGCCAGTGACACAGCTGTGGCAGCCACTTTGTAGGCAGAAGCCCATATACTCCAGGAAAAACCACAGAACACTTTTGAAAGTTATTTTGGTTCTGACAAACTTACGCTGAATATGGACCGAATCCCTTCCACAACACAGACAGCAGCCATGGTGCTGTCCTTGCGACAGAAGGTCCCAGGTGTGGGCACAGGGAGTGATGTACAGTGAATGAGAACTGGAAGAGGTGTGGGGGACTGTCACACACCTTCACACAGCCTGACTGAGCCTGCCTGCAAAGCGGGCTGTGATTCCGCTTGGCACTACTTGCCTTTTATCATTAAAACAAAAACTAGAGGTCAGAGCTGATTCACTGTTAAAGACCAGGACTCAATTTCAACTTCTGCATCAAAGCAAAGTAACTGCCTTGTAACTGAAATTTTCTTTTAGTATATAGTATACTTACGTTTTATGTGCACTACTTAGATTTATTTCAGTTTTTCTTTTTCTTTTGGGAAACAGCCAGTTAATTTTTGCATTTGAAATGAATTTGATAAGCATCATTATTTATCAAATTTAAAAATCTATATGTGAAGGCAAGGAGTTCCAGTGATGAAGTTAATGGATGCAGAATTTTGTGGGTATGCGCATATGTTTCTGAGCTGTTTCCTTCAGATTTCCAAAGGCATCTAAAATCTAAAAAAACAACTAAACTGATTGAGAGCAAGACCATGTTATTGCCGCAGCTCCGGCATACTGTTTAAGCCTCCTCAGCAGATCAGCAGCATACAGGGAGGGAGCTATGTGCCCCCATCTTCAGGGGAGACTGGATGGAGGAACCTGAGATGGGAGGGATCCCGGCAAATGGAGAAGTCCTTGCTGACAGATGCCCATCACTTTCCAGGCCCAGCCAAGGCACCACTAAGCACTTTCTGCTTTTGAGGAGGATAACCTGGCTCTGCCAAGGGAGGCTGCTGGCCAGGAAGGAGCTGCAAGTCTCAGGGCTGCATTTTGACTTTCATGGGCCTAGATTCTTTCCTCTTGCTGGGCTTCTTCCTCCATTTAAAAAAAAGAATGATAAAATTAAAGATTATAGTTTACAGCTATGTTATTATAAAGACAAATTCATTAATATTATATATTAAAACTTTTTATTCAACCTTAAGTTTCCTTTTTCCTTCTGATTTTGAAAGAAATTAAAACACTTTTGTGGGCCCATAAAAGTAGCGTGGGTCTAGCATTGTGCTCCTACTGTCCAGTGGATAAGTTGGCCCTGATATGTGCAAACTGTCTTCTGATTTTCTTTCTAAAATGTATGAGGAAGAAGTGGAATATACCAATAAGCATGTTCATTCTTTTTCCTTCTATTCTCTAGTGAAGTTGAGAGAAGTCATTGAGTATATTTTGAATTTAAATTTTGGAGGGAATTTTGCATTAGTTAGTAAGTGTAACTTGTATCTTCCATTTAGGTTTATTATATTGTTAATTTTTGCAGAGACATTCATTTTCAAAATTTTTATAAGCTTTGAGTTTTTAACATTAAAAATTCACTGTATTAACATCAGTAATTAATATTCTACAGAGTTTACGGAAATATCTGAGTACATGCAATGGAAAATATTTTAAGCAGTCTTTCTAGTTTTTTGCAATATCATACTTTTTGCATAATAAATTATTTTGTAAACTAAATTAGCGTGATATAGGGACTTATGTGTCTTACCCTGATTCTGAGTTTTCTATGAATTCTTTGAGTATAAATGTACTTTTAAAGATAACAGGCAATAATTTGTGACTTGAAAATTTCAGAGTGGCCAGGAAAAGCATGCTAAAAATAGAAACTGTGTTTATTTACTCTCTGCTCCACCCAGGCATGTGGTTGCAGGCCTGGGGAAGGAAGGCTGATGGTGACTTGGAGGGTGTTTTCTTTTTTTCCCCTGTAACAGAGTTGAAGGAAGAGATCATCCTTTTAACTTCTGAGCCCTGTTTCCTTTCTTTGGCAACTCAGATGAATTATTTTCACATGCTGTTATCTGAAAATGAATTTGACCAATTAGTTTAGCTTTGGGTTCCAACCTCCTTTCTATTTATATATTTTAGCTAGGCTCTGTGCCATGAAAGGAAATTTTGAAATTTTGGTTTGACTAATAATTATACATTCGAAATTTGGCAGTTTATAATTTTAAGTTCCCCTGTGTTTTTCATGACAGTCTAAAAAGATGGCTACTTACTTGGTCATTGTGTTAAAAAGAGCCTAGATTATGAGTTTAGTTCTTGTGTAGGGTTATCACGTAGGAAAAGACTGAATATTAACCAGACAAGCCTGTTGTGTGTATCCTGGGTCATGAGAATTCTGGAGAAGTACACAGCTTAATGTAAAACTATGACTACCAGCCAGGCAGCGTGGTGATACCTGTGGTGTCTTATCCACACATTTTATTAGTCCAGTGCTTGAAGCATGTACCACTGTTGGGACTTTGTGCCCAAATGTTGTTGCTTTGTTGACTCGACAGCAAGGCATTAGGGCATTGATGGTACCACTTCCACAGCATAGGAAGGAGGAGCTTATTGTCCAGGCTTTGGAGTGAGCTGGCTTGGGTGTGCATCCAGGCTGGGGTCACGACCTACCAGTCTTAGTTTCCTCATCTCTTCAATAGGTATAAAAATGGGATTGACTTATTGACAGCTGTCCATAAATATGAGTGACTGCTTTTGTCCTGCCTTAGGAGTCTGAATTTAATCATTTGAGGTATCATGCGCTTCGGGTGGAACTTGGTTGTTTTCTTTACCTACCTTCATAATCCCTGCCTGAAAGAAATGAGTAGCAATTCACTTCAGTCTATTTCAAATCAACCTATTTTCAAAACACATTTCATGAATCTTCATTACATTATTTACTTTAATGATATCTATTAATACCAATTTTTTATCCCAAATAGTGTTTTAGCAAATATAAGTGAAAACACTGTCGTGGGCTGATTTCGCATTATCAGGTTGTGATTTCTACTGTGTGTTTAACTTCCTCTCTCCCTTTCATGGGTTCTCTCTGGTTTCTCTGGAGAATAGACACAGCTATAGCCATTGGTATCATGGCCCCTTATGGACCCACATCTAGCTTCAACAGTTATCAGCTCACGGCCAATCTTGTTTCCTGACCACTTATTCACATCCTGTCTGATTTTGAAGCAAATCCCAGGTACCATATTATCCATACATATATTTATACAAACCCCAGTATCTTTATTATACCTAAAAATTCACAATAGTTCCTTAGTATCATCAAATATCCAGTCAGTGTTCAGATATCCAATTGTCTTTAAAAACATATAATTTTCTTAATTTAGGGTCCAGATCAGGTCCCACATATTGCAGTTGGTTGATGTGCCTCTTAAGTCTCTTAATCTTCCCCCTTGTCAGGCAGTCATTGCCTGTGGGCAGGAGGACGTACCATCTCAGGGGTAGTTGAGAGCTGTTAGCAGCTAACACTCAGAGCTGTTGGATGACTTGGACAGGGCACCAGTGGTGTCTGCTGCTTGGTGGAGAACATCTAGGTGAAAGGAACAGCCTGAGCAGAGACCCAGGAATGGCGTAGCACAGCGTGTTTGATGCAGTGATAAATGGCTGTCTTGGAGGCGGGCAGCCTCAGGGAGATGCTAGGAATTGGCGTTTATCCCAGGTTGTGGTTTATTATACGTTTTTGATGTGGGGCTTAAAAAATAGCTTGTTTTTTCAGATGAGGATGAAATTAATCAAAATGTGATGGTGGCAGAGACTATTGGAAATATATAGTGTATCAACATTTTTCTCTGGTAATATCTAAATTGGAAAAGTATGGTAATGTGTGATGAGCATTGTGGAATCTAAGTTAACTGGGTATTGGGAGCAAAGTATGCTTTCGCCTTCTTTGTATTTTCCCCTTTATTATAAAAGTAATATTAGTATGTGATGACATCCCAGAGGGCAGACCATGGTTATCTCCAAGTCTCAGGAGTATCAAGAAGGGTGAGTGGTAGCTACCTGCTGAACTTGGGTACTGGACAAATGTTTTGCCAGCTGAAGAGATCAGCATTTTTTTTTTTTTAAAGATTTTAAGTTGTTGTCCTTCAATCTTAGTTGTGAAGGGGGCAGCTAGGTCAGTTCCAAGTCCAGTCGCCATCCAGCCGCCCATCGGCAGCTCGTGGCCACTCAGCTCAAGGTGCTGTGTTCAATCTTAGTTGCGGGTGGGGGTAGCCCACCATCCCATGTGTGAGTTGAACCTGCAACTTTGTTGTTAGGAGCACGTGCTCTCACCAGCTGAGCCATCCTGCCACCTGTTGGCAGCTCAGCGGCAGCTCATCTCAGGCACAGCTCACTGGCGCATGTGGGAATCGAACCAGCGATCCTGTTGCTTAGAACTCGCACTCTTAAACAACTGAACCACTTGGCTGGCCCAAGAGATCAGCATTTTTATGTTTTTGTCATGGGTTTGAATTCTAACTCTGCCACTTACTGTTGGGCAAGTTACATAACTTCTCTGTACATAGCTTTCACATCTTCAAAAAGACAATAATGATAATAGTGCTTCCTTCAAAGGACTACTGTGCTGCTTCAATGAGAGTGGGTTATTACAGCATTTAGCACAGGATTAGGCATACCAGAGCACCGAATGCTTTATTATTATTTCATGATTCTTTTTCTTACTGTTACTGTTTTCTTATTAAATACCTTTTGGGATCATTGAGTTAAGGTGCACGAAGCAGACAATGACTAATGAAGAGGATTAGGAACAAAGATATTAACTTTTATGTGTCCTGGGCTTGAAATGTGCGCACTACAACTTAGTGTGCTTCTGTTGTGTTCTGTAACTTGCTTTATAATTGCTAACTGATTTAATATTGCTCTGGATTCTCCATTCCTGTTCAGCAAAAGGCAGGAATATGTTGAAAATAACTTTGCCTTTTCTGGTTTAAAACAGCCTATATTGAGTTAAATGCTACCTCTTTTAGATAAGTAGGCAATTTAAATTTTAGGGTGGTTTCTTCCCTCTTTAAGGGGTCTTCTGATTCCTAAGAAACAATAGAATTGGTCTGCCTGATTACCATCATTATTTGGTCCTGGCCCACTGTTATGTGTATCCATTTATCAGCATTCCACCCGCACATGCTGCTTTCCCTTGTGTTATTAAGGTGAACTAGCCTAGGTCTCTCCATTTGGGAGGGAGATCTCAACTCTTCCTGAGTACTCAGCTTATTGCTACAGCAGTGCGTCCCTTTCCTGTAGAGCCAGTCTTCACTCTCTATTGGATCATTCTTATTTTTTTTCTTTTTATTTATTATTATTAGTTACAGATGTGCAAAACAATGCAATAGTTATCCCTTTCACCCCTTACAAAGTGACTCCCCCCTCCCCCTCCCCCCTCCAGTGCTCCCTTACCCCCGATATCATACATATCTATTACAATTCCATTGACTCCATTCCCATGCTGTACTCCACATCCCATGACTATATAAGTGTTAAATTATAGTTGACATACAACATTATTCAGAGGCAGCTTCAGATGTACAGTGCAGTGGTCAGGCCACTATACCATCCATGAAGTGGTCTCCCTAACAAGACATGAGTCCATCTGGTCCCCTAAAAAATATTTACAGCATTATTGATTATATTCCCCAAACTGTTTCTTCTATCCATGAGGCAATATTGTAGTTACCAGTTTATGTTGCCTTGTCCCTTCCTCTTTTCTCTCATGCCCATCCCCATCTCATCTAGCCCTCATCAGTTTTTCCTCTGTGTCTCTAAGACTATTTCTGTTTACATTGCTTGTTTATTCAGTTCTTTAGATTCCACATATGAGTGAGATCATATGGTATTTGTCTTTCTCTGAGTGACTTATTTCACTTAGCATAATATTCTCTAGGTCCATCCATATCATTGCAAATGGTACGATTTCTTTCTTTATAGCTGCGTAATACTCCATTGTGTAAATGTACCACAGCTTCTTAATCCAGTTGTGTACCACTGGGCATTTCAATTGTTTCCAAGTCTTGGCTATTGTAAATAGCGCTGCAATGAGCATAGGGGTGCATATATTTTTTTGAATTAGTGTCTTGGGTTATTCAGGATAAATACCTAGGAGTGGAATTGCTGGGTCATAAGGTAGTTACATTTCCAGTTTTTTGAGATACTGATTTCCATAGTGGCTGTACCAGTCTGCAATCCCACCAACAGTGCAGCAGGGTTCCCTTTTCCCCACAGCCCCGCCAGCACTTGTTGTTTGTTAATTTATTGATGATAGCCATTCTAACCAGAGTGAGGTGGTATCTCATTGTGGTTTTTATTTGCATTTCCCTAATGATCAGTGAGGTTGAACATTTTTTCATATGCCTGTTGGCCATCTGTATGTACTCTTTAGAGAAATGTCTCTTCATATCCTCTGCCCTTTTTTAATTGGCTTGTTTGTTTGTTTGGTGTTGAGTTTCATGAGTGTTTTATGAATTTTGGATATTAATCTCTTATCAGATATATCATTGATAAATATATTCTCCCATTCAGTAGGCTTCCTTTCTGTTTTATTGATGATTTCCTTTGTTGTGAAAAAAAAACTTTTAATTTTGATATAATCCCATATGTTCATTTTTTCTTTTACTGCCTTTGCCCGTGGGGATGTATCAGTAAAAATATTTCTCAGGGAAATGTCTGGAAATTTACTCTGTATATTTTCTTCCAGGAGTTTTATGATTTCAGATCTTACATTTAAGTATTTAATCTATTTTGAATTTGTTCTTGTATATGGCATAAAGAGGTGGTCCAGTTTCATTTTTCACATGTGTCAGTCCAACTTTCCCAGAACCATTTATTAAATATACTATCTTTACCCCAGTGTAAATTCTTGCTTCCATTGTCATAGATTAACTGTCCGTATATGCATGGATTTATTTCTGGGCCCTCTAAACTGTCCCACTGATCTATATGTCTATTTTTATGCCAATACCATGCTGTTTTTATTATTGTAGCCTTATAGTATGTTTTGATGTCTGGTAGTGTGATACCCCCAACTTCGTTTTTATTTCTCAGTATTGCTGTGGCTATTTGGGGTCTTTTGTGGTTCCATATAAATTTTAGGATTATATTTTCTATTTCTGTGAAAAATGCCCTTGGTAGTTTGATAGGAATTGCATTGAATCTATATATTGCTTTAGGCAGTATGAACATTTTAACTATATTAATTTGTCCTTTCCATGAGCATGGTAGGTGTTTCCACTTATTTGTATCTTCTTTTATTTCTTTCTTCAGTGTCTTATAATTTTCTGAGTATAGATCTTTTACTTCTTTGGATAAATTTATTCCTAGGTATTTTATAGTTCCTGAAACAATTGTAAATGGGACTGTTTTCTTACTTTCTCCTTCCAATAGTTTATTATTGGTATATACAAATACAACTGATTTCTGAATGTTGATTTTGTATTCTAGTGGATCATTTTTTTTTTTTTTTTTTTTAGCTGAGCCATCCTGCCACCTGTTGGCAGCTCAGCGACAGCTCGGCTCAGGCTGGGCATCGAACTGCTGTTGCTCAGAGCTCAGCTCACACTCTTGAGCAAGCTCTTACCCAACTGAGCCACTTGGCTGGCCCATTATTGGATCATTCTTGTCAGCATCATTCTGATATTTATTCCATGTTCTCCTGATTCTACTTCTCCCCTGGCTACGGCCCAAATTCCTTGTCTCTCTTTGCAGAAAACTACTTGAAGGATTGTCTATGTTCAATATCTGAAATTCCTTGTGCCCATTTTTTTCTTAGACCCACTCTAATTAGGTTTTTACTTTCATTATTGACCAGAGCTGCTCTTGTCAAAGTCACCAAGTTCTTAAATCAGTCCTTTCTCAGTCCTTGTACTTGCCCCATCAGTAGCATGGTGGTCATTTCCTGTCTTGGTTTCCATGGTTCCCTATTCTCCCCCTTTCCCCCCTTTCCCACTAGTCTTTTCAGTCCCCTTTGCTGATCCCTCCTCTTTGACCTGAAAATTTAGTGATCTCAGTCTTTTTCTGTCCATTCTTTTCAGCTTATACACCTTTGATGATCTCATCCTGTCTCATGGTTTTAAGGGTTATCTGTATGTCAGCCATTCCCTAATTTATATCTCTAGCCCAGTATCTCTTTTCTACTCCAGGCTGGTATTAATGCACCCAGTTTCCTACTAGATCTCTCCACTTATCACATTTCAAACACAACTCTCCTTTTTCCCTTCCATCTGAAGCCTTCCCTGTCTCAGATTGATGGCAGCCTTCTAGTTGTTCATGCTTCTGAATTTCTTTGACTCTTTCTGTCATACAGCACATCCAATTTATCAATAAATTCTTTGGCTCCGTTTTCAAAATATATCTAGACTATGAGAGTGTGATAGATGTGCTATCCCTAGTATAGAGTTAGTCATAGGCACAGCTCTGATTTGAACCCAGGTCTATCATACTCTAAAGTCTTTATTATTATTTTGCATTAATATATTCTTAGGTTTGTATTCACATAATTTTTTAAAAGGCCATAGCTTAATGGGAGATGAGATCATTCAGAACTAAGGAGCAGACAAAGGATATCACAGAGTATTTTTAGAATTCACTTAATTTGTCTCCCTAGTTCTAAGAAATTTAAATCTTAATCATATGTTAGACTATGTTTTCTCTTTTGAATAAACCCAAGCGTTTAAGAAACAGAAGTTCAGAACCACCTTCCCCAACTAGCTAATAACCTATAAGCTTCATTTTTATTTCCAGGTGCTGGACTCTCAGAGTTCATCCAATCCCAAATTGAAGGGACAAGAGGAACCCTGAGCTGCTTCCAATGTCTGTTAGGTCATATGGATGCCTTGCCTTATAGACAACCCACCCAGTAGTTTGACACACTATTAAATTATTTTTGTTTTTAATTTGGATTTGAGTTCATAGAAATATTTTGCTTGTCAGTTTTTAAAAATAGCCATATAGTGTTTCAAAATTATATCACAGTTGTGATTGAGTTTCAATCTTATAAGTAAAGACAAGGAAGGATGATTTTAAATAGCTGAAATGTAGGATTTTGGTATTAATGTGAACATCAGTACCCTCACCAAAACAAAACACACACCCAGTTTGGTAAAACTGAAAGTCCACCTAGTGTCCTTTAAAAAATATTACTTGTGAATGGTTTGACTTTGTGTAGTAGTTTTAGTCCCAGGTGCTTCATTTCATAGATTCGAGTTTGTTTGTTTTTCCCCCCATAACACTTCCTAAATTGTATCAGTTTACTCTATCATTTTATTTGAAGGGAACTGAGACCTATTTGGTTGAACAAGGTGATGAGCAACATTGCTCAAAAAGCCAAAAATAGATCTGTGGGCTCCTGACTGTGAGACCAGGTGCTCTCCACTGAGCTATTCTGCTTTCCTTGTTTTTAAAAATATTAACATACAATACTGAATAACTAATGAGTGTGAGATGAATCTTAGTTAGATCTATGAAAACTTAACAAAACCTAATCAACCATCCTAACAGACAAAACCCTTCTTGAGATGTAGGAACATGGCCTCCTCCTACTATTACTAGCTGGCCATGTTCTAATTGTCCCTCATATCTGTCCCATCATTTTTGATACTGGTACCAGGTTCTTGTCACCATATACTTCGATCATTCCAAGAGTTAATCTTTCTCCTGTTCCTCTCCTTTCTCCCAAATCCTTTTCCAGATAACGTAAAGATTAATACTCCTGCAAGAATACTTTGTAAACTTCTTCACTCAACAGTTCTGTGATGTCCTTTGCTTTTAGGCGGGAGCCCTGGCCTTCCTCTTGGTTTTCAGGACACTCCCCATCTGTCTGTGGTGTTTCTTCAGGAGCCTTTCCTGCATCTTGCCAACCCTCTGTTCTAACCAGACTGGAACTCACAGACTGTACTCACCTACCATATCTCTTCAGTTTTGTGTTCTGTGCCCTATTCCAGAAATGGCCTTTCTCTCCTTGTGGTTAGCAAGCCCAGCTCTCTCTCTTGGGGGCACTTCTTATTCATTAGTTGAAATTTTGATTGTAGGGCTGTGCTATATATGTCCTTTAGCTTCTAATGTCCTCACTTATAAAGTAGGATCCCTGGCTAGTATGGGATGTGGTGTAAAATTTTTCATAACTATATCATCAGGTTTTTGCTGGAATTGTTATGATTAGTAAAAACACATCATTTTAATGGTTTAGTGCTTTCTGATACATTTACTTGAAATAATATTTTAAATTTGGCTGTAAGGAAACAAACATTTAAATTTTGTCAGAGATTTTGTGAAATGTGAAGTGACTTTGAGAACAGGAAATTAAATCCAATCACTTAATAGAATATGAATATATACATATACTTGTACATACATGTATATAATTTAGCTTTCATTGAGTCATTTTTATAATAATATGCTGCTAAAAAACATATAAAACTCATAATCATTTTGAATAGAATGTTTTGAGGTGGTGGATTTAGAGACCCATGATTTTGTGGAAGTAAGAAAGATCTGCCTGTAAATTTTGTTCCTGCTGTAAACAAGTAAAGGAAGACTCTTTTTTCAGATTATTGAAATATAGAGACTATGGCATTAACGCAATACCCACCATAGTGTTTTCCTTTTTAAAATGTTTTCTTCACTGTCCTATGATCCATGATTTGCCAGATTCCTCTGAAAACAAGAATCTTCAACGACCATGGTGTATGTATTATAATACTGTTTTAAATTTGGTAACTACACAATGCTGTTCAATTGTATTTCATCAACATTCCTCTTTTTCATCTTGTTTAATATGGAGCTTTGGTGTATGCCATTACTTAAGAGAAATTGCTTTACTTGTGAGTTAGGGATGAACTAGTTGGAGAGAAAATTAAGGTGACTCTAACATGGATCTTCATATAGTCTATACGGTTTTCATGAGAATAATAAAGTACGTTATGTATATGGAGAAATATATGTAAAAGAGGGGAAGAATCAGGGAGAAGCAAACTAATTCAATTTAACTTTCTCAGACACTAATGTTATCTAGCAGAAAGATGAGTTTTCAAAAGATGTATTCCTTAAGTTCACCCATCATTAAAATTATTGTGAGCTTATTAATTAAAATATTGGTGTACTTCCAGGATAAATTAAATTTGAACTTTCAAGTTTTTTTCCCATCAGTGGTCCAATTTTACTGAATTAAAATATGTGGGTATCTATTTTTTTGAATAGAATTTGATAAATCTTAGTTTTCATGCAATTACACTAGAGTAGAAATGAATGATTAAAAATTCTTACAGAATTTGTTAGTCTTCCTGTTACCAGATTTAGTGAGTGTGTGTGGTTTAAAGATTTAACAGTTAAATTCATAAAATATCACTTAAAATTGTAAAACAATAGTTTCAATTTAGGGGAACAAAAATTTCACTTATAAAGCTGTATTATTGGATGTTGGAATAAATCAATTAAACATATCTTTTATAATGTAGTAAAGAAAAATGAGCATAAATGCATAGCAATGCATAGCATTAGTGGATATTCTTCTCTTTATTAGGTTCATGCTTTTGATTCAAGGCCTAGAAGTTGCCTAAGACTTCTTTGAAATCTTCATGTTTATTCTCATCTTACCTTTTTATTTTTAAACTGAGAGAGAGAGTTCTGAGTATTAACGTCCACATAGCTTTATGTTAATATTTAGCCAAATCCTGACATACAGAATGTCATAATGTATTTGCTATTAGCGTCTCTAAAATTTTTCAGTACATATTTTGTATTAGAGTTATCCTTGTTCTGTAATTCACGAGTTTTCATGGCATTGGTAACAGTTACTTCCTTGTGGTATAGATATATTCTCTGATTGGTTTCTTTGCTGCTCAATATTTTTCCTTTAATTTTATCACTTTTTCTTCAGATAGTTTTTCATCTCTGTCTTTAGGAAATTACTTCTCATTGATTTATCCTGTTCTGTTTTTCCTTTCAAATTCATCATTTGTACCATGGGAAACTGATTATTTTCAGAAAAGTTCTTTTTTTGTTGGGGGGTGGGGGGATCATGCCAGGTTTAATGTCGGGGAAAGAATAATGCCTGCCCTGTGCTCACCTGTTTACCACTCGTAGCTCTGTGAAGTGGGAGAGAAGAGCTAAGAGGAAAGTTGAGAGAGAAAAAGGACACCCCATTTGCAATAGTTTAGAAGCATGGAATGGAAGAAATATGAAGCAATTCTAGGCTCAATTTGCCCATACCTCAGGAAGAGATTCTCGAGCATATAAAATAATCTGCTAAGGTTTCCAATATGTTTAATTAATTAAATCAAAGGATGCATAGTAAGCACCTATAATCTTGAAAAACGTTTTTGAGCTGACTGAAAGATTTTGTTTGTGTTTTTTCTTTTTTGCAGGTTATAATCTATGTATAGCTTGCTTTAATATTCTAGCACCAGAATTAACAGATAAAATTGACTCAGTAAACCTACCATACTAGGGAGCCAACACATTTGAGAAAGGATGAGGAATATTTTGTTTTTTCAACCAGCTGTTTGTCACTTGTTTTGATCAAGAAAATGTAATATCGCTTGTTGGGTTATAGATTTTGTTGAAGCTGATAGGTTTCTGTAGTGAACTAGTTTTTGCATTTCCTATAAGTATCTTTCCTGAGACATTGAAGAAGGGAAATAAGAAATGGTCTGGAGAGTGGAGAAATAGTCTAAGGGGAAGCAGTCTGTCCCGGAACAATTTCTGATGGAAAAATATATTCTGCAGCTTGGTATTGGAATTTGTTACTGTCAAAACTCCAGGAATAAGTTACTGCCAAGAGTACCCAATATGTTATTTCTAAAAGAAGAAAATTAATATCTATATGGAAGAGCCCATGGTATTGTGGCACCAAATAAATGTACATCATATAATATCATCTTTTTATTTAGAGGAAAAATCCCAATAATTGGTGATGAATGTTTGGAATTATTTTGACACAAATCACTTAAAGAGACTTAAAATATAAGTAAGTTATCAACAGAATTTTGAAGGAGAAAGGTAAAGGTAATTAAAACACTTGATTTTTCCTCTTTGGTGTTCAAATTGGCATGGTAAGTGGCTCTCTTAAACTTAGGCTCTCTTCTCTTTTTTGTGGCCATGCATGAGTCGTGTGTCATCCTGTACCTTAAAGGATAAAGGAAAAACTTGTGTGTTCTTTATGTACCCCCCTCTCCCTTTGCCTGTGTTCTTTGTCTTATGAGCCCCTTGGAGACTCATCGTTTCCTCAGTAGGTTGCCTGGCAGTGACTGGAGAATGAGATAGCTATGCTATAAAAGGCTCTTCCTTCCCTGGCCCAGCCTTTTCCTGGTACTTAGCCTTTTTCTGTCCTTCACAATTGGATGTGCCTAGAATACGGTCCCATTTTGTTAAGGACATACATCCTCTTTGTGCCAGTGGATTGATCTAATTTTCAGTTAGAGTCAGGTCTGAAGGGTGTTTCTAGCCTTCTGGTCTATCTGGCTACCTAGCCAATAAATATAAGAATTAGTCCTATATCTAGGCTCAGCAGTAATGTAGAGTTTTAGATTTTTAATTTTTGTTTTTGGCCAAAACATGCCCTTCTGGTTATCTACAACTGTATAACAAACTACCTCAAACTTAGTGGCATGGAACAGTATCCATTTTTTTATGATCATTGGTTCTTTGAGTCAGCTATTTGGACAGGACACGTCAGCGGTGGCTAGTTTTTGCTCCCTGATATCTGGGCCTCAATTGGGAAGGCCTAAATAGCTGGCTGACTCAGACATCTGGGGCTGAGGCTAGAGTGTCCATTTCCAAGATGGCTTCCTCACTTACATGTTGAGCACCTTTGTGGGGAAAATGGGAATGCTGGTTCAGCTGAGTGCCTATATATGACCAGAGTGTCTACAGGTGGCCTTTCCAACGTGATGGTCTTTGGTAATTGAATGTCCCCCGGGCAAGTCTCCCAAGAGAGCCAGGTGAAAGTTGCATGGTTTTCTCTGACCTAGCCTCAGATGTCATATCGAGTCATTTCTGTTGCATTCTTTTAGTTCCAAGTGAATCATAGACCACCCCAGATTCAAGGAGAGGGGAATGAGACCCCACTTTTTGATGAGGGTGTAGCAAGGTCACACTGAAGGAGAGCATGTAGCATGAGGGACATTGTTGCAATCATCTTGGGAACTTATGCAAAAGGGGAAACTGCATCTTGATGGTTTAATTTCATATTGCCAAATTTCTATTTGTTTTTAATTCTTTTTTTTCAGTTACAGTTGACATTCAGTATTATTTTATATTAATTGCAGAAGTACAGCATAGTGGTGAGACATTTATATAATTCATGCAGTGATCCCCATGATAAATCTAGTGCTCACCTGGTACTATACATGGTTGTGACAACATTCCTGACTGTTGGTTTGTTGTATATGGTCTGTATTATGTTCAGGTATGTTCCTTCTATTCCTGTTTAACTGAGAGGTGTTTTTTTTTTTTTTAAATCATAAATGGATGTTGGATTTTGTCAGATGCTTTTTCTGCATCTATTGTTATGATCATGTGATTTTTATTTTTCATTTTGTTTATGTTGTATATCACATTAATTGACTTGTGGATATTGAATTAACGTTGCATCCCAGGAATAAATCCCACTTGACTGTGGTGTATGATCTTTTTTTTTTTTTGGTCTGGGAAGCCCTGTATCTCTCCTTCAGTTAAATGATAGCATTGCTGCGTAGAGTAGTCTTGGTTGAAAGTCCTTAATTTTCATCACTTTGAATATTTCGTGCCAACCCCTTCTTGCCTTTAAAGTTTCTGTTGAGAAATCAGCTGACAGTCTTAATGGGAGCTCACTTGTAAGTACCTATGTGCCTTTCTCTTGCTGCTTTTAGGATTCTCTCTTTGTCTTTATTTAACCTTTGCCATTCTAATTATAATGTGTCTTAGTGTGGGCCTCTTTGGGTTCATCTTGTTTGGGACTCTGCACTTCCTGGGCTTCTATGTCTGTTTCCTTCACCTGGTTATGGAAGTTTTCAGTCATTATTTCTTCAAATAGGTTCTCAATCCTTTGCTTTCTCTTTTTCTTTTTGTACCCCTATGATGCAAATGTTCTAACCCTTGATGTTGTTCCAGAGGTCTCTTAAACTCATTTTTTAAATTCTTTTTTTCTTTTTGCTGTTCTGATTGGGTGTTTCCTGCTACCTTGTCTTCCAAATTGTTGATTCTGTCCTCTGCTTCATCTAGTCTGCTGGTGATTCCTTCTAGAGCATTCTTCATGTCAATTATAATATTCTTTACTCCTGATTGGTTCTTTTCTATGGTTTCTATTTTTATTTTTATGCTTACTCTTTGTTGAAGTTCTCACTGAGTTAATCTATTTTTAAAACTATTTAAAAATACTATCATAGAGCATTTTTATTACCATTGTTTTGAACTCTGTGTCCGAAAGGTTGCTTGCCTCCATTTTTTTTTAGTTTTTTTTCTGGAGTTTTCTCCTGTTCTTTTAATTTGTGATATATTTCTTTGTTTCCTCATTTTGGCTGCCTCTCCATGTTTATTTCTATGTATTAAGTAGATATGCTACGTCATCCAGTCTTGGCCAGATGGCCTTATGTAGTAGGTCCCCTGTGGGGCCCAATGGCATAATCTTCCTGTCACCTGTGCTGGGTGTTCCATGAGTGTCCTTATTTGGGCTTTATGTTCCCTCTTGTTATAATTGAGCCTTGATTGCTATTGGCACATCAGTGGGTGGGATTGACCTTGGGTATGTTCACAGTTTATAAGCTGGTATGCAGGGAGCTTACCCTGTGGAACAGGATTTGCCCCAATAGGCTCTGGTGCCTGTTGAGACCTTTCTTTGGAGTGTGCCGATTGTGGGGCTAATTGGGTGGTGTTCTGCTGTGGTCTGAAGTCAACCTCCAGGTATGTTGGTTCTGAGGCCTTTTGGGAGGGGCTTCAGTACAGGCCCAGGTTACCCACCGCCTTTACTAGCCAGGGACAACATGGTAGGAGCTACAAAGCAACCTGTGGTTGTTTGCTACCTGTACTAGACCAGGAGGTGTGTGGGAGAGGCCACACTGTGAACTGAGGATGGCTGCCACCAGTACCAGGCCTGAGGTATCTCTGTCAGAAACCCAGGACACCCTGAGGCCTGCTGCTGCCTGCCAGCCCCCTAAGGTTCAGCTGCTGATAAAGTCTTGAGAAGTATGCCTGCCAAGTGATGGGGATCTCAAGGAGTCACGACAATGGGATGATTGGTGTTCAGTAGGTTAGATTCTGGTTTGGTGCCAGTGCTGAGCCTGGAGCTACTCAGCAAATGTCTCAGAGCATACCAAGGCCAGCTACTGCCTGACTGGAGCCCGTAGACCCCTGAGAGTTGTCCAAGAATGAGTACCATGTTAGATGGGCTGGCTGCTTGCAGAGAAATTGCCTCCGGTGTTGCTTCATTTGGGTGCAGTGGTGTCCCATGAACTCACCAGAGTGGAGCAAGCAGAGCTCACCAGGCCAATTAAGATTCAGATTTGGTTGTGTGTGGGAGTGTTCAACATAGGAAAGATGGTACCCACATGCTGAATGTATGGAAGGAGGATTCTATGCAGGGAAAATGTTGACTGTCCCTTCAGTCCTTGCTTTGAAACCACACAATTCAGCCTTCCCCTGTATGTCTTTTTTTTTTTTTTTGAGGGCAGTGTCACTGGCCCTCACATATGGGACCGAACCGGGGCCGCTGGCTTGCTTAACCACCGCACCACTTGGCCAGCCCTCCCCTGTATGTCTTTGACCCCTCCCAAATCACTGTTCATCTGCTGGAGCCCAGAGTGAGTGCTTCCAAGCAAGTGAGTCTGTGAACACTCCCTTTAAGAAGTCGTTTGGGTTTCCTGCAGCCTTCTGTCTCACCTGGACTTTTGGAATCCCCACTGTTTTTCACAGCCAGATGTTATGGGAGCTCTTCTTCCCAGCACCAGTACTTCGGCTGGGGTTTCCCAGTGTGAGGTTGGGGTCCCTTGCTCCTTGGAGGATGTGGGACCTCTGTGGCCAATATATTCCCCTCGATTCTCAGCCACCACAGCAGGTTTGGGCATGGCCCATTCCATATCTCTGCCCCTGCTACCAGTCTCAATGTGGCTTCTTCTTTATATCCTTAGTTATAAAACTTTTGTTCAGCTAGACTTCAGATAGTTCTCCAGGTTGATTGTTTTATAATTTAGGAATAAGTTTAATGTGGTCACTGGAGGAGGCAAGCACAGCAGTTATCTACCTCACTGTCTTTGATCTTTTCTTGCTAAGTTTCTGTTTTCTTACGTGAATCATTCAAATGTCTCATATGAAAATTTAGTATTATGTATCAAAAATTTTGGATGATGGCCTGAATATTCTTTTTCTTACTTGTGTTGCTATCTGACTTTTTTTTTTTTTTTTGAGGGCCGTGTCACTGGCCCTCACATGTGGGACCCGAACCGGGGCCGCTGGCTCCCAAAGCCAGCGCCCAACCACCGCGCCACTCGGTCGGCCCTGACTTTTTATATAACTTTTGTATAACTGCAGATTCAAAGGAGCTAAATTAAGACTATAAGATTGCGCCAAATTATTATAAGAAAGAGCAAATTGTCACCATGAACTTTACAATCAACCAGACATTTAAACCAGGAAGCTGAAAGGAGAGAAATGCTAAAACAATGGTAATATTTTGTGCAGAAAATAGACTTTTTATATAATGTGTGGAAACTTCTCTTGGCACCAATGGCTGTGCTGATATTCTAAATAGTATGTCACAGAAGGATGCACATTGGGGTTTTAGCAATAGCTTCCTATTACCTTAATAGTGAAGGTAATGAGACAGTTATGTTCCACAGAGTACAGAATTATCATGACTTTCTGTGTTGGAGAAAAAAAGACTATGGTAATAGAACAATTTGGGCAAGTTATCTTACCTCATGGGTTTCAGTTTTTTGTTTTTGTTTTTTTTTTAGCTGAGCCGTCCCGCTACCTGTTGGCAGCTCAGCGGCTACTCAGCTCCGGCTGGGCATCAAACTGCAGTTGCTCAGAGCTCAACTCGCACTCTTGAGCGAGCTTTAACCAACTGAACCACACCGCCGGCCCTACAGGTCTCAGTTTTCTTATCTAGTTATATGGCAGCTCAAAGTTAATATTAAATATAGAAGTACAAGGGTCATTCAGTTAAGTTTCAGAAAGTTTTTAAATTCTAGTCGTCACTCTGTTCTTAG
This sequence comes from Aselliscus stoliczkanus, assembly GCA_033961575.1. Lineage (NCBI taxonomy): Eukaryota > Metazoa > Chordata > Mammalia > Chiroptera > Hipposideridae > Aselliscus > Aselliscus stoliczkanus. Next base: position 96,874,510 of record CM066735.1, on the reverse strand, counting down.
TAACATAAGCTTGTATTAACCAATCCCCCAAACTAAACAGAAATACTGTAGAAAAACTTTGGAGTAACTAAAGCATATTTAAAAAGGTACAGACATCCTTCATACATTTAGAGCATTTACAAATCATAATACTTAGATATTAAATGTTGTAGATAAAATTTTTAGTTTAATTTCTTTAAACCAAAAGCCTGAACTCATGCATTTGGAGCCACAATTTAAATTACTGAATAACAATTTAGTAGGAAATGGTGCAGTTGAGGTTCTGGGGCTTGTTTTGCCCAAGTTTTCAAATTTATTGAAATAATGTTCATGATATTCTCTTACCTTTTGACAGTCCAATGCATATGTAATTATGTCCTTCTTTTCCTTACTAGTAATGTTTCTTTCTTTCTTTTTTCTTGATCATGCTTGCTTGTGGTCTATCAGTTTCACGGTCTTCTTAAAAAAACCAACTTTTTAGGGCTATTGCTCTATTGTATCCCTTTTCTGTTTCATTAATTTCTGTTTTTATTTTTATTATTTCCTTCACTCTTATTATTTCTTTTTCTCCTTTGGATTTATTCATTTTGCTGTTTTTGTGACTCTTTAAGTTGTATGCATAACTTTTTACTATTTAACCTTCCTTTAGAGTATTAGTTCAGTGGCTTGTGTAGTTGGTTTACAGAAAATACATACTTTTTATGACTGACCTTTTTGGAGTCTGGTTGAGTGGGCCCCTGTTTTCCTGGAAGGGCTTCCCTCAGGGTGAGGAAGAATTACCTCAGGTAGCAGCACATGAATAAATGTTCTTTCCTGGGAATCCTCATTGCAAAGATTCTATGAATATGGACTTCAAAATGGTATTTTCTGGAAACTGTGGTGTAAATATTAGCAAATCAATTGAGAATTCATTCAGGCAAATTATAAAATAACTAATACCCGTATGTGTACCACATGTATAACATCTGTCTAAAACGAAATCACCAGAGTATGTTCTTATCGACCCAATTTTCCCCCCACTGCCTGAGGGTGGAAAATATGCAAAGAGCCTGTGTGTTTTTAAACAAATTAAGATAATTTTCATAATATTTTGTTAATGGTACTGTTTGTAGCTTAATTACTTTATTATCTGTTAATTAAAAATCTTCCATTTTGTAGCATGTAGATGTGACAACAGGTACTTGAATCACTTGATTATGGATTCTGGATTCCAGAAAGTTTTGTTGTTTAGAAGGCTGGTGAACGTATTACTTCTTGGCTTTAGAATATCATTTAACTTTTTAAAATTGCATTTATTAGATATAATGTTAATCCTTGTATGTTTTTCTTCTTTTATAGATGATATGAGACATAGCACTGTATTAACTTCCAGGGTTTTCCAAATAAATATAAGTTAATTTGATTATTTAATATGATTAGATGATATGCTTCTATTTATTGAGAATCCAAACCACTGGAAAGATAAACCACAAATTACTAAGCAGATAACGTAAATGAGAGAGAGAGAGAGACCAAGAGAGAGAAAGAAAGCGAGTGCTTTGAGCCCTGTACGTGACTTGTGTACTGGCTTGCCTTGGCTACTGGTGGGGTAGAGTGGGCCGCCTTCTAGGTAGGGCATGCGCACAGAACGCCAGAGCGGAAGGGCCTGTGTGGCGTTTTTATTTACTTGAAAAATAGATTTACTTTTCATTTAACTGAAAGTCATTCAGTTCCTCAAATACTATGAATGTATAACGGTTTACTGTATCGATAACCACTGAATGATAACCGGTACTAAGTGAGAATACAATCTAAAATATTTTGAAGATTAATTTCTCAGCACCAAATCATAATCTATAAGTATGTTTTGACTATCCCACATTTATAGTTCTCCTTTATTTTTGCCGTTTGGAAGAAATTTAGTGTGTTTAACTACCATTAAAATTATATCTCACTTTCAATTAAAGTTTTAATTAGGAATTTCATCCAGAAGAATAGAATAATAGATCAAAGCCATAAAAAAAAAAGATGCTTAACATTTTGACTTAAATCTTTAAGTATAACATGTTTTATCTGTGGATGTAGCCCATATGGTAAGATTTTTTTCCAAGGGCAGGGGTCAGGTCCTTTGCTTGTTATGTGTATGTTTATAGCAGCAGATACCTGCTACCTGGTAGGTAGAGAGACGCTAGTCAGCTATTTTAATTATACCTTTTAAAATAGACAATCCCAGAGTAAAGATGCTTTTGTAGATAGTCTTTCTTTTAAATAGTTAGCACCAAGTAAACTGTATTAATTTTAATGCGATCATTTGTCTCATAAAAGAAAGCTTTAAATACAGTTACTTAGGGGTCAGCGGACTGATATATTGGTAATGTGATTTACCTGCTTAATGGAGAACTGTGAATTGGTGACTCTCATCCCAGTCTTGGCAAGCTGATGAAATAGCTGGTAAACAGTAAGATCATTGAACACATAAGCTGAGAACAATTCTTTGAGGAAAACGGTATCCGGATTTCCTAAGAGGAGATCCTATTTCACCCTGCTTTTAGAATTCTTCAAAGGCTGGGCGAGGATGTGAATATGAGAAAACAGGAGATGCACTGCTGCCAGTATTTTAGAAAACTGAAATAGAAGTATGGCAGACTTTGAAAGAACAAGGTTCTAAATTCCCAGAATATCACTATTCATTTTCATGTACAAGTGCAAAAATGTTTTCTAAAGACAGGTGCAAATCATTTTACCATGATCTTTACCACTGCCCCTTTCTATTAATCAGGTGATCATCTAGAAAGAGTTTGATTACGAAGGGTCCAAACAGAACTATTGTCTATTTAAGTAAGGACACGGGAATTATTAAGATAGCTGTCTGGAAGAATGTCACCCGAGAAACTCTTTAGTAATAGTGGGAAAAAGAAAGTTAAAGATGCTTTGATTTTAATAGGTTGATTGAGTTATACATATTTTTAGCAGGATCAGAAAAAAAGAGAGAAGAGTTACATGCAACTATTTAAAAAGAATGTGATACAATAAAAGCTATTTTAAATCTTTGGCTCAAGTGGAAGAAAATTTATGCTTTTTTAATAGTCATGAACTTTTAACATTAATGTCTACAAAGAAGAATCTTTACTGTGAGAAGAATTTGGCTCTGCAGTTTTTGTTACGTTTAAACTTATTCAGGCAGAATTTTAGAATTCACAATTCAGCACTGCAATTTAGAGTTTGTTATAGAAATGCTAAGTCAAAACCTAATTTAAGCATATAACCCCCCTCAAAACTTTAAAAATATTCTGGAATTTTGAAATCATCTAAAAACGCTAACTTAAAGATGTGAAATGTCTTCATGCTTTTCTAACTGGATGGAACTTTCTTTGCTAATGCATTGTGTCTCTTAAAAGATTACTTCCTTTGTCAAAAGAAATCATTCCTAAGATCCCCTGTCTTTGCCAAATACAGCTACAGAAGAGGACACTTTTGGGAAGTTAGTCTTCCTATGCATATATTTGTTAACAGTATAATATGCTTAACAGAGGGCTTAGAAACCATGGTATTAGGTGCTATTGAAATATATCCTGCAGGTATATTTCTGTCAATATAAAAATCATAATTAGCAATGGGCCAACGAAATGTCCCATTTATGATTGGACGCAGAATCCTTTCTTAGCCCACAGTAATTAAAATGAAATGTTATATTTTAGGGAAAAAAATCATCTTTTAGAGACAGTGCAATATGCTGCCTCAAGAAAGAGTAATCAAAGTATGGGGTTTAGTTAAAGGCAACCTAGCCTTCATCCCTCCTCCATCAAGGCATCCATTAGTACTTTGGACAAACATAAAGCTTCTGGAGGCAAACTTTTGCTTAAGGACTCTGATTTTCCTATTGATACCTGCTGTAAAAGTAGAAAAGGGTTTATTAGAGAAATCAGTAATCTTTCTATAATAAATACTTAAAATATAACAACCTCATTTGAAGGATGAATTTAGAAGATCACTAAGAGTAATAAAATATTGTAAGTGCTCAAAAGAAGCTCACGTCCCACCCCTCTCCTCCAACCAGTGATTGAAATGCTATTTGTGTTAGACTCCCAGGCCAGTCAGGGCAATCAGGGTAGGCATATCAGCCCCTTGCCCCTTCCTAAAGGGGTACACAGACCTCAGTCCACAGCAGTGGCTACTCACTACCCTGGTGATTTGGAGTTGGGTTTGGAACAGGCAGCTGGTCTGCACGAGGGAGGTGTCACATCAGGCGATTGGTTGGGAGGAGCAGGGAACCGGAGAGTTAGCAGCTCACAGCTGTGAAAGGAACATGGTCACGCAAGAGAGCAGAAGTCTAAAGGCTGGTGAGAGTAGCCAGGGTTGCATGGACGGAGGCCTGGATCTTTGTCCATTGCTTCTTATTATCTGGAGGATGTTTAACATATAGTACTGTTAGACTTTCTACAACATTCACCTCTCATTGGACTTGCATTCACAAGGATCCTATCCTATTAAACTCTCCCTCTTCCTGTGTGTGAAACACCCAGGAACATGGGGTGTCGTTCAGTTGCGTCACACACCACTTCTTTAGTTTTGCTTTTATGTAAATATCATTTCTTATTTTTCATCAAATCTGGCGAGTTTTCAGCCATTATTTCTTCAGATGTTCTTTCTGCTCCTTCCTCCCTTTCCTCTCATTTGGGATTCCCATTCTGCATATGTTGGTGTGATTGGCAGCGTCTCAGAGGTGTCTTAGTTTCTGTTCATTTTTCTTTGTTCTTTTATCCTTTTTACTCCTCAGACTAGATAATGTATACTGAACTACCTGAAAGTTTGCTGGTTCTTTCTTCTTTCTGCTCAAATCTGATATGGAGCCCCTGTAGTGACAATTTCATTGCAGTCATTGTACTTTTGAAATCCAGAATTTTTATTGGTCTCATTAAAAAGCATTCCTATTTATTTGTTGATAATCTTTATTTGATGAGAATTATTCTCATCATTTTCTCTAGTTCTTTGAACATGGTTCCCTTTAGTTCTTTGGGTATATTTAAAATAGTTGATTTAAAGTCTTTGTCCAGTGAGTCGAGCGTAAGGGCTTTCTCAGGGGCAGTTTCTTTTCATTGCCTTTTATCCAGACTATGGGCCATACTCCTTGTTTCTTGACATGCTGTGTAATTTTTTTGTTGAAAACTAGACCTTTGTAATATTATAATATGGCAACTCTGGAAATCAGATTCTCTTTACTCCTCAGGGTTGTTGCTGTTTGTAGTTGCTGTTGTTTGTTTAGTGCCTTTTCTGTGCTAATTTTGTCAAGTTTGTTTTCTTCGTTACGTGTGGCCTTTGCTGTCGCTGTCTGTTAACTTAGTGGTCTGCTAGCAATTGGACAGAAATTTACACTTCTTCCTTCGCCTTCACTTCCTGCTGGCCCAGAACCTGACAGTCAGTCAGAGATGAGCGCTCAGGGTGACCTCAGGGCTGTCCTGAGCATGTACTTAATCTTATGCATGCATGTGATTGTCCAGATTCCCAGGAATATGTCTTATCTTTTCAAAGTCCCAAGCATCTCATTCCCCAGCCTTTCTTCCCAAGCTTTTTGGTTAGTTTATTGTTTACCTCAACAGTTACCCATTGACCCAGACGGCCGGGACGAATATATGTCTTTTTAAGCATTTTTGACAAAAGCCACTTGGATAGTCACTTCAACCCTGGTAAAGTTTCAAGTTAGGAGAGATTAAGCCAAGACTTTCGAGCCAAGTCACCAGAAAGATCAGAACAAATGACCACAATTCTTTTAGAATAAGCTCGGGTCTGCTCCCTCTGGTAATGGTATCTGGGTTCCCGCTGAGCTAAGGCATGGCGGATGGGACCGAGTGTGACATAATACTGGGTACAAAGCTGGCCACTCCTACTGAGAGCCAGCTGTTTCTAGTAAGTGTTCCCTGCTTACTGCAATCTTTTGGTTGTTTCCAAAGTTCCGAAGAAGTTGATTTTGATAATTTTGCCAGTTTATTCACTGCTTTTGTAGAGGAACAAACTTTTGGAGTTCCCTACTCTGCCATTTTCACTAATGTCATGTATCATCTTGGTTTTATAGACCATTAACTTCAGACTGTAACTGCTTAACTTAACATCCATTGAACTCTCAACCTTTCTTGATGAATCTTTTTCACCAAAATATATGAATGAATATACTCTTTATTGCTTATGCATCCGATATTGCAACATTTGTTCTTTTTAATGCTTTACTTTCCAGAACTCTCTAGAGTCTATAGGCATATCCAGAGCAATTTTATTGATTTTCCCAAGGTAATGTAACAAAAAAATTTTAATCTAATATCTTATTTTAATAAAATAAGATGCCCTTGTCTGACAATAAATAAGATAAAGCTTGGAGAATTCTAACAGTTGCTATAAGATTCAACTTTCCCAGAATTTTAAATAGTGTTCATTGCACACATTTATATATGTTATTTAATTGATGACTGTCTTGTCCACTGATTTAAGAACCCTCTAATGCAGAGACAATCTCTGCTTTTATTCACTTTTTTTTACGCTTAGCACCAGGCAAGTACCTAGCACATAGTAACATTTGTAGAATGAACGAATAAACACAGAGGCCTTTAGAAGACTGTGGAGTGAAGATCTGTATGACTTGAATTATCCAGACATTTAAATTGAATTCAGTAAAATAATAGAATTATTAGGAAAGCTTCCTTGGTTTTATCCTTACTTTCCGAGGCTTACTTAGAAAGTATTAAAAAACCATATCACTTAGGACTAATCCTTTCAATTGCTTCCAGTTGAACTTGTCAGGACAATTGTTTTTCCTTGTATTTAAATGAATAAAACCACTGTTAAGTCATATAATATGTTTTACAAAAAGAGTGAAATCTAAATTAGAAGTCTTGGATTTTAGCATCCCAGGCATTGGAACTGTCAGCTGTGTGAGCAAGTTAACTACTACACAACCTATGGCCAACCTCTGTTGTCTGTACCAATTAGGAAACATTGGCACAGAAAATGGAGGATAATAGATTTCCCCCTCAGCTCTGTAACGGCCACTGCTGTTTCCAGTAGTGGAATGGAGGGTGGTATACCAGGGCTATTTAGTAAGTCAGTGATTGGGAGTAATTGTGATACAAGGTAGTAGAAGACACCGCTAGGTTATAACTTCAGCTTTTATTCAGATTTACTTAATGTATATGGAGTTTAAGCCTACAGAATACAGGTTTTTGGTTTTTGCGTTTTAGTGTGAAAGACTTAAGTCATTGTAATTAATCAGTATGTCCACTTAAAATTCCAAAATCCTATTGTACACATATTCATTTTACAATTCAAGTTACATACATGAGCTTTATTGTTCATTTTGATTTTTGCAGTTATGTAATGTGCTTTTTTTTATTGAGATGTAATTCACATACCATAAAATTCACTCTTTTAAAGCATATAATTCGTGGCGCGGTGGTTAAGAGCTGGCTTGGGACGCCAGTGGCCCCAGTTCGGATCCCACCTATGAGGGTCAGTGACACTGCCCTCTTAAAAAAAAAAAAAAAATTGCATGACCGGCACACCTGCCGGTCAGCGGCTTCAGGCAGTGCTATTTTTTCAGGGAATTACTTTGGGTCTTGTTTTGCAGTTGATTTGTTCTTTTTTTCCCTCCCAAGAGGTTCATCAAAAATAAATAAATAGCATATAATTCATTGGTTTTTAGTATATACTTTCAGCTCTGCAACCATCACCACTATCTAATTTTTTCTGACAGCAGAAAAAAATCAATTTGAAATTACTCCCTTTTATGAAGCAAGTGAAATTTGTACATAGAGAAATTATTTTTTAGCTAAAATGAAATGCTAAGTTCATCCCTTTTAGCACTACTTTAAAGTTATTTTTAAAGCAAGCATAAACCCTTCACAGAATGTTTGCAAAAGACATTGAATTGTACAACAGGTATACAAATGTGTCAACTGTTACATTTCCCTTTATATTTGCTTTCTGTGTTATAGCAAGAAACATAACAAAGTGAATTTTTCCAGTTGTTGCCCCATAATGTAATACTAGAAGTATAGTACAAATAAAATATTGATAAAGTGCAAAAATTAAAAACAAACAATTGAAGACAAAAATGAAAATGGCCAACAATGGTTAGTGAGCATTCTGATCAAACCCTCTTTGTTAGTTTAAAAGGAATGCATCTTTGCTGAGTCTCTTCTAAATGGGATGTCCTATTATCTACATCTGGAGAATCTTGGTAAGTTTCTGTCACTTGGTAGACACAGCAGTTTCAGAGCTGGAAGGGACCTTGATAATTAAAAATCAGTCTAGCTCAGCAATTCTCAACCTGGGCACTATTGTCACTTAGGGCTGATAATCATTTGTTGGGGGGCTGTACTGTACATTGCAGGATGTAGAACAGCATCCTCGATTGCTACCCACCAGATGTCAGGAGCACCACCCTCCCCCCTATGCCTTTGTGACAACTAAAAATGTTTCCAGATTTTGCCAAAGATCCTCTGGAGGCAAAATTGCCCCCCATTGAGAATCACTGGTCTAGTATTTGCCAAATGTGCACCCAATGGAGTGCTACTCACTCTGGAGGGTCTGGGCTACTCCAGGAAAAGAAGATTCTGTGGTTAAATAAGTTTGTGAGACCCTTATTTAAACAACAACGAAAGATTGTCAGTGCTTTTAATTCACTCTCCAATGTGAATTGACAAGAGGACAACCTGCAGCATGTCTCCACTTACTGACTGCAGACCCTTTATCAAAGAGCAGCTTGCAGGGTGGAACACACTTCCGGTTCCCCTGCTCTAGCTGTGCCATTTCCCAGGTGAGGAAACTAAGGTCAAGGGACGCTGCTTGACCAGCCAATGGCTCTGCAGGAATTAATTTCATAATTGCTGAGTGAGCACCTACTACATGCTAGTTCTCAGTGTTAGGCACTGGGTTACACAGGATAGGTGGACAGAGACTGGTGACTACAGCACAGGGTGGTTAATGCGAGGAGAGTGCCTTGAACCTGAGGCATCTGTGAAGGTGACAGTAGACCAATAGGAGAGACCAGTTTGAAGACTGGCTGGAGAGAGAGATTTTGATTCCTGTGCATAATAATTGAAGCTGAGGATTAGATGAGAACATCCTAGGAGCCAACAGTGGAACCCTGGGGACATCAGTGTTTAAGGGTAGGTACACAGACAAATTGCAGCCTCAAATGGAAACCAAGAAGAGATAGGAGAAAACATGGAGACAGGTGAAAGGGCTGCCATCTGAGGTTGCAGAGAGGAGGCTGCCAGTTGTCGTGGCTGAGGGCTTGGGCTCCAGAGCTGAGCTTGTGATTGGAATCCTAACAGCCTTGCTCACAGGGGACATGCTACTTTACTTCTCAAAGGTTCAATTTATAAAAGGGGTAAACCCCATTTCATCAACTTATAGTGAAGACTAGATAAAAACCGCACCATGTACATATCATACTTGACATATAACAAGTGCTCAGTAAACATGGGTGGTGTCACTGCTATTATTATCAAATAAGTGAGGACTCAGACACACCCATTGCATTTAGTATTGTGGAGGTTGTGGGTGACCTTGGCAAAAATCCATTTCAATGGAGTGACAGTTTGAAGAGTGAGTAGGAGGTGAAAAAGCAGAGGCTGTGAGTTTAGAAATTTTTTCAAGTTTAGTTGTGAATGGTTTGAGGGAGGATTGTTGCTGGAGAGAGTTGGATTTTGAGGACAAATTTAAAAGAAAAAGATGGGAGAGTCTTGAGCACATTTAAATGCTGAGGGTAAGAGGTCAGGCCAGATGGTGGATGACTAGGGAAGCAAGGAGCTTAGGAAGGCAGAGGGGCTGGGGATAGGAGACCAGAAGAGAGAGTGCCCTTCGTCAGGACTTGCCTCGGAGCGTTTAGATACCTCTGGAATTGAGATGTGTAGAAAATCAGGGTTTAGTGGACCATTGTGTGGTGTTCTCTCCATAAAGATAACATGTTTTCAAATCCCAGAAACGCTCCTGAGGAGACAGGCCAGAGTCAGAGCATCTTGGTAAAGTCCCCAAACACCCTGGGAGTCACTTTGGAATGCAGACTCACTTTGCAGTCATTCTTAACATTTTAGAAAAAGTCTCTAGAATCTCACTTTCTGGAACTGCAGCCATTGGCTCTTGTCCTTCTGATTCCTCTGTGCACAGCTACATCTGCCAACTTCTTTTTCTCTCTCTGGTAGCCCTTGATGTGTTGTTTTTCTGACCAGGGATAACAAACCCTTCTGCCTTCCCAGTTTCCTGTACTAAGCAGGAGGAATTCCCACCATCCCCAAATCTTGGAAGACTAGGAAAGCCTAGTCTCCTGAAACTTGCAGAGGAGAGAATGCTGTCTGCCTCCTGACATAGGAACTACTTGAGTTCAAGGAGGGTACTCCATGCTCGAGTCCAGCAGGAGCAAGTGGACGGCTGCTGTGCACTTGGACTTCTGTGCGGGACCTACCAAGTAACCCTGAGGTCCTGGGCTTTGTTTCCACACTTCTCCCCTAAACTCTGCAAGTAAGGCCTGAGGGTTACCTCACATCGTCTCTCAGGGACTCTCAGGAAAGCGGAGGCCTCTCTTTCCAGATGGAGAAATACTTTGAGGGGTGACTTGCCTGAGGACAAAGAGTCACAGGACTCTTAATGTAGAGTTACGTTCTTCCAGCCAGAATTTGCCTGGCCTGTCTTCTTTCTCAGAGTCTAGAACGGTGCTCTTGGTAAATGCTCCTAGCTGATCCCCGTTTTCAGTCTAAAAACTATTTAATGTGGTTGAAGTGTGCTTTTGATTATTTCTCCATTTAACTTGAGGAAGTAACCTCAAGGGTTCCTATTTTTGTTTCCTTCATTTTGAAGACAGGCAAGATTTCATGAGTAGATGGAAGAACACCCAAATTTGAGGGAGCGCTCCAAGTGCGTAAATACTTGTGGCTGAGAGAAAACAATGGCCCTCCCTTGACTACTGCAGAGAAGAGCCAGTATTGGGAACAGCTGTGTTTGAAAGTCTCCTAATTGTTATTTATTCTATGTGTAGATCTGTAGTTCAACAAATGTATGAATAGGACCTTTGCTGATCATATGTCTCTGTTTTGATCAGAACTGCTATAAATAAGCGCTGTAGTGTACCGTTTTCGTAAATTCCTAGGGCTTTTACCACAATTCAGTGCTTTTTCTTTTGAAAAAAGAAAACAGCCTTCTTCACCCTTTGTTCATTTCTAAGAAATTCAACCTAGAGTAATAAACAAGTGATGCTTCTATAAACTCCCTCAGGGACTACTCCGATATGTGAATCCCATCATCGCTCCTAAACTTAAGTCACGTATTTTCTTATGCCTCGTAGAACTCTCTTACAGGCACCTGAAATTAGCATGTCCCAAATGTTATTCATAATTTTCTGCTTAAGCCTGCTTGTTCTCCAGTAGTTTCTGTGTTATTAATGACTTTTTTTGTTTCTATTTTATGACCCAAGCAAAAAACCTTGGAGCCATCTTTATCTCCTGTTTGCCTACCTCCAATGTACATAATGATTATCCCATTTTCTGAGATGTATTTTCTAGTCAAGCCAGTTTGTACTTTGCCCTCTATAAATGCAGGTGGTAAGAGAGGGCCCGTATCTTTACATTAATGCCTCCGCTTGAAATCCTCGTTTTCCTGGCTGGTTCCCATTCCTCTGCCCAGATGTCACATCTTCAGCCCAGATATTCTTCCCAGGAAGACACATTCCCTTCTTTCTCTGGATTATCATTTCTTTTTTTATTCTAATACTCATGAAACTATTTGGTAATTTTTTATTTGCAGGGCTGGCTCCTTTCCTAGGTTATAACTTTCTGTTCCCATAAAAACAACTTAAAGATAGGGGCCGGCCGAGTGGCGCGGTGGTTAAGCACTGGCTTGGGAAGCCAGCGGCCCCGGTTGGGTCCCACCTGTGAGGGCCAGTGACAGTGCCCTCAAAAACAAACAAACAAACAAAAAACTTAAAGACAGACTTTCTGTATCATCAAATAGAATAACTTGGTTGCATTATAAATGTTCTGTCAAAATTCAGTTTAATTAACATCTGTTGATGTTAAGGATTAGAAAAGAAAACCGCCCAGGCAAATCTCCATTGTTTTTTTGTATTCAGTTTTCTTCTTTGCAAAATGAGAATAATAATACCTGCCTGACAAAATTATGTCAGTAAGGATTTGATGAGACATTGGGTGTAAAATCACCTTGTATAGTATAAGATATAGAGTAAGTTCTCACTTAAGTTTTAGTTGAATCTGGATTTATGTAAATTTGTTAGGCATGGATTTGATAATCATTCTACTGTTGGGTTCTCGGAAAAGTCATGATACATTTTTGCAATGACAAACATAGAAAAAATACATCATGACTTTTCTGAAAACCCAATAGTTGGTTTATTTAGTATCAGCTCTAAGTGTATGTGATCTCTCAAGGACTGTTTTCAAAACCTATCTTTAGTTCAGGTTAGCAGCTTCCTTTTTTGGTAATAACGACTTACAAATATTAATTCAACTGATGGTTTCATAAGACAACTGGGCTGATTTTTTTCTTATTTAAGAATGTTTGAATACTTATTATTTCTGTCCCATGTTTTGGATAATATTGAGTTAATGGTGTTTCTTAAAAAAAAAACTTGGTAATTAAATTTAGCAGTTTTGTTTTGGAGTTTATTTTTGTCTTGGTATGAAGACAAAAGATGTTTCATGGTTATCACTATTTCGTTTGGAATTTCTGCTGAAATTTCTCTCCATGGCTTTTGGCCTTTGGGACAAGGCCGTATCTCATTGGCCATATGCTGGTTCATATGGAGAGAGCAAGATACCTGGGTGGCACTAGGAAATATAGGAGATCCAGAGCATATTATTCCCTTGCACATAATAAATCTGAGGCATGAATTACAACAGAACCATAAAAATTGCCTGTAAACTGTATAGCTTCAGCACATTTGCCCAGTGTCTGCTGTCTCAGGCACCTGCCCCCAAGTATATGCATTCTGGAATAGTTGAGCACGTGTAAAAGACATGGTATCGGTATTGGAGTCCAAAAGAACTTGGCATGTGAATAAGGGAGGGTTGGACATGCAAAGACTTTTTCTGCTGCAGAGGCCAAGCAATGATAAAGGTGACCTGAGATGCCTACAAACTCAGTGACCCACAGTTAAACCCATTATTCCAGTACTGTGTGGTCAGTGCTCTGGCCGCATAAGTGTAGGGCACTGTGGACAGTGTGTGCTTAGGAGCTATATCCAACTCAAACTGAGGAGAGGCAGGAGAGGTTTACCTGGAGGAAGTGCCTGCCCAGCAGCCCTGAGCAATGTGTTGGAAGAGTATAACAAAGGGGTGGAATAGTGAGGGAGCAGCAGCATGCAGAGGCCAGCATGGTCTGTTAGAGGGACTTCAAAATGTGCCTGTGCAGGGGGTGTGGGGGTGCAGAGAGGAGGCTGGCAAGGTCATCAGGGGTCAGGACACCCACAGCTCCGCTGTTAAGTGTTAGGGACTTTGGACTTAGGCTATGGGAGGCCATTGAAGGTTTTTACCAGTGGTGTGAAATTACCTGATTTATGTTTTTCAAATCTCACTCTGACTGCCAGGTGGAGAATGAACTGGAATGGGACATGATGCTATTTAGGAAGCCGTTGCAGTAACCTCAGTGAGGAGTTAGGCGGCCTGAGCTAGGTGACGACAGTGCAGGTAGAAAGACATGGTAGACATTGGAGAGCTCTTTGGACAGCGGAATCAGCAGGAGTTAGCAGTTGCTGAACTCGGCTGTGGAAGCAGAGGTGGGATGTTATAAGCCATGCGTTTACCATATGCATCTTGATGAACTTTCCATATTGTTTCTCTTGGATTAATCCTGGAAGTAGAATTACTGAGTCAAAGGAAACAAGATTTGAAAACTTTTTAATAATATATATAGTCAAACTGCCCCCATAAACACTTAATTGATTTACAGGTCCACTAGCAATTAGAATACTACTATTTCCCCATAGCTTCAACTTCACTGGATAGCATCATTGCTGTGAATCAATACCAACCTAATCGTCTGAAAATACATATCTTTTCTTTGTTTTAATTTGTTTCTGTGAGTACTGGTGAGGTTGGAATTTTTTCACATTTACTTACTAATTATATTTCCACTAATTGCATATTCGTGTTTTTTGCTTATTTTTCTCTTCAGTCGTTTGTCTTTTTTTATTTCTAAGAGCTCTATAAATATTTAGTTGCTTAACCCTTTGTCTTTTATGTTTGTTGCAGTATTTCTCTAGTTTGTTGTAGCGTCCCTCTCCTTTGTTATTGTGCTTATTTTTGTCTATGTTGTTTTTTGATCAGAAAGATTTTTTTTTTTGAGGGCAGTGTCACTGGTCCTCATATGTGGGATCCGAACCGGGGCCACTGGTATCCCAAGCCAGCTCTTAACCACCGCGCCACTCGGCCAGCCCAAGATTTCTTTTTTAATGAAATAAAACATTTTGTTCATGCTCTCTGCCCTTAGGGTTGAGAAAGTCCTTCATCAATCCTGGGTTAGTTGGAATTTGTGTAAATATTCACATTTTTCATTTTCTACCTTTAAATATTTAATTAATCAGGGTTTTTCTGGTGTAAAATGTGTTGATGGAATCTAACATCTAGTTCCCAGTAGTTAAAAGAAAAGCTAAAAAATGTTTCTGAAACCAAAAATCAGGACACGTAGTCTAAGAAAGAATTTTTCTACAATTTGTGTGGGGAGGCAGCCTCAGACATTCGATGTAGAAATATTGGAATTTCAGAGGCATTTGATGTGGTCAAAAGAATAGAATGTTCGAAACCAGGAGTGTACAGGCAAGTTCAGGTTGTAAAATATTTCCCATGGTTTATGTGGTTGCAACCTGCATTTCACTTAAAGCTCAGTTATCCTTCCTCTTTGAAACATTAACACCAAAATGGCTTTTCAGGTGGACTGGTGGCTCGAATCTTTGCGTGTTCATAGGTTCCTTTCTACGCAGAATGCCCGACAGTCCACTCTGTTGACTGTGGTAGAGGAAATCAGCCCAAGCCCCACGATTGCACAGCCTTGACCCACAGTACTAACGCGAAGCCTTGGAATGACTCAAGGAATCTTAGGAAATGAAATACCACAGTCCCCAACATTTCTCCTTTTGACAACAGAATAAATGTTTCCTAAACTTTTAGAAATAATTTAGGTGCCTAATGGCAGTCTTTCTTTCTTCTTCTTCTTTTTTTTTTTTTTCTTCAAATTCTGGATCTTGATTGATTTTTCCTGAGAGAAAGCTCTGCCTTGTTCTGCCTATTTAGGAGAAATTTAGAGACAAGTCTGATAATGGGACTGTATGTATGAGTGGCTCAGAGGGGCTGTGTTGGGAACATTAGGGAGGACCAGTGGCTCTCCAGGAAAGCCTTGCTGCCCAGCACATGCTGTTTGCAAGAGACTGAGGTGGGGTTCAGTGGCTTTCAGGCCACCCAGAGTTTCCATGTGTATCTGTCTGATAAACTCTGTGGTTTGTCTGTTCTCTGTATTTTTGCCAACTTGTTTTTTAAAAAGAAGAAAAGAAGAAAAGGAAGCTACAAGCATGATATGTTAAATGTTTATCATTTTACGTGAATTTATGGACAATCTAAGTGAAATTATGTTCCTGTAGAACAAAAGGTTATTTCCCTGGGGAGAGTTTTTTTTTTTTCCTTCAGGTGGTTGGATCTCTTTTTTTTTTAAGGCTATGAATATTAACTATGAAAATGAATATATGACTTTATAAATACTTTTTTTTCAGCAGACTAAGCAATATCTTTTCAAAAAACAAGGCTATCATTAACTACTCTGTGTATCACAGATAAGGAAAAGAATAAATGTTAGAAGTCATCCTTCTTTTGTTTTAAATTATGGCACAGGTTTTTTGGTGTTATCCAGGTGTAGGTATTACCCTGAAATCTTACTTTTGTAGCTCAGGGTTTCTAGCCTCAGCACTATTGACATCTTGGGCTGGATAATTCTTTGTTGTTGGGGGCTGGCCTTTGTATTATAGGATGTTTAGCAGTATCCCTGGTCTCTACTCACTCAATGACAGTAGCACCCCTCCCCGTTCCCACCCCCCAGCCATGACAATTAAAATGAATCCCCGGACATTGTGAAGTGTCCCCACGGGGACATATAATCCTTGGCTGAGACCACTAGTGTCCTCAATGCAGAGAAGATAAAATTGGTTAGATCAGGATTTATGTTTGACTTTTCTATGGTTTACTTTCAAATCAGGTTGTTGTCTTCAGGGCAATCATGGGCTAGTGGAAAAAACCCTTAAACTTCAGTGGAAATATAACTAAATTCCATAGCACTGACCGTCACTAACTAAATTTGTTCTATTAAACAGGAAATCAGTGCACTGAGACCTGAGGATGGGCTTGAGACTCTGCGAGGTTATTTTGTAGAGAGACTGGCCTGATGTAGGTCTCCATTGATGGCAGGCAAGGGGCAGGAATCCTGTGGCACTTCTATGATGGTGAACCAGTTATGGTCGTTCAATTGCGTTATTTGCTGTGCTAATGGCCTACATCAAAGAACAGGATGCTTCTTTCCTAAGCTACATGTCTGCCCTTCCCAACTGTGCTGGATCTGCAAGATGTGCAGGTCGTGGCCCTCTGTGGAAGGTTGACCTGTGCAGATGAAACTCCCACCTGCAGTGCAAAACCTGAAACATCAATCAAAGCCTGTAATAAAACCCTTGCCTGACTACACGTCTTAATGACTACAAGGTACACACTTGGCTAGAAATGAGTGGCTTGTATTTTCCTCGCAATGGCTCAATTTCCCTCTAACTGTTGCCGATTTTTGAAGGTACTTCCTTTCCATTAACACTGACAGTACAGACCGAAGACAAAAGAGCCATGTCACAGACTCAATCTCAAGCAGAGAATGTTGCACTTGCATTCATTTTGGGTAACAGGTTACAGTTTTATATTAGATTTTTAAATAATGTAATAGAAACTATGAAAAACTGGTCTGAAAGGTGGCAATTGATGTGTAGTTTGATGTTCCGTATTAAGACGTACTTGTCTTACATCAGTTTTTAGTACTGCTTTCAAGCATAACTGCCTATATAATGCAATTGTGTTAATTCACTGTTAAATACATTTTTATTAATTACTTAAGTGAACTGAATTATAAACCTCCTGCCAAAAACATTGCTTTGCTTATCTTAGACAAGCAATTAATCATGTTTGGATCTGTTTTTAAAAAGAATTTTGATGATTTTATAAAGCTTTTAGATAATTAGAGTAAGATGAACTGTTTCTGCACTATCTAAAAATGCCCTTTGGTGCATTTTTAAAGGACTACAAAATAATAATTAGAACTTAGAATTATAGTCAGCTTTTGATGATGTCTTCAATAATAATTGCTAATAGAGGGAAGAAGAGGTATTATAGAAAACAAAAACAGCATTTGGAAAGAAATACAGTATGCCTGGCCATCCGCTTCTCTGTCAGTCTTCAGGGGTCATCTGCAATAGGAATTCACTGGCCAGCAGAAGTGGAAACAGAGCCTCAGAGAAAGATCTACTAGTGGAAGATTGTGTTAACGCTTTGGTTTTTCCCTAGCAGATTTTGTTTGGCCCTTGTTTCAGTATATTTCTACATGAAGCCAGGAAATAGTAAAGGTAGAGCATATGAATTTCTAGGAGGCAATAAGTGATTGTGTGGAACGTTGCTTCTCTGAGTTTAAATAAGTTACTAACTCTGGGCCCCCATACTGAAGCCTCCTTGTTCTAAGCACCAGCTGAGTCCTGTATAGAAAATCTCAAGTCAGAATCTGCCACGGAGAGTACCTTGTTCTCTTTTGTCCAAATGGGTATGAGCAGGAGGCAAAGCAGCTCTCTTCTGTTTTAGAGAAGCCAAGCTCCTGCCACATCAGCTGTCCCATCGCCAGGGCAGCAAAGGAGGGAAAGCGCAGTCAGGTGAGAGGTGCCATGTAGTCTTTCCGGATGTTTTCCTGCTGGTGACCAGAACAGGCACCCTGGAGCAAGAGGGGTGCATCCTTTCCTCGTAGGAGCTCAGCAGTGTCCTTCTCAGAACAGACGCAGAGCTGGGGCATCAGGGTGCTCATGGAGTCCTCCCGCTGCCCGCCTTGGCTTCCCTCATTGTCTTCCTCGTTTTCCTGCCTGGGAGCTGGCTGCGGCTCTGTTAACCGGTGCCACTTTTCCATTCTTCTGGCTTGTTCTGTCCTCTTTTTCAGGCACCGAGTCTTCCAAATTCAGTCCGTATTTATTCTCAGTACCTTTACTGCTTCCTCTTATATTTTTGCCACCTGTCTTCTCACCATGGCTTTTTCTTCCTCCTTTTATCCCATCCCTGTCTTCCACCTCCTCAAAAGTGAAGAATAGAAGAAACAACTGTAAACCAGACTTGTAAAAAAGCAATGTTATCAGACGAGCGCTACTTCATTTGGGCACCTGCACTTCATAAATGGAAAGGAATGTTGTTTTGGTTTCATAGACCACATGGTAAAAAATGACAGTGGTCCTTCAGGGGCCATGCCTTACTTACCTGTGTCTTTGTAGGACAGCATGGTGCCATGCAGAGAATAATGAGCTCAGTAATGGTCTGCTCTCTAGCTAGCTTGAATTAATAAGTATTAAGTATGGTGCTCCGACTACTTTTTGGTTGATTTGCCCCTAAGCATTTTCCCTGCTCTCTCTTTCATGCCCTTACCTGCCTCTTCCTTTCAAATGTTATTATCGGTGTTTTATGTTATCCTGACATAAATGCTTTTGACATATTATTAAAAATATCAGCTGAATAATAAAATACCAGCTGAATAATATGCTTGTACTTTCTTAGGTCAGATGCTTCATGTGTGAAAAGTTGATTGTCTGAGTCTAAAAGAGCTATTAATTGTGAGCACAGTTATTCTCTGTAGCAGGTCTAAATGCTTCCACTGACAGGCTTTCTCCCGAGGGTTGCTTTGGGTCAGAGCAGTCACTCCCAGAGGGCTGGAATGCCAGAGACCTGGGAGGAGTGCAGACAGCAAAGTACAAAGGAAATAGCTTTACAAAAATCTTTCTAGTTTGGCAATAGCATTATTGTCTTTCTGATTTTACAGACAATGCATATTCCCATAGAAAAAATCAGGCATAATAGAAAGGTGTAAAAAAGAAAGTGAAAAGTTTTCCACTTTCTTACTCTCTCTCCTTTTTAGTATATTCATCTAAACTTCTGCATATACATATTTTATATACATATATAATATATATAATGTTTTCAAAAGATTATTTAAAAATGTTATTTTATTACCTGCTTTAAAAATCTTAACTATAACACAGATAACTATCCATGTAATCAGTGTAGCCTACGTCATTGTTTTCATGGTTGCATGGTAGCCTATTGAAAGTTTATTCCATAATTTTCTAACCAACTACATTTAGGTGGTTTTCTTTATTTTTTTTAATTTTTTTAAGTATTGTAAAATAAAGAATATTCTGATTAAGGTCTGTTCTGAGTAGCTTGAATTGGACAAATAGTTTAAGCACCTTTTGAATACATGACAACAAAAAGGAGAGTGTTGAACTTAATGACCTCTTGGGTGTCATACTTACGAGAATTTTGATGACATGCATGGCTGTATGCCTTCAGCTTGTGGCTTTCTATGGCAGAGGAGGTACAGACAGTGGTTAAGGGCATGACTGCTATAATCCAAATCCCTTAATTTCACTTACTAGCTGTGTGACTTGGGGGCATGTTGTGTAAACTTGTTAAGCCTCAGCTTCCTGGTATGTAAATGGAGATGAATAATCTTGAGATTATAGTTCTGTAAGGATTAAATGAAATAGTACATGTAAAGTGCCTAGCATGGTACCTTACAGATAAGAAGCACTCAATCTGTGTTAGTTGATCTTTTTGCTATAATGGTTTCTGCTTCTAATGCCCTCTGCATGCATCAGAAGCCCACCCATCATTCAGTGGTGAGCTCAGATGGCTCTTGGCCTTTCCACTTGGTCAGGCCAGAAACCTTGGAGCCATCCTTGACACCTGTTATGGCTGAATTGTATCTCCTCAAAATTCCTATGTTGAAGTTTTAACCCCTCAGTGCTTCAGAATGTCATTGTATTTGGAGATAGGTCTTTAAAGAGGTGATGAAGTTAAATGAGGTCGTTGGGATTATCCAATGTGACTGGTATCCTTATAAAAAGAGATTAAGATGTAAATATACACAGAGAAAAAGACCGTGTGAAGACGGGAAAAGATAGCTATCTACAAGTCAAGGAGAGAAGTATGAGATGAGGCAACCATGTCAACACATTGATTTCAGCTTTCCAGCTTCCAGAATTATGAGAAAAAGAATTTTTGTTTTTCAAGCCACCCAGTCAGTAGTACTTGTTATGGCAACCCAAGCAAACTAATACAACACCTCTTTTCCTCTTGCATCACACATCCGATCTATTAGAAAATTCTGTGAGCTCCCCCTTCAAAACATATCCAGCATCAGACTACTTCTTATCACCTTGGTCCAAGCCGACATGATCTCTAGCCTGGATTATCACAGCAGCCAGATGGTGTGGGGTAAGTCAGCTCATGTTACACTTTTTCCTAAAACCTAGCTCATGTAGAATCAAAGCTTAAACCTATACTGTGGTCCATGAGTCATTATGGGATCTGGCCACTTGTTACCTCCAGTCTTTTCTCCAACCTCATCTCTGTCTGCTCAGCCACTCCTTTCGCCTTGTTCCTGTACCAGGCACATTACCCATTCCCTCTTCCTGGAGCACTCTTTCTGTGGATATCCATGGTGTTCAGTCTCACCTCCTTCCAGTCTGTACTCAGATGTCGTCCTTTCAGTGATGCTTTGCTCCATCTGTCTGTCTGTCTGTCTCTCTCTCTCACACACACATACACACACACGGTCCTAGTCTTCCCCTTTCTTGCTTTATTTATTTTTCTCCATAGAACTTATTATCATCTTACATGCCATGTATTTTACTTGTATTTGTAATTATTGTTGTGTTATTCTTTATAAGTGCCATGAGAGCTGAAGTTTTTGTCTGTTTTTTTTTTTTCTCCATTTATCCACAGCACTTAGAACTTTGCCTGGCACATATTAGCAATCCATAAATAGCTTTTGATTGAATGGATGTTCTTTTTGGCTTTCTTCCAGTTTCTCCCTCTTTTTTTGTGTTCCTACAGTACCATGTTTCTTGTGGTTCTTAATATATTCTGGATTTACTATAGTTTGTGTACTTTCCCTCCCCCCATAGACTGCAAACTCCTGGAGCAGAAAGCACTTCTCAATTTTGTATTAGGGTACTGAGTGGTACCCTCTACCTACTAGCTGCTCAATAAACCGTTAATGAATGTGTATAGATACTAGCATCAGGAGCATTGATGTAGCCATCCTGTTCCCTTTTCCTTCCCTGTCCAAAGCAGATCTATAGACCCTGAGCTCATGGTTCCACTTTATGAATGGAATAGAGACCTTTCTGATCCATCACTATTTACCCATCACTTCCCTTCATTATCTTCACCTTTCTCCTCTTTCTCTTAGAACTCTTTTCCAGCTACCTCAGAACAGTTTCACTCCTTCTTTCTTCTGCGCTCACATTGGATCCCTTTGTTATCCAACAGATAATTACTGTGTTTCCCTGAACATAAGACCTAACAGGAAAAGAAGCCCTTGCATGATTTTTCAGGATGCCCATAATATAAGCCCTACCCCAAACATAAGCCCAAGTTAAGGTCATCAGCCAGACATGACTGTTTGAATAAATGTAGATTTTCGTACATGAATAAATGAATAAAGGTAGATTGTTGGAGCAAAAATTAATATAAGACCCGGTCTTATTTTCAAGGAAACACGGTAGCACTGAGTAATGAGAGCAACAGCAGCGCTGGTCCGTAAGTGTTCGTTGCCACCAAAGATCAGTGTAAATTTATAGGCGCAGCAAGCTTCTTGTCTAGGTCAAGATTCTTTCAGTCTGATGTGGCCTTTGTGGAAATAGAAGGGTTGAAAGTCAAGACTGAAAATTGGCGGGATTGGGATAGCAGAGAAGAGGAAAGGTGGTTGAAGTGGAGGGAAACGAGAAGCGAAAAGGAGGCGGAGAGCCCACCACCTGTCACCAGCTTTGCCGCCTCCTCTGTGTGCCTAGAGCACCTTTAGAATTCCAGCAGAGGAGGCCCACTCGTCTGCATTCCCCAGCAGTTAACACGGCCTTTCTTCATGTACTAGATTGAGGAGGAGCAAAATGAAAGAGTGAAAAATATCTTTTACTGAATTTAAATTATTTTGTTTGTTTTAATTACTGGTATTTCAACAGTAATTTTCTTAATTTTTAAATGTTGTCTGTATATTTTGTAAGCTACAGTATGGATTAAATAAGCTTTTCTGATTGGCCTGAGATTATAAGCACTATTTACACTGAAGATTTTAATGGGAGAAAGAATTTGGAGTTGCGAACAACTGATTTACCTGGAAACTTTGAGAATACAACATAATGGTGGACTGACTCCTTATAACTGGCATTAATTTTTTTTTTTAACTTTTAGTTTTGGTGTCACATTTTGCTTATCTAGCCTGTAAGTAGAATTGAGTGTGACTTTTCCATAGTTACTCTGTGCAGTTGATTAAAAAGTTAAAACAAGTTATAAGTCCTGTCATAAATAATAACTTTCTTATTATAATATTTAAAAATGATTAATAGTTCTTTTTCCTCTGCTTTTTAATCAAATCATAATCAGGTAAAACTTTTATATTCATTTTACCAATAAGGAGAGTAAGTGAATGAATATAAGATTGAAGATTTATTCTTAGGAATCATTATTATGTTGTGTGGGAGCTCAAACAAAATTGCTAAAAGAGCAGTAAATAAAGATTTTTCTGGAACTCTCTCACCTTGATGGAATTGGACCACTTAAGATGTGAGTTCCTCAGGGGAAGGTGCCTCTGTCTCCAGAACCAACGCCGTAGATGGTGCTGAAGGAATAATAATTGATATTGAGACAGCCAGGGAAAAAAAGAGGTCTGCAAAGACTGGATAGAGAACATCTTACGTATCTGGTACTCTTGCACTTTTGAAGGGCAATTCATTATATCCACGGGGAGAAGTGTTTTAAAAACAAAATGCCCTCTGCTCTTCAATAGTTTTATCTCCCGTTATTTTATGATTCCATAACATAATTATAAAAGTTCATTCAAATCAGAGTACAAAGTACCTTTGCCACCAAAATGTTAAATTTTTCCAGTGATTGGCAAGATTTAAAAGGCCCCTACCCCTTCCTTCTCCCCCCATGCCACCCCCTCACATACACTTTCCAGAAAGCCCTTTCATTTCTTTCTCTTCAAAAAATTCTAATCAATAAATTAATTGCTGGTCAGGAGTACTTTTCCAGTTACAAAAACTCATTTCTTAAAATTTAGCATCTAAGAGAAGGTTATTTTAGAAGTTAATTATGTTTAGTATGATATCAATAATTGTTTCCTGTTCATTATTTTAATAAAATGGCTCTTTTGATTCACTAACAATTACTTGTTAGGATGAATAAAGAAAAACATGTATTTTAATTGTCCTACTTTCAGAATCATCCAGCACACATTTAGATAGAATTATTCAGCTTTAGAAAAAAGCATTTTGACTTCTACATGAATGTTCATGGCAGCATTCCACTTCCCAAAAAGTGGGAATAACCCAAATATCCATTAACTGATGAATGGATAAATAAAATGTGGTACATCCATTCATACCATTGGAATATTGTTGACAATAAAAGAAATGAAGTACTGACACATGCTACAACATGGAATAACCTTAAAAGCATTTATGCTAAGTGACAGAAACCAGCCACAAAAGGCCACATATTTATGATTCCGTTTATATTAAATGCTGTCCAGAGGGGCAAATGTATGGTAACAGTAAGTAGATTAGGGTTGGAGTAGGGGGTTGGAGGGCAAAAGGAGTGACTGATAATGGGTGCAATATTTTTTTTAGTGATGAAGATGTTTTAAAATTAATTATGGTGGGCCGGCTGAGTGGTGCAGTGGTTAAGCACTGGCTTGGGAAGCCAGCGTCTCTGGTGCGGGTCCCACATATGAGGGCCAGTGACACTGCCCTCAAAACAAAAATAAAATAAAATAAAATAAAATAAAATAAAATAAAATAAAATAAATTATGGTGATGGTTGTACAACTTTGTAAATGTCCTTAAAATCTCTGTACACTTAACATAGATGAATTGTATGAGATGTGAATTTTATCTCAATGAAACTGAAGCTTTTTTGTTAGTAATTCATTCATTGGTTTCATATAATAGAAGAGACCTTAAAGGAATATAGCATGTTCAGTTAGACAGATAAATATAATGTATAGTGAGTAAGTCAGTTTAACATCTTCAAGGGACATTCTCAACATCTCTTTGAAATTCTGTCCAGGTGAGAATGAATAAAGAACAAATTCCCTGTTTCATGAATTTGAAAATATAATTGTACTTACGTACTGGAGAGCAGATCTCAGAGTTTACATGTATTGAAATTTTCACTTAAAGTCTGAATGACTATTTGAAGTAATCTGCTTTGTTTCCTGAAGATACTTAAAATATTTCTGCTGGTTGCTTTAGAGATGACCTTGCTGAGCAGTGTCTCCAGGCCAATTGTAATATGGTCCTTTGCCATAAACCATAAAAGGCAGTTCAGGCAGTTCAATTGTTGTGTGGATTTGGGAAGTTAAAGTCATTTTAATAATTAATTCTGGTGTATGAAGGGGAAATGAGAAATCAGTGTGCTACAAAGAGGTCTCAAGAAAATATTTGGGCTTCCCTTTTTCCTCTCTGAAATGGAAGAAACATTCTCGGCATAGGACATTTAAAATTGGTTAGTGTTGTCCAGGTGGATTGTATTAGAGTAACACCCATCATCAAAGTCAGCAATGTTTATTCTGAAACATTTTAAAAGTTATTTTAAATTATTAAGTAATTTGTGAATATAAGTCATTTAAAAAAAAAATCCACACATCAGAGATTCAGCTAAAATTCCCTTTGACCACCACCCAATTGCATTTCTCTCTGGCGAGGAAACTACTGTTATTGATTCAGTAGATATTGCCTTTGGGCATCTAGGTCTTTTTCTATATATTTCATATGTACACATATGTTCTTATAGAACTATACAGTTTGGATGTGTGGTTTCTAAAACACAAAAAAAATCCAACAACATCACAGTAGCATTTTTCCCTTTTAAAAATATGTCTTGGAGAGCTTTTTATGTTTGTAGGCGTAGGGTTGTACACGTTTCTTTTTTTAGATAATTTTTTATTTTTTAGTTACAGTTGATATACAGTATTATATTAGTTTCAGGTGTACAACATAGTGATTAGACATTTATATAACTTGCTAGGTGATCACCCTGATAAGTCTAGTACCCATCTGACACCATTCATAGTTATTGCAGTGTTACTGACTATGTTCCCTGTGCTGTACTTTACATCCCCGTGATTGTTTTGTAACTACCTGTTCATACTTCTTAATCCCTCCCCCCGTCGTTCACCCATTCCCCCACTTCCCCTCCCATCTGGCAGCCATCAAAATATTCTCTGTATCTATGAGTTTGTTTCTGTTCTGTTTGTTTGTTTATTTTGTTTCTTGGATTCCTCCTTTCTTTTTTACTGTTGCAGGGCATTTATGATCATTTAACATTTTTCCTGAATTTTGCTATTATGAACAGTTCAGCAGTAAAATTTCAGTATATCGCCTCCTTGTGAGCATGCGTGTGAGGCATTTCATGGTAGACACAAGAGAAAGAGTTGCTAGGCGGAAGGGATGCTTATTCTCCATTGCGATACTGCCAAGTTGTCCCCTCAAAGGTGCCATTGTATTCTCCCACCAGGAGTTTCCCTGTACACTTTCCAACACTTGACATCAAACTTTATTTGTGGTTAAAAAATATCTGCTTATTTTAATTTGCATTTTCATTTTCATGAGTATTCATGAGGTTGAACAGATTTTCATGTTTAATGGCTCTTTAATTTCCTCTTCTGCAAATGATTCTTGCATATCTTTTATCCAACTTTTAAATATTGGATTATCTTTTTCTTATTGATTGGAGGCATTTATTATATCTTTTAGATATTAATTGTTAGTTTCACGTGTGTTGTCAGTGTTTCATTCCTCTGTCGCTTGTCTTTAAACTTTGTTTATGTGTCATTTGCCAGGCAGAAGTTTAAAATTTAGATGTAGTCAAGTTTATCTTTCTTTATGCTCAGAAGCCCCTCAGTCTCCCTCCCCACTTTGTTGAATTCTCTCCTGTTGCCTTCTTCAAAGTCTTATATTTTCATTTTGCACAGGTATGTAATTGATCCTACTGATATGTTATTTTAGGTTTAGGACTTTAATTATCCTGGAATTTTTTTTGTGTGTGAGTGACTTGTGTGAAGAAGAGAATTTATTATTTTTAATTTTGTGCTTTTTACAAATGGACAGCCAGTTATTTCAACACCATTTGTTGAGTAGTTGATCGTCTTCCCATGATTTGAAATGCCACTTTTATTATATTTTTGAATCCCCTTGTATTCATTCATTGGACTGTCCCAGGAGTCTGTGTTCTGTTCTATGAATTTGATTATCAATTCCTGCATCATATCATACTGTTGTAATTAGTGTAGCTTCACAATGTTATTTTGATATCTGGTAGGGGAAGACTTTTATTCTTTCTTTTTAGGTTGCCTCAACTATCATTTGCTTTTTTTTTTTTTTTTTTGTATTACTGTGTCCAATTCCTTGTAAATTCCATTTGGTATTTTTTTTTTTTTTTTAGAGATTACTTTAAATTTAAAAATTAACTTGGGGGCCGGCCGAGTGGCACAGTGGTTAAGCGCTGGCTTGGGAAGCCAGCGGCCCAGGTTTGGTCCCACATATGAGGGCCAGTGACACTGCCCTCAAAAAAAAAAAAATTAACTTGGGGAAAAATAAAGTCTTTATAGTATTGAGTCTGCCCATCCAAGGACAAGATACATCTCTTTTTTAATTACTTTATGTCCTTTAGTAAAGTTTTATATATTTTTTTCATGTCTTGCATGTCAGGCATTTTCAAATTATTTTCAGTGGGATTTATTTCTCAGTTTTTCTGATTAATCATTGCTAACGTATATAAAAGCTAATAATTTCTAGTTTTGATCTTGTGTTTGACCTTGCTGACATCATTATAGATCTAATAGTTTGCCATTCGGTTCTTTTGGCTCTTTATGTAGACAATTTCAAAATCTGCAAGTAATGACAATTTTGTGTCTTTCTTACTAATATGTATATCTTATATTGTTTTTCTCTTGAGATACTGCTTTGACTAGTACAAGTCTTTGTTTTTCATAGATTCTCTTTTTCAGGTGAGAGAAAATTGCTTGTATTTCTAGTTAAGAGTCTTACTATTAATGTGTTTTGCATTTTATCAGATCCTTTTCTCTGCAGTAGTTAACACAATCATATGATTTTTTTCTTTTATTTTTTTAATATAGTAGTTGACCTGCAGCAGTTCTTATAAAAGTAGAGAAGGATTTCACTAAGTACTGTTTATAATAGCAAAAAAATTAGAAGGGAAAAAATCCTAACATCCATAAATATGAACTGGTCAAGTAAATTGTGTTATATCTAAACAAGGGAATATTATACAAGCCTCAAAAAGGAAAGAGAAATTTATGGGTAATGATATTAAAAAAATGCCCAAGATACATTTTTAACTGAATGAAATTAGTTGCAAAATATTGTATGTAATATTTTTACAAAAATGGAATGTGTATGTACACATTCAAACACACATATGTATTTTTTGAGGCATATGTATGAAATAGTGAGCAAAGGGCAGAACCTGGGTGTTTTCACTTCATGTATTACTGTAATTTTAAATTTTCACAAAAAACATGAATTGTTTTAAACAAATTTTAAAATAAATTTTAAAAGGTAAAAAGTGATAGATATCACTGTAATCAGACAACTACTTATGTATTTCCTTTCTGTGTGTAGTAATATCCTAGCCGTGTAATTATCATGTGAAATAGAATCGCTGCCCCAGAGGCTTGTCCTCTGAAATTCTCTTTTTCACAGCTATACAACATTCATATAATTTTTAATGGGTAGTAACATGATAATTATCTTTTCTGTAAGTCAAGTAATTACAATTTAGTAATTTCTTTAAAATTTTATTTTAAATTGAGGCATAGTTGAAATAAAACATCACATTAGTTTCAGGTGTGCAACATAATGATTCAATATTTGCATGCATTATGAAATGATCGCCACAATAAGTCTAGTTAACTTTCTCACCATCATAGCAATTTAGTAATTTCTTACCTTAGTGAACAGTGTTAATTTAATGGAACGTTATCCTATACAGATCAAATAATCCAAAAGTGGATATTTAATTTTCTGAGAAAAGAATTAGATGGGTAAAATTATTAACATTAGTGCAAACTTTAAAAAACCCCATAGGAGTTCCTATGAAACATAAGAAAATTTATAATCTTTGTGTCATTGTACCTTTCATACTAGACATAGAAATAAGTCTTCGGAGGATTTGTTATTTATTATGAGTCACAAGTATCATATAAAGTTAAAAATATCTGACCAAACATATAAATTTTGAGTTGATTTCTAATTTTCACTTAATGTACCTGATGAACTTTAAAATACGTGTTAATTCATATAATATTAAGCTATAATTTTCACTCAGTGGCATTTATAGTTCTTGAGTAGTTCTGTTATCCCTTTAAATGCCTAGCTACCATAAAACTTAAAAGCCAAGCTTAGAAAAGGATGAGCAATAAACCATTAATTGTAGGTAATTATGAAGCTCGATTTTTAAACAATGTTTGTAGACATGTCACCTTAATACAGCTTACATACTCAGTGTCTGCATGCTTCCCTGTTTTATTTCTGGTATCTGAAAATGTCCTTTGTGTACAGCAAATGTGGGTGCAACAATCAAAGTAAAACTGTAATAAGGCAAATTGAAGTGCAAGCAAAAGATGCAAAAATAATTTCATTTGCAGTTTATTCCCTGAAACTTTGTTGATAGGTTAAAGCCATTATTATCTTTAGGATCATTGGCAGATGCTTGAGATGAGTGATATGTGGAATGATTAAGTTCATTAACTGAAGATTATGAAAAAGAAACAACAAAACTACTGGCCTAAAATAATGATGTCAAACTCTTTTATATTTAAAAAGTAAAGTCACTGTAGGCAGTTTTGCAAGACTTCCTCTTTTAATCATTTTTAATCACTTATAAATCACTTATAAACTTATAAACCCATGCATTAGTTTTTTCTTATTTCATTCTACACCTCTAAGCTTTACCTAAGCTGGTAATTTGTTTTCAGTCAGTATTGATTTAATAAACTGTTCAGAATGCACACCTGTGTCAGGAGCAATGCTGAAAGCTAGGTTTTGGGAACTGCCCGGTGAGGCTTTTGACTCCCTTTAGGTTTGACCCGGATGGATAGATATTATACTATGACTACTGTAGACCTTTTCCCCTAACCCTCTCCCCTCTTCATTGGGATATCTTTGCACTCTGTTTTTCACTTCCAAAGCTTAACTTTTAGATCTGTCTCATTAGCACCTCAGAACATCTTTTTTGGCTTTATACATATGTGTCCTTCCGGTTTCCCATGCAAATGCAGAGAAAGGGGTCTCCCAACTCTGCTCCAGGGCTAAACGCTTTATCTGATGGTGTCTTACCTGCCTCAGTTCTTCCACATTTATCCTCACTCTCCCCAGGAGCTTCCTTCCACCCCCTCTGAATTCAACCACACACCTAGCCTCTCCATCATAACATTAGGTGCCTTTTGACTCCTATTCCTCTTTGCTCCTTTTTACTACAAAATATGTTGCGTAAGTGTTTCATACCCACCATCTCCTGGCCTCTCCAAACTGATTCTCATTTCCACCAATCTACTGAACAACTTCTTTCCCCAGTATTACCCTTGATCTTTATATTGCAAAATCCCAAGTTCTCGTATTCCTGACATTTGATCTTTCCATAGCACTAATGTTGTTGACTGTGCCTTTCATGAGAATTTTTTTCTCCTGGCTTTTCTCATAGTATTTATCAGAATTCTCTTACTTTTGCAGCCAGTTCTTCCCAGCTTGCTTTCCTGGTTACTTTTCCTTCTGTTGTTTGACTGTAGTCATTCATCATTGTCCTCAGGCCCATACTCTCCTCTCGCCACGTTTTCTCCCTTCGAGAGCTCTCACACACAGCAGAAACACCTCTACACTAGTGGCTTCCTCAGCATAGTCCTGTCCGTGAACATGTAACTGGCTGGGAATACTGTAACCTAGCTGTGTTCAAACTTTTCAGTTAGATGTCCCACTATAATGTCCTTTCCAACATGAGAACCCGTGACTCTTTAGGTGAAAAGAAAGTCATCTCCGTAAAACTAGTTAGTTTATACAAATTCTTTGTTTCAACAAAGAATTCTGATCCCTGTAAATGGCACCACTTTTACTAGTGATTCAGCTGAAAAATCTAGAAGTCTCCCCGTTACCCTCTATGGAGACATATGCTGATTTATGTCAGTTCACCCAGCACAGTGCCACCACCTTGGTCCATCTCACCTTGCCCGGCCTTCTAACCATGAATTCCTCCTCAGCCCTGATGATACTTTCTAAACAGCATTATAGTCAAGCCACTCACCAGCAAGTTGTTCCTTATTCACTTCGATGTTGGTTGTAGCTCCGGACCTGACTCTCAGGATCCGTGGGCGTTTGTTTTATCCCTCTGCCTCCACTTCCTTCTTTCCTCCATTTTATATTCAGTCAGCTACATTCTCTCGTCCATGTCTTTAGTCACATTGTCCCCCTTTACTAGTCAGATTGCCGGCTTCCCTCCATTACAACTCCTACCTAGCTTTGAAGGACCACCAAACTACCCATACTTTAATTGAGTATTTTTCCTCTATGCTTTATATGTGGATAAGTAAATAATCCCCTGGGCATAAACCTCACCTTCCCTCAGAAACCTTCTCTGAAGCCATTCCATTTTCTACCATTTCTTAATACATATTTTAGTCTTCTTTACTTAACTGTACTTTAAGCTTCTTGAGGGTGAGACTATCCCCTAGTCTGTCCCCTCTGATGACCATATTATTCAGAGGATAATTTTAATTACTATTTATTGATTAATTGTTTGCCATCACAGTTTGAATACTTAACAGGTTAAGAAAAACCACAATAAGATTTCAAACAATCCAATTATCTATATTCAGTGAAACACCAAAGGTTTCTCTTAGTAACATATGCCAGGACCTAACATTGTTTAAACATAATTTTTAAAGGAATGTCTTCTAGATGAAATACTTGCTATTAAAGTACATATATGTCCTCTTGTTTCAGTGGAGGTGAGAGCCTGCCACTTTCCTTAGGATAGCCTTGTAACATTTAAAACGTAAAAACATCTCATGCTATGAGGTACTAGAGTTGCAGAATGTTAGTGCTAGAGGGAGCCTTAGAGATAGTCTTGGAAGAACTTTCTTTTCACAATGGAAGCTGACAGAAACTTAGGGACCACTAGCAAATGTTGAGGCTGGGACTGGAGGCTAGTGTGCTAACATCAAATCCAAAGACCTTTCCGCTGCACACTTTCATATATTCCATTCACTCGTTTACTCATCCATTATGTAGCTGGTGAGCACCTACTACGTGTCAGGCTATGGTAGGCAATGAAATATAACGAAGAGTAAGACACAGTATCCGCCCCCAAAGAGCATAACTGGAGGAAACAGACAAGACAATGACTATAAAGTGGAAATGCAATGGGACATGAGGTGTAGGAATTTTTTTTTTGACTTGTTTTATGATGTTTTATTCTAATATGGAAAGGATTGAGGAAGTTTGATGTTGAGGGATGGTGCCTCTAACGGGGGCGCGGGAAGCTGAAGATTTGTCTGAAGGATAACAGGTCCCGCGATGTCCCCTTGAAGGCCATGGGAAGGGACAAGTGTCCAGAGCATAGGCGGGGCATAAGCCTTAGACCAGAGAGAGGTAGCATTTCAAATCAGAATGGAGTTGAAAAAAGAAAACCGCAAGCTGAAGAAGCATTCCCATCTGATGCCTTCTATTTTCTGGTTGAAGTAGGAGACAAGGTCATTAGATGAGACTGAGGGTAATGGGACAGGGAGAGAGGTAGAGAAGAATAAAGGGTATTTAAACCCCCACCCCCACTCCCCCATAGGAAGCTCAAGCATCTTGACCTTCTCAGTAATGCAGAGAGCAAAGCCGACTACTGCCCATGCAGGGTGAGGATGGTGAAGGGGAAAGGCCTGACACAGCCTGGAAACACCCAGCAGAGGATCACTAGGTGAATAAGGGGTTTGCTGGGCAGGAGTCAAGGCCTCTGATGTTTGTAGTGCTCCAGGGGCTCAGTGTCTCAGTTCCTGCCAGGAGGTATCTGGGACTGATGAGCAAAATGAATGGCAGTTATGCAGGAATGATCTGAGATTGGTCTGGGTTATTGGCAAGCTCAGGGAGCGTGGAAAACCTGGGGATAGACAAGAGTGGCACTGACTACAGGAATAAGTAGACATTTTCTTCTTGTGGCAGTTGATGTACAAGGAATGGAAAGTTGGTTGAAGGAATGAAGGGGAAGGGACATTAGGAAAGAGATTATTTTAGAAGACGTTTATTTTGAAAGCTTATGGTCAGTTGGTTTAGTCTTGAAATGGAGGGCTAAGCTACCAGAGACATACTTACCGATAAGGTGTGATCAAGACGAGGCATCTCTGTCCTTCTGTCATGGCCGACCTTCACTGCTGGCATGCTTCATGACCCAAGTGTTAGATTCTCTAGGTTCTCATTGCAATCAGGAGGAGCCCCATCTAGCATCGCTTTATTTTTTCCCCAGGACCTTTCATGTTGAATGCTTATGCTATTACAGTTCTTCAGTATTAATAATTCAGAGTCAATTGTTTTTAATAACCTAGCTATAAATAATTAGTGAAGAAAATTAAAGGAATGGATATAATCATTGACATTTTCATAATCCTTATGCTGCCCTCTGGCATTGCCTACCACTGGTAAAACTTGATGTAAACATTTCATGCAATGAAATTCAAATGTGAAGAGAGCACAGGCAATTAAAATTGCTTTGAAAAGTAAAACCAAGAACAGCTGACATGAAAAGGAATTGTTAGGGCCTTTCTAAACCAAAATAATTTAGTAAATAAGAGATTTGAAAAAATGCCTGAAAGTATCCAAATCTCCCTCTTCTCGATTCCTAAAAATAATTGGATCTAGTAGTAAAAAATAAAGACTGTGTTTATATGCACACTGTATACACACACACACATGCATAAGTATTTGAGGAAGTATCTCATTGGGCTTTGAGAAAACAGTAACAGGCCATCATAATCATGAAGATGAAAAAACATATTATCTTGAGAGAAGAGTAAATTGTGTATTAGTAATTTATGAATAGATAATAAAATCATATACTAAAATTCATATTCTGGGCCTATGCCAACAACCTGTCATACCCGAGTATAGCATTTATGAGTCTATATTAAAATTGTTTATTAATCATTTACTTTCCCTTTTGACTGTGAATTCTTTGAAAGTAGAGAGCAGTCTTTTTGAATTTTGTGTCTCAAGCAGGTACTCTTAAGAACACTCAAAAGGCTCTCTGATAACAATGCTTACACACAGGCATTATTAGAATAACCTATGATGTAGTATTTTTATTATCCCCTTTCTACAAGTGAGTTAACTGAAGCCTGAGAAGTTTAAGCAATTTTTTTTTTTTCCATGTGACCTTGCTCCTTAGTGACTGGTCAGGAATTTGAACCTGGGTGCTGTGGCTCCGAAGCACATGCTATGTATAAGGCAGGGACTGTGTTAGTCATTTTTATATTCCTAATACCTAGTACTGTGCTCCAACATTGTAGTTAGTTAATGAAAATATTTGAAATAAAGAACAAAGAAGCTATAATATTTAAACTCAGCCAGATATAGCAAATGAATTTTTTTAACTACATAAATTATCAGAAACCTCTGTATCTCTTAGTTTTTAAAATTATGTTTAAGATAGTGAAAGGAAAACAATGAGTTTTAAAGAGTATTGTTTTTGACAACACTGAGAACTCTACAGAGTGATCAGGAAGCATCACATGGGAGTGAGAAGAGTCTCAGTTCAGAAGCTGATGCTGCTGTCACTGTTTTGTTGTGACCTTGGGCCTGTATGTTTCATATACTCACTCACTGAACAAAGTTTTTTTGGGGTCTGCCAAGTTTCCAACCCTGTGTTAGATTCATGGTTATGAAATAGTCATGGTTTTTCTCTCAGGGAGCTTAGTGTCTTATAGGGGAGACAGACATTCATCATGTAATGAAAGGAATGAGTATAACATGATAGTGACAAGTGTTGGACAGGAGAGGTCCATGGAGCTGAGAGAATATATAATAGGAGAATTAAACATAACTACAGAGATCCAGGAAGTGACAGGTGTTCTGAAATCTAAAGACTGAGTAGGAATTAAACTAAACAAAGAGAAGAGAAGGAGGGAAGAGCATTGTAGGCAGAGGGAGCAGCAAAGATGGTGGGACTTGGGAACATCAGAGAGAATGGTGGGAGAGGGAGAAAGGATCCAGCCTGGGACGTGGGAGGTAGAAGCCATGTTTGCAGGGCCTTGTAGGCCAATGTCAGGAGTGTTATCTTATCCAGAGAGGGAAGGGCAAACGTTACAGAGTTGTAAGGCCAGCATCAGTACTGTGTCCCATAACCCACTGCAATGGACAGTGGGTTAGAGGCAGGACTGAGTGACAGGAGCAGGCCAGGAGGCCATAGGAGGAACCCAGAGACATAATGATGGTGAGGAGAGGAATGAAGTGGATGGGTTTGAGCCAGATTTAAGAGGAAGAACAGAAGGAAGGGTGGTTCTGTCAGAGATGCTGCTGGGATTCTGGCTTACGGATGTTGAAACCCTTGCTCAGATGGGAACATTGCCAAGGGACCAGCTAGGTCCACTGGCTACATGCTGGCATTGAGGTGCCTTTGAGAGCACCAAGAAGTAATGTCTGGGAGGTGGCTGGACATACAGGCCACGTGCTCTTGAGAGCTCCAGACTGTTGTCACCCAGAGGGACGTGATGCCTGCTGCCCCTGACTTTCCACCATGATTCATGCTTCTCTTGCTGCTAGTAGGTTCCTGTTTTGGATCATGGTTATCTTTCTGTGCCTTGTATTTTTTTTTTAAGAATTTTTTTTTTAATTGGGGAATTGGGGGAAGGAAACAGCGTTGGGGAATCGGGGAAGGGGAACAGACAAGTTGCTGTCTTTTTGTTCTTCAGTCTAGTTGCGGAGGATGTTGCTTCACTGACCCATGTTGGTATCATCATTGCACTCTTCCCGGATGAGGTAGATCGGTCGCCGGCCTCTGGATGGTCACTCACCGCAGCTATTGGCAGCTCACACTGGCTGCTGGCCACTCACTGTAACCTTGGCAGCCCACTGCAGCAGGGGCTGCAGCCTACACCTTCACCGGGGCTCGCTCAGCCCAGCTCCAGGTGGAGCTGTTGTTAGCTGTAGAGGGCAGTGTCACTGGCCCTCATACGTGGGATCCGAACTGGGGCCGCTG
Organism: Aselliscus stoliczkanus; assembly: GCA_033961575.1. Classification (NCBI taxonomy): domain Eukaryota; kingdom Metazoa; phylum Chordata; class Mammalia; order Chiroptera; family Hipposideridae; genus Aselliscus; species Aselliscus stoliczkanus. The sequence goes on along the minus strand of CM066735.1, from coordinate 96,838,979 downwards.
GCGTCCCAAAACCAGCTCTGAACCAATGCGCCACTCAACCGGCCCTGTGCCTTGTATTTTTTGCAAAATGAAATTCAAGTCCAAAAGCCTTTGCCCAAGAGCACATAGATTTTGTAACCTTTGAAAATGCAGTTATGTCTCACTTTGCATAATAGATGTTAATTGAAGAGTCTTGAAAAATGTCCTCGTGAGACTCTTAATTGAATGGAGAGGGGAAAGGTGATAGTCTCCGGCCTCGGCACTTGGCTTTTGCTTCCCTCTGCTTCCGGTTCTGCTTGCAGGCCCCTTTCCCCCATTACGGGTTTCAAAGGTGAGGAGGTCTGCTCACGTGGAGGAGACGGTGCTTGTTCACGTCTGGCTTGTCCACGAGGGACAGTGAGAGAATCCCAACCCGGGCTCAAAGAGTACTGCTTTTCTCTAAAAGTCCTCAAAGAACAAATCATGGTCTTCTCCTGAGCCTCAGGGGACCCTTGATAAACATGGAGCCTTTTCACAAGGCCTGTTTGAGGCCCGCTCCCCAGGAAGTCCTGGTGGCCTTTCCTGAGAAATGAGGCAAGGGAATGAGGATTTGATTCCTCATTCACTTATTCAAGGCATAGCTCAGTGAAGCCTAGACTTACCCAGATTTCAGGCCCTGGCTCTCCTAGGTAGTGGGTCCAGCTGCTTTGAAATATCTACAGTGGAGCATAATAGCAGCTTCTTGGGAGCTTTCATAGTACTAGTTTTGGACCCCTGTGAAGGACCGGACTTCCAAATTAGAGTCCAGAAGTGGCAGCTCTCTAGACTATTCACATTGACAGAAAGGTCTGAGAGGCCCAGGTAGGGCGGGGCCTGTCACCAGGGCTTCTAGGCTGTGTGATGCTCAGACACAGGCACATACTGGAGTTATACCGTGGAGGTGCTCCCAGGTGGCGGTGGTGGGGAGGGATTGGGTGGCAAGATGGGCGCTTAAATGAATGGCTAGAGACTGATTGGGCAGAAGTCCAGGATGACTGAATTGTGAAAAGGAAGCTGTTGATCTGAAATGCTCTGAGTGGTTGGGGCAAAGTTCATCCGGGGTGCTATGCCCTGGCTTTGGGGCAACCAACCTCATCCAAACTCCATTTGCCAGCAGGAAGGCCGCTGCCAGTCTTTCAGGAGGCCTGGCTCTCCTTGGCCCAGTCTGCTGTGTCTGAGCTGCTGTTGCTAGACTGTTAGGTTGCTTGGAGCAGATGGTACCTGACAGTGCCCCGAGCCCCATTTTACAATGAACTGGTGTCCTCTCTTAAAGGAAGGAAAGTCATTAGGGAAGCATTTTTCCCAATCAAGAGAGAATAGGACAAAGTGGGGAGAGGAGAGTGTTGTCTTTATTTCAGTCTTTAGCTACATGTTGAACTTTGAGTCTTCCATTTGCCCACCTTAGGGTGGCATTTGGGGGACTTATCATAGATCACTTCTTAAAAGGTTACTTTTAAGGTCCCAGACTCCTGATCTTTGATTGGGGCCCATATATATAGATGGAAGCACCTTAAGGGCAGAATCCATGTTTGTTTATCTAGGTAGTCCCACAGTGTCTAAGTATCCTGGTACTGAGCCTCATACGTAATGGACATTATTCATTTTAAAAGTATTGAAGTCTTCCAAGTTCAAGGCATTGTGCTAGGCATTGGAATAGCCATTGAATATGTATTTGCTGAGTGAATTATTTCACATCACTTTACCATATGATTTGTATTTCCTTTCCCCCTGATGAGAGGGGAATGATTTCAAACTAGTGTATCCTAGAGCATAGTCCTGTGAGTGCTTACTCTGTGGCTGGCCTTCAGGGTTCCGGTGATTTGCCCCAGTTGACCTTTCTAGCCTTAGCTCTTACTGTTCGTCTCCCATGTCTGCACTCCGGCCACTCCAAACGAGCTGCCCTTCACAGCCAGCCCCAGAGCATTTCCACCCCTGTGCTGTTCCTTTTACCTGAAATGTCCTTTCTTGCCAGTTCCTTCCGTTTTTACCCACTCAGATCCATTATTCAATAGATGCCTACGCAGGAGCCCATGCTCCCTGTGTTCAGAACATCACAGCCCTTTCATAAACCTCTCTTAATATACTTACTACCTATGTATTTCCTCTGGCCTCTATGTTGAAAGCTTCCGGACGACCGAGGCTGTGTCTCGTTCCACATCGCACCCCACTCAGTACCTTGCACTTTGCCTCCAGCAGCCCTTGCATTATATTTGATACATGTATTAGGAATCTCTTCAGCCCCTACATTATTTGAGCTGATTACCCAGTTTCTGGACAGTCTCAAACTTCGCTTTGCTTTTTGTATTTGGAATGTACTCAGAAGACAGAAGAAGAAGTTAAGATCCTTCCTACCCCTTTTATTGTTGATCAGAGGGTAAACACAAACACATATACGCACACAGAGTTGTTCAGAGGTTTAAAATGAATGGCTGCAGGACAGCTTAAAAATTATTTGTGACTACTTTATGAGCTGTCCTCATTTTCATCAATACTTACAAATGGAGTGATGATGTCTTGCCCTATGGGCCGGTGACAACAATCAGAAACTTCATTTTTCTTATTACTCACATTAGCTGCCACTCAGGAACTCTTAGTCCAGTAAGATGAGAGAAGGAGAGAGAAGGGAGATAGGTATAATGGGGTATAGAAAAAAGGGGTGGGCAGGACCCTGCCTTCATTTCTGTTGCAGTCCAGTGAGTTTGGGTCTAGCCTAGATATTACCAGTAAAAGGAAGAAAATAATGTTCTCATGGTTGGGCAGTGCTGGCGGCAGAATGTTCTTGGGGATGTACTGATGTAAGGACATTTCTTACAAGCTCATTAGTTTTCTTGCCACAGAGAGATTGGCATGCTCAAATGCCAGACGACATTGTATCAATGTAACAAGCCCAGAATCTCAGCAAAAATTCTAAATGTTGGAAACGTACTGAAAATGACTCTTTTTCACAATAGGAAGTTTTGTTGGCAAAGGAGAAAGCAGACCTTGCCCTCTGCCAACGCTTAGGAAATCTCGTGTGCAATTTTCTTTTGGTCAGCTCTTGCTGTGCTGCTAGAACTTATAGCCGATACAGAGATACTTCCCAAAGGGAATAATTGTCAAGAATAGAGGATTCTGAGGAATGATATGATGAAGTCTTAGTTTTGGAATGTTGACTCACAGCATCAGCAATTTGTTTTGTTGTTGCTTCATTTACTTTTGGATGGTATGCCTCTGGACCGTTAGAAGCCCAAAGTGGAATCTCTATATTTGACTAATATTTCGGAATCACCTGCTGATGTGACTTACACATTATAGGGGACACAAGCCACATTTATTTTGTGATTAAAAGCCTCAATTAAGTCTAAGGCATGAACTCTTGTTTCTTTCAGTTCTTATGGATATGTTGTCTTCCTTTCCTCCCGGGGTATTTTGTATATATGAACTCTATGATTTGGCTTAATTTGAACTGCCACTTTGAAAAAGTAAAATTTGTCAAACCACTCTCTTTTTTTAAGATTTTATTGGGGAGTTGGGGAGGGGAACAGAGAAGTTGCTGTCCTTTTGTTCTTCAGTGTAGTTGTGGAGGACATTGCCTCACAGGCCCATGTTGGTATTATCATTGTGCTCTTTTCAAGTGAGGCAGTTGGTCCCCGACCTCTGGGCGGCCACTCACGGCGGCTCTTGGCAGCTCACACCAGCTGCCGGCCACTCATGGTAGCTTTACAGCAGCCCACTGCTGCAGGGGCTGCAGCCTACGCCGTCGCCGGCAACTCATGGCAGCCCAGCTCCACGTTGAGCTGTTGTTCACCATCTTAGTTGTAAAGGGCTCAGCGTCACTGGCCCTCATATGTGGGATCCAGACTGGGGCTGTGCTGCTCAGAGCTGGCGTCCCAAGCCAACTCTTAACTAATGTGCCACTTGGCTGGCCCTATCAAAGCACTCTTAACTACATTTGTTATAATTTGTATTTGCTGGAAATATATTTATTTAAATAATATAATATTGATAATATACTGATTAAGTAGCAAAAAAGGAAAAAAAGCATATTTTCCTAAGTTTATTTTCCTTTTCAATTTGAGCAAACTTTGTATACTGTGAAGTTTTTTAAAATAATAACATACTTCAAAGTTTTATACTGAGGGTTTGGAAAAAGAAAGCCGACAGTAATCTCATGACTAAACTTGTTTATCCATCTTCATTTTTACTGTAGATGAGAAATGAGCAGTTTCAGTATTAGTGGGGCATTGTATGGAGTTTAAGAGTCATGAAATTTTCTGTGAATTTGGTAGTTTGGTTCAAATGTAGATACATCTGAGAGATTTATATTTTGTTTGCAGCTTGTCCAGAGACTGTACCTGAAGGTTAATTGAATTGTTACCTTTTACTCCTTTGGGTTTCTCTTTCCTAGGAAGAAAAGTAATTGCCATCCACTTTATTTCGTCGTGCTCTTTCGAGAAGGACCACATAATGAATTTCTGAAAGTTAGTCTCAGCAAGGATTTTTGCTTGCTTAGTGTTGTTGGACAGTAAAATATCTGTAACCCTGTGTGTTGCCATTTGTGACTTTTCTGTCACAAAAATTTATTATTCACTATGGCAGTTTATTCACCTCAGGTTGTGGCGACATCTTATCTTGAAGCTTCTTTTAGGTGTTCTATTTTTTTTCTTTTTTTTTGCCCCAAATTATCCTCCTTTATATTATGCTATAACCATATGCCACTTCAGATTCTTTGAAAGTAGACAGGATACAGTTCTAAAATTATGTTTCCTGGTTAATAGTTTTATCCCTACAGAGGGAGGGACACCTGAGGCAGTTAATGCCTTTGCTTCATGTCAGAAAACACACAGTGCCTTGGAAAAGTTCACGGCACCTGGGAGGCACCCTGTAAATCTCTGTCGAATTGAACTGGGTATACCACATAAATCTTTCCCCAAACTGTAAAATTAAGTCCTGTTCTCCACTGGTGCCTTCTTCCCTTTGTCTAGCCTTTGTCCTCTTTTTCATTTTGCCAGTTTGTTTAGGCTACTGCGATTTTTAAGTAACTTGTTTAATCCCCCTGAGAATTCCGTGAAAGCGTCTGAGCCACAGCTCACCATTTTTGTTTTCTTTTCCTGCTTTGGGGTATATGTGTTTTTGGGTGGAGGGGATGGTGTTTATCATTATAAATGCAGCAGTTGGCACCTACCCCATTTATCAAAGTCCAGGAATGTGGCCCGGAGCCAAGACAGAAAGGCACACTTCAGGGCGGAGGGTTTTCTAGCCATTTTGAATTGAAAAGCAAGTGTCAGAAGCAGAGCTTGGGGCAGGATGTTGTCTGGACCTGCCTGGTTTCATTTAGTGCTTAGTGTCTAGCAGTTGTGTCCTCTTTCCCCTGTTACTTAGGAGCCTCTTGGCGCAGGGAAAACTGACTTCCTTTCTTAATAGCGCTGATCACTCCTGCTCCATGGCCAAGCTTTCTTTTCTCTCCTTTACTCAAAGCAGAGAAGCTGTTCTACGGCTGCATTGTTTCTTACTGTAAAATAAAAAAAATAATAAAAAGGTGAAAGCTGTAGTGGATGTTTCTAAAAATGAAATCCATTCTTCCCTATTTAATGACAAAAATAAAGCTACTTTAATCCATGAGTATATTTTTATTTCTATGAAGCTGCGTCTTCTATATGAAAAGGAATCCTTTTGAAAAAAAATTCTTCTAGGTCTCATTCCTCCCACATGGCTATTTTTGCTCCTGTATGTTGCCTTTCAGTTGTGCGCATATCTAACATAGCAGTTGTTAAAGGGTGGTTTTTGTTTGTTCAGGGTTTAACTTGTCATGACCCAGCTGTAGTCTCTAATTCACTCTCCTTTGGATTCATAAAATGCCCAACCAAGTTTAAAAGTCTGTGATTTGTGGCCATGGTTCAAAGCAGAGCTAAGTGACTCCTGTGGGAAAAAATGGCCTCTATGGGATACAAGCCTCAGTGTCTTTAGAGCTATGCTTTAACCAAATGAGGTGGCCAGAATTGTCCACAACTATTTCATTTTATGAGGCTAGTGATGACTGATTTAAACTGAGATGATTTTTAATAGAGGTAGAAAAATTCTCATTGTAAAGAGTTTTTCTACTTTTCCAGACAAATATTCCAGACCATTATATCATTTGAGTAAATTCATATTCCTTAATTAATGTGGAATGTCACGTTTTCAAATATAATGATTTTATACCTCATTGTGGTCAGCAGCAAACTACATTTTCCTGGAGACTGTGGCATTTAGTCACAATATGAAAGCTATTTATTTTCATCCATTTAAGTAAATTTTTATTTATAACCAAGATAGAAAATGGGAAATTCTATGGTTTCTTCCAAAAGATTATGTCTTTTCATAGTTGAACATGTGGAGGGTATTTCTTTTCTAGTGTATAAACCTTAAATAATTCACAAATGAGGCCCGTATTGACAGGTGTTGATACTTATTTTTAGAAGAAATGAGGAATAAACAGCTCATTTGTTTCTTAAGATTATGCTTTTTAAAAGAAGAAGTTGGGGTCTAATAATTCTAAAAATAAAAGTAACTTACCATGAGCTATTCTCCTTGGATCTTCCTTTCTATTTCTCCTATCGATTTTGTTTAGTGGACTGTAATTAGTTGTCAAGTTCTGGGATTTGGGGAAAAAAAGGTTTTATTAAATAATAAATCATTTCCCTGGTTCTTTGATTATAAGGCTTTCTGTGTGGGCAGAAGTGGTAGAGTTTGTTTTTTCTATATGAATCTTTCCAGGATTTACCCCTTTGAGTAATTTACTTGGCTTCTGATCTCCATAAATTAGAAAATGAGAGTAACGATAATTCATAATTGACATGGAAAGAAAGAAGAGGATGTCACCAATAGGGGGAAAAAAGGTATGGCTCAAGTATTATGATTTAAGGGTCTGACCCATCCCTAGCAATTCTAGGCAAAAACATATTACTTATAAAAAGCTACGATTGATTGCTTTCAAGGACAGGTAGTTCATTTCTGATCTTTGGACATTCCTGATTTTTATGTCATTTGCGAAGAGACCTTTTCATGGAATTTCTTCAGTTACTTCTTGTCTTCAATAAAGGATGTAGTAACTGGACCTGTGTGTGTATTAGTCATTTCAAGGCTCAGGAGTCCCTAGAAAGCCTTCTCTGAACCTTTAGGCTGGGAATGGTGGCTCCACTTTAGGTTCCTATAGCTTTCAGGGCATGCTTCTATGTTAGCTTTTAATCACATACTTTTGAAATTGTTATTTCTGCCATCTCCATTGTACAGTACTATAAACTTTTTAGTGCCTCCACAGTACTTGGCTCATGATGCTTAATAATTATTTATTGACTTGAACTAAACTAAAAGCCAAAATAGAAAGCATAAAAATAGGCTGTCTTATGCCTAAAGTTAACCATGTACTTGATGAGTGTAAAATTTCATTATTACACTCATTGAAACATCAAAGGGCAAAGGTGAGAGAGACTTTTGGCTTATTATTCTAATCCAGCGTCATTTATAGTGTATTTCCTTAGAGAGTCATATGGCTGTGTCTGCAAAATTCGTGTACTCCATGTGCTTTTGTGGCCATGAAGGGAATATATGACAAGGGTTTGGGGTTGTTGCCTCTATATTACACGTGCTTGGGCACCGCCTAGAGGAGTGATAACAAGTACTCTGCAGCGCCCTGGAAGACCACCTTTCACTTTCTATTAACTCACCCTGAGTAAGGAGGCATAGATTGGCTAATTCACCCATAGTAAGAGCAGATGGGAATTAGGCATTGGAGAGTGTATGCCTGTTCCCGGTGGCAACTTTAAGGGATATGCTAAAAAAAGACAAAATTGATAATTAACATAGAGGTACAGATCTTAGTATTCCCAGCAGCCCCTTAGAGATACCAGGAGGAGGAGAACAACAACAAAAAAATGAGCAGATCCATGGAACTGTGACATCATGAACTGTCCATGAGTCTCAGCTACCTGGGAGATGTTAATAGGAGCGGTCAGGGGAGCCAAGACAATGGGAATTCTGATCTGCAGGAGGGAAATCTTGTGTGATCAACAGAAGAGGCAGAAGGAGCTGCAGGGAGGGACCAGCTGACATCTACCAAGCCCAGTAGGTTAATGACCCTGCAAGTCAGAAGAGAAGTTAATGAGACATGATGTTGGGCCACTAATTTGTATCTTTGTTGCTGTGGACAACTTTCCTAATCTCCCTGAGGATTGAGTTTCTTCGTAGAAGGTAGAAGAGAATATCTGCATCTTGGAGTGGCACTGTCCTGACGACTCCCTGGAATTGCTCAATGGTAGTTCCTTCCTGATCATACAGATTTTCTTCTAGTGTGAATCACCCCCAGGTGGAAGGGCCACACCTCTGGGGATGCTTTAGCTCCCGTTTTGGGCAGGGTAGAACTGTTTTTAAAGCTCTAATGCAGGAAGAACAAATGATAACTTAACAATTGACCCCAAAAGGGTCACCTGTCAGAGAAACTCGGGATGGGGGATCAAGCTGGTGATAGACTCTGAGGTTACCAAGAGCCTTGTTACACCTAACTTCCCAATATTTCATATACTGATATGTTTAAGGTTTACAGTTCATCTATCTCTTTGCTTTAAAATGGTGTCCATTTAGTATAGAAAGCTATGTGTTTTTAAGCAAAAATTGGAGGACGGAGTCTAACAGTTTTGGGTCTCTGAGCATCAAATTTTTTTTTTTCCCCTTTACCTCCATTGTTTCTTTTGACTGTCACTACAACCCTGTAAAATAAATGATCATCCTCGTGTAATGGATGAGGAAGTCGAGGCCAAGACAGGATGAATCAAGTCGCCTAAGGTCATCTGTCAGCTGCTAGCAAGTAGAACCAGAATTTGGACCTGGTTTGTCAGGTATTAACACCAGTGCCCTTTATCCTCCCACATGTGCTAAATGCAGAAAGGCAGCCTGGCAGAGGCAGTTTTAAAGACAGAAGCCCCTCAGCACTGGGAGTGCCTGAAAGACTAGGGTTCTGCCTGATAAATCTGGGGCCAGGCAATGGCTGGCACATGGTAGACTCGCAGTAAATATTCCTGAGTGAATGAAAGTCACACATTCAGGTAGAAAGCTAATTATTTCAGCAAGTGGCAGGTTGACAGCAATATGAAATCTGTCATCAAGTTTGTTGAATTACTGAAAAATATGTGAGATTTATTAACACAGGCTCCACTCAAATGCTATGTAGCATTTAAAGATCTGTGTTTAGAACTGGAAATATGTGAAAAACTGACAAAATAAAATTCAAAAGATGTCAACAGTTTTTCAAATGACTAAAGATGAACATGCTGCCTCCGGAGACAAGTAAACTGATCGTTTAAAAAGTAATGATATAGGGCCGGCTGAGTGGTGCGGTGGTTAAGCGCTGGCCTGGGAAGCCAGCGGCCCCGGTTCGGTCCCATATATGAGGGCCAGTGATACTGCCCTCAAAAAAAAAAAAAATGTTTAAAAAGTAATGATATAAATTTTTCATGTATTTTCCACTTCTTTACCCCTAAAGTTTAAATTTCAAAAGTTGCCATTATGAGATTTTCAAAAGCACTATTTATTTTCATGCAAAGGACAGCACAGACAACTTTCATACAAATTGGAAATTGAAAGTAGCGGTAATAATTTAGGAAGTAAATATACTATGCCAGTTCTTGACCAAATAAATGAAACTATTTGCTGTACATTTTATAAGATTTTGTTTGTGTTTTTTGTTTTTTAAGGGCAGTGTCACTGGCCCTCATATGTGGGACTGAACCGGGGCCGCTGGCTTCCCAAGCCAGCGTTTAACCACCGCGCCACTCGGCCGGCCCTGTAAGATTTTGGATGATAAAAATGGAAAGGACTAGCTACACACTGGTATTTTATTAGTAATCATAGAACCATGGGTTTATCAAGCCTGGGATCTGATGGAAATTCTACTTGGCTGAATAAATCAAGTTTTAGTTCAATGAGCTTTTTTCACTAGAGGTAAAAAGGCAGCTAAGGGCCAGCCGAGTGGTGCATTGGTTAAGAGCTGGCTTGGGACTCCAACAGCCCCAGTTCGGATCCCACATATGAGGGCCAGTGACACTGCCCTCTACAGCTAACAACAGCTCCACCTGGAGCTGGGCTGTGAGCCCCGGCGATGGTGTAGGCTGCAGCCCCTGCTGCAGTGGGCTGCCACAGGCTACAGTGAGTGGCCGGCAGCCAGCGTGAGCTGCCAATAGCTGCGATGAGCGACCATCCAGAGGCCAGCGACCATCTGCCTCACCCAGGAAGAGCGCAATGACGATATCAACATGGGCCAGTGAAGCAACGTCCTCCACAACTAGACTGAAGAACAAAAAGACAGCAACTTGTCTGTTCCCCTTCCCCAATTCCCCAATAAAATCTTTAAAAAAAGAGAGAAAAAGCAGCTAATATGGCTTTGGAGCTCGTTCTTTGTACCTCAGTTCCCGCCACTTTAATGGGACAGTCAGATACATCGAGATGCCTTTTCCTTTAAACCATTTGGTCCAAGTGTATTTAGAACTAACAAAAACCAATCCTATCATGGTGAAGAAGAAAGCTTATTTTCTCCCCCAGAGGAAGCACCCCTCTAAGTAAGTGCCTTTAGGTTTAGTTGACGTTTTCTTAGAAGTTCATTTCACAATCTTAGTGAAGATACACCAAGTATTTTGCAATTTCATGCAACTTTTATTGAGGCTGGCCATTTCCTTTTCTTGAGGGGAATGGAATGCCTCATGAGCTTTGTGAAGAAGCTATGGCTGACAACCAGTGGCAGCAGTGAGGGCAGTCTTTCAGAGAACGGCAGCATTGGTGGTCAGAAAGAACTTGACATTTAAGATTTCAGTAACACTGGTGGAAAGGAGCTACCATCTTTCCTTTGGCTGTGTCGGTATTTTAGTTCTATACACAGTGTGCTTTTGTGGCCTTCGGGAACAACAAATAATTTTTAAGTGGTTATCCTGACTGAGCAAGTTGATTTGTATCAACTTGGTGAAAGCTAACTTAATTTGCATTTATTGAGCCTCTAAGCTTTCAAGTAAAATATGCTTTTAGTAACACTGAGGAAAAAAATATTTATTTTACCTGGTTGCAGTATTAGTTTTTTAATTCCTTTTCAAGTTCTGTGTCCTAGCATATGTTACAGCTTCTTACATAATATCGGACATATGAGGTCATTTGAATAGTATTTGGTTATTCACTGTGATCATTTATTATGTTGATCTCATTAGGGCCATTTTCAATTTCTCTCTTCCTCCTGCCACCCACTTTGTATTCTCTTTTGGAGGATAATTAACCTTGCTTTTTCTTTATATGTAGTGCGGCTTTGGGGGTGAACATTGTGGGATGTTTTAGCAATGATGTTCACTGTGATTTTTTTAAAGTGTAAGACTCACAAAGTTATTTCTTCCAAAAAATTTGTATTGGCCTTGTTTACATTTATGAATGACAGCCCTTCTTTCCAGCCATTCATTCCCGAGTTCAATGAAGAGATTTGCTGAGTGCTTACTTTGAGCAAAGCACCACACTAGAAATGTAAGGGGGGGGGGGGAGGTTGGAATTAAAGTGTGACAAGTCCCTTCCCTTGGGGAGCTTGTTATCTGGATCTGCCCTAGACGCCTGTAGTTACTGAGCACTGCACTGTGGCTATTGGAATTGACTGACGTGTGCTGTAAATGTATACTGTGTGGCTTTCAAAGACTTTGTATGCAAAAAAACAAGACACAATATCTTAATTTTAATATTGATTACATCTTGAAATGATATGATAGTATTTAGGGTTAAATAAAATAAGTTATTAAAGTTTACTCATCTGTTTGTTTTTATTTTTTTATGATGGCTACTAGAAAATTTTAAATTACATATGACTCCCATGCTTTTTTAGACAGCACTGATCTAGACAGTGTCTCTGCTTCCTTGCAATGCTACATCACTCAGGGAAGGTATCCCATGTACCTAAAGATAATTCAGTATTTTCCCCATAAATACTTAACCTTTATAATCAGAACAAACAATAGCAGCCAATGTGTAACAGGATAGGACATCCAAGTATATAATTTCTTATTAGCCCGTTATTCTGTAAATACATGGCTAGATAGCAGGTTTTTCTTTCACAGTATGATTTAAAAGAATAATAATAATGGTACAAAACCAAGGTTCCACACTGCTTAGAACTGAAATAAAAGAAGGGAACGGGGTGCAGGAGACAGAGCCATGATGGCTGCTTGGAGTACGTGAAGATGTTCGGGAAGCATATCTGAGATTGCCACTTGTCTGGGAATGATGCAGGCAAAAGAGAAAGCTCTGATCAAACCTTCGTCAAACACTCACTGCAGGAGAAAATGATGGTGCTAGTAATGATAATTATAGTGATAACATCAACCACATTAAAATTTATTGAGGCCTCCAGAACTTAAGGCATTTTTGCATTATCTGGCTTAATACTCAACAACAATCCTCAGAAGAGGTACTGCCATCATCATCTTTGTTTCAGTAACATCAGGCCAGGGTTAGTGACACAGGAAGTGGTGGTGCCGAGTCAGCCCCAGGCTATGGCAATCAGACATGCTGTGGCAGCCCTACAGACCATTGGCCAACTGACTTCCCTTTTGTTCTAAGAGAACAAAGTGTTTACTAGCTGGACACGAGCTAGTAGAAGGCAGCTTTGAGTAATTTTTAACCATTTAGATCTGTGAGATTAATTTGGGCGTTAATTTCAGGTGAACTCCATTTTCACTGTCCAGTAATCCCAGCAAAATATAATACAACGGGAAGACTTGTAACTAGTTAAATCCACAGCCACAGTGCTTTCTCATTTGTTACCTCATTCATATTTTACCAGAACCTTTAAAGGAATTAAGGGCAAGTAATTACTTTCCTCATTTTATAAAATTAGCAGCTGAGGTTTCAAGAGGGTTATTGACCTTCCCACGGTGGCACAGCCAATAACGGGGGATCTAGGAGAACTCAGCTCTGGTTGGCAGAGTGGGCTGACCAGGGCAGTGGGAAGAGCAGGCCAAGCCAGCCTCAGGACCTGGCTTTGCACTTAGCAGCTACAACTTTGAGCACTGAATCACTCAGAGTCCAAATGGAAAAGCAGTATGTTCCTGGAGAATTTAATCCAGGGAATTGTTACGGGTGCTGGAAGAACCCCAGGCCAAATGGGATTGGTGAAGCTACCCAGAGATTAGCAGTAAAGCATCCATCCCTGCCCACAGGGTGGACAGACAGGGAATAGATTGGTCCTGGAGCCCAAGAACCCTGGGAAACTCAGAGGGGATGAAGCTTCTGCTAGCCTCTCCCCTGCAGAGAGAGGAGAATGGAAAACCATCCTGTTTCACCCATCCTCCTGCCCAACCTCCAGTGAGCCTCCAGGGTATAACTCTGCAGGAGACATCCAGTGACTTGAGGTCTAAGGAAATCTGCCAGGAGCGCTGGCCGGCTCTCTGGCCATACGGAGCAGAGCAGGGCCCTAGGAGGAACACATCTGCCCGGGCAAACTATTTAACCTCTGAAAGGGAGGTGCAAGGTCCTGCCTAACAGAGCTGAGGATTCAAAGAGATGGTGGTTATAAAGTGCTTCTGTATAACAGTAGTTCAACAAAGGTTAGCCCACTTCCCCTTTCCATGGGAAACCCTGCAGCTAAGGTGGGCCATAATTACCATGTAGTACATGATAATTAAGTAATTTACTTCCTCTTTCTGAGAGCAATCATGGATCATTCTAGTCCCTGTCCACACTTCATTCTCTTCATTCTTTTTGGAATTTTCTTCTTTCTCAATTAATTCATAAAGAACATCCATTACATTATCTAAATCAAGGACACTTCCCATTTTGTCCTGGGATTGTGGGCTGCAAGAGCTAAAGACTGCTCAAAGAGTGTTGACACAGGCCATGTTGAGGGTTGATTTTTTTCCATAATCCTATCTTGTTTTGAAAAGCCCTTGGTCTCAAATTTTAGTCTTACTAAATTAAAAACTGTTCTACAGTAATTCTTTTAAAACCACAACTAAATTTTATATATATATATATATATATATATATATATATGAATAAACATGGTTCAGCTAAAACTCCAGCTCTTTTAAGAAGACAAAATGTGATTTCTGTGTTGCCATTATAATTTCCAGTAAACCCAAGTGACTTTTACATCATATTTGTGTTGGGGGGTGAGGAGAAATACATAAAATCAGATTAAAAAACTTTTGGCTAATCTAATTTTAAGATGCATTAAATGACATGAGCCACAGACTCAACTTAGCAACCTTACAAAGGATTTCTAAATGAACTTGAAGAATTAAGTTTTGAGATGACTGTGGGACAGAGAACCCAAGATTGTCAATGGTGACACATATGACAGTGATAATTTTATATTCATATGTGTGTAATACATTCGTGTTTGTTTGTTTGTTTATTTATTTGTTTATTAAACAAGAGATACAATACACATGCATGGGGGGAGGGGGAGGAGTTTGATTTGATCGCCAGAAGAAGCGATCTGTTCTGGTCAGTCGGGGCCAGCAAGTGGCACATTGGTTAAGAGCTAGTTTTAGGATGCCAGCGACCCCAGTTCGGATCCCACATATGAGGGCCAGTGACACTGCCCTCTACAGCTAACAACAGCTCCACCTGGAACTGGGCTCTGCGAGCTCCGGCGACAGTGTAGGCTGCAGCCCCTGCTGCAGTGGGCTGCCATAGGCTGCAGTGAGTGGCGGCAGCCAGCGTGAGCTGCCAAAAGCCACGGTGAGCGACCATCCAGAGGCCGGCGACCGATCTGCCTCATCCGGGAAGAACGCAATGACAATACCAACATGGGCCAGTGAAGCAACGTCCTCCACAACTAGACTGAAGAACAAAAAGACAGCAACTTGTCTGTTCCCCTTCCCTGATTCCCCAATGCTGTTCCCCTCCCCCAATTCCCCAATAAAAATCTTAAAAAAAAAAAAAATGGTCAGTCGGATTAGCCCAGCCATCAGTTCCTTCACTCTGCCCCCCACCTCACCTCCTTGCTCCAGCTCAAAGAGGCAGACTGCGGGGAAGACTGGAGCAGCCTCAGGAATAAGTGAGCAGCCGTGAGGACCAGGCCGCCTGTCCAGTAGTTCAAGGCAGCAAGACTGTCCAGACCTCGCAAACAGGTAGAGATGGCTTCCCGGTCTGTGCAGGATGGGCTCTCAGACCAAACAGGTGGGCCTGCAAAGTAGGCAGACCAAACTGGCAGCCTACCTGTCTTCTAGTCAGCATGGAGGGAGACATCCCTTGAAGCCAAGATTAGACTTTGGTTATACCTGAATCTTCCATGCCTGGCACTTAGTAAGGACTTCACACATTATTAATAAGGTCACTTTCAAGTAGGGTGACCATACATTTTAGTTTGCCCAGAAAAGTCCCTGTTGTTATGGCATATTTATTAATAATTCATGCCTTAATTCCCAGTTTAGATGTCACTCTCCCTTGAGGGGAATATAGTCTACCAGTTGCTAGTGGTTCCAAGCATCCCCGTGGTCTGTAGGTACTGGGGGCCTTGTGTCTTCACTCCTAGTTGGGACCTGTTATTGGGGCACTGCTTCACTTCCCAGTGCCTTCTCTCTGAAGATCTCCTTTATAAGAAGCTCGGGCCTGAGCGAGTCAGTGCCAAGTTACATAAATGGACTGAAATCAAAGCACAGTTCAGAAATGACAGTTGGTGCAGCAGCCTGATTCTTGGAATGATGGCATCCTGGTTAGTAAGACCTTTTGGTGATTGGTTTGCAGGTAGACTCAGAATGAGTCCTTGTTTTTACTCCTGGAGAACTTGAATGAAATGAAATAACAGCACAATTAAATGTGTCATTTTAAGCTTCCATTATAATACCTTTACATCAAATTTAAGGATGCCTTATAAATGCCTATAGTTCATTCTCACACCAGTATCCCGAAGCATATCAATAAAAAGCTTTTCCACCTCTGAAAACTAAAGGTTACAGTATGTGCTTTGTAGGACTGCTTGGTTTTATAGCCTATACAATTATTAATTCTGTGTTGTATTATTGAGCCAGGTTTAGGAGGCTGTGTTTAGAACGAGTTTTGTACCTGCTGCCTGGATTTAATTGTACATTTTCTACTTCTAGTCTTCCCTCAGTAGTTAGGATTTATAGCAGTGAGGGCTGGAAATGGTGACACAAGATTTCATTAAAGCAGTTAAATTGCTTTAGCCACTGGCAGCACAGACCATTTAAAATGCATTAATGATGAGATTTTGCTGGTTTTTAAAACTGCTTTTCATTTCAGTTTGATAAGCTAATTAATTTAGAAGGGACTTATGGTTTTAAAAGAGTATATGATGATTCAGGAAAATAGCAGCCCTGGACCTTCTGCAGTCCAAATTGGCATTGTTCTGGTTTGCAAGTGCTCTAGATCAATCGTTCCAGTCTTATGGATTCCTGCCGTTGGTATTTTTATTGATTTCTTAACACAAGTGTGGCTTTTAATAAAAATAAAAGCAATGAGGCTTACTGTAGCATGACATGAAATGTGTATATGTTGTTGCTGTAAGTCAAGTGGATACAAAGATTGTGAAGGCACAGCTGTGCCACTTCAGTAGACATTCGTGTTGGAAAGTCTTCTGTTTGCATACAGCACCCCTAAATACAAAAGCAGTGGGTTTGGAATTGACTGAAATTTATAATTTTTTTAGTAATTAAAAAAATGAGATTGTAACAATGTATACAACAACATTTTGTGATAAATATATCTGTTTAAAAAGTTATTTTAAAAGTATGCAGGTTTCTCTCTGGTGTTTGAAATGGTGACCCCTCAAGTGATAATCTTTTTCATTCATTCTTGGGGGGTATCATAAACTGTTAACAGCTGAACATGATATATCCTTTAGCTCTGTGTTCTTAGACTGTTAAGGCAGAAACAAAACAAATACCTACGTGAATGAGCTGGTGATTCTTAGAATTGTAAAACAAATGAGACCTTTTCCCCTTGTTGACCCTGTAAAACAAGTGGTGAGTTGTATTTGCACACATGGGCAAATGCACATGGTTACCCATTTTGGACATATTTGTGCTTTTTCTGTCTGTGGCTCAGGAACAGGCACTTCCAAGGCTGGGGTGGCTTCCTGACCCTTCTCACAGAGGCTGGCAGCCTCACCCTGCACTGTCAGCCTCCTCTCACCTGCCTCCCTTATCCTGCCCCCAGGCTGCATGAGCTTCTGCAGATACTACGGGCTCATTCCTTCCTCTTGTCTTCGCTTATGCGGTTCCCTCTGATTAATTAGCCTTCCCTTTCGTTTCATTTAACATCAGGAACCAGCTCAGAAGTCACCCTTTGGGGAAAGCTAGTGATGATCCCATCTCCCTGCTTTTCTAAGGGCTTCATTCCTTCAGAGATCAGTTCCCCTTCTCATGCATCATGAGCTTTCCCTTTTTTACTGGACAGATTCCTTCGACATAGAAACCTACTTTAATATCTCCAATAAGAATAAACAAAGACGCTCGCCCCCTCCCCCAGGCTACCAGTTCCTGTCCCTGGCTCATTCTTCTCAGTTAGCTGCACTCACTGTCTCCAATCCTCTCGTGTCTTTCCATCTCCAGCTCACCCCAGGTCTTCTGCCCTTTTGACTACTTTGAATCTGCTCTTGCCAGAGTCACCAAAGAACTGTGTGCTGCAGACCTTAAACACACCTCACTAACTTACCATCAAAGAAATCATTGAAGGAGGAATAAAGCAATGAAAAGATACGAGATGCATAGAAAAGGGAAGTGGCAGATGCGAACCCACTTATATCGATAGTAGCATTATGTGAGTAGATTAAGTCCAAGCAAAGGCAGAGGTTGTCAGACGGGATTTTTTTTTTTAAAGACCCAACTGCTTGCTGTCTACACTTTTGGTTCAAAGATACAAAGAGGTTAAAAGCAAATGGATGGGAGAAGATATATAAACAGCAGCCATAAGGAAGCTGGAGAGGCTGCACTAATATTAAATAGACGTCACTTTTCTGACCTGACCTCTGAGAAGCATTGCGGACCATTCCTCTGTAAACACTTTATTCTTGGCTGCTGTAGCATCACTGTCTTCAGGAGTCACCATTACATCTCTAGCTTTTGCTTTCTTGACTCCTTTGCTGGTCTCCCTTTTTCTACCTAACCTAAAATATTGGAGTGCATCAGATTTAATCCTAGGCCATCTTCTTTTTTCTATCTCTCCTTCTTCACCTCTTCTGCTAATCTTGGGCTTAGTTGGTTCTTTTTTGTCTATTTCCTTGAGGTATAAAGTTAGGCAGTTTATTTGAGAGCTTTCTTGTTTCTTGATGTAGGCATTTATTGCTATGAACTTCCCTCTTAAAAATATTTTTGCTGTATCCCATAAATTTTGGTATGTTGTATTTACATTTTCATTTGTCTCAAGGTATTTTTTGATTTCTCTTTTGATGCCTTCTTTGACCCATTGGTTCTTCAGGAGCACGTTGTTTAATCTCCACACATTTGTGAATTTTCCAGTTTTCTTCTTGTTATTGATTTCTAGCTTCAGACGATTGTGGTTGGGAAAGATGCTTGGTATGACTTCAGTTCTCTTAAGTTTATTAAGACTTGTTTTGTGGCCAAATATGTGATCTGTCCTGGAGAATGTTCCTTGCAGGCTTGAGAAGAATGTATTTTCTGTTGCTTTTGGGTGTAATGTTCTACATATGTATCTGTTAAGTCCATCTGGTCTAACATGTCATTTAAGGCCAATGTTTTCTTATGATTTTCTGCCTGGATCATCTATCCATTCATAAAAGTGGGGTATTAAACTCCCCTACTGTTATTGTATTGCTTTCTGTTTCTCCCTTTAGGTTTGTTAATGTTTGTGTTATATACTTAAGTGCTCCTGTGTTGAGTGCATAAATATTTACGAATGTTATATCCTCTTGTTGAATTGACCCCTTTATCATTGAGATTAGCAGTTCATCAAAAGGGGTTACTGTTCTGACTGCTAGCATGGGACCAGCCAATATAAGACATGGTTCATTCCCTTAAAATTTCACTTTCTGCTTGAGGAGATAAGGCTAACCCACATAAAACAATTAGGAAACTGAATACGACTATAATTACGTGTTAAATTATAGGGTAAAGACTATAAATACTGTGTGAGTTTGGAGAAGAGACAACATTGAGGGCTAGACTAGTTCAGGCTCATGAATGGCTTGGAACTTAAAAGAATATTTTGTACAAAGCTGAGTTTCCCTTTTATATGATTCATTATTTTGTTTCTTTTTGTTTTTATGATCTAATTGTACACACACACACACATTTCATCTGTAAATAAACCATTGGCATGAAAAAAGGCCCCAGGAAGAAGTTTTTTTTCTCTGTTAGACAAGGTAGAAAGAAAATAATAAAAAAGACGATTGCATAATAAATTCTTAGGATGCAATTTTCCTTAAAAATTTTAATTTTAAAACAATTGTGGAAATATTAAGATTTCTGACTGAAAGAGCTTGTTTCCCTCCTTCTCTGCAGCGCCTGCTGCCCAAGGCAGTAGCTTTGCCCACATACAGATCTCTATGGAAACTTTCTTTCTGAGTCCTGGCTACCCGTGGAGTGCCATCGTGTTCCCCTCAATGCCAAGCAATGCAGATTTAGGGATTAAAAAAAAAAAAGACAAATATAAATTCTTCCTCTTAAGCTATCCTGAGATAGTGAAGAGCCAGTACAACTTGGGGGAAAATTGTGATTGAGAAGTTATTCTTATAATTGATCATATTTGTAGCTAAGAATTCACATTAGGTGACTCAACTTGCATACCTTTTCAAATTCAGTTTGATTTACCAGACAGCGATTAACAATTAAAGTTATGTAACCACATCTTGAAATAGCTCTGTAGTATAGGCAGTCAGCAGGCTTTGTAATGTGCTCGATGAGGATTTACCATATACACAGTTGAGAAACACTGACAGCTTTCGCACCAAAGTGGGCACCTTAAGTACCATTATTATAGATCATAAATTAAAATTCATTAGCATCAGTGTTTTCACTGGAATGCAAAGTAGCGCCAGTGTAGTTTATAGGCGCTCGATGCTCACGATGAAGTTTTTCATGACTACAGAAAACCGATGAATTTTATTGCAGTTTACATTGGACATAGGTGTACGTTATGGTTTTAGAAATTTACTTTGAATAAATATTTCAGTCGTAGTGAGAGTGTTTCTCCAAAAGAGCTTGGTCATGAGGTGGTTTATTCATTGTTCCTGTTCTGCCTCCGCTTTCACCTGTGAACACCTGTCAGGAAGGCATCTCTTCCCATGTTTTTGACCTCCTTCCATGGTACACTGCTTGCTACTCGGTGCTAGGCTTTTGCTGGAGTTGGGGCCTTGCCCGTCTAGTTTCAGTCTTCAGCAACCCTATGCGCCTGTGCCTCCTTAGCATTCCTGCCCTGCTCCGCAAGGCAGCCAGACTCTGCCTGTACCTGTGCTGAGTTTGGGCAGGAGACAGCTTTTTCTGCCTCTCTCCTGGTGGTGCAGGCTCCGGAGTCTAAGGGGTTCCTTTCCCCTCGGAGCAGTGGATCTTTGCCTGGCTGTAGAGGTAGGTGGCGTTTGCTTCTCCCTTCCCCCAGGAGCCTCAGGAAACATATGGCTTGCTGCCCTTCCTTTAACAGTGGCCTAGGCTTTTGCTTTGCTAGAGGGTGGTTGGAGAAGCAGGCAGTGTTTCATGCTGTCTCTCGGGGGCATCGTCACCTGCCGCATGCCTGTGCCCCGGAGCTGGGCCCCCTCTTCTGTTCTGCCCCCAGGAGCACCTGCTTTCTCAGGAGCACCCGGGGAGAAGACTTACTAATGAGAACACACTCTCCCTGTGTGGGGGGCTCCTAGTTACCCTCAACTATCAGTTAACTTGATACCTGATCCGTTATCCCTTCTCTTCCACACTTGACCTTTAGGAATTCCTCAAGATTTCAGCGGATTTTTTTCTCACCTGCTTCCATGGTGGCCTCTTTCTCCCATGCTCTGCTAGGCATGAAATAGTTTTTATGCCTTGTCTCTCCTTGGAGGGGCTTGTCACTCTGGAATAAGTTCTCTTGGTTGCCTGGTGACCACAGTTCTCTGACGGGTACAAGAAAAGTTATGATTTTGTAGACAGTCTGTCTTTTTCTTGTTAGAGTGGGAGTGATGTTTTCTTTTGGCTTTCTGCATCATGAGACATCATTTGAACTGTACTTGTCCCCGATTGGTGACTTTCAAGTCACCCATAGGTTCCCAAGCCATTAGCAGATCTGTGTCCTCATAGTCGGCTTGCCAAACTTGGGCTGGTGGTTTGCTTTTGGAATCCAGTAGAGGGCATCATGGAAGAGGAGAGCCATGAGGAGAGGGGTCTGTGGGCCACGCAGCTTTCTGTTACCTGCAAAACAGGGCCTTCCGCCTGAGTACAAAGCAGCATGGGACCACACTTAGCTTTTCAAGTGCTTTTATTCTCTTCAATTCATCTGATATTGTAAAATGACCTTCAGGGTGGCCATTTTTGCTCCAGATCCTTTCCTCCACCACCACACCACCACCACCCCTTTGCTCACCTTGGAGAGCACATCCGAGTTTTAAAGATGTGTGACAAACCTCGCAAGGTAACCCTGATGTGCCCGGCACAACTTATAATTTCGAGTCAGAGTTCTTCTTATTGAGCTGAAGAACGAGTAGGCCTAGCTGTGCTCCTTTAATTGGCCTCAAGTCATTGCTGGGCTTGTTTTTGTTTTGTTCAGGATAGAAATTTCTTTAACCCATTGTTTCTCAAGCCTCTTTAATCTAGCCCCCCTTCAGTAAACATAAAGATCTCACACCCTTCTTTGATGCTATTTATAAATCAAAGTGAATAACTGGACTCAAAAGAAGCTTCAAATGGACTCAAATGGCTTCTTTGTTGTCATACTATTCATACATCCCCTTCCCCGTTCTGTTAGGCTTCCCGAGTGACTAGACTTGTTCACTGTTATTGCCAGAACATTGAGTCTGGATATTATTGACTCGTCGTTTTCTCATGATGTTTATTGAGAAGTAATCACACAGAAAGTGGAAACAAATCAGTTTTGAAATACAAGAGAAGCACTGGAGGACCCAGGAGGTAATTCTTGTCCAGCCGGACATCGGCTGTCTGTCCTAAAACACAACTGCTCCTCCTCAGGTAGGATTTCCTCATTTCCAGAATGAGCACGATCGACTGGATCAGTGACAAGTACCTGGTTGCCAGCAGAAGAGATGAGGTCCGCCTATCGTACCTCACGTCAGGAGGACAATTTATGAAATTGCCCATTCCAGTTTATGAGATTGCTACTATCTCTTACATATCCCAGATGGTGGTTTTAGTGGCCAATGGGTAGTGACAAACTTCTAGTAGACAAAGTAGGCAGTCTTATTGGAAATATGTATGTTTCTCCATAGAGCTCAATATGGCTATTTCCATTTTTAATGTTAAATATAAGCTCTATAAACATATTTATTCTTCTCGAATCGGCTGTGCTGAGTTTGCTTAATTAGCCTCTTTCTACTCCATTGCATTCTTAAAAATCACTTCTGGTACAAAATTGTTACTCTGTAAATAGATGTTGGTTAAATGTATAAATGAATCTTTAAGCATATTTCCAGTTCAAACTTCTAAGATCATTTATTTAGAATTCAAAATTTCAGGGTCCTTCTGGAAGCTGGTTTTCTTCCAGACTGGATCTTTGTTTTGTGTTCCTTCTCGTGATGTTAATAAGTGCTGATAGAGTCACAGAAATGCACCAGTGGACCAAGTCTATTTTTTTTTGTTTTTGTTTTCCCCACTGGGAAGCTTTAGGTAACAAGTACTTACAATGTAAGTACCAGCTCTGAAACTATTTTTAGTAAGTATTTTGAGGCACCTCCATCTCAGCAGAAACTTGTGTTTTTTTTCCCCTGGTTTTAGGTGATTAATGCATATAAACTATATGCATTTAGCTTTCTTTTAGTTAAAAAAAAAACACAAAACAACTATGTGGACAGCATATATAGTTGGATCACTTTTCACTGTTAAATTTAAACTAACTTAACATCTAAGGCTCAGCTGCTTACTATGCAAGCACTTGATCACTGCTGGCCTAAAAAGTGAAAGCCAGGTAGAAACGAATAGGATTCTGGGAGTCAGGCAAGCTTGGGGGGGCCTAGAGCCCCTGCTGTTGAACCTCAGTTCTCCTTCCCTCCCACACAAGTGCCTCTGTCCTCCCCTTCCTTTCCTCCTGGCCCTAGGGGACCAGCCTGTTTTCATATCCACCTGTTGCTTCCAACCAGTGATTCTGGTTTATCCAGTGATGTGTTCCCCTTTCTGGTCTCTAAGCAAGCACACTCCTCCATCACTGTTTCCTAATAGCTTTATCTACTGGTGAGGAAGGAGGAACAGACATTTTCATTCAGGCATCAGTGTGCTGTGGAGAGGACAGGTTGGCTCTAGGCAACAGCAGATAGAGGGAAGAAGAGACAGGAAGCGTCTGGTAAGGGGAGCCCCTGCTGTCATTACAGCAACCTGTGCTTGGGTCACCCTCATGCTCATGGGTCTGCGATCAGTGATCTAAAGTCACCCATCATTGCCTGGGCTGGCTTGTGAAAAGCAAGGCATTGTTTTGTTTTGTTGCATTTAAAAAGATAATTATCTGGACTTTTTTTGTTTCTGTTTTGTTTTTTTATTAGTTTTAGGTGTACAAAACAATGTAATAGTTAGACATTTATACCCCTCAAAAAGTGATAATCTCTCTCCCCAGTCTACTACCCCTCTGACATTGTATATAGCTGTTACAATTCCATTGTATGTATTCCCTATGCTGTACTCTACATCCTGTGACTATAATATATATATATATATATATATATATATATATATATATATATATATATATATATATGACATGAGTTTACATTCAATATTATTCAGCCTCAGCTTCAGGTGTACAGCACAGTGGTCAGGCATCTACACCATCCATGAAGTGGCCTCCCTAATAAGATAAGGGCACATCTGACCCCCTACAAAATCTTTACAACATCATTGTTTTTAAAGCCACAAGTATGGTGTTTCAGCTCTTCCCGGTCCCACAGATGTGGGTGTGTGAGCAGGTGTGTGTGTTAGTAACTTGCTTTGTAATTTGGCTTTTTCCCTTTTAATAACAAGGAAACATATGAATTTGGAATATGACATTTGTAATAAATTAGAGCATGGTAGTCGAAATCGATCAATATATTTAAAATGACAGAATAAAAGATTGTAATGTTGAGAAAATGCTATCTATACTTTTAATGGATAAATGGATAAGTACCTTCATTTATCTTTGTGATTTATTTTGACTAGTGGCAACTTTAAGATATAATTTATAAAGATTATAAAATTTCCTTAATTAGTATGTTGTGTTTATTAAAAGTAAATGTTTCTTTTAAAGGTAAAGACAACCTTTATTCTGAAAAACAGGAAATTATACCTTTGTTTCATGCCCTTGTGGGTGGCTGATTACAAATTTCATGCCAACCTGCTTTAATAGATAGAATTAAACTTATACTTTAGGGATTTGGAGCAGCTATAATATAATATATCTTATGGATACAATTACCATAGTTTTTATGTCTTTTGTACTTTATTGTTCTGAGGGTACAGTTGTAAAGAAATACTCGGCCTTGTGGCTTTTATATTTTATCTTGGCAGTCAAATCACAAAAGCCTCCATGGCTCATTTTGAAACTTTGAGGGAAATGATACCCCTATGATTGAAAGTTTAAGTTTAATTACCTTCTGCAAATTGCTTTTGGAAGTATAGGTAGTCAAAAAGTAAAAGTGGTTTTAAATTTGAGGCATAGAGAATGGCATAATTGCTTTGTAGAGATTTTATTCGAAGTAGATTCTCTCCAGAGCGGGAAAGTTAGACTTGCTTTTATGTAATATTTTTCATGCTCTGTTCCTTATTGTTCTGAAAGCTACATAATCCCAACCTCCATTTCTCTTGCCTAATTTATTAATATAATGAATTACTGAACATTTACCACAAATGGTATACACCTCCTGAAAGGCAATAACATGTTTCAGGTTAACATTATGAAAGTTGTGAGGTCACTTGAGCAATTCTTTTTTAAATAATAATAAAGGCATCTGACCAGGGAAGGGACTTAAATCCACATGTGGATATGGCGCTGTCAGCTCCTTCAGGCGGGCACCTGTTACATTATGTAGGAAGCTTGAGGTCTACGTTATTGGTGACGAAACCTTCTTTAGAAGCAGATGCTGCCTGAAATGTTGCACCTGGTTGTGTTACTATTGGAAGTTCTTAGGTGACATGGTTCTGAGCATTAACCTGGTGCATGGCAATAGGCTTTAATTAATCAACCCTGGAATTGTAGAAGCACCTCCAGCTGTAATTGTCATCTAGGCCTCCCGCCCAGATGTAACACAACTGCAACAGCGAAACCGTCTCTATCCGAAGTATTTAGGACAAGGACTCACCTAATACAAGACTCGGATGGGCCCCAGAATTTCTGCTCGGATTACAGTGTCTGCTCATTTATTACATGGTTTGTCCTTAGCTGTTTTTGGTCATGTGACATATGCAGTTTCCAGAAATAGCCCAGACAGCGAAGTAAGGCTAAGTGGTCAGGAAGTGGCTTTCAAACTTTACTGTATCCCCATCACCTCGAGTGTTGCCTACAATGCAAATTCCTAGATACCGGCCCTTAGAAATCTGATCTGTTGAGCCTAGGAATCTGCATTGCTACCAGGTAACGCAGGTGATTCTGAGGTAGGTGGTCTAGTGACAGCCCTTTGAGCAACCCTCACCCGTGTAGGAGATTATGTACAAACAGGGCCTGTGTCATGAGTGTACAGGCTCCACACTTAGAAGGGCCCTCCCCTTGGCTTAATGCTCTTCCATCACCTTCTCGAAATTCTTAATAATTTTTGAACAAGGAGTCCTGCATTTTCATGTTTCCCTGAGGTTTGCAAATTATGTTGCCAGGCCTCTACAAGATTTTATTGGGTGTTACTGAGATTGTGTTTCTTGGCGCCCGTGGATTGCAGTTATTCAATAATGATTCCTTACCTGGTTGTGTTCAGCAGCAACTCCAGGGCCGTTTCTAAGCTTTAGAAGCGAACGAGTATCATTCATCATCGAACACAGATGAGGAGATCCTAATCGTATGATTTTTTTTCAAGGAAATTAAGTATTTATTCCTAATCTTGAACATGAAACCTACAATTCTGTTATTCTAACACACCCTTTTTTGTCCTCTCAGGATGGTACCAAGCAGAAAAGAGAACGGAAGAAGACAGTCTCCTTCAGCAGCATGCCCACAGAGAAGAAGATCAGCAGTGCAAGTGACTGCATCAACTCAATGGTTGAGGGCTCGGAACTCAAAAAGGTTCGCTCCAACTCTCGAATTTACCATAGGTATTTTTTACTGGATGCCGACATGCAGAGCCTGAGGTGGGAACCATCTAAGAAGGATCTGGAGAAAGCCAAGATTGATATTAAATCCATCAAGGAAGTGAGAACAGGAAAAAATACAGACATATTCCGTAGCAATGGCATTTCCGACCAGATATCTGAAGATTGTGCATTTTCTGTCATCTACGGAGAGAATTATGAGTCACTTGACTTGGTTGCCAACTCTGCGGATGTTGCAAACATCTGGGTCACGGGGCTGCGATACCTAATTTCTTATGGAAAACATACACTTGATATGTTAGAAAGTAGCCAAGACAACATGAGGACTTCTTGGGTTTCACAGATGTTTAGTGAAATGGATGTAGATAACGTTGAACATATAACTCTTTGTAATGCGGTGCAGTGTATCAGAAACCTCAACCCTGGTTTAAAAACTAGCAAAATTGAGCTTAAGTTCAAAGAATTGCACAAATCCAAAGACAAAGCTGGTACTGAAGTCACAAAGGAAGAATTTGTTGAGGTTTTCCATGAGCTTTGTACTAGACCTGAAATCTATTTCCTTTTAGTTCAGTTTTCAAGCAATAAAGAATTTCTGGATACCAAGGACCTTATGATGTTTCTTGAGGCAGAGCAGGGTGTGGCACATATAAATGAGGAAATAAGCCTTGAAATTATTCACAAATATGAGCCATCCAAAGAGGGCCAGGAAAAGGGCTGGCTCTCCATAGACGGGTTCACTAATTACCTTATGTCTCCTGACTGTTATATATTTGATCCGGAACATAAGAAGGTCTGTCAGGATATGAAGCAACCCTTGTCTCATTATTTTATAAACTCATCTCATAATACATACTTAATAGAAGATCAGTTCCGAGGTCCCTCTGATATCACAGGATACATTAGAGCTCTTAAAATGGGTTGCCGGAGTGTTGAATTAGACGTATGGGATGGGCCAGACAATGAACCTGTCATTTACACGGGCCACACCATGACCTCTCAGATTGTCTTCCGCAGTGTCATCGACATTATTAACAAGTACGCATTCTTTGCTTCAGAGTATCCACTCATCTTGTGTTTAGAAAACCACTGTTCTATTAAACAACAGAAAGTAATGGTTCAACACATGAAGAAAATTTTAGGAGACAAGCTGTATACTACATCACCCAATGTTGAGGAATCTTATCTACCCTCCCCCGATGTCCTGAAAGGGAAGATACTGATTAAAGCCAAGAAGCTGTCCTCAAATTGCTCTGGAGTGGAAGGAGACGTTACTGATGAAGATGAAGGGGCGGAAATGTCTCAGAGGATGGGGAAGGAGAGCATGGAACAACTCAACAACGTGCCTCCGAAGCGATTTCAGCTCTGCAAAGAGCTGTCGGAGCTGGTCAGCATCTGTAAGTCAGTTCAGTTCAAAGAATTCCAGGTGTCCTTTCAGGTTCAGAAGTACTGGGAAGTGTGTTCGTTCAATGAAGTGCTTGCCAGCAAATACGCCAATGAAAACCCAGGGGACTTTGTGAATTACAACAAGCGTTTTCTCGCGAGGGTCTTTCCCAACCCCATGAGGATTGACTCGAGTAACATGAACCCGCAAGACTTTTGGAAATGTGGTTGTCAGATCGTAGCCATGAACTTTCAGACGCCGGGACTGATGATGGACCTGAATATCGGCTGGTTCAGGCAGAACGGGAACTGCGGCTATGTCCTGCGGCCAGCCATCATGAGGGAAGAGGTCTCCTTCTTCAGCGCCAACACCAAAGACTCCGTGCCGGGAGTCTCACCTCAGCTCCTTCACATTAAAATCATCAGCGGGCAGCACTTCCCCAAACCCAAGGGATCCGGGGCCAAAGGCGACGTGGTGGATCCTTATGTCTATGTGGAGATTCATGGCATCCCTGCTGACTGTGCAGAACAAAGGACAAAGACTGTGAACCAGAATGGAGAGGCTCCCATTTTTGACGAAAGCTTTGAATTTCAAATCAACCTCCCGGAACTGGCCATGGTGCGCTTTGTGGTCCTGGATGATGACTACATCGGGGACGAATTTATTGGTCAGTACACTATTCCCTTTGAGTGTTTACAGACAGGCTACCGCCATGTGCCCCTGCAGTCGTTGACCGGAGAGGTCCTTGCACACGCCTCTTTGTTTGTCCACGTGGCTATTACTAACCGAAGAGGAGGCGGGAAACCGCATAAAAGGGGCCTTTCGGTGAGAAAAGGGAAGAAATCCAGGGAATACGCGTCTTTGAGGACATTGTGGATTAAAACTGTAGATGAGGTGTTCAAGAACGCCCAGCCGCCTATACGGGACGCCACAGATCTGAGAGAGAACATGCAGGTACGTCCCCGTGTTGAAGTATTTCTCCCTGGTTTTCCTTCTCAGTGCGTCTAGGTATCATCTGTGAGTATATTGGAGGGGTTTTGTTTTTTTTTACAGTAGTACATTTGATTTTAAATTATGTGTACATTCCAATTGGTTATTAGAATGTTTGCCACTAGTCACATTTTTTTTATCATTTAAATTTCCAAAAATACAGCTGGTATTGAAAATATTGAAACATATTAGAATAAACCAGTCTTATTGCTGTCTCACATACCACATCTGAGACCCTGGTAGCTAATGCTTAACACGGTCCACATTTTTTCTAGTAGTTTTCATGGGAATCTCTGATTTTTCTTCTGACTAGTCCTTAGCAGGAACACAACTTAATGACCTATCCAAATCAAAGAGACATGATCCAGTCCTTTTTATGAAGCTACTGTGCTGGGAAAATAGGACGCTTAAATGAGCCAACGTGTTTGTGTTTTTATAGGGCATCTATTTAATTGTTTAAGTAAAAGATGTGGTATGTGTATCAATTAGATGTCTAAGATAATAATTACCTCTGAACTGGATAATGACTAACAGCAATTAGTTAGGAATTATGGTATGTAATTAAGGATCGTCCACATGTCTGGCAGTATCCTAGGGCCCATGAGTGATACAGAACTGGGCAGCAAAGGCCCACGTCCCAGGGTTACCGGCTCCAGCCTGTCCCAGTGTGAGAAGTGCCATGTGTGTGACTGCTCCTCAGCATGTGTTTATTAAATATATATATAGGAAAACCTTGGATTGCGAGTAACTTGGTTTGCAAGTATTCCGCAAGACAAGGAAACATTTCCAATACATTTTAACGTGGTAAACAAGCGATGTCTTGCCATATAAGTAGTTTGTTTCTGGAATGAATTATGCTCGCAAACCAAGGTATTACTGTATATATCGGATTATATGTGTGAGTGTGTGCGTATATGATATATACATATATATAAATGATTATAAAATGACTATAAGAAGAATGCCACCAGCAAGTAAAATCTGAGAAAATTCAACACATTTTACCCCTCTACCGATTCTGTGGATACCTCATTAATAAAAAGACCTTCCCACAATAGAGAAATTGTATTCTCTTTCTTTCTATTAAAATAAAAGCAGATCAGAAGTGTAGAGGGCTTTCCCCTATTTCTGAGGGTGAAAATGCTTTGGTAAACCCTCAGCTCTGAACAAGCCACATTGTCCACATTGTCCCCTGGCAGCTGTTGTGCATGTGACACAGAACTCCCTTGAGGACCTGCCGGAGTTTGAGCATCGTCTTCTAGAGCCGGGTGTCTGTGCCGAACCCAACAGAGCAGCTGGTGGTGACGCCTAATGAGCACCTTGCACAGGCAGTCTAGGCCGTGAGGATGCAGCAGTGACACACAACAAACAGATGACTGTAGACGGGGACCGGCAGTGGGGAGGGGAAACAGCCGGTCAGCAGGTGGATACACAAATAGGACAACTGCAGACACAGCCAGCGCTGTGGAGAAAATGAAACAGGAAGGTGTGACAGAGTGATTGGGAGACCCCACTTCAGCTATGACCACAATGATTTACTGTTGTAGGCAGTGAACAATGAAGTGCTTTTGATGTCCTGTCCAAAGCAATATTAATAAGAAGAAAATGTTTACACTTCAAACTGAAGGGCTGCTCATTGCCGAGAGCCCAGCTACCTGAGAGCAGAAGGCACCGGGCCTAGATCCCTCCCCACTGGCCACTGTGCTCAGCCCAGACCAGGGCTCAGGCGTGCCCAGAATAACATGCCTGACTCATATTTTGATTAGAATTTACCTGTTGTTATAATGAGTAAAAGAATAGGCCTCAACAACAGCAGAGATCAGATAAAATCTTGACTCCTTCCCTTGCCAGCTGTGTGACCTTAGAGCCTTAGATAAGAGAGAGAGAGAGGCTGAGGCTGCTTCCTCACTCACAGCATGGCAAGTTGAAAGGATTAGATGTGTCATAAATATGCCGACTATAGCTTAGCACTTGGTATGTACTTAAATAATGCCAGCTCGTGACATGGTACGGTGTTGAAGTGTTTTCTCTAATGGATATTTTAATGGCATACCTCTCATGATTAGAAAAAAAAAGAGGGGGAGAAGCACCAAGATCAGTGGAGACACGGATGGGGTGGGCCATGGGCAGGCCTCCCAGTGAACTGCAGCATCTTCAAAGTGCCCTTAGATTTGGAACCAGTAGGAGTAAACAGGCGAGGGGCATTCAAGTTCCTCACTCACAAACATTCCTGTCCTTTTTGGATGGCTTGCATTCTCCATACTTGTTTTAAACCTGATATGACTTTTTTTCTTAATCTTTACTTTGAATGCAGAAGCCATTCTTTCTGTTTGCTCATAAGTGCATATCAAGCATTCTTAGCACTGCAGTGAACTTTGATCTGAAAAGAGGCTTTGCCCTCGGGAAGAATTTAACTTGTTTGCATTTTCTGTACTTTTGATAAATCGGCATTACAAATATCTACAACTGTATTTACTTTGGAAGATAGCCATTTTTCTCACAGGATAAAGTCATTGTTAGCCAATTCTGTCATAACATGGCTAATAACTCATACTAGGCAGTTCAAGTATAATCAAGTATATCAAATATAATATCCATGAGAAATGAAAGTACCTGGTTAATTACAAAGTGTCTCCTTTTTTTTCTGTTTAACAGAATGCTGTGGTGTCATTCAAGGAGCTGTGTGGCCTCTCCTCTGTGGCCAATCTCATGCAGTGCATGTTGGCGGTGTCCCCCCGCTTTCTGGGGCCTGACAGCACACCGCTGGTGGTCCTGAATCTCAGTGAGCAGTATCCCACAATGGAATTGCAGGGAATCGTGCCTGAGGTTCTAAAGAAGATTGTAACAACTTATGACACGGTGAGTAGTTTTTGGTGCTTTAATGTAGCCTGGGTAAGAGCGGCGTCTCAAGGTAATACACCAGATGTAATCAAGAGCTCTTGCTAAGAGGTGCTTTCTGATTTCATGCTTCGTTTACCTACGTTGGAAAAATATTCTTCTGACCTTGCTGTATTTGAAAGAGTTTAGTGCATTGTTGTTGTTGTTTTAGAAAACAGGATTCAGAGACACTTTCCTTAGTTGGATTAAATAGTAGTTTGCTTTTCAAGAACGATATCGGAATTGATTTCTGAAGGGGTATACTGTTTTCCACACATCCATAGTGAAGAGTTTTGTTTTGTTTTTTAATCTTCCCCTGCAACTAGCCATCGATGCACTCATTTTTATTTTGTTTTCATTTTTTGAACTGGTGAAGGGGAGAAATTTAATTTCTTTTACAAATGGATTTTAAGTACCATCACATATCTCTATACTGTGCCATGGCTCCCTTCCTAACCGCGGGTGCTGGGAGACACCTATAATTTGTAATCAGCTTAACATTAATGAGGTATCCTCAGGGCACCTAGAATATTACATACTTACACTTAAGGTGTACTTGCATTTTCTTAATCACATCACACTCTTATTGTACTTTTGGACTTCCCATAACCCTAAGGGAGAATTTAGCAGGTGAACAACACCCATTTCAAGCTCACAAAGTAGCCGAAGCTGTCAGGGTCTCGGGTGGTGGTGGAGCTCCACTCCCAGATGGGCCGGGCTGTCAGCTTTTCCTCTTCAGCATGCTCAGGGTTAAGAGGCCTCGCCTACCACCTCCTCCACGCCGAAAGCACGAGCTGAGACCACAAAACACTAGGCTGCTTCTGATGTAGCCTGCATTGGCCAAAAAAAAAAAACAAGCTTGGCATCATAGAGTGTAACAAAAATATTATTTTTGACTCTTTTTTCAGTTGATCCCAAAGCTGCAATTCAGAGGAATTTGTACAATTCAAGGGAAAGAAAAATGCTTTAGGTCAGCATTTCCCATAGCGTGATCTGAGGAACCCTGGTTGCTCTGGATGTCAGTCAGTGTCACATGGGAGAGAGGGGTCCATGGAGAAATAATTTGGGGAAATACTGGTTTGAACAGTAACTTAATCAGATGTCTTTATTGCAGGGCTTCTCAGGGCCTTTTATTTGTTGGCCCAGTGAGTTCCCTAGAGGGTGATGGATATAGCATGACCTGTTTCACAAATTGACTTGACCATGGGGTATTATTTCCAAAAACAAACTTTCTGAAGATTTTGTTTTTGATTTTCTTCACTTCTTAGAAGTTCAAGTCGGAAGATTGGAATATTTTAAATACCTTGGCAGTTCATTACCTTAAAAAAGTGGTATTTGATCTTTTTCATAAGTTCCTATGCAGTAGCCACCCATTGTAGCAGGTGGTTATTATTCCGTTTCCAGCTTAGAGTCCATGGTAGGGTAGGAGATGTAAAGGACTGAACCTCTGGCACTGCAGGCGAGCTACAGAGAGTAGCAATCCACCTGCAGAAAGAAGGAAGGCCAAGGGCAAGTGTATCTGGTTGGGGGATACACCATGCTCAGGCCCTGTCCTCAGGCAACATCCGGTTGACCAGAAGGTAATGGAGACAGTTAGGAAATGAAATCAACATAGGAAGCCTGTGCGGATATTCCTGTTTGGATGGGGGAAATGGAAAGATAGGAAAAAAAGGTACCAGTGAAGTAGTTTGAAGAGCTTTCTCATGCAGTGACCCAGGCTACCTAGTTGGTTCCCAACTCATACAGTTTTATGAGAAGAAACCAAAACAACTCGTTGGTATTTGTAAGTGCTTTTTAAGCTTAAACCACAAATAAAATCGTTAGACATTTTGCAGACCTATTTCTCTGACCAAAACCTAACATAACTTACCCCCTTAGGTGTTTCACTGATCACTGTGGCACTCATACAAGTGATATTTCTTCATGGTAGCCTTTTTAACAAGAACTGTCTGCAAGTGGAGTGGCAGTGCCCTACATAGGTAATAACAGGATAGACTGGAGAAGGGTTAGTACCCCAGCCCTGGTTCAGGGGCGAAGTGCCAATCCCAAGCAAGAGTGTGATCATGGCTACGTCTCAAGGTCTATGATGAATAGCCACCAGCAGCCTTCACAGCTCCCACCACAATGTTTGGCGCAGGAATCACTCAGTGTTCCTCAGTTCCCAGCTTCTTCCTCTTCCCGAGGAAGATGATAACACTTAGTATGTAAGTCTCATTTGCATATAACTTTATATAGTAAACTCTTATTTGCATATAACTAACAATGTGTGTTATTGTAGAAATGATGGCAGAATATATTAGCTTAAATTTTTTAAATTGTCAAATTACCCTTACATAATGTTTACGTGAAATAGCTGTGCTGTATTATACCTCTAGCTTTATTGATTTGCTCTGTTTTTTAATCCACCTGATAAACTAAGCCATAAACTATTTAACATGAATTCAAATTATTGCAATTTGAATTTTAAGAATTATAATTTTGTTGTACCTCTTGTGATTTTTTTTCTTTAGTCCTTTTTTAGTGACTTAATGGTTTCTCACCTTGTGACAACTTAGGAAAGCTAGCTAAAGGAGTAGGTTGGATATTGATGGGAAAATGTACTGTGGTCTTGCACAGCCTGTAACTTTAAAAATAGCTCTTTACTTTTGTAATGTTGTGTTGAATTTAACCCAAAATTAACCTTAGAAATAAGATCTGACTTCATTTTCTTGACTTCCCATTTTTAATTTGAAGACTCCAAATGAGAAGTGAGGGTAGTTTAGGAAATCCCCTGCAGAAGTCCTGTGTAACTGCCAGGCTGCACGCTGACGCGGCCCCTCCTCTTAGGACAGGACTGGTGTCTCCTAAGAGTGGACAGATATGCACTTGTGCTGCCAAGATTGTAATGACTTTCCAGTGTCTAAATTTTTATCAATAACCTGGTGTATCAGAAATATGCCAGCACCGTTGTGAGAAAAGAGAATGTGGAGAAGGAATGAGTGATGGAAATGTGAACATGTAAGCCTAAATGGAGATTAGAAAAGAATGCGCATGTATAGGGTGCCACACATCCCAGTCTTCCTGGGATGGACCTTGTTTACACACCTATTGTCCCAGCATAATTATTAATAATGCTCTCTGTAACTCTGAAAAGTGTCCCTATTTAGATAATTAGTTGTGGTCACCCTACCCATGGCCCCTCGATTGTCCTAATGGCTCCTGTGATTACTACCAACAAACAGATCTTCAAAACTGTTCAAATTGTTTTACACTATTTGTGATACCTTCTTAGGTTCTGGAACTGGTGAGGTTTGAGTCTGGGACCTAGGTTAAGAAGACAGGTGTCAAAACCATTCAGGAGTCAAGCAAAAGAGAAGTACAGACACGCTGTTGGACTAAGCAGATTGGCGGGGGTGCAGAAAGGAGGGCTGTTCAAAATAGGGATTGGACTGCTATGAAGGGCGAGAATGACTGTGTTGTCAGACAAATAACTTTTTTCCCTTAAGGAGGTTATAATTTCATAGAAGAGATGAAGTGTATCATAGGTAGTTATTAAGATGAAAGACAATTGATAGATATTTTTAAATATATAATGAAATTATTTGGATGTTCATGGGAGAGAATGGCCAGTTGGGGTTTAGGAATTAGGAAACCTTAAAGGAAACATTGGCCTTTGAGCTAGACCAGGGGTTGGCAGACTGCGACTCTTGAACCACATGCGGGTATGTACATGTGGCTCTGAAGTAAAATTGAAAATGAAAATAAAACTAACATAGTTTCATTTATAAAATTTTTAAAGGATATTTCATGTAATGGTGATTTCATTTGTTTTATGGCTCTCGAATAATTTTTAATTTGTTGTGAGGGACAGGATTGGCTCTTCTGTCTCAAAAGTTTGCCAACCCCTGAGCTAGACCTTTAAGAATGAGTTAGATTTCAAAGGTAAAGATAAGAGGGAGTCTGTTGTAAGTGGACTTCACAGGGTGAAACATACTCAGAAATGGGAAGCACACATTTTGGGAAATCCAAGTTTGGACCACAGGAGTTCTTATACATTTTTGAGCAGTAAAAGGTCATGCTCAGATTTGTGGACTATGGGAAGATTGGAAAGAAAGAGCTCAGAGACCACCTGTTGAGCATCTTTATTTTGCTGATGATAAAATGGAAACCCTGGTCCATCAAATTAATGGCAAAACCAGGGTTGCAGCTCGAGTAGTCTGTCTGCTTATTTTTTTTTTTTTCCTGCAACCTAGATCAGGAAAATTAGCCATATGTGCTATGTCGATGGATGATTAATATACTGGTAAAGCCCAGATATCTTCAGTAATAGTAATGTAAAGCTGTTTGTGTGGTGCGCTTGAAGTCATAGATATCTTGTTTCTGATTCTTGCTCCCCATAAAGGTGGAAAATAATTTATTTTACATACTTTGGTGTATATTAAAAGGCAGAGTTAATGAGCTGAAAATAAGGAAGACCATAGTTAATAGACCAAATTCCACTCAAAGAAACCTGATTATAAGTATCTGAACACATCTTTTATATTATTGCTTCAGAAAACAGAACATTTAAATATTTATTTTGCCAAAAATATATGTAAATGAACTTGAATGCATCCACGGTTAACAATCAAATATCATGATTGAGCTTGTTCTCTCGTGTAATTAAAGGCTGGTGGGAGGAAGTAAGGATTATGTAACCTGAGTTGAAGAGGTTCTAGTGAATGATGGGGATTCTTTATAATACACGATGCTCCTAAGAATGGCTCTCTGGCATTTCAGCACTATATTCCCCCGTCTCCTATCAATGTAAGTGTCAAATTCATCATTTTTAAAAATTAAAGTGGTTTTTACCATTCTTTTCATGTTAATGAAAGCACGATTTCAGCTCTAGCTATCCTCATTAGTTTCAGATTTACCGTCTGTTTTAGTGTTAAACTTAAAAAATGTTATGAGATCTATACTAACATATAGAGACCAAGGAGTCAACATTCTTCCTCTATAGAGCGAAAACATTGGACATTTAAATATTTTGTGAGGTATGACAAAAAGAAAGTTCTCTTTAAATGTTTTTTCACTGGACTTTGAAGACAGTGCTCTAAGTGAAATAATTCAGACACAGAAAGGCAAGTACTGCATGATTCCACTTAGATAAGGTATCTAAAGTAGTCAAATTCATAAAACCGAAGACTGGAATGGTAGTCACCAGGGTCTGGGAGGAGGGGGAATAGTGAGTTGTTAATCAGTGGGCATAAAGTAAGGTGAATACACTCTAAGCGTCTGTGTACAAGATTGTAGTCAACAGCAGTGTATTGTGCCCTTAAAATCTGTTAAGAGAGTAGAGCTCATGTGAAGTGTTTTATCACAGCAAGATTTTTTGAAAAAGAAAAAATCGTTTTTTCCTTGATTTCACAGTTTTTCTGTACTATGGAATATGCTCCAGTTATTGTAATGAAATTGAAGATGCAGTCATAGGGAATGAAAGAGAGAGAAGAGGAAAAAGTAAAGAAAATGATACAGACAATCTGGTTGTCCCTCTCCATAGCGGTGGACTCCCTGGCAGCCCCCATTTGTTCAGAGGTTATACAGGAATTCACTTGTACCCTGACAGTTCCTTTATCTCTGCTTTCTATTTGAAATTAATTTCTTGCGATATATTACGACTTCACAAAAAAAATCTTGGTTTTAATTGCCTTCACATTTAATTAAGAAAGCATACTCTGGGGAGCCCATTTATCCAGTTGAGAACAGTATTTTTTGGTGTTAAAAGGAACAAGATGCTTTGTCTTGTCTAGGAGGATGTTATTTAATTTCTGTGAATGTTTTTTATATAGGTTACTGAATAGTCCCTTCAAACTCGTTACTTTAAATATCTCTTGAATAAAACAAAGTTCTTTAAATAAAATATGTGAACTGAAGGCTTTTTTCTTACACAGACATCTTGGTAATTGCATGAAACATCAGGAGCACCCTTCTTTCTGTTGTTGGAATGGTTTCATGTGTTTGGTCTTGCCAATAGTTAATGCAGTGAAAAGATAAATCACACTTCATAATTAATGGAGTCTGCCTATCTGGACCAAGCCAGACATGATCTGTAATAAGGTTACTATTGATTCCCCATCTCCTTTGTGGCTCCTTTTATCACTCTCCTGCCCCAGAACTTGACATTAAAATCTTTTAGTTGGAGGTGTCAACTTTCTCAACTTTCATAACTATAGAATAAAGGCCAGATAGAATATTATGGTTTGGAGTAAGACTGAATTGAGATGGCTGGCTGGCTGGCTGGCTGGCTGGATGGATGGATGGATGGATGGATGGACGGATGGGTGGATAGATAAAGAGAAAGGAGGGAAGAGCAGAAACCCAAAGGCTGTAGTTTAATTCAGTGACAGGAGAGGTCCAGCCAATGACGTTTCCAAAAGCAGTTTCTCTGGAGTCGTCAAAACCGTACAGCTGAGCCACTTGAGAATGGCTGCCAAGCCAGTGGACGGGGACAAGAAATGTTTAGAAGATGGAGTGTGATGATGGCACCACATGTATCATGAGATCAGATGGCTGGCACTCAGCAATCAAATGTTGGGAGATTTGGAAACTTTTGGAAGGTAGTCCTTCAGGATGTGCCATAGTGGTGATTATAAGACTTTATTTCTGATCCAGTTTTCTAGATGTACATGTACCCAGAGAAATGATTGAAGAACACATATTTAGTATTCTTACACACACACACACACACACACACACACACCCCAGATACTAAGCTATGAACAGTTGGGGAAAGAGGAACATTTTAGGGGCAATCCCCCTGAAAGAGAATTCATCATATAGCAGTTTTTATCAATTTAATTTGGTACCCAGCCCCAGGCTCTCTGGGAAGACAGAAATGAAGGCCTTAATGGGAATTAACATATCAGGTAGTGTCTTCAAACCATGATATGATAAATGGTTTTAAGCAAGCCTCTGTATCATCTGACGTAGTAACAGTCTGATTTAACATGTCTATGTAAGCTAGGAAATAATAAAGAGGTGCTTTTCAAGCATACGTATTAATAAATGAGAAAGGGGAGCCTGCTGTTGGCATCACTTTAGTTTATGTATAGATTTCATTTGAACCAAAGCCCCCTGGGGAATTGTTATGGTGCAGTGGTTTGGGGCCATTTGTTTGATGGGATAGCTACTGTTTTACTTCTTTGTTTAGAGTCTTTCTATTGCTTTCTAATGGGGCAGAGCAAGATTGCTTTTTTCCCCCCAAATACGTACTTTATTTCCCAGAATCTGGTAGAAAATATGTATAAAATATACCTGAAACCTAAAGCTCCAGAAAAGTTAGGGAACTTCTTTCTAAACCTATGCTTTATATGAAAGAACACTACTACATCCTTGATAAAAGTAAGATCACTGAAACACTTTAGTCTTTTTTTCTTCCTATGCAAGAGCAGAGGATTACTTCCTGTGTTCCCATGAAATTCCACATTGAACCCTGGATTTTGCCCTTGTCTAAGTCCTTCAAAGTTTGCTTGCTCTATCTGTTTTCTCCCTTGAAGTATTTTGTTTGTTTCTGCAGTAGCCCAGGGTACCTCCTTGAGTTATTTGCTAAGTTCTTCTTTCTGTCAAGGACCCCTGGAGGAAATTAAAAACAAAAAGAACCGCATACATCTTTAAAATTGTATATTTGCTCCATAAATAATATACACAGTTCTTTTGGTTAGTCATAATTTGCACTGGAGGCTTTTCAAAGCTGTAAGGAAGCGTTTAGCTTCCTTGTCCTAGTTTATTTACTGTTTGTCTCCATTAGACTTGGAATAAATAAGCTTTAATTGAGCAGAGGAGGCGGTGCTGGCTGTCCCTTTCTGTGGCCCTCACCCTCGTTCAGCTCCTCATCACTGCGTGCCCAGGTGGCAGAGTTTGAGTTCAGACTTCATCCTCAACCTATTGCCTAATGGCAAAGGGAATGTAGCCTCCCTACCTCTCAGAGTGAGAGGTGGATATTCCTAAATTGTAGTTAGGTTTGGTGAACTTGCTCCATTGCATGAATTCACATTATCCGTTTTGTGCTGTAAATGCTCACTTTTTTAGGTAAAACCTCTGTTTCTCTCCTTCCCTCTGCTGCTCTGCAGAGTGGCCATTGGTTGCCCGAGGGGCATGTCGCAGAGGTCTTCTGTCTTTGTCCTCAGTAAAGCTCACCATCCCAGCCCCCCTCACTCCCCATTCGCCTTGCGGCTGGTCTGCGCTCGGTGGAGGGATTTCCCAGCTCCATGTCCACTCACTCAGGGCTCTGAGAGGCGGCCTTCCAGCCCTTCCTCCACTGCCCCTTTCCTCCTTCTGTCCTAGAGCTGCACACCCATGGTCCGGCCCTGGTAGGTGGAGGGGCAGCCTTCTCTGCCCTAGGGGATGAAGCGCCAGGCTTATTTCTTTTTTTGTTTGTTTGTTTTTGAGGGCAGTGCCACTGGCCCTCATATGTGGAACCCAAACCAGGGCCGCTGGCTTCCCAAGCCAGCGCTTAACCACCGAGCCACTCGGGCAGCCCCAGGCTTATTTCTTGATACGTCAAAATAATTTCAAAAATAGTTTCTCCTTGACAAATACTGACTTTCAAGCCTGTTGTTTTGGTGGGAACCTGAAAAAAAAAAATCTAACTTGACCTTTAAATCTGAGAAGTGTCTCTGTTTTTATAAGATAACTGCTCTTCAACCAGGCTCTGAAACTCACTGTTTGAATAAGTGGAAAGCCCCCAGGGCAAAATGATTTATAAAATATGGCAACGTATGTGGGGGGGAAAATAGCTTTACACTATGCCCACGCCTGGGATGGCTGTAGCCCCTAGTCAGTTGCATCCCCCGTCCCCAATGCAGTTCATCTTCTGGACTGCCGTAAAGCAGACTTCCTGAAGTGTCACCTAAAGCAATACCTGGATGTTTCAGAGAGGAGCCAGGAGATAGAGTTGGAAGTAGGATATGACACCTTTGAGAACTAGATCAGCCAAAGGGATTATATTATGATCATCAAGAGGAATAGAGCCAAATTGCTCTTTTCCTCTAGCAGTTGAAGTTTTCTAGAATCAAATTTTTTTTTGCTCTTGAAACATGCATCAAACACAATACTATACAACCCTTGAAAAATAAAAAGGTTTTACAGCATTCCAAATCTTTTGAATCTTTTGACATCTTAAAAGTTTGTAATTATTTTGTAGTGTCCACAGAATGTTATCATCTGTACATCTGGTTTTGTGGATGCAATGGTCCTCTTTTGGGGAAATCCTTTTCCAACAGAAAAGCAGTGATCAGGAAAGAAACAAAGGGCCTAAATGGCTTTCAGTGTGGAATCCTTTGTATGCCTTTGTGCAGCTTGAGTTCCAAATCCTTTCAGGTTCACAGAGATGAAGACTTGCTGGCCTACAACATGCATTTCATGGCTCACTAATGCACTCGACCTGCTTCTCCTTGTGTTTGGGGGCCTGGCTCCCTCTCACCTTGGACCCAGAGGAAAGCCCAGCCTCTCCTTGACCCTCCAGTGCTGTTGGCACAGAGGGTGCTGTGCCTGCATGTGCTGGCTACTTTCAAAGGGAAACCAATGTATTCCTTTCCATCACCGTGAGCCTGCAGACACCAGGATAAAACCTTGGAGCTTCCCAAGTGGGCTCCGTTTTGGAACACCAGCCACTCTGTGGTCTGTGTATCCTTTGGAGGAGCCAGGAAGTACACCTCCACTATTTGACTTTTGTTTTCCTAATGGCGGCCATTTCTGACCAGGTGGGGTGGGAAGCCTAAGGTGGTCCTACATCCCACCTGGGAAGGTGGCTGCCTTCGACATCTGAGCCTTCATCGAGCTTTGCCCCGGTGTCTGGCTCCGTGTGGGGTTCAGAATGTTCTCCAGCTAGTTAAGTGGAGATATTTTGCCTGAGTGATTATTTTAACAGTGCTGGCTTCAAAGTTGTAGCTGTAATTAACCAGTAAGAACCACACATGTGAATTTCTTTTCAGAAGTATTTTGTTAAAGATTCGTCAAAAGGATGAATCATTTAACATTTCATTGTGTCCCATTGTTGTTCAGGTTAGAGTTTAGCAAGCATGTAAGTCCCAGTGATAATATAATTTTATTGTTTAGATCTCAATGTTCTCCATACCATTCCCTGACTTTATAAATGCAAGATTCATTCATCATAGATTAATTTGATTTATTGCCACCCATTCTTGTATAGTTTGGAATGGCATATGCTTTTCCATTTAGAAATTTGGCAGTATTACAAGTCCAATTTGGAGCTGAATTGAAAAGATTGAAATTGCATTAAATACATGTATAAAATTGTTAGTGGTAGTATCTAGATTTGTGTGTAAATGAAATGCTGAGCTCCATTGTTTTCATGGACACATGTTCTTTGGATGTGCAATCACATTTTGGAAGACAACTTTAAGAAATGGGATAAGTTGGATGGAATCAACTTCATAAAATGAAACTATTGAAATAATCAAATTATATGAAAAATCATATATTTCAGAATTGTCTTTGAGAAAATGTAATTGTAGACACTTACTTGAGCCACCTTTTGGCATCTTTTCTTGGGCAGTAGGATATACTGATTTTTGACTTTTTTTCCTGTCTCTCATGTCGCTAGTCATGAACTGGAAAAAAAAAAAATTTAAGGTATTTTTCTACAGCCTATTGAATAATAAGGAAGTGGTTTTTCCCACAGCTAGATGTATTCCTATGAATAACATTTGGCGCTATATAAGCTTTGAAGCCTCATCTTCATAAGACTGAAATAATTCAGCACTGCCTGTGGATTCATGACCTCTCATTTTCAGATAGGTGGGAAGGCTCACCCTCTGCCCCTGCCTGGATGGTGACTTCCCGTGGCACATGAACTGCTATCTCAGTGGAGACTGCAGGAGCTGTCACTTGTTTTTTTTACTTTAGCAGCTACTGTTTTTCATTCTGTTCACTTATATTCCCCCAGATTGCTGTGAAATAATTAATGCCACTCAGCCCACAAAAATAACCACCTTTGATACCAGAAATCTGATTTTACCACCACACAAATTCATCAGGTATAAAAACACTTAATAATGGTTTTAAAGTCTTTTCTAACTTAATTAGGGCATCTCAAATTCTGAACCATAAGAAAATTACTCTCACAGTAAACTCAGTGGGTGGACGATGTGATGTGTTAAGAGTTAAGTTTAATTCTACAGACTTAAAAATAACATGTTAAGTTGTTTAAAATATTTATTTCCCTGCTATATTTAATATTAGTCAAATCAGAAGGGCTAAATATTACAGACTTTTATATGGAGGTTAAATATTACAGATTTTTATATGGAGGTTTTGTATAGGAGATCCTTTATCCGCTAATAGAAATCTTTAATTCCAGTACTTTCTTTGACCTCGTGTTGCTTATTCTAGTTTTCTTTATAATTATTACACTTCTACACCGGAGAGTGATCGAATGGAGTTATACCATCATTTATGTCATTATATGGCACAAAATAATTTTACCTTTTTAATCAGTTATCTGGTGCCAAAAGCAAAAACCTATCTTTGTGAATACAAATGGCTATTTGAGTTGATGCGTCATATAACATATTAGAGCAGTGGTTGGGAAACGGGGGCTTATGGTCAGCAAGCTAAGAATGGTTTTTACATGTTAAATGATTGAAAAAAAATAAAAAAATAACAGTATTTCATGACATGTGAAATTCATATGAAATTCACACCTCAGTGTCCATAAATGAAGTTTTATTAGAACATAACTGTATCCATTACGTATTCTCTATAACT
Organism: Aselliscus stoliczkanus; assembly: GCA_033961575.1. Taxonomy (NCBI): domain Eukaryota; kingdom Metazoa; phylum Chordata; class Mammalia; order Chiroptera; family Hipposideridae; genus Aselliscus; species Aselliscus stoliczkanus. The sequence goes on along the minus strand of CM066735.1, from coordinate 96,795,635 downwards.
GCTTTCTCACTACGACTGCAGAGCTGAGTATTTGCAACGGAAACTAAGCCTAAGCTTAAAAGCCTAAAATAGGTACTGTCCGCTCCTTTACAGAAAAAGTTTGTCAACCCCTCAAAAGGAAGATGGGGAGAAAAGTTCCTTAGGTTATTTTATTCAATGCACTGGTTTCCAAATTCACTCTTGTTAGCTTATATTATGATTTTAAAGGTTTTTCTTTCCTTTAGTAATGTACTCAGTGTATTTTGAATTTTGATCCATAAGAACATCACTCTACCTATTGGCCCAGTAGGAGGAGAGTGCTATAATCGCTTGAGTGCCTTTGTCCTCTAATTGTTAGCATTTGATGGTCAGGAGCCCAAAGACACTAGAGGTGGAAAACTGGGAGAAAAAAGCCATGAGAATTAAAGTTTGCTCTGATTTCTTACAGTGCTCATGAGGCAAGCATGCTGTATCAGTAGAACAGGGTGACAATCAACCTAAGTTTCGTGTTATATAATCCACTAAAATGTATAACTAACTTAACTCCACACACATTTAGTGAGATGCACAGTCATGATCGCGCTGCTTGGTAAGGGGGCATTAAGAACGATCCAGAGAACCCAGTTCAGTGGCTGGTGCTCCTTTTCTGTCAGATCAAGTGGTTCTTGTTAGGGGAGAGTAAAGGTTGGGGAGAGAAAGGGGACTTGGGTGGGGTTAGTAAGCAGGCTCCATGTCTTCTCTAAACACCTCCAGTTTCACCCTCCCTAAGAGAGAGGAAGGCATTCTCTCAGATTATAAAATCCAGGCCATGCTAACCACATTCTATTTAAAGCCATCTTGTAAAGGGAGGGATTAGAGAGGATGCTGAGGGTGGAGACCAAACCTGTGAGGCCTCCTCACACCAGGGAAATGGGAAAGCTGCTCTGAAGTGCCACCATCCATTTCCACACCCTCCTAGCCTTCTTATTACAACTTGTAATCCTGCGTTCATTGATTTGATTCCTTTTTGGAAGGTACCTCTCTCCTCCTCCCCTAAATCTGAGCTCCAGGATGGCAGGAACAGTGTGTGTCCCATTCACCATGTTCTTACCACAGAGCAGGCACTCCAAATATGTTGATGAATGAATGATGAAAGAATGGATGAAAATGACCTTGATCTTCACAATGCAGATGTTCTTTCTAACCTATATCTCTGTCCCAGAGTGCTTATATTTCCCTGAACTTGACTGATTTATAGTATCACAAATAGCCATCCTTGGGAAGTTCAGTTTGGGGGCTGGTGAGGCATTGGAGGGTGGATTGGCTGTCCAGTCTTTGTACCAGGTGGTAGCACCCGTGTCCTAAGGCAGGGAGTGGTGGCTTTGCCAGTCCAGGAAGAAGAGGACACCTGAGGTGCCTGGACAGCTCCAGATGTTTGTGGGGAGGATGAGACCAGAGGCAGGAGGAGCTGGGCCTAGAACAGGCGGGAGGAAGGAAGCCATGAGGGTCCCAGCGCCCTAGACCATTTACCTCTTGTGTAAGCCCTCGAAGTCTCCCCTACCCTTTGCCAGAGGATTCTTTGCCTTGTCTAAAATTCCCACTTAAAGATTGATATGTCCTAAGAAGCAAGTATAGCAGGTTGAGACGCGGAGGGGCGAAGAGGAAGAGGTCAGGCCCTTAGTTGTTCACCTGGCCAGAAGAGGAACCAGATTCAATGCAACCGCCCTGCGAGGGAAACACCCCTCAGACACGTGTAGTGTTTCATTCCTTTCCCAAAATGCTTGTAGATCAGTTATCATGTGAGCTAATCGGTGGGCCTGGGCCTCTGGTGGGCCAAGCAGAAAAGTCCCTGAGTGCCAGACAGCCCAGACAGCCACCTTCTCTCAATTGTCGTACCCGATCAACCTCTGACACTCCTGGCCTCGGGGGTGTCACACTCCTGTGCTCCTGGGGGAAGAAACATTGAAAAACGTGCGTGCGCGCGCACACACACACACGCGCGCGCGCGCGCGCGCGCACACACACACACACACACACACAGTATCCTCCAGCTCCTACCCCACCTTGGGAAATCCTTGCCTTTGTCATCTCACCTACCATCCCAGAGCAACTGGCACCCAACAGAAGCTATGCCCTGGTGTGTTTGCCCAGGGCACATCTCAATAAATACAGCTGTGAATTCACACAGACCATCCGGGCAAGTGTGCATGGAGTGTGAATACCTGTGCACAAGATTATTCGTACAAAGACCTTGTGATGAGAAATTGGGGATGGAGGAGGAACCTTTCTGTTCCCTAGGAAGTAGCCAAGTTGAGTTTTTCAGGAGGTGGTGCTAGCAAAGACTATGAGCCCTGACGATGAGAAAGTCACTGCTCTAGCTTCCTCTGTGACGGGGGGCAAGTCCATTTCCTGATCTGTGAAACGGGCACAGCACTGCCACCTAGAGAGTATGAAATTACATGTAAGTAGCCCAGAACATGATAAATTCTCTGTAAATGGTAGTCATTATCAGGTCATTATTAGTGTTCAAAGGCTAGAAACAGGCAGCTCTTGAGGCTTGAAGACAACTTTATGTGTGTGTATTTTCACATCACTCCAAACTTCAAAGCAGCAGCTTTGCAGCTTAGAGAGCGTGGTAATTTGCTTTTATAAAGGCCGACTTAAAATTATAACGTGAAAAGCAGAAAGTAAGGTTTCCCACCGCCTTGCTAGGCTAGTTATCACTCCGCTCTGAAAGGGGAAGACAGAAACACGTGAGTTATGTGGTCAACCTCAGGAAGAAGGCTGGGCTTGGATGGTAAGCACTGCAGTAGCTGGTCGAGTGTCTTCCTGTCTTCTACCTCTGCCATTCCTGGGATACTGCGGATGCTCACGGCGCTCAAAAATTGTGCTTTTCCTTGCAGAGAAGTCTCCAATTGCTTTTCTCTCTCAACTAACATCTATACTTAGTTATCACCGGCCTAAGAGAAACTAATGATATCTTACAGTAAGAGTATGATTGAATTACCTTCTGTTAATTAGGAGTTTCTAAATCACCTTGATCCCCTTGGAGAAAAGTCTTGATAGAAATACACAGTAATAAAAGGGGTGCTGTGTTTAATTCTAATCGTATCTTTTGAAATGTAATTAATTTAGTAAGAATAGTTTTAAAGGAGTCTGTCAGAATTCTAAATGGCCCTCGGTGACTTGGAGGAGTTAATGTACCATCCAGAGCTGCCTAATCTACTCTCCGGAAGTAGCTTGCTCACTGAATAACTTGAGTTTAAGGAGTTCAAGTTCCCCTTTCTCCCTGCAGGGATGATTCAGGCCAGGCTTTAAGCCATTCTCATCAGTTCTTCAGAGACACTCCCTTCCATCCAAGATGTAGCCTCTGAATCCATTGTCTTAAAACTTCCAAGGCCCCGGGAGTCCCAGATGGTGCCTTGGCCCTTCTTTCCCTTTTTGTAGGCACGTACAGGAGGCAGAGTGAGTGGCTGGTTGTAGATGACATCCCCACTGGACTATGCCTGGCCACCTGCAGGCCCAGCTGGAAGTTCCTTTCCAAGTTGCCAAGTCCCTCACTTACTCATATCCCTTCCTACTCTTGGAACCATAGAGGGAAATTGAGCACAAGATGCACTTAAATCTCATGCTGCCTGAGATTGTATGAGAATGTCTTGTAAGGACATTATTATTACAATTTAGAAAAGTAGAAAAGAGTTTTACAGTGTTATGAGGCTGACACAGCCACAAAGGCCCCAGAGAGGATGGGGTTTGTGTGTGCACTGTCAAGTAGCTTGGTTAGTGGGAATGTTGCATTCAGCCTCCCACCCTGATCATGTCAAAAATGATACACAGCACCCCACGGAGACTTCTGATCGTCTGAAGCTGATCATCAAATGGAGAAGAAATAACAGGATTATTATAATTAAAATGCATGCTCTGTACATGCTCTCCACACAGAAAAGCACAGAATGATATATTGTTACATGAACCGGTAGGAGTTGTTATATAGTTTTTCTGGATGGTTTTACAATTCCAATGCAGTTCCGTTTTAGGCTAGTTTAGGTTCTGTTTTTTTTTTTTTTTTTTTGCTCAATTTTCAGTAATTTTTGTTTTCTCTGGGTATTGTACAGGACCAGGAACAGAAACAAGGTCAAAACCAAAATTCCACTCAACTTTTTGAAATTCCGTGTACTTTGTGAAACCAAAACTGTTCAGAAGTTTTAAAACTTTGCCAACAATTGACAGTAAAAAGAACAATTTTAAATCTGAACATTGTCTTCGTGACTAATCCTTCAGTGTATAGGAGCCCCTGGTTTTTTCCAGAGCCCTTTTCTGTTTTCTGCTGGCTGTTTTGCATAGTAGAGTCTCACCAGCCCCTGCTTTATTTAAATACGTTTGGGAACGTATGCAGACTTCTAATAATGCTAAATCCCATTTAATGTAGAAATATGAGTGATAAGGGTTTGGTCATGGCTTTATAGTTTATTCAGTTGTCTGCATAAAATAAAAATTTCTTACCTGATTTAAGCATTTATCTTTGGGTAAATCACCATGGTACATTCACTATTTTAATTCCTCTAAACTCTGCCTCTGTGATTTTTGTCTTTTGTTGTGTTTGTTTTTTCTTGTATTCCTCTACACAGTACTCTTCCCCCACCCCTGATTTCCTCTTTGTGGTGTGTCCTCCCATCTCTGCTCCTTTCTCACCCCTCCAGCCTAACAAATGTGTATTACTAAGGACTTCTAGTGGCTGACACTGGAAGTGCCTCTCAGAAATACCCACAAATGGAAACTTTCGGTCCACTCTGTGTGCACCGGGTGCCAAAGCAACTGGTAGAGAGTAAGAACCTAGGCAATCTGATGTTTTGATTGCATACTATTTATTTTTGTGAATTTTATACTGAATTCAAATGGTTATTTAGGCGAGACAAGGAGAACCCTGTATAACTCTGTGTATAATAAGCATAACATCTTTATCTCATCTTTACATGGTGGTGATTCACCCCAGAAATTGCAGTCGAATTAAACTTGAAGTTTAATATGTGAAATGCGTCCCTTTTTAAGTGTGTGAATATGATTATATATTAATTTAGAGTGAGGAGTTATAGGGGGAGATGTTGATTGTGGTAGAGGAGGCTTTTTATCATGTGAAAAATCAACTAGACTAACCTACAGATGGGATGTGATGTTACTTGACAGGATTTGATCTGAAATTTCGTGCATAGGAGATTCAGATAGCATCAGTGTTTAGGTAAAAATTATATAACAGGAGAGCCCCAGTCTTCATTTAGGTATGTACCACCCTCGCTCCTACGTGAACTTTATGAAAACTTTATGGACTTAGGAAAAGTTAGACAATATTGAAAAGCTAGAGAGTTCTTGGCTTCCTTAATGTGGACCCTGGGTCACTCATACCTCATAATTTTCTCCAGATCCATATGGTACTTGTCATCTATTCTCTGGCAAGAAATGCGTGTTAAAATAGTTGAGTACAGTGTTGAGGCAGGCTTATCTGATGCCAAAACCATACTTAAGTTGAATATGAGAGAAGCTGAGAGTTTATACTCTATTGATTGCATAGGAGACTTTGAAAAAAAAACTCAGGAAGATTTTGAAATACTCTTCCTTTTATACTCAGTTCTGCTAAACACTTGTTTTAAAATGCAAATTTATTTGAATGTGATTGATAGGTTAGGGAACAACTTTAGCGGAAGGTGGATTTGTGTTTACTATGCACAGTTTTGACCTCAAGAAACACTGGTAAACACAGAAAACTGCACATTGGTGACCTGGGAACACACATAACACACCTCAAACATCTACCAGCTTCTTCGGTTCACCGAGTGTATTATGAGCTACTCCCATCCGCATCTTGGGTTACAGCTTTTCATCAGATTTCAGATCACTCTCCTACCACTTCACAGTAACTCACAGCTGCAACACTTCTGACACCAATTTCCACAGGCAAACATCAGGTCTTTTTCAAGGCCAGGTGCCACATTCATTGTAGTAATTTTGCATTCCTTAACTATTTAACATATGCAGTACTGTGCTACCACTTTTTGTTCAGTTCCTGCCTTTTTTTAATGCCTCTGCAACATTGTTGAAAGTTGTGCCCTTAACCCCATTTCCCCCACAAACCCTTGTGGTTTTGATTGCACGTTTTTGTATAGGACGTTATTGAGGAAGAGATATGTCACATGATTGCAGAACTAACGATGCTGCAATGACATTCTCCACAGTTACCAAATGATCAAATCCATAGCTCCTAATCCTGGAGACTCATGTCCTTCCAGAAACTCCACTCATGCATCTGTAAGTGTTTAATATGCTTCTTCCATCCCTTCCCCTCTCATTCCTCCTTCTGTGTTTCTTACTCTGGTCCTCTCTGCTTATTAACCGGAGTGATTCGTGAGCACCGCTCTGAGGTTTTCATCTCAGCCATCTTAACATTCCTCTCTCAGAAATGCAGGCCGCCTTAGCAGCATCTCAGCTGCTACCTCAGTGCAGAATATTCCCAATTTTCCAGCGCCAGCACCAAGCTGTCACACAGTTGCTGGTCTCTGCTGCAGATTTTTCTCAAGGCTGCCCTGTTGCAACCACCAACTCAGCTCACCTAAAGTGGGACTCCACATCCTGAATCGGTTAACATATTAAAGACACTTTGTTAGTTGTGAAATGCTTTACAGCTGTTGGGTGTGTTGCGGTTTTTCTTATCTATCCAATTTACCCTCTCTGTCTTTGGCTCATCCTTCTGTGCCCACAGTACCCTGGTCACCTGAGTCCTGCCCTGTCCTTCCCTGCATAACCTCTCAATCCCATCCTTTCCCGGCTCCCCTTGGCCTCCTGTGTCTCTCCTGTAGCAGTGGCTCCCTGCCTACCTCTCTCCCCACTTTCAGGCCCCCCCAACCCCCCTTTCTTCCATTACCCTTTGTTCATGCTTCTCAAATTCCACTTTGATCACTGAGAGCCTCTGCTTAAATTCATAATTCTAAATCCCATCCTACCTGGTCCAGCGCTCTTTTTCTAGCCATATTTCCCTATGTTCCTCTAATGGGATGGAAACGCCTACAGAGCTTAACAGCATTTCACACCGGTTGCTATCCGGTGCCCTCCCCATCATGCCTGCAATGCCATCCAGTATGCGATAGCACCCAAATAAACTATGCTCCTCGCTACGTGTTTGTTTTCAATTCAACAAATTGATCTGGCAGAGCTTTGGGTTCTTTCTATAATTTTTCTATTATGTAGGGTTTTTTTCCTTATCATTTTCTATAATTTGCATAGTGACAGATTTGGAAGGGGAAGTGAGATTTCATGAAGAAACTAGGAAAAATGACTCTGGAAATGGTTCGTTATTTAAGAAAGTGTTTTCATAATGACCTTGCTGCAGCTATTAATGACCTGGCATAGTTCAGTGCTGGATGGTACCCAGCCTTCTGCCCTCCCCCACACAGCAGCACGTGGTCACACCCCCCACTTGTGTGAGGGGGAGAGGGGCTAGCTTTAATTGTAGCATGCAGCTGGGCAAAGACCCCCCCCCCAGCGATAAAACTTTCACACCCCAGTTCAAATGCGTGATTTTTATATCATTTTCAAGTGTTAAATGCTTTGTTGTATTTTCCAACAATAACTTTATAAGTGGTTTATCTTCCATAGTTCAACTTGGTGATGTTTTGCTGTCCTTGGAAGCTTTAGTGAAAAAATATGTTACCTCTGAATTTCACTATTTCTGCATTTGCTTCTAAGATTTTTTTCACCCACATAGTAATAATTATTGTAAAGTGTTAAAAAAAAAAAAAGAAGATAGTGTTGTTAACTCAGAGAGATGTTACTTTCAAGATCACAGAAAAAAACACCAAAGCTTACAGATTTCTGAGGAAATTTCGTTCTTATTTTCTGTCCCATTCTCAGCATTAGTGAACCAACTCGCTTTGTAGGGCTGTGTAGCACACGGGTGACAATCCTCCAGTGACACTGAGCTTTAGAGACTGTCTTAAAGATACTTGTCATTAGAAGGTGAATATTGCTCTGGATTGAATTAGTTCATCTTTCAAAGACCTCCATCCCTGATTCACATTTGCTGTTTTGTTATTCATCCCTGGAACCCTGGGAGGCAAGTCCAGCTTTGGTCCAGTCCTCCCAGGTCCTTCCTGAGCCCCTTGGCACCTGAAGCTACACCTGCCACCTGTGCATTCACTGTCCACCGAGGCCTACCATGGATCTCCAAGGCAGACTTGGGACTCTGGGGGTGTTCGGTGGGGGCCAGGTGTATCATTTTCGTAAGTCCATTGGCAAGTTTGAGTATGATGATCAATTATTTTAGTTGGGGAATATATTTACCTGTTATGTGAAGCTGTGTAAAAGGACCGACCTTTTTTGCTACTTTGTATACCTTCGCACTTCTGAGACTTTGTAGCATCATTAGAAACAGCCACAACCAAAGCAGCAGCAGCATCCGTGTGTTAAGATGGGACAGGCAAAGGAAGGTCGTTAGAGAGGCTTTTTCTATCTGAAACTGAGGGTGAAAGCAAGATAAAGGGGGAAAAATGTAGAATTCAGATGATGTTATTACTGTTGCTATTAAATTTCTCTCACCCAAGGACTTATTGACAGATCACTTATTGACAAATCACTTAGTGACTAATTATTGACAAATTACTTTTATAATTATCAAAATCTGTGTTCTTGGGATGAAAAGATTTGGTGTATTGTCCAAAATCAGGCATAAGATTCTTATATAAAACTATAGATTCGTTTATTCTGAAAACAGAATTTTCCTAGTTGATATGCAAATGCAAAAACAAAAAATAAAGAACCAGTCTATAGATATCCAGTAATATTCAATATATTAATATAGTAATATTCCTTCCCATAACATATCTATACAGAGAAGTTTGCCTTATTCTAACATGGGAGTTATTTTCAATACAGAGCATTCTTATAAAAGGCATTTCTGGTTTCTTTCCAGCTTAATAAAATCTGAATTTTAATTTCTACTTTGCCTTTAGTTGCAACTTCCTGCTTTTCATCTGCTTGAGTCCTGTATTAAATTCTTATATTAAAGTTGATTAAATTTATGAAATGGGTTTCTGGGCTATGTTAAATCCATAGATTTTTCCTAATGCATTAGTTGTAGAAATTTAGGAGGTACTGGTAACTAGACATTAATATAAAATCCATTAGCAACAACTATAATATATAAAAGCATCTTATACTTTATAAACAATGTAAGTGTCCATGTAGTAAGTTACTATGGTGGGCGGCAGGATGTCTGATTGCTGTGCCAAGACTTGTACATTTAAAGGGGGTTGATGGAATTAAGGTATTTGCATTAATGCAAATAATACTTATAAAACCAGCCACTCTAATGAGCCTGGCATTGTATTGACACATTAATGTAATATATGCAGAGAAAATAAAATAAAACAGTTTTTCCCTTTGACTCATCTTTTGATATCCCTCCCACATATCTGCTTTTGTCTGAGATGCTTATTCTAGTGGTTTCACATTAAATATAAATGATTTCTCTGCTATAATAATGAATTGTTAAGTGGAGCCAAGTAAATTGTTTATTGTTGTCATTTTTTAAATGTTTTTCCAAAGTGCTTTATAGAAATATTATTTTAAGAAAACAATTCTGGGTCCGTGTCTGTAGTTGAGATGATACTGCCGTGCTGTGTGAGGAGTTACTCAGTTCTGTTTTCCGTTTGTCCATCTTTCTGGTTGGAGTGTCTTTCTTCTCCTCCTCCTCCCCCCACCTTCTCCTCCTCCCTCCACTTCTGCCTCCCTCCTCTCCTCCTTCTCCTCCTCTTCCTCCTACTCCTCCTCCTTCTTCTTTCATCTTTCTTCTCCTTCTTCTGCTCATATGTCAAGACCTGTCATGGTGATGTGGAAAAAGCAGAGGCTCTGAGGTCAAACGGAATACCAGTTCCATTGTTCATTAGCTACCGTCCCTTTTGTCCATAATACCAGATGACCTTGAGAAAGTTGCTTAACTCTCAGCTCTTTTGTGTTCACATCTGTAAAACTAATACCTTGAATACCCGCCTCCCATGGATTTTGTGAGCATTAAATGAAATAGAAAGCACCGTGCATGTGCCTGATGCAGAGGAGGCTGAATTGCTTTCGCTTTGATTCATGCAACCAACACTTGTACTATTTATAACCACAACTTGTTATCAAGTAGCAGACCCAGACAGAGATTGTAGTCCCCACTACATCTAATGGTGCCTCCATCTTGTCCCTGCTGTGTCCTCAGTGTCATGTGCTCTACAGTCAATCACAGTTGTCCGCCGAATGAAACTAGACAGCAGCCAGCTGGGCAGGCAGGCGAGAAGGCCCATCGCCTGGCCTGCTGGACCCTTAACCTAATGCACTTACAGGGGCTCAGGGCCCAGAGAGCTTCCTGAAGAATACCTAGAGGGACTCCTTCGCTCAAGAAGAATTTATGCAAATACTGTATGAGTTGAGGATTAATGAGCTCCTGCTATGGACAAGAACTATGAACTGTTTGCCATAGAGTCATTTAATGATAAATATACACCCTAACTATAAATATATGCCCTAAAACTATAAAAAGGTATAAACTGGCAGTTCCTCCTCCCAAAGGAAGTGGTAAAAACATTTTAATAACAGGTGTGGCACTGTGAATCATCTCTGCTAAGGCCTGCATGTGTTTTCTTCCTGCCTGGTCCACTCTGCTTCTTGGTTACTGGGTACCGACCTTCCCCTAGGCTGGTTACCTCCAGAGTTCCCCTCTCACACAGCCTGCAGATACCTGCGGTGCTCCACTTACAAACCTGAGAGGGATGGCTTTCCACCATGTTGGCATTTTCCATGCTGGTATATTAGCCACCTTCGTATTCTATACACTGCTCATAAGTAAGGGGGGAGGGCGTATTCACCCTATTATGGGGAGCACTTTCACATGGAAGCTCAAGCCACACATGGGGCATCAACATGGACACCAGCACACTGTCAGGACCCACTGTTAAATATCCCACCAACCTACGTGGCTTAGGAGTATTTAACTTGGTCACCCAATAGCATGTGGGCTACAGTGACAATGCCACATGTTAATTGTCATTAATTGTTTGCTCACCGTCCAGGGTCATCAACTCTGTTTTATTCATTCTCAGCACTTAGCTCAGGGGACCACTTACAGGGCCTCAGTAAAGATTATCCCAAGAATAAAGGATCCATCCTCCCAATATTGCAGAGCGCAGGAGGCAGGGGAGCTGCCCTCGCCAGCCCCTTGAGATGGATGTGCATTTCTTCAGCCTTGCATGTACGTATTATACAACTGAAAGGTGATATTAACTGTGAGTGATACTGGAAGATGCTTCCAAGAGTAATAATGCCATTGGATGTTATCTCTGAGCTTTGTCACACAAGACTTTTCAAGTAAAACTAAAATCAGTGATCTGTGTTTGAAACATTGCCAGTGAGCATATGAAAGGAAGGCATACTCATTCAGCTAATTTTGGGCTACCCGAACACGCTCCGCCAGGTCCCTGGATAAATGGGGAGTCAGCTGTGACATCCACCCACTGCAGGCGTCTTTTGTGCCCATCACATGCATCCTTTCATTTAATTCTCACAACATTATGAGGGTAGTATCTTTCATTAAACTCATTTTACAGGTAGGAAATTATGGCCCCGTGCCACTTACGATCTTGTCCTAGATGACAAAACTATAGAGTAGCAGAGCCACGATTTGAACCTGGGTAAAGATGTGCACCTTCTGCCCCCGTGCCACCCCCAACATGAATCCGTTTCGACCACCTTTCGCCCACAGGTTGTCTACATGTCAGAGCCTGTGCTCAGTGCTGCAGCTTTGTTCTCCATTCCTTCTGTTATTTCTCCTGTCCTACCCATTTGTTTCCCCACCAAGTTCATTTTATTGCTTGTATTTCTTTCTTCCTTTTTTCCATTCAAATGATGAGGGCGTGGTTGGACAGTTCTTTGATACTGAGCTTTGACAACCACCATCGTTGCTTGAAGAAGGCCTCGCTTCTTCATATCTCTCATTTGGCTTGACATCAAAGCTGAAAAAGGTTACCAATGACGGTCTGAACCTTTTCAGCATGCGAATTATGTAACAGTACAAATGACTTTATACCAGTATAATCGAGTTCTTAACTATTCATTTTTATCACTGCCTGTTCAATATGTCAAGCTGTAAAATAGAATGTTTTCATTTATAGGAAGGACTCAGATTACGAAGAACGAATGGGAAAACACAGAGTTCCAAGGTGCAAACCCCACCACTGGGCTGTGAGCTCCGTGATGATGGGCTACATCCTGTGGGTTACTGTGTCCCAGATCCCCCTCAGGGGCTGCCGAGAGTAGACCTTCCATGAATAATGAATGAAGACATAAATGAACGCCTGCTTTGGCCTTCAAACCTTTGGGTGTTGACTAATTTTCTTAGAACAGTGGAAGGTGATAAATGCTGTGAGACTCACTCAAAGAATCTAGTGCACTTCTTAAGAGGCATGTTGATTATGCCTTAGTTCAAATAAGTTTAACTGACCAAAATACAGTATTCTTTGAGTTATGCAAATAATCCCACCTACATATATTTAGTTTTTATAAAAACTCTTACTATGGCAGCCAATGATAAAATTCCATAAAGAAAAAGAAGGCCGAATTTAAAGGCATGAAGAATGATGGATTGGTGTTTGTTCTTTAGAATGGTCATGTAAAATAGAGAGTAATACCATCATGCACAATATTTGGACAACAGTGAGCATCTGTAATTGTACCCATCTGAGCCATGAGAGCTGAACCTGCCTATCCTATCTTCATAGTAATTTTAGAACCAAAAAGATTACTTGAGACAGATCTTTTCCCAACATTTTGATAAATAAAATAATGTGTCCTAATCCTTTTTATTATTCAAGCTTGGCTCTTAAAGCAAGCACATGCAATTGGAATAAGAACTCAAACTTGAATATTTTAAAATCATTGATAGGGACATTAAAAATACTAGTTTGAATGGTATCATTAGTGATACGTCTAATACTAGCTGTTTTTTTATCTTGATTGGAAGTTTTAAACTTATCTCAGATGACGGCATTGTGGCTGAAATGGGTAAGGTTGTAGATGTTGGAGCGTTCTGTAAGATGAAGTTAAAGGTTATGTTAGAATGAATGACTGAAAACATGATATAAAACATAGGTCAGATGAGTGCACATGTTTATTTGGAGCTTTTCACACTGAAATGAACTCGGTTTAGAACTGGCTCAAGGTTCAAATTCAGTGTTGTACAAGGCTTACTATACTTGAAACGTAATACTCAGCCTTGTTTAAACCATTACACGGGGATGCATGATTGTATTATTTTTCACATACATATTTGAACTTGAATGATGGGAAGTCAGATAAAAGTGCGTTGTACATCATCACCTCAGCCTGATTTTTGGGGAGCAGCCTCGTGCGCACGTGCAGACCAGTGTGTCTTGTTGTCACGTGTAACCGCGTGTGTGGATGTTTCCTTTGCAGATGATCCAGTCTCTCAAGGCTTTGATTGAAAATGCTGATGCTGTGTATGAAAAGATTGTACATTGTCAGAAGGCAGGTAAAGTAAACGTTTCTTTTCTTTAAAATAAAATTAGAAACATCATATACTTGCCCCTAAGCTATTTCATCTATTTGATTCTATGTCAAGAAAATCAGACATAGAAATTATTATTCTATGCCTAAAGAAAATACTAATTCACAGGTTGTCAAGCCTGGATAACAAAATCACCGGGAGAAGAGGGAATAAATATATTGACATTGATTTTGGGTGTGGCTTATGAATTCATAGCTGTTCAAAGCTCCCAGGTGTTTCTAAAGAGCAGCCAAGATTGAGAACCTCTACACTAATTCATCTCTTCCTCAGCATTACCCGTGCTGCCACACTCCCTCCTGTCATCCATTACTTTCTAGCACATGGTAGGAAAGGTGAGGCTTGAGCAGAGAAAGACTGAGCTCTTAGAAAGAATGGGCACCAGTTTACAACCTCTTGACACATTTTAATGCACTGACATTTTCAAATGCTGATGAATTCATTAATTTAACATCAAAATGTTATACTAGATTATAAAGTTCTACTTATATTAACAACTATCTGATTAATTTTAGCTCTGATTAAAAAAACCAAGTATTCTTCACTGAAATAAGAATAGACAAAATGGAGTTTTTTTTCAATTTTTAAATTTTATTTGAATGTCAATTTGGAAGTTTCTAATATGGAGACTATTTATAATTCATAAATAAGAATATCTGTCCTTAATTTTTAAGGTTTTTGGTTGCTGTTCTTTAAAATCAAGAGACTATGACTATTGCCTACCCTGAAAAAAAAAAATCATCTCTTCTCTCAGACTGAAATTCATTTAAAATAAAGGATCCATGTGACAGTTTTCTTTTTTGGTATTGAAGGAATGTGCACATTAGTTAGTAATCAACAGACAGATATTCTCACCTTGTTTTACTCATCTTGTTAGCAAAATATTATTAGCAAAGGGATCTTTCTACTGCTGGGATAATAGTCCCTATAACCACAATGAAAACAGGTTACTCCAAACACCATTTTTATCATGTTACTACCCTACACAGAATCATCCAGTAACTTGCTAGAGTCTGTGTATCAAATCTAAACTTCTAACTTCACATGCAAAGTCATCTACCAACTGGCTCACCCATTCTGCCAATATTGCATGAAATTTATTAATTCAATCATCTGTTCATTCATTTAATAAATATGTTTTGAACTTCTATGCATAAATTACTTGTAAGAGCTATTACATACCAAAAAAAAACAAAACTCAAGATTCCTTTTTGCCTTCTAAATCCTTCACATTGAACAGGAGATATGAATGTGATCACAGTCAAATGCATTGAGAACTTACTGTGTGTTACTCAGGAGTCTGAACTCGGTTTGGGAGGCAGTGTGGGAACCATTGGTTGTCGAGCAGAATGGGCGCGAGATTGAGCTTTAAGGTGATGATATAATAGCGGTGTGCAGAGAGTTTTTGTGGGCAGAACGCAATTAGGAGGCTATTGAAAGCAGCCAGGAAGGTCAGGACTGACGGCGTCCATCCGGCCTGGCTTTGTGCTGCCCTCCCCATTCCCTGTGTGTCTCTCCTTAGTCAGATTTTCACAGGCCATCCTTCTGGGAAGACTTCTCTCTCCCTCCTCTCTGCCAACCTGTACTTTGCTTGGTTTTGACTCAACAGTCTTCCAGGAGACTTTATGATTTCAGGTTTTCTGTTACCTACCCATTCTATTCAGCCCTCTAAACATGTCAGTTTTGTTCAGCCGATAGAGCTCCTTCAGTTATTGTGTGTTTGATTAACATATTCCATCTGCCAAAGATGACAGTGACCTCCTGTGGCACCAGGTATGCATAGTTATTGGGTTGCTGTCTGGGTTTCACCAGGACATCTGTACAGACCAGTTGCTTAACTATTAGCTGACTAAATGTGATTTGACTTTTACTAAGGTTTCAATTCTATTATATGCACGTATTACTATGAGAATTGTGGACTGTTAGAATTTGAAACTACATTTATCAGAAAAAAGGAAACTTTATTAATTTAATAGTTTGAGTTGTCAGTTCTTTGCAATTTCATTGGTTTACTGAGTTTCATAATTTCTAGCATAATTCAGCTTTATATTGTTCTTCAATTTGATTTCAGTAAGGGATATATTTGCTTTAAAGCTGAAGAGTCTTGTCTGTTAAGGATTTTGCTTGGGTCGGGGCAGGGAGAGAATAACCACTGTGTAATGGTTTGCGTCGCTCTGGGTTTAAAGATCTGTGGAAGTATATGATTCTCTTTTGGTTTCACATTTACTGCTGAGCGCCTACACAACCCTTCTGTTACCCAAGTGCTTATTTTAGAGTCCCTTGATCTTTTGTTTTTCGTATTTACAGTTATCATAAGGGCTTATAGTATTAGTCATATGAAGAATTCCTAATTTTGTATTGGGCTGAAAACCATTTGCATGAGATTTTACTTCTGATAAGTAATTGTTATTCTGCTTGCATAACTTTACTCTTGCCATGACACAATGAAGATATAAATCACCAAAGTGCTGCAAGAGAGAATTATTTTAGGAGTATTTCCAACCTTAAAACACAAATTAACATCCTTATTAGATAAACCTTCATTTAAACAATTAAGTGAAAATATGGAAAACATGGAATTACACTCCCACCTCCATCCAGTCCCGTGTTAAAAAGTGCACCTAGTTTGGGCAGGTTCAGCTACTGGCTATGTAGTTGGTTTTTTAGATAGAAATGTGTATGCTGATGTGATTATGGGGAAGAAGGTGTGAGGCAGGAGAGGAATGCAGAGAAGTGAAGACACCCCCCCCAGCCCCCACACCCTCCAGTCAGGGTGGGCTAGGACCCAGCAGGCCTCAGTGGGCAGGTGACTCAAAGGGGCCCTGGGGAGGAAAGAGGGAACCCCCGAGGTGATGGGCAGTTGGGGCAGCCTGCATAGTTCTGTCTTTTAAGAAGAGAATATGGCCACACAGAAGGTTGAAGAGTTAAAGGGACATCTTAGTAAGAAAACCATCCTAGGAATATGAGCCATCCAGTGAAGAGGTGAAGAGGAAGATGTTAAAAGATGAGACAGGGATGATGGATGGAGGAAGTAGTGAGGGCAGAAATCAAATACAAGCCATGGAACACTTGATTTCAGAAAGAGGGAAGGACTCCCTCTTCTCAGATTCTACAGAAGCTGTGGATTCAGAGACATTTTGAGAAAGGGAGGGTGATTTTCCATTGAAAATGTGGACAGGAAGCACTGCCATAGGAGAACAGTTCTGGGAGTGAGGATGTGAAAGAGGGAGCTAAGAGCAGGGATAAGGATGGGGGGATTGTTCAGTCAGAGGTCCAGAGTGCCAGTAAAAGGGACCAATTGAATGCTGGATCGTGCAGAAGTAATGTGGGGTGGGTGGGTCTGGACCACCAGGAGTGAAAGACAGGTAAGTAATAAATGGCATGGCTACACAAGAATGAGTAGGTGTAAATTAATGAGCACAGGCAGGTACACTCAGACACACACATTCTCCTAAATCGAACAAATGCTTGTTCTTCCAAGAAATAGCAAAGTAGGCCACTGGTAAGGAACACATGCAGGGAGCGGAACAGGAATCTACAGAGGGAGAAGCATTGTAAAAGTTCAGAAAAGTTTTTTGTTTTGCTTTTTTAAAGTTTATAAGAGTTGATAAAAGATTAGCCAGATTCTTTCAGGGTAAAGTCCCTTCCACTTTTTTCTTCTCTTCCTCGTCCCCTCTTCGTCCCCTCTTCCCTTCTTCCTTCCCTCCCTCCTCCTTTCCTGTCTCTCTCTTCCTCTCTCTCTCTCTCTCTCTCTCTCTCTCTCTCTCTCTCTCTCCCTCCCTCCCTCCCTCCCTCCCTCCCTCCCTCCCCCTCTCCTTCTCCCTCTCCCTCCCTCTCCCTCTTCCTCGATGGCAGACTACCATTGACTTTTAATTTCTTTTGTAGTCACCGACTTCATCTGCTTCATAAAGGATAGGAAGATGATCTAGGGGGAAACTCAAACTGCTTGCTTCAGTGACTTGGATGTTTTTGTCAGATATATTTAAATGGAAAATAATTTGTTCTCTGGAAACCAAAAAAAAAGAAAGCAATGACAGACTTTCTGTCAAAGATGGTGAATTAACACACACATTTAATCTTCACTCCCTTCTGAGCCTCATTAAAATGACAGTAAGGGTTTTGTTTTGAAGTATAAACCCATAAGGACATAGAAAATGGGAGCACCAGAATTTTGGAACTGAAAAACACCTGAACCCATGATAATTGGTTCACCCTGGAGCCAGCACTGGGTTACCTGACAGTGGGAGTTACACGCAGACCAGCCCCCATCAGCTCACACCGTGGTGGCACCAGGTGCCTCTGGAAGTTAGGGTAAAGGCAGCTAACAGATAGCTCCCTGCAAGCTCCCAGGTGGCTGACAAACTACATGTGCCCTGACAGTGGGGAGGTTAAAAAATAGCAAGATCCTCATCCTTCACATGGGGAGTTTGATATGTAACACCTGAAAAAAAATCTAAACAATGTGAGCATGTTACTTAGAAATACGGACGTACTTGTAAGTATTAAAGGAAACAAACTCAGCTAAAGCGGATGAGTGTAACTGCTCCTGGAGAGGGGGACCCAGTACAACTATTTGGCTCTTTAAACTATGTGCGTGCATAATTCTGATAAAAATTAAATTACTACTGCATTTAAATTTAAATTAACTAATTTCAAAACAAAAAAAGAAAGAAAGAAAAAGGAAGGAATGGCCAGCCGAGTGGCTCAGTTGGTTAAGAGCTTGCTCAAGAGTGCGAGCTGAGCTCTGAGCCACGGCGGTTCAATGCCAGCCCGAGCTGAGTTGCCATTGAGCTGCCAACAGGTGGCAGGATGGCTCAGCTGAAAAAAAACACACACACACACACACACACAAAAAAAACATTTGGGCCGGTGGAGTGGCGCGGTTGTTAAGCGTTGGCTCAGGAAGCCAGTGGCCCCGGTTCGGGTCCCACATATGAGGGCCAGTGACACTGCCCTCCAAAAAAAAGAAAGAAAGAAAAAAAAAGGAAGGAATGAAGGAATAGAAGCTGCCACAGGGAATCCCTGACTAAAACTGTTTCCAGGGACCATGTGGGCCACACCCACTAGGCTTGGGGATAGTGTTGGGTGTTAGGTGGGGTGACTGCCCAGGACTCCTGCCGGACTCCCTGGCATTATGGGCAGGCCAGGGCCCAGAGGATGTCCAGGTGTCTGGGTGGGCGAGAGGCTGGTTCCTCCCCTGGCAAAGGGAGTTGGTTCTAACTCTTTCAGAATGATTGAGGGAAAATCAAGCTCTAAATGAAAGAAAACCTGCCACCTATTTCAATAGAAGCTTCTTTCCTAAAAGCTCTAAGAGAGTCACATGTGTGGCAGGGTTGCATCATGACTGAGTAAAGTGGGATATAAGGAAACTTTCCAATTAATGAAAGCTTTAATTACCCTTCATTTTTAATCAGTCTAATGGAAATTTTCCTATAGTGGATTCTCCTGCTTTCTTGAATTTGGTTTGCCAAAACTAATTTGAACTTTTGATGACTCAATGTCATCTTGAGAGGCATCTATTATTCCTCTCTTGTTTAGTGCCCCAGCCTTTCCCCAGGGGCCCTCCCGTTTTGGAGGGCCCTTAACCTTCACACTCAATGGCCTGGCTCTGCTTGCACAGACCCCTCCCCAGGGTCAACAGTTTAATTCCATCTTCTCATTCATTTCCTAGAGCTCATTTGTACTCAATTGCCGACTATTTGTGCGCCACTTGTTTTTTTTTCCCCTTTCTAATTTGCTGCTTCTAGTCCACTGAGCTGTTGGCATGTCCCCTGTGACCAAGCTTGATAGATTTGTCTGATCTAACAGCAGACTAGAGTGCCACGCACTGCCTTATGGGGAGAACAGGCACAGTGTTAGGCGAGACCGATGTGACCTGGATTTGATTGCTCAGAGACCTTTTTTGTTTTGCAAACTTCTCAGATCTCAGATCTCCGTGTGTTTTTAGGAGCCGAGGTTACCAGATAAGTAACCTGTCACCACCTATCATCACTTGATTTGCTCACATCATTATCTCACCCAACACGGTAAACATAAAATCTTCAAAGGTTCATTCTGGAAGCACTTCACAAGTGTTCTGTTTGAAAATGTTTACCAAACGAAGCCTGGGAGCCTGTAACTTTTGTTTCCATTTAAGTCACTGTGTTTCCCAGCACTGTTTTGCAGACGTTCTTCCCTGGGGTCTAGACATCCATGTTCTGTGCCTTCTGTACCATGTTTTGCTGTGTGATTCTAGGTTAGTCACTTGCCTCCTCTCTGCCTGATTTTCCTCCTTCTAAGTGACATTGGATTACGTGATTCCCTGCTGGCCCCATGGGTTCTAAAACGCAGTGCTCTAAGATCAATTGCTAAGCAGCAATTTTGGAACGGCTTTATTACAGTTACTTAAAAAGATTAAAGCAGCAATCCCATACAGCGGCATGGGATACATAAATTATAGCCCATCAGCATGAGTTTCAAGGAGGAAAGATAATGCCTGACTTTGAAGGTGAAGAGTGACCTCCCTGAAGACTAGACGTACAAACCTAGCTCCTTTGGAGCCCTCAGCATCCTTCCCTTTCTTAAAGAATGGGTGCGAATCGCCAGGTTTTCTCCCAGCTACTTGAATGAACTCACAATTGGTGAAGCCATGGGAAGCCAAGAAGTTTGGAGGTCTTCAGTGGCCACCCTGTCCTCCCCCTTTAATTCCCCCCCAAAGGGACTTCATCACTGATAAGGGAGGTCATAAAGGTGGCAACTAGGCCAAAACTTCAAAATAAAGAACGGGTCTCTAGAAACCTGCTGTTGCCCCACCCCCCTACCACATCCTGCACCCATCGCCCCATCCTGCTTCAAGATTCCCACATCAGCTGTCGTAATAGTATTTCTGCTAGGTGTGGACAGACTCTCTTGGGAATGCTTTTTAATGCAATTTCTTTGCATCATCCACTCCCCCAGTGTGGAATCTTTGGGAGTGGGGCTCAGGAATATACAGCACATTCAGGCTTTGATGACCCCCTCTTTTAGAGGGTGGAGCAGAGCAGGCCCCCTCCTGGGCTCATGCTCAGCTAGAAGCCTCTTTGCCCCCCAAAGGGAGCAAGTAACTGCTCAGACTCAGCCGTGCACTTGCTGTGTGACTGACGGGCAGCCAAGTTATCTTTCCCAAGGAGCAGATTCCTTCTTCCAAACATAATTCTTTCTCTGGCAGAGTTTCCCCAGTGTCCAGACAGAAGGGAAGGGAAATGGGGCGAAAGGGGGATGCCTGACCATTGTGGGATACCTGTCCTGTGAGCGAATCCCACAGCTGTGCTTTCTGGTCCCTGCATCCTCTCTCCTCCCTTTGTAAGCCAGAGTGTCTGAAAGTGTCACTGTTCATTTAAATAGCAACTCTGGGGTCATCTTAGCAGATGCTCTGCTGGGAAGGGGTCAGGCTGCTTTCAACTCAGGCATGCCTGTTACTTCCTTTCTGTTAGTATTCTGTTATACTTGTTTATTAAAGTGGAAAAGAGCCACAATTCACGTAAAGTCCACAAATAAATTAAATCATCTTTCTCAAATACCAGAAGGTAGGTGTGTGTGTGTGTGTGTGTGTGTGTGTGTGTGTGTGTGTATATATATATATATATATATATATATATATAGAGAGAGAGAGAGAGAGAGAGAGAGAGAGAGAGAGAAATCTTATATGAATAAGAAATTTAAAGCAACTTTAATTAACCTTTACTAGACTCTTTCATTATAGGTCAGTGCCATGTCAAAAACATGTCACTACCCATGCCAGCATATTAAAGGAAAAACACAGTCATGCATTTATGGGATGTGTTCAATGACAAGATGTTGCAGCAATTACTTCTTGAAGATACAAAAAGATAATGAAACTTCTCTGCTATCATTGAAAGCTATAAAGCACTACCATGCAGGTAGTATAGATAATAGGTACAAATGATATTTGAAGAAAGGAGTGAGCCCGGAGGGTTTTGTTGTTAGGGAAGGAGGTGAGCTTGAGGGAGTGCTCTGTGAGCAGAACAGAAGGAACAGGGCTTTTCAGGTGGGCCAAAGCACTGGGGCTTTGTTAGCAAGGTGTGAGTTCTGTGCACCTGAAATCCGAATGTGTTGTCCTGGAGAAGGAAGACGCTTGCTTCAGGATGCAGCAGAAGTTAGGTTTGGCAGTGCAGGTTCGGTCACATGATGGGGGCCTTTTTAATTCAAAGATAAAGTGTTTGGGGTTGAGTTTCCAGATCAGTGTTTCCCAAAGCTTAATTCAAGGACCACTAGTGATGCTCCTTGGGCAAAGGAGTTCATCGTCAAATTTTCATAACACAACTTATTCCCCTTTGGAGATTCTCAGTACACATTAGCATGCTAAACAGCCTTTTCCATACCTATTTGGTTATAAAGCCCTTGTTTCAAGTTCCGTCAATGTCTTCCAACACTTTAGGACACTGCTGTAGGCAGTGGGGTCACTAAATAGTTTGGAATAGGCTTGAGGACTCACTGATTGGCTCATCTCTCTCTTTCCCCTCCATGTTCAAAGACTACTCCCACCAATGGTGTGGGTGCCTGATATGTTAGACCAGGAAGAACTTGATTGTGAAGGACTGTTTTTAGGTGTGATGAGCATTTCAGTAGCATGGCGTCCTAGTCCATTTTGGATGCTCTAGCTAAATACCACTGATTGGATGGCTTATAAACAACAGAAATTTATTTCTCACGGGTCTGGAGGCTGGTGACTGTTGTGGTCCCACTTCCTGGCTCACGGCACCGTGCTGTGTCCCCACATGGCAGAAGAGGCTAGGGAGCTCTCAGGGGTCCCTTTTATAAGAACACTCGTGTCATTCATGAGCTAAGCACCTCCCTGAAGCCCCAGTTCCAAATACTATCAAATTAGGCATTAGGATTGCAACAATGAATTTGGGGGTGGAGAGGATGGCGGGACACAAACATTCAGACCAAAGTAGATGGTCAAATAGAAATAGCTAATAAGTTGTTGAAACTGTAACGAAGCTTGGGATGGAGTTGGGCCTACAGATAGAATTGGTGTCATCCAAATGGAAGAGTTACCTGAGTGGATGAGTCCTCCAAGGAAGAAAGAGTTGGGGAAAATACAGATTATCCTGGGATATGATTATAAGTCTATGATTTAGAACTGGATGTTCAACTGCAAAGCTTAAAAGCAGCCCCAGCACACCTGATCCCCTCACGCTGCCTCTACTTTGTCTTTTTTTCTATAGCAATCATTACCTTCTAACCTACCATCTAGCTTACTTATGTCTGTTGCTTATTGTGTGTCTCCTTCCATCTAGAATGTAAACTCCTTGAGGGCAGAGATCTTGGTTTATTCATAACGTATGCCAAACACCAAGAATAGTGCCTGACACAAAGTTAGCACTCAGTAAATATATGTTGAATTGAATTGCACATAGAAGTGGTTCATTCATTTATTCACCAGACCTTTATTAGGTCCTTACTCTCAGCCTGACAGAGGGTGGAGGACTGGGATGTGAAGACATCCTCACTGCACAGGGTATAGTCATCCAATAGTGAGAGGGCACTGCTGTGACAACACATCCCCTGTGAGTAACTCTGTCAGGGCTGACCATTGAACCAGATCTTAGAACAGGAGTTGAGTCAAGAAAGGTGGTTGTGTGGGAGCAAGGCAGGTGGAGACAGGAATTACGAGCAGGGACAACGTATGCAGGGCAGGAAGGCCCGTGCTGGCAGCGGCCGTGACAAGGACAGGACAGGACAGGAATGGAGCAGCAGTGAGGCTAGAGATGCAAGCAAGGAAACAACCCAAACCCAGGAGCTTAGTGTGACATGAAACAATAAATCTTGGTGTATTAGTCTGCATGAGAAGAATCCTGTACGGCAAACATTTTCAGACTCAAAGTTGCAGCAAAAACTACAGAAAACAATTGTTAACAGTTCATACCAGGAACAACAAATATCCCTAATGTGTAAGGAACTACTAAAATCAGTAAGCAAAAGGCCAACAACCCCAATGTTCTTATTCTTTGCAAATAGGGAAATTTCAAAGACTGTAAAACAAAATGAAAAGATGTGCAGCCTCCTCGTTCGCAAGAGCTGCAAACCTGTTCCAGGTACAGGGAATACGGTTATGTAAAGCCGAAGATCCAGCCTTCATGAAGCTGGACTCTAGTTGTGGGAGACAGAAAATAAACAAGGAGCAAGTAAGTAGAACAGTGTGTCAGACAGTGATGCATGTCTTGGAAACAGTGAGGCAGAAAAGGGGATAGGTAGTGCCAAGAGTGGGGATCCAGCGAAGACCTCTGTGAACCAGTGACATTTGTGCAGAGATGTGCTTGTTGGTGGAGAGCAAACTTTCTACGTCTGTCTGGAAAGGGTTATCCCAGAAAGAGGAGCCACTGAGCATAGCTTTGAGGTGAGAGCCTTGATGGGTCTGAGGAGGAACTAGCCAGCCAGTGCGGCTGCAGTGCTGTGAGCAAGGAGAGGAGAGGGCCAGGTGGCAGAGAGGATGCTGGCTGTGTTCTCAGTAATGTGAGAGGCCTGTCTGAGGGTCTGAGCCGGGAAATGGTGTCAGATATCCTGGGGACCCGGGATGGGATGAGAGCATATCCTGGAAGGCCTGACAGGAGTCTTTTGCAGCAGTCTCACCCAATCAGCGATTGTGGCATGATCCGGGCTGCCTGGGTGGAGGTGATGTGAAATGGTTCATTCTGGATATTCTGAAGGTCCTGCTCTCAGGAGGTATTTATGAAATGGTAGGAGGAGAGAAAGCGGGGAGTCAGTACAACTGCAAGATTTTTGTCTAGAAAGGTAGGGCTGCTATTTACTGAAACGGGGAGGACTAAGGAGGAGAGGGTTTAGGAGGAAAGATCAGGGATTTGATTTCAGAAACATTAATTTGATACGTCTAGTTGACACCCAAGTCTAAAGTTTAGAGGAGAGGCCTAGACTGGAGGTAATGAATGTGGAATTCTTTTAAGCTTCTAGGCCTTTAACCTCGGCGACCGAGGTTACTTAAGATGTGACTATGGATAGAGAAGACTGAACCCTCCAGAGTTTAGGTCTTGGGGGAATATGGAAGAACAAGCACAGACGGGTACAGCCAGACAGGTAGGAGGAAAACACCGTGATGTAAAGTAAATGGGGTATTTTAAGGAGATGCCATTTTTCATGCATCAGATCCAAATGTTTGTATCAAAGCCCCCAAAGTTCCATCACACACAGGCCGTGATGGATTGTTGAAAATAGGGGAAGCTGAAAGCTGCCCCATTGTTGGGGGGATGTATTGGGTTGTCGGAAAAGTCATGACTTTTTCTATGTTTTTCATTGCAAAAAATGTGTCATGACTTTTGTGACAACCCAATAAATTGGGCCCATACCTACGGAAGGCCACATGGCAGCACACTTCAGAATTACAAATTATATGCACTTTGAACTAGCAAGTCCATTTTTTCCGAGTTTATTATGCAGATGTGATCACATACTTGGGGAAGACATATGTACAGGATTTCTTTGTAACACCTAGAACAACCTAAATGTTACAACATAAAGGTTCAGTAGGAGGGTTCTCATTAAATACATTATGATAGATCCATAAAATGGAACATTGTGCTCCCATAAAAAAGAATAAATACAGAGGGTGCCAAAAAAATATGTACACATTTTAAGAAAGGAAAAAACTGTATGAAAATTGTAATACTCAATATATACCAATAACACAAGATGAATACAAGATAAATACAGTTACAAGAGGTGCTCAAAGTGGTTACCATCAGCGTCCAGACACTTCTGATTACAGCGAACTACTGCTTGAGCAACGTTGACCAAAGTGTCCACATATGCATTTTTGGCACCCCCAATATGTGTACATATATTTATCTGCACACACACATACAACATATATACAGATATAAGGAAAATCATATATATATATATGATTTATATATATATATATATATATATAAATAAAGTGTGTGTGTGTGTGTGTGTGTGTGTGTGTGTTTTGTTTTCAAAGGCAAGGCAAACGGCGTGTGCGCTTTGCTGGTATTTACAGCAGTGGGGGGGAGAGTGGAGCCTATGTGCTTGTGCCCCCCTCACCCTGTTGGGAGGGAAACAAGGAGACTGGGAGAGGGTGATGAGAAAGATAATTCTTTGCATGCCAGCTTGTACTTTTTAAATTATTTGGCCCTATGACTATATTATCTGTTTCAAAAATTAAAATAAGGGCCAGCCAACTGGAACGGTGGTTAAGCGCTGGCTTGGGAAGCCAGCGTTCCCGGTTCAGGTCCCATATGAGGGCCAGGGACACTGCCCTCAAAAAAAAAAAAAAAAAAGATTAAAACAAGAAGAGGTGTGAAAAGAAAGGGAAGAGTGGGCCATGAAGGTCTTGGTCATGGCGGGCATGCCAAACTGGGCAGAAAAGCAAGAATTGATGTGAGAGTGTCAACCCAAAGTAAGCCATCCTAAGCACAGAAAGATAACCTTTGAGCCTAATTGGGGTGAAGAAGGCCTTTGACTGTGAAATGAACGAGGAGGGTCCTGCTGAACACGTCGTTCCTGTGTGACCCCGGGGAGTCCCGTGGCCATGCGCTTAGATGCCACTGAGGACTGAGTTAGGCCTAGATGGACCCAGACGAAACACGCTGGCAGAGGAAACAACCTTCTTCATATAATTCATTCGCAAATCGTACTGCTGTGGATCTGACACCTCGGGGATTTTGTCATCCATCTGGGTTTCATAGATACATTTCAGAGACCTGGTTTATTCCACCTCATGTGGAATGGGATTTAACAGTTCAAAATTCGTCTTAAAATAATTTGGCTTTTGTTCATGCCAAGATCGTTTGGGAAGAAGACCAAGAAAAAAGAGACTACCAACGAGAACTATCTGAAAAGTAATTAGGCATTTCCATGTTCCACGGGGCTGATGGTGCCCACGTGTGAGCGGCACAATCAAACTTCAGAGCCCTGGAGTTTGGGGCAGAATGCATAGTTTACCAAGGCTGTATATTTTAACCAGTACCGTATGTAAATTACTTGGAAAAAAATGATCAGATACCCATATTTTGTTTTCAAGGTACTTTGATGTTGTGCCTCAAGACACGTGCAGACCATGTTATATTGAGGTACTTTTAATACTGTTGATAAATCGACCCCTTGAATGTGGTCCCAAATGGACATGTGTTGTATTCTGTCTTCTAGGAAATAGCTCTCCGCACCTAATTTGGGACATTTGAAATACATTAAAATTATAAATATATATTTCTTTTGTCACCATTTGAAAAATTCCATCCCTTGCTTTTGATTTCTATTTTCAACACACACACAAATATTTTTGCATTGGATATGTTTGTGATAAGAGAGTGTTTTAGGACAGTAAAGTAAACTTTCATTTGAAAAACTAATCTTTAAGTATATGAGTTTAAGATCAGTGTGTCTCTTTTATGAGTAACTTTCAAAATTATACTTGCTTCTAAAAAGTTTTAGCCATGTGCTACATGGTATATTTTAGATTCATATCATTTAGATTGGTAGAGAAAATCCCAACCAGAATGTTTGAAAGGTCATCTGCTTTATGTTTGGCAAGAATAAATGGATTTCATTTCAGTCGAAAGAGGAAATGATGCCATATTTCTGACTGAAACCCCTTCCCTTCAAAGCCAAAACCTCTTTTTCATATCTTAGTTTATATATATCATGTGCTTTCTAATTTTTATTTTATTTCTGTGGCTTTTTGGTTTTCATCTAAGTTTATCTGTGATGGGAGGCAGGAAACTTGATTAGAAGTGGAAATTTCCCCACTTTCCATTATATGCAGTTGTACTAATACTCTGAATTATATCATCTTGGAAAATTTTCACTTATTTATTAATGGTACTTTATCAGCCTTATGTTTCATTTTTTGTCACGAAGCTTTAAGCCTGTCAAAGACAAACCTTTAAAATATTTAACTTGTAAAGTATTTTGAAATAATATTTGGAAAATTACATGAAACCAACACCTACCTGTATAAAATATCTGAGCTGTTTAAATTTTCGAGAGATGTCATGGAAAGAATCAATAACTTTCCAAAATACAGTTCTTTACATAAAAATCAAATAATATATTTTGAGGTGGCCATACCAATTTTGAAAATGTAACATTATAGCTATAAATTGAAAAGTGAAATGATTTGTGCAGTCCCATTCAGGGACCGATGGCCCACTCAGGTTCTCTGTACACATGGCCTGTGTCTTCCATCCCTGCAGACCGGAACTGAACTAAACTCATGTAGAAATCACCTGAGTACGGGTTTCCCATGTCTCCTTTCTCTGCTGTGTGGTGACCTGCTGTCGATCTCCTTAGTTCTGAAGTTCATTACCACAAAGTAATTTGAGCAGATTTTCTTCTTGGCTAACATTCCAGAAGAAAAATAACCCACAGTTTTCCCAAGGAACAGAAACTTGGGGTCATGGAGCCAGAGGAAACATAATTGTAGGTTTTTGGCACAGAACAGCCAAGGCTCAAAGACAATTCTTTTGGCAAAAAGAGCAGCCACAGCAGGCCCAGCCAGGCCTATGTATGAGGCATGATGGCTCTCTGCCTTCTTGACGTCATTTATCCAAGCTGGAACCCAGGTTCCTCTACGTGTCATCGGATTCGTGCAGCTTGCTCACAGCCTTCAAACTTCAGTGCCTCTAAACACTGAATATTTTGACTGTTCAATAATATAGCACATTGTAGTTGCATAACGTGTCACACTTTTCAAAGGACCATTTACCTAGTTAGTTTCTTTTCAAATGAAGTTTACTAAAACTTTCGATTTCATTGTCTTTGGCCAGAATGAACTGTTATCTCATGTCTTACTTGGTTGGCAACATCACAGTAGAATCAAGGAATCCTGCTTCCTGCCCCTACCTCCTTAATAGCCACCCCACAATGTTACACTGGTCAAGGCCGTGCTTTATTTGGGGCTCTTACAATGCCATTTAGTTGAAATCAGACTAGTAGATGGCACATTGACTAATAGAAAAAAATATATAATTATTTTGTTAAACAACTGACTTCAAGGTCATGTGGACAGCTACACGTGGCTCTAAATGTACGAATTTACGATGAAAATGTGTTGTCATAGTATTTGGAAGATACTGGAAACATACAGGGACATAGAATTTGTTCCTGAAAGAAGAAAACAGTTCCATTTCTTAGTCCCTCCTTATTATTAGCCTGGTTTCTGTTTTTGACCCTGAAGATTGTTTTCACAGTGGGAATTCTTGTCACCAAGCAGCAGCGTCGGCACAGTCAGGAACCTGCCTCCTCTCCTTTGTCGCCAGTGCCCGTCGGGGAGTCTACCAGGCAGTGCTCGGCCGTGGAGGCTAAGAAGCTGTGTGCTGTGAGACTACTAGACCTCTTTTGGCTTAAATCTGTAATTTTACAACTTCTAAATGTTTATTTTGCAGATGTTCAGCACAAGAAATTTTCATGAAAATTCTTGATTCTTTTCAGAAGTATGTAGGGGTTTTTTTTGTTTGTTTTTTTGACCTGTACTTCACCAATGAAAAATACTTGTTTTTTGGCACTGGCAAGCCCTCTATTTCAGTTCCAAATGGCACAGATGAAGAAATGGAGATTCCATAGAAGGCAGGTGGGGTCTGCATTTCCCACAGTGCTGACAGGGCCGTGCGGTGGGGGCGGGGGCAGCCCTCAGTGGCCTTGGCTGAGGGAATGACAGCAGCAGGGTTCTGTCCTCTGTTCATGCTCAGAGAAGCTGCTTTGGGTAGTTCTCTCAGACTTTCTTATCCTTTTAAGAATTGTAAAGGCTCCTCTTAACAAGCATTATGAAAAGCCTGCTTGTGAGGGCTGCTTATAGGCAGTGCACCTATGTAAGTGATCAGCCCCCTTCCCAGAGCCGAGGGGCTGTCACTCTAAAATATTGGCAGAATAGACAGACAGATAAAAGACACATTGATAATTGGTAAACAAAGAGCATGCAAAACAAATCAGATACTTATTTTGTGTAATTGCATGTCAGTGAGATTAATAGCATAGTTAATCAGAAGGCAGGAGGTGGAGCTAACCTCTGTAAGCTGACCAGAGGAATAGCCACCACAAGTGGCCAGGTCTTGGTTTTGAACAAAGGAGTGGGGGCACAGGCATCCTGACGCCCAGCCTGCACCCTGAGGTCACAACTGAACTGTGCTGGCTGCTTGCTTGCCCGCTTCCCAGGCTCTGTCTGGTAGATAGGTATCTGCTGAGGACAGGAGCTAAGCAGACAGCCTGTGTTTAATCAGAGCCCAACATTCTGATCATTTCACTTAGGACACTAAGGCTAGAAAAGATCAAGCACAGAAGGGACTCCCTGTCTTCCTTGTTATGTAACTTTTTCCAGCGTAATTGCCTCCAATTTCATAACAGGTGCCAGGACAATCAGCTCTACCCTAGGAGTCTTATTATATCTTCTCATTTTCTGTGTAGTCACTTAAGTGAAACACAGGGTGGACTTTCTCAGGTTTTCGGAAATTTAAACTTATCTGATTTATTTCTTCTATTTTGTGAGATTAAATAATCTAAACCTGTTGTTTGTAATTTACTCTGTAATCTTTCACATTAGAATGTATAATCCACATAGACCTGCTAAATCGCCCATACATAGTGTCTTTTTCCTAGTATAAAAACCCTGATTTGATATTGCACCTACAGAGTTTATTTTGGCTTTGATTTTTTTAAAAAGCACCAACTGTTATGTATTCTCACATCATCATTTTAATGCTGTTGCCCCATTTGCTATACTAATTCCTCTAAACGTAGCCATTGTATTCCAAAACAAAATTATAAAGATTTCTTTATCAGGTGTCAATGAGCTGATAATGTAAGTACTAGTTCGTTTACCCCAGTTTGTTCCCCATAATTCTAGAAATCTGTAACTTTTTACAGTGTTCAGCATGTTTAAGTGATGGGTTTTTTTACTGGAACTCAACACAGCATATAGTCACGTGACCTGCATATGGTGTGTGATCAATAAATGTTGGCTGACCGATTAGTGTTATTACTTCATGAATCAAGAATTACTTTCGTTATCCAAAATGATGCAGTGTTTTTTTTTTGTATCTCAATATTGTGGATGTTGGCTACTAATTACAGAATCAGAGAACTATTCTGAAAAACCCACATATAAATCTTAGATAACAGTTCAGTTTTACCTCTTCAAGTAAATAGTCCTGATTGTTTCATGTTAAGAGTCTTTTTAAATAAAAGTGAAAGTAGAAAACATAGAAATTTTATTCAAGACAAGCAAAATAATTTGGAAATAAATATTTGTATATGTGAACTGCGTCAGTCATTTATAAGAGTCTTGACTGCCTTGAACTGCCCCCAACCCGCCCTCCCTCCCTTTTTTTCAAAATAGAGTTGGCAGCATCGTAATTCTTAGGTTTTCTGGAATGCCCTTCTAATCATGGCCCTCTGACACTGACTGGGCATGCTCTCCATCTTCATCACGGCTTTCTCTCAGTCCCATCTCCTCATCCTCCTGTTCTGGTTTCCCTCACCGTGATCCCTAGAAACCTCTTGCATGGATATCGTCTAGTGCTTGCTAAAAAGGGCCATGTCTGGGCCCACCCCAGGCCTTCTGAATCTAAATCCCGGGGGGAGAGACAGAAAATCGGCATTTTTAAACAAGCACCTCCACTGATTCTGTTGCGTACTGAGGTTCCAGACCCATTCTCTGGTATCCATGTGACTTCTCTGTGAAGCCTGTCCCCAGCATGCTCTTACAAGTTCCCCGAATCCTTAGCCACTTTACCATTCCTCACGCTCTCTCCCACAGCAGAGGCCATGAGGCCACGTGCCCGTAACATTCCCTAGATTACTGTTACAACCTCTCAACTCCCTGCCTCTCTACTGGAGCCTGTTCATCTGCAGTCACAGATTCACACCAGCTCCTTGCCCACCCAGGGCCATCCCCAGCACTGGCTAACGCTCACCTCGCTTCCGTGGTGGGAGCTCCAAATCCCTTCACCTTTCTCTAGCTCCTAACCCCCGCAACCTCAAACTGTAATGAAAGAACCTGATTTTCACCAGCTACTTTAAAACTCACTCTGCTCTTTAGACAAAATGTCATGGCTTACAGAAGAAGGGATACTGCTTTTAAGTTTCTTAATAAGATACGGGCTTTTTCATTGGGCTAATGTTTCTTTGCTGAAAATACTTTGGGAAATAAGGAGAAAGTTACTTAACAGCTACTACCCCAGACAAGTTTTTCTATACTCACTGTTGGTATAAACAACTGAAAAGATCTTCTGTGACATGTTAGAATAGATTTCCTGGTAATTTAATATCAAGGGAATAATGCGATTTGCATCCTAGATATATAATTAGATTTCCTTGTTATATAAGGGCTGACCAGTTCAAATGCATAATCTCATTCTCTCCCCCTCTATATCCCCTTCGAACTTGATCAGTGCCTATCCAATAGACTTTACAATGTCCTACCTCACAGCATAAGTATTTGATACATATAATCATATCATGAGCTCGCATTAAGGGCTGAGACTCTTGTTCAGAAATAATGCATGGTAGTTGGAAACCCTGGGGTATTGGACTCAGGCAAGCCAATATTCAAACCCTTCTTTACAGGTTCCTTGGGAATGTTCTATAGCCCCATCCACATTTTCTGTATAACATGTAAAGTGCCTGCAAGCTGCCTCCTGCTTCCTTGAGTGAGTGTCCTAAGTGCTTGCCTGGACTTCGTATATCACAGGGGAACAGTGAGATGTGCAATTGCACTATGTAGGCCAAGGTGACAACCCTTTTATTTCCTTAACAAATAAAATCAACATATGCTTCACATCAGTGGATTAGCAGAACACTTGTAGTGATTAGTCTATAAACTAACAATATAAAAACCGTTTTAAAGAAACACATGTGTTATGTAGCAAACCAAATAATGAAATAAATAACAATGGGACTGACAGTCTTTGCCACTTGAAAAATTTTTTGATTTTGTATTTTTAACATAACTTTTCCAATGTCTCCCCATTTCTTACCAGTATGATTTTTTTTTTTTTTTACCATGCTATGCCTCCAGTCCTCACTGTCTCAAAGCAGCCTATCTTTTTATTGCCTCTGGCCCTGGGTTCTTCTAAAAGCTGCTTTCCTAAAATCGGGGCTAGTTGTTTGTCTAAGCTGAGTGTTCCCTTCCTCTGCTATTGCATGCTTGTATTATCTGTAGGTTTTTCTTTGTGCGTTGGAATGAAGCCCAGCGCAGCAGTTCCTGTCACTGCCTCATTACCTTACTGTTGTAAAATGTTCAGCAAGGCAAGATAAACAGGTACCTTTGGTGGAGTGAGGCTTTCAAGCAGAGATCTGGGTATTTGAAAAATCCCCCAGTATTGTTATATGACACCTTTGTGCTGGTTTTGAAATTTGTACTAAAAAAGCATCATGTTTAACCTGCATCTGGCCAGGCCCTTGTAATGCAGAGTCCCAACTTAACATCACCGCCATTTCCCATTCTGGTTTCTTGTCCTAGGCACCTTGAAGACCATATACTGTATTTTGCCATGTATAATGTACATCCACGTTTTTGGCCCAATCTTTCAGGGGAAAAAAAAAATCATTCATGTTTTTAATTCAGATGTTTGTTTACATTTAAGTACTTGTTTTTTGTATTATAAAGGAATTTTAGCATTTATTTTTTAACATATTATGGTACAAGAAATGTTATGTAACAAATAATTACAATACACAAAAACAGATACACGGTACAAGAACTTTTTTTTTTTTTAATTTTTTTAATTTTTTTTTGAGGGCAATGTCACTGGCCCTCATATGTGGGACCTGAACCGGGGCCGCTGGCTTCCCAAGCCAGCACCTAACCACCACGCCACTCGGCCGGCCCAAGATACAAGAACTTTTTGTACTGGTAACAAATTTATGGTAATTACGCATCATAGAAGGCCAAGAACCCCTCGTTGTTGCAAGTTCATCATAAGTGCAAAAAAACCAATTATATTCCAGGATATTATTTTGCATACGGATATCGTCATTGATTTCTAGAGTTACACTTTTAACTCATGAGCATAAATAAAAGAATTAAAGACAGTTATATAGATGCGGAATTAGTATATTACCCATGTATAATGAGCATCCTTATTTTTCCCTCACCAATTTTGGCAAAAAAAGTCACATTATACACGACAAAATACCTTAGTTGTATGCCTTCTTGTTTAGAGGTTTACTTCCCCACCCTACTTCTCTTGTGTCTCTTCTCTTTTCCATATTCCAGTCATGAATTCTATCTACCAAACCTCAGTGATACTTATTGGACTGTAGAAAAATAAACATTATGAGTATTAGTGATTCGGGTCCTAAAACCCAGATCTTGCTGCTGAAATCCAGCATTAAATCTTAACAGAAAAGCCAGCATATCAGTGTCTTACTTTTAGAACCTCACCTGGCCATATTCTAAGAAGTGGGTCTGAGTCATCACAGCACATGCCAGAGAAACTTCCAGATGTCCCCAGGAAAAAGAGAGAGAGAAAGAGAGAGTTTTAATGCTCTAGCAAAACCTGCGTTTTAGAACAAGATTGCCACCTATTCATGGTTATTTTGGTTGGTAGGTTGGTTGGTGTGGGGTTTTTATTGCAGTGTGTTAAACGAAGCACATCCAATGAAAGTCAGAACTAGATATAGGGGATGTGGCTGACTGTCCCAGCCAGGTCAACAGCAGTGGGGTTGAGGGGTTTAGTTAATCAAGTTGGAATGTTCTTAAGTACCATCATCAACAAAGAGAAGATGGAGAAGAGGAGAGTGAACCATACGGTAGTTTCATAGACAATGTAATGAATTTTACAAATTGCTGTTCTTTCTTGAAACCACTGAGTTTCTTA
Source organism: Aselliscus stoliczkanus (assembly GCA_033961575.1). Taxonomy (NCBI): domain Eukaryota; kingdom Metazoa; phylum Chordata; class Mammalia; order Chiroptera; family Hipposideridae; genus Aselliscus; species Aselliscus stoliczkanus. The sequence goes on along the minus strand of CM066735.1, from coordinate 96,761,240 downwards.
AGCCTCATTAGCATGACAGGAAGTAGGACCATATTTTCTACGAGGTGGGGAAAATAATGAAGAGAGGAAAGAAAAAAGATTAAATTGGCAGTTTACCATATTTATCATATGTGAATCAGCATTGGCTTACTGTTTAAAGCCACTAAGGAGTCAAGTTGCTGTCAATTACTGTTAGAAGAGCCGCTTTGAGATGGTGTTGCATAGAAATGGAGTTAGAAATTAGAACGCCCAACTGAACAGAAAAAAGTGTGCAAAAAAACACAGGAAAATTGTTAAAATTATGACCACTCCACATTATTTGTAATAGCAAAAAGATTTGAAACAACCCAGTGTCCATCAGTTGGGGACTGGGTAAGTTAACGCTGGTCCATCCCCACAATAGAGCCTGTGGAGCTGTTGAAAAGAAAGCGAGGTAGAGCCCTACCCACTGACATGGAGTGACCTCCACTGTGTAGTTACGTGGAACAGGAGAGGTAGTGTGCTACTTTTTGTGAAGAAAGGGAGGCTTGTGAATATATGTACACCTTTGTTTATATCTTCAAGGAGAAACAATACGATAGAAAGATAAATAAACTAATAAAAATATATAGGGGGATGGAGAGGCTAGGGTAGGGAAGACCAGGAAGGATATAAGAATTACCTGAATACACCTTGATGTATAGTCTGACTTTGTAATCATGTAAAGTTGTGAGATAATTATAACACAGTTACATCAAAAAAAGCATTCCCTCTCCACACACACACAAAATTTTAAAAAAAGAAGAAGGAACAAATGAACCCAACAGTACTTTGTTAGTAACATAACCACAAAGAAGAACAATTATCCTGACTTTAGAACGCAATATTTTTCCTGTACATTCTCAATGAGATACATGTTGTGGTCGCTCGCAGCTTGTGAAAGAATTCACAAGGCACAAAGGAACAGAGGTTAGAAAGTTTATTATGAGGAGAAGCAACAGCAGAGGAGTTGCCAGGGGCAGAGTCTAGAGTAGACAGCTGCACTGAGTTTCTGTTTAGCTGGGGTTTTGTATTCTCCAACCAGGATGTAAACTGCTTCAGCCTGTAGTGGAATCTTCTACTGTGTTCAGCCTTGTCCGTTGGGGTGGGGGGAAGGTGTGGTTAAACTTGTTATCGCAACCTTTGAAGATGTTGTGTACACTTAAGTTGGAGCCACCCTCCACCCCCAAAAAGGCTGCCCCCTAGGCTTCTTCCTGTTTACCCATACCTGTATTATCAATACACTCCAAGGACACACAAAAAAAGCAAAGGGAATATAAATTGGTTTTAGCAGTCTTACTATTAACAGTTATGTTGATGTGATTAGGAATTAAGGAATGTAACAGATAATAAAACAGCATACAGTTTTTTAAAAAATTATGTAAAAGTCCTGTACACTTATTTGAAGTATTAGCAAGATCTTATTCTTCCCTTTAAAAAAAAAAAAAAAAAAAGGTGTCTGAGATCTATCTAATGAAAAGGCTTAAAAAACAATAAAAATTCAGTAACAGTGAGCATTCCTAGCACACAGATTGTGGCCTTTAAATATCATCCCCCTCTGACAGAACCCAGAGGTCCTTGGAGAGATGCCTGGTTCTAGGTCTGAGATGGGAAATGTACTTAGTAGTCTAGAACATCTTGTGCAAGAAAGCAAGGAACACATCAAAGGCTAATTGGTCATTTCCAAAGGACTTAGAAACCTGTCTGAAGGATTCCTATTGGCCAGAGATGGAAGAATTGACTGCAGTTGAGTATGCAAAAAATTCATGAATTATAATCATATTAAACCAGTAATGTGACAGTCATATCACTCCAGCATTACTGTATTGTTACTGCATAAGGACCCTCTTAGCAACTCTTTTGAATGACAGTAGGGAATAATAATTTGATTATGTAAATTATAGTAAAGAGTCATAATAGAAATGCCAACTTAGAATTTATGGTCTTTCTCCCTATCCTCTCCCCTTTACAGTAGGTTTGGTGACGGACCTGAGATTGATTCTTACTGTGACAGGAAATGCATGACTTTGCATTTGTTTTATCCCCAGCTGCTAACATTGTGTCCTTAGCAGAGCTGCAAACTGCCTTCTGAGATTCCCAAGACCTGGGTTCTAGTCCCAACTCTTCCTCCTGCTCCCTCCACAGTTATCTGGCTCTGAACCTTGCCGGCCTCAGATTCCTCACCTCTAAAATAAGAATAAGAATGATCCCGAGGAAAGATCCCTGACCCCTCAGATGCCTTCTGCCTTGCTGCTGCCATGGATTCTCACTCTTTCTCCCCATATTACATTCTCAAATAGGCATGTTCACGAAATCCCATTGGAGGTTGGAATCATTTAGCAATCCCTAGAAATGCAGATGTTGCTGCTTCATCACCACAGGTTGGATGGGAAAGTAACCTGCTTTGTCTTTTTATTTCTTTCAGCCATGGAATTCCATGAACACTTGCACAGCATAGGCACCAAGGAAGGCTTGAAGGAACGAAAACTACAAAAAGCGGTGGAGAGTTTTACCTGGAATATTACCATCTTAAAGGTACCTACGAGTTGTTTCTGGGGCTAGTGATTTTGCCGTCGTTTCCAGCACGTTTCTTTCTGTCACTGTCACATTTCCTGCCTTGTACATTATCGGCCACTGGAGGCGCTAGGGGGTCACAGAAATCCAGTGCCCTCTGCCCTCTGGCGAGTGTGCAGACACAAGGCTGGGCAGTGCCGCTCAGAGGGCGAGTGTGGGGACTTTAATGGTTGGCACGTTGAGGATTCTGGTAGGAAGGGAAAGGACCTGGCGTTTCATCCCGGAGGCACTGTAAAGCTCATAAGTGCCAATTGCTGTATGTGAAATAGAAAATATCGATTACAGAGGAATGATTGGGAATCGAAAGGTTCTGGGTACTCAGATGTCATTTAACACTTTATAATCACAGCCTTAATATTAATATGACCTTAGAAAAACATAGGAAACAATTGTATGAGGCATAGTCAAAAAAAGTATGCAAAGGAATTGCCATTTGAAAGAAATGTTCCTTCAAGGGAGAAGCCATCTTTGTTACTTCCTTCTGTCCACATAAGTATGGCCAAACCTACAGAGAATTTTTACAAGAGTTTATTTGAGACAAACTGAGGATGTATGTCAGGGAGCAAGATCCCAAATGCTCCCAGGAGAGTAAGTGTTGCAACTTCTTTTATGCATTTGGAATTAAGGAGGGGAGATAAGGAAGATTATATGGAGGTGGGAGCAAGCCAAGTGGGGATTGGATTACAGGATATGTAACAAGATTATGTGGTCTCTTGAGGGTGGTAAAGGCTTATTTTAAAGGTGTGTTAACCTAGAAGCACAGATACAACTACAGGGCTTGCTTAAGGCAAATACAAACCTTTTACTAAAAAGTTAGATGCCTAAGGGGCCGGCCAAGTGGCATGGTGGTTAAGCCCTGGCCCTGGTTCGGGTCCCACATATGAGGGCCAGTGACACTGCCCTCAAAAAAAACAAAAAAAAACAAAAGTTAGATGCCTGAGGCATGACTACCTACCATCACCTGTCCAGTTAGGAATTTATGATCACATCACCCTGTGAGGTTACTCTCCTTAGCACTCCTTTTTTTCCTCTCCCCCTTCCCTCCCTCCCTTCCTTTCTTTCTCTCCCTTTTATTCGCTTTTCTCTGTCTCCCTCCACCCCTCCCTCCTTTCCTTCCATTTATCTTTCTATCTCAGCATGACCATTTTTTTTTAATTAACTTTTACTATAAAAATAATAGATTTTTCATTGTAGAAAATGCCAAAATAGCATAACCAAAGAAGCATAGTCCCACCATCCAGAGACAATGACTCTTGACCTTTTGTTGTACTTTCTGCCCATCTTTTTCTCTATGCTTTGTATAATATGCCATGATGTTTAAAATAATGCTATGTATGAACCTTGAAACTTTTTTGAGTTTTATCTCAATGGTTTTTGCTTTTCTTCACCTCAGTGTTTGAGAACTACTGATGACACAGAAACACTATTTTCACTCTGATCCTGGACAGCAAAATGTAAAATTACAGTTTGGTATTCATGCTCCAAACTTGCTGCTAGATTGAATTCAAAACTATAAAGACAGTATCACAGCTGCCTTTTTAAATCTCCCCTCCCCTTCAAGTTAAAAGATCCATCTCTGCAGCTGACAACAGTTTTCTGATTTGGTTTAATAAAAGCTGCCCTTCCATAGCTAGCCAGCTTGCATTTTCTCATGTTAAACCCCTACTCATTTTTATAATTAAAATCATTTTCTTCTTCAAACACTTCCCTTCCTACACATGTACTTTTAAAAAATCTCTAGATCTTCTGTTTAACATTTAACTCCGATTGTAGTTCAGTAAACAGCAGAAATCAGAATTTACAATGAAAAGGAATTTGGTTTTACAACTTGCTGACTCACTCCCATCAGAGCTCAGGGTACACTGCAAATTTCATGCAAACCTCAGGAAAAAAATAGCACTGTCGTTTATAGCCCTGCGCTAGGAATAAATCCTCATTTGGCTTTTATTTTATTACAGACAAAAATAGAATTAGGGATCAAACTTCCATCTGTCAGCTATCTTTGCTACTCATTTGTGGTCTGAGAACCAGCAGTCTGGGCATCACCTGGGAACTTGTTCAAAATGCAGACTCCCAGGCTCTACCCTAGACCACTCAATCACAATCTGTGTTTTTACAAGATCCCAAGGCATTCTTATGTACATTAAAGTTTGAGAAGCAGTGGGAAAAGAGCCACTGAAAATGGGAGTCTGGCTCACATATTAATGAAAAATAGTTGGCAAAAAATAATGGACCAGATTTTAGAAATATGTAATTGAACCAAATAGATTCTGAGGAAACATATTTCCTTTTGACTTGTAGACGTAAGCAATGTCCAAACCTGTAGAGAATTTTTATATTTTATTTGAGCCAAACTGACAAGCATGCCAGGGAGCAAGCTCTCAAATGCTCCAAAGAAGGACAGTTTGGGAGTTTCTTTCATACCTTTGGAGTTAAGGAGGGAAATATAAGGAGGGTTACACGAAGGTGGGAGCAAGCCAGGCACAGGGTACTTAACCAGACTGTGTGTTCCCTCCAGGGTAGTGATGCCCATAGGGGTCTGGAAAAGAGGATCACTTCTGGTGTTTCAAAAGTGTGATAACCTAGATGCACAAAAACAATCAACAGGGCTGGCTTAAATCTTTTACTAAAGAACTTATAGCCCTGGGCGTGCCTACCTGCCACATCTGCCCAGTTAGGAATTTATGATCAGATCACCTGGGAGGTTACTTTTGGTCACTGAAGTTGTACATACCTTCTTTTTCGTCCATAAACATATGCCCAGGAGAGAGAATTAACATCTCAGACTTACATTCATATAGAAACAAATGTATAGGATAAGGTAAGAGCTAGTTTTAAATTTTCCAGGATAATATTTGCTACAGATGGGATCTTGAGTATGATAGAACCTAAGCGAGGAATAGGGAAGAATTGGAGAGCTCTGTGTCCATTTCTGGACAATAGAAGGGTTTCTTTTTCCTTTTTCCTTTTTTCTTTTTTTCTTCCTGTGTATCTCACAGGCTTAAACTTTCTTTAGAAGAATCGGTGCTCCTGGAGTCTTGAACATGCTTTTCCTGGCAGGAATTCCTCTCGTTGCTTGTTCTTTGTGCTGAGCGTGGCGAGGTGGCAGCCCTCCAGGCTGTGGTGTGCAGTAGGCAGCAAGTGGACCCAGAGGCTTCGGGGAAGGTTCTGGATGATGCTGGGTATGGAGAGGGGAGGAGACTGGGGACAGGAGGGCCTGCTGAGGGAGCGTGAGGCCAGGTGTAGGAAGTACCTGGGGTGCTTACACATGCAACCTCCGGAGCCCCTCCTCAGACCTCCAGGACCAGAACCTCCAGGGGTGGAACACAGGAATCTGCTTGTTTAACACATTCTTTGGGGGATCCTGAGGCACCCTAAAAAGTCAAACACCACCACTCTAGAATCAAATCAAAAGTATCTTTCCTTATGTATCACCCCACTCATTGGAACAATAAAAGAGCAGGGTAACCAATCACCCCAGACGTAGGACTTTCAAGGTGAAAATGGAGACAGTCCCAGGCAGATTGGGACTGTTGGTCACCCTGAAAGGAGGCACCCTGCCATAAACTCCTTTCAGCTAAGGATGGCCATTCCAGATTTTACGAATCTGGTTTTGTTTCGTTTTTCAACTTTTAAGAATTGCTTTGAAATACAGAAATGAACAGAGAAGAAATGGCATCCATGATCACCACACCCAGAATGACCATCTGTTAACATCTTGGCATATTTGCTTCCAGTCATTTTTATCATTGAAGAAAAATCATTCCTTTGTTTTTATAAATATGCCTTCATTATAAAGAAGTTTTTATTTTAATGTGGAAAAGATAAAAGTTTTAAAATGACCTCAGATCCTAATAGAGAAATAATTGTCATTAAATGTAGCTGACTTTGCACCAGGAACCTTTTTTGTGTGTGTGCATATGGATGGATGGGTGGGAGCGTGGGTGGATGGATGGATGGATGGATGGAGATGCACTTTATTAATTCTGAGTCATACTTGTTTTCATATTTTTGACACCTTTGAAATTGGTATGTACCCAGCCCATGGCATCTTTGCATTGTGTCCTGTTAAATTGGCAGTGGTATTTCTCTCTTAGTGGTACATAAGATAGTGGTATATCTCACAAGCACTAGTGTCTCAGAAATTATCAAATAAGGTTATGTCAATAGAGAACATCCTACTATAATTGCTCTTTTTAATTTTTTTTAAAAAGGTACTAAGTTTCACTTAATTTAACAAAAGAAAAGTAAACCATACAAAAGCTAAATGAATTGCTGGATAATTTTTACTGTAAGAGATATTTATTTCTTATAAATCCCTCTAAAGTTAAGAAAAGAGATTATGAAAAATGTGAATAGGACTCACTTTGTTGGGTTTTTTAAAAGCTCGCATTTCAGTTATAAGCTTTGTTGGTTGACCTGCTATGAAAAATTAGAATATTAAAAATTAGAATATTAACACTCTCTAATATATCTAGGTAGGGAGTTAGGAATACATATTGCTATTTTTCCATCATCCATATTTAAATATACCTATTTGGTTCCAAAACTAATTCCCATGTTGCTTGGTATAAGTTCAATATTTAAATTGGTTTACTTACCACCAGTCCAAGAAGTCACCCACGCGTTTCTGTAGCTCAGGGAATGGCAGAGGGAAGAGTTAAATCTCAGCTGGGGTCCTAAACAGCCTTTGTTTGGATACTTGCACCCCGCTTTCTCAGAGTTTCCAAATACCCTGTTCTAGGATTTCTGCTGCATAATTGGGAAAAGGATGTGATCCATTCCCACAGGCATCTGATTGCCTCTTTAATTCAGAAGCCAGCCCTTAAGATCTTATCCCCATTAGATAGCATCCTTCTCTCTTTTTTGTCAGCTTTATTGAGGCATAATTTATATAAATGAAATTCCCCAAGTTTAATTGCACAATTCATTGAAATTTGACAAATGTATATAGCCATGCAACCCACCACAATAATGATAGAGCATTCCCCTCACCCCCCCCCAAAAGTTCCTCTGTGCTTCTTTGTAGTCAACAATCCCACCTTGCCAGCCGCCGACCTGATCAGCCTGTCTCTAGTTGCACCTGCTCCCACATGTCACGTACATGGAATTCTATAGTACGTAGTCTTTGTGCCTGGCGTCTTTCATGGAGAGGACTGCTTTTGCCATGCACCCGCCCCTCTGTCCCATCACTACTCTCTCTCCATCAAATAGCTGTAAAACTCACTCAGTCCTCTTCTTCCCAGGTTGGTTGGCTGTTAGAATTTTCAGGATTTTTATGAATTGCCCGTATGAATTCTGTGACTTTTAGAAGTTTATTAAAGTATGTTATACCCTTTTCTTTGTTTGATGGCTGCTTATGGTTTTTTGTTTGTTTTTGTTTTTTGCTAATTGTACTCTTTTTGTTCATTTCATCAGGCATGTGGGAAGGAAATTCTCTAATGCATTTTCAGCCCACCAGCTTAATCAAGACAGCCCTCTCCCTTTATTTTCCATTTGCTAAAATACCAATGTACTAAAATGACCATTTTCACTGTTTCTGTTTAATACCATTCCTAAAATGGTAGAATCTCATAGTAGATATATAGAATTTGACTCTTTCTGATTTCACCTCTACTCACTCATTACAGCAATCCCCATAAGCAACATGAAATGATCTGTTCCCCGTTCTCCGACAGCCCGTCACCTTATCTGGAAACTATCTGCCTCCTCTTAGACTTCCCTGACTCAGGTTAGACCTGCTCAGTCCCTTCTGCAGATGCTAGAATGAGCTGGCCTCTGGTCCCCTGCCATCTGCTCCCCGAGCCTTCTGAAGGCTCTAGTGTGTCAGTGCCCTTTATAAGACGGAGTGCCCAGCATTACCCCCGTACCTCAGATGCAGGCTGGGCTCACCTCTCAGATGGACACTCGTCGGTATGACGTGGCTCGTAGTCTGAAAATTATCTTGCTGTTGATGTAGACCAAAATTAGGCTGGATTTTATAGCACCTGGGTCATATCATGGACTTAGCGCAAGACATTTTCTAGATAAATTGCTACCAAGCTAGCTCTCCCATCCTAGGCCTCTCCCCCCTCAGGAATAAGACTGAAAACTAAGCTCTGAAAGTAATTAGAGGCTTGTTCTCTTCAGGAACCTAAGACTTCCGCCAAAAATAAATAATTAGTTGTACAGATTTTGCACCTGGTTAGACATTTAATCTTGATCTTATTTCTTTTTACCTGAGGTGCAGTGCTTACCTTAGAGGCCTGCAGAGTAACATTGGATTCCCCCAAAAAATCACTTCGGCAGTCTGTGTGTGACTCCTTGTCTTTATTGATGGTAATATCCTTTAGTTATTTTATTTATCAGAGGCAATGTATTCTATTGCCTGTTTCTCTGAAAAGCTGTAATTGCCTGAAAGCCCTTTATTCAGTGTGTGAAAACGCCTCGGATGGCTCAGAAAATCACACTACAGTAGTGTTTGTCATGAGGCAGGCTTGCTTCCTGATCCATTTAAAACTCAGCGAGGCCTCAGACATTTGGATCCCACTAATGCGTAGTTCGTGATTACTCAGCTAACGTTTGATTATGCGGAGGTGTGCTTAAAAGATGAATCGGGTGAAGAAGTGCTTGTGTGTGCACCGTTTTTACTAGCTTTTGCAGGAGCTTTGACGCTCACGGGCCTGGCTCTGCTCGCCTCTCAGCATCTCCTCGCTCCCCATGTCCCCTCTCTGGGCAGTTGGACCTCACTCCTCTCCTCGCTGACCCTCGCCCGCCCCCTGGAACCCATTCTTGACCTCCTGCCTTCTCTTCTGAGATGGTGGCTCACTTCCACCATCTGGAGACTCCAGTGGCTGCTCCTGAAACCCCTACCCCACCTCTGCCACCAGAACAATCACCTCTGTGCCAGGAGAGGCCCATCCTCCACTGCAGGGGCTGGCACTTATGTCAGGGTGACAACTAGCCCTTCCTCAGGCCAGGCCTGTACCTGTAACACAGGGAGGTATAGTCACAGTTGGAACTTAGGAAGCTTTGTAGTGTAGAAACCACACTATCAAAGAGCAGGGCGGGGGGAGGGGGGTGTTGGCCAAGTGGCTCAATTGGTTAAGAGCTCGCTCAAGAGTGCGAGCTCTGAGCAACAGGGTTGCTGGTTCAATTCCTGGCCTGAGCTAAGCTGCCACTGAACTGCCAACAGGTAAGCAGGATGGCTCAGCTAAAAACAAAAACAAAATAAAAAAACAGCGGGGAGGCCACAATGGCATCATTTGGTGGAGTCCTGGAGTCGTGTGTGGAAGGCAGTGTTCTCCACAGCCTCAGCCTGCGCAAGCCTTCCCTGCACTTCTGCTGAGGCCAGCTCAGACCCCACACCTCCTCCCGGGGTGGGATGCTGCCCAGGGCCCTCCCCCACTCACACCCTCCAGCCTTGTGAGTAAAACATAAAATTGTTTCTGAGGAGGAAGGCATTCATTCGGAATGTCAGTTAAATTGAATCTTATATTTAAAATTTTGAATTATTAGCTGTTGTACAGACCTTTGAACACAACCATTGTTAAATTGGGGAATAACTGTGATGAAATAAATGTGATGAAATAGCCAAAATATTGGCCAAAAAAAAAGGGGGTGGGTGGAGATTCAAGACATGAGGATAGTCTTCGGATCGGCCCACCCACCTTTTAGAATCAAGACAGTGGATCATACAATGGACTGTCTCTTTGGATGAAGAGAAAATCCCAGCATTGGGAGCCGTGTTCACAGTGCTCTTCACATTCTCACAGAACCCTCATCCACCTGGTCAGTAGCCCTGGACCCTTTGGGGTGGAAGGCAGGGGAGAGGGAAGGCAGTATTTCACAAGCGTTCAGTGAGACGGTTTATTTACAACTCATATTCTACTCTCTCAAACATGTGAACGAACATCAGGGGAAGCCAAAAGGATAGAAAAAATGATGAACCATTTAAAGCGATTCTAACATCCTATAGAAAAGCACTTGCCACCGTTCCCCTCTGCCCTAGCTTTAGGTGCTGATGAGCAGGGGATCTTTTCCCAAGTGTTAGGTTAATTGAGACATCAGTGGGAACAAGGCCTGACCATGCAAGGAGGCCTTCCTTAACTGAATAATGTGCTACAGTCTTAGCCAGCCACATAAGACCACTCAAGGGGAGAGCTGTCAGAGTGTAATGAGTGGCAATTTAGAATCAGTAGCCGAGATTCCCACAGCCCATTTATTCTGTTGTTCACTCATTCCTCATTCAACAAATGCGAATTGGAAATCTATATTTCTGTTCCTGTGTTTAATTACAGGAAGAGTGAATTGTCTGCACAGTTGGTGATATGCTGAGTACATTAAAACTGTGGTAGGGGGCCGGCCAAGTGGCTCAGTTGGTTAAGAGCTCACTCAAGAGTGCGAGCTGAGCTCTGAGCAACGGCGGTTCGATCCCCAGCCCGAGCTGAGTTGCCGTTGAGCTGCCAACAGGTGGCAGGATGGCTCAGCTAAAAAAAAAAAAAATGTGGTGGGTGTTCCACTTTGCTTGCTTGCTTTCCGGTGTCACATGTAAGAAAACAGAACACACAAAGTTGTGTTTCTTTCAGTGTAATTTGCTGGGCAGCCCTTGATCTTTCTAAATTCAGTTTCCTCCTCTAGAGAATGTGGGTAGTAATCACATCTCTCACAGAATTACGAAACTTTCAGGACATAACCTTTGTAAAGGGCCTAATACAGTGCCTGGTGCACAGTAGTCACTCCGTAAGTGGCAATTGTTTCCAGAGGGCTTTGCTGATACACATTCCTACACATCCAGTTTTTTGACGTATTGTAGCCTCTGTGGTTTCAAATTCAGGACCATAATTACATTTGCAGCCCTTCTGTGCCAATTTGAATTGTAGTTGTAAGAAATACAACATATTTAGTAGTTTCCATAGCACTCTAAAAAGAGGTTTGTGCATTTGGCCTGTGATTCGGAGTACTTGTGAAGTATTAGCTTGAAATGTATTCAGTTTCTATATGAGTCTCGTATCACCCCCAAACAGCGACTAACCACAAAATATTCACTAAAAGTTACTAAATTTATGACCACCTACTATTAATATTCTAGATAAAGCCTCTGTTTCCTGGTCATGAGACATGTTAGGGTTTGACAGGTTTGAGTCTCTGGTTTTGGCTGCAGAGGGCACTAGGGTGAGGGACAGCAGAGGAACCCTAGACACGTGCCGTCATCACAGAATGATGCCGAGGGTCTCCTACGCCTCCTAGCGACTTGCAGGGTGACAGGAAAGATAAGACATACACGTCAAACTGCTAATGACCCAGCATGTGGGTCGTATTAGGCTCACTCAGGTGGCAGCCTGTCTTCCTGCTGGGTCCTAGTGCTCTCCATGTATCCTCCCTGCTTTCTTTATCCCAGAGTCAGCCTCACCTCTTAGGGGAACAGGAGCTCTCACTTAAAGGTACCTGAAATCTGCTGTGGTCCCCTCTGCACTCCTGTGTGAATAAGGAAGTGAGAAGGAGGCAGCCTAATCCGTGCCATCCAGTGAACCTTCTTAGGTTGGGGCTTTTGACCCCAGAATAACCCAAAATGCAGTGTGGGCTCCAGACACACTGAGGTCAAACCAGACACTGATAACTTACATTCCTGTTTTCGTTAAACAAAAGATACTTGACTCCTTTTGTGCCTCCTTCAGACTCCTCTGTGGTATGAGTGTATTTTTCTTTCTCTTGCCTCCCACTGCATGGCATTTGGAAAAAGTGTCTGCTGGTCCCAGGGAATGGCAAGTGGCCACCTTGGCTCTCCCTAGCTGTCAGCCATGTGGCCATGGCACAGGTGGGTGGCAGAGACTGGGTCTTTGGGGCCACACTGGATCGCTCCCCTCAGAAGTAAGGCAACTCCAGTTTTCTCTAACAGATAGTTGACAAAAAAGCCTCGAAAAAAATAACTGAAATGTAGAGTCCCTACTGTTTTAGCTCTAGGTCTAAATAAAAGCACTGAATTGTTATTGTTAATTTTGAGTTCAGAAGCTGTGTAGCACACCAATAGATGTGCCTTGAAGCATTTGTAATACGTTAAAAACTAGGACCTCTTTTGTGGTCAGATAGGAAGTGTCATACATGGTTAGGGCGCCGGCTCTGGCGTTTGGCATCGGCCGTCACTCCTTTCCTGGCTGCTCCGGCCTCTGATCCAATCCCAGGTAAGCCACCGGGACTCAGCAAGACCCTGGACCACTAGGATCCAGCCGTGCCCTTAGCTATATCTTCTAAAGATTATCTTCTGAGACTACCTAAGAACCTTACATTTATTGACCTAAGGTTGCTGTAAATCTTTCAAGATGAAAACCAAATAGAATAAATTATAAAACTCACAATAGAATGTATGTACCCAAATAGAGTTTGAGTTCCTCAACTAAAAACATTGCCAAGCCAGTTTCATAGGAGTCTTCCAAAACAGAACTCCCTGTGTCCTTGTGCAACAGCATTTTAAATAGCCTTTGCTCTTTGGAAGCAGTGCGATATGAACACATCCCCTCTTTCAGAAATGTTCTTTACTCACACTAGATGCCATAATTCTGAGACGAGACATAGCAGACATGTAGTTTCAAATGCATAGAACAAAACAAAACTGATGTCGATGAAGTTCGGCAGCTCCCCAGACCCACGTCTAGCACCCCTAGAGGTCCTTTGTACCTCATCTAGATAATGGTCAAAGGCCTGGTCTGTTCACAGTGCCATAATGACTTGTCTGAACTTGAGAAACGTGAGATTTGACCAGATAAAGAACTTTGTTAGTATGTTAATTATCATATACCATCTGGAGATTTTTGTTGTTAACAAACCCTGTCATCCTGTGGTAGGTCTCTATATGCTGACATGGAAAGATTACCAAGACATGGGTTTTGGTGAAAAAAAAAAAAAGAAAGGACAAGAAAAGGAAATTGAAGCATAATATAGTTTTCTTGATTCCACTGATATAAAAATAAAAATACCTAATGTAATATAGATAATTATATGTATGCAGAGGAAAAGGTAAAACACATTCTTTGGGAGGCAGCTGTGAAGGTTAAAGAGACTTTCACATTTTACTCTAATTATATTCATTCAACATGTTTACTGAGCCCACAGTGCATGCCTAGTGCAGTTCTCAGCTTGGGGAGCTCAGCAGTGACCTGCAGACATAAAAGTCCCTGCCCTCGTGGAGCTCACATGTAATGGGTGAGACAGACAATAAACAAGGTAGTGGAGTATGTCAGATGGTAATAAGTGTTATGAAGAGAGGAAGCAGGGAAGAGGTAAGGAGACTTGTGAGCAGAAGTGGTAATTCTAACTAAGTTTAGAGAGGTTGTCAGGGAGAGCATCACCAAGATGGGAGCTTCGGAGTCAAAATCTCAAGGAAGTGAGAGAGGAGCTGTGTGCATTCCTGAGCAAGGGCCTTTCCTGCATAGGGAGCGGTGAGGGCGTAGACCTTGAGATTGGGCCAAGAGGGTCTGCTGTGCTGCAGGAATATTTTAGTGTAAACAAGGCAGGGCAATGAGGGATGAGCACAGCTCAGAAGCAGGTCATATAGGGCTGTGGAAAGGACTTGATTCCCTCTCTTAAGTTATATGAGGAGTCATAGAAGGGGAGGCTTGTTCTGACTATGTTTTAATTGGGTCTCTCTGGCTGTCATTGCGAAGGGAAAAGCAGGACAACCAGTTGGGAAGGTACTGTCATAAACCCAGAGAAAAGTGATGGTGGCTTAGGATGCACTGGTGGCATTGAACATGGTAAGAAGTGATGAGAAATTGTGTGTGTGTGTGTGTGTGTGTGTGTGTGTATTTTTTGTTTTTTTAAAAGATAGAGCCAATAGGATCTGCTGACAAGAGGAATGGTGGATACAAGAAAAGGAGAGGAGTCAAAGAGCTCGAGTTTTTAGACTGAGTCAGAGTTGTCTTAATCTAGGAGGAGTTGATTATAGGGAGAATGGTAGGATATCAGGAACTCAGTTTTGGACATGTCAGGTCCAGGAGGACATGCCAAATAGGCATTTTGAACAACGACCCATAATTTTTATCAATAAAAAATATTAGCACAGAAATCAATGGACTTGAAAACCAGAAATTAATAGAGAAAATCAACAAAACCAAAAGCCAGTTCTTTGAAAAGATCAATAAAATCAATAAGCCACTAGCCAGGCTAACTGGGGTGGGGGTTAGGGGGAGGTGAGGAGGCGAGAAGACACAAATTACTAATATCAGAAATGAAAGAGGAGACATCACTACAGATCCAATGGGCTTTAGAAGGATAACTATGAACTATGATGAACAATTCTGTGCCTACAAATTTGATAACCTAGATTAAGTGGACCAATTTTTTGAAAGGCACAATCTGCCAAAACTCACAAGAAGAAATAGACAATCTGAATAGGTCTATCTCTATTAAAGAAATTGAATCAATATTTACTAACCTTTAAGAACAGACAGTACCAGTTCATATGGATTCACTGGAGAAGCTACCAAACATTTAAGGAAAAAATTATACCAATTTTTTACAATCTCTTCCAGAAAATAGAAGCATCCTACATGGCCAGAATTAATTACCCTACTACCAAAACCAGACAAAGACATCACAAGAAAATTGTAGACCAATACCATTCATGAACATGGATGCAAAAATCCTCAAGAAAATAATAACAAATACAATTCAACAATGTGTAAAAAGAATTATACACCATGACCAAATGAGATTTATACCAGGTATGAAATGTTGGTTCAACAATCAAAAACCAATTAGTGTAATCCATCAATAGGCTAAAGAAGAAAAATCACATGAGTATCCCAATAGATGGGGAAAAAGCACTTGAAAAAATCCCTCACTTACTTCTGATAAAAATTCAGCAAACTAGCAATATAGAAGAACTTTCCCGACTTGATAAAGAACATCTTCAAAAAACCTATAACTGGCATCATACTTAAAGATGAGAAACTCAAAGCTTTCCCGATAAGAACTAGAGCAAGGCAAAGATGTTTCCTGATACCACTGCTTTTCAGCATTGAACGAGAAGTCCTAGCTAATGCAATAAGACAAGAAAAGGAAACTAAAGGTATACTGACTGGGAAGAAAGAAATAAAACTATCTTTGTATACAGATGACATCATCATCTGTAGGAATTCCAAAAGAGCTGACCAAAAAAACCTCCTGGAACTAATAAGCTATTATGGAGCAAGATTGCAGGATACAAAGTTACTGCATAAAAGTCAACCACTTTCCTATACAAGTAATGAACAAAGGGAATTTGAAATTAAACACACAATACCATGTATATTATCACCCCCCTCCAAAAAAATAAATACTTAGATATAAATCTAACAAAATATGTATGATCTATATGAAAATCTATATAAGGAAAACTACAAAACTGGAAAAATAGAGTAAAAAAAAATGAATAAATGGAGTAACATCTGTTCATGGATGAGAAAATTAAATATTTTCAAGATGTCATTTCTTTCCAGCTTGATCTGGATTCAGTGTAATCCAAATAAAAATACAACCAAGTTATTTTATAGATATTGACAAATTTATTGTAAAGTTTATATGGAGATGCAAAAGACCCATATTGCCAACACAGTACTGAAGGAGAAGAACAAAGTCAAAGGAGTGACCCTGCTAACTTCAAGATTTACTGTAAAGCTGTAGTAATCAAGAGAGTGTGATATTGGTGAAAGAATAGACAATTAGATCATGGAACAGAATAAACAGCCCAGAAAAAAAAATTTGTGTGTGTGTGTCTGTCTGTCTGTATGTATGTATGTTTTCAACTGATCTTTGACAAAGGAGAAAAGGCCTTACAATGGAGCAAAGAAAATCTTTCCAACAAATAGAACTGGAATAATTGGACATCCACATGCAAAAAAAAAAAAAAAAAAGAATCTAGACACAGACCTTACACCCTTCATAAAAATTAACTCCAAACAGATTATGGACCTAAATGTAAAACACAAAGCTACAGAACTCCTGGAAGATACCTGGAGAAAAACTAGATGACCTTGGGAAGAGTACTTACTTCTTAGATACAACACCAAAGGCATGATCCATGAAAGAAAGAATTCATAAGCTGGACTTCGTTAGAACTGAAAATGTTTGCTCTGCAAAACACAAGTCAAGACTGGGGGAAAATATTTGCAAAAGATATGTCAGATAAAGGACTGTTACCAAAATATACAAAGAGCCCCTAAAACTCAACAATAAGAAAATGAACAATCTGATTTTTAAAATGGGCAAAATACCTAAGCAGACATCTCACCAAAGAAGATATACAGATGTCAAGTAAGTACATATATGAAAGGATGTTCAATATCATATGTCATTAGAGAATTGCAAATTAAAACAAAAATGAGATACCGCTACATACCTATTAGAATGAACAAAGTCTAAAACACTCACAAAACCAAATGCTGGTTGGTTGGTGGGAATGCAAAATGTCACCACCGCTTTGGAAGATAATTTGGCAGATTCTTACAAAACTAAGCATACTCTTATCATGTGATACATCCATCATACTCCTTTTGATATCTAACAAAATGAATCGAAAACTATGTCCACACAGAAACCTGCACATGGATGTTTAGAGCAGGTTTACTCATACTTACCAAAGCCTGGGTGTAACCAAGGTGTCCATCAGCTGGTGAATGGATAAACTGTGACACATGCATACAGTCGCATATTACTCAGCACTGAAAAGAAATGACCTATCGCGCCACAAAAGACATGGAGGAAAGTTCAGTGCATTATTACTAAGTGAACGCCAATCTGAAAAGGCTGTATGTATACTGTATAAATTCAATTATATGGCATTATGGAAAAGGCAAAATTATTGATTCAGTAAGAAGACCAGCGGTTGCCAGTGATTATGGGGAAAGGAGAGATGAATGGGGGGAACACAGCGGAATTTTAGGGCAGTGTAACTATTCTATGTGTACTGTGATGGTGGGTATGTTTGTCCAAACCCATAGAATGGACAACACCAAGAGTGAACGGTAATGTAAACTGTGGACTTCGGGTGGAAATGATGTGACAGTGTAGGTCCGTCAGTTGTAATAATCAGTTGTAATAAATGCAGCACTGTGGGGCAGCGTGTCAGTAGTCGGGAAGGTTGTGCCTATGTGGGAACAGAGGGTACTGGGAACTCTGTACTTTCTGCTCAGCTTTGCAGCAAACCTAAAACTGCTCTAAAAAATAAAGGTTATTCATTAAAAATAATAATAATTTTTGGAATTTTGAAGCACAAATGGACTATCTAGTTAAAATGTATTAACCATAAATGTGTGTAGTAATCCTGCAAGTGGACAAATAAACTCTTTAACAAAAAATTATGTTCCTGGCAAAATATGCTAAAATTTGTATACAAAAACCTTATTTCTTGTGCAATTTCAATATCTGAGTTCAGTGACTAGTAACAATGAATAAAAGTGAAGCTCCTTCAGTTAAACTAAGCAGTGGAACATCTATTTATGGTTACCAATTAAAGGTCTCTGTAAAGCAGGAAAATCATGAACAGTAAGTGGTAAATAGCAAACCATTCTGTGGATTCAGGCTTCATAGTGGCTTAAATTACATTGCAATTTTGTCTCACCAGCGGCTAAGATTTGATTACAGTCTGGTTGCCTGCAAAAGTGAGTCCTTACCTGTCACCCTTCGCAGGTGGCCCCAAGCTTTAGTTGTACAGGAGTACTTTAATGGGGACCCACGTTGGGAGGCAGTTAAAAAAAAGAAAGAAACAGAAAGGGAGAAAGAAGCGATGGTACCAAGAATGTAAGTATGGCAAAGAAAAAGTCAAACTATAGAGGAATCATAAAGAGAATAATAGAATAAATTTAGAGCTTGAGAGAAGGGAGAAAAATAGCGAACAAGGAGAATAAGAAAGAAGGAAAGATAATAGTATAAGTAGAATGAGCTATTGGTGGAACGCACATTAAATATATGAAGGAAAAATAGTACAAAAAACCAAAGTAGTAATGTTGGAATTTACAACAGTGGAGCACCACATCATCTCTTCTGTCCAATAATCTTGAAATCATTGGCTGATATATGGGCAGTTTCACTCCCCGGGGGACCTTTGAAAATGTCTGCAGACATTTTGGTTGTCACACTGAGGGGATGCTACTAGTCTCTAGTGGGTAAAGGCCAGGGATGCTGCTAAATACCATAAGATGCACAAGCAGCCTCCCCCCCACCCCCACCAGATCAGTGGTGGTCAAGGGCTTGGGATGGCGGAGGGGTGTGGGTGGGTGTGACTGTGGAGTCATAGCACCGCAGAGATATTTGTGGTGGTGGATTAGCTCTGTATGTTGTTTGCAGTGGTGGTTAATGAATCTACACATGTCCCTAAAGTGACCCAGAACTAGACACACACACTGGACCAGTGTCAGCTTCCTGGTTTGGATATTGTGCGATAGATAGATGTAGGATGTAGCCACTGGGGGAAATTTGGGAACGAGTACACAAGACCTCTCTGTACTATATTTGCATCCTTCTGTGAATTTATACTTATTTCAAAATAAAAAGTTAAGGAAAAGCAAACCTTAAAAGGAAGAAACCACGATTGACCAAACAATTCGTGGAAATTGTCATTTTAACGGTAATGATCCACATACACACAACTCGATTCAAATTTATAAATGGAAAGGACTGGAAAGGCACGACATCCTTGGAATGTGGCATTGAAAACTGGGAAGACAAACTCATTTTTTTTAATTAAAATTGACCTATTCAAATGCAGTGCCAGTACAAACTACATATGCCCTCTTGGCAGACTCAAAATACTTCTATTTAGGTGGAAGACCTGTATTGTCAAACTGTAACAATAAGTCATATCTAACATGTTTAATTGCATCTTTTGTCATAGGGACAAGCGGATCTCTTGAAATACGCCAAGAACGAGACTTTGGAGAACCTGAAACAAATCCATTATGCTGCTGTTTCGTGTGGACTGAATAAACCAGGCACAGAAAACGCCGACGTGCAGAAGGCACGCCGGAGCCTGGAGGCCATACCTGAAAAAGGAAACGATGAAACTGGAGAATGAAGGAGCTTCCCAGACACCATGATGGAGTTTATAACTCTAGGACCAATCGGAGTCACATGGAACATTGGCTTTGCACTCACTAATGAAAATAATATTGGGGATTTTAAAGCACAACTGGAATAGCTAATTACAGTCTATTAAAACTGTGAATGTATGTAGCAATCCGGCGTGTGAAGGCAAATAAACTCTTTAAAAAGAAATTATATTCCTGGCCAAAGTATGCTATATTTGTGTACAAAGACATCATAACTCAGTTTCAGTGTGAACAACAGACTATTCACTCTAGTTCCATTGAGGGGAAAAACAATGTTTTCCTAACTGAAAACACTTTCTTCACATGGAAATGGATTGTATTGTCAAATTAGTATTTATTGGAGAAAACCCTGCTCTACGCATTTTATGTATGTGTGATTGCCAGAGTCTCTGGGTTATAGATGATTTTGGTGGCATGCCTGCTGAGCCATAATTACTGAGGAGAATGTAAGTGGACAGAGTCCCTGAATCTCCAGGAACCTTGGAGAGCCATTGAGTAGAAGGAGAACGTGCAATTGAACTGAAGCCCCTGGCTGAAGACACGCGCTTAGTGTATATATACGATGTAAAACCAACCAATCTGGAAGCAACACGTTGTAAATAGTTTTTCATTGTATGAAGTAGTGTTCACATTAAAAAGATGTTTTATGATATTTCTCCAATAGAAGTATATGCATTTAATGAAAGTGTGTTAAAATTTCTAGTTCAAGATATTTTACTCTTCAGAGTAGCCGTTTACTTGTTGAATAGTTTTGTCAAAACTAAGTTGCTTGTCTGGCCTGACACTTGCTTTTAGGGAGGTGTCCTCAACTCTACACAATGGCAGCTGACTGATGGTAAAGCGCATTGAGACACCTCTTTCCGCTTCTCAGTTCTCACCAGAGTGAAATGTGCCTCGAAAAAGTACAAATAGTAAGTCAAAGGCAGTTAGAGGGGCAGGAGCAGATGTAGCTTTCCTAAGGCCAGCGGAGTTTTCAATCCAAGCTTTTATTTTCCAAGTCAGTGAAAGTTGGCACAATTTTTGATAAGATACCCAATGCTGCAGCCTAATTACTGCTCCTTTCAAATCAAAATTGCTTTCACATTTTGGTAAAGATGTCTAAATCTTCCACAACCCCTTTTTTGATTTGTCCATTTTCTTTTCAGTGATTCAAGTGTATGAGCAGGTAAATATGTGTAACCTTCAACTTGGTATCTCATTAATTATTTCCTCACAGTTATGGAGATGTTTAAGCCGATATATTTAATTTATTTCTGCCCGGGCTCCTAAATAGCTTCTTAAAAATCAATTCCTTTGCTCAGTTCTCGCCATGTGCATTCTAATGTGCTTAAGTTAAGGTGTGTGTCTTCAAGGCTGTTCCCTAGATGTAGTTCCAGATAGGAAATTAAGCCTATCTGTTATTTGAATAATAGTGTGGGCCCCTGCACACCCCAGCTAATAACCAGCCAGTAGCTTAAGCTCTTAGCTCTGAAATGAATTCCACATGGGGAGAAAAAGTGAATAGAAAATGGCAAAGAATTAAAAGTAGCTTTATAGGATGAGAAATAAAATAATATATAATTTAGATTATTGTCTGCAATTCTTGAACTTAACTGGCAACCAAGTAGCAATATTTAAAGTGAGAGTCCAGAAGTAAGGAAAAAACTTCCAAAATATAACAAAATTGGAACAAAATTGCTGCATTTACAGTGATGGCAGGCATTATCTCATACGTGACTTGAATGGTTCCGAGAGCAAGACACGTACTCTGTTGTTAGGGCCCATGGCTCCGAATCCCTGAGTAAAACCGAAGGAGTCTCAGAGATCCTTCCATCTGACACATTTTCCAGATGCGAAAGTTGCAGACAAGAACAATAGAACGCTTTGCCCAACCTCACAAAGTCCGTTAGGGGTCGTGTTGGCACTGGACCCAGCACCAGGGTTTGCTCCACTCTTCTTTGCTAAAAAATCAACCCTCTTTTGACCCATCTCTTCAAACCAATAAGGCAACTGATGGGAAAAAGCAGACACACTTGTTGGGGAGTAGTTCCCAATGTCACAGTGTTTCTCCTGTGTGTTTAAAATCGTGCCCCATCCTTCATTTAGGATGACTCAGATCAGTGGAGCGCACATTCGTGGTTCATTGAGCTATATTCTTTTCTCTTTTCCCCATTCAAATGGAAACAGAAAACATTCATCAAAGGAGCTAGGGCCAGGATTGTGATTTATGACTTTGTAAAGTTGTGTTTTTTTGGAAAGGAACAACCAGCCCACTCTAGATTGTATTTGTGGAGGCCTTGTTAACAACCCCCACTGATCAAACAAAAGTGAGACACCGGCTCCCGAGTTCCTAAGCTATGACAGTAGGGTAGCATGCCGGCTTCTTGCTGTCATCTACATGCCTTAAATGGGGGGAACGCTCATTTAAGCTACTTATTGTAAATACAAATAATGCCCTGTTAGTTTTATCAATGCATGCATTTGACACACTGTACACACACATTGTGCACCACTCCTCATTAGGGCAAACGTCAGATCGGAAGTGAAAATTACTGGTAAAGCTCTGCCCAGCGCACAGGGAAAGGAAGAGTTGGACAAAAATGCAGAGACTACTGTGAACACCTGGCCACTTCAGTAGGAAATGAAAAGCCACACTGGCAACGTGTACCTCGAGCCGGTGTCAGGTTCCAGCAGTCGTGTCGATGTCCTGTCCAGGGACTAAATCCTGCGGTATCCCCGACACCGAGGACCTTCTGCCTCTTCTGTGCTTCTGTTCGTTAAATCGATCCTCTCTGCTGCTTAAGCCGTTGCAGGTGTTGGTCTATTTTCTGCTCTTAATAGACGTGGCTTGTGAATAGCGGGAGCGAAGGCCCTCCCAAACCCCCAAATGCCCGCCTCCTCCATTCGGGGTAGTGTGGCTCAGGGGCCGGGGCCCAGGAGCATTGCCCTCAGGCTGGGAGGATGCCCTCTGCCTGCATGGAGTTCAGTATATTGAATACTGGGAATTTTGTTGAATCCTTAATAAAGGGTTAAGAAATTATAAAAGCAAATTTTCATACAGTCACAGCATAGCTCCTCTTCACCCACCCAAGGAGTGAGAATGACCAAGCACCCATCTTTGGTGGGTGCTCATGTCGGAGCTAACATTTGATATAAGCAGACCTCACATTCGCCATGAGTTGGAAGAATTTTCTATTTGTTATGTTTGCCAGTGGGACTCTTTGTTGGAGCTGTGGGCCAAGGGCTGTGTTCAAGTCACTTTGCATATGTCCTTTCATCCTCTCGACACTCGGTAAGGTGTTTATCTGATATTAAAGGTGAAGAAATCATAGCTTTAGCCAAAGTGCCAGAGAGCTCACAGCAGGATTGGAGCCCAGACCTGTCTGTTCCAAAGCCTATGTTCCCAAGTGCTACATCTATTATCTTCCGAAGTCCAAATATATATTGCACTTCTAAACTACAAGGCGGGCACCATATCATAAAGAATAATGAGGCAATCACATTTTATTCTGTCACACTCAGTGTGAACTCCCTAGAAACCCTGAGATGTACTAACTCTGATTTTATTGAGCACAGTTTAGGCACCAAAGATTCACTATGAACAAAAGCAGACATGTCTCCAACCCCCATGGAGCTCACAGTTTAGTTGGGAAAGAAGAGACATTAATCCAAATAATTACAAAGATACAGGTACAATTACAAACCATGGGGAGTGCTACAAAGGGGTTTCCGAGGTTCACATCCTAGCTGAATATTGAGGAGAAGTGTTCCTAACCAACCTTGCCTCTGTAATTTAAGAAGGATTACAACAATGATTCGTTCCATCACAAGACTCTTGTAAGGACTGAATAAGATGGTGCTTGTAAGGCACTAGGACCAGTGCCTGGCTTATGGTAGACTTGTTGTACGATTACCATTAGTTAATTTTGAAAGGCGTGGCCATGAGAGTGTAATGGGGGCCGCACCCTCCTGGGATGATGGACTAAATATCTACTGTTCCAAATTCCAACTCCCAAAACTTAAAAGAGCAATTTATCTCTCAAGGTTCTGTGGGTTGGCTGGGCTCACTACGGTGGTTCTTGCTTGGGATCTGTCATGCGGTCCCTGGCAGATGTCAGCTGGGGCTGTGGTTATCTAGCTGGGCTGGACATGCAAGATGGTATCCTCAAGTGCCTATAGGCATGGGGCTTAGCTGGGCTGTTGACCAGTGTCTGCATGTGGTCTCTCCATGTGGCTTAGGTTTCTTATAGCAGGGCACTGCATTTCAAGAGGCATCACCCCTGGAGTGAACATTCCAGAAAACCCATATGGAAGCTGCAAGTCGACTCCTCCTCTTGATGGGGGAGTGGCAAAGTCTTGTTGCTGAAGAGGATATGGGATAGGAGATATTGTTAAGGCCATCGTTTGAAAATACAAGCTGCCACAAAAGGTTCCTGAAGAAGTGATATTTTAGCTGAGACCTGAGGGCAAAAATGGTTAGGGAAGGGTAAAGCAATTGAGACAGTTTAGGCAGAAAAACCAGCATATTGTAATAGCTAGTGGTGGAAGTGAGGGTGGTGTGTTTGTGGGCCTAAAAGGACTGTGAGACTGGCGAGCAGAGAATGAAAGAGAGGGGTTGTGGAGTGAGGCTGGAGCCCATTGCAGGGCTTTGCAGACCTTGTTAAGGATTTTGGTCTTGATTTCCTTAAAAGTTAGTTAGTGCCGAACGTTTAGTCTTATTATATTTAATCCACGTTTTATTGGTTTTATTTAATTACAAAAGAAATACATGCTCATTGTTACTAAAAAGGTCAAATGCTGAAGAACGTAAATTAAAAAGTGCACGTGCACTGCCCAACTCCCACTCCCCATGGGAAATGGCTTGGCCTCTCCTTCTTAATGGAGATGTTCAAATGCCACCTCCTTCTCCTCTCTGAGATGTTCCAACTTTTATTGTCAAGAAAAGGTGTAGCTCTCTTTAAAGATCACAGAGAATTGAAGAAATCAAAGAACTGAGTAGTTAAGAAGAAAAGCTATGGCCTGAAAGGTGATGAATAGCAATTCAATTTTATGAATTAGAATATTTCTGTGGAAATTCAGTTTTATTCAGAATATTTTTGTGGCTTTTATCAAAGCCAAGGATGTTAGGTAGAAAACGGTGATTAACCGTTTAACAACAAATGTTTAACTATGACTATTAGAAATTATAAGAATAAATATCTTCCCTCTAAAAGTATTTCTTTGCAGCAAAAATTGTAAGAATCCTGTGGGAATGGACTGCTGTGGCCATTGAGATGACAGGTTAAGATAAGCATTCTGGACATAGAACCAAATATGATATGGATAATAAATAATAAAAAAGCATAAATAAAGTATGATATAAGGAGTAAACCCTCCTCCCACTTTCCCCAACCTCAGTTCCAAGAACTTATGCTTAATCATTTCTTGGGTTTGATTCTCCTGACAATTCTCTCCCAAACTCTAGACCAATGCTGTCCAATAGAACTTTCTGTATCAATGGAGACATCTATATCTGTGCTATTTAATGCAATAACTACTAGCTATGTGTGGCTATAAATTTAAATATTAACTAATAAGAATTTAATAACATACAAAAATTCAGTTCCTCAGCACACTGGCCCCATTTCAATAACTCAATTGCCACATGTGGCTAATGGGTACCCTAATGGACGGTGCCGCTATAAACAAAATGCATATCCCTCTGCTTCTGCTTTCTCCGCTCTAGAAAGATCTGTGACTCCACATGAGGGAAAATGAAAATCATGGCTCATTTCACTGCTCCATCTCTTCACTCTTTCTCCATTCTCAAGCTCTGATAGGAACATTCTAATTTTAGTTCTGTTGGTTTACCTTTATAGCTTTTAGTACTATATTTAAAACTGTTTCTTGATGCATCAATTGGTGACTATAATACTTTGATCTACCACTATGTGAGATCCTAAAATTAGTATTCTCCATGTTTTCCTCCATGACTCCCCCACTTGCAGCTCCCAGCCACCACACAGTGGCTAGGCAAGGTCTCTGGATAGCATTAATATTCTGTCCTGGAACTATAACTTTCCATGCTTTGTCTAGAATTAGTTCCAAAATTAAAAAGGAATAACCAGCCTTTATACTATTATAATTGTGTAAGAATGAATTTGTTACAGAAATAGTGTAACTAAACCTGCCTAGAAGGAGACATTTGTGATCCTGGGCTACCAAATGCACACCATTCAAGGTGAATATAGCTATAGCTTCCACTTTTAGCCAAGATTTTATGCCTTCCTGCATCAAATAACCAAAACCCAGAAAATACAGAGGGTGCAAAATAAATAAATATATATTTTAAGAAAGGAAAAAACTGTATTAAAATTGTAATTTTATACCAATTTATATACCAGTAACAAAAGTGAATACAAGTCACATTTGACTTCTGCAATCACAAGAGGTGCTCAAAGTAATTACTATCAACATCCAGACACTTCTGATTATGCCAAACTACTGCTTGAGCAATGTTGACCAAAGTATTAACATCTCTTAAAATGTGTATACTTTTTTTTGGCACCCCCGGTATATATGAAGCAATGGTTTTCAAGACCCTGGGCATCAGGGGAGAAAGACAGTGATACCTTAGAGAACAAAAACAGATGAGGTGAGCCCTATGATTACTCCAGCTGATTACCTTGAGTTTCCATGTTGCAAATGGCGGGAGGTCAGGCAGAGCGTAGAAGACCCCTTGAGTCGCAGAAATGGAGCTGAGAGACCTGGAAGACCGAGGTGCCTAAAGTTTGCAGGTCAGGGCACAGGAGAGGAAAGAGCTGAACAAAGAAAGAGCAGAGCTGTGCAGAGGGTCAGGGCTCAGCACAGAACTAATCAGCTCCCATGAAGAAACTATGTGAGGCAGGGGAAAGAACCACTCAGCATCATTAGAACAGCATTTCTCAAACTTTTAAAGGTTATTGACACCCTAAGGAGTCATTTTAGACATTTTTTTTCACAGTTACTCCTCCATGAAATTTTAATAGCACATATTAATGTATATCTGTAGAGCTTTTTATGTGTACTGTGTGCGTATACACAGTTGTATATATAAATTTATGTGTATTTCTGATTTATATATAAACAGAATAAAAGTAACTCTTCAGAAACTAAATTTTGCCCCTTTAGGAGTTTAGCACCCCAATGAGAATGCACAGATAAGACAGAACAGTTTTCGACATCCACACAGGGCCAGGGCCAGTGCAATTGACCCCAGCCAGCCTGGAAAGCCACATAATTCAAAGGGTGCTGGTGAGAGTATGCAGGAAGGTCTTGCCTTGGTAGTGGGATATAATTGGCTCCAGGATATATGCTGCTCTGATCTCACCTGAAAATTTTAAAAGTGGACCTGAAAGCATTAAGCTTTCCAATCAACTGAATTGTATCCCTGAAGAAAGGTCAAGAATATTTATAGGAATATAAAAATATCTAGGACACAAAAAGGTGAAATTTACAATGTCTAGTATCTAAAAAGGACTTGTTTGACATGCAACAAAGCAGAAAAATATGACCTATAATGAAAAGTCCATGAATTAAAACCAACTCAGAACTGACATATGTTAGACAAAACAGACACTGTTAAGAGAATTAAAACACAGACTGGGATAAAATGTTTACAACACTATATTTGACAAATGACTTGATTCCAGAGTATGTAAACAACTCAATAGGTAGAAAGCAGACAATACAATAAAAATCTCAGATAAAGGACAATTGACCAAAGAAAATATAATGGCCAAAAAGCTTATGAAAAGATGCTCAATATCATTAGTCATCAGGGAAACGGACATCGAAACCACAATGAGATTTCTGCCCCCACACCCACTAAACTGGCTAAAATTTAAAACATTGATGATACTAAATGTTGCTGAGACTATGAAACAACTCTAATTCTCATACATTATTGTTCAAATGTAAAATGGTGCAACAACTTGGAAAACAGTTGGACATTTTTCGATATAAACATAACACCTACATCATGAACTAGCAATTCCAATCCTAGATTTTCTGAAGAGAAATGAAAACATATGTCCTCTGTAAGACTTGTATAAGAAGGTTGACAGCAGCTTTCTTCATAATATTCAAAAACTTAGGGCTGGCTGAGTAGCTCAGTTGGTTAAGAGCTCGCTCAAGAGTGCGAACTGAGATCTGAGCAACAGCAGTTCAATGCCCAGCCCGAGCTGAGCAGCCGCTGAGCTGCCAACACGCTGAGCTGCTAACAGGGGGCAGGATGGCTCAGCTAAAAAACAAAAACAAAAAACTTTAAACTACTCAGATGACCATCTACAAGAAAATGGAAAACCACAATTGTGTTGTATTCATAAAACTTAATATTCCTTAACTATGAAAAGAACAAACTGCTGGTACTTGCAGCAAACATGGGTGACTCTACAAAGCTTCATGCTGAGTGATAAATCCAGACACTAAACAGCACCTATTGTATGATTCCATTCATGAAGAGTTCCAGACTAGGTAAAGCTAAGTCACAGTAAAAGAAGGTGCTATGTGGGAGATGACAGCAAAGGGAACTTCCTGCAGTTATGTTTATATGATATAGATGTAAATCTGTATCTTGATTTTGAATGATTGTAGTTACACTGGTTGTAGTTACGGTACGTTAGACATTTGTCAAAATTATTGAGTTGTACATTTGAAATCTGTTAAGGTTATTGTATGTAAATTATACTGTAATAAAGTTGATATTATATTTTAAAGGAAAGACTTAAAAATTAGGACAAAACAATTGGGCATAGATGTGGGAAGAGGGAACATGATAGATACATTTATTATTATTATTATTATTATTATTATTATTATTATTACTATTATTTCATGATTTTGCCTTATCAGTAAAATTCAGTTTCTTAATCATATAATTTGTTACAGGTTATTTTCTTTTGAAGACTTTTTTTCTCTGAACTCTGGGGGAGATTTTGTTTTTAATTTGGACTAATTGCTTGTCAGGTCTGCCCCTCAGATTTAATTCTGGGATTCATTTTATTTATTACAGTGATGACTTAGCTTTACTATATGTTGCTGTTTTTTTGGTTCTATGTTTTGTTTTAGCAGTTTTGTTTTCTTTGTTTTTTTTTTCTGAGCATATCTGTAATTCTTTCACAGAGTATTTAAGGAAAACAAATTTTCTAAGATTTTCCATGTTCAAAAATTCTTGACCTTGTTCTCAAATTTGATGAAAAGTTTGGCTAGGTATCTAATTCTAGGCTCTAAACCTTTTTTCTCAGAATTCTGAAGTATCACTACATTTTCTTCTAGTACCAATATCGCTTATGAGAAGACATACTTTTCTGATTCTTATTCCTTTGTAGGTAACCTGTTTCATTTTCTTAGGAACTTTTTGGATTTATTCTTTATTTTGGTGTTGTAAAATGTTGTGATATGTATAACTTTATTCATTCATTCAGCATGTACTTATTGTAGATATTGATTACAGGGAATTCCAGAGGCTCTATTTCAGAGCAGTAAGTTCCTGGTTCTCATGGAGGTTACATTCAGAGCCACAAAATTATGTGGCTGCAACAACCATCAGTTAATTCTGTTTGTGGATTCTGTGAGTCAAGAAGTTTGAAAGGGCACAGCAGGCTTTTCTTTCTGCTCTGTGATGTCTGGGGCCTTTGCTGGGATAACTTGAATGGCTGAGATGATTCAATCACCTGGGGGGATCTAACTGCGGGCGTGGGGGTGGGGGTCCTGGGGGACCCAATTCCTAGAAGACTTCCTCACACACACACCTGGCTTCTGGGCTAGGATGAAAGAAGGCTGGGCTCTGTGGGACTGCTGACCAGAGCACCTCCATGTAACCTATTCTGCATGGTGGTCCCAGGGAGATCAAACTGCTCAAGGCTCCAGTAGGGAGCATTCCCAGATGACAAGGCAGAAACTGTATGGCCTTTTACAGCCTCGCCTCAGAAGTCACACAGCTGTACTCCTGCATAATTTATTCCCTGAAGTAGTCACAGGTCCAACCAGGTTCGAGGAGGAAGTGACATAGACCCAACCTCTCAATGGGAGGAATGTCAAAGAATTAGTGGCCATATTTCAAAACTGCCACTAATAGCCAGCCAGGTTGCAAATCACAGCAAGAACCGGAGGGCTCTGTGCCCCACATTTGGCTTAATCCCCCACGAAAGGCCCTGTGTGGACATGACCTTTGTAAGATCCCACAAACCCGAGAGAGAGTGGGTGAGACTCTGGGCTCCCAGAGACTACCCACCTGTACCTGGACCTGCCCAAAGCCAGCAGTGGTTAAGACATCTGCACTTCCTTGTCCCTTCTTGGCTGACCCTCCCTCCCACCGAGAAGAAAGGTATCACCTGGGCGTGGCAAAGTCATACTTAACACCATTTTCAAACTTAATAAATGCTGTTGAATGAATGAGTGCATGCATGAATGAATAAAAGACAACTATAAGTAAAGATAAGCAGTGAGGAAAAGTGTTTTATTCCACCACGACTCAGGTTATAGTCTCTGTCTCTCCCACACACCGTATCCACTATCCAGGAATGGCAGGAAAACAAATGCACAAGGAAACACTGCATGTGCTTAATTTTCTCTTGCTTTCTAGGGGTTGGAGTCAGATTGCCTGGGTTTGAATCCCAGCTGGACCGTTGACTGACTGTGAGGTCCTGAGCAATTGAATTGACCTAAGTTTCTGCATCTGTGAAACAGAAATCATTGTGGCATCTACCCTAGTGTGATGTGAGGAGTACGTGAACTCATACATGTGACATGCTTAAAACTGTGCCTGGGGCATCATAAGAGCTGACTAAATGTTAGCTATTATTGTCCTTACCATTAACTCTATTAAGATTATGATTACTGTTGTTCACCATAGCTCTTTCATTACGGATCAAAGCTAGCCATCAAGCAACTCTCATTCCAATGGCCTGAGGCAGAAAGTCAGTCGAGGGAGGCAGATGTGATATCCCAAATGCTTAACAACTGGCACAATGCATGATGGATACTGCAGTCTTATGAGGTGGCCCCAGCCTTGGGGGAATGATGGTTGTCACTGTCTGCAAGCCAGGGTGTGAGCACCAGTAGCTATGACAAAGGCCTTAACACAATCAAGCAATTTGTAGCTGAGCTTTTATTGAACTCTGCCTGCCACACATCAAAATCACAGGGTGCAGAAAATCAATGGTCCCGGACATAAAAGGAGGTTCTACACGACCTACTGCCAACATCAAAGTTAATGCTAGCCAGGTGCCCCCTCCCTCCCACCAGGTCCAGTCCTGCTCTGGCCAGAGGGACAGAGCCTGGGGCACAGGAGCTGTGACAGGCTGGCAGGCTAATGGATATCCAGGGGAGCCTCAGTTATGGCCTGGGGAGGTAAAGGGGAAAGTCAGGGTGGTGGCTATTTCCCTACTGTTATGAAAATATGTCAGCATTCTAGCGACAAGGATGATTATCTTAGTATGTGTCTGCTGACCTTCAGCCCAATGGGGGCAAATGAAACGAACACTGAAAGTACCCCAACCCCCATCACCACCTCTACCTGGGTACACTTCCTGGGCACAAATCCAGGTTGTTAATGCTCATTTATCTGAAACCAATCAGCTCAAGTTCCAAAAGTAGGGGTTGGGCCAGGGCTTCAGGGAACTCACACTCTCATGCCTGCTCCTTGTCTGTGAAGACCTACGGAACCGGATGCTGACCCAGGGCCTGGCTGTGGGACCAGCTCTGGCTGTCAACACCTGAACTAAACCTTTGAGCATTCCTGGGTACCCAAGTACTTCTTGTTATGTAACCAATAGGAAAATGTGTAAATAAATATGTAAAATAAAATGTGTAATATAGTCACACAATGGAATACCTTCGAGCAATGATAATAAATAAAATACACAGTTCACCACATTAGATATCACTCCGTGTAATGTTGAGAAAAAGAAGCCAGACCTAAAGACCAACCACTCTTAGTCAATACAAGGAATGTGCATTTTTCTTGCTCCGCTTTCTCTGCGTCTCCCCTTCCCCTTCTCTGTCTTCTCCTTCTTCCTCTTCCTCTTTTTCTGCTCCTCCTCCTCTTCTTCCTTCCTCTCTTTTTTTCTTTTTTTAAAGATTTCTTATCAGGGGAGGGGAACAGCATTGGGGAATTGGGGAAGGGGAAGAGACAAGTTGCTGTCCTTTTGTTCTTCAGTCTAGTTGTGGAGGACATTGCTTCACTGGTCCATGTTGGTATTATCATTGCGCTCTTTCTGCGTGAGGCAGTCGCTCGCCGGCCATTGGACGGCCACTCACAGTGGCTCACAGCAGCTCACGAAAGCTCATGCCAGCTGTCAGCCAGCCCCACTGCAGCCTACGCCCTTGCCAGTGACTCACGGCAGCCCAGCTACAGGTCAAGCTGTTGTTCACCATCTTAGCTGTAGAGGGCGCAGTGTCACTGGCCCACATGTGGGATCCGAACCAGGGCCCTGCTGTTCAGAGCTGGTGTCCCAAGCCAACTCTTAACCAACGTGCCATTCTGCCAGCCTGCACTCTCTTCCTCTCTTAATTCCTCTCACTGACTGACCTTGAGTAGCATTTGGACACTCCAGATTTTGTATAGAGCTCAGGGGCCCTGCTGTAACCCATATGGTAAGTAGTTGTGACAGAAACCATATATGGTCCACAGAGCCTACAATACTTACTTATCACCTGGTCCTTTACAGAAAAACTTTGCCCACCCCTCATCAGATGGTCCCATACAATCTGGCCATGCCCACTCCCAGCCTGCCCTCTGGGTTCTGTCTCCACTTCAAGCGCTGCAGCCACATACCATGCTCCCTCCCCCGCCGGGGGCCAGGCACTCACTCTTTCTATATGCCCAGGGACTCCCCCTAGCACTTCCCAGAACTGGCCCCTTCTCATCATCCCGCTTTCAACCCCTACTGTCCCTGAGGCCTTCTCTGGCCACACCTTATTCTTCAGCTCAACTTAATTGATTTCTTCTAAAGATGTTTGTTGTTGTTTTTTCCACTTGTACAATAACCATCTCCCCCTCTGGGGATGGAAACACCATCATGGCCAGGACGCGCTCCATCTTGTTCACTGGTGTGTCCCCGACACCCATTGCCATGACCCGTTTTAGGTGCTCAGTAAATATTAGTTGAACAAATGAATGAAGGGATGAACCTGTGCTAATAGACAACACTATACAAGGAAGACCTGGTATAAGGGGATATGCTGTATGCGATACTCTTACTATCCAATCATCACCTGTGATGCAATTTAATTTCCTTTAACAGCCTGTGCAGTAGGTAGTGTTACGCCCATTTTATGAGGCATATGCCCATTCAGATGAGGAAACTGAAATTCAGAATGGTCAATCAATTTACCACAATCACACAGTTAGTAAGTGAGAGAACAAAATCAGACCTGTCTGACTTCAGTGCTCAGACTTTCCCTGGTTGTTTGGCTCTCAAACCCAGCCCAGATAGCTTTGGCCATCTATGAAAAGCCCTATCTTTGAAAGGGACTATCCTTCCAGAAACTTCCTTCTGTGGGACGTAGTCTCGGAAAAGCAGAACCCAGCTGGCAGAGAACATCTCAGGATGCCAATCCAGGCTGCACATATGCTATTGATCTGCTACCCTCATTCATTTCTTTTAAAGTCCAAATAAAAATGAAACCCAGCAGTCAATCTGAATTAATTAGTTTTTCTGGCAGCTGCCATCTGAGAATTAGGAATTATCCTGAGCCAGTAAATTCTAACTGATTCTTTTTTTGTGGTGTCAGATTGAATTAAAGGAAATGTTGTGGGTAAAATTAAGTGCTACGCCTTTCTTATTGCTTTAGTTGCCCAAAGATAAATGCTTTTCACGAAGATAAATATACCATAAATTCTTGTAACAATAACTGAAATTCAAATAAATAGGCTGTATAACCCCATGCAACTGTAATTTTCCTTTTATAGTCAGCTTGTTTACTGTTTATTGAAGAGAATGTCTTGTCCCTGCCTTCGAGGGATTTTAAATTGAGGGTTAGCCCAGACTTCGTAAGGCAAGCCCCAAGCCAACCACCTGTCTATATTTTTGATTGTGCTCTCTTGATTAAGAGATTACAAAGTCACAAAGTCCTTGATCCAGAAAGTTGGAATGGGAGCAGGGGTGAAATTACAGGGAAACAAGAAATACTTTGGCCAGAAGTCAGGAGCCCTGGGCTCAGGCCCCACACTTTGACCTTGGCCAACTTGATTCATCTCATTATGCCCTAGTTTTCTCATCTGTTACAAGAGGGTATTAATGACTGCCGTGCACACATAATAAAGTATTTATTAGGTGTGAAATACTTTTAAAAGGAAAAAAACTTGCTCCTTAGCGTTAATAAGTGAGTCGCTTTGCTGGGTTCCAAAGGTCACTCTAGACATCTGATTCACCAGTTACAATGACAGTAATGAGGCAGAAAGCACAAGCCACTGGCATTCATACGTTAAATGCTACCTGCATCAAGTGAAAGATAAAGTTGAACCAACAAACACATTTCTAAATATGTAACAGCATGTTAAGCTGGAAGTTTGATGAAGGCAACATAATATAATAATGGTGAAATCACAAAATTCAGTCTGCAAATTCAATGCAATCGCTATCAAAATTCTCATGACATTTTCATATAAATAGAAAAAAAATACTGAAATTCGTATGGAACCACAAAAGACCCTGCATAGCCAAAGCAATCTTGAGAAAGAAGAACAAAGCTGGAGGCATAACACTGCCTAATTTTAAAATACATTCCAAAGCTAAAATATTCAAAACGGTATGGTGTTGGCATAAAAACAGACACATAGATCAATGGAACAGAATAGAGAGCCCAGAAATAAATTCATTCACTTACTGTCACTGATATTTGACAAAGATACCAGGAACACATAATGGGGAAAGGATAATTTCTTCAATAAATGGTGTTGGGAAAACTGGATACCCATATGCAGAAGAAGTTGGAACACTATCTCATACCACATAAAAAAAACCAACACAAAATTAATGAAAGACTTAAATGTAAGACCTGAAACTGTAGAACAACTAGAAGAAAACATAGGATAAAAGCTTTTTGCCATTGGTCTGGGCAATGATTTTTTTTTGAAATGATCCCTAAAGCACAGTCAACAAAAACAAAAATAGACAAATGGGAATGCATCAAACTAGGAAACTCCATACAGAAAAAAATAAAAATAAAAAGAGTAAAGCAACAATCTCTGGAATGTGAAAAATATTTGTAAGCCATATATCCGATAAAGAGTTAATATCCAAAATATCTAAGGAAAGCAAATGATTCAAAGACATAAATAAATAAATAAATAAATGAATAAAATAAAATAAAATAACTGGATTAAAAACTGGGCAAAGGACCTGAGTAGATATTTCTCTAAAAAAGACATAGGAATGGCAAATGGATATATGGAAAGGTGCTGGACATCATTAATCATCAAGGAAATGCACATCGAAACCACAGTGAGATATCACCTCACACTTGTCATAATGTCTATCATCAAAAAGAAAGATAGCAAGTGTCAGGAAGAATGTGGAGAAAAGGGAACTCTTGTGCACTGTTGGTGGGATTGGGAGAAAAGGGAACTCTTGTGCACTGTAGGTGGGATTGTAAATCACTGTAGCCACTATGGAAAACAGTATGGAAATTCCTAAAAAATTAACAAGTGTTCGTTTAGCTTCATGCAGACTGGTCTGGAATGACCCTACTTATGCACGTGTAGTCAAGTGTTGGGTCAGCAAATCAGTTCTGCTGAATCTGTCTGGAATCCTTCGAGTCTGGGATGAATCAGCTGACTCCATTTGGCTCCGTGTTGTCTCGCTTTCCCCAGTGCACTAGACTGGGTTTGTTCACAAGTCGGTGGCAGGGGTCCCAGAGAGCAAGCACAGGTAGACAAGGCCTTTTCAGGCCTGGGCATGGGAAAGGCTCATCCTTACTTCTACGGCACTGTACTGGCCAAATCAAGTCACTAGACCAGCTCAGGTTCAAGGAAGGGAAAATCATGTTCACCTCTTGATGGGAGAATCTTCAAAATCACATTGGCGAATCGTGTGACCAGGAAGGGTGGAGAATTGTGGCCAATTTACATGAGTCTTCCATGAGCTTGAAATGGGGCAGTTACCGGGGGGGGGGGGGGGACACTGGGTTTCATTTCTTACGCATGACTAAGGAATTTTAAGATTAGAGGATAAGCTACCAAACAGTCACCGGGCAGAGAGAGAGGAGGGGAGAGTCAGAGTCTGAATTCGAGAAACAAGTGCACTGCCACCAAGAAGAGGGTGACAGATTTGCGTTATGTTGCTCCTGAGTGAAAGGCGGGCCGCCTAAGAGAGAGAGGTTCTCTGGAGCGGTCCAAGAGGATGGCCAGAGGGACAAGTGGACTTCAGTAGAGGGAGTTCTGTGCCGAAGTCACTACTGAAAAACCAGGAGCAGGGGCAGGGGGGCAGCAGATGGAGGACCACAATTTCCTTTCTCTCTTAGGATCTGTAGTTGGTGGGGCCCAATGGGAGAGCCTCCACTAAATCTCTGAAGATGCTCATGAAAGAATTAGCTTTACTCACCAGACTCTCAGAGTATGCCAAAGCATTTCATGACGATATCAGACATGTAAGAACTTTCTATGTCTCCTTTCCTGTGTAACTAACTCTCTGAAAAGGCAAGAAGTCACTTCCTTTACAAGCAGAGAAGGGTGACGAGAACGTGGAATGTAGTGATTACACACTCTCCCCATCCCCCAAAGCTGTGCTAGCGGCGGGAGAGGGAAGATTCAACTCTAAATCAAGTTTGAAGTTTTGATTATTCCATGATTCTGGAATACTTGGCAAATTGAGCCTGTGTTTGTCAGTGATTATTAGACTGACCGAGTACCTAAGAACCAGCAGAAAGGTATAACATTAGACTTTTCACTCCTGGCTGGGTGAAAACTTCCTCTAATGAATACATTTTAAAGAGGTAGGTGGGAAAGAAAAAGATAAAGTTGTATTTTTGTTGTATCCTACATGTCAACATGTTCACTGATCAGTTACAGCTTTTATTATTTATACTTCTTTGCAATGCCCGAAATTATCTTAGAGTGCTTTGTAGTAATATACCTACCTATACAGTAACATACATATTTCCTTGTTGTTAGTATTTTTGTGCTTTAAATTTAAATATGCTCTTTCAGAATAGTGATTTCCAAATTTTCTGTGGAATCATAAAACATCAGAAAAATATGTTTGACATCACTAGTAATCAAGAGGTTAAAACAGAATACTGTTTTTCATCTATGAAATAGGCAGAGATTAAAAAAACAATAATGCTCAGAGTTGGAGCAAGCACTGTGAAAAGAGCAGTCTAATATGCTCCTGAAGGGAATATACGTTGCCCCTGTATTTTAGAAAAATGATTTATAGTATTATCACAAACTTTAAAAATGTTCATAACACTTTGACCCAGTCATCTCACTTATAAAAAGCATGCCAGGAAATAATCTGAGAGGTATGTATTGCAGAAAACTGGAAACAATTTCAATGTCTGTTAGTAATACTTATTTCATGTACTGGAATATTATACAGCTCTTAAAATTATGTCATAACAAATTAATGATATGCAAAACTACTTACAATGCTTTTAAAGCAACAAACTATACTAAATCTTTACATTTTCTACATATACATATAGAATTGTTTTCTTTTTAAATCAGTCAAATAACCTGAAGGAAACTACAAAAATGTTAACAATGTTTATCTCTGGGAGTTGGAAATAATGACAGATTTTTTCCTTTACATTGAACTTTCTACAAAGAGCACATACTGCCTTTGTTAACCGAAAAAGGCATTCATATACTTGTGATGCTCATCCACATGGTTGGGCCTAAAATTATAATTGCTGGGAGTATGTCTGTTCAGCTTCAGCAGATATTGCTAGTTTCCAAAGAAGTGTAAATATGGCATCTTTTCCTCCATTTATATTTTTTGCATTAGAAGTCTAATGAAAATGCATACTCCCGCTAGCAGTGTACATGGATGGCTATTGTTCCACATCCTTGTTAGCACTTGGTATTGTCAGTGTGGTTTATTTTAGCCATGGTAGTGGGTATGTGGTCGCATCACATTGAGCACTCACCTTAAGCCTGCACTGTGGCCCAGTTCTGAGAGCCAAATTTCTTCCTAATGCTCTCATGGCCTCAGGGAATCATTTCTCCACATGCCCTGCCCTCCGTCCTCAACAAAATGCAGTTATGTCCAAATATTGTGAAGGTGTATGGGTTGCACCACAGCCCACATCAGAGACCAATGCTGCCTGGGGAGGCAGGAGGGTTAGGATGGAGGGATCAGTGAGCAAGAGGAAACACAAGTTAATTAGCTTGTTGAATCAATCCTGTCCAGTAGGGGAGATGCAGGTGGTTCTTGCATAGTGGAGCTCCATTTCTTTGTCACACTGGGCATCCATTTTCTTGCTTTTCTTCATGTCTAATTTGTGGGGCTAAAGCTACTCACAAATTAGTGCAGTGTTCACTGCACTGCACATTGCAGCTTAGCACCTTTTGCAATATTAACCAATAGCCAACTAAATTTGCATCTAGTAAGTGAATCTAGACCAGGGCTCCCCACTCTTGACTGACACTGTTGACATTTTAGGCTCGATAATTCTGTGTTGCAGATGTCTATCCTGTGTGTTATAGAATGTTTAGTAGCATGCCTGGCCTCTGCCTAATAGATGCCAGTAGCACAACCATCCTCATCTGTGACAATCACAAATGTTTCCAGACATTGCCAAATGTTTTGGCGGGAGCAAAATTGCCTCTGGTTCAGAACTACTGGCCTAGACATAATAGGCACAATGTGGGATACTGTTTCTTTACACGAGCAACTAGGTGGACATTGAATGCTGGATGGATGAACATTTAATTTATAAAAATATTTAATAAGATTTAATTTTTTAATTAAAATTTCTTGGCTTCGATTGAAAATAATTTTAATTTAGAACTTGGAAATTTAACACAATTTTTACCTTGACTTTTAATTTTAATAGATAATTTTGAAACTTTTAGAAGACATAATTTTGAAAACATAACTAAAAGTAATTGTAGTTTTTGATTTTTTACATTTGCGTTTATTTAAATTTTTGATAAAAGTTTAATAAAATTGTGCATACTTTGAATGCATTTTTGGTCCTTTAGATTATAACTGTCAATTGAATGAAAGTTAAGTGAAAACCTTGATTATAATAACATAATTAGTGATTTTATTAAAATGAAAGCAAGAAGAATAACTTGTAACATAAATACATAATCATTTGTGAATTATTATGTCTTTATTTTACTTCTCATCCAAACACCACTGGTTCATTAACGGAACACAGAGATTTACAAATATAATTTAAATTTAATTATCTTTCATAGTTAATGACTTTCAGTCATATAAAAACTGTAGTTTATTCATATTTGCAATGTTATTAGGAAGGTATATTTGTTAAGTTAAAAGGATTAAACATATTTTTAACAGTTTTTCTAGCTTGATGAATAACATTTAAATATTTAAGTACACAGTACATGGGCCATCAATTCTTATTCTCACCCCAAACCACATAATAGCAAGAACAGTCTCTTCTGGTGGTCTTAATTTGCATTTTACTGGTTACTGGAGAGTTTGAACCATTTTTATGTGTTTATTGGACATTTGGATATCCTTTTTGTGACGTGTGTGATTAAGACTTTTACACATTTTCCCATAGGTTATCCTCCTTTTGTTATTGTTTTATAGACATTCCTTTTGTTTTCTGAATTCGAGCCCTTTCTGGAGCATGTCTTGCACATATACTCCCCCATTTTGCAGCTCAAATTATATTCTCTTGAAGTGTATTTTGAAAAACTGACATTCTTAATTTTCATGTAGTCCTAGTTATCAATGCTTTCCTTCATTGTCAGGACTTTTTTGAGTTCTGCTTAAGAGATTTTTCAAGGTCATAAAGATATTTTCTAGAATTTCATTGCTTTGCTGTTCCACATAAATCCACGATCCACTAGAACTCACTTTTGTGTATGATATACAATAGGCAGTCAAAGCTTTATTTTTGTACATAAAAAAATCCAGAGCACTCTACAGAAAATTATTGGAATCAATAAGGGAGTTTAGTGAGGTTTCCAAGGTCAATATACAAAAAAATCAAGAGTATTTCCATGTCCTAGAAAAAAAGGAGAAAACACAATTTTTAAAAGATAGCATTTATAGTAACATCAAAAATATCAGATACCTAAGAATAAATCTAATGAAAGTTAAGAAGACTCCTAAACAGAAAATCGTATAATATAACTGAGAGAAATTACAGAAACCAAGTAAATGGGGGAGGGAGCTAGACCACATTTATGAGTGGCTATCTGAAGGGCTTCAGTGATTCTTTCTTCCAAACTGTCTCTTCATTGCTGTACAGACTTTGTTTCCAAGGAGGCCTCAGCTTGGACAAGTTCAGGCACCTGGAGTGTTCCCCTGCCCTGGCCTTTCCTTTCCATGATTCCTCTTTCACTTTCCCAGTCTTCTCTGCTCCTTTCAGCCTTTCCAATTGGGAGAAGGTAATGTTGGCCGATGGAGAGCCGGTCACCAAGGCCACTTCGGAGCAGAGTCCTCAATGCTCTTCGAGGGCATGGGACCAAGGGAACAATCCCCGTTAAGGGCATGGTGGGGCTTGTGGCAAACTCATGGAGAACATGTGCCTACCCAAACTTTTAAAAAATTAAAAAAATATTTTTACTAAACAAATACTTGTAGACTAGACTCAGACCTTTAGCTGCTATTGGATTGTCGGAAAAATCATGATTTATTTTGTCTATGTTTTTCAAAGGTCATTTATTTATATAAAGAACAAAGATCAATCAATGATATATTACCCATTTTGCTCAATAACTTTTTGCCATCTTTCAGTGAGCTTCATAATTCCTCGTTCATAGAAAGACCTGTCTTTATTTGAGAAAAACTGAACAAGGTGCTGATTTACAATCTCATCTGAATTGAACGTTATTCCATGCAAGGAGTTTTGAAGAGAGGCAAACAAGTGGAAGTCTGATGGCGCAAGGTCAGGCGAGTATGGTGGGTGTGGCAACACATCGCATCCAAGCTCCAATAATTTTTGACAGATGATCAAACTCGTATGTGGTTTATCGTTGTAGCAATGGAACACAACTCCTTTACAATTAACAAGCTCTGAATGTTTCTGGATGATGGATTCATTCAAACTGTCCAATTGCCGACAGTACACATTCGAATTGATTGTTTGGTTCCTTGGTAGAAGCTCAAAAAACACGACACCTTTAAAATCCCACCACACTGAAAGCATAACCTTCCTCTGATGAATGTCTGCTCTCGATGTTATTTGAGGCGAATCATCACGTCGGGACCAAGACTGTTTACGCAGTTATCAGTCACTTCAAAAAAGGATCGTTTTCCTCACGTTTAATGAGCATATTGCAGATGTTTATATGCACCGTCAAATGAACTTCTTTAAGTTCATGTGGAACCCAAATACTGAGCTTGCTTACGTATCCCAGCTTTTTCAGGTGGTCGTGAACGCTTGAATGATGGATGTTCAATTTTTCTGTAATCTTTCATGTCGTGTAATATGGGTTTGACTTGATCAATGCCTTTATTTTGTTGTCATCAACCTCGGTGGGCCTCCCTGACCAAGGAGCATTGTTGAGATCAAAATCACCAGCACGGAATTTCGTGAACCACCGTTGGCACTGACGTTCTTGTAGAGCATTGTCACCGTAAACTTTATGCAACTTTTCACAAGCTTGACGCTCGTTCTTCCCTTTATGGAAGTAAAACAGTAAATATGGCAAAAATGCACAGTTTGGTCTTCCATCTCAACTTGTAAAATCTCCAAAACTCAACCATATAGCTCAATTTTTTTTAGAATGAAGCTAGAACTGTCAGCTGTCAAATGACATAGCAATAACATAGATGTGATGACTCTAGTACTTCCAAAAATGAACTAGTGCCATCTGTTGCAAGCATGTGTCAAGACTTTTCCGACAACCCAATAGTTTGCAACCCTTGATGTAGAGCAATGGTTCTCAGTCTTGCCTACACATGGGTTTTACCTGGGAAGCATTAAAAATACTGATGCTTGGGGCCGACCGAGTGGCGTGGTGGCTAAGCGCTGGCTTGGGAAGCCAACGGCCCCGGTTCGGGTCCCACATGTGAGGGCCAGTAACACTGCCCTCAAAAAAAAAAAAATACTGATGCTTGGTTACACCTCCAAGATTCTGATTTAGCTGATCAATAGAGTTTTTAAAATCTCTTCAGGTGAAGTCCAATGTGATCTATTGCTGAGAACTGGATTAGCAGAAGGGCTGTTTTTTTTTTTTTTTAGGGCAGTGGCACTGGCCCTCTTATGTGGGACCGAACCGAAGGGCTGTTTTTAACCAGCTTGCCTATCAGAATCTCCTGAAGAAACTTCTTCCAAATGGAGTGTCTATCCTAGTACTGGGGTGTCTGATTTGTCGGAAATTAGGCAGCGCCTGTACAAGTGCATTTTGCTTTTAAGTTAGAGGCTCAGCATAAAATGCAGTGGGGGAGCGAGAATCATATCATTTTTTATAAATGGGGTGATATCTGCCTAGCACTTTCAAAAACTGAGGGGCTGAAGCCAGGGAATTCTCCACCAACAGCTTGGAGTGAACTGGGAACGAAACCCCCAAAGGAAGATGATAGTACCCAGATTTCTAGAACCAGGACAGAATTGGGGCTGGGAAGCAGGCCACAGAATGACTTTTCTAAGAGGACATAGCTGTGGGAAGATAAGGTGAGTGCCAACCTGGTTGGACATACAGGCAGCTTGAGATGGGGCAGGGAGAAGACACAGAAAGGAAGGCCATTTCTTTTTTTCTTTAAATTTTTAAAATTAAATTTACTGGGGGTGACATTGGTTAGTAAAATTACATAGGTTTCAAGTATACAATTCTATAATACACCATCTATATATCACACTGTGTGTTCACCACCCAAAGTCAGTTCTCCTTCCATCGTCATTTATTTACCCCCTTTACCCTTTTCTACCACCT
Organism: Aselliscus stoliczkanus; assembly: GCA_033961575.1. Lineage (NCBI taxonomy): Eukaryota > Metazoa > Chordata > Mammalia > Chiroptera > Hipposideridae > Aselliscus > Aselliscus stoliczkanus. The sequence goes on along the minus strand of CM066735.1, from coordinate 96,718,583 downwards.
CCCTCCCCACTTAACCTCTGGTAACCACTAAACTGTTGTCTGCGTCTGTGAGTTTTTGTTTGTTTGTCTTGTTCGTTCGTTACTTTCAATTTTGTATCCCACATATGAGTGAAATCATGTGGTTCTTGGCTTTTTCGGTCTGACCTATTTCTCTTAGCATGTTAATCTCCAGATCCATCCATGTTGTTGCAAATGGCACTATTTCATCTTTTCTTATGGCAGAGTCATATTCCATTGTATATATGTACGACATCTTCTTTATCCAGTCATCTATCAAAGGACACTTTGGTTATTTCCATGTCTTGGCCACCGTGAATAGTGCTACAATGAACATAGAGGTAAATACATCTTTACAGATAAATGTTTTCAGAATTTTTGGGAAGATACCCAGAAGAGGGATTGTGGGGTCATATGGTGATTCTATTCTTAATTTTTTTTTTTTTTTGAGGGCAGTGTCACTGGCCTCATATGTGGGACCCGAACTGGGGCCTCCAGCTTCCCAAGCCAGCGCTTAACCACCGCACCCCTCAGCTGGCCTTATTCTTAATTTTTTGAGGAACCTCCATACCGTTTTCCATAGTGGCTGTATCAATTTACATTCCCACCAGCAGTGTATAAGGGTTCCTTTTTCTCCACAGCCTCTCCAACACTTGTTATTATTTGTCTTGTTGATGATAGCCATTAAACAGATGTGAGGTGGTACCTCATTGTGTTTTTGTTTCTTGTGTTTTTTTTCAGGCCAGTGTCACTGGCCCTCATATGTGGGACCCAAACCGGGGCTGCTGGCTTCCTAAGCCAGCGCTTAACCACCGCGCCACTCGGCCGGCCCTCACTGTGGTTTTGATTTGCATTTCCAGAAGGGTATTTCTTCATTTGAGACATGGGAACCTTCACAATATTGCAGAGGCTGAGAATGGGAGAGTGCCAGGCCCTAAAAGACAGGCTCTTTGGTCACTAGCCAGTCAGGCTGCTTTATATGGGGGACATGGGAGCCAGTTACGGAGGAATTGAGCACCTAGTGTTTGGGTTGGCTTTCACTTGTTTAGACAAGACAGCTCACACACGTTGGTGAGCCAGTTGGCTGTCTCCCATTGTTTTGTTAGAAATGAACCGTGACTCGGGCCTAGGAGCAAACTCTTGGACGAAACACCACTCCTGCAGGTGCGTGGGCCTCTCTGAGCAACAGGGCCTTTCCCCCCTCCCCGTTCTGGCTGACACTCGAGCTTCCAGAATCCAGCTCTGCCTACATCTGTTCTCTGCCAAAACCCTCCCTGACCCCACCCCCACCCCCACCCCGCCAGCTCTTCTACTGTCTTTCCCAGATATTGGATGTCCCGTGGTTTCAGGGTTTCTACACTGTTCCTCTCCCCATACTATTACTAACTTACTCTTTTCATTTAAGTTGACTCACCTTTTAAACTCATATCCATTTATTTTAAGGGAAGATTTAGTCATCAAAATAAGTAGAAAAAGGTGCCATGCTGAAAATCCCAACTCACTCGTGTGTGTAGTTAAGGCAAAATATATCCTGTCACCTTTCCTGAGAAGATTGGACCACAAGAATTAAGGGAATTAATACCAGCTGCAGTGACAATAAGTTCACTATCATACTATAAAGGAGAAGCCAGCAAATGCCAGCCCATAGGCCAAATCTGGCCCACTGCCGGGTGTGTGTGTGTGTGTGTGTGTGTGTGTGTGTGTGTGTGTGTGTGTGTGTGTGTGTTACTGGGTCACAGCCACACCCATTCATTTATGTGCTGTCTGGCTGCCTTTGTGCTGACACCAGAGTTGAGCAGTTGGGGCAGAGACCCTATGGACCGCAAAGCATAAAGTATACTCTTGTGCCCTTTTCAGGGAAAGATTGCTGACCTTGATTGAAAGGTTTATTTCTCCCTCCTGTCACAGTCCATTTGGGTTTGCAGGCAGCCATTCAGAGGCTGTGAAAGGAATGCTTTTTCCATCTCATGTGGTGGCTCAGATTGCATTTCCCCAGAAGCAGATCCTGAATAACCCCAGGAAGCCCTGTTGAGGAGTGGGAAAGTGAGGCAAGGAAAAGAAGCAAATGCAGGGGGTGTTAATGAGCTGTGGGTAATTGGGCTCCAACCTACTGGGGGTCTGGGAGACTGCAGAACAGGCCTGAGCCATCCAGCACCTCCCATCCACTGTTGGTGGAGGGCCTGCCTCTCAGGTAGGATGAGCATGATCCTGTGGCCAATGAGAGCTTTCAGGCCTGGAGTAAGGAGCTGTGAGTGACATGTGCAGAGGCAGTGAGTGCTGAGGGCATACTGTAGGGCACCACCAGAGCGTGTTACATGAAGCCATGATCTCCTAGGGCCTTTGGAGTCCTGTGCTTCAGTCTCTGCATTCGGCCAACTGACAATGCTAGAGCAACTGAATGGACTTCATGGTCAGAACTGGGAAGGGCACACTTCCCTTCCACTGTCCAGAACCTCCTCCCTGGCTGCCTGTAACTGTGGGGAGGCTGGGAAATGTAATCAGCTTGCCCAGGAAGTAGAAACATGATGGATGAACTTCTAGCCATGATTCGCCTTAGTAACCATTTTGTGTGTGTGTGTGTGTGTGTGTGTGTGTGTGTGTGTATTTTTCCAGGACCCATCAGCTCCAAGTCAAGTAGCTGTTTCAATCTAGTTGTGGAGGGTGCATCTCAGTGGCCCACATGGGGATCGAACCGGCAACGTTGGTATTATGAGCGCTGCTCTTTAACCAACTGAGCTAACCAGCCTTCCCTAGTAAACATTTTTTAAACTTTAGTTTCGAGAAGCTATTGGAGTGACCCCCCAAAACCTGTATTTCTGAACTTGTCAAGTAACTTAGTGGTCCTTAAATGGCTGCCACAGGTTGAAGAAGTTGTATATGGAATACCTTTTATCCAGCCTTCCAGGTGTCTCTGCACAGGCTACAAGATGTTTTCAGTGCATCCTCGACATGAGTTCAGATGCTTGGAAGATATATGGTCGTGTCTTAGAGCACTCACCCCCAGGAAGCTGAGTGCCCTGGGTCAAGCACGCAGTAATGATATCAAGGCAAGATGGCATTATGGGATATCTGCTCTGTACCAGGCACTTTGCTACCACTCCGGCTCCTTTTAGTGACACAAGGACTTCACAATGAAGGTGCCTTTACCAAAGCCTTTATTTACAACGTAGGCATCAGATAGGTGACGTGATTTGTATAAGCCATTGAGTGGACTTGCACCCAAGACTGAAGGACGTCTAACCTAGCCCATGGCTTGTTGAATCCTAACAGGGACCTCAACCCCACTTCACCCACCAACCCCGCCCAGGGTGGCTCTGCCACCTGCCCTGTCCTCCCTCTCCTGTCTCCTCTTCCTTCCCCTACGTGAGCCCCTCGCTCTCAGCCCAGCGCCACCTCCCAGCCACTTGGCCACTTTCAGTCGCCTCCCTCAGTCCCACAGAGATGTGAACTGCCAGCGTGGGGCAACATGCACCTTGTGCTTGGAGGAAGACTCTAGCTATCGAGGATGGCAGAGCAAAAGGATACCATAAAAACATATACCAGCCCAGGCCTGCTTCCCTTTGGATGCCATTTATCTGGCAGAGAAATTAACCAGTATCTCATTTAAGCTTCTGGTGCTTTATCAGGAGCATTGGTATCACCTGGGAATGTGTGAGAAATGCAGAATCTTGGCCCCCACTGCAGACCTGCTAAATCAGAGACCTGCATGTTAACAAATCTTCAGTAATTCGTGTGCAAAGTAAAGGCTGAGAAGCACTGGTTTGTGCTACTGTTATTTGAGAGGGGCCTGTCACTCACAGCTGACCTCAGTCCTAACTAGAGCGCCACCCACTGCACAGCTGGGAGCATTAAACGAGATCATTAGGTGAAACACCTGGTACAGGGCTCGGCCCAGCATGGGAGCTGTAGTTCCTGGGTTACATTGCCTTGGGGGAGGGGGTCTGTGATAGAGCATGGGTTGATGGCAACATTACCATCTGCCCCAATAGACCCAAGGGCAACCCCTAACTGTGAAATCTTGGAAACAGAGCAGAGAGAGCACAGTGTTTGCTGAGTAACAACTTGAGAAGTTTTGGATCAGGAAAGACTTTTTTTTTTTGAGAGCAGTGTCACTGGCCCTCATATGTGGGAACCGAACCAGGGCCGCTGGCTTCCCAAGCCAGCGCTTAACCACCTCGCCACTCGCCCGGCCCAACTTGAGAAGTTTTGCATAAGCTATTGCTTTGAAACCAGGGGAAGGGAGAGGTCTTTGGGAGGGACCTTACAGAGCTTACCTGGCAGCTTGACCCCAAAAGATGCAGCCCTAAAGGGGAGAGGGAGGAGGAAGTTTTAGAATACTGTTGCCTTTAGCATGCGGGTAGCATGTGAGGGGCACAAAAGACCCCTTCCCGCTGTGCACTCACATGAGAACAGCCGTGTTCTGCTTTCTCAAGCCAACACCCTGGCTGCAGGGGGAAAAACCTTCTGGATGGTTGGTGGCTGGTTCTGTGGCTGTACTTATTTTCAATTTTCCAGCCAGTCAAGCTTCATCTCTCCTGTGATGTGATTGATGGAGCGCTCCGCAGTGCCCCTCATTACAGTCTGAAGGACACAGTGGCCTAGTTCCCGTGGGGATGCAGGGAGCCTGGATACACAGGAACGGTGGCCAGCGGTGTGGGGTGTTGTTGTGGATGAAGGGGATTTCTCTGGGCCAGGAGTGAATGGAGGTGGTCCTGAGGCAACGGGGCCTGCAGATATACCGGCCCTGGGCTGATGCAGCGTTCCTGACATGGAATGCAGGAGAGCCACTGAGCCAGGCCAGGCCTGCGTTTCTCCGGGGGCTGCTGCCCACTGTCCCCTCTGGTGACAGGACCTTCCCAGACCCAGACAGCCTTGGGTGGGTGCTGCTGCCAAAGGTCCATTCGCATGGCTGGACCCAGCTCAGGGCACCATGTGCATGTGTGTGTGTGTGTCTCTTTCTTTCTGTATGTCTCCACCATCCCTACCTCCATCTCAGGGACTTCCCCTAATACCTGGAAGTAGAATCACACAGCAATTAAGATGTCTCTGAAGCTAGATTACCTGGGTGATTCAAATCCCAGCTCTTCAATTTACCAGCTGTTTGATCATGGACAAATTACTTCTTTCCTGTGCCACAGTTTTTTCATCTATAAAATGGGGATCATAGGGTTGTTGTGAGACTCCAGTGAAGTTCAGTCTTCACCTGAGCCCCCAATTGTTCAGAGTTGCTTGTATGAATGTCGCCTAGCCTGCCGGGTCACTGCTCCCCTCGCCCAGCCCAACAGGATTCTACACCTGAGGGTTTGACTGACAGCGGCCATAACAGACACACCCAGCACGGGGGTTAGAGGGCTCAGTGCAGGCATCCTGGAGACCAGGAATGTACCCCGTGTGTCATGTTCAGAATAAGCCACCAGGAAGCCCTTCCCTTGTGAAATTCCCTTAAATCCTTACAGTTACCAACAAAAGGAGATTCTGTTTCTTCAGAGCCACTGATCCCTTAATTAGCATTCCCTGTTACCTGGGTTCTTAGTAAAGGTGACTTGGGACTGAGTCACACACTGTCAAATGACAAATCACCTTTGAGGAAGCAATGTGCAGAGCTGCTGCCCCGGAGCCCACCACCACGCCCTGCATCAGCGCTTTGCTCCGAATCTCTTTTTTATTATTATTATTTTCTGCTTAAATCCATTGAGGCTGTGTGGGTGAGTCTGACATTTAGCACAGCTAAATGTCGACTCTGGAGGCCCCATTGTGTCTTTTAAAGCAGGAATTCATTTGGCGGAATTTTACCCAGTGGCAGAGAGGGGCAGGTGGTGGGGAATCACAGGACTGGCCCCCCAGCTCTCACCCCAACCCTAAGCTGAGCCCTGGCATGTCCAATGCTGAGCAGAGGAGGCTGGGTCTGCCAACCAGGACCCATTTCTCCCCTCTCGCAGAAGCCTTGTCTGGTTTGGGTTTTCCCCAAAGCCCACTCTGAGACAAGGATTCAAGTGCAAGTGGTTCATGTAGAAGGTGATCCCAGGAAATGCTGTAGAGGTGGGTGAGTGAGATGGGAAAGGATAGGGGCTGCTGTGGGCGGATATCCCAGAGGTGCTAGTGGACACACTCTGGGGTTGGGGTTTATCTATCGACTTCCTCTCCATCACTAGCAAGGCTGCTTTGGGCTAGAATTCCCCAGCACATCAACTTGCAATGAGCAGCCATCTGTTGTAGAGGTGGACTTTGATCTAAACCTGACCACTCAGCGTGTCCATACCCCTGGCTACTCGACGGGGTCCTGGGCAGCATGTGACCTAAGGTGGCCCTCAGGGGAGGCCCAGGGTTTGGCTGGTATTGGTAGGTGGAGAGTGACCCACTTCTGTGCAGATTGCTGAGCTGGAGGCTGTAGCCTGACCATTTTGCCACTGAATGGGAAGAGGCTGCTTTTCATTGAAGCCAACGCGGAGGAAATCAGAGGACATCAGCGATCCTGATGGTATTATTTGAACACTTCATTAAAAAAAAAAATTGCATTGTGACTTTTTATTGTAAAAAATGTAGAAAACACATAACAAAAAAATCTACCATTTCAACTACTTTTAAGTGTACAGTTCTGTGGTATTACACACATTCACATTGTTATGCAGCGTTTAGAAAAAGGTTTTCAATATTTATTCCTGGGAAGGGCACAACAACTGTGATCTATTTTCAGGAGCTGTTTGCACAGTTGGTCAGCAAACCCAAAAAGTGTCTTCTGGCTGAAGAGTTGGAAGTATATGTGGGACCACAGCCCTTCTGGGCCGTGTGGTGTCACTTGGGCGCCCGTCCGCCTGTCAGCACCATGCAGCCTGCTTTGGTCAGCCTTGGACTTGGAGAAAAACACCTAATCCCCAGTTGGAGTGAAGAGCTCGGTGCTGGAGGTGGAATTTCTCTTTCATCAGAGGCCAGAATTTGTTTGTTCTAACCCTGAAATAGCTCCCGCAGTCTCCCTGCTTTGAACCCACATGGCTCCAGGTTTATTTATACCCATTGGATTGAGAGTGTCCCTTTCTTCCTTCTTCTTCAGGGTAACAGCTGTGAACAGCCAGACAGACAGACACACTGTTCAGCCATGCCCCGATTGGAACCATGTTCTCATGTCACCCCTCTCTCGGTGTTCTCTGCCCTGACTGTGGAGCCCGGGGTGGCAGGGGCTGCCCTGCGGAGACCACTAGGGAGCTGAGTGGCAGAGCACAGCTTGATTTTCTCTGGTCTTAACTTTTCTTGTGACCCAGACACCCGCCACCGCCACCCCCACCCCCAACCTGGGACAGCGTCCGGGGTGTCAGGTTGTTTCCCTGGAGACTGACCATGTGGTGGCTGGGGGCAGCTTTTATTTGTTGCTACTTGTGGCCTCAGCTGTGTGACATTACAGGAGGAGACTTGGGGCTGGCCCTGTGGCTTCATTCTGCAATGGGGTAGGGGGAGGGGCTCTGCACTTGCCCTAATTGTGAGGCCTTTAACTGAATTTCTCAAAGCCCTTTCTGAGCCAGCGTTCTGGGGTCAGGATCTGGGGTTGGGTGAAAAGGTTATTAGCCTCCTGAAGAGCTGTGTGCTTTTGATCCTTTTAGCAGTTCAAGGGGTTTGCCAGACATGAGAGGCCAGATGAGCCCAGGTGATTAGCTCCCTGTTTAACCACCAAGGAGAGTTTTCTGTCGTGTTAATTTTTTTTCCTCTGCAGATTTTAAGTCTTTCCCTTTCTTTTTGCTTTTTAGCTCTGTTTTTCCTTCTCTCCATCTCTGCATCAGCCTCTGTGGCTAAGTATGTTTTGTTTTGTTTTTTTCTCTCTCCCTCTCTCGGTATCTCCCTGGCTATTTCTTTCTTGATCGGGCTCTCTCTCTTTGTGTGTATCTCTCTTTCTCTCTCTCCCTCCATTCCCCTCCCCAGTCCAGAAACCTTGGCAGGGACATGAGTCAGGTTGGCTGCAACTAGAGGCCACAGGGAAAGCAGTCAGGACTGTTCTACCTGAAGGGGAATGATGGGATTCCTTTCTGGGGAGAAACCTGGGCACACACGCTGTCCAGCCCCCGGTGCCTCACGCACCCTGAGCCCCCTGGGTAACTTCAGCCCCAACCGCCCACCCCTGCCCCCACACACATGCCCCCGTCGTCAGGCTGCTCTTGGGCTGTGCAAAGCAGCTTCCACTCTCAGGCTGGGCCAGATCCAACAGGGATGAAAAGTAGCACAAGACATTCTACTTTTAAGAGACATAGGATTTTTGTGCAACCAATTAATAAATAAAATATTATATGGAACATTTGAGCAGTTTTGCTCAATCTCTAAATGTCTGGGTGGTCATAAAATGATCCTAGAGATCTTAGTGTGAAAACTTTATATTTGGGGGTCACTTACATTTGAGCAAAGGTGGCCTTCAGGTTTACTTGGGCCTTTAGGGGGCATGGGAACTGGGCTGCCCACTGGGGAGCAGCCACCTTACCCCAGAGACTGACGGGCTCCCACATCTTCACCACACCTGATTCAAAATAATGCCTCCCCCACCCCAGCCACATTTGCCACTCAGGCTCAGACCTCTCCTGACAGCCCAGAATGGCAAAGTCTGGGCTCAGGGTAAGGATAGAGTGCTCACTCCCTTGTCTGCTCTCCAGCCCTGACCCTACGTGGTCACAAAAATAATGACAGCAGAGGGAGGGCTGGAGCAGGTGACAGTATGGGCAGATCACGGGCAAAGCCTCAGGGCTGCTGGCATTTAGGAATGGCTTCATCCAGGAGAGAACAACTGACCAGGAGAAGGCTTGGACAAAGAGTGGGGGAGGAACTCCCACCTGAAGCCTAAAGGCCCTGGGATGGGAACATGCATGGAGCATGTGAGGAAGGGAGATAGAGTTCAGACTGGGGCTTGAAAGAGACTTGAGGGCTGGCTGAGTGGCTCAGTTGGTTAAGAGCTCGCTCAAGAGTGCGAGCTGAGCTCTGAGCAACAGCAGTTCGATGCCCAGCGGGAGCTGAGCTGCCAACAGGTGGCAGGATGACTCAGCTAAAAAAAAAAAAAAGAGACTTGAGCAGTGGGTGACATGAGCAAAACAGTGTCCTCTGTAAGAAGAGAAACAGCAGCTCTGCGAAAGGTGGACAGGGTTGAAGGCAAGACAGGCAGGTAGGAAACAGACTGTGAATGGGGCTACATAGGCAAGAGCTGATCCAAGGAGATGCCACCCAACCCCAGCCACAGCAGCTTGGCTGTGCGTGTGTCTGTGCATGCCCGTGCGAGCCTGTGTGTGCACCTGTGAGTGCCTGCGTGAGTTTGTGTTGAATGTGTGCATGCATATGTGTGTGCTGTCTTAGCAATTTTTCACTAAATTCCCATCTACAGCTGGTCCCCTTTCTTCCCTGCCCCTCCTTTCAAATCCTTCACTCTGGGACCCCATGAAAGGGTGGGCAAATGAAACGGTGAGATTTTGGAAAGCTTGGGAAAGAGAGGAGGGTCAGGAAGACCCGAGCCAAATCTACATTCTCTCCTCACCCATGGAGGAGTGGGGTTTAGAGATTTTAGCAAAACCCTTGAGAGGCTGGTTCGTGTCTCAGCTTTATTCACACTAGCCCAGAAACGACTCAGTTGTCCATCAATAGGACAATGGTTAAACTCACGTGGTCCATCCACACACTGGAACACCACTAACAGTAAAAAGGAACCTCTGTGGAGACCTGCAACCATAGGCTAATCTCACGGACTGTATGTTGTGTGACAAAGGACGTGCATCAAAAAATACACCCTGTACGAGTCCTTCCATGTGAAATTCTAGAACAAGTGGAAGTATTCCTGGTGGTAGAAAGTGGTAAATGATGCCTCAGGGTCTGTGGTGGGGTGACTGGGAGGGGCACGAGAGTTTTCTGAGGTGAGGGAAATAGTCTGTAATGGAGGATCAGAGAGGTTGTGCAAGTTGCTCAAAGGCACACAGCTTGTGTGCAGAGGTCCTTCTTGAACCCAGACCCATTGGCTGCCTGGTCCCATCTTCCTGTATCACATATGCCTTTCCCAAGCTCCTTGCTCTGGGTTCATAATAGAGAGAGAGCTGCACAAATTGCAGTGCATGGATCAAAATTAGTTGGACAATTTGAAATCGGATCTATACAGGAAAATCTGGGTCACCTGTTTAAGTCTGATTTGTCTCTTCAGAGAAAAGGGCCTGGGTCCTAGTGTCATTTTCGGTCATATGTCATGAACTGAGTCACAGTTATGAGGCTGTTTCCCAGATGTCTCTGAGAAAAGAGCACCAGGTTCAGCTGTTTTGCAGACCTGTCAGAGCTGAGGGAACATCAGTCATGAAGTGGGTAAACTAGGCCTTTCCTGGGGGTGGGGGCAGGGTGGCAGAGAAGGGGTGATCTGTGGGGACACCAGGAAGTTTCATGGTAGGAGCTTATGATGAGTCACCAGTGCCACCTAGCTGGAATGTTGTCCAAAGTCAACTGCATTCTGGGAAAAGCACTTGCCCAGTCCCCCTTTGAAGGATGCCTGGGCCCTGTGAGTATAGCACCTCCCCTTAGCCCGTGTAGTACACTGTAAAATGTATTTTTTTAATGTGGGTTATGGTTAAAACAGTTTGGAAAAAAAAAGCACCTTATCTAATCTAATCGCCTTATTTTTTAGATGGAGAAACCAAGTGTCTGAGAGGGTGAGGGTCTCCTGAATGAGCTGGGACCAAACCCTACAAGGCAGGAGGGTAGATGCCGTGAGAGCCGGTGGGCTTACTGCACCGCAGCAGGGCAGAACTGACCGCCGGGTTGCGGACTCACGGCACAGTGCTCCTCCCTGCCCGCTCCCCCACGCATATGTCTCAGGGACCGATCTGACATTTGCGCTCAGCTACAGGGCCCTCCGCCCACGGCTGGTGGGTAGGAAGGGCGAACCCCTCCTGGCCCTGTTGAACTAGCTGTCACCTGGCCCCTGCGCAGGCTCTGTGGTTAACATCTCTGCCACGCAGGGACAGACTTTCTCTGAAAGTCTGAGTTTCTCTGAATTCTCTGCGGCACAGGATTCTGAGAAACCTAGCAGCGGCTTTGCCACTGCCATCAGAGCCCGAGGTGAATCACACGCACACAGGAACACACGCCCAGGAATGGCGCCCCTGTCTTTTGCCACGACGAGTTTGGGCCCTGCTGCTGACGCTGATGACGGCGGGAGCGAACACAGGGACGCTGCTGTGATCATGCTGCCTCTGTCCCGCAGAGGGGCAGAGCCTGCTGCTACCCGGGTGCTCGAGACACCCCCAGTCCTGCCGTTCGGCTGTGGAGGAGGGGCCGTCCTGAGGCAGGGTCGCTGCAGGCAGCTGCTGGCACACATTGAACAGTGAGTGAGCCCAAGGCTTGTGGCTTCCTCACTGTAGTGTCATTGTGAGTATGAGTTAATGGAAGTGGCAGCTGGGCACAAATAAAAAAAAGAAGAGACGATGCTACTTGCCACACCTCTGAAAGGTGGCCCAGCCTGGCGTTCTCCCTGCCCTCCCAATTTACAGATGAGGAGATGGAGGCTTGCAGAGCTTACTTGTCATGCTCAAAGTCCCTTATTAATTGGCTGAGAGTGGGCTGGAGTCCTGGCATCTTGAGGGTTGAGTCAGACAGGCAGGGCCCGGGCACTGGTGCCTGATAGGCCCTCCGATCTCCTCTGAATGAATTGCGGTTGGTTAGGCGGGACACTGGCCTCCATCTCTCCCTGTCTGTCAGAGCAGGCCCTGGCTCTTTCCCTCAGGGGGATGTTTGTAGGAATGAAAGCAAAGAGTGACAAAAAAGCCTAGGAAAAATCTGGGACAGACTAGATCTCAAGATGTAGGGAGAGGGCCGGCCGAGTGGCGCGGTGGTTAAGCGCTGGCTTGGGAAGCCAGCGGCCCCGGTTCAGGTCCCACATATGAGGGCCAGTGACACTGCCCTCAAAAATAAATAAATAAATAAATAAATAAATAAATAAATAAATAAATAAATAATAAATAAAATAAAAAAAAGATGCGGGGAGAGAAGGGGGTTTCCCAGTAACCCTTCTCCCCCCATCCCCCAGTATGCTGGGCTCCCAGGGTCCTCCACTCATCTCCAGCTCCTCCACACACTGCCTCTGGGTCATCACTTATATTCTAGTGATCTGAGCTTAGTCACGGCCAGGGAGGCTGAGAAGTGTGGTCCAGCTGTGCCCCTGCCCAGGGCGAGAGGGCACTGGACTCCCTAAGAGTCTCTGCCACATCACTGTCACCTGACATAATCATCTTCCTTCACTGATGAGGGTGATGCATCCGATATGAAGACTTGCCCTGCTCCTTCACCGGACTGCAAGCTCCCTGATGACAGGGGTCTTACTTATCTTGTTCACTGCATGTCTCTAACCCCTAGGACATACCAAGTGCTCAGTAAATATAGGGGAGTGAAAAGCTGAAGCTCAGGCCATCTTTTCAAGAGGGAAATGCAAATTCTGGATTTGGGTGAGGGACTTTAGAGGAAATAAGGCCTGCTAGTCAGGGCATCAGGGAATGTTTTCCATTACTGCGTCACCACTCACCCCAAAACGTAGTGGCTTAAAGCAACAACAGTATTTTGTTTGCTCATGATTCTGTAACTTGGTAAGGGCTTAGTAGGTATACCTCATCTCTGCTCCACAGTGTCAACTGGGGCCAAAAAACCCTCTCTCCTCTCTCTTCTCTTTCTCTCTCTCTCTCTGTCTCTATCTCTCTCTTCTCTCTCTCTTTCTTCTCTCTCTTCTTTCTCTTCTCTCTCTCCACTCTCCTCTCTCTCTCTTTCTCCTCTCTCTCTCTCTTTCTTCTCTCTCTTCTTTCTCTTCTCTCTCTCTTCTCTCCTCAGTCTCTCTCTTTCTCTCCAGACATTCCCTCCTGAAACCCAGGCACCATCCTGTGGGGAAGCTCAGGTCACATGAAGAGGCCATCTATAGGTGTTCCAGCTGACAGCCCAAGCTAAGGTCTTGGTATCAACCATCAGACACCTAAGTGACCCAACCTTTAGAGGATCCCAGCCCCCAGCCTTTCGGGCTCCCATGTGAGGCCCCAGGCATCAGAGGCACAGGTGACAAAAATTCCTCACTGTGTTCTGTCTGCATTCCTGACCTGTAATAATAAATGATTGTTTTATGCCACCAAGTTTTGGGTAATTTGATACGCAGCCACAGTAATTGGCATAGTGGGTAAAGTGAAATATAACAATGGCACCTCCAGGAAGTATGTCCATGGGCAAGAGGAGTCTGCTGGGACCTCACCAGAGCAGCCTGGCCATTAAAGCTGGTATTTACCAAGTGTAAGTTGGAGAGCAGGAGAAGGTGTTTTGGAGAGACAATAGCACGTGTGACACTTGGAACTAGCAGGAGGAAGGCCCGTGGGGCTGCAGCACAACCCCGTGGTGTAGGGGTGGATGGTCCAGGGAGCCCCCTTCATCGCGAGGGCTTGGAGGAGGACCCTTGGTGAGATCTGCTCCCACATGTGTGGAAGAGGATCTGACCAAGCCGTGGCATGGACGAGGAGGGTCGGCTGTGTGGGAACCACTGGCATCCGGCTTGGACAGCTGGATGGATGCAGGACCAAGGCCAGAAGCTGATGGGGCAGAAGGTGGGGATACCCATGCTGAGGGCCAGGGATGTCGTTGGAAGGTCAGTGGGTGATGGTCTCTTCTTCAGCCTTTGCCGGCTGTCCATCCCCTGGGAGGACCCCCTGGGGCACTGATGGCAGCCCCTACACCTATTCAGTTATACGTGGTGACCTATCCCTTCATTCCTGAGTCTGAGGGTTCCTGATGCCAGGCTGCTTCATCAGCTGGAGCCGGGATGGTGTCAGGCCCTCAGGAGTCTTCTGGGGTTCTCCCAGCTGAGACAGTTTCTGGCTGGGACTGAATGATGAGGAAGGCATCAAGTTTTCAGAGAGGGACCAGCCCCTCATTACAGCACGTGCCTGTGGGAAAATGTCACTGGCTGGTGTGCTGTAAGTGCACCCCTTACTCGGAGTTTAGCATTTACTAAGCAGCAAGTGGCGTGCCCTCTCGCTCACCGCTGAGGGAAGCCTGGGCCCTCACACTGGGCAGGCTCACCAGCCTCACCTCTGAGACTCACCCAGGCTGCACGGCGGACTTCCTCTGGGTGACCTTAGTATTTCCATCTTTTCTGGTATTCCTAGTATAGAAATCATATTTCTATAGAAATCTCTTCCACCCTTTCCTGGCCATTTGAGGGGCATTTATGTATCCCCAGCACCCACGTAGCCTCGCACTTGGAGGGTATTCAATCGAATCTGCTGAAGGAACAAGTGGACTGATGTTGAATGAGTTTTCTGGGTCGGCCTGCAATCCGTGCTTCCGGCGTTGCTCACCTTTCTGTGAGAACCATTCCTTCTCATGAGCAGGTGTGCCTCTCAGAACGCAAAAATTTCTGGTGACCCGTGTTATGTTCTTAAAAGGCTGAGCATACTGGCTGTTGATAGAGGCAAATTACAAAATAAAAATGAAGCTGTCTGAAGCTCCTCTAACGGCATTGTCAGGCGTGGGCAATGCTCACTTAAAGGATTTGGCAACTTGGTGGGCCTGGGAATGAGAACTCAGTCACAGAAGGCTGGCTCAACGGGCCTGGTGAGCTAGATGGCTCCTCTGCTGCCCACAGGGGTGAGGGAAGGGACATGTCTGCATAGTCCTCCACTGTGAGGACTCGGGACCTACCTTGACAACTGGCAGCCTCTTCCCACTTGCACCCATCACCCCTGCTGAGGGCGAGCTGGAGGCATGGCCTCTGCCTGAAGAGGCTGTGACAGTGGGGTTCCCCCAGCAGCCGACCCTGAGAGGACACAGGCACAGCCACTTATGCGGGAGGACGCAACACCAGTAACCGCATGGTGAAGGGTCAGGAGAAAGATGGCAGCCAGAAACTGGACTTGACCCTGCAGGGAAGCCTCCTCATGGCTTTCGGTTGAGAGCTGCTCCTGGAGATGTAATGCCCTGACTTCCAGACAGGCAGCAGAGCCGCTTCCCGGCGCTGTCAGGTACAGAGGTCAGGTAGGGCAGGAAGAAGGGCCGACGGCACTGAAGGGGTCTTCACAAGGGGTACAGGTGAGGTACAGGGTCTCCGCTCCCAGCAGCCAGTGTGTGTGGTTGTCACCGGTCAGGAGGAGCAGGGGTCACCGCCACCAGCACAAGTCCTCTGAGAGTGCGCCAGGCCCTCTAACTGTTGGACGGCAGACCCTGTCCGGTGAATGAAGTCCCTTGGACGGGTGGGCTGTGGCCCACAGGAGGGAAAGCCCCTGTTGGCTGGGCCTAGGACAGAGGCTTGTTAGGGACGGGCCCAAGCAGATTCTAAGATGCCGCTGGCTTCACGGCTCTACCTACGCCATAAAGATCCCACTTACTTTTCCTAGGTTATTTGTGACTTGGTGTGCAATCTCCCTACCCTCACCCCGTGGCCTCTTCACCAGACCCCATGCTAACTGGGTGTCAGTGAGGCTACCAGGGCAAACTTGGTGCTGAGGGGAGAGTGGGGAGCAGGGGGCCTTTTGGACCAGCAGGCTGAGCAGGGTTGCTTCAGGGCTGACGTGGCCTGAGGAGCAGACAGCCAGGCCTCGGGGAGCCTCTGGTTCTGGATATCCACGGGAGGGTGGGACCACACAGCCCCCAGGGGCTCTTTCAGGATTAAGCATCACCTTCAAAACGTCCTGTATTTCACCAAGAGTCAGGCTGTGTTCTAAGTGCTTTAAGTTCCCACCCCACCCTTGAAGTACGTGACTACCACGAGCCCCAGTTGGCAGGTAAGGAAACAGAGACCCCCAAGGTTAAGCAACATGCCCAAATCAGAGAGGAAGGCAATGGCAGAGTTAGGTGTGAGCCCTGGGCCAGGCCTGGGCCCAGCTCCCCCGCGCCGCGGTGTGGGTGAAGCCCAGCGCGGGGTATGGCTCATAACGCACCCCACCCAGCCGTGCACGGCACAAGGCCCCTCTGGGTCAGGTCTGGCCAGCACCTGGTGTCCCCAACCCCCATCTGGAACAACTCAAACGACATTCTGTTTCACATTATTCTTTTATTATAATCGTATTGAATGGGATTACTTTGCCAAAAGGATAAGTCATTTCTTAAATCAATATGAGTTATAGTCTAAAGATGCATGAAAAAAAAGTGATAGGCGATAAATGGCACGACTGAGTATTCCATAAATCAAATGAATTGTACCATTGTGAGAAAAATTATTATGACAACTTTTACATGAAAGTAGTCTCAAGCCTGTTTATAGGAACTTGATATTTCTTTTTAACACCATAAAGAGAGCTTTTGAAAGTAATACTAAGGAAGCGGTTTTGGCCTGCGAGAAGGAAGCCTGGCTTGCCAGTAGCTGCCCTCAGATCCTCCTGACCACCTCTTGCCACCCCACAGCCTCCTGGTGCCCCTGCCGGGGAGAGGGGGGATGGAAGGCTTGGGCTCCACAGGACAGCAGCTCAGCACAGGAAGGAAGTCAATCCTCCACACCCACTCTTAATCTGCAATGACCCCTGGGGGCAGTTCTTAAAGAAACAATATTAACATAAGAAGAAAAAGAATACATTTTGCTCAACTCTAGCAGGTTATCATCAGGAGACAACAGGACTGTCACAGAATTTTGTATTTGTTCATGGGCTCTGACAAAGTACAGTCATTCTTGTTAATGGGGAACAATCAAGCCCCCGGGAGCTGATGCACAAGGTTCAACTCAGTCACGCAAAGGAGGCAAATCACAGGGAGGTCCTGGTTTATTGTTAGTGACAGTCTCTCTGCAGAGATGTTATTTCTTACCAGGTTGCAGTTAGCAGTGAACATTAGCATGAAGTCATTTTTGGAAGAATAATCCAACATAATTAAATGTTTCAAGTGTTATTACGACCCCGTGGCATACACACAAGGTAAGGCAAAGTCATAATGATTTTCTTTCTCTAATCTGTAATTCTCATATGTAATGCACAGATATAATTCAAATTTCTAAACTGATCAGAGAAGAATGCATGAATATAGGGACATGTTTTAAAAAAGTAGATGATGAGAATTAATCTAAGCTTAACATATATAAAATATATTTAACTGCTAAGAATCAAAACACGAGAGGGTTCCAATGATGACCAAATCTGTTAAAGAAAATCAAAAAGGTTTCATATTTCAGGATTTTTAAAAATGTGCAGTGAAACATTAAGTATCTGATAAAATAATAAAAAGGAACATAAATTCTTTAATAGTACTGTAACTAATGAAAATGCAAACAATGCTCAATTATGAAGAATAAAAACAAGTCACTTAAAAAAATATAAGAGTAATTCAATTCTCATATCCCATGAACCTCTGGGAACTTGAGGGTGGCACTGCCTGCGCCCACTCCCCCTGGTGGGTTTCCTTCCTGAGGAGGGAGTGGCTTGTTGGGGGCCACAGAGGCAACACGCTGAGTGACCCCATTGGTTCTCGTGTGGCACCAACACGGAAGCACAGACGAAGGCCCCAGCCCTGCGTGCAGGCTGGGCTGGGAGGTTTCAGCGAACATTCAACGGGGAACCAGCCTAGAACCTGTCAGGGTGCTGGGTGTCTGGCCGTGACTGTGTGGCCGGTGACCCTGTGCTATCCTGACTCGAGCTTAGGGCAAAAGAAAGGCTGAAAGTGAGCTGACGACTGTGGCGGAGCTGCCAGGGCACAGCCAGCTCCATGGCCCTTTCCGTTGGTGACCTGGAGCCCCGGTGAGGACAGCTTCCCACAGCTTACCTTAGAGCTGAAGACTCCTAAACCTTCCCATGCCAGGGCCTTTGGGAGAAAGTAATGACAGCCCCTGCGCAGCTGCAAGGCCACTCCCTGTGTGGATGTATGGAGTGCCAGCAAGGGGGCACACAGTTGGCACAACCTACTAAGTGAGTCACCCCACAGGGTGTGAGTGGCCCCTCAGAGTCAGGAGGCAGAGCTCATCAGCGCATCTCTGAGTAAGCGCGGAAGGCCAAACACCCCGCGGTCTGAGCAAATCCAGGTATTCTTTACCTACGTGCCATGTGGCAGGCGATTTCTCTGCTGGAGTTTAAGAGCAAACTGTAGGGCTAATTAGAGCCTAACAGTAGTTGACTCTTGACTCATCACTTTTCTTGGAGAGTAGTGGGAAATCATGTCATTATCACATTTGCCTATAGAGTAACACATGGCTAGCAGTGGCTGGGATGGATGTTAACGAGGTCTCTTTCTATCTGTGGCTATCCATCTGCTGCCAGGAAAGCTCCCACTGCCCAGGGCCCTTGCCGTCCTCAGAGGAGCCCAAAGAACCAGTCACGCCAGGGCAAGGGCTGCTGCTCCCTGAGGGAGGTGAAATGGGCAGGGTGTCTATCCTGTTAGGATTCCAGCTCAGGGCAAGAAGAGGGAAAGGGTCCTTTTCAGGGCTCTTTTCCTCAAGGAGACAAACACCTCATGTGATGCTTTCTGTCTGTCACAGGTCCCTGAACTGCCGACGGACAAGGGGGCTCTCATTCTGTGCGGAAGCCCGGGACGGCTCCGGCACATCGGGCCTGGCCCTGCCTGGCAGTGCTGCCTGGGTGCAGTGCACTGCTGAGCCCTGGCCCGCAGCTGCCACACCGGCTCCCAGCAAGGGAAGGCCTGTGCAGGAATCCTGCATCTTCTTGGCATCTGGAATGTTCTCTCGGAAGCTCTGCTCCCTCAGAAGAGACTCCAGGTCTAGTTCCCTATTCCTGTTACCTTAGGGCCAATGGGAGATCTTGACTGGATGGGGGTGAACTGGGGCTTTTCCTTTTACGCCTCAGTTGACAGGTGAACACTGCCCCCAAACTTCAGAAACTTAATCAGAAAATGGACTGAAAAATGTTGACCCTGTAAAATCAGGGTCGTTTTCCAATTCAAGGAGGTAATATTCTTACAACCTTTGAAATCAATGCAGCAAGGACTGGCTTAAAGGGACCTTATTTTCTGGAGTAACAGATTCTAAAAGGTGAAATACAGTGTTTAAGAAGGGACAGTGACGGCCAGCGTCAATCTAGCCTGAGATTTGGAAATGTCTTTAACAAATGAAGAAATCTGTAACACATCACACCTAAGTATGATTCCTAAGTTTAGACCTTGTTTCTAAAAATCATTTTAACTTTCTGAGAAGTCAGTATGGGTTTATTTTCATCCCTGAAATCCACTGGTTCTAGTCCATTCTGTTGCATTGGGCATTGCCATATGGATTCCCAAGGGAGGCATGGAACTGGTTAAGATACAAAATTCCAGAGAAAGTCTTGATAACAATTTTCCTATGCCTGATGCTCTGAGGGAGGAAAGATTTGAAACAAACTCTTCTTCCTTCTTCTAGATATAGTAGATGGCATTGCCCCAGCTTCTTAGGGGGCGGAGGACAGAGGAAAAGTCACTCAGACTGGTTTGGTCTTCTTGGACAGTGAGTGTGACCCTGGGTACTTAACCCAGCTCCACTTCGGAGCGAGGGTGGGGCTGGGCTTAACCCCATCTGCATTTGGAGACCGTCAGTCTGTGTATTCTGTGGCCCTCCTTGCTTCTCTCTAAAGGGTTCCAATGGGCTGCTCCAATGTCACATGCATGCTGGGAAAGAGGGGCCTCCACTGGGGGCGTTGGCCTGCGGCTGCTGAGGAGGTGGCCTGGGCACTGTGGTCAGATGTCCAGGGGGCTCACGATGGTGAAGCCGGAGTCCTTGCTGTTGCTGCTGCTGTCGTCGTCGGGGCTGGAGCTGGGGTTGCTGGAGGAAGCCGAGGCGGGGCCCATCAGAGGGTCGGAGAAGACCAGCAGGGGCCGGGCCAGGGCCTCGCTTTTCCCAGATGCGCTTCTGAGGGGGCGAGGAGGCTGGGCCCTGGCACTGGCCCCCTCGTCTTCTTTGGGCACCAGGATGAAGTCGTCTGAACTCCCTCCATCTGTGTGCCCTGATGGTTCTGTAGAGGCCTGTGAAATAGTCAGAAGTACAGGGGGTGAGAAAAGACACCAGAACAAGAGAGGGAGGGGCGGTCCTCTGGGCTGGGGAGTGCTCCATGGAGACTGGGCCACCTCGCCTATGTGCTTCCTGGTGTTCGGTCCTGCTTCCCCAAAGCCCAGGCACTTCCCATGGTGCAGGGCCAGCCCCTTGCCAGCTGAATCTGGCTCCCAGGGGAACAAAGCAAACCTGCTGGATGAGTTGATGGGAGAGGCCAGTGTTGGAGCCTGCAGGCAGGCTGCAGATGGAATCCCTACCAGCTTCACGGGCACCTGTCATGCAAATCACTCTCCCTCCTGGGGCTTTAATGTTCTCATCTGTGAAATGGGAATAAGGAGAGTGCCTCTGTCCTAGTGTGTGGTCACCTGTGGTGAGAGGACACAGCAGATGAGAACCGCGCAGGGCTGGCTCCCTAACAGAAACCCAGCTCTGGAGCGATTTTATTACTTGCTCAGAAGATGTAATAGCTTCAGAGGAGGGCTCCGTGAATCTCATCTTATCAGCAATTATGAGTAGCATTTTATTTTTTAACAAAAGCAGCTGACATCCATGAACATCGGGAAAGATTTGGGTTAAGACCAGAGAAGCTGGGATGGAAGTAAAGCCATAGTCTGATCGGGGATGATCCAACTCGAGCCTGGCAGAAAGAGGACCCTACCCAGTGCTGATGTAAGCTTATGTGGTGCCCACACCTGCTACCTGACCCTGCCTGCCGACTGTCCCCACAGTGTGTGGGGACTGGTGGGGGGTCTGAAGTCTAATGAGATGTACAGAGCCCCTTGGCGGGAAGTGCCCCCCCGGGTCCTCTGGCCTCCAGTGGAGCATGGCCAAGGCTATCTGTGGGCTGTGGGCAGGCAGGGCCTGGACAGGCGGTTGGCAACACTGCTATGGGAACTCTGAATCTCATGCTCTCCTTGGTGACATGGGTGGTGAGTGGCTGAACATCGGCTGAGGGGCCTCCCCCTGACAATTTGTCTACCTTTAACATATTTAACCGGAGGACAGAAATAGAATTTGCCTTTAAGGTCACAGTGCTGAAACAACAGGCCTCGAGGTTCTTCATCTCAAGTTTTAAAGCTATTTACATTCTATAAACACATTAATTCTTACAAAACAGAGGAGATCTGCGGCATATGGCAGTCTGGTAGGGGGATGTGATCACAGATGACTTCAGGGCAACTGGGCAGAGAAAGGCTGTCCTTTTCATTCCCATCACTGTGCTCCGGAAGGTGCGTCTGGTCAGGGCCATGTCGCCTTTGGGGAGGCTAGAAGGGACATGTGAGGGGGGAGTCCTCTTGCACATATCACCTTTGGGGAGGCTAGAAGGGACATGTGAGGGGGGAGTCCTCTTGCACATATGCACACGGGGTGCACACAGGCTGTTCAGGGCCTCTGCTCTGACCGCCCGCCTCCAAAGTGTGGACGCTTCGTTCAGATGGTTGTTGCCCTGCACTGTATTCTGGGAAAATCTTGACTTCTCACCCCACAGGCGGTCTGTGGCTGGACTGCTGCTTCGTAGAGCTTATCTTAGGCTGAAAACAAAAAGAGCCTGTACAGTGGGTCCTATTTTTAGAGTGGTGTCTCTACTACAGAAATACCACAATAACCTACTTTCCTTTAGCTTATAGGGAAGATATTAACAAGACTTTGAAGAGGAGAAATATGTTACAAAGCCTGTGACTAGTAAAAGTAAAGAGGGTTCCTACCATCACTGTAATTATCTGGTCTGTTTCTAGAAAGGTAGTGAAGTCAAAGTACATATTGTGGGTAACCCCCTAACCCCCTCCCCCCCACTTTGTCCCCCAGCCAATTCCTAGAGTCACAGACTGGCCAAAGCATGTTAGAGCCTCAGCAACCATCTTCTTTTATTTCCCCTCCCCCCCATCTTTATATTACAGATCAAGAAAGGAAGCTGGGATCACAGGCCAATGTCACAAAGTAAATAAGGAGACTCCACTCTTTTGGACTCCCACCTAGAGCTTTTTTCTAGACACAAGGATGCCTTCTTTCTGGATTTCCGTAGCAGCCTTAGCCTCTACCTGGAGCCATTTATATCATTTATAGAAACTATACATTTCCAGGTCAATCCTCTCTTTTTGTATGTATTATATAATTTAAAAAGTGTTTCAACCCGTCAGCCCTGCCAGGAACCACCACAATACACACTGCCCATCCCTACCCTGCCTCGTTTCTGAGGTTGAGTTTAGCATCATGCTGGAAGCAGGTGAGCCAAACTCCAGACCAGTGCTGCTCAACAGCAATTTTCTATGATGATGGAAATGTCCTCACTCCATGCCATCTAATACCACACGTAGATACTGAGCACATGAACGGTGGCTAGTGTGACTGAGGAAATGAATTTTAAACTCTTAATTCTATTTAATCTTAATGAATTTAATTTTAAATAGACACATGTGGCTAGTGGCTACTGTTTGAGACAGTGCAGCTGTAGACCACACAGATTAACAAGAGGGGACCCAAGTACCAGTGAGGCGTGGGAGAGGGCCTGGTGGGCTCATGCATCCAGGGTCCTAAGGAGTCCTGCCTTCCACTGCAGTGGGTTTGGGTGAAGTTCATCAAAAACCTCCGGAAGGAGTGTGTCAAGGACAGACTCTGGAAGTCAGGGACAGAATGTGGCTCTTTTCACCCTATAGAATATAATTTCACATGTCTGTTTTCAGAGCTGGAGATCAGATTTGTAAATCAAATGGAAGAAGGTTCTAGCCATATCTCCACCCACCTCCCAGCAGGGAACCGGGCACATGAACCCCACAAAGGAAGAGTCCTTTCAAAGGCTGGGCAGGCGGACCATGAGCCACTGTTCCAAGGCGGGCGAGCCATGTCCTCTGCATTGTCCTTTCGACACACTTTGTGATTAAGCAAGCAAAGACCATCCACTCCTCAGTTAGGAAGGAGTGGTGGCACAAGCCACCCCACGCTTGGTGATTATCTCCAGAAAATGTTGCAAAAGGTCACCTAGCACTGCTCCCCCCGGCCTCTGGCCCCTGTTCAACTGGACGTTCCTGAAAGCGGGGCTCCATCTCTTAGCCCTGGACACCCGTTACTTGGTACAGCAGGCCCTCAAGTCGCACTAGAAGGAGGGAGGGACAAAGCCCACTCCCACTTGGCATCCTGAGCACAGCCAGCAGCACCCTAGGCCCCTTCCCCTACAAGCAGGGATAAAGAAAAGCCAGCTGGCTCCAAGCCCTGATGGCAGCCCCAAAGCGTTCCTGCAGGAAGACGGTGGGTCAGGGCGTCCTGCCTGGGGGCCCTTTCCAGTCTAGTCCAGATCCTTGGCAGCCACAGTGGAAGGCCCTGACACGGCTTGTCTGGGTGGCACGCTTCCTTGCCTCCGGAATTCATTCCCCTTGTCTTCCTCCCCTGAAGGTGCCAGAAGACGCTGCTCCCTTCCTCAGACAAACCCTTTTTCAGGAGTACTGGGTTCCTGTGAATGACTAACACCCTTGGGGGAGGGGCCGTGGCGGGGAACAAGCACGGAACAGCAGCCCTTCAGTTTTCCCTTTCCCACTTAACCTGACAGAGGAAGACAGAAGCAGGGAGGGCAGCAGGGGGTCTCCAGGCCCAGGGAGGGCTGACTGTGCTTCTGAAGGGAGTGCAGAGGCAAAGGTCTCTGGGATGCTGCACAGGGGTGTGGCTGGGCCAACACAGGGCATGTCATATTCATGTCCCTTCTATCGTAGCTCATCGTTAGCTCATCCTGAGGATGCATATGGGGTCCCCCCGGGGCAGCGGGCTAACAGGCAGGTTCTTACAAACATGAAAACCAGGAATGACAACTGCAAAGTATAATCAAGAAGTTTTAAATTGAGCAAATTCATTAGTGTGTTTGAAAGGTCTTTGTCTGTAGTATTTTTACACATTTGACTACAAGAATCATGCTAGATTTTTAAATAGCATTGCCAATTAAAAATGGTTGGGGCTCAGTAATATTTGAATAAATAAATGATTATTGAAAAATTAAACATCTGTGCAGGGAAGAATTAGGAGGAACTAATCAAATTAAACTTGCAATTTTAATGTTGCATTCATGTGGCTAAAAATGCAGACTGAAATGCTTCATGAAAATTTCCTTTTAAAGCTGGATGAAATTAACCACATAGGATTCTCTCTTCTTGAAGACTCTTACAACTAAAAAGAACTCCTATTCTAAAATATCATTTTGCTTTTTGAAAATCATAAAAAATAAATAATTTATAAGCATCTGGATGTTAGTTTTTGACACAATGACTTGGATGAGATTTTGCTAATGCTCATTTTTCAAGATGAAATTTTAAGCTATTTAAAAAGAGTATTGTTAGGAATTTTTAGCCTTATCAGATAACGCACAATGAGGCAGTGTGGTGTAGCTGGAAGCTTACTGGGTTGGGGCAGGGGTTCTGAAAACAGAATGCCGGGTGAGCCTGCATGCCTCTCCGGCCATCGTTTTCTCGCTCGTGAAACAAGCAGGCAGGACTAAGCACATGAGAAATTTCTTAGATCATTTCTAACTGGCAAATTCTGTGATTTCATGTTAGAATAAATTACACACAATGCTGACACCTGAGAGCAGAGTTCAGCACACTGCAGCCCATGGGCCAAATCTAACCTGCAGCCTGTTTTTTGTACCGCTCTCAAGCTGTGAATGGCTTATATAGTTTTAAAGGGTTGTAAAGACAAACAAACAAACACCAAATACAAAAACAAATATGTGAAAGGGACCATACGTAGTTTGCAAATCCTACAATACTATCTGGCCCTTTAGAGCAAAAATTTTGTTGACCTCTCTGCCATATAGGATGGACATTAATAAGAAGTCCTCCGTGAAGTCAAAAAAGGTGGGAAAACACTATGGAGATTTCTCAAAAAATAAAAAATAGAACTACCTTATGACCCAGCAATTCCATTCCGGGTATTTATCCAAAGAAATCCAAAACATTAATTCAAAAAAATATATGCAACTCTATGTTTCCTGCAGAGCTATTCACAATAACCAAGATATGAAAACAACCAAAATGCCCATCAATAGATGACTGGATAAAGAAATTGTGGTATATTTATACAACGGAATATTACTCTGCCATAAAAAAAGAATGAAATCTTATCATTTGCTACAATATGGATGGACCCAGAGACTATTATGCTAAGTGAAATAAGTCAGACTGAGAAAGACAAATACCATAGGATTTCACTTGTATGTGGAATCTAAAAAACAGAACAAGAAAACAAAACAGAAATAGACTCATAGATACAGAGAACAAACTGATGGTTGCTAGATGGGAGGGGGATGGGTGAGAAGGTGAAGAGATTAGGAAGTACAAATTGATAGTCACAAAATAGTCACTGGCATGTGAAATATAGTATAGGGAATATAATCAATAATGTTGTAAAGACTATGTGGGGTGTCAGATAGGTACTGCTTTTATCAGGGGCATCATTTCATAGATTACATAAATGCCTAACCACTGTGCTATTACTAATACAAAATAATATTGAATGTCAACTATAATTAAAAAAAATATAGT
Organism: Aselliscus stoliczkanus; assembly: GCA_033961575.1. Lineage (NCBI taxonomy): Eukaryota > Metazoa > Chordata > Mammalia > Chiroptera > Hipposideridae > Aselliscus > Aselliscus stoliczkanus. The sequence continues at coordinate 96,693,149 of CM066735.1, read as the reverse complement.
GAAAGGATGCAAAGTACAGCATAGGGAATATAGTCTATGGTATTGTAATAGCTATGTACGATGTCAGAGGGGTAGTAGACTTGGTGGAGTTATTACTTTGTGTGGGGTATGAATGTCTAATCATTATGTTGTTTTGTACACTAATAAAAAAACTAATAAAAGATTCTAACCAAGTGAAATACACTCAAGACAGCATGAGGAAGGCATGGACAGTACTTCCCGTGTTAAAGCGAAACGGGGCATCAGCTGGAGGTAACTGGCCAATAACGGAGGCAGCGATCTGGCTTTCCAATGCCACACAGTAGGACTGCCAGGAGGTTTAGGCCAAAGCTGCTGCCCAAAGGTGTGTGGGTTGTGAACTGCACACCTCTAGGAGACACTAGTGGAATTATTATCATTGTGAATGGTACCCCCTAGGGCACTAGAGTATATATACCCTGCAGTTACATGTAGCACCCTTGGGTCAGGCCACTTGTGGTACTTTACAGGCAACTTCACACATGGTCAGCTCAAGTAACTTTGGTAAGGTTCTCATTATTCATAACTGTGGAGAACTTCTGTGAATGTGCCCCTGCACCTGCTCTGTAGCCCCGGGCATCCGGTCACCCTGGGTCCGGCCGCTGGAGCAATAGTGGTCATCTGAGATGGTGATCTGCTCATTTTCCTCTGCTTCCAGCTGGCTCTGGTTGAAACGCAGGGAACCTTTTAGAATGTCTTTGATCTATTTTCCAAGAAGAAAATAAATGAAAAAGATGAATGAGTTTGTTTTTAAATGCTAGCTAAACCACTAATATATTTAAACTAGACTTTTCATTGACCATTTATTAATAGTATAGATATCAGTATATTACTATAAGAAAGAAATAACAGAAAAAAAAATCCCACTCTATCAAAACCATGGACTTATTAAGGACCAAGGAAAATTTCAGAGTCTTATTGGCCAGGTTCTCACAGGGTCAGACATGGGTGTCACATCCTTGGCAGTTATCTTAAGCAGGAAGCACCGTTTCCCTGCACACCCAGCCCCAGGGAACAGTCCTTGGAGGCTGAAGTGCTCCACGCCAGCCCAGCTGTTAGTAACACAGGAAGACATCTGAGAGCAGCACGCTGTTTTTTCACTGGCATTTACATTCCGTGTAGCCCTTTAAGGGCTGTGTAAATGGGGCCCGTGAGGGTCTGAGGCCAGCCGCAGGTGGTGATAATGACTTGTGCTCCAAGGACATTCCCGTATTTATGGAAATGATGGAGCATGATGCTGGACCACACCACACCAGTTTAGGAGAGGAGCAAACGTAACTGGCTTGGTAGGAGGAAGGGGCAGGGGTGGGAAGTGGAAAAGCCGACGGGGCTGCAGGCTGGTGAGACATAACCACCAGAAGAAGCGAGGGGCCTAAGGAGGCGGAGATTCAGGAGGCGATCTGCCTGAGAGAAGGGAGGGGCTGGGGAAACGCTGGCCCGAATCTAGCAGTCCATGCCCTAGGGGGCCCTCCCCGACAGGCACTCCAAGGGGGAGCCTTGGGACACAAAGCCAGATGAGTGCACATACCTGTTTTAATCCTGCCAGGGAAACCAGAATTTGATCTTCTTTTTCCAAATTTTCTTGTAGTATCACATCTTGAATATTTACTGAAAACAGAAGAATGACGTTTTATAACTAAAGCTCTGATTATAACTTACCTGCTGCCACACCATAACTTTAGATAAGCTTGGAAACTTTTCTGCCTAATTTCATAGCAGAGCCATCCCACCAGGGCTGCTGTGCCAAACTACAGATGGGGCAGGCGGGTCCTGGGAAGGGTGGAGGGGAGCACGGAGCCTGAGACGCACAGCCTTCCCACCCACAGCCCACAAATGCATTCTTGTGATGATAGTGTGTCTTCGCATCCATAGAGACCAGGCAGCTCTGCTGACCTACAACGTGGGGTACAGCCCAGAGTGTGCAGCCAACTTCTTGGAGGAAGCGTCTCAGCCTGGGCTTCCTACACTGCCTCATAGTTTTATGATGTTAACTCACCTCTCTCGCTAAAGACCAGTTCCTCCCAGGTGACTGAAATTATTATAATAGACACTGTCTTTAAGGATTTAAACAGTAAAGCATGTTGTCAATTCAACAGAATGGTGAAAACTCACTCCAGCTTACCATCAGACAACGATGTCTGTGGAGTCAGCTGCCATAGCTCAGGAGCTGTTTCTCTATGTCCTCAGGAAGGTTTAGCCTCCACCTGAGAAGTCACCCATCTAGGCCTGATTGCAGGGACCCGCCCAGTCAGTCTGACCAGCCGGCCCAGCATTTCACCAAATTGCAGGTTAAACATGCAGTGGTCCTCAGCCTCCCCCACACCGCCTGCCTGTGGGATGCACACAGCCCTGCTGATGACTGTGGCCTTACTGAACGGGGATTCTCAGGAGAACTCAGGGGGAGTGAAAGCCCCCTCCCCTGAGGCTGTGCAGGAGAGCTGTGTGAGGGGCAATTAAAACACACTTTAAAAGAGATGCTGATAAGCGCACCAATTTGAGAATCACTTTAATAAGCAGGCTCACCCTCCAATAATATCTGCTGTCTTATTTTTTGTGGCCTGAAAAAATGCCCGTTTATAAGGTCTTACATGCCACATGTGTAGTCCTTCACTCATGAAACTGTCCCAGTCTCTGCTCGGGCCCCCTCAATTCCATGCCTGCCCCCAACAGCCACCAGAGCTATGCATGACTGCTTGCCTGCTCACCTCCCACGGTGGGAGAGGCAGAGCCAGCACACTGTCCCTTGGCCTGGAGACCCTGTCCCCAAATCCTTGTTCAGCTTGCGGCGCGGCTCCAGTCTTCCTGCCCACTCAAACTAAAGTCGCCCAAGTCACCCTCTGGTCTCGACCACACCATCTTTTACTATGTCAGTAAGAATCGCTTCACCCTCTGACATCATCATGAGCATTTGTGGGCTTACTTGTCCATCTCCCCCAATAGGATATAAGCTGCCAGCCTTTGGAATAATGCCTTGTGCATTTCAGGTACACATTAAGGATTTATTAACTGACTAAATGCATGAACAAACAGGGAAAAACACTGTTGCAACATGCATTTCAAATCACTGCTAATTCTAAATACTTCCAAAGAGCATTTCCAGTAAGGGGCAAGGCAAACACTGATACCATCAACACGAGTTCAATAAGAGTAAGTCTATCAACCATGCTGATAAGTCCTCTTACATACGCCCTGCAGCAGAAAAACAGAGCTTTTATTTATGCCGAAAACGTGACTGTAGTTTCTGACTAATAGAAAGGCTTGCTTCAAAACAAGAGAGCAAGATGAATGGGAATAGAATAATAGATGTAATTAAAGAGAGAATGTTTTTGGTTTCCTTAAAAGCCTATAACAATTTGTTCTCTCTCAATAAAAACAAAACAAAACAAAACACAAAATCCACTCAACAAGACATTAATGACAACCAACTGCAGAAAATTAACAAGAAACAGTTCTGTAGGTCTGTTAGAAGATTGCAAAAGGTTACTCTTGTTTCCCTGACTGCTATGGTTTTTAAGGCAGAGCTCTGAGGGCCAGAGGGCAACCTCGGGCAGCAGGGCACATAGTTGTAGGATGGTCGGTTCTGCCCCATTGAGCTGCTGTGTCAGCAGGGCCAGCAGGGGGACAGGTCCCAGACCCTCAGAGGAAGCTCAACCAGTGGATGCAGGAATCCTAGGACATCTGTAGGACGCATGGGGGCCTGCTTGACTCCAAGGAACCAATGGAGGGGAGGCCCTTGGAGGCTATACCCAGCAAATCAGGGGGCCAGAGAAAGAGGAAATCTGAAACAAAACAAAACAAAACAAAACAAAACAAAACAAAACAAAATGAAACAAAACAAATGTGATGTCTCCTCTCTGCCCCTCTGATAGTCTGCTGTGGACATATCCTGAAGCAAAAGGATTTGGTCAAATTGTCTAACTCCTGCCCCCAATGTAATGGTGGGGTCCATGGTCAGCAGCAACGCAGATCAAAGGCATTTATGGTCACGGGCTAAAGGCCAGCAGGGCAGGCAATGGCTCCAGTGGGGACAGAGGCTCAGAAATAAGCAGGACATTTGTTCAGATGAGATGGTTAACCTCTAAGTGATTGAGCTGCCTTAAATTGGTAAGTTTAAGCCTTGGACTGCCATTGGTGGGAATGGAACTTCACAGCAAGATTTCCACACATTTTAGTTTAAGTGTATAGACTTACTATCCCACTTGAGAAGTATTAGAGTCTACCTGAAATCTTACAAAATCATCCTGGCCATGTTGCCTGAAAACCGCATGAACCAAGAAGCACTGGCCGTCCTCTCTTGGGTGCCCCTTTTGCTGTGAGCTTGCCAAGAGATGTGTGGGGACACTTGCAAGAGTAGGGTGAAGAGGGGAGCGGTGCTGAAGGCAGATCTGACTGTCTTGGGAAAATGGAAGCAGGCCTGTCTTTCATCACAGGCCTAAGTGGGAACAATGCTCCATGTCCGACAGGCCACCCCCTCCCCATGTGCTCTCTCTTGATAAAAGCATGACCAGTCAACAAGTCTAGATCTTTATTCACTGTTGTCCTGTCTCATAGGTCCAAAGAGGTGGCAGAGCTCTGGTGGGCTGCCGCAACTCTACCCTCCACCCCTTCCTCACCAGCATGACCCAGGTTTTTATTCAGGGCCACACAGTGCACACCTTCCCTTTCAGCCAAGGTGGGTCATGTGACACAGCTCTGGCCAATGAGGTGTAAGAGAAGCCCCTGGATAGAGCTTCTGGAAAGCTCCTCATGGGGCAATGACTCAGTTTGCACCTCTTGGGCCTTTTCTCTCCCCATGTTTGCTGCCTGAAATGCTGGCAGGAGCTCTCCCTGAGTCATCTTCATGCAAACATGCAGATGAGATGACAGCTTCAAGACCTCGCTATGATCAGCTAAACTGACTAGCCTCACTTTAAGGAATCTTGGGGCTAGAAACCCAAATGAAAACAAAAGGGCATCTTCAGAGGCTGTTAAAACTGTTAAATGTTTTTTTGTGTTTTTTTTTGAGGGCAGTATTACTGGCCCTCATATGTGGGACCCGAACTGGGGCCACTGGCGTCCCAAGCCAGCGCTTAACCAATGCGCCATTCGGCCGGCCCTAAATGTTTCGAATACAAGAATTTTCTTCATTAACACAGTATTGTCCATGTAAATCCTAACTAGTTCTATTGTATTATTGATTCAAGGTGGCATTTACAAACATTCCCTAATATATAACCTCTCAGTAACAAACCTACTGCTCTAAGTAAGTTGTATCTGCATGTAAAAAATAAAAGAAAATGATGTCTTTTCATGCCTTAAAATATTAATGGCAGAAATGTGAAATGTTTACCTTTCCAATGTAATGCACATTTTTCCTTACAGCAAGAGGCTGAATGAATTATGATATAAAGACTCTTACTTTTTGTTTCTGTACAGCAGGAAGATTACATTTTTTATAATCTCCAATTTAAGTATTATATATTATAAACGTTGGAATACTAAAACTAAAGGGGAATACCTGACATTACACAAATTACACAAAAATTCCATCAGCATAACAATCCCGTGGTGACTCCACTGTTTTTCATGAAATGTCAATGCCACAGAAATAGATCTCTAAGTCTAAAGGTAATGGGAATGGCACACAAATTACTTTTTCAATTTCTTAGAAACCTATTTTCTTCAATGCTGGAATAAAAGCATTTTCCTTTAAATGGCTGGCATGGAAGGTAACATAAGCCTATTCATTAATTATAAGGGGTGGGAGAAAGGGAGCAGGAGCAGACCTAACATCTGTCTACAGTGGAGGTGGAACTGGGCAAGTTATGTAACGTCCTTGTGCCTGAGGGGAAATCACTGAACCTTCCTCACTTACTGTGACCAGCAAGTACATGGGCACAGCACCCAGTACTTTCATTTCCACATGGCCGGATTGCCTGACTCTCTCCCAACAACCATTCTAGATGAGGACCATGATCCTACTACAGAAAAGGGGCCAGAAATGCCAGGTCTGTTAGTTGAGATCTCAGGCCTGGAAAGTGGCGGCGCTTAGATGAAATTCCTCATCTGGGTCCTGGGCCCTCCTCCCACAATTATGTATAATATATGGCAATGGTGGAGGGGCCAGTGGTCTGAAGAGGCACAGGATGGCATCTTGGCACTGACTACGTTGCCTTGAGATGCTTGTGCCGTTTATGTGGTGGCAGAACTGACCTAAGCGAGGCCAGCCAGAAACAGGAGGTCACCTAGACGCAAACCACACTGCTCATTATTTCGACCGGACCTTTCAGGAGCACTGACACTACCATCAAACAGCTGGGACTTTGATGACCTGTGCTGTGATGTGTGTGTCACTAAAACCATCAATAAGATGGGGGTGAAACCTATCTCAGAGGGCTGTTTTGGAGAGACTAGATAAGATAATCAAAGCGGTCCATTTCTACGATATTGCCTAATACTATTATTGCTTAATATGGGTGTTTTTTTTTTCCTTTTCCAATATCTTAAATACCGAGACAAGTGGATTCTGCTCTCTGAGGTTCTCTCATCTCTGACAGAAATTTAGTTCCCCTGACCTCTGACAATCTCATGTAAGGACTGTACCAGACTCTGAAGAAGAAGGATGCAGGCTGTTACAAAATAGAGGGGTCAAATGTAGGGTTGACCTAGGGTCACATGCCTGCCCAGGGTGGTAGTGGTTGAAGAGCTGGCCATTAGTCAAGGAGGGGGGCAGACCTGTCATTTGTCACTATGGACTTCGGCTGGACTGTTGGGATTTCTGTTTACAGAGTATGTGCCACAGTTGTCCAGACCTTGGCAGAAGGCAGGTTCAGGAGACTGTAGGCATCAAGCTCACCCTTTAACACATGGTGTGTATCGCTGTGTCCTTGCAAATGCCGTTCCCCTTCTAGAAGGCTCCCTTATTCTCCTTATGGTATCACATCTCTCCTTGTCTTCAAAGTCCACCTTAAAACTGTTCTCAAGTATCAGCTTTCTATTAATAGTCTTCCCTCTGAAAGCATCTATTGTTGGACTCTCTCCAACATCTATTGTTGGACTTTCATCTTTTACTCTTAGAACTGTAATTCACGGATGAGGCTCAAAGACTAAAGGTTTCCTGAAACCTTCTACATGGCACATCTTGGACCCAGGGTCTTCTATTTCAGACGTGGCACTCTGCTCACTATATCCTTATTACTCCAGAGCCCACCTGGCCCTACCAGTGCTTCTGAGATTACCTGTGTGCTTCAGTTCGCTTCACGTGAAGCTATGTGTTGCTTCCGGGGTTTCTGATGAGGTATGTTCTCCTGGTTCTCTCTCCCTACTTTGAGGTTTTGCTCACCTCTTCCATACACACTGAGCTCAAGTTTAGATGATCGCTCTTCCACTTTACCCTACCCCCGACCTACTTCTTCCAGAACCTATTTTTACATCAGAGAGCAGGTACTTAGTAAGTACTGGCTGAATGACTCATGTGAGGCTTTCCCAGCAGCCTTAGGGCTGATTGTTATTTCCTGAGAAGCAGATGCAGGTGAGGTATTTCTCAGATGAAGAACTAAGGGACACTAACATGATCACCCAGATCTGGGAGTGAGAAGTGGTGAGGGGAGGTGAAGGGAAATCACATTCATTAATGGCCTATTAAGAGCCAAGGGCTGAGTCAGGCGCCTCATGCTCAGTGTTTTCTTAAAAAGCAGATCGCACAGAAAATATAACCAAAGGTCTTATTTTTGAATTCAGCTGCCAGAATGGCTGAAAATCCTACATTCAGTCCTGGGAGAGCAGCGTCACTGAGGGAAATCCAAGGGTGAGGCTGGCGTGCATTACACTTGAGAATTGTCTTCTGGTCATTAAGCAGTTCTCTCAAATAACCAGAGTTGCTTAGCAGAGTTCCAGGTCTTTGCTCTCTACTGCCTGGTGTGTTATTCTCTTAGGGTTTACCACCCTGCCTGCCAGAGAGCGAAGCATGGCTCCCCACAGTAAAATCTACTGTATTCATGACATGGCTGTCACTTTAGCATCAACCAGAAAAAGAGACGTGACATATATATGTTTAAACTTAAAAGGTTCTAAGCTCCAGTAATGGCTACATGTCTTTGCCAGAACATGTCCTTGTAAAAATCAAAACAGAAATATAGTGCGGGCCTTACAAATACGAAATATCCTGGGGTTTTGCCATTATGTCCTCTCATTTGGGGGCAACGATAGGAGAGCAGCTTGGTTAAAGTTGTCCTACAATGACATTACTTATTCAAATAAGACCCTTTGAACTGGGTTTAAGATGGATACACTTTTTTGTGTGTGTGAATTTCAGGCCATAAAAGTTTTGCTCGACATAAGGATCTAGTGACAGTTAAGTGCCCCTCTTCAGCTGGGATTTAAACATGTCCCAAAGCAAGGAACATTGGCCTTCATATCTTGGCCTTCACCTCCCCCTGCTCACAAGCTCTTAAGCTCAGCATGAGATGCTTGTGGTGGCCACGAAGTCCTTGAGCTTTCAAGCAATTGGCAGCAAGCCTGTTCCACCCATACATCCTTTATCAGTGGGGACATTAGCTGGAGAGGACTGGGATTGGAGGACACGGAGAGGCAGCCTGGAGGGCTGAGAATAGGCTATGGGGTCAGACAGTTTAGGAAAGATGAAAAATTTGGGAATTATATTTTAAAAAAAGAGAAAGGGGGCAAGATATTTGATTTGGGCTCCTCCTATGGAAAAGTGTGTGGGGCAATGGGAGAGAGCCAGAAAATGAAAATAAAGTGATGTAAGGTGGACAGTCTGTACTGAGGTCATGTGATCAGAGTTGTGGTATCTTAGCCTGGAAAAGGAGAAGGTAGTGTACGGTTTGCTAGGTTTTTCTAAACAGGTACAGGATGGGTACAAGGAAGATGCTGACCAATTGTTGATGATGATCAAGTCTTCTGATAATAAAACCGGGTGTGAGGTGCGATGGTGGGGGAGACTTCCACCAGAATAGAACGAGTTCAGAAAGGCTGAAAAGAAAACCCTAAACTTTAGATGACTGAGGCTGCACCAGGGAGCCAGGGGAGGCTGTGAGCCCACAGACTTTAGCTGCACTTGTGCCTGAAGTGTGCGGCTATGAGTCCATTAATTGAATTTTCCCACATAATTTTAAGTTCTCTCGCTCCTTGCTGCTTCCAGTCTGTCATGGGCCAGTAACAACAGGTCACCTGGGTTTTTTTTTTTGTGTTTTTTTTTTTTTTTTGCAGAACTTCAGGCCCCGTATCAGACGCATTGAACCAGGATCTGCATTTTAACAGGATCCTCATTGAAGTGTGTATTTTCCTCCTCTAGAGGACTCTGCTGCCCACAGTCATATGCAATTCTTAAAAGTCTTAAAATAATTATGAAAATCTTTTATCACAGCGTGGTTGAGGGAGAGAAAGCTGTCTGGTGATCACATTTTCTCTCAGTTTTTCAAATGTCATTAGTTAATTGCCTTGCTGAACATTTCCAAAGACATCCATTGAAAGTTGTTTTTATAAACATTAGAAAATCGGTTTTATAAAGTTCTTGCAGAGGCAAATAAACTAATTTTCAAAACTGGCTTCCTCTGACAGCTAATTCTTGCATAAATATTATGATAAGTGTAAAATAGTAATGATGTGTGCAATAAAACAGCAGAAGATCTGAGATCCAACTACAGATTCCAGTGTAGCCTCAGGAGAAGCATCAGTGAGAGAGAAGCCCAGGACCGGATCTGGGTCTGGACTCCTGGTACCAGCTAGCTGTGTGCCACTCATCCTCCCGGGCCTTGGTTTCCTTCCCTGCAAAATGAAGAGCAGCTGAGATAGCTGTTAGGGCTTCTATATTTTTAACATTCTAAGGTCCTATGAGCTACTGTACTCTCAGCAAGGGCATCGGAAACGTAGTTTCTCTGAATTCTTTTCATTTAAGCCTCCCATTGTTTGTATGAACCACCAATGGAGGGCAAGTTGCTGGAAACCAGTGTCTGAATACCAAACAAATGATGGAAATACCTCTACTGGGAGCAGGCAGGTGTGGGCATCAGGGGCCAGCAGGGTGAGCAGCTCAGACTCCTGTAGCAGCTGGCAGCTTAGCCCAGCTGTTCACAGATCAGAGAAGTGCAGGCCGCTCACCCACCCACATGCAATTACATGTGAAGTATGGCAGATCTAAAAATAGCCTAAGCACAGGCTCAGGGTTAACACAGGACTGCCAATGGCTTTCAACTCAACTGTCAAGGTGACAGGAAGGGAAGTAACTATAGCAACAGAAAAATGAACACATAAAAGTCTTCTGAAGTCGACAGGAAAAGTTCAGATTTAATAAAACAACTAATTTTAATTCCTGTCTTTAAACCTTTGACTTCCAATAGTTCAATTCTGTGGAGATAATAAAATTAGAATTGTGGTAGAGTTTTCATAAAACAAATACTCTCTCCGTTTTGGGTTCCTGATCCATAAGGAAATACTGCTAACCTATCAATTTTATTGCCTCTATAATTCAAGGACCATTTGAACAAATGCCTTTATATAATTTTTAACTGAGAGGTGTTTTTCTATGTTTCTTTTTCTATCAGTTATAATAATAGCCTTGAGCAGTATTTGACATTTTAAGATATTACTACATGTCTGACGATGAAAATGTACGGTGATATGGAATTCTCTTGAAGTGACAGGAACTTGGTGAGCATGACTCACCTGAGGCAAGGAGGCAGAGAGGTGAAGTCCCAAAGCGGTGCTCACACACTGCGGCCCGCACATGACGGAGGCCCAGCATGCTCACAGCTGTGCACCGGCCAGCTCTGAGAAAGCTACTCTTGTCCACGGGCCTCACATGCACACTCTCAGAACCAACACATTCAGAAGTCTACCAACTTTCTGCATCATTTGATAAGGGGTATTCAGTGAGGTGTTGGGAAATGTGGTACTGGTCCCAGCTCTTCCATTAACTAGTTGTGGGGCCCTAGACAAGTCACCACTCAGCTCTCTGGTCATGGGCTGCATGAGTGTCTGAGGATCTTCCCTGAGATGGGACAGTTGAGAGTTAAGGGGAAAGAAGAGAGGATCTGTGTTGAACACCGGCTCTGGGCTGTGCCTTGTGCTGGGCTTTAAACATACATTATCTTGGCAACAAACTGGCAAGACAGATAATTTTATCTCCATTTTATATCAGAGGGCACAATCATGATCAGGCAGAGCTAAGAAGTGACAGAGCCTGATTATAACTTTGTCTGCTTGATACCTTGTGAGTCCCTCTTTCTCAGATATCACTCCAGCCACTCTGACAGCTGACTCTGGCCTGCAGTGGAAGGCTTGACCTGCAGGTGCTACTTACATGCACTTAAACCATCTACAGATTTTCACGGACTGTCTTGCATTTCCCAAGCATAGAAGATGAGGTCCCTTGGAAAGTCCCCCTATAAACTTCCTCTCACCCAGGCAACCACTGTTAACAGTTATTTTCACATCCAATATACACTGTTCTGCACCTGCTTTTTTCACTTAACATATCAAGAACATCTTATGATAACAGGAAAAGTATTTTAATCTTTATAAAGATTGCATTACAATATTATACTCAATCCCTTTCTAATGGATATTTCAGTTGTTCCAATTTTATAATACCTTAATAATCAGGAAAAATAAAAAACATTATATGGAAAAATACTAGGGCATTAAAGTCATTTTAAAAGGAACTACAATAAGTCAAAAGTAAATCAAAAGCTTCACCTTATTTAATCTTTAAGCTTTCCTAAAATATTTGCCTAGACCCAAAAATTGCCTACAACACAGGAGCACCCTTTAATAAACCAATTCAATATACAAATGAAATAAAATGCATCTGTGGGTCCTGGGGCCAGGAATTCTTTGTAGCCTCCCTCAACCCCACTTTAAAAATGCAGTCATGCTATTTATATGCCAAAAAGAAGTCAACAGCTATGTGAAGGGATTCTGGCTGAAAGTGAAACGTACACAAAAAACAAACCTAGTTTTGCGGTTAGCTGAAAACTTGCAGCTGGTATGGGCTCTTCTTTAATTAAAGTGTTTCCCCTCCCATGCAGTGAGAAAATGCTCCTTTAGAGCTCACTGGAAGACCCAGACCAGAACAAAAGCTGCTGGGAAATTCTGAGGCTTAAGCAAAGCACTCTTAAAAGTTGCCATGTGGACCAAACAACTTGGAAATTTCCTAACGGAATTTTCTAGAGTTCCAGTAAACCTTTCTCTCAATGACTTCTTTGTTCTCCTACTTTGGTCAAAATTCAAATCAAGTAATGCAAAGGTCCCCATGTAGGCAGAGAAGCAAAACAGTACCACCCCCCCAAAAAAAAACAACAACCCCACACACGTGTACACACATACACACACACACTCTTTAAAATTAATTAACTAAAATTAGTTCTATAATACATATTAGTATATATGTAAAAATATATACTATATATGTAAATATATACTCTATATAAATACATATTTATATATAAATTATCTCTTCATTACTTCTTTTTGATGCATTTTAAAGCATGATGTTATGAGATTCATATAAATTTGGTTCTATATAAAAATGATCATAAAGAAGCATAAACGTAGTTTTGGACGGGTGGAGACGGGTAAAATTTCTTGCTATAATGAGAGATACTACATTTTTGAACACATACCAGGCTTTCTCCTGCTGTTTCCGTCTCTTGAACCCTTTCTCTGAAGGAGTGGCCCAGAGAGTAGAGATAAAGCTCTATATATAATATAGAGAATATAAGAGGGCCCAGCCAGTTGGCTAATAAGATACTGGGAGGCAGCCAGCCACCTAGGTAAGCATCTCTCTAAATCCGTAACAGAATATTTATTATATTACTTGCTAGAGGCAAGGATGGTTTAGGCAACACCCAAACGACAGCCATTCTGGCCATATGCAATGGACTGGTCATCTAACAGGCTGAGAGGCTGATGGAGTCCAAGGCAGAGAGCTGACCTTCAGAGATGGCCCCTGGGCTGGGCCACTCTTAAGGCCTAGCCAGCTGGAAGGGACCTTGGAGGACTCTCCTTGGTTTCCCCTCATAGATGGATGCATCCTGATTTCTTGGAATACTTGGTGTTGCCATGTCTCCACATTCACAGAGCAACATATTGGCCACTTTCATTAGAGTAAAAAGTCTTATTTTCCTAATTTGTTCCTAAACTACAGACACTGCAGAGTGGAGGAAGAAAGGATGTCCATAAGTGGGCTGAGAAATAGTAACAACATGTATTCCAAACGCTTTTGCAAGCAGCATGGAATTACTGGAGTAATACATACATGATCTAGCAGAGACCGTTTCCAATACAAAATGCAGAACTTCCACAAATGTAGAGAGAGCAGTGGCTGAAGACTCTAATGTGACATATGCATGGCTCACATGTAAACGGAACTGCAAACTAGGCCATTTCTTAGAATATAAGCACAGTCAGAAGTAAGGAGATATTTTGTGGTCCTGACATGCATTTCGGATAGGTGGTTAAAAACACATATATATTGGGCCGGCCGAGTGGCGCATTGGTTAAGCGCTGGTTTTGGGATGCCAGCAGCCCCGGTTCGGATCCCACATGAGGGCCAGTGACACTGCCCTGTACAGCTAACAACAGCTCCATCTGGAGCTGGGCTGTGCGAGCCCCGGTGATGGTGTAGGCTGCAGTGGGCTGCCATAGGCTGCAGTGAGTGGCCCACAGCCAGCGTGAGCGGCTGGCAGCCAAGCGTGAGCTGCCAATAGCCGCGATGAGCGACATCCAGAGGCCAGCGACCGATCTGCCTCATCCAGGAAGAGCGCAATGACGATACCAACAGTGAAGCAACATCCTCCGCAACTAAAACTGAAGAACAAGAAGACGGCAACTTGTCTGTTCCCCTTCCCCGATTCCCCAACGCTGTTCCCCTCCACCAATTCCCCAATAAAATCTTAAAAACAAACAAACAAACAAATATATATTTAAAAAAATAAAGAAAGCACTGTCAAAACGATAATCATACTAGTGATTATATCCAGGTTGGCTATAGTAGAGTTGACTGATCGCGAAAGCTCAATATTTTATTTTGGTTTGAGGTAGATAGATACTTTCAGTGGCAGCGTAGCAGTTAAGAGTTGAAATCTATAGTGAGACTGTTTGAGTTTGAATTTCTACTCTAGTTACTAGTGCTATAATCTTGGGAGATTTGTTAATCTCTCTGTGTTCCAGTTTCTTCATCTGTACAATGGGGACAGTAACAGTATTTCTACCCCAGGGCTGCTGTGAGGATTACATGACATCATTCTTCACACAGGGCCTACTGACTATTACTGTTACCACCATCGTTATGCCCAGGGCCAAAGTAGTTCACTCACCAAGATGAGTGTCCATCACCTTCGCACAATATTTGCACATGGCGTCCAGGTCATTCAACTGTCCTTGAAGGAAGGAAATTTGGGCTTCTAATTCTTCTTCCTAAAATGAAGAGGATAAAGATATAGACATGAGAAAAAAATTCAAATAAAATTCCCAAAGTTCTTCAAATGATATGGATTATTTTAAAGTGGCACAAGGTCTTTTCAGTCCAAGATAAAACAAAAGAAAACAGCAAATAAACAAGACCAAACCCACCATTGCCATTACCAATAAAATAGAAAAAGGGTAAAATGGAGGTTTAAAAAAATCTGCACTTTTCCTAAATGAATGCTAACTTTGTGCCATGTGTAAATTTTTACCCACACAACCTTGTATAAAAAAGTACATAAGATATCTTCAGTAACTATTGAGCCACACAAATTGGGAGAGTAAATTGGATTTCAGTGAACCATACTCCCTAGGCAGCTGCTACAAAAAATTACATTCTCTCTCACACACATTTGGGAAACCAAAGATTTCCATTTGTATAAGACAAATCTCACCACTTTCCAGACTATGATAATCTCTTAAAAAGTGAGATTCCCCAAAGCACTTGGAAAAGTTTTGCAGTCTATAAATAGCTGCTCTTACATTTCCTCTCTTGATATGACACTAGAGTATTTTATTTATTTGATTGTTTCTAGGAAAAAATACTCTGGGTTGAGTAATTATCTAAATGGTAAAAGGCAATCTAACTATAACAAAAGGATAAAGCCTATTTGTTTTTTTTAAGGAAAAATATAATACATACAAAAAATTTCCAAGGAAATTTAGAAGATTAAGGGGTTTTTTCCTCAGAACAAGAGACTAATCCTCATTAGGTAGAATAATTTAAACCAAGTTAGTGAGAATACAAAGAAACGATGTTGTCAGAACTGGAATAGACTAGAAAATGGATTTTTCAGTTTTAGATACTTGTCCTTTCATATAAAAATCTTGTGTCATTAAAAAGAAGGGAAGAGAAACCTATCAAGCTATGCTTAGAGACTGAGTATAATTTGACTTATAGATGGAAATTAACAGTTGAAAACGTTACTTGTAGGTGTATTCTATTTTAGCAACACACATATATGCAGCACTGGAAAGTATTGTTTCCAACTGCTGTTTGGAGAATGAGCCCTTAGGAATACACATAAATGCTTGACACAGAAAACAGACATAGCAGTAGCTCTAAAAACAAATTATTGTGAAGTGCCCACTGTAGGATTACACAAGCACTAACCATGTTCTTTACATATTCCACAAAGTGCAGCAGCCTCTTCTTTGATAGTCAAATAAAAGCAAATGCAACCATAAGAAACTCAGCCCAGGAATGATTATAGGAGCTGGTAGGTAAGTGGTGCCACCTTCCCAACTCTTCATCTGGGCTTTAAGGTGAAAAGGGATGGGGTGTTTCAGGGTATTTTTCTTATCTTTTTCCCTTTTCTTTCGCACAGGCTTGAGTTTCCCTGTTCTATAAGAACACTGTAAAAATTAGAGAAAGAAGGCTAAGTGTTGGTGAATTATGTCTATGGTTAGTCTCCAAAGATGGCCACATCAATTCCTTCCCTCATGGACATGCTGTTCCCCTCATGGACATGCTGTTCCCCTCATGAAGAGGTAGAATCTACTTCCTTCCCCTTGAATCTGGGCTGGCCTGTGACTTGCCTTGATCTAGAGAATGCAGAAGCCAAACTGTTAAGTTTTGGGCTAGTGAAAAAGCCTGCCAACTTCTGCTTACTTCTTACTTTTACTAGAGGAAGACAGATAGCTGCCATGTTGTAGAGACGTTCAGGCTAGAATACTGAAAGAGAGGAAAGAAAATGTGGAAAGAGCCACAGGAGAAGCACTGAGGTTCGAGACATGTGAATGAAGTCTTATGGACCTTTCGGCCCAAGCCACCTGAAGCCAGCCCAGTGAGAGCCCAGTCAGCATCATGTAGACAGCCCAGCCGAGCCTTCCAAATGCCTGGCCCATCAACCTGTGAGAAATAACAGTGTTGTTTAAGGAATGGACATTTGGAGTGCTTCATTATGCAGCAGTGGTAGCATGGAAAGAACACCAGCTTGGTATATGGCATAAGGAAATTTGAGTTCTATTTCTGATCCTGCCATTTATAAGTCACGTAACTTTAAGTAATCCTCTACCCAACATGGGCCTAAATTCAGCACTCTCTGGAGAAGGTACAAGTCAGACACTTTGCTCTCCAGGAGCTTACAAGCTTATATAAATTACTAGAATATGAGATAGAGTACATGAAAGTCTTTTAATTAAATAAGAATAATTGCTCTGGGATTCCTGGCCCCTGCTTCCTGTCCCTTCTACTGAACATGCCACCGTTTCAATGTGTTCCAGACACAAACCCCACGGGATGAGTCTAGAACCCGAGGTGAGAACATGGCAGCTTGTTAACAGAAGGCGGCTGAGCTGTGGCCTGAGTTTTCCCTTGCATGGGATTACCAAGCAGGGTGCTGGCAGCCCAGAGCAGACAAAGGGCCCTTGGTACACACTGCCTCCTGGTTTAAAAACATCTTCTCTCTTTACTCTATGTATTCATTTGAATTAAGCAATCACTTCTTTTAAATGTAAAGGCCTTAGGGAACTTGAATCCCCAGCAGTCATTCCTACCTAAATGGATTTATTTTATTCAGCTTATTTTTATTTTAAAAGCTGGGAGAGGAAATAGAGCTACAAAGGAGACATTTTAGAGGAGATAGGCCAGGCCGGTGGTGGTGGTGAGGCGTTGGACAGATGGAGGGAAGCATGTAGCTCCGACGGGGTCTCTTCCTCAAATCACTTTACTGTGCTGGCAGGAATGTTATTGTAATAAAAATGTGATGCGACTGGCACCGTCTAAATTGTGCAGTGCACAAGAGTCTGGGGCAGCCCTGAGACCGCAGCAGCCCAAAGCGCTTGCTGCGTGAGGCATGTGGAAGGAAATGTTGAACAGTTGCCCAAGTCTGTAGTTTTGCTTAAGGCTCTGGTGGCATGTGAAGAGCATCTTGCTTGTCTAAATCCCGAGTCAACCTCAATGCAAATAGAAGCTATACTGTAGAAAATGGCAACTTCATTCGTTTAAACCTTTTTTTCAAAGGGAAGTTCACACAAAGACCCAAATATAGGAGGTGAGAAGAGCCTTCTGGTTGAAACTGGTTGAGGGGCCCAAGAACTTCTTCCGTTTGAAAGCTAGAAATCCGGTGTATTACCCTCTAGAGTTTGCTTAATCTTAAAACATTCCTAAACCCCTTCTTCAACTATCACTCAGACTTTATAAAAAGAAGTGGAATCACTTGGAGGCAAAGGGTGGCTTGTCATTTATTCTTCACTGTATTATATAATTACAGATAAAAGAGAGAGACAAGAATCAAGCTTCTAAAACTGTGGGAACTTTCTGTCTTAGCTTCTCTTGCTCCACACTCTTCCCCAATAACATGCTTTAAACACTGACAGCTTTACTTATTTGTTTCCATTAAATTGGTCCTCTGTAATCAAAAACAAATACTTGGCTAATTGCCTTGAGGTTTTGTGAAAACAACCAGTTAGTGTAACTTTTATGTATAAATAAGACATTGAGGAGAAATGTGTATTATATAGCAGGTTCTTGAATAATGTCTTTTTGTTATAAAGTTGATGAGATGCCTTTGGAATTGAACTCTTGTTTTATCAATTAGCCTACAGTCAAACTGGTTTCATTGTATGTTGTTTTGCTTCAAGTTGCAGAACCTATTGATGATGCCAAGTGAGGACTACCTGTATTCACTGTTGCATATATGCTCCGCCTTCCGTTCCATGATGGAGGGGATGGTGGAGTGGGGTGGAATTCTGGAGAAACACGCCTGTGTTCACATGCACTTTCTAGCTGTGTAATTGTGGACAAGTTCCTTAATTTCTTGGCTCCCTCACCCCCTCCTAGCAGGACTGGGGGAAGAACAAAATGAGAACACTATGGAGTATCTGGCACAGGGTAGGTACTTATTCTTTCTTTCTTTTTTTTTTTTAATTAATAATCAGGTCAGAACAGCGAAATAGATTTTAAGTACAGGGTTTTATGATTCATTGTTGGAAAACTCTGGTTTCTGGTTTAAAAACCTCTGTGTGGCTTAGCCCAGAAAGATTAATTAGGGCTTAGAAGGCCATCGCTGTCTTAAGTTCTGGACAGCAAATTGATGTGCAAGGCAAGACACGGATGGAAGGTTATGAAGTAGGGTCACATACAGATGACCGCAGGCAACACATCACCATCTGTACCTGGGAGTCCTGCAGGGAATGACTGGAAGATGAGGAGAGAAGGACATCAAGCATCTAACCTTTCTATAGCGATCACAGCACTTCAGACACTGAGTTCTGCGTGATTAACTCATTTATTCCTCATAACAAACCTATGAGGCAGGTTCTCTCTTTATCTCCTACATGAAACATGGTCCCCTGCTTTGTAAGCCCAATTCTCTGGAAGTGAATGCAGGGTTCAGAGAGCTATTTGAGAACCCAGGTCCCTTGGCTCCCTATTCCCGTTTCTTCCCTATGTACACATTAGTTCTCAGGCTTAATTACTATGGTCCTTCCAATGTTTAATCTTGTATCTCAGTTTCCTTTAAGAGAGATTCACCATTTGCCATGTTAGGTTCTAACCCCAAATTGCTTACTAAATTGTTTTCCTTCAAAAAAATTCAGATATAACTGGCTGTGTTCTGTTTTGTTGTTCGCTGAATGATTTTCATTTAGACTCTCTCTCAAGGAATGTGTTTTTTGAATTTGCTTATCAAAAAGTGGTGTTTCCACCATAATTCGCCCCAAAATAGCTGAATGCATCACTACACTTCTATTGAAATGTTATACACATCTCAGTTGTTTAAATGATTTTATAATGTATAGATTTTATATATCAATTTTGTTAAAATTCTTCCATGTTTTTCTGCTATTTCTTGGTGAATAGAACAAGCATTTGTAGTTTATTATTTATTCACTTATTCATTAATTTACTCACTATATTTATTTATATTGTGTTAGACCTTGTGGGAAATATAATAATGAATGAGACATGAATTCTGACCTCTACAAATTTAGAAGGAGGTCAGATCTGTACACAAAGCCAAGAGAAGACTAGGGTAAGTTCTGTACAAGACATGAAAGAGGAGCCTGAACAACTCTGGGGAGGGCAGATGACTTCCAATGTGTAGGGGTGGAAATGAAGGAAATTTTTTCTGGAAAATTTTCGATGAGTCTTAAAAGAAAAAGGGGGATTTGGCCCAGAAGAAATGATGGATAAAGATGTTTTAGGAGGCAAGACTCCAGTAAACAAAGAAGTGGAGTCACAAAAGTGTGTGACATGGTCCAAGCCAGAACAGACGCTGAGGCCTGGCAGAAAGGCTTCCCTTCCCATTCATTCACTACAATTTTAGTTCAGATGACTATGTTTTGGGGGCTGGGGGCTGATGCACACAGACTGTTGTGGCCACTGCCCCTAACATGCGCCATGCTCTTAGTGACTGTAACAGCCGCAGCCCTGTTGTCGCCCATGGACTAAGTACAACCCCGGGGTCCCCGGTTTGGGCGGCAGTGGGGCAGGAAGAGCACCAGGGTGGGGTTCTGCTTGGCTTCCAAGTGAGTGTCTTCAGATCACAAGGGAAACACACAAGAGAACTGATATCTACTGCAGGCAGCAGGAACATGCTAATAATAGAAGCCAGAAGACAGGAAAGACACCCCGTCTTTTTTGAGCAGATGGGTGAACAAGAAGTAGGAAGTGGAGGAAACAGAAAGTCTCGAGGAAAAAAAAGTGGGAAGGCTATGGATGTTCTGAGGAAGCTGTGGTGTATACAAGGGCAAGATACGCACACATGGTGTCGATGAAAACCAAGTCAGAGCATATGGTATCCGTACAGGAAGGCATCACCATAAAAAAAAATGGAAGAGGAACACAAAGAAGGCTTTTTAGGAGTCTAAACGTAAGTGCTATGGGTGTGGGAAGCAGTACAACCATGCTGAAGAACAAGCAGAATACTGTCAGAAGGCCTAGAATCAAGTTATACTACGTCGGCATGTACCTGCTCTGTGATGCTGGCCAGGCAGCAAAGCTCTCTAAGCCTGTTTCCTGTCTATAAAATGGGGATAATAATAATTCCTATATCATATGATTGTTGGAGAATTAGATTACACGAGATTTTTCCAGATGAAGCACTTTGGTCAGTGCTTGGCATAGGGTAAACAATAAATGTTCATTCTGTTGTTGTCTCTAGATGATTAATATAATTCTAGAGTGATTCCAAGGGACTATGGATATATGCAAAATCATAACTCCCAGGATATTCATCACACATTCAAAGGCAACATGCACACATACACAATCCACACAAATCCAAAATGTTTAATGATAGGCGACTTGGGTAACTTGTGGAACATTCATAAACAGAATATTATGCAACTTTTCAAAATATTCGCATATGAGAACACTTAACAATAACGTATTGTATACTAATTGGGAAAACAATTACAAAGTAGTAGGTAAAAAATGATTCTGTCAAAACAAATTCATAATCACCAGATGGGAAGGGTGTTGGGCGGATGGGTGAAAAAGGTAAAAGGGATTAAAAAGTACAAACTGCCAATTATAAAAATAGTCATAGGGATGTAAAGTACATAGGGATATAGTCAATGGTATTGTAACAGTGTCAGCTGGGTAGTAGACTGGGGCGGTTATCACTTTGTAAGGGGTGTAAATGTCTAATCATTATGTTGTTTTGTACACCTGAAACTAAAAATAAACAAGTAAAACCAGAAAATAACAAATGTTGATGAGGATGTGGAGAAATTGGAACCCTTGTGCACTGTTGGTGGGAATGCAAAATGGTACAACTATTGTCGAAAATAGTATAAGTGTTCCTCAAAAAATTAAAAATAGAATTATTACATGATCCAGCAATTCCACTTTTAGGTATATACCAAAAATAATTAAAAGCAGAGTCTTTAAGAGATATCTGTACATCCATGTTCATAGCAGCATTATTCACAATAGCTAAAACATGGAAGCAACCCAAGTGTCCATCAGCAGATGAATAGATAAGCAAAATATGGTCTATACATAACAATGGAATATTATTCAGCCTTAAAAAAGGAAGGAAATTGACACCTGATACAACATGGATGAACCTCGAGGACATTATGCGAAGTGAAATAAGCCAGTCACAGAAAGACAAATACTGTATAATTACACTTATAAGAGGTACTTAGTCACAATTATAAAGACAGAACGTAAGACAATGGTTGACAGGGGCAGGGTGGTGTGGGAAATACAGGGTTATTATTTAATAGGTGTAGAGTTTCAGTTTTACAAGATGAAAAGAGTTACGGAGATGGATACACAACATTACGAAAGAATTTAGTGCAAATGAACTGTAAACATAAAAATGGTTAACGCAGTAAATTTTGTCTATTTTACCAAAATATAAAGAATACTGTCTCGGTATATTTTATAAAGTTAAGCATTGCCTGTCTTAAAATCAGAATGGCGAGATGCGACTTGAGCCAGGCTTTTGCAGTCCAGCCCCCCTCAACTTGCCTCAGCTGGCCCCCACAGATGGAGACCCTCCCAACCCCTTCCTGCAGCAGCCCAGGAAGAGCTGGAGGGCAGGGCCACCATGTGAAGGATAGGAAGAAACTTATTTTTCCATGAAAAAATTTTCTCTACCAAATTGTAACTTGATTTTTAGCAAATCCCTAGAGTTGACCAATTACATATCAAATCCACATTCACTTCATTGTTTTACATATGAAAGAATGTCAAACATCTTTTTGAGGTCAGGCACTGGCAAGTTAAAATAATTAATTCAGCTCACATGCTCACTGTGGGTGGAACATATGGGATATGGATTACAAATGGTATTTTAAAATAGAACATGTAAGGGTCACAAAATTAAGAGAAAGAAATTTCCTCTTATTTAGTTGCCTCTCGTAATTTTTATTGAGGGAGTAAAAAAAAAGATCTTAGTTTCTTACCCCATTTTATTCTTTGGCTCTACCTGATAAGGCAGAAATTTCCCACTGTCCACTCTTGAGTAGTACCTTGAATTTTTGTGGATGGAGTTAACCACAGCCCCTCTATGCCTCAGTTTTCACATCTGTAAATAGGAGGTAATTATAGCCCTGACTTCATGGAGTCCTTTGAGAATTAAAGGAGCAAATACATGTAGAATGCTTAGAACAGAGGACACGCGTGGAAAGCATTCTGTAATCATTAGCACTTAGCCATCATCCATAAGGGGAACATGTTCACTCTAGAATATATTTGAAGCTGGCTTTATCTATAGAAAATCCAATTTCTGATTTGGTATTCAATTAATCTTCCTTAGACTAATTCTTTTCAATTTTTAATATGCATAAAAATCACCTGGGGAATGTTGTTAAATGCAGAGTCTATTTAGTAGGTCTGGGGTGGGGCCTGAGATTCTGCATTTCTAACAAAGCCGCAGGGGATGATTATCCATGGACCACACTTTGAACAGCAAGGATTTAGATGACCCATCTCCTGCCCTCCTATTTACTTCTGAAAACAGCTTCCAATCCCTCTGGAAGGGTTGTGAAACACTTGACTGTTTCCTTGCTTTAAAGTGGTTCTAATAGATGGCTGCATGGTTACATGCATATTTGGGAACAGTCCGCAAGATCTCTTCTCAACATACAGAGGAGAGAAGCAGGGTGACAGGTTTCCAAGATGGCTTTCCAACCTTCCTCAATCAGTTCTGTACAGAGCGGCTTCATTGTCTATTTAGAACTAATTCTTAAGGCTATTAGGTATCAATTAATTCTCCTATAAACAAGCGCTTATTTTAAAGCCAAATATAAATTAATTTTGTAGGGTTATGCGTGCTGTCTCCTGTAATTTTGATAAACAGAGGCTGTGTGTGTCAAAGAATAAAAGATACTTTTCAAACATGAATGCAATGAAAAGAAAATGGTGGAATACTTCCATAATTCATGACATTTAAATTAATCTATTTCCTGGAGATATTTTTATACTAACAAGTAATATGTGTTAAATACTTTTAGCCTTTAGAAGCATGCTTTTATGACTATTGCCCTTTCAACACTGTGAACTATTTTAATCTAACTTTGCTTTTGTAGACGTTGTTTACAAAAGACAATATATAAACAGAAAAATTCTAAAGTAAACTGAATATGCCTAAAATCTTGAAATAAATATACTGGAAATTAAAATAAAACCTTTAGTTTGAAAACCTCATATATGTGTAACCTGAGAGAATAAAACCTTACTTACATAGTTACAAACCTTATTTGCAAAAATCGTATAACTGCTCTTTTATTTTTTTTTTAAAGATTTTATTGGGGAATTGGGGGAGGGAAACAGTGTTGGGGAACCGGGGAAGGGGAACAGACAAGTTTCTGTCCTTTTGTTCTTCAGTCTAGTTGTGGAGGATGTTGCTTCACTGGTCCATGATGATATCATCATTGCGCTCTTCTCGGGTGAGGCAGATCGGTCACTGGTCATTGGACGGCCACTCACGGCGGCTCACAGCAGCTCACGTCGGCTTGGGGCTGCTCACGCTGGCTGCCAGCCACTCACTGTAGCCTATGGCAGCCCACTGCAGCAGGGGCTGCAGCCTATGTCGTCGCTGGCGACTCACAGGAGCCCAGCTCCAGGTGGAGCTGTTGTTCACCATCTTAGCTGTAGAGGGCGGTGTCACTGACCCTCATATGTGGGATCCTTACCAGGGCCCTGCTGCTCAGAGCTGGTGTCCCAAGCCAATTCTTAACCAACGCACAACTCGGCCGGCCCCTTATAACTGCTCTATTAAATAAATAATTATATGCATATGGAATATCTTCGGAACGTCCTAGCCTTTAAAAATTCAAAAGGTATAAAAATTCAAAAGGTATAAAAATGTTAAGCATAGTCGTTAAAGGCACTTTGCCTGTCTTTTGAACATTTTAACTGGAAAAAAAAAAGTTCCTCCTAGAAAGCACTATGTTTGGGAGGCTAAGTAAATGGCGTTTGTGTGGGGGAGTGTCCCCATTGTTTGGACTTTTAGGCTATCACCTCCATGTTGTATTTTATGATTAAGCAACCGGACCCATCTTTTGTTAATGAGACTAGCTCTCTCCTCCACCAATTAGTGCAGATGTTACTTCAGTTAACAAGGGTTTTTCCCTGTCCACTTACACATGTTCAGACCAACGGACGAAACCATTCCCCAGCACCAGGGCCTCCAGCCGAGTTTCTCTCTGTGCTGCTGGCTGGGCTGAACCATCTGCATGCTTTCCTTTGCTGTTTCTGGCACCAGAAGGAGGTACAGGCACAATGGCGGACCCAGACAGAAGGGCCTTAACCAAAGTTGTTTGTTATGACAAGGCTAACTGACCCGAGTGAGGATGAAATATGCACCTTTGTGCTACCATTCTCTGAGCTGACCGACCCCACAATGTCCCATTAGAGCAACAACAACAAAAGAAGGCACCCCACAGCAAATCCAAATTGAGGATCAAGCATGGTTTAAAAAATACTTTGTTACAATTGGTAAAGGAAACCAAGTGTTAGAACAGCTTTGATGAACAAAACTACCAATTCTGAGACTTTTGAAAAGAAAAAAAAAAAGGTGAGCAAGAAATAATTCTCCGAATTACCTCGTTTAGTCACATGCCTATCACATTTTTGTTGAATCATTCCTTAAGCTAATTTATAGAAACCTCATTTCTATGTATCAACAATTTCTATTAGCTTTTATATGTGGTTGGTGAACGCCACTGGGAAATGAGGCAACTTTTCAGGCCCTAGAGAAGGCCAGACTGAAGCCCCATGTGTCTGAATCCTTGCACAGCACACAGAGCCCTCAACAGCACTCATTCCTAAACATTTACTGTGAGCCAGACAGAAAATACTGCCACAGGAGATGCTGGGAGAGACAAGCGTCTGCGAAAGTCTTTTAACTGAATACAACTAGTTCTGGGACAGTCAAAGCAGGACACATGTATGTATAGACAATCTAAGACACCCCCATTCAACATGCTGCTTCTGCAGGTTTGGGGGCACTCTGGAATCTGCAGCTTCCCTAGGGCCAGAGCTCCTTCCTGAAAGCACTTCTCTTCCAGAGGGTGGCGGGGAAGGCTCCACGGGACACGAGGTGCTTGGGCCGACACTGGAAGGGGCTCTGCGAGTCTGGTGGCCACGATGCCATTTTGGTCAGAAGAGACAGTGAAGCAAAGCAAACTACAGAGCTGTGAGGCAGCATGCCTGGTTTGAAAGAGCTGGAACAGCTGCTGCATTCCTGAAGGGTTGGAGAGGAATCAGGAGGAGGACGGATGGCAAGGCTGGACCCGGTGAGGGCGTCGAGGGCCCTGCAGGCTGAGCCATAAAATCTAGATTTATCCTGGGGAAGCTCCATTGCAGAATTCAGATGGGGGGAGTTGGACATCAAGTCAGGCATTCACAGAGAGCAGGCTGGCGCTAAGAAATAATTTGGATGTTTGTACCATTAATAAAATGGATTTATTCTGAAGTTTCTAATTAACATGGTACTGTTAGTTACTGAGCTAAGAACAAAAGCATAAATACAGAAAGTATAATCTCTGTCTATCCCCAACTTCCGAAGCTGCATGTTGAACCCAGCGCAGAGTCAGATGTGTTATCATGTTTCTTTTAAAAATATGAATTTGTTCCGAGGAGACTGTTACATTAGGGGACAATTGAGCATGACGTGAATTACATGTTTGTTTATGTACAATTTCATCCGCAAGAAATCCTAGGTGAATGCACAAAACTGAATGTAGCTGAACCTGGATTTCCAGGAATACACACACATACACGCACACACCTCCGGCACCTGCCAGCCACCTGAGCTCACAGTGAGTGTGACTGGTGGCCAATTGTCAGATTCCAGGTAATTCTCCTGCCACTACTCTATGTGGTAACTCACAAGCTCCAATCCTTCAAATGTCCACTTCCCTAACCAGGCTTCAGGGCTTTATCGAAGTAAAGAATCATATTTATCGGAGTATTTATTTATTTCTTAATCATTTAACATGAGTAAAACCATGCAACCACATTTATTAGCTTCCTACCTAGTGTTATTGATGGAGGTTTTGAGTGTTGTTCCCAATCCCACTTTCCCATGAGCCCTGTGGTTTTCAATGGATGATTTTGCACAGTATGATTTTTGTGAAAATATAAACCACCTGAGGACTGACTGTTCTGAAAACCACTATGCATTTGAAGACGATTACATTCATGGCAATCGAATTTATATATTTTTCCACAGAGTTAATAGTTTGCAGGAAAGCTTTAGTCTGGAGGCCATGGCAGCACTCTCTGTAGGGGGCAGGCCTGGCGTGCCTAGTGTTCCTTCTCTTGTCTTCCTTCCTGAAAGGGCCCTGTAGCCATAAACCTCCTCTTAAGGGGAAGCTGAGCTAAACCACAGCCATGGGGCCGGGGCTGGGCCTGATGGATTTAAGGGGAACCTCATTACCTTTGTAGCGATGCTGCAGGAATTCTGGCCAATGAGACATATGGGGAAGTCTTGGGTGGGTGGTTCTTGAAAAACCAAAGAACGAAGGTTCATAAGACATAGTTGCCAGATTTAAGAAATAGAAATATAGGACATACAGTTAACTTTGAATTTCAGACCATCAACAAATATATTTTTAGTATATTTCCCATGTCATGTATGAGACATATTTATACTAAAAAAATATTCATTGGTTACTTGAAATTCACATTTAACTGGGCATCCAGCATTTTACCCGGCAACCCTATCTTAAGACAATGCTCTAGGAAGGCATGGTCTGTCTTCGTCCCTTGGATATTGGTGAGTAGGAATGGTGCCTAGAACCACTGTGGCTGTCTCCCTTCTAACCTAGGGGAGAGCCTGTTCTAGGCAGAGCAGAGAGGCAGGAAGAACTTGGGGCTTTGAAGACACTGACCAGCTTCTAAATGACTGGTTCCAAGCCCAGGCTACACATTTAATAACGTGAGAAGCTTTTAACAATTACCATGGCCCAGGCCCCACCTCAGAGATTCTGATTCAGTTCTTCTGCTACTGGTATTTTTTAAGCTCTCTGGTGATTCTAATGATCAGCCATGGATGAGAAGTCCTTTGGACATAATTTGAGTTAGTAAGTTATTATTTGAATCAGTTTAAGTCAGAATTTCTGTTATGTTCAGCTTAAAAAGTCCTAAAAAATGATAGTCTTTGGGATGAAATGCAAGGTCCAGCATTTAAATGGTCTTTAGTCAAGCTCAGAAATTTAAATCTTAATTCCTGGTAAAAGAATTCCACCTGCTTATTTATTTGTGCTTGTCTTATTTATTTTACCTTTAAGCCTAGTTCTGAAGACCTTCATCAAGGGTGTCAAAAAAGCAATCTGGTCATAACACAGACTGAGATGGGTGACTTTGACTATAGACATTGAGAAAGAAACCAATACCTCATTTATCCTGGGCAGTAAATATTGTAGATAATAGTTTTATCACTGCCCAGCTGGAGGATATTAATGTTTGTTGTCTTGAGATGCATTTAAGATTTCCATAAATGTTTGCATTATCACATAGTAGCACCTTGCTGGTTTCATTCTTAGTTTCTTCAGTTTCACTGAGAACATCCTGAAGTTAAGCAGGCTGGCAGCATTTGACACTGTTTATTCTCAGTTGATTGCGGGCGTTAATTCTGCATGAGGCCTCTTCAGTTTTGGACTGTTTAGGAATGGGTGTATATGTATATGTGGGACAGGTTAGTGGTATAATTTGCAAGTTCTTTACATTTCCTTGTTAATAAAACCTGTGAAATATCTGAATGGACATGTGGAAGAATTCAGGAAAATGCTGCAAACTTTCATGATCATGTTTACAACTCTGTCCTAACTTTGGGGTGGTTTCCAAGAATTAAGATGATGACGATCAAGAGGTCAGAGTGCTCATCTGAAAGTGATCCTAGGTGCTGGTCTGAAAGGCCCTTAGTGTGGCAAGGAGAGGTATGTTTGGAATGGGTTTATGTACTAAGATCGGGCCATCTTTAAGAGTTCATCAAAGAAGCAAAATGAGAAAGAAAGGAAACTTTAAAGCAGAACAGTATGAACATCAAAGGTGAGGAAACAATTGGAAAATATGACCAAGAAAAGCAGGAATCAGAGTCTAGTCAGGGGGGTCTATGAATACCGACCGGGTGGGGGTGGGGACAGGAGGAAGTGTCCCCTTTCCTAACTGCTTTTCCAGTTGAAATGTTTTTCTTTATTCTTTTCTCTCGTTTTCACATGTAGCCCATAATGTTCTAGGATTTAACATAAAGCCGATTTGTTCATGGCCTATTACAATCATCAGGCTTTTCAGTTACTGCTGTTAAAGTTTCTATCTATTGAGCTCAGCAACTTTGGGAAATGATGTTTTGACTGGAAACGGTAAGGCCATGTAGCAGACAGAACTGTACTAAGCCGGTAACAATTCTGAGGGAAAGGAGAGGGCTTTGCCATCATCATAAATAAAAAGGAAGTTTGGAAATTTGATTACGTTATCTTCTGGTGACTCATATATTCAAGGCTTTTGAAATCCTTCAGCCACATTGTAATGTCAGGGCTGAGAAGGATCTTGGTGGTTGTTTTTTCATGTATTTTAAAAAGTTGCTTATGACCAACTGTATTTCATAAGCGGACAAACACCACAGGCCAAGGTCAACCTTATATGAGCCAGGTGTAGTAGTCTAATCAAATACAACTTAGAATGAAGTTAAGCAGATGCATTTGTAATGATAGACAAGCTTATTAGGAGGCTTAAGAATGCATCAATGGTGAATTCTTTGTGTACTTCATCATGCTGAGTATTATTCTTATGGTCAAATACATTTTGTTATTCTTTTCTCATCTTACTAGTTCTTCGTGTCAATGCTAACATGTTTTTCTGGTACCATCCACCTTTTTTTAATTTTAATTTTATTTTATCATCACGGTCACAAGATAGAAAGGTCCTGGATTGTCCCAACAATTGCAGTTCCCTGTTGGGCCTTTAGAAACCTAAAACATGTTTTTAATTTGATTAGGAAAAGTCACCTCTTTTGGTGCAGGACTTGGGGAATGGCTACTCCCTTTGTGCAGAGGAAACACTGCCCCATCTCCAGGCAAGTCTAGCCCCAGGCCTGGGCATGCTGCTCCGTGAACGGTGCACAGGCTGCGGGGTTAGCAGGGCTCTGGTGGGAAGTACACAGACTGCATCACTAAAGGCCCCGTAAGGCCCCGTAACTCTGCCCTTCACTCCCACGCTCTAGGTGGGAGGCTCCCGGAGTTCACCACCTACGATACTTCCATGTGTATGAATTCCTGATACATGGGCATCTGGAGAGAAAACTGGAGGGAAACAGCAGGATTCTGGGAGAGAGAAGAGTTGGTGAGTGTGCCCAAGCCTCTGACTGACCCTCTGGGCACAGCATGAGGACCAACCACAAAGGAGCTCCTCAGCCTTAAGGTTTCAAGTCAAGGCACCGCCCCCCTCCTGGGTGACACAAATGTCCCTCTTTGTTCCACAGGCCTAGAATTCCTGCGACAGGAGCAAAGCCATTCTTTCTAGAATGAGAGCTCAGTGGATTAAAAATATAGCTTCCTGGAAAAGTTAAGAGAGGTGTTTCAAAGAATAAATGACAGGAAGCTAGGAACAGAAGGTTTAAAAGCAGGAAGATGCTGTGAAGGAGAAGGCAAGTGGTGATGCTACTGAGGGGAAATTAAACCTAACAGCCTCCACAATTTGGCCTCTGGCCTTGACTGACCTCCATCGGCACAGGGCAACGCAAAACCCCCATTTCCTTCCCTGCACATGTGCCCGCTGAGGCACAGATTACTGTCCCCAAGGCAAAGTGGCACTGCAAGACTAAATAAATGTCAAGCTTCAAGAAAGGTCATTGCAAGGAAACAAATGCTATCCATGCCACATTTAATTTAGCATGATTCAAACCCACAGGAATTTCTGGCCAGGGATTCTAAATATTTCTAATTGCTTCACTCGAGTTCTCCCCAAACCACTGTGCATGCCTCCTGGGCAGTGTTCAGCATGGGTACCGTCTGGCATCTTTGTATTTTATGGAGACGATGGACATGAAGAGAAATTAAGGAGGAAGAAGGCCCAGCATGAGGGGGATGAGTATCTCATTCGCCCCCAAAGGGTGCCATCTTCACCGTCTGAAAATGGGCATTACAGTCAAGGTTCAAAACTCCATCCCCTGTGGTTCTGCCTTCATAGGCTCCTCAGATTTTTTTGGTTAGAAATAAATTTATTGAAGCATAAAGATGTTAAAATGTTGGTTATAAAACCTATTTACAAAAGCTAAATTAAAATGTCATGCACAGACTGTCAAAAACAGCTTTTTATGAGTTCCTTTTGATGTTCACATTTCTTTACAATGGAATTAGGTGAACTGGGTGAGGCAAAAAGGAAGGAACATTCCTACAGGGATATACAGTCCACCTCCTCTGACCTTGGGCTGATGCACTGGCAAATGTTTGTGAACAAGGTTCATGTAACTTTATGAACAAGGTTAGTCACATATTGAGTGACTAATGAAATGTCATCTTTCAGTTACCTGAGTTCAATTTAGGCCTTAGATTACAATAAAACTCCTATCATGAGACTTAAAAGAAGCTAGAAAAACTGCTGATGTTTAAATTCATTTTATATCTGTTTGTATGTTAAATGGCACTGTATTTTAATCCAGTTATCATTAACATTATGGAATAAACAATTAAAGATTATAAATATGTATTTATGAATTGAAAAACTCCTATAATTAGATTAACTCTAGATGCCAGGTTTCAATTCTATACAAAAGCCCATAAGGAAATCCATTATAATTAATACTTTCCACATACTATGTGTTCTTAGGAAGCATAGATCATTGACTGAAGAGAAAATCAGGAAACCAGGAAAATTCGGGCCTCCTGGGAATGCCACTGCTCAATTTCTCTCTTCTAACTACCAAGCTACCTAAAACCCCACACATTATGGAGTTCTCTAAAAGCTTTCCGAGAGATTGGTTTGGGAGTAGGCATGGGATTTAATTCTTGCCAACCACTGCGATGGAAGGGAAAGCCTGCTGGGGAACGTCCAAATAGACTTCTCTAGAAGACGTTGTGTGGGAGTGAGGCTGTGTGCGTGTGTGGCGGGGGCAGTGACAGGCCATATACCTGGCTCTGTGGCGGCCCTCTTGAGAACACAATGGGAGTGAGCTGAAGACAAAGCCAATATACCAAGGATGGCAGAATGGCAAGATGATGACGTCAATGAGGAGATGAATTATCCAACTCTAACCTGCCCATTTCAGGACTTGTTATTTGAAATCATAAGCAATGAATTTCCTCAGTTGAGATAATAATTTCTCTTATTTTTTACCAAAAGCAACTTGATATTACCCCAACCATTTTACGTTCTGCCAGAAGATGTGCTGGAGAAGAGAACACCTCTAGCAGATACTGCTGGCTGCTTACTTAGGATCCACATCCAATCATCTGTCCTGGAGAGGTGCAGGAGGCATGAGGGAAACCATGGCTGTACTTAACAAAGGAAGAAATATGTTCGTGGCTCAAGTTTGATCTCTCACGTAGAGCTCATCTAGACCAACACAGCCCATGGTGGTCTAGCTTCGGAATCCATATTATTTGCTATCTTACTGCTCATATGGCATTTAACCATATATTGCCTCCCATGTTGATGAGATATTTTTATTTAGTTTAATTATTACTTAAGGTTTGATGTGTTTTCCCTCCTCCAATTTCACTGTAAGCAACCTCATTGGGACTGCTCTCTTATACAGATATGTCTTAAATACCAGTTTCTAGAACATGACCTGAAATAGATGATGTAATGTTCAGGTTGTCCATACTTCCAGAAGTAAGTAGGAGTGTGTTTTCAAATTTGTTTTCATTTATTTGACACTTACAGTTATTTTGTCATGATAAAGAATAGATCAATGAATATTACAAAAACAAATTCTATTAGTATGATCATGGTGTATGTTCAAACTACCAAGGGGCACGATACATGCATTCAGGGGTCACAAAGACACAGGATGAGCACCCCCCGTGGCGCTGTGACCCAGAAGGTGGTTTTTACCTCATTACACATCCTGTTTTACGTAGGGATTTCTAGCGCAGACAATTTTGATTTCCTGTGATTTTGAGAGGATTCTGAGCCATGGATAAGTTTAGATCTCTAGAGATTGGTATGTAATTATCACAAAGCATAGCAAAATTTCTTGCAGTTCATCAGGAACATTAAAAAAACAACCCTGTTAATTGGCTAATGTGTTTACATATTAGAACTTATTTATATAGATAAATCAATTTTAGAGTTTTTCTTATATTCAGGGTTTTCCCTACTCTTTAACCTTAGCAAAGACATTCTTCAAAAATGATTTGACAATAATTTTAAACATGACTAACAGTGCTAAAACAAGTAAAAATTATTATATCTTGACTAACAGATAAATGACCAACTAAAATAGATTTCTAGAAAACTAAGTATTGGATATCATTTACAACATCATGCAAATAAAGCATGAAAAAAATAAAAAGCATAAAATTTTGAATTTTTTCTTCAGGACTAAAAAAAGTCAGGGCCTGATTAAACCGGGGTTTGAAATAGGTGAGTCCTAAAGTCTTTTTTGGGAAATAAAGCAGAGGGAAAATTGTCACCGTGAGTAAATACCAATCCTCAAAACAGTGCTAGTAATGATAATGAAGGAAGGTTAATTTTTTTTTTTGTTTTTTGTTTTTTTTTGAGGGCAGTGTCACTGGCCCTCATATGTGGGACCCAAACCAGGGCCGCTGGCTTCCCAAGCCAGTGCTTAACCACCGCGCCACTCGGCCGGCCCAGGAAGGTCAATTTTTAAAAGTTCCTATTAGTTTGGTCACATTTCAGAAAAGAAATGTAATGATGCCTTTTATAAACATATGACAGAAGGCTTAGTTAGTTACATCTTTAAAGACTGAACTGAGCTACACACTCTTATTATATGGCTAAATCGGGCATTAACAGAAAAAATGTGATGCAATTTCATCTAAAGATAGCCTGTAGATTGCAGAAAGGCTTTATTTGATGCATAAGAAGGCAATACTGAGACGAAATAAGTTCTGAGGCCTAAGATATAACACTACTCCAGAATATGTCACACCTATATTGATATTGAAAATCATTCTGCAATGATTAGATTAGACACATTATAAGCAGATTTAGCCACACTTGGGTTGATAATTACTACTAGATTATCT
Organism: Aselliscus stoliczkanus; assembly: GCA_033961575.1. Classification (NCBI taxonomy): domain Eukaryota; kingdom Metazoa; phylum Chordata; class Mammalia; order Chiroptera; family Hipposideridae; genus Aselliscus; species Aselliscus stoliczkanus. The sequence goes on along the minus strand of CM066735.1, from coordinate 96,659,552 downwards.
TTGTTTTAATGTCTCTTTTTAACTGCTATTTTATCCTTTTATTATTTGACATCAACAATTGCTTAACCCTGGACCACTTAAAAAGATGAACTGAGTCTTGAAATCTGAAAGATACATCGTTTAAGGCACTGGGGACCCAAAGCAAGAGGTGTCTTTGCTTCAATTTGGGTCACTTGCTTGTGTGAAAAATGGACAGTGATGATGTTACTAAACTACCTGGAACTTTTTGGAGGACGTGAACTGTCCTGCATCACACCAAACTGGGCTGGAAATGAAAGCAAAGACGGCCGAGGGGCGACAGATGCCCAGTCACAGGCTCTGCTGCCACTGGTACCCCTTGGGTGGTGGTCAGTGGTTCCCATGGAGAGTGATTCCCAGCGATGGGCTTGAACATATTCCAGCTCTGAGCTGTTATGTTGTGGTAAGCAACACTCTCACCTTAAATCAATAAAGGTTTATTTCTCACTCATACTTCACATCTATCATGGGTTGGCAGCTGGGCTCCACTCACTGTGCCAGAGGTAAACTGAGAGCTGTGGAGGGTCATGCAGTAACATGGCACGATGTCATCTCCACTCACAATTCACTGGACAGACCTAGCCACATGGCTCTGATAGATGTCAGGGGGCAAAGAGGTACAAGCCTACTAAGTCTATACACAGCAGGGGAAACCGGAATTATTTGGCAAAGAGCATTGACTACAATACACTATTTAATAAAATAAGCTAAACTATTACTTACAAAACCATGGGCTTTCTCTTGAAAAAGACACAATTTTGAATAATAATTTGCCATTGTTTCTTGGTTCACAGCAGCAGGTCTGTGTAGAAAGTCAGACTTCCTCTTTTCTATTTTTGTTCAAATTCTCAGTTTTTAGTTACGGCATCACCATAAAGAAAAGTAATTAATTGGTGTTGTAGGCTAATCCATATGCCACGAAAATATGATAGAATGCAAATGAAACACCTCTCCATATGCCTTTCTCATTTGTTATTCTTTATTCTGTTTCTTCATAGAAATGTTCTTTATATAGGCAGGTATCTCTCCTTCTAATTTATTATGCCAATATATTCTATTTTTGTTGAAATTTTCAGTTATTATTATTATTTGTGTTTTGTTTTGTGTTTGTTTGAGGTCAGTGTCACTGGCCCTCATATATGGGACCTGAACCGGGGCCGCCGGCTTCCCAAGCCAGTGCTTAACCACCGCGCAATTCGGCCGGCCCACAGTTATTTTTAATCTAAGTTATATATGTAACACTTGGAAGAGTCAAAGGGTTCCACAAGGCTTGTTATGAAAAACATTTCACACAGCCCCACCCTCCACTTCCTGCTCCCCAGGAGTGATCACTTTCAATTCTTTTACCCATTCTTTTTTCATCTCAATAGTTCTAGTTCAGATTGCTGCTTCTTGATTTTTCTAGAGTATCATACACAATGTTCCACTAGAGAAGATGAGGATTTAGCTCTAATGATCACCCCCCTCTGCTCACTCCTCCCCTCTGCACGCAAACACACAGTTCCCACACCCATCTTCTCAAATGAATTTTATCATGGTTTTGATTAGATTATTGGTCAATAGGCTTACACTGTAACGTCTATGTAAATTGTAGTCATGGCTCACTTACAAGGTTTATCATAACCTTTCTTTTCCTGTAACTACTTTGTTTTTCTTTGAGGTTACCGATAGTCCTGTGTGTTTTACTGGCTTAGTTTTTCTAAAGTTATCACTAATTTAAACCCAATCTCACCTCTAATTGTATACATTTCTCAATTCGTTCACATATATTAGTCATTCTTACAATTTCCTCTTTTTGGAGAAAACTTCCTCGAACTTTTTATCGAACTTCCTCCACTCAGAATTGGCTGCTTCTCTGGACCTGCTAAATAGCTGTGTTATATGTAGTCTTGGGATCTCCCTATATTATCATTTTGGGGGATATTTTTGTCTTGCCTTGGATAAACTATTTATTCTCATGTATTCCTCATCCTTAGTGTATGTCCTTATTTTTGTAGAAAACCCTCTAATGACTTCTGAGTACGGGTACATATGAATAAATTTTTGGAATCTTGAATGTCTGAAAGTGGCTTTATTCTACCATCACATTAATTAGTTTGGCTACTTCTTGATTTTTCTCGAGTATTATGCACAATAATACTATTAGGTGGTGAATCTAGGTTGGAAGTAATTTTCTCTCAGAACTCTGAAAGCATTCCTCCATTGTCTTGTTTGCTGGTGTTGCTATGGGACATCTGTACCTACGTTAATTCTTTATCCTTTCTTGGAAATCATCTTTTCGTCCAATTCTACAAGTTTGCAGGATATCTCTTTGTTCTTAGATTTCTGAACTTTTTCAGTCATACATCTGGATGTCGGTTTATATTTACTTGTGTGGGACATTCTATGGACTTCTTCAATCTGAAAATTCAGTCTTTTATTAGTGGAAAACTTTACAGAATTAAAATTTTGACTATTTCCTTCCTTTCGTTTTCTCCATTCTCTTTCTGGAATTCCTGTTTTTTAGATTTTGAACCTCCTGGGTTGGTTCTCTAATTTTCTTATGTTTTTCTTTCTTATCTTCCGTTTCTGTCTGTATTCTATTTTCCTCAATTTTATCTTCCAACCCTTCTATTGAGTTTTACATTTTAGATATATTTTAATTTCTAATAGATTTTGTTGTTACTGTTTTCTGAATATTTTTTTCTGAAGCATTTTTCTCCTGCATAGACCTGTTTCCTCCCAGTTATGTTTTTTTCTTTAAATAGCATTCTACCATTTTGATGTTAACATTGTTTTTACCTAAAGAGACAATGAATTTCAAAAGAATGATATTTTTAAAGTGAGGTATTTCATGCTAATATCATTATTTGCTATTTTCAAACTACAGGTAAATAATACATCCAGATCTCAGTTTATTATTGCTTGATTATTGTGTACCAGATATTCATACGAAAACAGGACATAAATGATACTTTTTTCTATTTACTTTTGTCTGTCTTTCACTATCAGATGGCCTCCTTAAGTATCTGGTGAAGCCTGGCTGTCTTACTCATATAAAATAGTGTGAACTAAAAGTTAAGTGAAAGCTCTGTGCTTGGATGGGGCTGTGATGGTTGGGTTCACTATAAAGTAAACTGGCTGTTTCCCTGGAGAACCCCTAAGGTCAGTATGTTTGCGTGCTTGTTTGTTTGTTTATTATTTGTGACTTTTACTTAGAGAAAACTCTTCTTGCCTCGATGGACAATTCAGTTCGCGAACTCCTCCTAGAAAAAGTGCTACATACCTCATTGCTGAATATCACTATGGTCACCTTCCAAGTGCTCCCTTTGGGAAGCTATGCACCGATGCCAGCACCTAGTCCACCCTTCAAAGCAATTTTGGAACTCTTTTTGTGGAATGGCCATCAGAGGTGTCATTGTATCACCCTTGATGTCCTGAATGTCATCCAAATGTCTTCCTGTCAATATTTCCTTTATCTTCGGGTAAAGAAAGAAGTCATTGGGGGCCAGATCAGGTGAGTAAGGAGGGTGTTCCAATACAGTTATTTGTTTATTGGCTAAAAATTCCCTCACAGACAGTGCCGTGTGAGCTGGCGCATTGTCGTGATGCAAGAGCCATGAATTGTTGGTGAAAAGTTCGGGTCATCTAATTTTTTCATGCAGCCTTTTCAGCGCTTCCAAATAGTAAACTTGGTTAACTGTTTGTCCAGTTGGTACAAATTCATAATGAACAATCCCTCTGATATGAAAAAATGGTTAGCAACATCAGTGCAACAAGTTCGCAAACTTAATTGTTAGACCGCGTATGTACTGGTATTCTGGGAAGCAACTGGGGTGAGGCCTGGGGATCTCAATTTCAGCAATGGAATATATTCATCATCCCTTTTTCAGTCGGGTGGATCCATACTGTCTCAGTTCAGAGACATTCTGTTTTATACTTTCCAGAGAATTAAACCTCCGGTCTTCACCAGAGTGGGGTAGGGAATCTAGTCGCTTTTTGAAGAGACTTCTGACCAAGCCTCATGTCTTCAGTTCATCCCATTTCCAGTTCCTGAGCTTCTAGAGGATTCTACGATCTAAATCAAATGGCTTCCTTGTTTTCCCCTACTGCTGACTTGGTGTTAAACTTCCTCAGGCTGCTAAATTAGTTAGCACATAACATCTGCTTTCCAAGTAACAAAAATTTGTTGCTGTTGTCTTCTCTCCTCGAGGGTTTATCTTTAACTACTCTCACTGTCCCTGGAGTGGAGTTTAGGAGGGAGCAGAGATAACTGCCTGTGTTAATGCTGCCATCTTTAAATGAAAGTTCCATTCTGCTCTCCTACAAATTAGAGAATCACAGTTCCTACACATTGAAAGGGACCCCAAGAGAGTATGTTGCAAACTCTTCCCTTCAGAGAACAAAGTGTGTTGTTCAATTTGCATGAGGTGGTTGAAGCACCAGAAAGCTGAGTGTCTTGCCCAAGGTCATACAGTCATACAGATAGATACCATGCTGTTATCTATTCTATGTACTGTAAATAACTATCCCTCAAAGGTTTTCTTTTCTTCTCTTTTTGTTTCTTTGTTTTATTTTATTTTTTTTAATTTAGGACTATTTCAGCAACAGCTAGATCCTTTTCTGTAATACCTTAAATTTTCATCCTTTTATAGTGCCAATAAGTTCTTCATAGAATATTAGGTGTTAAACTAGCTATAAAATGTGGTTAAATGTTTTATTTTTTTGTGAAGTTGGCTTAAAAAAATTTCAGACACAACCAGGTTTTTAAAGCAGTTAACATGCTTTAGATGTGTTATTTTGAATAATGATATAAAAGATCTTAAAGAGCAATTATCAATATACCATAATTTAAATGTAACTTGTATAACTGTTAAAAATAAGTGGTAAAATAATTATTTTTAATTTTTGAGAAATGCTTAAAACTCAAAAAACAGTATGGTTTGTTTCAAACGATTATTTGGTATAATGTCATTTGCTACATTTTAGAAAAAAAGCACACGTTGTGAGTGACACAAAGGTATTTGTGGAGGAAAAATGGACTGAGACTTGGGATTCAGCTTATTTTAAATTGATACTTTTTTATCCCCCAACGTAATAGAGACCACATCTTTATAGTTCTTAAAAATATAATAAAATTATTTTTGATCAACAATTCATTTTAGTCTGTAAATTTAGTCTGTAGAAATTTTAAAGCTTTATAAGAAGCTTTAAGAAATGAATCACTCTAGAGAAAAACGGAAGATGAAAAGAAAGCCATTCTTAAATACTTACAGATTCTTTTCTGCCCATAGTTTTGCTGTGTGAGCGGGAACGGGAGATGTTGCTAAAAAAGGAATCCTTTTTAGTAGCAGAAGAAGGTGGGGAGCCCGTGAATTCTCTTCCTCCAGGCAAACTCTCAATGCTGGGAGATGAACTGATGTTTTTAGAACTTTGTCCTGTAAGAAAAATTAAGTTGCAACAATGAAACACCCGACTCTTTTACTAAGGACTGAACTTACTGCTTTTAATAAATGATCAATTATACTTCTTTGTTCTCACTGTCAATAGGATGACACTGTGGAGTTTTAAAATGCATGCATTTTTAAGTATCAGAATCGCTGCCAATTTTGTAAAACAATGAAGTACTACTGGAGTTTTCTACATGTAATTTATACTACAGTAATCTAAGTGTGGTACACGTATAAAACAACTAACAACACCAATTTTTAGAAATCACAGGTTAAAAGACTGGATGGACCTTTAGTTATGGAATTATCCTTAATAACAGAAACTGGAAACTATTATACTGCCCATTATGTTCTTAATATTTAAAAAAATTGAAATCAGTTCACCAGTTTTTCAAGTCTCTTCCCTTTTCCTTAATTGCAGAACAGATAGATGGGTACCCTGGAAGCGTCTGGAAATGTGACAAGGTGCTGGCTCACAGGGCCTCTTTCTAGACTGGTCCCCGTAACAGAGTGGGTGCGCCTGGATCCCCAACAGTGCTTTCTTTCACTGAGAGGTTCTGAAGCCGTAAAGCTCCCGTAGTCAGGAGCAAGGGCTGTAATAAGTCCTGGGAGAGGGCCGCATGGTGTAGATGACAGGAACAGAGTTAGCTGCAGTCAGGCCCAGGCAGGACTCATACAAAGGGGTCTGTCCCATAAGAGTGTTAGGGACTTAAGGACCTAGTGAAATACCCTGGGTGCATGCATGTATTCATTCAACTACTAGTGACTGAAGGCTCAGTAAGGGCCAGACACTTAGGGGTGCAGGAAGATAGCTGGAAACTAAAACCATGGAAAATCCCATCCTTCAAGAAGTTTATTTTTGCGGGAGAGGGGCAGACAAGTACGTTAGTAAAAATATATATGATTTCAGATGGTAGTAAGTACTGTGGAGAAAAATAAAGCAGTAAAGGGGAATGTGGGTGTCAGAAGGAGGTGTTGCCACTTTAAATAGGATGGTCAGGGAAGATGTCACTAAGAATTAAGGTCCACTGACTTCTGAGCAAAAACTTGCAGAAGGTGAGATACTAGCTTTGCAGATAATATGAAGGAACAGCGAGTACAAAGGCCCCAATTGGGGAAGGACCTTTGTGTTTTCGAGGAACAGCAAGGTGGACAGGGTAGTGAAAGCTAAGAATGATGGGCAGAGGTGGGGCAGGAGGTCCGAGAGCAAGCAGGGCATCAGGTCAGGAGGGTCTGTAGACAATTTTGATTGCTTTCACTCAGAGAACGGAAGCCACTAGAGGCTTGAGCAGAGAAGTGACATGGTTTGACTTAACTTTTGAAAGGATCGCTCTGGCTACTATAGTGAGACTAGAATTAGGGCTGGGAGAGGGCAAAACAAAAGCAGGGAAATCAATTTTTGCCACTGCGAAACTCCAAGTCAGCAGAAGGATCATAGCTTGGTGGTGATCAGTGGTCCAATTTTGGACAAAACTGACTAGATTTACCGATGAGAATATTAGGGGTATAAGAGAAAGAGAGGAGTCAAGTTTAACTCTAAATGTTCTAAAGTTAGACAGTGGTGACATTTGAGCATTCCCTGTGAACATACTAAAAATCACTGACTTAGGGCCGGCCGAGTGGCGCGGTGGTTGAGCGCTGGCTTGGGAAGCCAGCGGCCCCGGTTCAGTCCCACATATGAGGACCAGTGACACTGCCCTCAAAATAAATAAATAAATAAAAAAAAATAAAAAAAAAATCAAAATCACTGACTTACACACTTTAAAAGGCGAATGTTATGGTCTATGAATCTCAAGAAAGTTGTTATTTTCGATCCAGTCCGTTTTCACATTTAACTCCTGGCTACCGACAGGCAGTAGAGGCCTTCGCACTTCCACCCAACACAGGACTCTTCTGATGGGAAATCTCGGCTGCAGAGTTTCCGGTGACTGCAGCCTTGTGTGAGGTCTGCATCCTGGTCTGACGACACCCCGTTTCCTGGCTCTATTTCCTTCTCGTTTCCTTTCACAGGTGTTATTCCCCAATAACTCCAGGTACTTCTAACTCTCTCTCAACCTACAATCAATGATACTGTTGCTGACCCCTGAGGGTAGAAGAGCCCCAGAGGTTAGGAAAGGACAGGGGAGAACAGGTCCCAAGGCTGAGAAGATCTCAATGGTAGAGGGTCCTAATACGTTGGGACTGAGAAAGACCTCAGGAACCACCTGTTAATTTATTTTTCTCCCTTTAAAATTAAACCACTGAGAAGTAAATATTGCCTCACTGTAAATAGATTGAATGTGACAACCGCTTTCTAAAAGATATCTTTATTGAGATATAATTCATATACCATAAAATTCTCTTTAAAGGTGTATAAGTCAGTGTTTTTGAGTATAGTCACAGCATTTCTCAACCACTACCATCTAATTTTAGAACCTTTTTGTCACCCAAAAAAGAAAACTTTGTGCCCATTAGCGGTTACTCCCAATATTCCTCCCTTCATAATCCCAAGCCTACTTTCTGTCTCTATGGATCTGCCTTTTCTGGACACGTCATGCAAATGGAATGATATAATACGTGATCTTTTGTGACTGGTTTTTCAGTTGTCACTATGTTTTCAAGGTTCATTTGTGCTGAAGCATGTATCTGTACCTCACTCCTTCATATTGCCAAATAATATTTTATTATATAGATACACCACATTTTATTTATTCACTCATCAGTTGATGGACATTTAGTTTGTATCCCGTTTTTTGGGATATTATGAATAATGCTGCAATGAACACTTGTGTATAAAATTTTATGTGAACATACATTTTCACTTCTCTTGAATTAATACCTAGAAGTGGCATTGCTGGGTCAATATGGTTAAGTCTGTGTTTAACATTTTGAGAAACTGCCAAACTGTTTTTGAAAGTGGCTACACCATTTTATACTTCTCTTAGCATTGTCTGAGGGTTCCAATCTCTCTACACTCTTGGCAACACTTATTGCTGGCTTTCATCTTTTCACGTGCCTTTTAGACATCTGTTTTCTTCTTTGGAGAAGTGTCTATTAAAATATTTTGCCTTTTTTTAACATTGGGTTATTTGTCCTTTTATTGTTGAGTCGTAAGAAATTTTCATACATTTTGGGTACAAATCCTTTTTCAGATATACGATTTGCAGAAAACGCTCCCATTCCCTGCATTGTCTTTTCACTTTCTTTTTTTTTCTTTTTGAGGGCAGTGTCACTGGCCCTCATATGTGGGACCCGAACCAGGACCACTGGCTTCCCAAGCCAGCGCTTCACGACCGTGCCACTCGGCTGGCCCTCTTTTCATTTTCTTAATAGTATCCTTTGAAGCCAACAGTTTCGAATTTTGATGAAGTCCCATTTACCCACTTTTTCTTTAGTTGCTGGTGCTGTTGGTACCATATCTAAGAAACCACTATCTAACCCAAGGTCAGAAAGATTTACTCTTATGTTTATTTTTCAGAGTGTTATAATTTTAATTCTTGCATTTAAGTCTAGAGTCTATTCTGAGTGAATATTTTTATATAGCATGAGAAAGTAGTTCAACTTCATTCTTTTGCATGTGGATTTCCAGTTTTCCCAGTACTATGTATAGAAAAGACTATTCTTTCCACATTGAATGTTCTTGGCACCTTTGTTTAAAATAATTTTACCATAAACATAAGGGTTTATTTCTATGCTCTCAACTCTATTCCATTGATATATCCTATCTTTATGCCAGTATCACAGTCATGATTCTGTCGCTATAAAGGAATTTTGAAACAAAGGAGTGCGAATTCTCGAATTTTATTTTCTTTCAACATTCTTTTGGCTATTTGGGGTGCTTTGCATTTTCATATGAATTTTAGGCTCAATTTATAAATTTCTCCCCCAAAGACAGGTAAGATTCTGATAGAGATTGTGATGAATATGTAGATCAATTTGGAGAGCATTGTCATTACAACGATATACGCAAAATACATTTATGTTGTCTTTCATGTTTACCTATATAGTTACCTTTCTCAGTGCTTTTTCTTTGTGTGGATTTGAATTAATTCTAGTGTCCTTTTATTTCGGCCTGAAGGACTCCCTTTACTATGTCTCGTAGGGCAGATTTGCTAGCAGTGAATTCTGTTTTTGTTTATCTGTGATTGTCTTACTTTTTCCTTCTTTTTTGAAAGAGAGCTTTACTAGATATAGGATTATTAATTGATAGTCTTTTAAAAAATAAATTACTTTGAATATATCATCCTACTGCCTTCTGGCCTCCATGATTTTGATGAGAAGTCAGCTATTAATGTTATTGAGGTTCCCTTGGATACCCTGAGTTGTTTTCTCTTGATGCTTTCAAGATTCTTTCTTTGTTGTTGGCTTTTAACAGTTTGACTATGATGTGTCTAAGTGTGAGTTTATCCTGCTTGGAGTTAACTGAGCTTCTTGGATATACACGGTTTTTCATAAAATTATGGAATATTTCAGCTAGCATTTCTTCAAATATTCCTTTTGCCCCTTTCTGTCTCTTCTCTCCTTCTTGACTGCCATCATCTGCATGTTGTTATATTTGATCGTATTCTGCCTATCTTTGAGATTCTGTTCATTTTTCTTCATTCTCTTGTTTTTATGTTTTTCAGACTGGATAATATCAGTTGATACATCTTTAAGTTCTGACTCTGCTGTCAGCTCAAATCTGTTGTTGATCCTCTGTAGTGAATTTTAAATTGTAGTTATTGTACTTTTCAACTTTGGAATATCTATTTGATACTTAAAAAAAAAAATTCCTATCTCTTTATTGATAAATCTCCATTTAGTGAGACATGGGTTTCATACATTCTTCTGGTTCTTTAGGCACAGTTTGCTTTAGCTTTTTGAAGACATTTATAATAGCTGATTTAAAGTCTTTAGTAGGTACAGTATCGCAGCTTCCTCAGAGCCAGTTGGTATTGACTGCTTTTGTTTTCTGTATACAAACCATACTTTCCATTTTCTTGTTGCTTTGTATATCTCAGGTTGTTTTTTTTTATTAAAAACTGGAAATTTTAATAAAATAATGTGGCAGCTCTGGAAATTAGATCTCATTCTATCCACTGGATTTGTTTTCCTTGTTGTTTGTTTTGTAGTGACTTCTCTAAACTAATATTGTTAAGTCTATATTCTTTGTGGTGTCTGGCCATTGAAGTCTCTGCTTGGTTAGCTTAGTGATCAGTTAAGAGATTTCCTTTCCTTAAATGCCTTGAAACAACAAGTCTCTAAGCTTCTGCTGAGGGTTCCGGGTGTGTATGCGAGCATGACGTCAATGGTACCAATAGGTAGCATACAGCTCTGTTTTGGCCTTCATTCCTGTCTATGGAGAGCCTCAAGTCTATCCAGAGTGGAGAGATTACACCATTCTCAAGTCTTTCCTGGCCATGTGCACAATCCTGCACGTGTGTGGCCTTCTAGAATCCCAGGAATATATCGGAGCTTTTCAAAACACCCTACGGACACCTCATTCCTGAGATTTTCTCTTTGAAGTTGCCTGCTAGTCTGATTTTCCTGTTAAGTTTTTGGTTAGCCTCCGATTTACTCCATTTCTTCCTTGGACAGCTGTGACGTTAAGTGTCTGCGACTGACATGTTTGATGAGTGCCCTGTGGATAGGGCTCCCTTCGTGAGCTCTGAATAAGATCAAATAAAGACAAGCCCTATGAATGTCGTTTTTTTTGGGGGGAGCTATTAGACAGGTCAAATAGTTACAATTTACTGGGGATGGGACTTGTAGGGTGCTCCAAATCTATCCTTTCTCCTCCAGGGACTGTGAGGCTGCTGGCTATCAAGGGCTATGGCCGAGCTGGGGAGGAGCGAGGAGGAGAAGGGCAAGTCAAAAAGCTACAAAACATGCTGTTCTTATAGAGATCCAGCCACTTTTTTCCTTGAATTGTTGCAATCCTTGGATTAATTTCCAGCGTTCTGAAAAAGCTGATTTTGACATCTCTGCCACTGATCTTGTTGCTTTTATGGAGAAAGATTTTCAGAGGTCCTAATCTGCCATTCCAAAAATGCTTCCTTCTGTGACTTGCTTTTTGGATTGAGCTTGAACCTGGTCCTGGGAATTTGTCTTTCTCATATATAAAAGTCTGCCTTACTCTTTTTAATGGCAGTGAAGAAAAAAAATATTTGTAGCATTTCTAAATAGACATTTAGGATTTTTCCAATTTTTTGTCTTTGTGAACAAAATGACAAAACTCTAGAAAAGTACATTTTTAGGTACAAACAGTTGGCTATTTCTTTCTTTTTTTAAAAAAGATTTTATTGGGAATTGGGGGTGGGGAACAGTGTTGGGGAATCAGGGAAGGGGAACAGACAAGTTGCTGTCCTTTTGTTCTTCAGTCTAGTTCAGTCACTTTACTGGCCCATGTTGGTATTATCATTGTGCTCTTCCCAGGTGAGGCAGTCACTTGCCGGCCATTGGACGGCCACTCATTGCGGCTCACAGCAGCTCATGAAAGTGCGCACCAGCTGCTGGCCAGCCCCACTGCAGCCTGTGCTGTTGCCCGCAACTCGGGCAGCCCAGCTCCAGGTTGAGCTGTAGAGGGTGCAGCATCACTGGCCCTCAAATGGGATCTGAACCGGAGCCCTGCTGCTCAGAGCTGGCGTCCCAAGCCAACTCTTAACCAACATGCCACTCAGCTGGCCCAGATGGCTATTACTATTAGGTAAATTTATATAAATGGAACTGCTATATGTAACAGTACATGCATTTTAAATTTATATAAATGATTCCAAATTGCTCTCTCCTAGGATTTTAGCAAACACATGTGTATGTATATTTATGCGTCTAAGTGTAACGATAACATGGTATATCATATCTTTATATATTCATCTATTTTGTGTAATTTGGTTAATCTGATGGAGAAATTAATTGTGTTAGTATGAAGTTTCCTGATGACTATAGAGACTGAATATTTTTGAAAATATTTATATAGGTTATCTGAAGGTCCTTTGTGAATTGTCTCTGCTCATTTTGTTTTAAAAAGTGATTTAGGGAGTTCCTCCTAAATTCTGGAACTCAGTCGTGTGTGTGTGTTTCTACATTTTCCTCTATGGCTTCTGTTTTTATAAACCTAGGTTTTTCTTTTTCCTTTTATGAATATTTTCTCATTGCTCCTTGGAACTATTCCTTAAGTAGCTTTTATTGCCTTGGGGTGGTGGAACATATAGCTAAAACAAAAGGAATGTTTGCTCAGCTTTGAGTTTCAAATTGCTTTTAAATGTCCATAGGAAAAAAAAGATAAATCCAAGGAGCCACAGCATTTTTATTTGCAAGAATATGGCTTTTTCACAAAATGAAATGAAAAAATTTTTCATGTTTTTCTAAGTTCATACAACTGAATTGATATGTCCCTTCAAAATTCGAGTCAGCCTATAAAATTCTCTGGTGCTGGTTACCTTTTAAAGGCATTACTAGGATGGCTTTTTGGATTTTTTTCTATGTTCATTCCACTATTAAGGTTTTCTACTTCTGCTTGGGTCAATTTTGATAATTCATGTCTTCCCCCAGAAGCCGTATATGAGGCCAGGAGAATAATGCCCATGTCTTCAATCTCCAGAGCCTGTGAGTGTGTGATCCTACATGACAAAAGAGACTTTGCAGGTGTGACTAATGTTAACAACCTTGAGATAGGAAGAATATCCCAGGTTATCATGGTGGGCTAATGTAAACACATAAGTTCTTAAAGTGGAGTAGAAAGGCAGACGAATGAGTCAGAAATGTGACTGAACAAGAAAAGAACACAGTGGAAGCAGGACAGGGACCTGACCTGACATTGCTGGCTTTGAGGATGGAGGAATGTGAAGTCCTCTAGAAGCTGAGAATGGCCTTCAGCTGACAGCCAGCAAAGAAATGTGGACTGTGGTGCTATAGTCACAAGAAATTGAATTCTGCCAATAGCACAAATGATTCTCCCCTAGAGCCTCCTGACACCTTGGTTTTAGCTTGGTGAAGTCTGTATCTGACTTCTGACCTACAGAACTCTTAAATAAATGGGAATTTCTCTTTATTACTCCTTTGATTATTATACTCTTCTATGATCTCTAGAGTCTCAATATTTGACATTATAGCTTAAATTCTGAGTTAATCTAAAATGACGGGTAGAATCACATATATTTTATTATACCCCTAGAAAAACTTAGAATTCTGTGGACTCTTACAGCCTTTTACCATTTCTTCCAATATGAAAAAAAAAAAGAGTTGTGAGCAGTTATATATATATATATATATATATATCAAATCTTATAAATTTTAGTTGCCTTGAATACTTCTGAAATAAAGTAGGCAGGGAGTATCTATCTATCTATCTATCTATCTATCTATCTATCTATCTATCATCTATCTATCTGGTATTTACAATATATAAGTAAAGTTCCATCAAACCTGTTGGGAAATTTTTCTTATGTATAAGAAAACTGAAGTTAGTAGAGTTTAATGAACTTGCTCAAGGACACAGATATCTATCTATTGATATAAGTATATATTACATATAGTTAGCAACATAAGATTTGTCTAAGGTTATGCTGACACTTATTATTTAATGTCTGTATCACATAGAGTGACTCCAAGAATTAAAAATGGCAAGGAACAAACAAACAAACAAACAAACAAACAAACAAACAAACCTGATTTAGGAATAGGCCCATCCACTCAATTTTTACATACAAATGTATTTTGAGATGACTTTTTCTATAAACAGAAAGCTGACAGGTCTCTTGTATTCAATTACAGGTGATCCTGCTTGTATCACAAAGGCCAAATGTCACTCAAAGCTGGCAATGACTGTGGTCATTGCCAGCTTCGCCTACGGGGAAAAGCTACCACAGTGGGTGGGATGTAGTAGGACTACAATAAAGGTGTGCCCATCTGCCCACGTTCAATTTGGAATATCTGAAGAGGACTACATAGGAATATAATGTGAACCACATATGCAGTTTTTAATTTTCTAGTATCCATATTTAAAAAATAAAGTGAAATTAATTTTAACAATTTATCTTATTTAACCCACTATGTCCAAACTATTATCATTCCAAAATGTAATCAAAATAAAAATTATTGAGATATTTTACATTCATTTTTTACAATTCTTCTAACTCCAGTGCATGTTTTATACTCACAGCATATGTTTCAAGTGTTCAATAGCCACCTGTGGCTAACGGATACCACATTGGACAACACAGGTATAATAAGCCAATGAACAGCGTAAACTTCCAAACGTTTTTCACAACATGTAGGCTGTTATATTTAAGCAACTATTGAAACAACATAACACAATGATGTATCTAAGAGAAATTTTTAGAATACCTGCTTGAATGAATTGCTTACCAATTATTTATTGTGCGAGAATAAGTATACAATCCAGAACCCATTTGAAAGCAGTTTGTTGCCATGAGAACAACATCCACAAGTTTTTCCTGTAGCTGTTTTTCTGCTTAGCAAACTACCTTTCAGAGCTTATCCCTGAATTATCAAATTCCAAATTAGTGGTAGTATTAATAAAGTTCTTGGCCTATGTCTCATATAAAAACCCTGTTACAAAAGTCTATTTCCTCTCAATTATGGAAATGAGCTTACTAACATTTCTGTGCCTTTTAGGAGCTTAAACATTTAGACCTTAAGGAAATGGAGTTGCCAAACATGTTTCCAGAGGGGGTGATGAAATATTGCCTCTGATCGAGATCTGTAAGAAAAGCCTAGGCACCAGAAGTCATCCTGCCTTGAAACAAAAGAAAGGACTATGGGACTTCCCTGCCCTTTTCATAAACAGATGAGACATTCTATCACCCAGGTCTCACCTGGACACTCCCGGGCTGAGGAGTCAGAATTCTCAACACGTTTATCACCTGTGAACTGCACGGTGGTTCTGAAGCTCTATAAACCTTTTCAAGTTTTTAACTGATAGGAACAACATCAATCATTACTTTTGTTGCACTAAAAGTAAAGCCTATTCTTAGAAGCACATTCTGAAATATACTGCTATGGTGCCCGGACCAGATTCCCCTGCAGGACCCAGGCACGTATTCCCCAGCTGCTGATGGCGCCCATGAGTTCCTCTCTGGAAATGGCCCTCAGTTGAAAAGAGCTCCTTTGCCCAGGGCATTGCCCCTTCCCTGGGGATGAGCCACAATCCACTGAAGGGTTTGGGCTGACAGAGGACAAAGCTGGCCCCCTGCCTCAAGGCACACAACTCTGTGGGCCACCTCAGCCCCAGGGGATGGGGCGGCAGCTACAGGGCAGTTCAGCTCCTTCTCAGCTCAGTGATGCTTCTTTGACTCCTCAGGCGCTGATCTGGAGGGCAAGCCCCCCCCCACGAAAGCTTCCTACCCATACATCTTTGCCTCAGAGTTTATTTCTCAGAAATCCTGACCCAAGGCAATTAAAAATTATTTTATATTTAAGGCATACTTAAATATACTAAATACAGACCAATTCTTAAACCACCTCAGGTAAGCACCCAGTCTTTCATTCCTAACTAAACAGCAGGGAACAAGCCTGTTACAGGCTGATCTACTGAAATGCCTACAGAAGCTGTCCAGCACTGAGGATGGGGGGATGACCACAACAGGAGCTCTTAAGAAGCTCCCAATATAACAGCACAAGGGAAATAGAGACTCATACATACGCTAACTAACCTACAATCCCTGGTGATACAAGCAAACACAGAGGTATAAACAACAGTATTCGGGAGGCACAAAGGACGGGGCATCTAGTTGTGTTTCAGGCAGCTAGGAGGTGTGAGCTAAATCTTAAAACCTAAAGGGTGGGGACTAGTGGTGGTGGCTCAGGGAGGGTCATTTTTTGGCTCAGGGAGATCACAATATTTACAAGGCAGTTAGACTACTGAGAATAAATATTTAGCTCAATCAGAGCCTGATTAAATCTTTTAGAGCTTCCCGCCCTCCAAATGTAATTGACAATACCACCAATACTAGTGTAAAATAAGATTAGGTCCGAGAGAGAGCTTCTTTTTCATCTGATGATTATTTCCATGGTTTTCTAGGCAGAGGAGGGAATCAAATAAATGCTCTCTAAAAGTTGCTGATATCCTAAACAACAACTTACTTTCCTTCTTGGTTATCCAGCCCTGGCAGGGATGGAGAAAGTGGGGAGGGGAGAGGGAAGGTGAGGCTTTAAAACCAGGGCCAGTTGGATGAGAAGAGCACCTTGTTCTCATGCTAAGGGGTCTGGCCTTGATCTTGTCAGTAGATGATGGGAGTTTCTACAGATTTTAAGCAGGGAAGTAGCATGAGGATTACAGGAATTTATGAATGAGGCATCTTTTGTACTAGCCCATGCAAGACTTTACAGGCTGTGGTAGTAGGTTTGGGAGATGTTTAAAGGCAAAATTCCTCAAACCAATACCCACTGACGCACGTAGGCCTGAGTGTGCTCAGCGGGCATCTAGTTACAGGGTTCCAAACAAGTCACTGACCCTCCGTAAGCCTTGGTTCTTATCTGCAAGGGACTCACTGCTTCACGCATGCTGTGTCCTAAGCGGGTACTGGGTGTGAGGGCTCCGTGTGGTGCCTGGCGTATGCTTGGTAGTCAGGAGACGTAAATCATTACTAGAAGTGGGGTGACTTCCAAATTGGGGACAGGTAGTTTATGACGCAGATTCGCTATCCTCTCCTGCTGGGGCTATTCTGACACTGGCTGCACGTCTCAGTCACGTCCCACAAATTTCAGCTAGCTGGCTCTAAGCACAGAGCCACCATGTATGCCGTACACGACTGCCTAGGGAGCAGCTGAAAGGAGGGCTATATATACAATCAAAAGAATCACTGAAAGTTTTGATATTTACTTCATTTCTTGAACTTTACTTCAATACTTTGAAAAACAAAAACATCTGGGAAAGTCTACATGATAGCTTTATTTCCCTGAAATGAATGTATATTTGCTCTTGAAATATTATCTAGGGGAACACAAAAGGGTTGGCACCTTTGATGAAGCTCTCAAATGTCTAACATTACTGATCCTATTAAGCACAGATTGTTAGAGAGATTTTTGTTGCCACCACTATTTTGATTTACTTCTCCTTCCCCTTGCTTTCTGACCCTCTGCAGGAAGTGTGTTGAGGAAAACACAAAGTGACTTCTCCCAATCGGGTCGGTATGGTCTCATTGTCTCCTCATCATTGTTGTCACCATCATCATCACAGACGGAAAGCTGTTGATTTGGGCTCATGTCTCACAAAGCAGCTGGAGCCTTCCCTATCAAACTGTGTCAGCGTGAGGCAGGCAGGGGGAGGTCTGAGCGGAGTATCCGAAAAAGGGCTGGCTCCTGACTGCGTAGGCTTGCCTGGGTCATTGTAAGGCAACAGGTTGATGCCCAAGCCACCTGTGAAAACTGCAGGGAAAGCAAGGGGTCCAAGGAAACAGAGCTTGGTACTCTGTAGGACCTCAATAAATACTTGTTGAATAAATGAATGAAATGATTCTTCTTACAGAACGAAGTTATTTGAACAAAATGATATAACCTCCCTCTTCAAGGTTCTATTAAAAAAAGGAGATTGTGTGTGCGGCTCTGGAAGGCAGGGTAGAATGAACTGGGCAACAGCATAGAAGCGGAAGTCAGGATAAGCAGGGCTGACTTCGGCTTTCTCATTCCACAGCCAAAGATCTGCTCTGCAGCAAGCTCACCGAGTAAGTTAGCACACTGCTTTGGGATACCAGACACCTGTTAAAGAGATGGCCGGGGGCTCAGATTTTACTTTTAGGAAACAAACTTAAGTCCTATGAATTCTTACCTATCACATGATCACATCAATATTTATTTAAGTGCAATAACTGACAAGGCTAAAGAGAAATCATTTGGAGATGATCTGTCTTTTCTATTCCCATGCTATTGCATCCCTTTATTTCACTTAACAGACACCAAGAGGAAACATCAGCTCCTCATGGAATCCCTCAGCTGAAAAAGCCCTTAAAGGTCAGCTGGTTCAATTACCAGAAAACAGCCAGAAACTGTACCTGTGAAACACAGACCTATATATAGAAGTAAGGTCACATTTATTGCAATAGTGTTTTTGTTTGTTTGTTTGTTTTTAAAGATGTTAAACCAACACACTACTCATTCCCTAATCAATATATTGTTTTCTGTTAATTTATTAAAAAAACACAGATAGTAGGAAGACACATCATTATTAGAACAGTATTTTAATATTATTAGCATGACTATATTATGTGGATATTTTAAATGAAGGAAAACATGTATGAATTTTAATTCTCTTTTAAGTCTGATTTTAAGTAGAAGATTCTTAAAATTAGTTTTAGCTTTCACTAATACAGAAATCCTCTCTCTTGCATATTTTATCTAAAAGATTGCATAATAAAAGATTAATGCCGCCACTTTAAATATTTGTTTTTAAATTCCACAAGAGATGCAAAATATGGATTACTATTATTTTGTATTTCTTAAATAAACTTTTTTCTAGATTTTTGAACAAACGACTATGATATTAAAATGTTATCTTTTTATTTTAAATCATTGCCAATTACTGTATATGGAGATTTGTCACACCAAACTTTCTGTTGATATGATTCATAATACAAACCCTGTACTTAAAAACTCATTACAAAATCAACTTGTAATTCTTTCAGGTAAAATATAACAAGTACCCTGGCTAACACATAACAATAATATGCACACAAACAGCATATATGTCTTCTAATCTCAGAGCTAATTTGTCAGTTACTGTCACAGGGCACCTACGCAACAAAAGAACACCTTGGTGTGAGCTGCCGAATAAAATGTGATGTTAAAATAACCACAAAATATAGTGACCATATTTTGCAAGGAAAGAGGCTGGTGAGAACTTCATAGAAAACCCACATCACAGCCAGACTTGGCATCACGGAGGGATGAGATGAGACGGGATTTTTGTTCTGAACAACAGTGCCACCCAGTGGCTGAACAATGGTAGTGAACTGATAGAGTGAATGAAGGGTGGGAGAAAGGAAAATGGAATTTTGGAGTAGGCAATGATAATATTGAAGGCAGAGATATACTATGTTGCCATGGTAACTGTACCTTGGAGGTCAGTTAGAGTCTGGACAGGAACAGAAACCTGAGCATCGCTTCCTGTAACTACATCGCCTGGATTTCATAAGAAAAAGTAATTAGAATTCACAAAAAGGAAAAAATAATCAACTTTTCTTTCATACTTAATGTTGTAATACATTTATCAATCTAATTACTAAAAATAAAGTAAAACAGAAAATACAGTGCAATCTCATGAAAATTAATGTAAAATATTTTTAAAAGGAAATACTTAAAAAAAAGTATTTCCTAAAAAGCTTTTGTGTAGGTTTTTCTTAATGAAAAACAAAACAAAACAAAACAAAACAACAAGTTTCTAATAAAATATAAAACAAATATCTACTAGTTTAAAGTATAGGAAAGTTTAGCAATCAAAAGATTTTGCTGAGCAGATTTCATTACGTTACAATTTTAGTTTGATTATATATTATATTTAAAAAGTTCTTTAAAAGTAAGTTATATGAATTTATTAATAAATAAGCACTCTTTTGAAATTGATTTCCTCCTATAACAGACATAATTTATTTTTAACTAAACTTGAAACCAATTTTTTCAGTGATCAGATAAAGACTTAAACAAGTTCTAATTTCATATGAAGTATTGAAAAGATTTCAAAAGTTACCACATGCACTTATAAATGTCAACGTGTAAAAATAAATCTGTGAACTGCATACCCTTTAAACTTGATATACTTATTATAGGCGAGATTTCATTTACAAATTGGACCTGCAGTAAATGCTTAAAATAAAGAAGGTTCAGATTTAAAAAACAGACAAAGGAAATGGGGAAAGGAGTGTATTTTAAGAACACAGGATAGAAAGGAAAAGGGGCAACAGGGGAAATTCTGTAAAGAACTGAGATACGCTGCCATTTAGACGGAAGAC
This sequence comes from Aselliscus stoliczkanus, assembly GCA_033961575.1. Lineage (NCBI taxonomy): Eukaryota > Metazoa > Chordata > Mammalia > Chiroptera > Hipposideridae > Aselliscus > Aselliscus stoliczkanus. The sequence continues at coordinate 96,639,184 of CM066735.1, read as the reverse complement.
TTTTTGCTTCTTTCCTTCCTGGATGACGAAGTTCAACAGTAAGCAGTCACTGTTAATATATATCCTCTGGATATATTGGCATCTGAAGGCCTATGTTATTTTGAGATTAACAACCTAAAAAACAAGCCTTCTTAAAAGGCACCATATTTTCTATGTATGATCATGTATGATCAATAGACTTGCTTCCCCTATAGTTTTTACACAATAGTAAAAAACCCATTTTTGAATTAAATAACCTACCCTCAGTGCCTGACCACTTGCCTCAATTATGATTTACAGCATGGCCAGCTCTCTGGAAATTATTGGGTTGTAACTATATTGTCCCTATCAATTAACAGTACACATATTCATGTTCTCCTATAACTGCAATAAAATCTATAAATACTCCAAACAAGTGATAAACAGCTGTTAGTAGAACTTATCAGGTTCTGAATTTTCATAATATAATTAACTCTCTAGCCACCGATAAATGTTGTGCCTATTTTCTGTATATTTGAAGATTTTTCAATTCTATGCTTGCTACCCATTTTATTCTGCTGCTTCTGAATCACCTGTTAGTTTATATTTAGAGACTGAAAAGAAATAATTTTAATATTAAATATCACAAGGAAAATTATGGAGGAACATCTGTGCTTCCTCTTCCTTCCTTCACGACACCAATCCCAACATATACACAAACTACAGAATGCATTTCAAGCAACATGTACATGGATTTGGGGTTTTCTATACAACTGTTCCCCCATATAAGCTCAAATAATTGAGAGGTAACTAACCTATGAAAACCATTAACATTTTCATCTTTATAAACAACCATTTTTCAGAACAACTTTCAAATTTTCCAGCAGTGTATACTAAAAAGGTGATGACCTGATCTTTCCTCAAAGGCGCTAAGTCGATGATTCTTTTTTGAGATACTCAGAAGTCATGTTTCAACACAAGCCTCCTGATGGGCTGAACATTGTGTGTTGTGCTCACTGAACTATACTACACAAGCCTGTGACACACTGGTAGTCGGTGTCACAGCACAGCTGGATCCTTGTGGGAAACACCAGCTTCAAGAACTAATGCTAGAGAAGTATTTGTCATTGTAGAGTTAACAAATACATCTTTCACCAAAGGAACCAGAGATTTTTGATTTTAATTTTTTTTTTTTTTTGAGGGCGGTGTCACTGGCCCTCATGTGGGACCCGAACCGGGGCCGCTGGCTTCCCAAGCCAGCGCTTAACCACCGCGCCCCCTCGGCCGGCCCCGGAACCAGAGATTTTTGGAGCTGGAGACACCTCGGGGATAATTTCAGGGTGAGGAAACAAAGGGTGGGAAAGCTTCAGGGTCCTGCTTACAGTTCATCGGTGAGTGAATGAAGGAAGAGCCTCAACCTGCACTGGCTTCTACATGTATAAACTGTTCTCTCTGCCTTTTACTCTATTTTATTCAAGCCTTGATGCAAGGAGGGGCATCAGCAGGAATATTTATCTTTAATATGAAGGTAGGCAAGCTTGCCGTAGATTGACATGAGAAAAACAAACCAGTAAGAAAAAGATGGAAGAGTTGCCAAACAAGGCCCCTTTTTTTCAGCGTGGGGATCTGTTACAAAATGCCCTAGTGCTACTCATGTTCCAAATACTTTGCTTAAGTGCTCTGTTGTCTTCTTATAACTGGGGACTTAGTTTTCAACAATTGTTCCATCTTCATGCACTTCCTTTCTCACTTACTGTGATATTAATACTTGACATTTCCTTAGAGACACAACTTTATATTTCTATAGTCATTTGGCTTGGTTCCTCAGAAAATTTAAGCTACAGCATTAAGAGATTCTCTGACTCATTTGCCTGCCATCAGTTAGAATTACTACTGACTACAGCTTGTTATCAAAGCAATATTGAAATCATATTTGTTTAGAACAATAAAACAGTACAATTAAGAAATATATAAAAATAACATTCATTTCCATTCAGTAAGTGGGCATGTCTCCTGGCATTAAAATGCATTTACAGCATGTTAATGATTTGAAGTCTCCTTTTCTTTAAATCATGTATGATAGTTCTACATTAAAAGGAGAAGAATGTAATTTTAAACAAGATATTCTTATGTAGGTAAATTGAATATTCTAATAGAAATTTAAATACTAATCTATAAAGTCTAACACTTCATACAGGCAACGATAGATAACATGAGGCAACTAATGGAAGAACACACACACTCATTATTGAATAATACTTATTATTTTTGTATCACTGGGGGACTAAAGCCTATTTAACTTAAGTTTAACAATGTAAATGCCAGTACTTTAAAATTGTTTAATAACTTTGGATGCAGTCTTCTTACACAGAGTATATGGAACATAGTTGAAAGTCCTCCCACTGACTCCATATCACTTATTGTTACGTCAGTGCCAGTTACTGAACATGGCTGTAACACAGTGATCCCCCTCAGACATGAGTGAAGCATTCGGCAGGATATCTGCCCTGAAATTAAATGGTACAGAGCCTATGCTTTGTGAGGTATCGGAAATGAGTTTTGTAGATTTGCTGCCATTATGTTACTTTTTCTTGCTTCTACAGTATAGATAGCATAGACCCACCACTAAAAATAAATGTAGCTATTTCCAATCTGCTATGCGTAGGGGTACTTAATACACATGTCTCTGAAAATAAGTGAAAAACAAGAGTATACAAGTTCTGAGTAAGAACCTGAAGGGCTCTCTTAGGAATAAAATAACATGAGGGAGGTGAAGCACAGGAGAGGCCCTGAAACAGAAATGAACTTACTGGGGTCCCAGTAGCAAGGGTCACGACTGGCAGTGCCCACAGCAGTGCCCTCACTCATCAAATGAGAGACTGGGATTGGGCCATCTCCCAAGTTTCCTCTGCTCTCACATGCGGTGGTTCTAATGTTTAGTGCACTGACTTTGGCTGCTTGAGATTCTGTTTAGCATTTTTTTCCCTCCTTAAGGCTCCGGTGTATTGATCTCAGAGGTAAAACTGCTGGAAGAGTGACTGCAAGCCTAGTAGTACCTTTCCTCCAAGCCAACCACAAGGATGAATGCTGTGATAGGAAAGCCCATGTTACTGAAACCTCCCATTTCAGGTTCTCTACTAATCAGAAGACAGCAGAGATCACAGTCCACTAATTTCAAGTTCTGTGCTGTGATATTAATAGTTTGTGCCATGCTCCCTGGGCCTCCACAGGGCTAAGTGCAAGTGACCAGGACGTAAATGTCAAAAAATATACCTTAACAAATAAACTCATAAAATGTTCTTAGTGAAGAACAACACAGTATCTGATCATCCAACTTAAGAAGGATCCAATAAATGGATTTTTTAAAATTGAAGTTTTTCATTAATTTCTGTTTCTAGGAGGCTGTTTTCTCACAGGTAGGTGAGGAAATCCCAGGCTCTCCCGGGAGTATTTTCCTTAGATTTACTAGTACTTTTTCCTCACCTTTGTTCAGCTGCACCGGCATGCTTTCCGATTTCAACAGCCTCTGCTGTTGCTGCTGCTGCTGCTGCTGCTGCTGCTGCTGCTGCTGCAGGTAATGCCTGGGGGCCTCTGCTAAGGTTCTGGTGGGAACCGCAGCAGTGGAAGGGCTGCCACCACTGCCTCCTGGTGCGGGGCCACCCGTACTGCCCGGGGCCATTGCTGGAGAAATCAACTTCCTTCCAAAATTAATCAGGCTATTAGAGACCTTATTGATATTCAGGGGAGCGCCTTTCGCATTGGTCCTGTAAAAAAAAAAAACGTGGTGGAGAGACATTATTTAAATTAGAGGAGTTCGGGTCCCACATATGAGGGCCAGTGACACTGCCCTCAAAAAAAAAAAAAAATTAGAGGACAACTCTATTTCACACTATTACACATACTCCATTGGTATAAAAACATACTTTACCTGATTCAAAATTTCCATTTATCAGATCAGCTACATCAAATGAGAAGTGATAACTTAAAAGTGACCATACAATAATAAAACAACAAGATTCTTAAAGATGTGGCATATGGAAAATAGTCTTTATACTTTCTTTTCATTCATTCATTCATTCATTCATTCATTCAGCAAATAGGACCTATTATGTGCCAACACTGTGCTAGGTTTCTGGGGATACAATTGTCCAAAACAGACACAGTTCCCCTCATGAAGCTGCTGGTCTAGTAGAGAAGAAATCTATTAATCAAATAATTACACAAATAAATGTGTGATTAAAACCTCTGATGAGGACAATAAAGGAGAGGTACAGAGCAGGGCAAGTCTTGGGCTACCCATGGAAGAGGGCTGTGAAATGAGGCTGGGAGTAAATTTCCCACAAGCTCTAGCATGCTCACTTGAAGCTGATTTTGAACAATAAATGTGTCAGAGGGTTACGAAGTAAATTCACAGAGCTTCTAGCAAATACCCAGTTCCTGAGAATTGTGGTCTGCCCTCACCCCTGGCCACCCCGTATGCTCTTTCCCTGCTTTCCTGCTTTCCTTTTCTGTATAGCCCTTTGCATCATCTGACATACTATGTGTTTTACTTATTTGGCTATTTGTCTTCCTCCTCCAATCCACACTAGAATAAAAGTTTCATGGAGACAAGGATTTTTGTCTCTCTACTGTATTGTCATTGCCTAGCACAAGTAAGTGTTTTATAAATATTTGCTAACTGGCAGCTGCATCTACCTATGCTGTAAAGTCTTCTCACCTGTTACAGCGGAAGAAGGGTCCCTGCTCCTCGCCATGGCCGGCCTCTCCATTCACGCTCTGGGTTCTATCTCCTCTGACCTTCCGAGATTGTTGCTCCTGCATCATCATTTTCTCCTTCTCTGCTGTGTCATCCCCATTAACACACAACCATGGTATGCACATACATACATGCGTGTGTGTCTGTGTACTAACTTCTCCTTTGAACCCTCACTCCTTTCTAGATACCATCCCACTTCTTTCCCTCCTTACAACGTGTTTTTTTCAAAAGGGTCTCTGAAAGTGCTACTTCTGCTTGCTTCTTCAGTCTTTGGCCCCGTAGGGTCTGGTTATGGCTCCCTTGCCTTTGCTCTGAATCCACTGGTCAAGGTCACCAATGACTTCCACAGTACAGAGCCACAGGTCCATTCTTTACTCGGCCTCTCGGCAGCAATTAACTTCCTTCAGCACTCCCTCCCTTCACACACCTCTTTCGGCTTCCATGGTTTGCCAGCACCTGTGTTCTAACTATCTGGCAAACAGAGGACACCAACTAGACATTTGTTAAATGAATGATGACTTCATTTATAACCTTAATTCATAATGATTCATAACCTTGAAGTATTCCAGGGCTAGTATCTTGAAAACCAGTTATGATTATGCATTATTTTAGTTGTTAGAGGTAGTCCATCTCCATGACAATACCACAGTTTATATTTTTATTGCTCCAATCATTAATAGAAGCTTATTCCTCACATATTGCTTATTTTTCATAAAAGTGGGAAACTGAAAATCAAGTTTGAGGGATCCACTTATTTGATTTTAGTTAACTTGAGTTTTACTATCACTTCCTTCTCTCAGATGTACCTGGCAGTGCTTACGCAGTAATTCTCCTGCTCTTCATATGACAGCTGTATCCTTGGCATTACTGCATAGAGCTCTAAACCCGAACTGATCCATAGTTCTATAATAAAAAGGAAAGCACGCTCTGCTTCTTTCTTCCATAAAGCTTGCTCTAATGGTACTCACTAATATTATGGGCTAGGTATTAGAGACTTACATTGCTTTGGAGATAGGACAAATCAAGTTTAAAACCTGGAATTCAGCATTATAAAAGAAAGATCTATTCATTTCGAAGTCAATGCGATGTCGAAAACTCATTTTTCAAATGGTTCTTTTTGCATCAAGTCTCTTCTTTAAAGAACGGGGCTATTTAATGTCCTTGCAGAATTTATTGAAAATAACATTTCCTCACAGAGATAAAGATATACAGTGCTTATGCACCACTTGATTTTCAGCTGCTTCCTTATGAAGGAGAGCGTTCTCAATTTACAGGCACTACGGCTTCACCCCAGAGAAGGCACTGAATACTTGCTTATTGAGGAAAAGAATGAAGGACATGCAAAGAACTCATACATTCTAGATTACGAAGGCATCACCTCTGGCCCGTGTTCCACTCAGCAGCCTGCACCCAGTCCCATTTCTTGTGAGCAAGAAAGAAGACCCATCATGATACTCAAGTGCTACTGCATTTCAGTTTTGCTTCTTTGCAAGTCAAGATTCATAATTCACAGATATGAAGAAGTTATAGTGTTGTTACCCTTTCTTATAAACAAAAATGTACTAGTCAAATTCCCATATTGCCAGTTGTAAAATTTATATGTTGATAAAAGTACTGAAAAACTGCCGGAGCATTATCAAGAGAATACAGTTAATGCATCTTCATTACTACTTAATAACCACGAAAAACATAGAGATCAAGCTCATGCCGAGCAATTTTTCATCTGAATCGCTCTTAAAAGGGGATGAGCACTGTGTTTCTTTTTAAAACATTTTTTGTTTGTAACCAATTTTCCCCTCATCCACTACCCATAGCTTCCAGAAAAATATTTTCTTTTCAAAACAATTATTGAAGGTGACCCTACGTATTTTTAGATATAAACAATTGTACATTGTAAACCATGTACTTCTAAGGAAAACACGCTGTCCATAGTTTGTTTTTCAGGCATGACAATTTTTAGGCCATAGTTAGCTAATATAGACCCTAAATATGGGTAGTAGCATTCTTCATAAGAAATACTAAACAATTTGTAATAATTATATTGCCTATCATGTATTCTATGAAGTCATGTGCTAAATTAGTGAAAATTAATGCAGGTAGAGATCTGATGGACAGTGAGGATCAAACTGGATTGAAGATGGAGTACAATGTATAAATAATGTTGATATAAAGAGAGAACTTTGGAGTTAACAAGATATTAGACATCAAATCTAATGAGTAACAAATTCTGTGTAATCAAAGTCTTTCATTACAGTCATCTATTACATACTACTATTAAAAACAGTCAGGGAAGGATTGTTTTAAAATTGTGCCAAGAAATTACCTTTGGTAGGACCTTATTTAGCAGGTTCAATCAGTAGCAAAGAGCATTTTTCTGAAGATCCAAGAATCCTTCAAAACACGTGTACCAGAACCCAATGGGGCTTCACTGTTGGGCCCCTTTTGTTCAGTTTCTGAAACTCTAAAAATGAGTGACTCTCGCTGCCTCTTCCTAGCCTCTAACTATCTACTTGATCTCTTGCAGCCTGGCTTTCTAACCCATACTCTATTGAAAGAGCTTCTAGGATCTCCAGTGCCTTCTTAATTACCAGAGTCAGGAACCGTTTTCATTCCCTTATTCATTTTCTCTCTTTCCAAATAAAAGCATTTAAAGCTATGCATTTGCACCTGATTATAGCAATAGCATCAATGTTTCCCCTCCCCTGCCACACACATTTTCTAGTCCGTTGACTTAATTGTTATTTAGCTACATTAAAAAATTTCAGATGATTGGGTTTGTTTGTGTTTCAATACATTATTCATTTTGCTTTATTGACTACAAATAGAAATAACAGAAGAATGGAAGTGGAGATATGTTCAGATTTTTCAAAAGGATTGTAGAAACCATAAACTGGAAAGTAGACTGGCTTATACAAATATTGGGTTGTCAGAAAAGTCATGACGCATTTTTGCAATGAAAAACAGAAAAAATACATCATGACTTTTCAGACAACCCAATATTTTTACTAATTACTTGGAAATGGTTGTAGTTTATTACAATTAGTCAGTATGATTCACTAAAAACAAGTCATTCTAAGGCCACTTTATTTCTCGTCTGAGGTGTGAATGTCTGTTAGGCTTTATCAAGGTATGTCAGCGCCAGTGGGTATAACGGAGGGTAATGTATGTTCAGTGAAAGTCAAACAACTGTGCCTCAAGTGTAATGTTGAATGTTTTAGCACCCACGAAGGGCTTCTGGTGACGGCATGTGTATCAGATTTGGTTCACAGACCTGCTTATTAGCCTTCTCCACCCTCCCCCCCCAGTCATAATCTTCTGTCAATGAGCTGTGTGACGTGGGAGAGCTATTTAGCCTGCCCTCTGGACCTAAGTTTCCTTATCTTTAAGCCAAGGGGAGTGAATTATATGATATTTGGGTCCCTTTTAGATAGAAAATTTTATGGTTTTGTGACTTGAAGAAAGAGAACATGTGCTTATTGAATTTGAGATCAAAGACTGCAGAGACACCTAATATAGTAGATAAAATACATCAAAATTTAAAATAATCTCAACAGGCTAGCATGAAGAATTAAAGAGATAAAATGTAACAAAGATAAATAAAAGCTTATGTATTTAGGTTAAAACTTTTTACAACTGGACATTACAGATAGAATAGGGAGAAATACGTTAACATGAGTTCATATTAAAAAAAAAAAATCAAACTCCCAAACATTAATGTTTCAGTTAGGTTTATAAGGCTAATGTGAACCCACAATGATGTTGCTGAAGAAAAATAAGATTCCTGGGCTACACTAATAGTAAATGAGTGAACTTCTGGTTTCCAGTATGGAAAGAAGCTTAGAAATCTCCACTCTGTCCTAATAAGTAACAAATAGAAAAAAAACAACAACTTTTTCTTAGAAGTGAGGTCACAGGGCAAACTGCTATCCCCAAGCTGGAGAGACTGACAGGTGAATGCAGATACACAGCTTACTACGTAGAGCAAAACCCTTGAGCAGAAACCCACAGGGACCAGAGCCAGGTAGGGAAATCTGAGCTGTAGTTGACGAATTGCTAGAGGCTCTGTATGGATAAATTTAAGAATAAAAACTCCAAGGGGACTCAGTCATGGGTGGGGGCACCCACACTTTTGTGAGTTTTACCTCCTGGAGCTCTGCCAGGTTCTCATGGGAAGTATAGGAGAAAAACTGTGCTTTCGGCAGGGGGAGGGGAAAATAAACCATTTTGAAAAACATCAGAGTACAGTACAACCTCGGATTGCGAGTAACGTGGTTTGCGAGTGTTCCTCAAGACGAGCAAACATTTCTAATAATTTTAACGTGATAAACGAGTGATGCCTTGCAATACGAGTAGTTTGTTTTTGGAACGAATTATGCCTGCAAACCAAGGTATTACTGTATTCTGGTGCTCTTCACAAGGCCTGCCCCCAGGAGAAACTTGTTAACCAGAGTCTATCCTGCTGGGGTTTTATCAGAGCCTAACTGACCCGGGGAAGGGAAATACCCAACCCCAGCACCCTCTAGCCATCCTCTCCCACCTAAGTTGGGGAGGAAGGCTGAGAAGCATGTGTGAGGTTCACAGTCCAGAGGGACAGCTCTACTGAAACATTGAGACCTAATCATAGGATCATAGAATGCTTCCTGTCTTCCCACACCTTCTTACCACAATAATAAAGGCCTAACAGCAGCTCCTTTTACCTACTACATCATGCCCAACTATCAAAAAAAACAAAAACAAAAGAAGACGTACTAAAAACACAGTTCAAAGAGACTGAACAAGCATCAGAATAGGACTAGATACAGCAGGAATTTTGGAATCATCAGAATGGGAATTTTAAACAACTATGATTAAAATGCTAGAGGCTCTAATGGATAAAGTAGATGGCATGCATGAACAGATGGGAAATATAAGCGGAGAGGAGGGAATTCTAAGAAGAAAAAAAGAAATGATAGTGATAAAAAACAGTGAAACATAAAGAATTGGGTTTATTAGTAAACTGGACACAGCTGAGAAAAGAATCTCTAAGGTTGAGGATATTTCATTAGAAACTTCCCTAACTGAAAAGCAAACAGAAAAAAGAGAAAAAAACAGAATATCCAGGAACTGTGGGACAACTATAAAAGGTGTAACACACACATAATGGGAATACCAGAAGAAGAATGAGAAAGAACAGAAAATATTTGAAACCATAATGACTGAGAATTTCTCCTAATTAGTGTCAGACACCAAACCACAGATCCAGGAAGCTCAGAAAACACCAGGCAGGGTGAATGCCCAAAACACCATACTTAGTCATATTATTTTTAGCTTTTTTGTTTTTTTTTCTTCAGCTGAGCCATCCTGCTACCTGTTGACAGCTCAGTGGCTCCTCAGCTTGGGCTCGGCATCAAACTGCTGTTGCTCAGAGCTCAGCTCGCACTCTTGAGTGAGCTCTTAACCAACTGAGCTACTTGGCCGGCCCTAGTCATATTATTTTTAAATTACAGAGAATCACATTAAAGAAAAAAAATCCAAAAAATGCTAGAGGAAAAAAGCACCTTACCTATAGAGGAGCAAAGATAAGACTCACATCCAACTTCCCCTCAGAAACCACGCAAGCAAGAAGAGAGTGGAGAGAGTATTTAGCATTGAGAGGAAACCCCACCAACTTGAACTCTATACCCTGTGCAATTACCCTTCAAAAGTAAATATGGTATCAACATATAGTAAATACATATTATTCTTTCTTTTTTTTTTTTTGAGGGTAGTGTCACTGGCCCTCATATGTGGGACCCGAACCGGGGCTGCTGGCTTCCCAAGCCAGCGCTTAACCACCGCGCCACTCGGCCGGCCCATTATCCTTTCATATTAAAGATAAACATGTGACTGAAAATACTAGATGAGCTCCTACACTGCAGGTGATAACTGTACAACTATGGGAGACAGCTCTTGGTGATACATTAATTTCTGAATTGTATTTTGTAGTTACAAAATGGAGTGGAACAGAGGGGAGGTACAAATATTAAGGGAGAGGAATGGCTGAAAAAGCCAGGGAGCAAGTCTTCTAATATGGTGGGAACTGCCATGAGGGAAAGCAGTCCTTTTTCGCATGGCTTTAAAAATTGAGATGAGTTACAAATGTTACAAAAAGTCACAGAAGACAGTTAAAAAGCTACCACACAGGAAATCCTTTCTAATGATTTAACAGGCTCGATTTAAAATAGCAAGCCTGGAACTGTGTAAGAAGAGATTGAAAAATCATCTTCAGACACACAGGCTTCCTCATCCTGGTAAGGTAAGAGGCAGGGTTAAAGAAAAGTCCCTGTCCACCTCTAGGAGATTATAATCTGCTGTGCCAGGTGGGTTCTCCCATCATATTCATTAAACTGTTGAGAAGACAGGAACAAATATGAGGCCTGTCCACTACTCTCAGCCTTGGAGGAATGGGGACCACACCCCATCTCCAGACTTAGGAGCCGGTTAGCTCAGCCTCCTAATTTCTACTCTCAGTTTTGATTCTGTTCCTTTTGTCCCTCCTACCTCCTCTCTGTTCATATTTCTTTCGAGTCCTTTTTTCTCTGTTCTTTTCCCTTCTCTTTCTACCATTGACTCCTTTTTTTTTCCTATCATTTTCTCACTTAAATCTACTTATATTTTTATTCCACCATTAAAAACATATAACTTATTTTAAAATAATTTTCTGAAGTGCAAAAAGTAGTTAGAAAAAAAAATAGATGTCATATATAGATACAGATAATAAATATCAATATGTGACTTTGGTTTTTGGATAGAAACAATATTCTTTTTGCATTCTTGTATTTTTCTAGTCTATCATTATTGATCTACCCTGAATGGATTATGATTCATATTTATTTCATGCTTACAGACATCAGTCTTTTGTTTGGAAATTTAAAATAGCTGTCAGGGTAGCAACATAATACTTTTCAAGATGATCCGAACAACTGAGCTAACACGCATGGTGTACTTATACTTACAAATTCTATATGCTGAAGGGTTCAAATTCTATAAAATGAATTTTCCAACTTTCTTTAATTCTCTGACTTTGAAGTTGAGTATATTAAATTTACTTGAATGAAAGATACTTATATCTAATTCTAATTTGTTCGCCATATTGTGAAGGTTTCTGTTAGCTTAGAAAATGTGCTTGCATCACATCTCAAGGAGCTTGAGATTTTATAGGGTTTTATAAAACTAAATGATGAAAGTTAGCTTGTATTACTTATTCCTTAGGAGTCTGACTTTCAAGTGAAACATGTTTCCTTTCAGCTGCAGACTATAATTATTTTCCATGTGACAGGTAAATTTTTGTCAATGTGATGTGAAGCAAATGGAGCAGTGCTTGTTAGGGATAAAAAGGCTGGCCCTGATGAGTGCATGGATATAAGCCAGGCTGTGGGGGTTACCTATCTGGACCTGAACACAATTTATAATACTCATTACTAACATAATAAATAATAAGCAATTATGCACTAATCAAGGTATATAAAATCATTAGATAAGCTCTATCTATAGATATAGATATATCTATAGAAATAAACATTGAAGTTTCTATTTCTAGAGTGGCAGTTTCAACACCTTATTTTCTGGCCCAGTGTATCTGAAGGGTGGGAAGCTCTCACATCGGTAACTGTGGTTCATAACAGCAGTCTTTAGGGGGTTTGGCCTAGGGGAACACATCAAAATGGAAGAGGCTATCTATCATTCTGAGATGCCCACCTGTTGGGTAGTTTTGCCCTCTTCCCCTCTCCCCTCACTTTGAGAGTCATTATATATCTTCATAGTTAGTTGGAGAGGACAATTGGAAACTTGTACCTGGTTTCTCCCAGATTCCCACCTTTTTCCTTTCCTTCCCTGATTCTGATCTGCATCCTTTTACCATAACATGCTGTAACTATCACAGCTTTTCTGAGTTCTGTGAGTCCTTCTAGTGAATCACGGAAGCTGGAGGTGGTGTTGGGGACCCTCAATAGTGGAGACTGAAAAAAATTTGCTAGGCAGAAAACAAAATACGAAGTATAAAAATAAAAACTGATAAAATTAACTTCACTGAAATAAAAATTTTCTGCTCATTAAAAGACATCATTAAGAAAATGAATAGGCAAGCAACACACTGGGAAATAATATTTGTAGTACATATACCCGACAAAGACTCCTATTCACAATATATAAAGAATTCCTACAAATCAAGAATAAAAAACAACCCATGAAAAATAGGCAAAATTTTTGAATTGACACTTCACAAAAAAAGATATACAAATTACCGATATGCTGCTATAAAAAGATGATCAACATCATTAGTCATCAGGAAAATTCATATTATACCACAACGAGATACCATTTTCACACCAACTAGAATGGAGAGTATCCAAAGGCCTGACAATAGCAAATGGTGGCAAGGATGTAGAGCAATGAGAACCCCCATATATTCCCGATGGGAGTGAAAAAAAACATATAATTACTCTTGAAAGCAGTTTGGTAGTTTCTTAACAAGTTAAGCATACATCTATCTGATACAACAATTTAATTTCTAAGTATTTACTCATGAGAAAGAAATACACATACCCACAAACAACAAGAACAAGTGCAAACAACATAATCAAAACACTGTACAAGAATGTTCACAGCAGCCGGTTCATAATACCCTAAATCTGGAAATAACTCAGTATTTATCAGCAAGGGCAGAGGTAAACAATTAATGGTATATTCATATAATGGAACACAACATTCTGAAGGGAGGAACTAGTGATATGTGCAACATAGATATTCAACAACATGGATGAATTACAAAAACATTATGTTGGGCAAAAAGAGGTAGACATGAAGGGGGGCCTAGCATGTGCTTCCATTTATGTGAAGCTCAAGAAATGGCTAAACTACTATATGGCAAGAGAACTCAGAAAGTAGATGCCTTGCGATGAAAGGCTGGAACTGACTATAAAGGGACACGAGGGAACTCTTGGGTGAAAGAAACATCCACTCCAGATGTATTGTTTTGGATGGTGGTTACATGGACATACATAGCTGTCAAATGCATGAGATTGGCACTTAAGGTCTGTGTATTGTGTAAAAATTATACATACCCTTTTTAAAAAGGAGAAAAATCTATTTACTCTGGACTAGACAAAAGATAGTGTTACCATTTTACCTAAATTGGTTAGGAATGAATAACTTTCCTACCTGCCAGAATTATAATTCTGGAATCTTCTATCCCTGATATCAATTCAGTTGTTCAAACTAAGGTCTGACACGGGACCGGGAAAGGCTGGAAATGTTGGCACAGAGAATGTGATTGCTGACCTGAGTGGAGAGATAAGGAACCAGGCTTGGTTTCTTCCATCTCTATTAAGGCTTCATTTAATCAAATGAAATATCTAATTTTGGTGATATGAAATTGCTTAAGCAAGTTAAACAAGCTACAGTTGTGGAGACTGTAAAAAGGCACCACTAGATAAAGTGACACGTGCTCTTGGGGCACTGCTGATAGCTCAGGTGCCATTATTTCATTCCCTCTGAAGGGCAGGAAGAATTACGCTCTTTGAGAAATCGTTTTGTCATTTTCAAAACAGAAACTCCATGAATGTTCTGGAGTAAACAAGGTATGTGATTCTACTCTTAATATAAGAGATTGCAGTATTTAAAAACTATGAAATTCTGTTCTTTGACTACTCAATTTGGCATAGTCACAGCTTCCTAAATAAATTAGATGGGTCTTTCTGGAGACTGGTCACAATTTAGATGCACTTATTATTTTTTTTATAGCAGCAATTTCTGGTTATTTAAGGACAAAATTGGAACAAGATTTGAGTATTAAATTGTTCTGAGCTGAAAAGTTTAATGAATAAGAAAATGTCAATTCCCATTTTTAAAAGAAATTTGCAAGTAAGTAAAACCAGAGAGCACAGCGAGTATTACCCACACACGTAATAGAAAATCTACTACTAAAATACCTAAGCACTTGCTTTTAAAGACTTAATTATAGCAATCCATGGTAAGGCAGAGAAGAGAAATCAGGCTTCTTGATTTCTTGAGATATTCTTATCCATGAAATCACATGTCATCTTGGCATCCTTGTCCCTTATTTGGATAAGCAACACAAATATTGGGTTGTCGGAAAAGTCATGACGTATTTTTTCTATGTTTCCCGTTGCAAAAATGCGTCATGACTTTCCCCACAACCCAAAAGAAGTCCACTGCCATAGAGGGAGCAGGTATGGCTTCCCTGTGTGCCAGGTGGCTGGCTGGTGCCTAGCCACCTGGCAGTGTTGGGGTCCCCCCATGAGTATACACATCTCCACTATCTGTCTTGCTGCCCAATGACAGCCCCAATGCATTAATGCTTTAATAGTCTCTAAACAGCTGAGAAAGTAGTCGCAAGGCTAATTATGGCTGAAGGGCTTCTGGTAAAAGCATCTTAGATTTAAATACCAAAATGGGGACTTTACCAAAGGTTTCACAGCTACAGTGGTTTCGAACATAGATTAAAGTAGTGACACGATAACAAACTTCCAGGGAATAGGGGCTACATATAGAATTGGTAGAATTCTTGGGCAAGATCATCAAATTTGTCTCAATTTATACTCCCTCTATAGGTGACTAAGCGTATCCATGCTTTTTCACCAGCGCAAGCTCGCTCATGCATTCATTTATTCATTTTAAATCACTTTATTAAGGTACAATTGACATCTGTGAAACCATCACCACAATCTACACCACTAGCATTTCTATTATGTCCAAAAGTTCCCTTCAGCCCCCTTTATTTTATTTTTTCTAATAACACTTAATTAATTAATTAATGCTAGGCATTAATTGGTAAGACAAAATGCCTGCCCTCAGGGGGCTTCTATTTTAGTGGGGAGGTTGGGGAGACAGGTGATAGATACACACATAAATGAAGTATGTAACTTTAGTTAGTAATGTATGCTATAAACGCAATAAGATTGGGCAGTGGGGTAGAGAGTGACTGGGGAGAGGAAGACAATGGGGAGGTTAGGAGTGGCCTCCTTTACCTGATTGTTTGGGCTGAGCCTTAAGTCATGCAGATGCAAGGGAAGATGAGGATGGCAGGAGTGCGAGTGCGGCTGGAAGAGGGAGTTAAGTGCAAAGGACCCAAGAAGGCCAAGTGCGGGAGTGAAGGAGAAGGGGATAGTGGAAAGAGATCAAGGGTAACAGGAAGCCTTTGGGGTGTCTAAGTGGGGCTGTGATGTCGTCTGCTGTAGAGTGAGAGTTCTTTGGACATTGTGTGAAAACTAATCTGGTGGATGGGGGGCAGAGAAGATGGGAAAGAAAAGAAGAGGCTCCAGTTAGAAAGATTTTGTATAAAGGAGGTACCTAAAATCAATGTAAGTTATTGACTGTTCTGTTAAACATACCAAAATTAAATACCTGACATACAGGGAAGAAATACAAAGGACTAGACTGTAAGATTCCTGAGGGTAGGGATTTTTGTCTAGTTTCCTCTCTGCAGATCTTGAATAGCGCTAGTATAATGAGAGTCTGGCACTCATTAAAACCTGGTTAAATAAAATGAACAAAGTGACTGACTAAGTGGAATAGCCTTTTATGTGTGAAATAAGAATCCGATGAAATGGACTGTCAGAAAAGGGCTTCAGCCTCAAGAGCTATAAATCCGGTCTCAAAATTACAAAGCACATCAAAATATGAGACAGATTTCAATCAAGGGTGGGTAATTTAAAAATAACATTACACTAAAACAGGGTTCAAAATACAAGTTTAAATGTAGGCACTTTCTTATAAACTTCTTCTCACCCTTTAGACTATGAATTTTTGGGTGGCAGGAATTGTCTTCTTTTTACCTCTCCAAGTAAGAGCACAACACACTATGTATGTGTGCTCCATAAATGCATATTTAGTCTTTTGGAATCCTCCCGAAAAAAAAGCTAGCACATAGGCAAAACGCTTAAAGAAGAAAATTTGGACAACTTGGCAGCATTTATCATCACTAACATTTTAGTCTCCCAGAGTAAACTTTGAAATTACATTCTAATTTGCAATGGTTCTGGTTTGACAAGTTAACTCTTGAGACATCTGAGTACAGTATTATGAAAGAACAAAACTGTTCATCAACCCTTTATGCCAATGTTAATTTCTTTTAAAAGTAGGATTTTAATGTTTTTTTATTCCTACAGTGACCCTTAAAATTTCTATGCATGTAATCACAAATGCACACACAAGATGCATTTATAAGCTTATTGTGTAGTTCTAAAGACAGTTGGGAAACTCAATTTTAATTTTGTTACTGAAATAATTTAAAAATATATCATAGAACTGCCTCTTTTCAATCAGCAGCAAGGATCTAGAAAGAGATTATACAAGTAGGCACAATTTATTCAGGTTTATTAGTGTTAGAAAAATGAAGTTGCCTAACTTCAAATTGTAACCAGTATTCTTATATTTATTTAAATTTTCATATCACTACTGACATCAATGTATATCATTTTCTTACGCCTTTAAAAATACTTGGATAATTTATTTAACAAAGATTCATTATATGCATTAACCATTGATATGCTACAATCTGGGAAATTATTTTCAGCAAATGTTTAGTATTTCCTGATGATCTCTGAGGATATCTTTGTGACTCATAACTTTCATCAGAGAAAGAGGACTTACCGGCTTTTATTCATGAGGTCTGCTCCCCGTGCTTTGTAATAATCCAAATTTGGATGGAACTGATAAGTCACTGGTCTTGGATTCCTCTACAGAAAAAAAAAAAATTACAATGTATAAAGCTGTTTAAATTGTACATTAACATGTGAAAGGACAAAATGATTGTTTTATGTTCTTTCAGAAAAAAATACATATAATAATGAAGTTTAATAATTGGTGAGCTTGGGTTTTGCTTTTATTGTTGAAATTTTGCCTCCAAAATGCAGCTTCCTTGATACTCTGTGACTCTCAGTCCATAAGCATAGATTAACTGAAGTTTTGCCTAGACTGCAATTATTTTAATATATTTTTCTTTTCAGTTCACATAGATTTATTTATTCCTGCCCTTAGATTTATTTTTGATGATTTTTTTTTGATGATTTTAATTACTTTCTTTTTTTTTTTTTTTTTTTGAGGGCAGTGTCACTGACCCCGGGGCCGCTGGCTTCCTAAGCCAGCACTTAACCACTGCGCCACTCGGCCGGCCCTTAATTACTTTCAATATGACTTTCAAAAATACAATCAGATAAAATTACAACAAAATGAAAAATTATATGAGTTGTAACATGAGCAGAATCTATGCTTATGGACTGAGAGTCACAGAGTGTCAAGGAAGCTGCATTTTGGAGGAAGAATAAGAATCTGTTATTTTGTGTTTCCCAGAATGCTAAATATGACCACTAGATGGCATACCGAGCCTTTCTTCTTCTAAAATGAATAAACTACTTCAAGAATTCAGCAATTCTTGTAAAGTTGACAATTTCTGTCATCTCTTCTTATATACGGATTTAATAAGTGCCCAGGTAGCGAAAACATTAGCAGAGTACCAATACAAAAGCAAATTGACCAATGTACATTTTCATAAAAGCAGTAACAATACCCTGTCCTTTCTGGCATTTAATATTATCTATAAACACTGCAGAAATGTCCTTGAATCATAGGTTGGGTGCATCTATTTAAATATATTGCTATTAATTTATGTGTCTATTATTTAACTATGTCAAGTTCCTCATAGGCAAATAAAAATGAAACAAACACACTTCTAGTTTATAAAAGTGTAATATGTTAGTTAATAAAGCAGAACTTAAATGAATCCCATTATCTCTAAAATGTTAAATTATACATATTTCACTTAAAAGTTAAAAATATTACAAATAAATGTGTTCTAATGTTCAACTGAGTATATAATTCAAGTTAATAAATTAGGATTTTGAACCTGACCATGCCCGGTCCTTTGAGAGCTCTATCTAGACACAGAAAAGCTGTATTTTATCTTAATAGAATATTACCAATGTGTTTTGATATCAATCCTTGGAGACGTAATCCCAAGACACTGATATACTTGCATGTAGGCGCGGGGTATATAATTGCTAAGGTTAAATAGTTTGAAATTCATCAAGCTAACAAGCTGCATCTTAATGGCCATGATGGACCTTTTCTTTTTCTGCTGAAAAGAGAATATTTACACAGTGCAACCCTTTCAAATCTCTTCCAAGTCAGCCCTAATCATCTAACAGAAATGACAATCCCTTGATTTAGCTCCAGCTACTACTTCCCTGGTTTGGTATTCAACACAGTTCTACAATAATCAAATCTGAATTGCCTTGATGAAGATAACTGATGCTTCCATGACTACCATACTATTAAGTCTAACAGTGCAACTTTTCTCTCTCTAGGAATTACATAGGTTTCCTTGTGGTAGCTGATAACAACCTGGACCCAAATATGATGGGGAAATAAAATAGAGGTTAAAGCCATTGGCAGGTTGTCAGTGGCATTCATGATTTATTTTAAAAATTAACTTTCACAGGACTATCACTCATGATTAATTTTGCTCTTTATTCTAAGTACCTGGAAATACATTTTGTTTTTGCTAATATAAAAGACTTCTCTTCCAACAAAATATGAAAGGATTACGTTACTTTTTTGCTGTAACACAATGATACAGGGGACTGCATGGGGCAATTTCTTGAAATATCTTTATAAAGAAATGACAAGCAATTCAAGACACGAAGCGCTGATCTATCTAAGCACTTAAAGCCATTATTAGGAATAATGATCTAACTTGAACATATGAATGAGGCTCAAGTACGGCTTTCACGGAGGCCTATTTAAATTCCTGGGAGACTTACTAGTATCAAAGGAAGAGGCAATTTAAAGTACCACTATAGTGGGACGAAAAAAAAAGAATCAAAAGATGATGTTGAAAAACAGCATTTCAAATCTAAGAAAATAAAATCAGAGGTTACAGTTGAAAGTTATTCAATAGGGTTTTCAGTCTGAGATGCTGCTGCTGTTACTAAAACACAAATATGAAGACATACAGATGGTCCAGGCCGGCTCTGTCCAACAGAAATACAATGTGGGCCATGAATGCAAGCTTCAGATGCATTACGAATTTTCTAGCAACCACATTAAAAGAAAAAAGAAGCGAGTGTATTTAAATGTAGTATTTTATTTAATTCAGCATACCCAAAATACCGTCCTTTTAACATGTAATCAATATAAAAAGCTATTGAGATATTTCACATTCTTTGTTTTGTACAAAGCTTTGGAAATCCAGTGTGTTATTTTACACTTATAGCGCATGCATTTCAATTTGGACGAGTCACACTTCAAATGCTGTTGTTACATATGGCTTGTGGCTACTGCAATGGTCAGCACAGGACAAAATGTGTAAACCAGTGTGCAGCTATAAAAATCAACATGTATAGCCATGAAATAATAAGGGGAGAGATACTTTTATACACTAGGATTCAGTACTGACAGTTCTTCAACATACCTATCATTTGCTTCTAAATTTTAATTAATCTCTGTTTTCTCTTCTGAATAAAGTTTTACTTTAAAAAGTAAAAAATCTGGAACAGCATCCTCTCATACAGCTACTCACCAAAATGATAACAGTTGTTTCCTTAGGGGGATAAGATTAAATGAGCAGAATCCTAATTTTACGCAACAAAAATTTTTTAAAAGACAAACTGGCTTTTCTTATTTTAAAGGATATTTTCCAAATAAAATTTTGTAGAAATATAATAGTTCTGATTTTTAATTTTTAAAGGTCTGGAATTTCCTCTAAACTCTAGGACCCACTAGAATTCTCCATATGTAAAACTCTGTCGGTAAGACAGAGCCACAAAACAGTTGAAATTTCTCATTGTGCAGGACACAACATGTCTTTGCCTGGATTGGAGCAATTAGTAATTATTTTAAACCCACTTTTTACACAGTCATTATTTCAACTATTATAAGCTTTTCAAACCAATGTACATTTTTTAAAAACTTTTTGTTTTGCTGAATTTTCCTTTGATGGAAAAACAGCAAAATGGTATTCATTTCTTAACTTATATTGGTCTGTGTACAGAGGAATGTCATTTATGTTCCATGATCTGGAAGTTGATGTAACTATACATGAAAATGCAGAAATCACAAGTTCAGTCTACCCTGGATTTACCATGCATTTCCTAGACCAACGTGGATGGACTTGAAATAAATCTTCTCCAGGGCTGTAGCTAGTTAACGTCCCAAGTACCACTCAATCCTTCTCTGTTAACAAGCTGTTACAGCCCTTCTAAAAGCTTTGTCTTCAGCATTTTCTTTGATGGCAATGTAAGAAGAATACTGAAAATCCCACCCAGGGCTAGACAAACTGAATTTTTGGGAAGTATCTTAAAGCCTTGTGGATAAAATGACTTACAGGGGCAGAATACATAGCGGTAGAAACAATTATGTTATAGGGAACTATATGGAAAAACCATACCAAAGCCAACCCAACCCCTGCTGTACTTCCGAATTTCTAAGACATTTTTATTAACTTGGCATGATCACAAAATCAATGTACAAACTGTGCTTAAAAGACAGCGATCAATGTTAGGAATAAAACTGACTGACGTCTACCTAACCTCTCTGTTATAGCGAACGTTCTTCACTTCTAGGCCTTTATTACAATAGCCGCTCCTTGACGTAATTTCAGGTAGAACACTCTGTCCCTTCCTGAGTATGACTTTTGATGGACAGCTCCCCGCTTCTCTATTGTGTAATGGAAGTCTGTACATCAGCATACAACCCTCTTCCTCCTACCACCCTTATCCCTCTTCGTGCTATTTCAGGGTTTTAAGTTCATATTCAGTGTGCTGTGGTAGTATACAAATATTTAAATGCTAGCCATGCTAAGTAAAACTAACTACAAGATGCTACAAGAAGTAAAATTAACTACAAGACAGTGTGACAATTTTCCCTGTTTTGAGCCTGGTGAGGTCAAACTCATCCAACAAAGGTCACTGCAAACAGTACTTTCTAGATTGACCCCCTTACTCCTATGCCTCACTTGTAGATGATTACCTCCTTTTGAATCATTATATGGAGACTCCAGAAGGAAAAAAATCTTAAGGACTCAGGCTGTTTTGAATAGCACAGCGCCTTTCAAAGGCCTGGCTATTTATAAACCCAGGCACAACTGAAAAGAGCCAAAGGGAAGCAATTCCAGTGATCCCGGTTCTAATTGATGAACGTATCAGTAGGAGCTAAAGAAGCGGTAAAGTTATACGTTGAAAACAAAGGGACGGGGCTAAATATAACATCCTCACTGCTCTGGGGTCCAGGATGCCAGGCCGGGAGGACAGGGATGAGGAGTCAGGGGGCTCCTCCTGAGGTCCCTGCTCCACTCTCCACTAGCTGAGTCACTGGGAGGAGTAATCTAGTTTCCTCATATGCAAAACTGTGGTCACAATTAAATGAGACAATGAACAGTAAGTGCATAGCACAGTGCCTGGCACTTGATAAAAATGCAATGAAATGGAAGCTGTGATTATTTTCTGATTCCACTGAGCACTGACAAACAGACCTTTCATCTGAGAGATTTTAACTTTAATAACAAGTAGGAAGACAAAGTGATGCTTCTTTCTCCTCACAATCATACTAAAATTTAGGGCAGATTCTTCTGAAAGATACATTTTTAGAAAGCAAAAACACATATTTTGGAAAATATATCCTGCACACTGGATCTCGCATGTGGGAAGAAGGGCTGTCTTATTTCTCAGAATAGGAGTATAAACGTTTATAAATTTTTTAAAAATTGTAAAACCAAACTATGCCATTAACGCACATTTGTTTGCCAGCTTATTATGTTACAATAATTAAAGAGATTTCCTTCAATATGTCCAAATTATTATCATTTTATAGTTTACTGGTCATGGTTTTTACATTAAATTAAATTGACACAGTTCCTGTAGCACTTGTTTAATAGCAAAGATTGATTTATAATACTATGCATGTTTGGCATGAAGAAAACAAAATATTTGACAAATGAAGGATTACGTAGTTTTCTGTCTCCTAATATTTTGCTACCAACCCATAATTTTTAGCATGCCAGATTAGAAAAGGGGAAAAAATAAAGCTCAGGAGAAACAGCACTGTAAAAACATGTCTAACGCTTCTCTTTGATGAAAAATGAGACTCTTATTTTAGTGAATATGTTATTGCCTCAATGCTGGGGGAAAGCAACCATCATTAGAAAAACGAATTGCTCAGCTGTTTATAAGCAAAAAGCTCTGGGGGAATTTCTCAGAACCCCAAAGGCAAAGCATTACAGGGTTATGCAAACATATGTTGCAGGTGTTTTAGGGGAGACAGGTGGGCAAACCTCCGCCATGGAAGAAGAGTTAGTTTAATACGCTGTAGCGGAAACGAGATAACCAAATGCATCCAAATATAGAGATGCCAGGGCACCAGTGTCCTGGAGCTGGAGCGCAAAACTCTCCCTAAAATAATTATCTTGTTAGTGCCAAGCACACAGAATTCTCCCCTTCTTAGAGTTTTATAGAAAACCAACACTGCCAATTACTTTTTTACAAAAAAGAAAAAAAAAAAAACTAAAGGTATTTTAAACCTGGAACAAAGAACAGCCTGAAATAGCGATAATTATCCCAAAAAGATAAGGATGAAGTATTGTTGCCTTTATTTAAACAAATATTCCTAAGGAGACAGTTTGTTGTAATATCCCCTGTTTGGTTCACTAGGCAACATTAGATTTATCATAATTCTCCTAAAGCCTAAGATATTTCTATATTAAAATGCTAATTTTGTCTTTTCTTTTGCCTGTAATTAAAGCTGGGGAAATCTGTGATCTGATATTCACTGATTGCTAGAGGGTCCACAAGGTCTCACCAAGTCTGTTTCTTGTCGCCACATACTGTCCTCGTCATTAAAATTAGATACAGTAACACAGTGGATCAAAAAGGCAGACATTGTAATCCTAAATGCTCACACAACTCTCATTTAAAAAGATATTATATATATATATATATGTGTGTATATATATATATATAATATATAATAAGTGGTAGTATCTGGATATCCTAGGTTTGTAATCAAACCTAGGCTTGTATTTTATTTCCTTCTTCATTTATCTAATAGTTGATTTTCTTTTTATATCAGTTGTTATTGAGACAATACTACACAGTTATGCATAAGAGTATATTCAGCCATACCTTCCTTAACTAAACCACTTTTTTTAAAACAACAAATACCATAAGTTAAATGTCGAATATTTCATAAAAATAAGCTCACAAAACATTAGATTTGGAAAATTAAAACCTAGTTTGGTTGTTTACAGTATTACAAAATCCAAAATGTAGATGCAAAATATTCATCAATCTAACACAGATCTTCATCAAAAAAGGGAAAAAAAAGTCTTTGTAAGAAGGCTGTGAACTAGAATATTATTTCAGTACCAGTTTTAAAATGACCTCTGGTTTATAGACTATTAATTCCTATTTTGACAGGAAGTATATATTACAAATACTAAGTATTAAGAATCTTAGAGCAATGGACAGAAAAATTCCAGTAATTCTAATTTTTGCATCTGCACATTAAAACTTAACAAAAAGGAAAATTTAAAAGGCCTAAAAAAGTTTTTTTAAAAAGGAAGCAAAAAAATTGTTAATTGGGTAAAGATACAGACAAAACCTCTGAACCCATGCCAGCCTCATTTTACATACTGAATAAGCCCAATTCCCTAACGTGACATCCCCATCCATAGCCTGGCAAGCTGAGATCTCAGATGGCAGGGAAGCATTTTAAACCACCTGTGCGTTATGCTCGACTGTAGCTTCACACAATAAATAGACACCAAAAGAGAAATACATTTTTTCCTTTTTCTAATGTATTTATATATTTTTGAATTTAGCATGCCAGATTTACAGGTATATATATATCTCATATATGGAAGGTAGGTTGCTCAGGTCTACACATTTCTTTGTTACTAACACTGGTCCTCAAAATACTCCTTTCAGGTGATTGGTTCTTTTCAGCATTACTGAACTCTTTACCTTTTTCCTTCCCTGAATATAAGCAGAACGTGGTGGGCACAGAGGGCAGAGAATTGAGAAGCCTGACTTCAATGGTGTAAGAAAATTTGGAATCCCATTTGTCTTTTCCTAAGACTGCTTCCCAACCTTCAGTGATGTAAAGGAAAAAAGGAAAGTGATGATCTCAAAAAATGTTCCTAAATATTCCAATTTAAGAAGCAGATTTAAGAAACTAAAATCTTTGATATAAAAATTATCATTTTAAAATTTTATCTTTAGAATTTTAAAGCTAAATTTAAATAAATTATTATCAAAATAGAAGCAATGTAAAAATTGTTTTAGGACATTTGAATCGCCAAGAAAAAGTCTCTGTGACCTCTGCTTTGAGAAATTCTGCCCCCATCCCCTATCTGCTTCCTTTTCATTACCTGCACTTGTAATTGCCAAGGCAACAAAAGCTAAGCTCCTGAAAACTGGGGCCTTGTAAAACGAAGCCTTGCACAACTACACTTCAAATCGAATTTTGAGAGTAATTTCAATGATAAAACATGTTGGAATTAAAAATTCATTTATTTATATAAATCCACTATTACAAGGTCATGCGCTGTGTTTTTAGTGATGCTTTCTAGTATAACAATGAAGTATCAGTATTGAACTTTGAAATGTCTAAGTGAAGAGAGAAATCAGAAAGCAAACATAAACAACACACAGATCAGAGTTATATTTGCCTTAGTGAGAATATCTCTACTTAGGAAAGTGTGTCAAATTATACCACTGAGATGAGTCCCTACAGATGGACTCCGGCCTGTCTTGATTTTTTAAATTCTAGATTTTCATGCGTCATTATAAAAAAGAACACTGATAATCAGGTATTAAATTCTCTAAAGAGTAGATAGTGCCACAAAATATTTTCTTTTTAATCAATAACTTTTGATACAGCTCAGCATTAAAACCAAAGCCCCCTGAAATATCTAGGGATAATTACTAGCACATCAATTGTGTACTGCTCAGATAATATCTATACTAGGGGTTTTTAATTTTTTTTTTTAAGATTTTACTGAGGAATTGGGGGAGGGGAACAGTGTTGGGGAATTGGGGAGGGGGACCAGCCAAGTTGTTCTTCAGTCTTCATTGTGGAGGGCGCCGGTGGCCATCTGGCTTCCCATTGGCAGTCGGCAGCTTGTGGCCTCTAAGCTCAAGGTGTTGTGTTCAATCTTAGTTGCGGGTAGGCATAGCCACCATCCCATGCGGTAGAACCACCAGCCTTGTTAAGAGCGCATGCCCTATCCACTGAGCCATCCAGGCAGCAGCTCAGCTCAAGGTGCTGAGTTCAGTCTTAGTTACAGGTGGGCGTAGCCACCATCCCATGTGCGAGTCGAACCCGACAGCCTTGTTAAGAGAGTACACCCTATCCACTGAGCCATCCGGGTGGCAGCTCAGCTCAAAGTCTGAGTGCAGTCTTAGTTACAGGTGGGCATAGCCCACCATCGAACAGGCAATCTTGTTGTTACACCAGCAGAGCCATCCTGCCACCTGTTGGCAGCTCAGCGACAGCTCAGATTGGGCGCAGCATCACTAGTCTATGTGGGAATCAAACCGGCGGCCCTGTTGCTCAGAGCTTGTGCTCCCAAGCCAACTCCTAACCAACTGAGCCATTCGGCCGGCTCTAGGGGTTTTTAATTTTTTTTTGTGTGTGTATGCCATGGACTATTCTGCTTCCTGTGAAGACTTTGGCCTCCTTTTCAGATTTTTTTTTTTTTTTGGGTTGGGGGAGGACTGTCTGTTTTTCCAGGACCCATCAGCTCCAAGTCAAGTAGTTGTTTCAATCTAGTTGTGGAGGGTGCATCTCAGTGGCCCATGTGGGGATGGAATCAGCAACGTTGGTGTTATGAGCACTGCACTCTAAAGCTAACCAGCTGCCCCCAGAATGGTTTAAATGCATAAAATACAATACATAGGGTTATAAAGGAAACCAGTTATACTGAGATACGGTAATCAAAATATGGAACAAATTTGTAACAGCAGTATGTGCTTTTATATTAATGTATTAAAAAGATAGAGTGGCTGGTCTAATCATGACAATAATTTAGAAGTAGTGATGATTGTAAAAATGGTATTTCAAGATACCTTCATCAACTCTAATGTGATAGAAAATGTCTGTGATTGCTATTAGAGAAAATGTTTCAGGTGCTGCAAATAATATTGCAGTTTGTTGCCTTCATCATATTTGATATAAATACGAAATTTTAGTCAGGGCTCAGTGAAAATAAAGATGTAAATTTTTCCCATCCAAGTTGTTAGACTCCTAGACACCCCCTCCTCCCTGAATTCCATCCACAGACCTTTTGGGGACCTGTGGCTTTTTCTCAGGAACATGAAAGGTGGTTTTGGATACAGTTTTCCTCTTGGGAAGATAGGGTCTTATGGGTACCTCCATAGTAGTTTATTAACCCTTTTGCTGTAAAAATGTGTGCAGGGGTGATAGTCAAAATATAAACAACTGCTACATCATAGACAGCTGCCAATCAGGGCTGATAGGCACCCCGGGAGGAAATGCCTGAGAGCCCTTGCCATGCGAGGCTTTCACCCCTCAGATGCCGGATCTCTTTACACACTGATATAGATGTAACGCTAGCTGAATGCCGGGCCTGAACAGAAATCATGTTTAGGGCGGAGTGTATTTAGACGTAAAGGTTCCGTCCTGGGTAGCACCCAGTAATCATGATAGTGTGGTGCTAGCCTGAAGGTCAAACATACTGATCAATGGAATAAAACTGAGACTCCAGAAATGGACCCTCACATTTATGGTTCATTAATTTTTTTGACAAAAAGGCAAGATAATTCAATGGGGGTAAGAATGATCTTTTCAACAAACACAACTGGAAATCCACATGCAAAGGAACAAATTTGAGCCCCTATCTCACACTACACAAAAAATTAGCTCAAAGTGGATCCTAGGCCTACATGGAAGAGCTAAGACTATCAAACTCAGAAGAAAACAGAGGAGTAAATCTTTGTAATCTTGGGTTAGCAATGATTTCCTAAATATGACACAAAAGTATGAGTGATAAAAGAGAAGACAGATTAGTTGGACTTCATCAAAATTTAAAGTATTTTGTGTTTCAAAAGACATCATTAAGAAAGTGAAAAGATCCACAGATGAGAGGAAATATTTGTAAATCATATCAGATAAGAATCTTGTACCCAGAATATATAAAGAACTCTTACCACTCAACAATAAAGTGACAAATAACCCAATTAAAAATGGGCAAAGGGTCTGAAGAGACATTTCGCCAAAGAACATGTACAAATGGCCCATAAGCACATGAAAAGATGTTCGACATAATTAGTCATCAGGGAAATGTAAGTCAAAACCACATGAGATACCATTTCATGTCTATGAGAATGGTTTAATAAAAATGACAGATATAACAAGTTTTGGCAAAAATGTAGAGAAATTTGAGCTCTCATACATTGCTGGTGGGAATGTAAAATGGTGCAACTACTTTGCAGAACAGTTGGGCAGTTCCTCAAAATGTTGAGTGTAGAGTTACCACATGACCAAGTAATTCCACTGCTAGGTATACATCCAGGAGAAATAAAAACATATGTCCACACAAAAACTTGCACAGGAAATGTTCACAGCAGCATTATTCATAATAACTACAAAGTAGAAACAACCCAAATGTCTACAAACTGATGAATAGATAGATAAAATGTGGTACATCCATAATGGAATATTATTTGGCAATAAAAATGAACAAAGTACTGAAATGTGGACGGATCTCAAAAACATTATGCTAAATCAAAGAAGCCAGTCACCAAAAAACACCCCACATATTGTATGATCCTATTTATACACTATATATCCAGAAAAGGCAAATCTATATATAAAGAAATTAGATTAGTGGTTGGGGTGGGGGAGTTTAAGGTGAGGGGGAAAATGTGGAGGACGACTGCTAATGAGTATAAGGTTCTTTCTGGGATGATGACCATGTTCTAACATTAGTGATGGGTGTACATCTCTGTAATAAGAACCATTGAATTGTATGCTTTAAATGAGTGAATTTTTATTGTATGCAGATTATATCTTAAGCTCTCAAAAACAAGAAATATGATATGTGCTGGTAAATGCACATTATTTTTTTTTCTCCTGGGAGGAGAAAAGAACTGGTGCAGGTGAAAGGAGACTGGATAGAGATTTTTGTTTTTTGACTTCGTATTTTTTTTTTTAAAAGATTTTATTAGGGAATTGGGGGATGGGAACATCGTTGGGGAATCGGGGAAGGGGAACAGACAAGTTGCTGTCCTTTTGTTCTTCAGTCTAGTTGTGGAGGACGTTGCCTCGCTGGCCCATGTTGGTATTATCATTGTGCTCTTCCCGGGTGAGGCAGATCGGTCGCCGGCCTCTGGATGGTCGCTCACCGAGGCTATTGGCAGCTCACGCTGACTGCCGGCCACTCACTGTAGCCTATGGCAGCCCACTGCAGCAGGGGCTGCAGCCTACACCATCGCCAAGGCTCACACAGCCCAGCTCCAAGTGGAGCTGTTGTTAGCTGTAGAGGGTAGTGTCACTGGCCCTCACATGTGGCATTCGAACCTGGCATCCGAAAACCAGCTCTTAACCAATGCGCCACTTGGCCGATCTGACTTTGTATTTTTTATACTGTTATAATTTCCTTATCATGTGCCCTATTATTCCACTTCTTTCTGCCCATCAGTGAAAGTTATCTTCACAAGGGGCTTATGGGTAGGGACCATTTCTGATTTCCTCTATTTCTAAACTTTACTGTAAATTAAAAATAAAACTTGACTCTTAAACGTTACTTAAAATACAAAATAAAAAGTATTTTATATCCTTCTTCGCTTGGCTTTTATACTCATTCTATAGGTTACACAGGTATGCTGGCTACTTCACAATTCTGGCAGCGCTTGCCACTCTTTTTACCAAAACTCTGGTGTATCCTGTTACGCCTATTTGGTTTAGACAACCTTTTTGACCTCCCAGAACTGGCTCTTTCCACAGAGGCCTTTGACAGTCTGGGTGTTCAGGTGCCATAAGGCTCAGCCTTGAAGCTTACCGAGGAGTTTTTCTTTCTTTCTTTTTTTTTTTTTTGAGGGCAGTGTCACTGGCCCTCACATGTAGGACCGAACCGGGGCCGCTGGCTTCCCAAGCCAGCGCTTAACCACCGCGCCACTCGGCCGGCCCACCTAGGAGTTTTAATTGGCACCAACTGCAGGCTTTCATGACAGACTAACATAAACACAAACACCACACCTGAAGGGACTCGTACAGATAGGGTAACACCTCTCTGGGATCTTCTACATACAACCTTGGTTTCAGTCCTTCCTGACCAATTCTTTCTATATTAATCTCTCCACTATAACCTCTCTGCATAAAAACTCCTAAACCCCATTTCTGCTATCAACATTCCAGACTGCCTCTTAGATAGAATCCTAGATCCAGGACAGGACATGGAAAATCTGGGGCTGAGGAAGTTCTCTCATTCTGCCTCCTCAGTGAGTCCTGTGGTAAGATCACATTACTACATGACCATGAGCCCCACTGCCGTTCAGACTGGTCTTAACTTTTGCCTTGACCACTGCACGTTTGTAATCTCATTCCCTGCTGATCCATACCTATAATGCCACCAGAATCACCTGCCAAAAATTTTGGAGTGATTTGTTTTTTACTTCGCCTTCTCAGTCCTGAATCAGGTCTCCATTGCCAATCAAGTACAGTTGCAATTTCTTAGCATGATATTCAAGGAACTCCATGATCTGGGCCCTAAAATACGTCACATATCACCGACTATGTGCTTTACTTATCACTCATAACTCTCTATAGGCGTATCTCCAGGCTTTAGGCAAGCTGTTCCCTCAGAGTTGTCTAATCATTATTTCTCTGCTTACTGAAATGCTTCTCATTCTTAGCTCAAATACTACCTCCTACATGAAGCTTTCTGTGAACTTTTCGTTACTCGACTACCTTCACTCTGACAGCATGCTAATTTCAAGTTCATTTTGCATTTATTTCATCTTGCCTCACATTATGGTAAGCTGTGTACCTGTCTGTCTTCCACGGAGAGTGGAAGTTCACTGCGGGCTGACCCCTGTCCAGATCACTACTTGTATCTTCTTGGTCTCGAGCAAAATGTCTGGCACATGGTATGTGCTCAATGACTGTCTATGAGCTAGGTAAACTGAGCTGCCAGGCTCTGGGCTTTTAAAAAATAGCTGCAGAGAGGTAGAATGAAAAATCATCGACCCCGCAGTATGTATTTGTAATGGAAGGCTCGGGGGAGACGCTTCATCAATGCCCACCCAAGTCCTTTCCTCAGCATGAAACGGGCCTGGGCCAAAGATGCTGCCATTATGCCCATTTCAGAAAGAAGCTCCAAAAAGGCCAATTGGCAATGAGTGTGTTCTCATACTGCTCTCAGAGTTTTTCTGAATGAATAGAGTTATGTACTATCATGATCACAATTCAGGTAACAAATGGAAAGTCCAGTGAGGAGTCCCCAAAGCAGCCTGTGCTAATGGGGGAAATCAGTGAACAGAGTGCACCAGGGCTGCCCATCACTACCTGACCACCCTGTTTGGTGGGTTATCTCACAAAGGACCAGCTGGCTGAATGGATGTGGATGGCACCCTGGATGTGGATAAAGTGCAACACCGGCAATATAATTAATTAACTTTTCTTAATTCAGCTGAACTTCTTGCAGGCAGTAGACTGAACTTTGTTTTACTTTGTGGTGTGATATTGGTTTGGTTTGTCTGGGTCTTCACAGGAGTTTTACTAGGAAACTGAGAAGTTAGATGCCATTTTAAAACCAAGAAGTGCTATTTAACCTGGATGGGAGGGAGACACTGGAGCTGACAGCAGGAGGGGGCAGAAAGAGCAATCCTAGTGGAGAGAAGAGAACACAGAGCTACAGTGAAGATAATACGGGAAGAAAGGTCCTTCGGTCTCCATCCATCCATGCACCCATGAATCCTTCTGTCTGGATATTCCCTGTGTGTCTGGCACAGTGCTGGGTACCAGTGGTACAAGGATGATGCAACCCTACCCTCAGGGAACTTATACTAGAGGATGCGATGAGCAAAGAATACACATCAATGTAAGACTGAGTGTATGCTGAATGCTTAGGAAAAAAGGTATGTGGTGCTATGAAGGTGCATAATAGGGGGATTTTACTTCATCAGGGAGATCAGGGAGGTGACAACGGAATGGCAATTTGAAGGAAGGGTATTTTTAAACTATGTTTCTGTTGTCGGGGAGGGTTATGAAGAGAAACAGTGCAGCAGTGGGGAAAGAAATAATGTGCTGACTTTGTCCTTCTAAGAGCTCTCATAAGCTATTCAAATGGGATCTTTTTCTAGACTGTACTATGTAATGATTAATGATATCTAGAACCTTCAAACTTTACCTGTATATACAATTACATAAAAAGCTATAGACAGCTTTTAAAATATGCAAATAATAAATTACTTAGGAATTTTTCTGTATAAATGGAAACTTTGAAAATTAAGAGGTCTAGAGATCATCTTGCATATTTGTGAGGCATCAATTAAACACTAAATTTAAAGAAAAAAACCCCACAGCTTAAATATGCCACAAATGGAATCAAGCCCATTTAGTCTCGCTTCTTTCTCTTAGAGAAAGTACAGATAGCATCAGCTATCATTTATTGGGTCTCAGACAATACTGGGCCCTTTAGAAATACTATTTCATATTCACATAATTTTCACAACCAACTCACCACCATTTTATAGGTAAAGAAACATGTTTAGAACGGTTAGAAATTTGGCCAAAGTCATGGAGATAGTGAGGGTACAGTCAGGAACTGAATCTATTTTTACCTTCAAACTTCTGGCTGCATGTACCAGACTGTGGCTGTTCTCCTTTATATAAGGGCTCATGAAATATGAAGAACACTTTTAATTAATTCTTAGTTTTCTTTGTGGGCTAATAGTCTCAGTGCCGAGTATGCAGCCTTGATAATTTTATTTTATTATTTTAGTTTTACCTGTGTTTCTTTTAAATAATCAGTTTATATGTCTTCAAATGATATTTCACAGTTTTTCACATCTGAATATTAAGAATGAAAAGTTGGACATAATACTTTAGTAAGGATCTGGGTGGGAAATGCTAAGTTATATGTATGTGTTTGAGAATAGTTTTCCGTT
This sequence comes from Aselliscus stoliczkanus, assembly GCA_033961575.1. Lineage (NCBI taxonomy): Eukaryota > Metazoa > Chordata > Mammalia > Chiroptera > Hipposideridae > Aselliscus > Aselliscus stoliczkanus. Next base: position 96,606,310 of record CM066735.1, on the reverse strand, counting down.
TGTTATCAACAGCACTGTGTTGCTAATTTATTTTCAGCCCTGGATTCCACACTATCTCCACTTCTTCCTCCCTGTTTATTTCTCAATCATCTACAGTCGTTTTGGTTGTCTTTGTTTATTTTTGTCATGTCACTGTTTCGCTTGAAAGGACACTATTATTTCGCCTTCACTGTGCACCCCAAATATGTCAGCAACTTTCCACAGGGTTGTTTATTTTTAGTTTCCGTTGATCTCTCTACATACAACATTTGTCACTAACCATTTCCACCTTCTCAGGATTACCTATCCTCAGGCAATTATAATTCCACCTTCTCATGGTTTTCCCACATTCTGAGTCTTCTCCATATGCTCCTTCCTCTTTTCACTATTGTTACGTCCTATGGTTCCATTTCCAGCTCCCTTCTCATCTCCCCAACACATGATTCCTTTCATTCCTGGAGACTGCTTACGTTCCCTCAACTTCAGTTAATATCCATATTCTGAGATCACTATATCTGTATTTCTGGTTCAGATCTCTCTTTTGAGCTCTAGATACACATCCCCAGTTGCCTTCTGGACATCTCTACCTGGACATCATACAACCTATTCAAAATCAACTCATTATCCGACCTTCTAGTACTTAGCCACTCTCGCAGACTGGCTCACCTATCCATTTTCCCACCAACTCAATCAATAGGTAGATACCTGGGAAATGCAACTAATTGCAACTAATCTACAGTTAATTACTAACCAAACTTTGTTGATATTATCCTAAATGTTCCTTGAAATTATCTTCTATTTTTTCTATTTTCAAGAAGCTCATAATTAAATTTTATTTTTTAAAAACAGGGATGAAGGAAGGAAGGGTGAAAGGAAACAAGAGAAAAGAGAAGGAAACCAAATGCTCACATTACCTCTATTCCATTGTTTGCTTTCCTACACCAAAAGGGATGGTTGGCAGAAAATGTCAATAATTTTAATAAAAATATACATACACAGACACATTAAATCCTCCAATGAAATCCTTTATGGCACCAAACTGTATTATCTCTGTGATAATAGAGTCTCTTCTCACTTGTTTAATAGAAGTCAATTTTTTTTGAATGAGTAAGTTCTAGACACATTCTGAAATTTTTGTTTTTGTTCAGTGCTATTTCAAACAGTTTTCTATGTAGTTGGTTAGTCTCTAGAACTCAAGTGCAAGGAAGTTCAAATAAGAGAGCTTAGCTAAGATGTTATCAATTAAGGAAATTAAGTATTTGATCTCAAATTAATAGCTGACATTCTCGTCAGCCGGTTCTTTCATAAGAGGAATATATAATAGATATTCAATTAGAATCTTTCTGAGAAAATCTGGTGGGATTTCTTCAGACACTGGCTGGAAGGATGTGGGTAAAGAGTCTATCTCTTCCTGGATTTATGAAAACAACTCCAACTATTCCTGTCATTTTTATGCCTTCTTCAAATTTTTCTCCTTGGTGCTGTTCCCCAAAGACAGCTCAAACCATGTAAGCATCATTAAGTGGAGTAATTTGAAATACTCTCTATTTTTATTGCTGTTGTTATATATAGAGAGAAGTGATGAATCAGGGACTTGTACTGCAACAGGAATTCAAGAAAAGGCCAGAAAGAATCAATTCACTAACAACCCCAACTTATAACACGATGACGGTCAGACTTAAGTGCTGACATTTTTGTGAAACATCTTGTATCTCTCAACTTCATCAATTCATGTCTCTTCAATACTTTTCCAGTAAACACTACAGAGGATAAACTTGAAGAGGCTGTCAAACAAAAGCTAAGAATGGCACTGTGTGGAGAAAAACCTGAAACCGAACTCTTGACACATTGAAGCAATCATGCAGAAAAAAGATGCCCAAGTGTCATATCCCTAAAATAGTGGGTGAGGGGACAATTATTTCCAATTTTCCTTTTCAGAAATCAAGTTTGTTAATGACTGGGTGTGATTCTGAGGTGCACCCAGAGTGGAGGAAGAGTCAAACTGTAAAATTAACACAAAGTGCCTCTAAACAGAGGTATGCAAAGGCCTTTCCTAAGAGACCAATGGTTCCCAGGTTGCAAGATCTGACTATATCCCTTATATGTTTAATATATACCAAAAGCAAGATGTTAATCAAACAGAGCCCAGAGCCTGCCAAGGAAACAGTGAAAAGTAGAATCAAGGAAGTCCCTATGGGCAGAGCTAGTGGGAGAGAGCCTGTTAGTGGAGAACGGACGGTGTACTCTCTAGTACCAGGGGAGGACTGTTCTCACTGTGCAGGAGGTATGCTAGGCTCGCATACCCTGGTTTCACTGAATATGCCTTCCATCTGCATGCATCTGACACAGGCCCCCCATGGAGCTCTGTGATCCTGACTGCATTTTCCACATAAGTGTTACAGTATGCTGATTATGTACCTCAATAACTGTTTTTTCCCCCTCCCTATAAGTGATCTGATCATGACACGGCCTCCCATCTAAGTCTGCCCCCAGGAAGTAAATGGGATGGTCATGGGGGCATGGGGATGTCCTCTTACAACTGTTCTGGGGCTCACTGCAGACAGAAAGGAACATACTGACCTTACACAGCAGCCTTTTGAGATCAGTTCTGAGATTCTATCTTTGAGGCGTGGCTTGGTTGTTTTGAGAGTACTGACAAAAATAAGATTTCTCAGGTTGTGCGATTTAAGGTCCCAAGTTTTCACTGTGAATTTAGCTTTTGCCTTAGAGAGAGCCATTCCTGTGAGCCCGAGAGCTAAAGGAACCAGACACATTTAAGAGAGCCACTGGCGGGCCAGCAGAGTGGCATGGTGGCTGGGCGCGGGCTTGGGAGGCCAGCGGCCGCGGTTCGGGTCCCACATGTGAGGGCCAGTGGAGAGCCACTGGCCGCACAGCAAACCTGCTCACTCTTCTTCCTGGGCGTATAGCGCAGCTACAACTTCCACAATCTCGTGTGGTTAGGCGTAGCCACAGGACTGAGTTTTAGCTGGTGGAATGTGACAGAAAGAGACGTGTGCCTCCCACAGGCCTTCCTGTAAAAATTCCACCAGGAATAATCCTCCCTGCTGAATAGACTCATCTTTAAGCTCAATATTCAGACCATGAATTAATGAGAAATCAGAAGTAAACAACTGTCCTTGGAAGGGTAATCGAGTTGAAACGCATGGTTTTGTGTTTACTGCCTGAGACCAAAGCGCTGGTCTTCATTTTCTGCTGGCCATTCAGGAAATGGGGGAATGTGAATAGGGGAAGAGTGAGGGTGGTCTGCATTAGGAGTCTGCAAGGGGAGCAAGGCCAAGGAGGGGGAGGGGGCCAATGGCTCCCAACTGGGAGCAGAAGCCTGGTCTTGGTCACGTCACTGAATTCGGGATGACTCTGTGTAGTTCACCTCACCGCCCTCAGGCCTCGGGAGGAAATGAGGGTGCTATTATTACATGGTCTCTGGAATGCCAACCACCTCAGGAGAAATTACAAAATGCATAACATTCCTATAACAGAATGTTTCAAAGGGCTTACTGTTTAATCATCAGTGCCATCTAGAAAAAGTGCAGAATGAGTCCACGTTCTAAGAACATAGCAAGAGGACTGCTACAGACTAGATATAGTTTTTGGTAAAATTTAATGGTCCAGAAGATAGATATTAAAGCATCAGTTTAAGTAGAGGAGTTCAAAACTCCTTTATTCATAAGGATAAGGGGAAGGCCTGTGTCTTTCCAAGCTGCTCTAATGGCTGTGTCTGGGGGGTTCTCTAGAATTTTGTGTGTGCTGGGAGCCAGCCTCAACTTGCTCATCCTGGCTGAGCATTAGAATCAACTAGATTAGCTTTCAGATGCCACTGGTTTGGTGCACGGATCCTTCACCTTTGATTATTCCTTTGCTAGTTAAAAATCAAGAGGCTCGCACCCTCGATATATGTATATTTACAAATCATATGCATGTACCACTTGTACTAATAAATTATATACATTAGAAAAATATATACACAATAGACTTTTAAATGATATAGAGATGAAAAAAGCTATATTTACATTAATTTTAATAATTTACTTATAATGGTATTTTTTTTGCTTTTCCTAAAAGTATGTTTAACAGTAGCAATGTGATTGACTATGTTTCTTTACTGTTTGAAACTCTGGGTAAATGCTTTGTGATGGTCAGTTTTTAAATAGCACTTCAGACAAAATGACCTCGCGGAGACATAGGTCTGAAGGCCATCACTGGCTGCCCTTTCTAGAGTAAGGCATTCATTTTGCAATCCAGCAATTATGTCAAGGCTTTTCTTAAAACTTGACTACTAAAATTCCTATCTTCCTTAATGTTAATCAGCTTGTATTAGTCAAGGTTCTCCAGAGAAAAGGGCATGGATACAGATATATATTATGAGAACTGGCTCATCTGCTGATGCAGGTTGAGATAGAGTAAAATATGCCACCCGCAAGCTGGAGAAGCAGGAAAGCCAGGGTTAATAACTCAGCCCAGTTTCAAGGCCTGAAAATTGGTGGGGACGGAGAGGGGAACGGGGACGGGTGAACGAGAAGGCGGATGGAGGGAGGGCTGGGCCACATGCTGGTGTATGTCCTGGAATGGGAAGGCTCAAGGACTAGGAGCTCAGGTCTCCAAGGGCAGGGGGAGACAGATGCCCCAGCTCAAGAAGAGCGTTCACCCTTCCTCAGGCTTCTTGTTCTCCTCAGGCCCTCAGGGGACTGGGTGATGCCTGCCCACATCGGTGAGGGAAGATCTTCCAATGCTAACTCTATGGAAACGCCCTCACCGCACACTCAGGAATACTGCTTTGCCAGCTATCTGGGCATCCCTTAGCCCAGTCAAGTTGACACATAAAACTAACTATCATACAATTCTTAAAATTTAATTGGAAGATGTTAGATTTCTATATTTTAAAAAATGGATTCAAACCTGATTTCATCTCTTCATTTGGAAGATTAGTAACCAAGTTAGAAAATTCTGTTTCCATAATTTTTTTAGTGTACTGTGAGAGTTTTAAATAAGTGATATACTTAAACTGTCTTTGGCAAGAACATCACAAATGGATGAAACAATTCCAAATATTCAATTTAAAAACGTTCTTTCCATAGCATGAAGTTCTTTCAAAAAGCTCTTATTTTCTCTCACTATTAAAATGTTACCATTACCTTGAAGAGTCAAATTAAGTGCTTAGTTTTTTCAAAAATGTTTGTATGGTACCATATTATTGACAGCTATCTTGTCATCACAACAGAGGTAAGCAAACTTGAAGTATATATGTTTTTTTCAAAAAGAATTGATATTTGGTAACTCTTTTAAGTACATTAGCAGAAGATAGGTTGTGAACCCACAATAGGTGTTCACAGCCCCTGACAGCTCTTTGGTATGGTATTAAAATAATATACCCCATAAATCCACTTCACTGGGCCTATGGAAATGGCATGAGGCACAAGGTGGCGGAAGTAACAGGAGGGAGAGGGCCGTTGGCAGTGCCTTTGTACGGGGACTTCTCCTCTTCCCTCAGGAGATCTCATAGGTAACCCGTGATGGCTGCGTCACGGGGCATGTGAAGGCACCAGGGTTAATCTGTCCATTAAAAAGTGTAGTCACTGTGGATGCACATATTCCATTTTGGAAACTGCTGGGTGGGAGCCAGGCTTCTGTTGTTTGGTATTTGCCTTTCAGTTTGTGTAGTGCCTTTTTTCTCAATCTAGTGTCTGTTTCTTCAAGTGTTGTCCGTGGCCCACGAGTTTCCAAATAGTTACAAATACAGGTTTCTGGATTCTCTGGCAGAACTATTTATATGAGAATGTCTGGAGCTCTGTATTTGTAACCATCCCTCTCAGGTGCTTCTCTGGCACCCCCGCTGTGCAGATCTACTGCTTTAAATTGCTTTGTGAAACTTTGTGGAGAGGGAACTGCCTCCCTAATGCATTACATCCCTAATAACCTGGCACAGGAGGCAATAAACACTTGTTGAACTAAAATGCAACTAACAGCATAATTTCTCCTCTGGCAGAGGACTTGAGGGTTTGGTTGGGGTAATTAGTCGCCATTCTTACATTCATTCATTCACTATTGTAGGTACTTGGGTAATATAATATAAAACATACTAAAAGCATAGCCTTTATGGAATTGATACATTGTCAGGGTAAGACAGAAAATAAAACATAACATAACAGGTAAGTAAATTATCTCCTATGATAGAAGGTGATAATTGCTATGGAGAAAAAAAGCAGAGCAGGGTAAGGAAAGCAAGAGGTATTCTGCAGGTGGTTAGGGCAGACCTTGCCTGGAAGACTGGAGCTAAGGGAAGACTTAAAGGAGGTGAGGGAATCAGCCAGCTGGACATTCCTTTTGCTTGCCACGAATCCTGTTCATCCTCCTTAACAAGGCTTCAACTAAGACTTCTGAAAACCCTTAGATGCTACTGATATACAGCATGAGCTCAGTAAATTTTGACTGAATGAATAAAAATAGCGTTTCGGAGAAAGGAACAATGTGGAGAAATGCAACTATAAAGTTCCTCTTTGAAATCAGGAAAATCAACCAAGTAAATAAAAAACTACTGAAGACAAACCAGATGAAGACTTTTGAAGAATGTTCACAAGTAGCATATGAGGCCCTCACACAGGAAATGCTAGAGCAAAAGCCATTCACAGCGCCAGGGCGGCCTCTGCCAGGAGGAGCTGGGGGCCACCTGGCGTATGGGGTGGCGTCTCTAGGTTCATCCAAGTGGTCCAGGCACCGTCCTGGGGTGCAGAAACCTTTTACATTTCCCAGCATGGTAAGCATACAAGTGCTTGAATTGGATGAAATATACTGAAAAACTCTCCATGATAAAATGTTTTGTGGTTTTGTTTTTGCATTTTTTTTAGACTTCCTGTCTAAAGTATTTAAATAAAACAAAGTTAATTAAGGGCACACAGTTTAGACTTGAATTTATGCCTATAAAAATCAATATATTTAATATTTTTAATTAGCAATATTATGTTTACTGAGCTAATATACACTTAAAGGGTCATTAACATATTTATTACTTATACTAAAAAGAATTACACTTTTTTCTCTTTTGTCATTTTTGTTATAATTGGTGATTTATAACTTGCAATTTCTTTAAATTGTAACACTAAGATCACACAGAAACAACACAAAGTAGTATCTTTTCTTTTTGAACATACTTTATGTATAATCGGGAAAATAAGTGATTAGCTAGGTTCTCACAGCACTTAGAGCTAGAAATGACTTTCAGAGATTTTAGACTTAATTAAGGCTTTACTAGCCATCTATTCCTTTAAAAAAAACAATTAATGAAACTAAATCTAAGTCAGCAAAAGGTTGAATGATTTCTCGGGAGTGGGGGAGGGTAAAACAGTGGTGGAGCAGACCAGTCACTTCATTTCTGGACCTTGGGGACATATCACAAACATTCCACTGTAATGTGTTGTAATACCTTAATACTTTTACATTTGGGGCCTCATAGTGCCTTTCTAAACACACATGCGTAGGATTAATAGCTTTACAAGCTTAAGTAATCTATTTACAATAAATATTTCTCCCTAAATAACCCTAGATTTCCCTTACTTTTAAGATATCAAATGAAAAGCAGAGGATTGGTTTGTAGATTTTTTTGTTTATTGTTAATCAGAATAGAATTAACCAGGGATTCTAGTCTCTTCTTTAGTTACTTGAGGAAAAATAAATCGTCACTGGAAATGGCTGCACATCAGTAAAGAAACCCTTTCCTCTATTACATGAAGAGCACTCTTTGCCACAAAATTTCATAGCTCTCTTTAGCCATCCAAGGTAAAAGTGACAAATCTTTCTAAGAGTGACTTTAAAGGTCTACATAAAGACATGCTTATTTTGAGCAAATACTGTTGCCACAAGCAGCTATTTGTAGCCAATGAATCTGGTAAAAATCATTGGAATAAAATGCTTAACACATTGACTTTTACATCAACACAAAACATTTATTTATGTTGAATAAATTGGAATATTATATAAATTAACGTCAAATAAAATACTATCACATAAAGAAAGACTCCCTACACATTTGATGGACTTTTAAAATTTAGTGCCTGATACTACATGAGGTATTGAGAGGGAGGCACTGTCATTCTTTGGGTCCCCTGGGGTCACTGAGTGACTGAATAGATAACTACCAGATCTCCCCTAAACCCCCTCTTCAGTAATCCTCAGGAGCTCTGCTTGAACTGTTTTCTTAAGATGCAATAACACCATCTAGGAAAAGTCTTCAAAGCCAATGTCTCTTCCAACTGGAAGCCTTTCTGATTATTCAAGTCCAAATTAGCTGTTCTTTCTGCAATACGCTTACTCATTTACCTTCCCATGTTTACATCTAATCATCACCTGGACCAACTCTCATGCTAAGCACACAGTAGGCAGTTAAAAAAATACATCTGTTGATGAATTGAATCTTGCTAACACAGATCCAGAAAGGGTCCAGTGGGATTATGTGGTTCTGTTTGTTCATTCTACAGTTCAAGAAAAAGTGTGACTAGCCCAATAGACACACAGGCTGTGATGAAAGCAGAACCTGGGTTCTGAGTTCTCAGGTGGCTGACGTTGGATGAGTGCGGTTGGAGATCTAGTCCCTGACCCAGCAGAGCTCATTTTGGTGTGAGAAAGACTGGTCTAGTTCCCTTGTTACTACACAGTGTAGCACGATGTTGACATAAATGAAAGCAAAACTGACTGAGGCCGGTGGGATGTAGAAGGCAGCCAAGATTACTTTTAAAAGATAAAAGTAATGTATGCCATGACTAAGACAGTTCAGAGTCCTGGCCACAGTGTTCTTAAATCAAAAAGGAAACTACTGGCCGGACCCAGGTGACAGCCTAGAGGGCTCAATAAGAGTGTGCGTTACCAAGAGAGGGGCTCATTAAAGAAGAGTTCTTGGAACTTCTGGGTGAGAGCAAGAATGGTTTATAATGAGAATGTCTTAATTATCAGTAAGGATTGCCACCAATCCAGCTATCTTTTGGGAGTTTCAAAATGTGGCCTTAAAAGTAATTTTACTTGATACCATCATGTAAGATTACATAGGGAGAACAAAGTAATCACAAGCCTTTCCTGGCTCATCCATCCCGTCTCAGGCGGTCTTCCCCAGTTCAGGGCTCCAGTCCTACTGTCTTCTTTCAGCTCCATGAACAGTCTAAGCGCTTTCCTGCCTCAGAGTCTGCGTGTTTGCTGCTTTCCTGTCTTCTCCTAAGTCTTTGCCTGGCTGGTTCCTTTTGTTCCATTTGCTCTCACCTGAAATAGTACCTCCTCAGAGAGGGCCTTTTGATCAACTACGTAAATGAGGTCTTCACCAGTCTGCCTCCTCTTATAATTTTAATGGTACTACCCTATTTGTATCCTTGTAACACATGACAAACTGAGTACTTTCTTGTTTACTTGTTTCTTATTTTAAGGGCCGTATCTTTTTATTGTTCATCATTATATCAACAGAATCTAAACAGTGCCTGATATCCAATAAAGATTTGGTGAATAAATTAATAAATTCAAAATACTTTTGTAAAACTAACTTAAAATTACTTAAGCAGGCTAGGAAATTTTAACGACTTTTGAGGAATACACAATTCTACTTTATGAAATGTCTGAACAGAATAAATAACAAATTTCAAAGATTACTTTAATAAAGGCTTTTAGATTACTCCTTTACAGATTTTTGATAGCCACCACTTACTTCAGAAGTAGAACTCTAGGTTTTTAATGCTATGTCAAATAGTCTATATCTATTGCATGTGAAAACATGCCTAATTAGTCACTAATAACAGAATGTTAAGTATAATAAATATTTAGTTGGCTATAATCAATGATAAAAAGAGAATGACATATAGTTATGAAGCTCAGATACAAAGAAAAACAAACACCTTTTTTTGACCACTAGCAGAGAAAACATAAAAAAACAAATGATTCTCAAAGAATGGCAATTTTCAGAGAAATGCTCCAGCTTTTTAGAAAAAAAGATGGAGAAGACAAAAGTAACATATTATTTCTGAAACAGAAAATCAAGATTAGAAACACACAGGAAAATCTGAACAGAACCTCTGACGGGAACATGATAAAAAATAAATAAATGGATGCTCTGTATTCTCCTTAATGTGTGGTTTTTAGGTTCTTTACTGCTCAGAGAAGAAAAAAATTACAATGGCATTACTGAAAAGGAGCTTTTTCTAACACTGTCACCTGACTGGTGATAATAGGTTTGAATCTATTCACCAGTTTTCAATTCTGATATGTGACATTTTACCAAAGCCAGTTGACTTTTAAAAAAAGTTGCATGTATAGTGAGGTTTTTGGAATTAAGAGTAAAAAATCTATTAACCTGCATAAAATCTGAAATCTGAATATTCAGACTTTTTATAATTTAAAAAGGCAAAATTTCACATAACTCCAAACAAAAGCCAAGTCAGAAATAGCCAAGCATAAGAAGTGTACATGCTATTTTTGTACTGTGTTTCTGTGTACAAGGATGACTATGAAATTAAATTGTCTTATTTGTAGCCATTTGGTTCCATAAACAATTACAGTCACTGTTAAATGGACTGCTTGCAAACTTACCAGAATTTTTTTTGGGAAATATTCTAGTCTTCAAAACAAATGGTAGCTGTCAAATTCTTACTGCATAATCTAAAATGTTAATCCATGTACTGTATTTCATTTGTAATAAGTCTTTGTGATAAGGTTAACACTTCAACACATAACACAATAAGAGAGCACCAAAAAATGAAAATTACTCTGCTTATGTTTCCGTATTAGAATTTTATTTGCTAAAGGGTAAAAACAGATTTGCAAAATTCACAGTTAACTTAAAACAATAGTTTCAAACCTTTTATTCCTAGCCCTTACTGCCTTCAGGAAGGAGAGAACATCTGGTTATTTAAGGAACACAATATGTTCACATTTTCTATGACTTTTGTTTCTAATTGGGTTTTAAAATTTTTTTTTTGAATTTGAACAACTAGTTAGAACAATGTTTTTTAATCACTTCATATTTTTCAGACCGTCCTCCTTCTATCCCTCTACTTCATTTTGTGGGTTATCTTTGGAAATCTGCTCAGTGGTTCTAATATGATAAAAACAAGAAAATGAGAATTAGGATTGTGGTCTGAAGAGCCAAGCATAGAAACCATCTTTATGGTGAACAGAGTACAGGATGTTACAAACCGATATTTGACATTCAGTCTCTACATAAAGCATCCATTAAAAAATTGTTCGAATAGTTCACCACTTGCATACATGGCCGTTTTTTTTTTTTTTATTACAGATGCAAATAAATGTCTAATACAAGTAGAAAATTTGGGGTGAGAAATATCAGTAAGTAGGGTTACACTATTTTTAAAACTAATAAAGCTACAGCTCTTGTGTGGAAAGGTAGTCTGAAGACCTGGGTTCACTTGCTGGCTCTACCATTCAAGCTGTGTGACCTTGAATAAGTCTCTAAACTTCACCTTGATCAGTGTGTTCATCTATTGAAGGTGGAGCTGGATTAGACTCTAGGTTCTTTGCAGTTCTGAAAATCTGACAGTCTAAGTCAAGTATGTGAACTATATTCTTCGTTATATTTCCCTTGTTCCATAATATTTGAAGGTGGTAACAAGTTTTCAAATAATTCGAACACAGTAAATTAGGTACTAGATGCTATTTAAGTTCAAGTTGTAGGGTTAATTCACCATCTTGACAAAAATGGTAGCTGACAAATATGTAATTGGTTACAGCTTCTGTGAACTGTGGACATGGGTTCCAGAAATACGCTAGGCGAATGAGATATGCCTAGATTAGAGTCAGGATGATATATTGGAAGAGACCTAGCTTTTGAGTGAGAATTCAATTCTATCGTTATTTTCTTAATACCAACCATTGTAGGGCATAAAGCTACATGCAAAAATCAGGATCATAAGGAAAAATAATTGATAAAATTAATAAGTAAACAGCTAAAACACAAGGTGCTGTGTGGATTCAAAGGGGAAAACATGTCCTATCTGAGTCTGGGGATGGTTTCCTGGAGAAGGTGGAATAGATGATGGGAATCTCAGCAGGGGATAAGAAGATACAAGGTCATGGAGCCACTCTAGCTAGCTTGGAAGCTTACAAGCCTTTTGGCCTTGGGAAAGCCACATAACCTTAAGTTCTCTGCACTGAAAAACAATGAGGAAAGATAACCTGCTCTGCCTACCTCATAGCTTGTTGTGAGGACCAAATTAAACACATCAAAGTGCTTGGAAACTGTGAAGGAAGATGGTCCTCTTACTACACTTAACAGGCCCATCATTTCCGTCTGCTCAAATGAGAAATCTCTGCACAGTAAAGCCTACATCACTCCTGATATAAAACAATTAAAGCTCAGTGTCTCAAGATCTACATAGAGAGTCTATTGCCAACTCAGCAACTCCCTTGGGATTTAGGGGTAGTAATAGGACAAAGTGCTTTTTCTGAAGGTTGACAATGAACCACCAAGCTCAGAGTTCCTTGTTTATTTTTATTTTACTGAGTCTGTCAGCAGCACTCAACACTGCTGTCATGTGAAATTAGGATATGGGAAAATGTACTTTCATGCCTCAAATGTCATTTTTCTACTAGTTTACTTCATAGAGACTTGTATGTTTATATACTTACTCTAATCTACTTGAATGAGAAATGATTCAAGTATTTTAAGTATTTCATTGTTGCTAATAACAGACAACATTGAAACCACTCTAATGTTTGGACTCTTAGAGGACACGTGTGGGGACCAGCATCACCCTTCCCTCTCCCCCGATCCCCAGTGTAAATGGCCTCCTTTATGACTTTATAATAAACATTAACTACACTGAAAACTCTGAAATCACTTGTAGATTTCTGTAACATATATACACTTGCTTTTTGTTATTCATGTGTATCTTTTTAGCACTGGACTAAATCTTGTTAGCTCATTAGAAGTCAGTTCTTCATGGACAAAGGATACTCTGGTTGGGCCTGTTATTACAGACAATGAAATTCAACCACCAAAAAAAGACCAAGATCAGCAAGCATGAGTCACAAGGATGGTTGGGAGCAGAGTCAAGACTGGACCCAGGGTCCTGTTTCCTAACTCAGGCTCCTTGCAGGACACTACGCTCTGACAGACCTACAATTAGCACATGAGCCAAGTGACCTTAGTTATCATTCGACATTTACTAAATGATATCAGTGGGTCAGTCATTATATACTCTTAACTAAAACTGTCACCTGTGGGGTCAGCCATCAGAAAGCCCCTTCATATTATACAGCTTTCTTTGTTTTCCCTTGAGGTATCAGGTATCATCATTCCATAAACTTGCTCTCATGAGCAAGTTAAACATGTTTTTGTGAGCATTTTAAATGACTCCCTCTTCCTGCCCAATTTCTTATGTCTCAGAAATATCATTTTAAGGTTCTATATTTTAGACCACTATATTAATCATGTTTTTACTTGTTAAGATCCTGAAAGTAAAAGTGGGAATACCTGTTTTTCTAAAGATACTTAATGCTATTATTTTTTTCTCTTAAACCTTCCAGAACATATTTTTTAATGCTTATAGAATTGGCTTCATATACTCATATATTATGTGCACTATATTACTGAGATGAAAAGTACTCTATTAAAATCACAGATTCCACTAATAGCATTGAAAGATTTAGTATAGAGAACTCTGCAGTATACAGAAGAGTGAATGATTCATATAAGATCAACTATAATTAGCCAGGGAAAAATTACCAAGATCGATAGGTTTAGATAACATATTCATTTCTCTCTTCAATTAAACCAAACAACTCACACAAATAGAAAATTCAAATAGTTATTTTAGCAAATTTCCCTCTACTCTGTATGACTAAGAATTCCTAATACTGAGCTGATAGAATTTACTTTAAGTTTGTAGCCAAAACTCACTGACCAGCAAATTCATTCTTTATTTCTTTTATAGATATTTCACAATCGTGGTTATTTTTTGTGAAAAATGTATACATATACACATACATAAAAATAAATATGGGACTTTTGATTCTCATAGTCAGACTCCTAACCCCTAGCAGAATAAAAATGATACCTTATGTGTCAGAGAAGCAATGGATTTCTGACACTTAATAAAATTTTGTGGAAGAGAAATGATATAAAATTGTGTATTTCTACAGAACGTTGATACAGGTTCAAGGAAGTAAATTCTTTTAAAGCAACCAAAAAATAAATAGAATAAATAAGAATAAACAGGAGGAAAGGGCGCAAATACTTCAGAATCAAAATTTACGTTGAATATGGAGGCCCAAGTTGATTGGCCAGAGCTCTGGCAATGGAATCCACAGACAGACTGACTCAAAGACAGTTCGACAACTGCCAGCGTGGCTGTTGGGAGTGCTGCCAAAGAGCCAAGGGCTGGGATTACCACCCAATGCCTGGCATTCTCGTACTTGTGTTTGAAGCTTTCTCTCTGATATTTCATCCAATATTTTTGTTTGGCTCAAATGCATCAAGAACTCACAGACTTTTTTAGATCATTAAATGTTCTTATTTTCAAGAAATATAACATTAGTTGTAAAAGAGCACACTTTATCTTTGAAGTGTAAAGAAAATTTTGGTGACTTGCTTTACGTTCAACTACAGAAATCAGCATTACAGTCTGTTTAAAGCTTTATTTTATGAGGCTACTTTTCACCCACAAAATAAGAAATACCTATTCATACTATGAAATACTTCAGTATTTCATTGTATCATCAAACTGTTATAGAATTGGTCCTTGTTTATAGCTTCAATGCCTTGATCTTCACCTGGCCCCAAGGCTCTATACGTGGATAAATGGGCCCCTGCGAGGGGTTCAGGGAAGTTTAGTTATAAAGAGAGGCAGTTGCTCATCCATTGCCTTGCGTTGTGAGGAAGGCAGGAGGGCAGAACAAGCTTCTGAGGGGCAAGAGACGTGTGTTTCAGCTTCTCAGGGCAATGTCCACTTAATTTGTCCACTGAGTTGCTAGCCAATGAGCTTTGGCTTCCAACTCCAGGCAGATTCTTTCATTAGGCAATTCATCTGCCATTAGACAAATTCCATTAGGAATTCTTGGAGTCATACAGAGAAACCAAGTTTTCACCCAACTTAAAATTGTGCGCATCCCATTTGGAAAGCTTACCTTTGGGTCTCGAAGGAACAGGGCCTTGAGGATCAGTGAGTGTATATCCCCGATGAGAGGGTAGTGCATCAGGAGGCCAAGGCAGGTCTGGTAGTTACTAGAGATCACTGAATGGGAGGGAAAAAACAATTCAGAGGCAATACTCCTTAAGGTGTTTGCGTGAGTGAGAGGAAAAAAAATAACAACTCAGATTCAAGAAAAGCAAGCCAATAACAACTGATTTTGATACAAGGAAACAGGGAGACGTGATCTTCACCAAATAGCCTTTGAGGCAACACAGTAGTGTTAATTGCAGTCTAGTACACTAGCACGCATCCTCAGTGGGGGGTGGAAGGCAGAGCCTCAGATTCAGATGTGCAGGAGTCTTGGCAATATAAATGAACTCTCAGAAGCATGCATATTTACTGCCATTTATATGGCTCTGCTTAAATGCATCCACTTTTGCTGCTTAGAAATTAGAACAAAAATCTTATGAATGGGCAAGAACCAGTTTAAAACTTCCATAAAATGATATTTATCCTGATTAATGCTTCATAACTTACATATTTTATATATTCGTTTGTATGTACATTACATAATTCAAAATTAAAGAAAATGTAATTTCTTCCAATTATTTGTTTTTCTAAAGGTAACAAGAAATTTCGGGAAAATATCTATGCAGCATTTCTTGGAGGAAAAATGTCAAAATCATCATAGATATGCCTAATGGTGTGCCTTAAACTGACATTTAATTTTTTTTTGTTTTGTTTTCAAATCAACCTAATTATGGGCACAATTATTAAACACATCTTTTCAGGCAGGTCTAGGTAAACTACTTTATTTCTTGGCAATCCATCTGCCAACACTGTCACAGTCGGGCCCATTAACGATGCTTGTTTTGTAAGCTGCCCTGACTGCCTCCACAGCACTGACTGTGAAGAAACTTTACAGGTACAACTTTCTGTGGCTGCAACCGAATTCTTTTTAATATTCAGAGTAGTTAGCTGGAAAAAATTCCATAGGAAAAAAACTGCGGTTCAACAGAAACAGCACAAATCACAAAATAAACAATTGTGTGTGATCAGAAATACCACTGATTCCTAGATTTGTTTCCCCTACTTCTGCGGAAACACCAGTTCTTGCTATGGCTTCCCACCCCTCCCTCTGCCCGTGAACACTGTGGGGAAAGAAGACAGGATGGGCAAAATGAATAATTATAATCTATGTAAGGAACCACTTTATCATCTTCATTTCCGTTGCTGATCTGACAGCTTGTAATTTCATACATCTGCTTTCATTTGTAAAGCACTCACTTATCCTACCCTTTCTATATCTGTTCAGACTCTTCTTTCCTTATTTGTTCATTTTGTCATATTCACATTCAGTTACCTGTTCTCCTTTTTTCTCTAGAATTCCAAAAGCTAGGATACTGATAATAGTATACTGTTTTCATGTACAGTCTTCCTGGAGATTTAACAAATAAATAAAACTTAGATAATCAACTCATTTTATGACTCAGAAAAGTTATTCTCCCAAATGTTATAATTATTCAAAATTAGTAACTGACCCAGGAAGAATTCTTGTCTATTTTGTAAGAGAGCCAGTATTGTGGCAATGGTTCTGGGCTTGGAATTCAAAGATGTGGGTTTGAATTCTGAGACACCATTTAAGTATTTCATAAAAAGTTGCCTGAAGATTAAATGGCATAATCTATGTGACTGATTTCTAGCAGCTGCCCAAAATCTGTTAAAGGTAACCTCTTTGAGCTTAAGTTTAATCATTTGGAAAACAACTTCCTGTTTTTTAAAAAATTATCTGCCTACCTCATTGAATCTAATAATTATTTTCTGAGTACCCAATCCATGACTGGCTCTGCAGGTATGGTAGCAGGGGATGCAGAGATGAACAAAACAGTCCTTACCCTGAAGAAAATTAAACTTTAGCAGGGGACATGTATAACAACAAGAAGCTATTACTACTACTATCGCTAATGACAATGAATTATTGAAAGCTTTCTGAGACTAAACCCTATGCCAAGAACTTTACCTGCATTAACTCATTTACCACAGTTTGTATGGCAATCTTATTATAAGGGTACAGTTATTACCCCTGTTTTACAGATGAAAAAACTGATACTTGGAAAAGTTGTCATTTGCCCAAATCACATAGCCCTTGGTATGTAAGGCCAGATATAGTAAATATTTAGCAATAGACATAAATTTCTGTATTTGGCTGTAAAATGTCACAGGAAATAAATATTCACGGATTAAATATAAAACAAAAGTAATGAGTTAACAACAACAAAAAAAATACCTTAAACTAAGACTTTAACACAATGTACTATATGTCTCCATTGAAAACAAAGCCAGTGTGTATGTAAGTATCTTGCTAGGACACCTGGCATGCAGGAGGCATTCAATAAATGCAATGTACTCTGAAAAAATATTTGTTGGGTTGTGGGCCTACTACATGCAGGAAAAAATACATAATTACTATAGGCAGTGTCTTCAACTATTTAAAAATCCTTACTACTTAACTTTCCCGGTTATAAAATGGCAACATACAAAATGGATTTCAAATGGACCAGAAAGCCAGGAGGGGTTAGAGAATAAATCATAAATAAAAACAACAAAACTTTTATTCTTTGCCGTCTTGGAGAAAGCCAAGTATAAAACAGGGTCCTATCTTTCTCCACACAAAGTGATTTCCATCCAGTGTTTAAGGCCCTCATAAGATTTTGTCCGTCTGGGTTTTCCCCCGTGGTTGCCACTTGACAAGGGCCTCTCTCTGAGCACCATCAATCGCTGCCATAACCGCCTTGGAAACCTCAGACAGACACACGCTCTTCTGCAAGCCATGGGACAGTTCTTATTTCTCTAGCAGCTTTTGTGAAGAATAGCATGACCCTTTTCAATTCAAGTTTTAGAAAGAGAACAATCTCAAATTCGGAGTAGCTGACTCTGTCTAGAAAAAGACTTTTAAAATTACTATTCTTATTGCTTTTCAAGTATAATAAATTTTAAACAGAATTTACTTTAATCAGAGATCAAACAACGTAAGAGATCTTTACTCAAGAATGTACACCTTTTAGCATACAGCGTTGCCAACTGAAAGGCAGCAAGTAAGCAAGTGTCAAGTGCAGCACTGCTGGTGGAGAGGGTGGGGGCAGCGGCGAAAGCAGGCGCTAGAGAAGTCCGAACAGCAGGCATAGCACGTTAGCCCCAGAACGCCACTGGTATTAGCTGTGACATGCGAAGCCCATCAGCTCACTGTTCAGGTTTGAGTTTTCTCCACCATCTCTATCTCATTACTCATTAGTGGAATAAATGAGATGATACAGTGGAAATAAGACCTTTAAGCCTTTTAATGCAAGTTATTACCATTAATGTAATAATTGTAGGCACATGCTCAAAATTGAGGCCCAAGCTCTACTTTCATATTTGTAAAATGTAATAATGGAAAGGAAGTCTGAAAACTTTAGCGTGTATTGATTTAGAGAGAAACAGGAAGCCTAATTCATAGTTTTGGCCTCTCTTTTTAATCCAAATGAAGGAAAACTATACAGACATCAAGTTATTTGTTAGTTCATTTGAACACAAATATATAGGCACATTTTACATCATTGTGCTTAGTGATTTTTAATGCCATACTTAGAAATATAGCTCTGTCAGTAGAAATGGCTAAGTTCAGAAACTATTCGAGAAGTCCTGACAATATCCCTTTCATTTTGTTAGACTCTGTGTAGTCACTCATTTAATGAACATTGATTAAATAATTATTTTTTTCCATACAATGAGTTAAGTCCTAAGGACATGATAGAAATAAGACACGTTCTTAACTTGCTCTTCATCTTCCAGTGGAAGAGAAGCATAAAGCTAACTGCAGTACAGGACAGAGGCTCATAACAGTGGCACACACTAAGGCTGTGACAATTCCTAGAGCGGAAGGCTGCGAGGTCAGCGAAGGGGTCAGCCAGCAGCATATAGAAGGCAGCACACGAGGCAGGACCCTGAATGGCCCCTGTGGGGGGGCGAGCTAAAGAGAAATGGAAACATGGAAGGAGAGAAGTAGGCAGAGGTCTTGCTTACTTGTAGTGGTTGGAATGGAGGTTTTATTTTGTTTGTTTGTTTGTTTGTTTGTTTTTGAGGGCAGTGTCACTGGCCCTCATATGTGGGACCGAAACAGGGCCACTGGCTTCCCAAGCCAGCGCTTAACCACCGCGCCACTCGGCCGGTCCTGGAGGTTTTATTTTGTATTTGAGAGCGTTCACTGAAGGATGCTAAATAATGTGATCACATATGTACTTCAGAAATACTGAGGCTGGCATGGGTGATCAGTGGGAGGGAGGAAAAGAGGGACAGGAGGCAGGGGTCCAGGTAAAGTTCCTGGTAACACTACAGGGCGAGAAGATGGATATCTGAAATGAAGAGTGGGCAGAGGGGTACAGTGGGCAGAAATTGTTGGAAAAACAGATAGGTCTTTGTATGTGATTAAAGTTGGGGAGTGTGTGCTTATGAGAAAGAAACAGAAAAGTAACAGCAGACAATAAGAACTTAATAAAAATATTAACAAATTTATATGATAAGGCTACGTAAAGAATATAGCAACTTTCAATTATTTCTTTGAGGTAGTTTTAAACATAGTTTTTATTTTTATGGAAGTTATATATGTACTTGGTTTAAAGAGTCAAATCACTCTATAAGTCTGGTTATAAAAACAGCATTTGCTGTCTCCTGCCCCCATCCCAGTCCCCAGAGGCGCTTGCGCTGATTAAAAAAAATATTTACCTTCTGTATGCAAAAACGAACATCCTAATGTTACTAGCTCTTATTTTAAACATTTTCTACTGACTTCCCATTCAAGACAAAGCTTTAACTTGTCCTTAGCACTGAAACCCAACCCTTCACTAAGCTCCACATCACACATGCATCCTTTGTCTCTCCCCCATGAAGTTATATCATAATTTTAGTTAGATCAATTTTTTTTTTTTGAGGGCAGTGTCCCTGGCCCTCATATGTGGGACCTGAACCGGGGCCGCTGGCTTCCTAAGCTAGTGCTTAACCACCGCGCCACTCAGCAGGCCCTAGATCAATTTTTTAGCTTTCATTTTTATAACCAAGAAAATGTTAGCACAGCTGAGCTACATAGTATATCATGACTTCTTTCCCTTTATTGCACAGCCTCCTTTCTTTCCTGGAGTTTATAACTCTTGTTTTTCATTTGCCTTGTGTATATATTTAACACTAATTTAACCTAAATGCTCTTCCAGTCATATAATTCTCTCAATACTTTTCAAAATTTTAGGTATTTTGTCAATTTTGGGTTTTTATTTTTCCTTAGGAAATTTCTCATGAGGGCTCTGACTTGTTCCTTTATCTTGGGGGTGTCCCTTTCCTCTCCCAAGTGCTGTGCTCGCATTTCCGAGTGCCCAGGTTATTCTTTCTTGCTTTACGTTCCTATTCTGGTGGGGCATGTCCTCCAAAAGCTTTATGCACAGATCATGAAATTTTGAAACCTTCTCTATTTGAGAGATTTTCTTTTGACACAATTAACAGTTTGACTAGGTACAGAATTCCAGGTTGGAAATACTTTTCCCCCAAATGTTGGGAATGCTGTCCCAAGGTTTTCTGGCTTCTAGTTGAAAAGCCTCAAACCATTCTAATTCCCAATCCTTTAGGTGACCTGTGTTCACCTCTCTTCCCCTCAATATTCCATAACTTCACAATAATGTACCTTGGGTTGTATCTATTTTCACATAGAATGGGCCCTTTCAATTTTAATACTCATGTTTTTCTGTTATACTGGAAATTTCTCTGTAATTGTTCCCTTGATGGTTTTCTTCTTTCTGTTTATTTTGTTAGTTATTTATCTCTCTTTCAGAAATCTCATTATCTAGATATTGACACTCCTGGCCTGGTCGTATAATTTTCTTTCTTATTTTCTAACCCTGTTTTATGTGTTACTTTCTGGGACACTTTTCCCATTTTTACATTCCAGCCATCAATTTTCAACTACACATTTTCCTCTGAATTTTTCCTTTATGTATTTTCCTAGTTCTCTGTGTAATCTCTGTGTCCTTCAAGTTGCTTTTTTCATGATTGGTTGTTTAGATATATGCTTTCATTTTGATGCTTTCCTCAAATGTTTGGTGATTTTTGGCTATCTACTCATGTTTAAGAGTGGGGCAGTACAAAGGTAATTTGAAGACAGCTGCATGTGCATAGATGAATGGATTTATTAACTCTGCGTTACCACAGGTCATTTATTGGGTATTCTTGAGCCTGGATGGATTTCTAGACCTTTCTCCTTGGGCTGATTAGATTCCCCCGGAGAAGACACCCTCAAACTTCTTCCTTGAGTCTAACCTCAGTACTCTGTTATTTGAGATGGTGAAGAAGACCAATGGGCTCAATAGCCACTGAAATGCCCCAAATCCCTAGTCCAGAGACCCTCCATTTTACCATTTGCAGAGAATAAATCCTGGAGGTAAGAGTCGAAGATCTGGGTACAACAGCTTCTTAAATAGGCTTTCAACCAGTTCTCTTTTTTTAGTCTTAACTTTTCCCTTTCCCCTACCGATTTCCAGAGGTACCTGGCACTGCAAATTTCTACACTTGAGGAATTTTATGGATTATTTCTTGGCTTTCTCCATTATCAATTTTGTATTTAGTTTTCTTGGATCTGCCAACTTACTTATCACTCATCCATCTGTTTTCTTGCTTCCAAAATTGTTATAATCTCCTTCCTAATTCTCTGTGTCTTGTAGGTTTATACTATTTTAATGGGGGTTTCAGGAACAATGGAGGTAAATGCATCCATAACTTATATCCTTAATCACTTCTGTAATGGCGTTTCTACTCAGCACCTGAGCAGGTGGACTGAAGGGGAAGAAGAATCTAGGTGGCGAGGTAACTGGGTAGAGAAGCTAGGGGAAATAAATAGTCAGCAAGCCAAAAATCAACAGATCGCCCTTTCTCTAACCATCAAAGAGAATGGCCTCAGTCAGCTTGCAGGCTGTTCATATTCTCCTTTGGAAGCAACAGATGGACAGGGACTCTCGAGCATTCGTGGGTAAGATTCCAGTGATGCACATAATTTTGTGGGATGTTGCCCATTAAAGGTGTTCTCTAGCTCCTGAATCCATCTGTTGTATTGTGTTCTAGGGCACTAGAAAAATGGGGGATGGGAGTAAGAACATGGGAGGGTAAGATTATGGTATTAGGAGATAAGCCCCCTTCTGCCCTTTTGTAGAAGGCCAGAATGAGATACGTATCAGCTATTCCTTTTGAACATGGAATAGAATTTCAGTAGGATAATAATTCCCCTTTCTTATCTCTGTTCTACAACTTTGTAAATTAAAATTATTTTCAGGCAAAAAATACACATTAAAAAGACACTGTGACACATACTAGGCTGCCCCAAATCCAAAACACTGACAACACCAAATGCTGGTGAGGATGTGGAGCCACAGGAATGCCCATTCAGTGCTGGTGGGAATGCAAAGCCATTCTGGAAGGCAGTTTGGAAGTTAGATGTGATTTTTCAGGCCTGTCCATAGATAATTACTAAGGTACGACAGTAAAATTTAGGTGTCTACGTTGGCCTAAAGGATGCCTAGATAACTGCTAAACATTATTTCTGGGTGTGTTTGAGTGTGTTTCTGGCACTTGATTCAGGAGACTAAGTGAAGAGATCAAACCTTATCAATGTGAATGGGACTCATCCATTTCATTGGCAGCCCAAATGGAGCAAAGAGGCAAAGGAACGGTGAATTCTCCCTCTCTTCTTGAGCTGATGTCCATTTTTTCTTGTCCTTAGATATCAGATCTTCTAATTCTTAGGCCTTGAGACTCAGGCTGAATTACACCACTGGTTTTCCTGGTTTTCCAGCTTGCAGGTGGCCTCTGTGGGACTTCCATAACCACACAAGCCAATTCCTATAATAATATCCTCTGATATATATATATATATATATATATATATATATATATATATATATATATATATATATATAAAACAAACAAACATATATATATATGTTTTTTTTTTTTTTTTTTTTTTTCTATATATTCTATGGGTTCCATTTCTCTGGAGAACCCTGCCTAGTACAAAAGGTTTTACCTGATAGGCCTCACGGGGGAAAACAGTCCTCCCCACACCAGATGGTGAATGGCCGGGGCACTGTGGTCT
Organism: Aselliscus stoliczkanus; assembly: GCA_033961575.1. Taxonomy (NCBI): domain Eukaryota; kingdom Metazoa; phylum Chordata; class Mammalia; order Chiroptera; family Hipposideridae; genus Aselliscus; species Aselliscus stoliczkanus. Next base: position 96,583,036 of record CM066735.1, on the reverse strand, counting down.
CTGGAAGGCGTGGGATCAAGGGCTCAGGGGACATTAGCTGGTCATGACCTTTCACATATTTATATTCCCAGCCCTGTTGCTTTCATTCCTAGATCTCTTTACCTGACCCCTTGGGCAGAGGTCCTGTTCAGGTACTTTTACCAAGACCTCCTTATGTGGGTAGGAGGAAGAAACTTTGAAGATACTTTTCTCCATCTGACTTACTAGCCAGTACTCTTCCACTGCCAGCACTCCCCACTGACACCCCACCACCTCAGCATCCATAAAACAGTCATATCTTTTGTTCAGGGCTCCCTCAGCAGTGAGACAAACCCACACCTGTGCTGATCCACTTGAGCCCTGACCCGTACGCCGTTCCATGGTGAAATGGAACAAAGGGAACTGTCTTTTTTCTCTAGTTTTAGACTCTTGCTTATACCATCACAGCAAAGGATTAAAGGCTTAACTCTTTCATTTTTGACTTGCTGCTTTCTTTAGCTACTCTGATACCTAGCAGCTCAGACAGATGAACAGACAGAGCAGAGGATTTTAGGGCAGGGAAACTATTCTATATGGTATTATACTGGTGGAGTCATGTCATTATACATTTGTCCAAACCTATAGAATAGACAACACCAAGAGAGAACCCTAATGTAAACTATGGACTTTGGGTTATAATGATGTGTCACTATAGGTTCACTGATATTAACAAATGTAATGCTGTGGTGAGGGGTGATGATAGATTGACTGTGTGTATGGAGGGCGGGGGTATAAGGGAATCTACTTTTTGCTCAATTTTGCTATGAACCTAAACATTCTCTAAAAAATAGTCTATTAAAAAAATCTAAACATAAAAAAAGACAATGTAGTACTAAGGCATGCTAGTCTATGATAGTGATAGCTTACAAGATTTTTAAACTGTATTACAAAGTAATATAAACGATATTTGTATTTCAAAGGGTACAACAATATCCATATCTGAGATGGTCATAAAATGACGAAATATTTACTGTCTGAGAGATGGCAGTCAGGAAGTGCTTAAACCCTCCTGTAAATACAAGAGCACCAATTTGTGCTTTGATAAATACTCTGTGACACATGACCATGTGATTTCAGAGGGTCTCTGTTCCTAGTTCCTGAGGTTGGGTAAAGCTTTTCCAGAAAAGACAAGTAAATTCAATCTGTAGTTGACATAAACTGCATTTTGATATCAGTATAATGTTGAACATGATCTTAATGAGAAACTAGAGAAACAGGGATTCTGGAGAAGGACAGATGGAAACACTGGCAGATAGACAGGTAATGGCTGAAGAGTAAGCAGGGATCTAAAATAAAATACAAAGGAACAATGTTTTAAACCACAAAGAACACAACTGCCACACCAGGCCTGGCCAAAATATGGCTACAGAGACCCCTACAGAAAATTGAGGAAAATTATAGTTTTGTAACATGTTTATGATGGCTGAAAAAAATAAGGCAGGAAGTGGATAGAAATGCCAAGAAGGAAAGTTTTCCATTTATAAAATATTCAGGGAGAAAGTAAATTAAAAAGACAATTACATATCTGAGAGATACTTTCTGGTTAGAAAAACCTACTGTTAAATGGATTTGATTATAATGTTTTAATTATTAATACAATTTACAAGACAGATAAAAGGTATGTTACATTGTAAATGAGAGAAGATGTTTTTCTTTGATACTAGTCAAAAACAAAATAAAAATTTAAATCAACAAAAAAATGTGAAAATTTTCAGACACTTAATTTAAAAAGTAGGCAATGTTTTCTTTTAAAAAAGCCATGTTGAATCATTTTTTATTTATGTTGGTATTCTAAGAGCTTTGGGAACCTCTCCTCTCAGCAATTACTGCACACAAATGCCCCACCCCGAGGTGTCTAGAGTACCCTCTGTCGGGGATCACTCCAAATACTACCTGAGCACATGTTTTGAGGGATAGGAAAGATTTACAATAGGTGATTCTGGTCCTGTGGAGCTTGCAATCTAGTTGAGAAGATGGGACTAACATGTAACAATAAGGAACAAATAAGATAGAGTATATTTAACTGCTACGTTGAGTATTGGTTAACTATCTTACAGGACTGCAAAAGTGAGACATCAATGAGAGCTAGAATAACTGGGGAGGATTTGGGAAAAACCTAATTGCCTTAGGTCTGAAAACAGGAGTAAGATTTAGGTAGACAAAGCCAGGGGAAGGAGGAGAACACATGAGCGACTTATAGTATGGGATAAGTCAGTAAAAAAAATAGTGTGATGAGAGTATGGCCATTAATAAACAATTACACGAGTAATGGCTCATGATAATATTTCCTCATTTCCTAATCTTTATTTTTTTTTGATATAATCTTAATCCATACAATCTGGCAAAGGATTTCAAAAGCACTTCTTATGACACATTAAGAATAAAAATGTTTATGGTTTGATTAAAATGTTTGGGAATAATTCTCTTTAGAAATGGATACTATGTAACTTTTGTAAAGAAAAAGAATTTCAGAGAACAGCCATTTGACCATCATTTCAAAGGTTAAATTTTAAAACCTGTATTGCATAATGTTCACATTGTTATTTTTTTCCAATGTGAAATTTTCCTTTTACTTAATAAAATCAAGGTAGGGCTTGAGGAATGGAAAAGGCAATGTCAGAACCGTCCATCTGTCACTAGCCCTGGTTTCCTCACCTCCAAATAGGGAGGCTGGGCTCGGTCGCCAAAACCTCATAAAGAACATGGTGTTTATAAGAAATCTATTCAGTGGATGAATATTATACCTGCCTGACTGAATTACTTTCAAAGAGAATAAAAGCTTTGTTCAAGGGATATAAAGAATATTATAAGAATACTTTGGCTAAAAATGAAATATGAGGTGCTGACAGCAGTGAAAGGGGTGGAATAAGAAGTAAGCAGGAGCATTAGGCTCTAACCCCACAGACTGAGTGATAGCTTAAAATTACTTTACTGCCAAGGATATTGTATTAGTTTGCTTGGGCTGCTGTAACAAAGTACCCAAACCTGGATGGTTGAAAACAACAGAAAGTTATTGTCTAATAGTTATGGAAGCTGGAAGTCCAAAATTACAGTGTATCAGGGCCATGCTCCCCCTCAAACCTGTAGGAAAGACTCCTTCCTTGTCTCTTTCAGCTCCTAGTGACAGGCTTGCTCCTTCTGAGGGCTCTCAGGAAGAACCTGTTCTATGCCTTTCTCCTAGCTTTTGGTGACAGCTGGAAATCCTTGTCATTTCTTGGCTTGTAGATGCATCACTCCAATCTCTGCCTCTGTTTTCATATGACATTGTTCTCCATATTCTCAGATATATTGTAATAGGGGCCTGCCCCTCTTCAGTACAACCTCATATCAACTAATTACATCTGCAGCCATCTATTTCCAAGTAAGGTTATAATTTGACATACTAGGCATTAGATCTTCAACACATACTTTTGGGGAGATATAATTCAGCCCCCAACAGGCATCACAAAACCAGGATTTAGGACTAGGTACAGTGAATCTTAACTATTTTTTAGGTTCCATATTTCTTTGAGAAGATGATGAAACTATATCCCCTTGAACCAGGGAAATGCACAACTCCACAATATTTTGCACAGCATAAGAATGATCATAGGCCCTTTGAGCCCTCCACTGAACCCCTAAGAGGAATGGACTCCAAGTAAGGAATGCTGTCACTGAAGGAAGGCTTTTAGTTTTCCCAAGTGCGTCCTTCTTTGAGATACAAACGTATCACGTATAGCTTCCAAAGAACACATGTGATGCCCCAAACCATCACCACTCTGGATGTCCCAGGAGGGCATCATGAGTCAGAATCCACTGTGATGGAATGAAAACTTGACACCGATGTCCCATTTGGAATGCTGAGGCTGACAAATTGCCCACCTTCCTCTTGATCCTGACCTTGGCCTAAAATGGAAGCTCATCTAGTTAGTACCGCCCTGCTTTCTACCCATCTTGCTCTGTGTCCACTTCCTGCTACCTCCCACACTCTCAATCCTTTTCTCTGAGAACCAATGCCTTTCCTCTGAGCCTCGCCCTCCTCAAGTCACTGCTGCTCCTGGTGGCTGGGGGGAAGCACCACCTCGTCCTGATTCTGTTTCCAAACCATTGCTTCCTACCTTGCCATAAACCCCTCTTCTTCTCAAGTTCATGCCTCACATCTATAACTCCACCAAGCTCCTTCATTACTGTCATCCATGCACCATGACAGCTGGAAGACAGCAGGCACTCCATAAATACTGGCTGAAGGGCTGATTCTCTGAATGAATAACTGATTGAATAAAAGCTGTTTCCTTGGTCCCTTCTTCATTTACTTGGAGACTTCCATTGCTTCGTTCACTATGCTTCTTTCTACATCTTCTCCTATCATGATTCTAGGTGAAGTGTCCACGGAGGACCAAACAAAAATCCCAGCTGCTGCACCATCCCTTTCTCTGTTAATAATGTCAACCATCCTGGTCACACCCAGAGCAGCTGCATGTCCTCTCTTGTTTGACCACAACCTCAGATTTCAGCTCTCATACCCTACTTATAATCCTTGATACTCTGATTTCCCCATCTTCTTTCCTGGCCATGTTTCCCTCCCTACACATACTAAACCACTCTTTTAAAATGCAGTCAACATCCTCCACCCTCCTGCCTCGTGTCGGCTCTGCCTAATTTACTGGGACGTGGGCCTGACTTGAAGCCCCAGTCATGACCTGCCTTCTTTGTATCTTGCCTGGACTGCTGAGTGTGGCTGGGAAGAAGCATAAACTCGAGACCTGGTGCCACTGCCCATTGTTTGTCTCTGCAGGATCTTCCACAGCTGGACCAGGCTGTCCCAGTCCTTGGTCAGCCATCTCTCCCCCACTCCGTAATTCCCCTGAAAACCCTAGGACTACCCTGCCTCTTTCACAGCAGACAGCCTTGCTTCCTCCTTTATCAGACACGGAATTCCTCTACTTTCCAGCTTTTCCATCTATAAACTGGTCTGCTTCTACAACCCGCCAGGTGCCTGCCTCCTTCGCGGATCGGCACCAGCTTTTCACTCCTATTCCACAGTCAGTCTTCCCAGGACTCCTGACCTGTTCCACGGCCTCTGAGCACTTGTTTCTTCAATTATGTCACTCAAAGAATGTTTGTCAGGAAGATTACTGCGCACCGGGCCCTGTTCCAGATTCTAGGACACAGCAGGAAAACCAAGACAGAAAAAATCCTGTCTCTCATGGGGAATGGGAGGCTTGAAGAACAATAGTAAACAAGTAAAAACTTCCATAATTTATTAGATAATTTATCTTTTCATAGATCTCATCCATGGAACAGGAGGGAAAAAAAACACAGTGCTGATACTTGAAAGAGAAGTAAACTTCATCAGTTCTCTGCCACCTCCCGGTGCCCTGGTCTCATTCTCAATACAGCCGTTCGTTCACCACTCCTTAGTCTCAAACTGACTTATATTGTAGTTACATCTTTCTTCTTCCCTTCACTTTGTTTATAGATTACATACGCTAGCTCCACACTTTTTCTTTTCTATTTAGTTGACTTTTTAGTTGGAAATGTAATGTATACATAAAACAACAACAGCCACAAAATGGTGAAAAAGGCTATTGTAATTCTTAACTGTCGGATCACTCTTTCAGCTACCGCATCCACGTCTGTCCCCCCACCCATTACATCCATTCTGGCAAAGGTATCAGATGACTGTCCCTCCACAGGACCAAACCTGTGGACTTTTTCAGCCTTACTGCACCTCGGCACTCCTGACCCCCATCACATCCCTTGGCTCAGGTGACACACTTTTGTGAGGTTACAACACACGCTCTTCCTTCTCAGATGTTAACACTGAAAACTAACTGAAACACTGATTTTTTTTTCCAGTTTTTAAAAATTTTTAATAAATAATATACTGACATGGTTCAAAATTACACCGAAAAGTTATACAGAGAAAAATGTCCCTCCCATCCATTTTAGCTACCAATTTTTCTAATCAGAAACAAAGAGACCCATTTCTTGTACTGCCTCCCATAATCAATAACTATTCATATATACATAAATACTGTTGCCCCCCCCTTTTATACTATGCACAGCATTCTGCATCTTGCTGTTTTCAGTAAAAGATTGTTCCTGTACAATTTTGGTGTTTTTATTCAGATAGCATTAACAAATTAATTTCTCAAATGTCTAGGGAGGTTTGACATCTTCATGATTTTGAATCTTTCTCGTCAGGAATGTAATAGATCTTTCCATTTGCTCAGATCTTTTGTGTGCTTAAGTATTTCATGTTTTCTTTCTCATTATCTTGAATATTTCTTGTTTAATGTATTCCTAGGTGTTTTAGGTCTTTCCTTCTTTTATATCTTCTGATTATTGTTGACATATACCAAAGCCAACTTAATGAGTTCTCTTACAGTTTACAATATTGTTTTGGTTAATTCTCTTTGGGTTTTCCATGTATATAATCATATTATCTGCAAATAATAATTTCACCTACTCCTTTCCTGTTTTTATACCTCTTATTTCTTTCTCTTGTTCAATTGCATTGGTGGTCTTCCAGAAAACATTAAATAATAAATGGGAGATGACGACTTTGTATTGTTTCTTACTTTAATGAAAGTGCTTCTGGACGATGACCTTTGGGTTGTTTTTATAAACGTTCATCTTATTCTGTTTTGTCAAGAATATTTACTAAAAATATATGTTGAAATTTATCGAATGTCCTGTTAATATATATTGATAAGACTTCTTTTTTTCATTTTATCTATTAATATGGTGCATTATATTAGGAGTTCTTGATATTAAACCATCCTTGCTTTTCTGTAATAATAATTCTTGGTTATGATTTAAAATGATTATTAATGTGTGGTTGGGTGGTGTATGCTTATATTTTGTAACATTCTTGCATTAATTCACAACTGAACTCAGTCTGTGGTTTTCTGTACTGTGTGTGTTAAGCCTGATGCCCGAGATGACCTCCAAGCAGAAGTGTGTAGGAGGTCATGGGATCTGTGCATCTGGAACTCAGGAGAAAGGGCCAGAATGGGGAGAGAATTCTGTGAGTTGTTTGCACAGAGGTGGTATTTCACACCTGGAGACTGGATGAGATCACCAGAGGCTGAATGGTTAGAGTGAAGAGAAGAGGAGGACTGAGTCCACAGCCTCTTTTTGGCAAAGTGAGGAACATTAATTGGGGGCAAGAGTACTTGTTGGCAACTTCTTATACATCAGTCTTCATTGCTGGAAGTACTGACCTGGACCCGAGCAGTGCACACGCGCAGATGGCCCAGTGGGCGTGCTGGAAGTGCTGTGTCTGACAGGGCTGTGAGCTGCAGGGCGCTGCCCTGGTGGTGGGGTGTCATCTTGCAGGGTATAGGATTTGGTGAGGAAGAGGGAAGGCTATTCCAGACAGAGGAAGGTTTGCGCTCCTGAAACACTGATTTTAAACACAGAGTTCCACCTCTGCGCATGTGCTCACTTTCTGTAAGCACCCATCATGGATAGGCTGACCATATCATTCTTACGATCCTAATGGGATGCCAGTGAGGGTGAATGCAGGCAGTATTAATAATTATTACTCTCCAGCAGCAGGTGTAAACCGAGACTATCCCAAACAAACTGGGATATATGATCACCTTATTCATAGGATATAACATCCACTGCTATGGTTTTAACTAATACATACCTATCAACCATTCACAAAATTAAGTATGTAGCCTTGATACTCATATTGAGCTTTATTCTCAAATCTCCTAGTTATTATTTCTTAGATATCTCAAATTCAATATGGTCAAAATTCAATGAATCACTTCTATTCCTAAAGCCCCCTAATTCTGTATTTCCTATCCAAGTTATACATATTACCAAGTCACACAACTCTCCAAGCTGGGGATCCTTTTAGACTTCCTGTCCTCCCTTACCCGTCATATTTAATTACCAAGAATGCTGACTTTAGTTCTGAAGATTTCTCTAATCTACTATTTTCCCCCTGGACTACTGTCATAACTTTTTATCCAATTTCCTTACTCTAGTCTTGTGTTTATAAGTCTATTTTCCACATTGCTGCCAGAGGTGATCTGACCTCACTTCTGATTTAAACCTTTCAATAGCTCACTATCACTTACAGGATAAAGACTTTTATCATGATCCCATTCCTATTTACTCTTCAGTCTCATATCTTGTTGGCCTGTCTCTCTCTCCCTTTGTACTCTAATAATACCAAACAGGTGGGAGAAACATACACATACACAAGCCACAGCATCCCCATAAGCTGCTCTGCACTTCTAAGCCTTTATTCATGCTGTTCCTTCTGCCAGGAACGCAGAACCCCTCATTTAGCTTACCAACATGTATATCATTGTCTCCAGTTGCTCACAGAGGGGAGCTCAGGGCCTCCTACAGCTCCACGCCTCAACCACAGAACCAATAGGTTTGAAATTAATTACGGCAGTCTTTCCTGCTGGTAAGCTTCTTGAGGACAGGGACAGTGACCCTTAAATACTTGATGGTCACCCTATTTTAGGAGATTGCATCCATAGCTATGGATTTAACCCGGCAAATTAAAATAAATTGGATTAAATATTGAAATGATTAAACAACTTTATTACGCCTGCACATGTGCCCATATGTTATATAACATCATCAAAGGAGGAATTAAAAAATGTGTAAGAGCTTCAGCTGCCTAAAATGTTCCTGTTTTATGAAATTAATTTTAAAAAGTAGATCTTAGCATATGAGACAGGATGATCAAATTAAAAATATAGTTGTGATATACTAAAGTTAAGAAAAGAGCAAATACTTAATTTTTAAGACTGCAGAAAATCAAAATACATTTTAAAGTTCTGTAGTTTGAAAATTTCTGTGAAAATATTACCCCAAAGCATTTTTTTTTAAATAAAAGAGATTTCTCATTCCTTTTTGTTTTTATTACTGACATTAACGAAAAGTCATGAAACTTTAAAATGGGAGAATAGTATTGAATATCCTAAAATCTAGTATCCATCAAATCTACCCAACATCCTTCTCTACTTCCCAGATGTTTCCTCTTATGATTTCCATGTTCTCATATGATTAGTTCTGACTCAGAAAGAAGGAACTTTTCACTTTGTCTGTCAAAACCCTAACTATCTGACCTTCAAGGCATAGAAAAAAACCCCACCATTTTTGGATAAAATGTGGTATTCCTGTCACTTATTCATTCAAAGTAATTTGGGGGGAATTAAAAAAGTATAATCTAAAATTTTAAAGAATATTATTAGTGTTACCAGAGGCGTAACAAGAGCATATGGCACAACTAGTATTCACTGAATAACTAAAAGAGAACCGCACAGCAATTTAACAGTCAAGGGTATGATGACTCCAAATAGTTCATATTCTTCCGATACAGTCTTACTCTTAACGATAGTTTTTTTTAATTTCCTATTTAGTCATCACTTTGTGCAATGTTTTATAATTATATTTTGGCTTACAAATCTTGTCTTGTGAACTGTGATTATTATTCTAAGAAGGAAACAATTTGAGGTAGTTTGAAATTTAAAACAAGCTCTGATGTTTTTTCTTCAAGCTGAGGATTATCTGACTATTCAAAAGGGCTAAGCACTGGCTTTCTAGATATGGCAAGCACCCTAAGGGGGATGTGATGAGATGGAATACAGCTACCATTTGGTCCTCTGTTAAAAATACGTTTGGCCACAATATAAGTGAGAAGACAAAATATTTTTAAATGTAATATTTATTTTTTTATTGGCAAGTTGTCGATATTATACAAACAGCTCCAATCTCCTGATAAATACCCTTGAATACTTCCTACCTGTCAGAAGGTGGAGCTCTAAACATATCTGAAGTACTGGCTTTTTATATGTGCATTTCACAAATGTGTGTAATGAGGAGATTAAAGCAAGAGTAAAATCGGTAGAAAAATAGTTCTGAAGAACATTCCAATTCTATCAGGATAAAATCACCCACATCTCCCAATATATATATGGTTAACTAACAATAAAGAAATTTTGTATGTTCCTTTGAAACATCCATATATTGCCTACTATAAAATGTAGGTAAAGTAATTCAGAATAAAAGATGAAGCACATTTAAAACATGATGTTTTTAAAAAATAAGTATCACCTACTTGAATATAGTGAAGGTCATTAACACTTACAAGCATCTCGGATGTAGAGTAACATGGCTATGAAGATGTAGTCCACTAAACTCAGGCTGAGGCCATCTGCAAACAAGGCGTCCCAGACCACCAGAAGATCCTGCAGGGGGAACTCGCGTCCAAACAGTAGCCGTACCCACCGTCTGGAGGGAGGCAAAACCAAAATTCAGAGAAAACAGTACTTCTGAGAGTAATATAAAGAGAATCATTTTTTTTCCAGTAACTGTGGTAAAAATTGTAATTTTTAATTGATCATACTAAGCAAATATTATATATCAAAAATATAATAAAGTAAAATCCAAGTTTTAGGCTTTCCAATGAATTTTGTAATTTTATAACTAGGCCATAATCATTAAACTTTACATATATATAAAACAAAAGCACAACAGTTGAAAAGGGTAGGTATCATTCATATTTATTAGAAATTACAAGTCTCAAAAAGGCAAAGAGAAAAATAAACGTATAGTGGTCTGGTAACTGCCTCATATCTAAAGTTTTGTGTTAAGAAATACAATTTTCCAAAATTTTATGATCACTACTGATTTTTTTTGTTAACTAGATTTTTCCAAATGGTTATATGACAAATTACTACAGCAAACAGAAAACTTCATTGTCACATTTCACTCCTATTTAAAAAACATTCATTTTAAAATTGAAAGTGGGAAAAAATAGTAGATCTATCTATCTATCTATCTATCTATCTATCTATCTATCTATCTATCTTTTGTCAAGCACAGACAGTTATTTCAAGTGAAACATAGGGTGATACTTAACTGTTAACTTTAGAATAAATATAGTACCTGATAAGTAAAGGCTATCTTTTTAGGCATAGTTTTCAAAACACAGTCACTTCTATGGCCAGAAATATGGATATCCATCTATACATAAGCAGCTAATAATAATACTGAACAAGATATGTATGCAATATTATATATATCTATATATATAGATATATAATACATATATATTATGTAGCCATATGATCAAATACTTAGTAACACTTCAGACTTTCAATATATGCTAACTAAGCTATTTATATCTAATTCTTAAAAGAAAATTAAAACAATTCACTTCGATATGTTTTTATCCATTTACTTCTAATTTTATATAATGTGGCTACAATTTCCTTACAGAAGTGTTTCTCTAGAAACTTCAGCTAGAATTCTATGTGATTTTGGCACCCAGAAAATAATAAAATATGCCAAATTTCTAGTACCACCAAATAGTACAGAATAAAGGAATTGTGCAAAATTTAGTTAATAGATATTACTAGTTTGCAAAATTTGAAACCAAATATAGCCATTGTGGGGTTAAAGTGAAACCAAAAAAAAAAAAAATCAAAAATTTTCTTCAGAAATTTCTATATTTAAGGAGGAATCATAGCTGTGACAAAATAGTATATAATCACACATGCTTGTCACAGTTTATTAGGAGCCATGTGATCAAATGCTTAAGTTCTTTTATTCATATTATCAAATTAATCAACAAAATAATTGTATTTTCAACTACATCTTAAATTATGTTACTACATTTTTCAGAAAACAATCTTAATTCCTAAGTACCACTTATCTTTTTAAAAGTGTTATAGTACTGTTTACAATTTTTATCTACCTTTCAATTCTTATCCCACTGCTAATATGAGAGCCGACTATAACAAAATGTACCTTTTTGTCTAACATGTCTTGATGTACGCAGGATGAGAAAAAACACTTTCTGCACACTTCTAATTCTTTCAGATTACAAATGCTAATATTTACTGGTTTATGGGGTATAAAAATAATTCTAAATTAAATAGATGCTCTTAATCACAAAGAATCAACTGGTTTTGCAAAGAGTAGCTGGATTAAATCTTTTGGGAACCTGTTTAAAGGATCTTTAAACTGGTAACTATATCTGTATTATTAAATAAGTAAACATGTAGAATGTGGTTATTCACAGTTATCTGACTAAGAGAACAGAAAGAAAAATTAATTAGTGTAAAAAACTGATGAGGATCTAATGTATAACATGGTGACTATAGTTGATAACACTGAATTGTATAATTAAAATTTTCTAAGAGAGTAGAACTTAAATGTTCTCACCAAAAAAAAAAAAAAAAAAAGAAAAAAAAAAGGAAGATAAATATATGAGGTGACAGATGTGTTAATTAGCTAGATGGGAGGAATTCTTTCAATGTACACGTACATCAAATCATTACAATGTACTCTTTAAATATCTCATATTTTTATTTGTCATTATACCTCAATAGAGCTGAAAAATATAAATAAATAAATGAATAAGTAAATAAGAATTATCTTGGTTCAATGAATAGGCAAATTTTGCTATTTCAAAATTAAAAATTTTGTCATTTAATTGAGTCCTCCTGGTTCAAATCTAGATATTAGTACAAAATTCAAGCATCACACCTATAAAACAGTCCCATGCACTAAACTTGCCCTTTTCATATTTGGAGGTTATTTTAATGCTTTCCTTATTTGAATGAACTTATTTAGTAACTACTGCTGCTGTGTCCTGGAAGGCACTGCTATTGCTTAGCTTTCTTATGTGTAGGGGAAGTTTTCCCTGTATCTCCTATTGAAAGCAAAATCGATCACTTGAAACAGCTGACATAGTGCTGTAACAGACATCATCTAGCAAAAAAAGAAGAAAAAATTAGGAAGGTTAATATACACAACAGATGAGAATATAATACTATCTTTTCTCCCCTTCCTCAAAGCTCAAATTCCTATCATTTTCTTATGGACAATCACATTTTTGGTTTCCTCAAAGACAGTGTATCAAAAGCAAAAAAAGAAACAAAGTAGCCTATTTTTAAAGAAATAATTTATATTCCTGTTATTTCTACAACAAAATGCCCAGTTATTGCTCAAGCTTCTTCTCTTATAACCTTCCTGCTGATTAGGGTTGTGTTAACTTAGCTTCCAAAACAACACCCCAGGTACATAGATGCAGCAATCTACTGCGGCACCGCCAGGAGGGGGAACTGCAGACATCTAGGAATCTACGCTATATAAAACACATCTCCGAAACTACACAGAATGCATGTCTCCGGTACTTTTATATTTAATATAAAATCTATGATGTGCTACTTTATAAATGTTTCACATTGATTTATTTTTCAAGTTTCACCTTGCCAAGTATACTGCTAAATAATTCCAGGACAAGGACCAACTTCTGTGTGTGTATGTGTGTGTGTGTGTGTGTGTGTGTGTGTGTGTGTGAGAGAGAGAGAGAGAGAGAGAGAGAGAGAGAGAGAGAAGAGAGATCCAAAATGTTCTTTGTAAAGAGCTCTGTACATTTTGCTAAGTGCTCTGTGTATTTACCAAGGTCCCGTTAAACTCACTGTAAAGCCACCTGTCATGCTATGGAGAAGCTAAGGTGTAGTTAAATTGGAAACAGGCTTTGATCTTGCTAGTGATGGCATAAAAATAATTCAGTAAGTGGGAAAAAAATCCAGAAACATAAAAAAATTTATTAGATGCCCTGCATGTTTCTTTTATATAAGACTATTTGTTGGTAAGTTGTACATACAAGTATATTAACTTAAAGCAAAATATAATTTCCTCTATTTTATATGCAATTATAGAAAAATTAAGGCCAAACTCTCAAAATATTTTAGAAGTATCATATGACTAATGGAATGCTTTGGGACCAACAATGACCTTATCAATAATTTAATCATTTTTATCCCAACTGGATTTAGTTCATACATATATTCACCACACAAAATTTCCTGTGCTATTTTGGGCTCTCTTCATTGAGCTTAAAAGCCAAGGAAAAATTCAGTTCTTTATGAAATGAGTTACTAACAGAAATTATTTCAGTAAGCTTTTGTATTCTTAAAAAGGAAAATTTACTCTAAGAAATGAGGTCTTATAAAGAAGTCACTTCTAAAATTAACATGCTTTTATTGCAGTTAAAAATATTTAGCGAGAGTTTAAGTTACACTTAAGGGTAGCATTAAGCCTTTCTTTTCACTGTAAATATAGCTTCCGTTTAATTTCCTGATACTATTAATCTTGCTTTATGTATGTTACACCTGCAGATTGCAATGCTCATAACATATACATCTTATCACTTGTGATAATACAGTAATTCATAATTTACCAGACCTACTTAGTAATTAAAACAAAAAAGGCCATCTGAGGTATTAAATTTAATAATAAACCACCCAACGACAGGGCAGTTTCTATGTCTGAAATTATACCACTACTCGGAATTTTAAATTTCTGTGTAATTAAGCTGCTATCCCCAGGGGATCAGTAACTGCTGATGGTATTATTGTTTGGAGTGACCCATGGAAACACCAAGAGAAATCCATTTTTTATCAATCAGTTTATGAAAATGACCAATTTAACTGCGGTTTAAATAAACACAGCCTTAATCCAACATGGCTATAGTGGGATTACACATGAAGAAAGAAATTTAATTACTAGATCTTCATTACCTTTTTCTTTTCTTTCAATGACCCTTTCAGGGATATAGATATAGCCACCTTTGGATGACCAAGTAAAGTAGAAAAGGTATATTCAACTTAATAAGCATGATAAGGGCATCTTAAGGATCACAAAATGATAACAATAGGTAAGCATATTCGAACACAAAAGAGCAATGTTGGATTTTTGCTTAATGATATTAATGTTTTCTTTTGCTTTCCATTTACTTGTACTTTTCAAAGCTAACAATTAATTTTTGTTTAATTTTTTTATTTTTATTTTTTGAGGGCTGTGTCACTGGCCCTCCCATGTGGGACCCAAACGGGGGCCGCTGGCTTCCAAAGCCAGCGCTTAACCACCGCGCCACTCGGCCAGCCCCCTAACAATTAATTTTTAAATAATCCATGCCTGGTTGGGAATAAACACAGAATCAACATTCTGTACCAGTACCAGAGAAAAATAAAAGCAAATCTCAGCGTTCATCTCCGTGGTCTCCATCTCCTTGACTGAGTTTAGGCTCTTCCATATTGGGTTCCTTTGTACTCAGTTCTTTTTAAATTGCTTTCCTTTGAGTTTTCCTTTGTACCATCTCTGTGAAAACAGTCTTAAAATTAGATCCAAATACTGCAGTTATTATAATTAGGGTCACAGGGCATTCTCATCTTTAATTCTAACTTCTTGGAGAGCAGTCACAAAAGATGGAAGCCAAAATAAATCATTTTCCCCCCTATTTCACATTCATTATTCTTCTAATGGCTCTGCAAAATACATTATCAGAAGGTGCTTAGGCTGTTTACTAATTTTTTAAATCTAGTCAACTATTTCCATTCAGTCCACTTAAAAATCTTTGGGATCTGCATTCCTTACAGAAAGATCAGAATACTTCAAGCCCATCAAAGTCACCTTCTAAAATAGAAGGAACTGAAATTTCAAATTAGTTATTATTATCTTTAAAGAACTCAATGTCGCTTTCTAAGTGCTCCTTATAATCCATGGGTTGAACCCAGCTTGAATTCAGCTTTCTGGAAACACGTGTTAAACCTAATTTAAGCCCCACAGGATATACACATGAAGCGTTAAAAGGGTATTTTTGACTTTGGGGAAAATTCTCTGCTCCTTTCAGAGGGCAGCACATAGCCCTTTATTAAGGAAGGTTTCTTATTCCAAAAATAAGTTCCTAATAATTATCACCCATTCCTACTGTAATTTATTCTCCTTAGCTAGTGTTTGAAGCTTGTTTTTATCAGAACTATAATACACACATTGTAAAAATAGTCTGAATAGAAAGCTGAGCCTCGTGTATCTGTTTTCCCAGAGGTATAAGAGGCTCATGAGAATACTGAGCATACATGGCCATCATGTTTGGAGGCTGTAAAATGCCTCAACATTTACACACACACACACACACACACACACACACACACACACACCCTCTCTTTTAGAGCTATACCCGCTATTTAGATTACAAGTATGATATTTGAAGGACTCAGTAATTTTAGGATGTGTGATTTACCAGCAAATTCAAATAAAGCTGGTGAAGGATGGTAATATTCCAATATAGATTAGGTGTATGAATAGGATGGACTCTCTTTGACAATCCTGTTTATTGCATATTCCAACCAGGAGGCAGTTGGAATCTTAGCCTGGACTCAAGTGGACTGTGGGAGTAAAAGTTGCTGAGAAGTAATCTCTCAACTCTTTCACTTCCTTGGGCTCCACTATAAGTGAGCTACTGGGCATCTCCTTGAGAAAATTACTTGGAAGCCACTACTGACTATGAATAACAACACAAACAATTAATGTACAGTTTGGTGGTCATGCTGGGAAAATTAATTTTAGGCTCTGCGAATACTAGTTTTAATTCATACTACAGACAATGTTTACTTCTAGGAAGTCTGCAAATAGGCTTTGTTCTGTCATTTTACCTTTAGGAAAGGGAATTATGATCAAATCAGTTTTCTTAAAGAGCATACAGAGAATTGCTAAAAATAATTGCTCCTATCCTCCCTAATCTGAAACT
The DNA here is from genome assembly GCA_033961575.1 of Aselliscus stoliczkanus. NCBI lineage: Eukaryota > Metazoa > Chordata > Mammalia > Chiroptera > Hipposideridae > Aselliscus > Aselliscus stoliczkanus. Next base: position 96,566,454 of record CM066735.1, on the reverse strand, counting down.
CATTAAAAAACAAAACAAAACTTGTGTGACTTTATGTTTTTAAGTTGTCACAGAGTATTTCAAATACCAACGGGATCTTAACCTCATTGTATAACACGTTTCAACTTCCTCTGCATAAATCTCCTAATACATTTACATACATTGTTGGGAGAAATGAGGAGGTGGAACACTAAGTGCGAAATATCAGGATCCACGGATTCAGGATGGAGGTTAAGACCACTAATCTGTAGGCTGGTCATACATCATTAAGAGCGTCAGACAGAAACCATTACTAAAAGGCAGTGGTGGTGCCTGATTCCCTTTGACCTCTTATCACTTCCTATCACTGTCAACACCCTCTGGGGTTGCTTTTCACTGGCCCTCTGTTTCTTCTCTTCTTCCCTATTCCATAAGGCACCGTGACTCGCCTGGCTACCCAGAGGTTAAGTGCTTCCCTCAGGCCTGATGTTTGGAGGTTCCATATCTATTAGTGTCACTACTCCCCAATTACATTTTCCAGAGATAAAGGCACTGGTAAACAAATCTCAGCTAACAGGTGAGTTACTGATGGTTTGGTTTCTCTCCCTTCTCCAGCAGGTCACAAGCTCAGTGGAATTATTTGATGTTGGACATAGAGTATGGGGTTAACAAATGTTCGTTAAATTAATATGAATGCTCCTCCCCAGGTCAGCTCTTCCTAACCTTGATCTTGATCTTGAACCTACATCCTTGGTCTGCCAGGTTTCCTAGCTGCGCATCAGATATTTCCCTGTGCTTCTCTGATCTCTGTGGGGATCCTTGGATACACATCCTGAGTAGTAATTCATCTCAGCTATGTAGGACTTGATCTAAGCTCCCTAAGCCCACTTAGACCTTCCCCCTTCATATCCTGAGCTCTGGCTCTCTGCTTGCCCACAACTCAGATGCCTGTCGCCACTAGCACTTTGCTACAGAGTAATCCTGGGACCAGCACCATCACCCGGGAACTGGTTAGAAATGCAGACCCCCAGACCCCCAATATAGTCCTACTGAGTCAGACACCCAATATAGTCCTACTGGGTTAGACTCCCCAATATAGTCCTACTGGGTCAGACTCCCCAATATAGTCCTACTGGGTTAGACTCCCCAATACAGTCCTACTGGGTTAGACCCTCAATACAATCCTACTGGGTCAGACCCCCAATATAGTCCTACTGGGTTAGACTCCCCAATATAGTCCTTGGGTCAGACCCTCAATAGAGTCCTACTGGGTCATACCCCCAATATAGTCCTACTGTGTTAGACCCCCAATGTAGTCCTACCAGGTCAGAATCTCCATTTTAATAAGACCTCCAGGTGATCCATGTGTACAATAAATTTGAGAAGCATTGGACTAGGTGACATATCCTTATTTTCTGCCCATTTTGGTGCTAGCTGCCAGGGCTCCTAAAAAAGCCACTATGCATTCATGTAAAATGTTACTCCAAGAGGAGAGAAAAAGGCTTAAATTATTGGATGACTCTTCTACTTAGAGCTGGGCTCTCAAACGTTAGCATGCATCAGACTTGCATAGAGGCCTTATTAAAACACAGATTGCTAGAACTGGTCCTCAGAGTTTTCTGATTCTGAGATTCAGGAGGGGCTTGATAATTTGCATTTGGAAGAGTTCCCTGGAGTTGCCGATGTTGCTGATCTGAGGACCACAGTATAAGACTCACTACATGGGAAGTTCTCGTATCTCTCCACACCTCCTTAGCTTGGTCCTCAATGTGGGTTCTCAAATCAGCTTACTCAAAATGTCTAGTCATTGACTAGTGGCCAAACATCTAATGACTGGGACAAAAGGACACATCACATAGGCAAGCCTCTCTTAACATACGACCTCTATTAATTTCTACATGTTGTCTTTTTCAGGAAAACACTTCTACAAAAACATGATCCAATAAAAAAGAAGAAACAGAGATGTGGGGGACAGGCAGAAGGACCCCCAAATGTTGGGGGAAGCTGGGCTACTTGGAGTTTTTTAAACCCCCAGTATAAGATGAAGAAATGCCAAAAACAAGGCTACAAAAACTATGACATTTTAAATGTTAACATTTACAAGTCGATGTTTTTTAAGCATTAAGCTTACTATGAAGGATACATATAATCTCAATTGAAAGTAGAGTGAACACTAGGTTTGAAGCCCTTTATGTATAGTCCTGAGCTAATGGCTCCCCTGGGCCCCTTGTGATTGGCTCTAATGAAGAGAGTTGGGACACGGCAGGACATGGCCGATTAGCTGGTACAAAGAGACAGAGCCCACAAGGCATGACAAGTGCATAGAAGGGGCAGAGAACCCCAATAGCACCAGGACCCAAAGGGCATTCTCCTACTCCCCATGCAGAAGCCCTACAATACCGGTAGCCTGGCTGAATAATCAACTATTCAGTGTTTATTGATTCTGTGTTACCTGTGAACCGTTCTCGCCCTAAGGTTCTACACTATCAACATGCTCACGTGGATCATACTAAATCTAAAAGAAAATGTGCACTTAAAATGTTATTCCTGGAAAAATAAAGAGCTACACTCTAAGAGATGTCCCCCAAATGGTGTTAGTACCAGCTCCACGATGTCCTGGTGGAGGAGAGATTTCAGGATAAGGCTGTTTTCCTGGAACCTCTCAAATCTTAATGCACAGCTGAAATAAAGGAAGATCACCCAAATAAGAATAAGCAGAGGCTACTTATTCAAGGCTTGCTATAGCAAGGGAATCAGCTACCGTCACTTGTGTTTGGCAAAGAATCAGGATCAGTCAGGGGAATGAGAGAGCTTTATAGTGAAAAACAAGGGAAGGCTTCATGTACGCCTGACTGGAGGTTGTAAGTATGGCGGTGGGTTAAATAGAAGAGAAGCATTGTATGTGATTGATTTGGGAGCGCATTTGGCTTTCCGGTTGGTCTTGAGTTAGAAGCAGGCAAAAACAGCTTATTTGCAGTTGTTGTTCAAGTCCTGACTCTTCTGGGCTGATTTTGCTGCAGAGGCTATGGTTCGGCTTCCTGGGCTTATATAGGTCAGAGTTCTATTGTCCTATATTTTCTGGCCATTGTGCATTTGCATATTCAGTCTTTCAATAGAGGCTTTTCAGTCTATGCCTGTGCCCAGTCTAAAACTAGCTACAGTAATGGAAATTCACAACATTCTGACAGCTGTGGAGTCAAAAAGGGCACAAGTTTGAGAGGCAGTGACAATGGGTGTTGTTTTCCTCTTTACAAAACATTATGAAAGGTATAAAAGAGTGAAACTTAAATTTGATTCTCTATATAAATGGAGAGATGTTGTGGACCCCTTTGAGAATTTAATCAAGTTTATGAACCCTCTTCCCTAAAAAACACACTCCTGCCTCCCTTTCTCACACACACACACACACACACACACACACACACACACACACACACACCCCACACACACCTACTCATGTGCAAACCATTTCAGGAGTTTGAGTGACCCACAGACCTTAAGTTGAGAAGTTATGCCTATATTATTTTTTTAGACACTTACATTACCATTGAGAGTTGTATTTTACTGAAAGTAATACATAGCCTCCTTCTGCCTATTTCAAAGTATCTCCTTGCAATTTAAAAGAAGGCAGAGGAAGTAAAAGCAAAAATAAATGAATTGGACTGGATCAAACTAAAAATCTTCTGCAGAACAAAAGAAACCATCACCAAAACAAAGAGGCATCCAACCACATGACAGAAGACATTTGCAAATAACACCTCTGATAAGAGGCTAATATCCAAAACATATAAAGAACTGATACAACTCAACAACAAAAATACAAACAATCCCATTAAAAAATCGGCAGAGGACCTGAGCAGACACTTCTCTCCCAAGAAGACATATAAGCGGCCAACAGATATATGAAAAGATGCTCAACTTCACTAGCTATTAGGGAAATGCAAATCAAAACCACAATGAGATACCACCTCACGTCTGTTGGAATGGCTGTTATCAACAAGACTAGTAATAACAAGTGATGGAGAGGCTGTGGAGAAAAAGAAACCCTCATATACCACCGGTGGGAATTTAAATTGGTACAGACACTATGGAAAACTGGTTCTTAAAAAAATTAAGAATAGAATTATCATATGACCCAGGAATCCCTATTCTGGGTATCTACCCAAAATATCTGAAAATATTTATCTATAAAGATATATGCACCCCTTATAAAGATATACTCAGCCTTACTCACGATGGCCAAGACATGGAAACAACCAAAGTGTCCTTTGATAGATGATTGGATAAAGAAGATATGGTACAGGGTCAGCCGAGTGGCACAGTGGTTAAGCGCTGGCTTAGGAAGCCAGCAGGCCCAGTTTGGGTCCCACATATGAAGGCCAGTGACACTGCCCTCAAAAAAAAAAAAAAAAAGAAGATATGGTACATATATACAGTGGAATATTACTCTGCTATAAGAAAAGATGAAAGACTGCCAAGTGTAACAACATGGATGGATCTGGAGATTATTGTGCTAAGTGAGGTATAGAACTGAAGGCAACAAATAAACAAGACAAACAAACAAAAACTCATATCCACAGGCAACAGTTCAGTGGTTACCAGGGATTAAGGGGGGTGGAGGGATGGTAGAAGGGGGTCAAATATATGGCGATGGAAGGGGATCTGATTTTGGGTGGTGAACACACAATGCAATATATAGATGATGTATTACAGAATTGTATACTTTAAACCTATATAATTTTATTAATCAATGTCACCCCAATAAATTTAATAAACAAAATGAAACAAAAAGATGAGCATATCTTCCTCCTGGAAGGGTCCCTGGATTAAGTCCCTGCTATTGAGTTAATCTGTGCTGCTCAGCTGGTCGAACGGCCTGAGTTAGCACCATACTGGGAAAATGGTAATACTCCGCTTCACTAAGATGGGAGTGGGAGAGTTGAGTAGAGGGCAGCGGACATCTTTCACTCACTTCCTCTCCAGGCCCATGCTAGCCCTGATCAGACCATAAGTAAGACTGCTGTGGAAAACATTGAGGATTCTCATTTAACAAATATTTCCTGAATTTCAACTGTGTGGCAGGTACTGCGTTAGGCTCTAGACTGAATGATATGCTGAAAACTTTCAATCACTAACATGGAAATCATCCAAAGTGAAATTCTAATTCCATGAAAATCCTATCAATCTGGGTTCCCATCGTCACTTTGCATTTCTCCGTGCCCCCTCCCCATTAAGTCCCCCAATCAATCAGGGTATGTTCAGGGAATGAAAACTAATGGCAACATTAGCAAAATATAATTAGGAAGGTAAAAACAATTTAAAACATTACTAAATACATTTCAAAGCCAAGTATTAATTGTTTTTGGATTATCCACCATTTGGGATTATATGTGCCCTAGTTCCTAGCCATTAATGCAGATAAATGAAGAGCTGAATATTTACACTGGGCCCAGATGACTTACAAGGGGGCAGGGAGAGACAGGGAGGAAAAGAGGAAACCCTGAGGTGCCAGTGAGGGCAAAGGGCAGTCCACACCACCGCCACCATTACTTGGGTATACGGGTTTGGAGAGAAATTCAGAAATCCAACTCCATCGTCACAATTACCTTTCCCTAGTAGTGGAAGTAAAATGGAAACAAAAGAGAGTTAAAGAGGGGTTGGCTGCTCCATTTTACTCCTAGATCCTGAGCTACTAGCTGAAGTTGAGTGCTCAAACAACTTTATAATCAACTGTGTGTGCGTGTGTGTGTGTGTGTGTGAATTTTTTAAAATAAGGACAAATATACACTGAGCGAGGAAAATGTGTTTTCTGATGCACTGAAGACTGCCACTCAACGTTTTAAAATAAACACATGGGACCGGCCAAGTGGCGCAGTGGTTAAGCGCTGGCTTGGGAAGCCAGCGGCCCCGGTTCGGGTCTCACATATGAAGGCCAGTGACACTGTCCTCAAAAAAAAATAAAAAAATAAAAATAAATACACGATTTCTGATGATAATGGCAAATATCATGAATTTATATGACATTTTCATTTCTAAAGATATTACTAATATATGATCTAAATATAACCCTTGAAAAGCAATATTTCTTCAAGTAGTCTGTGGAATATATGCATTATAATCCCCTGTGGAAAAAGTCCTGCATGTTTCAGAGACAGGTGATTTCTTTGCTCACCAAGGACATGATCATGGATCCAAACAGGCAGGGCAGGCCTCTGTACATTACAGATGCCTCCAGAGGCACACAGCATAGCCCACCCACACACCAGTCAAAAGCAGACTGTAGATTTATGCGAGGGTAGTGTAACTCCTAGCTCAGTGAGCCTTCTACTCACTCTGTTATAGGCCTCTTGAAGGCTCCTCTTGAATTCCTAAAGGGAATTATATTAAAAATCGCCTCTCCACGTTAATGACTGCGTTCCACGCCTGAGAATGCACAGCATCTCCCACTGCTGTTATCCGTGTGATAGCTGAGTTTTTGTAAGTAGAAGACATGGAGCTTCCTGAAAAACTTCTTTTGATGGATCATGATCTACTATTTCATGAGCATCCCCATTACAACACAGTGGTAATTACAGCTACAGGACCCTACAAGATTTAGAGTGCTTCCTTTCAAGGAAACTCATTAAGGCAACTATAAAGAACTAAGAACTTACAAGGAAAAATTAATTGCCATTTTTGGTCAGCTGATTTTAGAAAGACTTATGAGGTCTAGAATTGTGTATCCGGCTAACGGAGAGAATAGAAACTCGGTGAAGTCTAGCTTCACGAGGGCAACATGGTATGTAATATGTTCATAAATTTATCAGCTCGTAAACCAACTCAAATATGAAGCACAAAAACATCACATAAAATACTTTAAATTTATTTTCATCAACAACGTTCATTTCCTTTTCGTATCAGCTAGCAGCGACTGTGGCTGACGGCTGGTGCTGAGAAGTTAAAAATCCTCAATTTCCGAGTCTGAAATGCTGCTCTCTGATAACAGCTTCCAATCTCACCATCTTTCTCCTTCCTAAGTGTTTTTATTGCCTGTGAATTAAAATGAAAGTGTGTGGGGTTGTTTTAATAACAAAGACTATTAATTTAGAGCATTTTTTTTTTTTTTTTGCAAATGGTGAAAAAGAATTTTTAAGTCTAACAGGACATGCACTGGGAAATCTTTTCCCTCTTGTCCCCGGTCTTCTCCCTCTAAATTCACCTTGCTAAGGGCGGCCAGCATTTTTTCATAAAAAAAGACATTTTCAGGCATGCACACGCCTAATTTGATGCATGCATGCAGATAAATGATTGTATTTGTACAGGTCTTCACGCTGGAAGTGTATCTTGGGAAGCAGTGAATTGCTTATTTCATGTTACCTCAACACTTTAGTTTGATTTAGGACTCTGACTACAAAAAGTAGTACCAAATGGTCTCAGGAACACAGGAGGAAAACAGTGGTTTTCAAAGAGTGGTCCCTGGACCAGTAGCCTCAGCATTAGCTGGGTATTTGTTCAAATTGCAAATCCTTGGACATTACTCACACCTGATTCCCACTACACCAGAAATTCTGGGCTGGGCCCTGCGATTGATGTTTGAGCTGGCCTTCTCAGTGACTCTGATTCTGATATTCACTCAAGTTGGAGATATAAGAAGAAACAGCCCTGGCCCCAAAAGTCACCAGGGAATGAGACGTTTTAGCAACCTCTAACCTTGCCCACCTTTGTCAGGCAACAGGGAGGTCTCTTTTCCCAGGCAGAAATTTTACGGTAATGTCAAATTTACCAAGCTTTTTCTTTATGGTTTATGGGTTTTTGAATTCTTTACCTAATAATATAATTTTGTTTATATTGCTGATCCATCTGAAATTTATTTTGGTATAAAAACAGAGATATTATTTTATGGTTTACCAAATAGCTAGCTAGGTCTCAAAACTGTATTATTGAATGATCCACTGTTTTCCCAATGAATTAAATTCTACTTTTATTTCTATTTAATTCCCGTATGTATTAAGGGTCTGTTTCAGATTCTCTATTTTATTTTAGCAATGAATCTGGCTAATTATGTGCCAATTCCAAACTGTTAGGATTATGGTATCTTTACAACACATTTTAACAGTGGGTGGGGCTAATGACCCTTTCGTCCCAGTTTATTACTGGCTATACCATAATGTATATTTTTGAAAAATTATTTTTGTGATTAAAAATATATATATTTATATATACATATATGTATATATAAATATATATATATTTTAAATAAGGTATAACTAACATAACATTGTATTAGTTTCAGGTGTACAATGCAATGATTTGATATTTGCATATCATATAATAAGTCCAGATAACATCTGTCACCATACAGTTAAAATTTTTTTCCTTCTTATGATTAAAACTTTCAAGATTCCCATCTCCTAGCCTACTTTCAAATATACAATACAGTTAATTATGATCACCATGCTGATCATCAGTAGGTTCTGATCAATACACTTTATTATTATTTTCTAGATATTATACAACTTTAGTTTGGACTTCCTTTTAGTACATGAGTAAAGAGAATTTTGATATTTTCAGTGACAGGTTTTAGTTTTCTATTTTCTTTATTAATTTCAAATTTTCTTGTCAAAGAATACACCTATATCATTTCTATTATGTAAAATTTACTGAAGTTTTTCTTTGTGGCTACTTTGAAAATATTCTATGGATATATTCATTTCATTCTCTGTTTATAGTACAAAGAGTTTGATATGTATCACTTAGATCTGACTTATTAACTGTAAATAGGTTCTTTACATCCCTACTTGATAGTGAGTAGGCCTGATTTACCATGAATGAGGAGAGGTACAAGTCATTTACTACTATTGCATTTCTATGTATTTTTCCTTATATTTCTGCAGCTGTTGCATTATCAATTATTTTCTTTTGGGGGAGTGTACAATGATTAAGGAATGCTCTTCATTGTGAACTATAAACTTTTTCATTATAAAATGGTCTCATTTATCGCATTCAATGCTATTTGCTCTAAATTCATTTTGTCTGCTATGAATGTTATAGTTCAGTTTTGTTTGTTTTTCATAGTATGCCTGTGCAAATGTTTTATTTTCAATCTTTTTAGCCTCCTTAGTTAAAATAGGGTTGGTTTTATTTTATTTTTTAAAAGAGCTGTGCCTTCCCTTTCAGACCACGATGGAATAACTGATATTAGGCATGAAACTGGATGAAATATATGAAACATGAGGACATTAGAAAACAGGCATCACAGCACTGTGATCCCTGACATGGAGGGGAAACAAGGGAAACTCTATAATTGGTTTTCTGCCTAGAAGCACTTTTGAGAGCAGATAGCCGGAAGTGGAAACCCAAAGCAGATCGCATTGGTCTTGTTGGGTTGAGACACAGAGGCTGAGGGAAGTTTGTGGAACAGTTTACCTTAAAAGGAGGAAAATCTATATCTATATCATCTATATCTATATCATCTATATCTATATCATCTATATCTATATCTACCTAAGATTATATATATAATATATAACTCCAGACGTCTGTACAGGGATCTCCTTAATTGTTGTGTGTGTGGAGGGTAAACCTCTAACAGGCCCAGCAAAGAAAAACTACCAGAGAAAGAACTACTACTACTGGAGCGTACAAGTTGGAAAAAGGTTTTATGAAGTTGGGAAATATTCACCTTCTGACTGGATAGGCTAGAGAGAGATTGGTGTACACATGGGAATTCAGTAGAATCCCTCAAGTGCCATGCTTTCCTAATAGGACTAAATTGGCCCTTGGGTTGAGGATACGTTAGAACCACACTTGTTAAAAAGCCTAAAAACAAGCATCAAAAAGATCTAGATGATGCAAATTAATTTAATAGACTGCCAAAAGTAAACGCCACATTCCTTTACATGAAAACCACAAAATTCAGAAATTCAATAGCATGATTTCAAAACTAGTATCATTTAATAAAATATTACAAATTGTGAGAAACAGGAAAATCTGATCTACAAGTAAACATGTCAGAAAGAGATAATACGAGTTTTACACAAACTCTTTCTGAAAATATAATGGAAGCAGAAACTCATATTGAGGCCAGCATCACCAAGATTGAAAGCCAAACAAAGACACTATTAAAAAAACCTGCAGGGCCGGCCGAGTGACGCATTGGTTAAGAGCTGGTTTTCAGATGCCAGCGGCTCCGGTTCGGATCCCACATATGAGGGCCAGTGACACTGCCCTCTACAGCTAACAATAGCTCCACCTGGAGCTGGGCTGTGAGCCCCAGCGATGGTGTGGGCTGCAGCCCCTGCTGCAGTAGGCAGCCATAGGCTACCGTGAGTGGCCAGCAGCCAGTGTGAGCGGCTGGCAGTCAGCACGAGCTGCCAATAGCCACGGTGAGCGACCATCCAGAGGCCGGCGACCGATCTGCCTCATTCTGGAAGAGCGCAATGACAATACCAACATGTGCCAGTGAAGCAACGTCCTCCGCAACTAGACTGAAGAACAAAAGGACAGCAACTTGGCTGTTCCCCTTTCCCGGTTCCCCAATGCTGTTCCCTTCTCCCAATTCCCCAATAAAATCTTTAAAAAAAAACAAAACACAAAAAAACCGCAGACCAATATCAACCATGAACATAAGCTCAAAAACCCTTAACAAAATATTAGCAAACTATATCCAGCCAAAAATAAAAAGCATAGAGATTAAGAAGGAAGAAATAAAACTATCTATAAATGCAGATGACATAATTTTCTACAAAATCTCAAACAATCTATTGAAGTCACTTAAACTAATAAGTGACTTTAGAAGGAATAGAGGATGCTAGGTCAATATACCAAAATTAATTATATTTTTACATAATAGCAATGAACAACTAGAAATTGCATCAGCATCTTTACAATAGCACCAAAAACCCAATAAAATATTTAGGGATGAATATAATAAGTTGGGAAATATTCCTACCAAAAAATAATAAGAGTGAAATCAACAACAAAGACCTAAATAAATGGAAAGATATACTATATTTATTGGTTAGAAGGGTCAATATTGTTAAGATGTCTCTTTTCCTAAAATTGATTTTATAGACTTAATACAATCTTAATCAAAATCCCAGCAAAGTTTCTGGGTGTGAGTGGAAAAGCAAAGGATTCAGAATTTCTTTTTTCTTTGAAAAGAACAGCAAAGTTGGGAAACTCATACTACATGATTTCCAGAATTACTATAAATGTGCAGGAATCAAGACAACATAGTGTGGTAAAAAACACGTAGATAAATTAAACAGAACAGTTTGCAAACAGACCTACACTTGATTTTTGCTAGAAAGTCAAGAAAATTCAATCACGAAAGGATCGTCTTTTCACAAATGATTTTGGGATAATTGCACATCCACCACAAAAAAATGAAGCTTGAATTTATATTTCACTCTATACACAAAAATTAAATTAAAATGGATAATAGACCTAAAGGCAAAAACTGTAAAATACCTTAAAAATAAGTATGAGAAAATTTTGTGACATTGATGTATGCAAAGATTTCTTAAAAAGAGAAAACTAATAATAAAATACTGATAAGAAAATGAAAACACAAGCAATACATTGGGAGAAAATGTTTACAAAATATATATGTGAGAAAGGATTTATTTCTTGAATACACCAATAACTCTCATAACTCTATCATAATAAGCTGACCTCAATTTTTAAAACTGAATAAGAGATGGGAACGGACATTTCACTGAAGATATGAATGACAAATGTATGAAAAGATGCTCAAAAAATTAATTATTGGGGAAATGCAAATTACAACCATAATGAGATACCACTATACTCGTATACCCACTAGAATGGCTTTTTTTAAAAAATGACAAAACTAAGGGGTGACAAGGATACAAAACAATTGAAATCTTCAAACACTACTGGTGGGAATGCAAAATAGAATACAGTTTTAAGAAAGCAGTTTGAAAATCACTTAATAAGTTTCTTATAAAGTTAAACACATACTTACCAAACAAACTAGTGTCAATTTCCTTGGTATTTATCCAAGAGAAATAAAAACTATGTTCACATCAATAGTTTATTCTTAATTGCCCCAAACTGGAAAAACACAAATGTCCCTCAACTGCCACAGGGATAAACAAACTGTGGTACCTCCAAACACTGGAAAACTACTGAGTAATAAAAAGCAATGAGCTACTGATACAGGCAACAACATGGATGAATCTTAAATGTCTTATGCTAAGTGAAAGAAACCAGACTTACAAAGCTACATACTGCATGATTTTCTTTATATGATATTCTGGAAAAGGCAAAACTATAGAGATAGACTGACAATATCAGTGGTTGCGGTTAAGGGCGGGATGATTACAAAGGGGGAGATGCGAAATTTTTGAATTGAAGGATCACTTGTATGTACCAACTATGTACAAATGTTATGTGTGAAACTATACTTCAAAACACTTGAGTTAAAAAGAAAAAGAGAGAAACAGGCAAAGTAAGTCACAGAAACTTTGAATGCTAAACAAAAACAACAACAAAAAACAAAGGTCAATCAATAAGTAAATAATTAACAATAACCTAGGTTAGCATTAAAGTCAAGTAAGTGGAAAAACATGGTGAATAGATCCAATCTGTGTGACTGCACTCATTTCCTAAAGCATGATGGGTGTAATGTGTAAGGAAGAAATCTGAGGAAGATGAAGTGATCTTTTTTTTTTTTTTTTTTTGTGGGCAGTGTCACTGGCCCTCATATGTGGGACCCGAACCGGGGCCGCTGGCTTCCTAAGGCAGTGCTTAACCACCGCGCCACTTGGCCGGCCCTTGAAGTAATATTAAGTACACAAAAAAAACTACTTTACAGAATCCAGGGAAAATACTGTCCTGATATTCAAAACACTGATAAACAGAAAAGCTGAAATAGCTAATCGAAGAGTACAGAGTTGTGTGTGTTCCATCTCAGTGGAGACACTGAAGGATGGGAAATGGCAAACTCAAGGCCACTCTGGTGGTGCTTCAAATTCAGGTCCTCTCCAACGTGCCTGCATTGTTGAGCTTCCCGGACCTCGCACATGGCTGTTCCATTCATTATGAGGAATTCATAATTCAGCATCAGTGGGAGAGGCAGAGCAGAGTGTGCTTGCTCCATCCACCCTGCAGCCAGACCCTCCTGACTTGGATAGTAACGTCATCTCATACTGAAAAGGTCCAATGCCAAACTCCTAACCCTCTCATCATTTTTCTCAGCTCAGCAAATAGCAACCCCACCTTGCTAGCTGCTCAAGGACCAAAAATCTTGGAATCTTCCTTGATTTCCTCCCCTCTCACACCCCATATTTAGTCGCTCAGCAAATCCTGTGAGTTTTACCTTCAGGATATAGTCACAATCTGAGCATTTGTCATCAACTGTACTGGGAACACCCTGGTCTTCCACTGTGATACAACTTCACTTTACTGATACCACCATTATCTTGCACGTTGATTAACCAAACATTTATTTAATTTTTTAAAATTAGTCTTTCATTTAATTAAAAAATATTTGAGGGCCTGCTATATGCCAATGAATATTATAAATGGTGAGGTTATGGCAGTAATCAAAACAGACAAAACTCTGTTGTCATGGGGCTTACTTGGCAGCAGAAAATTACGTCTAGTGAAAAATATTATTTAAATGGCTTCTTAACTGACTTCCATACTTCTGCCCTTGTCTTCCTACAGTCTATTCTCACCACTGATTCTAAGGTGACCCTTTAAGTCAGATGATGTCATGGCCCTGCTCAAATTTCTCTAACGGTGTATCTCCCAGAATGAAAGCTTACGTCCTTACAATGGCTTTCAGGATCTTACACGATCTGGCTGTACCCTTTGACCTCATTTACTACTACTGTCCTGCTCACTTTGCGTTGGCCTCACTGGGCTTCCTTGCTTTACTTTAGGAGGTCAGACACAACCCTGCTTCAAGACCTTGGTCTTGCAGTGTCACCTGCCGAAAGGCTTTCCCCACAGATATGTATGACTTGTTCCCGTGGCTACTTCAGGACTTTATTCAGATGCTACCATCTCAGTGAGCAGTTCTCTGACCATCCAGTGAATAATTACAACTCTTAATCTGAAGTCCCCCAGTACTCCTTAGATCCCTTCCCTATCTACTTTTCTCCATAGCACTCACTACTGCCTGGCATAATCTATGTTTCACGTGTTATGTTTACTCTCTATCTCCCCCATTACAATAGTAGCTCCACAAAGGCATGGATTTTTCTTTGTTGCTTTTTCTTCACTATTATACAACCAGTGCTGGCATACAGTGGATGTTTAATGTATCTTTGTTGACCAGCCATCTTTATAAAATCCAGTTAAGACCCATGATATGTTAGAGCTGGATGCACTCTAAAGATCTAGTCCTGTCTTTGTCAGCACACACTAGAGATAATCTGGGTGGATGGGACCGTTGTTTTTACATCTATTACTAAGACTTGCTCTCCCATCTCCATGACCATGGGTTAAGTGTGCTCTGTTGTTTCCCTACTGACCTAACCTGCCATAGATTACCCATCTGCAATCAGCTGGCAGGCCAGTGGCAAATGGACCAATGAAGAACCTGAGAGGCTAAGTGACTTGTCAGGTTACACAGTGAGGCAGTGGCAGAACTGGGACTCACCTCTAAGTCTCCTAGCATAGAGCACAGTGCTCCTCCTTCCTTATGCCCCACTGCCCCTCAAGAGTCCGCAATGCTGAGCTGCTAGCTTCAATTACTTTCTAAAATATGAGTTATTTTAGAAACATGAGGTGAGGTCTTCCAATATTAGTAATGGGAACCCAGAATATGAATTATTGTTCAACTTCCTCAACTCAAAAATATCAAAAATCTATACCAAATCAACGAAATTCTTTGGGTTTAAAATGTGGATCCACAAGTCCTAGAATTATTGGGTTGTCGGAAAAGTCACGATGCATTTTTTGGGATGAGAAACAGAAAAAAATACATCCATATATCTACCCGTCTTTTGGTACAAATGTTTTGGTATGAATTGCTTGTAACATCATTAAGTTCAAGGGACAAGGAAGCAGCAATTTTAATAAAGAAATGTTCAGTGGATAACACTGAGGAAAGAGGGAAAAAAGCGCCAGAGGTGGGTGCCAAAGAGGTGCTTCTTGACTCTGCAGGCTTGCCTTCGGAAGCTCCGCCAAGCACCACCTCATGCCACGGGAAGTCATCGCTCCTGCGGAGCCAGAGCCTGGCATAAATTTCTGCTGTTAGAATTACAGTACATTAATTATGGGAGGCACCTGGCTTAGGTCCTTTATAACATCCGTAGTGATAACTTGATGATCACTTCAGAATCATTGTTCTAAGTTTCCACTAAGTCATCCATCAACACACTGGGCCTATGTAACAAACACACTTTACACAGCACTACACTGGGTATAATAGTAAGGAGACACTCAGCGTTGATGCTGAGGACTAAATAAGCTATATATAGACATGGTATACCTTAATAAACTGGGTGACCTGACACTCATAATTTTTAAATAAGGGACTCCCGATCACCTTAATTTTATGGGAATTTGGTGGTTTTACTTTTAGACAGTAATTACTTATTTATTGTAGAAGCACAAAGTGCAAAAATAAAATATAACCCATTTTCCTCATGGAGGATAAAAAACAAGGACCAAAAAAAGACAAATTAACTTACAAAACATCAGACATTTTAGAAAACGGGTCGCAAAAATAGATCTTAGATTTATTAACATAAAAATGGACAGTTAAATTCACTGATGTGGACCCAGGAAGTAAGTTCCTGACTCCTCTGTCCAGTCATTTTCCCATGTTACCTCTTGCCTGTACCTTTTCTTTGTCTCACAGTTCCCAGTTCTAAACATGCAATCTAGGATCCAGGAATAGAAATGTCAAAGATAAAAACTAGTACTATGGATTCTGTAGGCCTTGCTCTTCCCCTTGTCAATTTCCAATATTTAACTTCTCTATTTTTAATCATAGACTACAGATAGAATTATACACTCAGGTCCTATTCTAGGCGCTGGGGATAAAGCAATGAATGAGATTAAGTCTGTGCCTTCCTGGAGCTTATATTGGAGAGGAGGAGTTAAAATGTAGACTAATAAATGCATAATAAATAATAAGGGCTATTAAGAAAAACAAAGTAAGTAAGGGGATGACGAACCACAAATGAAGTGCGAGAATGAGCCATGAGGTGGGTGGATGGAGAGAGTAAAGAAGGAAACATCTTGGGATGGCTGGGTGCAGATAGTGAACATGGAGACAGCGACTGCGAGGGCTCCATGCTGGGAGCAAAGTTGGTGTCTGAGGAATAGCAAGGAGACAAACGTGACTAAGCAGAGGTTTGGAAGAAGAGGTAGGAAAGGTGACCAGGGGCCATGTAGGATCTTATCTGCCATGGCAAGTTAGGGCTTTGGGTAGCGTTTCAAGTGTGATGGTGTTCTAGACTGAATGTGTCACCACCAACTTTCCATGTTCAGTCCTAACCCCCATTAGGACAGTAGCTGGAGGGGGGGCTTTGGGAAGTGATTAGTTTTGCCTTCATGAATGGGATTAGTGTCCTTATAAAAGAGGCCCCACAGATCTCCTTTGTCCCTTCCACTATGTGAGGACACAGAGGGAAGGCGGCCATCTACGAACCAGAACGCGGGCCTTTACCAAACACTGAATCTGCCAGGGCTTTGATCTGGGATCCCAGACTCAAGAACACTGAGAAATAAATTTCTGTTGTTTCCACCCGGTCTATGGTATTATTATAGCATAACTCCTCCAAAAGGAGGTAGGCACATCAAAGTTTTTGAGTAGGAAACTGTTATAATTCTATTTCTATTTAAAACAGGCCACTCTTGGGCCGGCTGAGTGGCGCAGTGGTTGGGCGCTGGCTTGGGAAGCCAGCGGCCCTGGTTTAGGTCCCACATATGAGGGCCAGTGACACTGTCTTCCAAAACAAAAAACAAAAAATGAAAAAACGGGCCACTCTAGCTGGTGTGTGGAGAAGGGGCAGTTAGGGAGACTAGGATGGAAATAGGCAAACCATGTAACAGGCATTTCCAATAGTCTGGGTGAGAGCTGATGGGAGAGAGCAAGGGTGAGCTGGCCTGGTGGGGTTGAAAACAAGTGGGGAAATTCTGAATACATTTTGAAGATAGAGCCATACTGTGATTTATTGATGGATGTGGGATGAGAGGAAAATAAAGAATCCAGATGATTCATTCCCAGGTTTTAGGTGAGCCAGTGAGTGGATGATTGTGTCATTTTATTTACAGATGGGAAAAGACAGAAAGCAGAACGGTTTTTAGGGGAAAATCGAGAATGTAGTTTTGGACACGCTAAGTTAGGGTTTTGTGGGTTTCCAAGTGGTGGTTAGGCAGTTGGATATGTGAATTTAGATCTCATAAGAGGAGAAGCAGAGGCAGGAGACACACCTTTGGGCGTCAGGACCAAATGATATTTAAAGGCCACAGAACCTATAAGATCACCTAGTGAGATAGAGAAAAGTAGAGGTCTGAGGATTGAGTCTTGAGCCATACCAGCATTTAGCAGTTAGGAAGAGGAAAATGATCCAATAAAGATCTCTGAGGAGAAAGCCAGTGTGAGTGGGAGAAAAACCAGAATTCTGGAAATTCAGTAAAAAGAGTATTTCAAGAAGGAAGCTGATATCAATGGTTTCAAAGATGAGAGGCTGAGTAATGAAAGAAATGAAAACTGGCCACTGCTTTTATCACCATGGGGATAAATGGGGTTAGGTGGAATACAGCAGGGGTTAGGGGATGACAGCCTGAGAGCAGTGGGTTTGAGAGAGTGGAAGCTGAAGAATTGGCATTGCACCACCCCTCTGCCCTTCCTGTAAGGAGCTGTGCTCATTTAGTGGAATAAATGACAATGAAAAAGCAGTGGGGTAGGGCCGGCCGAGTGGCGGGGTGATTAAGCGCTGAAGCCAGCGGCCCTGTTTCCGGTCCCACATATGAGGGCCAGTGACACTGCCCTCAAAAAAAAAAAAAAAAAAAGCAGTGTGGTAAATGAATTGGAAGTCAGCTGGAGTTGGAGATAAGATAATGAAAGAAGTGAAGACAAGTCAGAAAGTAGCACGTTTGAGGTGGAAGTTTTTGAGATGGTATAATTACTAGAAATAAGATTCCAGATGTGACGGTGAGAGTGAGAAGCTGGAGGTGAGGAGGCAGACAATAGCTAGCAGGTAGAGGCAGATACTACCTGTTTCATAAAGCATATTGACTTTATGAGCCACCTGGAGGAGAGGGACTATTTCCTACTTATCATCTAAATCAGCTTTAGAAATTCAAATTCATGCTAATTCTTGGAGTCTGTATAGGCCTTGGTGACTCACAGGGGAAGTAACATTTACCTTTATGTAAGCCATTCCCTTTTATGTTTACATCAATTCTGGGAGGTAATTATTATGTCCCCATTTTACAGATGAAGCAGTTGCCGCTCAAAGATGGTGAAGTAACTTGCTCAAAGTTACAGACCAATGAAAACTATGGGGTCAGGATTAAAATGGCCTGACCACGAAACTGAAGGTTATTCCTATTTCTTAATTGGCACCTTTAAAGAAAGCCTAATTCTTCTTAAATATAATCTCACTGACAAGAGGAACTATATATCTTTCTCATTCATAAGGATTGTGGGGTCTGATCTTTTACTTCAACATCTAGCTAAATCCAAACAGTGAGACAATGGTAAGTCAGCTTTGGTATAAATCTCTACATAAAGAGTTTTTGCATTTTTGTAGAACTGCACTGAAAGGATTCAGAACTAGGGAGAATTTTCCTACTTTTTACTTTGAACATCTAAAGCTCTTCTGAGCCTGATATTAAAATGGTTCATTGGAGCTGATAATATTTTTATTTCTTCCAAAGTGATCTGACTTTGTGTATTTAAAGCAAACACTGCATTCAATTTTAGGGGAGAAAAATCTACAGATAAAGCACAGATAAGCCAGTCAGCTTAGAAATAATACTAAAATCTTTATAAAATCAATTACCCATGTATCCTTTTAATCAAAATAAGATGACAGAGATTTAAATTTGGTCTAAGCCTTAACATCTGAATATATATACCTGAAAGATGAGAAAATCAATTATTTCTTCTTATAAGATCATTTTGAAAACGGTAAATATTAATTTGGTTAATTATTTTAATGGGTTATATTATGAAACATATCTTGGCAAGTTATGGTCATATCTGACATGGGGCCCTCAGTAAGTTTTTTCTCTGTCAAAAAATGCAAGATAATCAAATACGGCTGTTACTTGAAGCACAGATAACTATTAACGGGATATATTAGGGTCAAAAATCATAACATATGTATTTTATAGGCAATATCTTTGAGCTGATATTTTCATAATGCTGAAAACTTTTGCCCTGAGCCCCTCACTACCTCGTGGAATCTTTCTGGTGGTCAGAGCAGTGGTGCAATGAATGACTCTAAAGTACAGTGAGAAGGACTCATTTAGGACCCCATATGGCCACCTGGCCAGAACTCCCAAACTGAGAAATACAGAAAACCATTCCTTAGTGATAGTCGCTCTACTTTACAGCAAAAAGTATTTTTCATGCCTACTTGCACATCTTACTGTTTTAAATGATGCAGAACACAAATTACATAGGCATGGATCCTACTGGCTATGTAAAGTTAAGAATCTAAACAATCATCTATACTTGAAGAAGTCTCTACAGAATGCATTTGAATTTTAAAGAATATTAAATTATATACGATGGATTTCAGCTTTTATGTTGGAGAAATTAATTGATGACTGTCCTGAAAGACAAAGAGTTGAAACGTTACCTAGACAGAAGAAACAAAATAAGTATTTATACTTACTGGAGGTCTTATTTTGCACAATGAGCTTCTAAGAAGAGTTTATAAACTGCTAATAAAATGCCCAAATAAGTACTGCAACAAAATAGAGCTCATGCTGACTTTGTTTTCTATGCCCCTCCTATGATGCTAAACGTTACAACAGTTATAGATCTACATCACTTTCCTCTCTACAGAACTTTGACACCAGATAACCATCATTTTTCAGAGATTACAATGTGTCAGGCATGGGGCTGATGTATAGCCATGAACATATTCAATCCCCTTAACAGAAAATGGAGTATTATTATTCTCATTTTACACTGGAGGAAGCTATGGCTCAGAGAAGTTATATAACTTGCCAAAGATAACTAGTAAGATGTTGAGAGAGGAGATTCAAGCCTAAAATATGAGCTTGGCCACCATGCAAAATGCTTTGTAATGACTTACTTGATGGGGAGAAAGTAAGGTTTATTATAAAACAGAGTAAAGAATTTAGAACCGGAAAGCTATATGGTTCTTCATTTATGAAAATTACACTATGTTACTTTATCAGTTAGGATTGCAGTTGGTTGCAAGTAAGAACAAAAACTAAACAGTGTCTTAAATCTGAAGTGTATTTTTGTATCATGTCAGAAGTCTGAAATACATGATTGCTGGTTTTGGTTCTGTAGCTGAAAGGTGTCAGGGCTGAGGTCTCTGCAAATTTCTTTTGTGGGGACCTAGATAGGGGAGGCAAATCTTTGACATAAACCCTCAGTAGCTGACTGGAGATTAAATATGGTTGGTCAGAACTGTGTCAAACTGTATACCTGATGGTGGACATAGATTCCAAAAACAACAACTACAAAAATCCAGCAACCTTCAAATTAGAGTTATTTTAGTAAGGAAGAAAGGGCAAATGGATATTAGGTGGGTTAATAGCACTGTCTGACACACTTAACAAGAAAAGAATTTAGTATAGTTGAGTTTCATTACAAATGATGTACAATATATCACATATACCATAAATAACTTTGCAAGAGGAAAGGTATATTTAATTATTTTAATTTTAAAGCACAGAGTGGGTGATTTCCTCCTACAAATCTGTTCCAGATTTATTCCTTGCTAAACAAACTTGATTTAGTCCAGTCATGCATGTCTCCCCAACAGTATTCAAAAGGAAGTTGACAGCATCCCTTGTTCTAGAGGTCAGTGGTTCTCAAACACAGTATGCAGCAGAAGTACCTGGAAGGATTTTTTAAAAACACAAATGGCTGGGCTCCACCCTTTAGAGTTTCTGATTCAGTGGGTCTGAGGTGTACCTAAGACTTTTCATTTCTAACAAGTGCCCAGGGGATGTTAATGCTGCTGGGCCTGAGGTCACGATGTAGGAACCACTGCTCTGCAGATGGACCCTAATTAGTCAAAGGTAAACAGGAGATGAGAGTCCCTCACTGAGAACTGTTCTTGGGCTGGGGTCGGCACATGATGTAATTTGGTCCAACTAGGCTGAAAGAAACTGTTGTTTTCTATTTGATGAAAGGTTTCTCTCCTTCCTGCTGGACTAGAACAAGGAAGCCCTTGGCCCCAAATCATTTGTGATTACAAGAGAATAAAACTTAAGAAGGTGACAACAATGAAGTTAACACAGTGGAGATATAGGAAAAACTTGGGACCTTAATTGAGCCCCTGAGTCCCAGTACCGCTAAGACTTCAGCTGTGTGAATTAATTAAGCTTCTTAATGCTGGAGCCAGTCTGAGGTAGCATTTTTCTAGAACGTGGAGCCAAAAGCATTCTGATTGATACAAAGGATAAACTTGAGGTTTAAATGAAGAACAGAATTATAATTTATTTAAAGCACGACATGAGTAAATAAAATCTACATATAATCCAAGCTTCATTTTAGACATTGGTTTAAAATTTTCCTCTACATCAATTTTTTTATGATAACTGTTAATGAGTACAAAAATAAAGTTTTATTTCCCCCCATCCAGCTTCTCTAATGACGAGTAAAAAGACAAAGATGGAAAAAGAAGTAAAAGGTCTAAACCATTTTATCCACAAAGTGAATAAATAATCATCAATTAAGTTGATTAAAAGAAAAAAAAATCTGATTTTCTTGCTTTCTTATCTCCACCTCCAGTTTTCCTAACAGAGTATCTACTCTGTGCCTCTCATTCCATCCAGAGAGGCAAAGAAAGAGGGAAAGAGAAGACTGATTTAAATAAAAGAAACCGAGTAACTCAGTGGAGTTCAGGGATCAATGAAGCAACCATTTCTGTCTGAGGGAATTATAAAGTTACAAGAAAATAATATTTCTAATTAATTCTTTTTATTTGGGGAATTTTTGAAATACATTTTAACTGAAGATACCAGGGAATCTAAAATTTTAGAAAAATGTACTCTAACTTGTCTCGAGTTCAATAGTGCAATGGGACAGAAAAAGTGAGGAAAACGAAAATTAAGATGGCATGGAATTCAAAACTATGACTACTCATCTATTATTTACATATTGAAAATAATGAGAAGAGCTGTTTAACAATAGACACCTACAGCAGCCCTTTCCCTTCATCTGTTTGCCTAACTGCTCCTACTCCTCCAAGGTGCTGGCTATCATCAATCTTCTGTCTTTCCTGTCCAGTGTCTTCGCCACAAAGCAAAGCAGCCTGAGCAGCCTTCCTATTAGAGCACTGTGCCAAACACAAATGAATTCTCGTTCCACTGTTAAGATGAAGGAAAGGATATTAGCTTATAAATGACTAAAGAGAGTATATTTCAGTATTAGCGATGTGAAAATGTAAGTTTCAATTGTGATATTAAAAATGGTAATATTTACTTCATCCATAATCGAAAGACATACTCAAAATAATTCATGTTGGGAGGACTACGATATAGAACTTGCTTGAAACAAATTATGCAAATACTTACATGTTATAATTTATTCAACTACTTTCTAATTCCTCATTTTCTTAACTAAATTAGTTAAAATGGAAAATATAGGACCAAAAAAATGAATGTCCATCATCCAAATTAGTGTAAAATATATTCATCTTTCAAACTAAAAGATCCAAGATGGGCAGATCTCTATTTCTGTCTTAAAGAAATATTGCCTGGTTAAACAGATACACGGGTGTTTTGGTGGTTTTATTTAAATACTTGTGTCCTTACAGAAGCACCCAGAAAATATACCAATGGCAAGCAGCTAATTCATTAATTAACCAAAGTATTTCTGAGGAAAAGATGGAACTAAACAATACAGTCCTGAATATGCAATGGTGGCTGTTTGAGGTCCCTGTCTGTAAAATATGTGGTGGAGACAAGCAATGCCTATGCTGTTTCTAATTATTCCAATTATCATGGCACACTATGAAAACTTGATTAATAACACTGAAGATATTGTTGTGGCAATTAGCCATATGGTTGTGGGACTTTATTCTGTCACGATTTAGCCATTAGCATCTACTTATGTTTGTCAGAACAGTGCATCCGTGACAAGTTGAAGTTCCGCTCACCTTGCCGAGTCCCCTGTGAGCAACGCTAGAGAACTGTTTATTCCTGGGAGCCTCTTGCTTGAGTAAATTTTTCATGTGGCATCCGGTTTGACTGGGGACAAATGTCAAATGGCTTATGTGACGACCCATCAAGCTAAGCTTTCTCTGAAAAACCACTTAGTGACTTGTGTGTCAAAACAAACTACTTGAAGAAAAAAATTTGACCAGTTAGAATTGGTCATCTATGCTGCCCATTTATTTCCATGGTGAGTAATACAGAGATATTGATCTTCATATATATATATATATATATATATGTAAATATGGCATTAAAAAAGGTATATGTATATATACACACGCACCATATAGCAGAACATTTACCACCTATAATATTTTGCATAATATTTAGAGTGAAGTTAAGAGAACTGAAGAGATAATCCTTTTAATCATGGATGACATAACTTTAAAGAAAAAGAAAAGTCAAAGATGTTGATCGGTACCAAAAATCAATGCTAGAGAGAAAATAATCCAGGGCCTTACAGCAGAAGACTATAAAGATCAATTAAGGAAAACAAAGTTTACATTTAAAATGGAATGAATGTTATTGTGAGAAGTATAATATTTTATTTAATATTTAAAGGATAAAGCTTTGAAATAGTTGCTAATTTGCCCGACCATTTTTCTTAGAAACTAGTTGGATGGTAAACAGTTCCCAATGAGTGCTTACAAACCCTTAAAGCAGCCCAGAGCTTCCAGGGGGAGATGGGGACTGTGGGAACACATGGGAGGGGACAGGAGGAACCCCATGTTTCCACCTCATGCTTGGGTCCTCGCCATGCTGTGAATGGGTCACAACAAGAAGGGACCAGGCAGTTACCCAGTTCTTGCCTGCAAACAGTCAGTTTGAGAAATTCACAAAGAGGAGCAATCAAAAGTCAATGCTCCCGTGGCATGAATAACCACATCCAGGCAAATGGGGCCTTTAGTGGAGCACGAGTCTGAGGTCCCCAAAGCAGCAGGCTCTCATCTAACTCTGAGTTCCCAGGTGAGCCATGCTGAGGGGCTGGCACACTCCTGGTCTCTGAGGGACAGGTAAGAGGTCACTGGCCACTACACTCACCCCTCATTTTGCATAGGAGATGGAGAAAGCGCATGTCTGGCAAAAAGGAAGGACAGGCTAAGTTTGTAACTTCGGGAAAAGTAGCTCTTTTTCATGTTAGGAAACTGAGGATGGAGAGGTCAGCACATCCTGGAAGCCTAGGAGTGTTACCCTTTGGGGTCTCCACGCTCTTCCCAGGAGGGCTGAAAGAGCAGTGGGATTAGACAGAGGCATGTATCAATCACCCTCATGGAGTCTGGAAATGGACAGACGGCAATCAGTTTCATTCCCTGTGATCGCAGCAATTTTATATACTTCCCAAATATTTCTGAAGTAAGTGCAGTGGTGTGTCTTACAGTGTACTTCTCTCAGCTGTCCATACTTGTCCCAGTACTTGTCCCAGTTGCTTCTTTGCTAATTCAATCAGCCGCCACTGGATCGCCTCCTTGTAAAATAACTCCTGAGCTGTAGGCACTGGCTTCTGCAATTTAGAAGTCTCCGAAAATGTCACATTAATACTTACAGAACATCTTAGTTTTGCACAGTGAATACATTACAATAATCTTATTTTTAGAAAAATGTGCAAATACATATTTTTTGTATTATTTCTCTTATAAAACTGCATTTTCCTATAAAGCGTTTTCTTAAGTTACAATAACACTGTCTAACACTTATTTGAGTGATTACTATGTAAAGAGCTTTACATGTAGGACTTCATTTAACTCGGAACTCGTTAAAGATGTTATGCCCATTTTGCAGATGAGAAACTTCAGCTTAGGGATGCAAGTTTCTTTTCTAAGGTCAACAGAGTAAGTGGTGGAGTTGGGTTGAATTCCAGGCAGACAGACTCACATTCTTATTCACTATTTTATAGTGCCTTCCTATATACGGTATTTAAATGTGGTAAAACTTTCAAACCACATTTAAACAAAGTAGTCTCTGGGAAGATATTAACAGAATACTACAAATAATTGTAAAATGAATATTCAAGCTGAAAATTGCAGTAAGAAATCACAATACCCTACTGTAACAGATAGAGATCTCAACCGGCAAGTCAAATTTAATCCGTCTGACATAGAACTCATCATAGTACTCCTCACCCACTCCAATTTCTTTCTCCTCCTGTATCTGGGAGTAGAATCAATGGCTCTCAGCCTTTAAGCCCTTGCACTATGGGGTCCAGACTCTGAATGCCAAGATACATCATTCTCTGGCTTGTAAGTTTCCTTCCCTCTGCAACTCCACCACTAAAGACCTTCTCTTTCCTGCCTGACACTCCATCAGTTTTGAATCTGTCTCCCCGCTACCATCCTATTTAGACCCATTGTGCTGCTGGGGACATCTTTCTAAAATGTAATTCTGCCCTGCATTGCTCATCTGATGAACAACTTAATATGGCCTCTAAAATCCGGCCTATCTGCTGAGAATTGTTTATGGCCAATTCTGCACAAGCAGTCCACATTCTAGTCTTTCCTAATGGCAGACTACAAAGTCATCCACTATTCACCGCTTTTACACAGGACAAAAACGCTCTGCCTCTTCCACAGATTTGGGGGAATTGCTTCAAAACCTCTCTCAATATCTCTTCTTGCCTGACTCATATTGTGTGTATCATGAAGCACAGATAACTTGTGTGAACTTCCGGTAGATCTACTTTTATCACTACACAAATCATTCAGATTTACATGCCTTTTATTTACAGGACTAACTTCTATATTCCATGATGAATTCTTTGAGCTGTATTTCTAGAGTTAGCAACAGCACACAATAAATGGTGAATTAACGGAAAATGTTTAATCTACACTTAAAATAACTGGTTTTATTTATTTTTCTACATATTAGCTAATGTGAAGGTTGACTTTTTACAATTAATTTTTCTTTATTAACAAAGAATTATAATCTTTATTTGTCTAAGAAAAGCTAGAAAATAAAATCATAAGCAAACAGAAGAAAATAAAAAGATACCCATGGGCCAGCCGAGTGGCACGGTGGTTAAGCGCTGGTTTGGGAAGCCAGCGGCCCCGATTCGGGTCCCACTTATGAGGGCCAGTGACACTGCTCTCAAAAAAAAAAGAAAAAAGATACCCATAATTTCATAGCCCTGAAATAATCTTGGATTACAGCTTTTCAGTTCTACTTCTGTGCACATATAAAATATAAACACATTTATAGTAAGAACATTTTTATAATACTGCATTATATTATAATCTTTTTTCTATGTCAACAAATATTTATCTCTAAAGAATTATTTAAAGTAGCTGAATAGTATTCCACTGTACGGATATACAATTATCTATTGAACTACTCCTTTATTTTTAGGCATTTAAATTTATAGAACTTTTCAGGGCCGTAAATAATATTGTCAAAAAATCTTTAAAGCAAAATTTCTGTACATCATTAATTATTTTTCATTTATGACAACATGGGTAGACCTAGAAGATATTATGCTAAGTGAAATAAGTATGACAGAGAAAGACAAACAGTGTATGGTTTCACTTATATGTAGAATCAAAAAAATAGAACATATTTAAAGAAAAACCAGAAACAAACTCAGAGACATAGAGAAGAAACTGATGGTTGCCAGATGGGAGGGCGTTGGGGGAATGGGCAAAAAAGGCAAAGGGGACTAAGAAGTACAAACTGCCAGTTAACAGAATATGTCACCAGGATGTAATGCACAGCACAGGGACAACAGTCAATAATATCGTAATATTTGAAGATGGTTACTAGACTTACTGTGGTGATCACTTCGTAAGGTATATAAATGTCTAATCACCATGTTGTACGCATGCAACCAATATAATATTGTACATCAACCATAAATTTAAAAAATTTAAATTATCAAGGTCCAAACACTTTTATCACTTTTTAAAAACCAAAATTAAGCAAGTCTAAGCTCAGAATTCTTTTTAGAATTTAGATTTAAATCTAAATTATGCCTTGGTTGTAGCCCCCTTCACACTTATAATTTCACCTTGAACTCTTATCTTCTCTGGGGAAAACAAAAGTAAAATTTAAATCTAAAAGTCATTAATCAAATTTCATATTTCCATATTGGATTTATTCCAAAATCAGTAAGTAGGGCCAATAAAATATTTCCCCCTATAACTGCAATGGCATTGTGCATGTGTTGAAAACCCCCTTGGAACTATCATAGCAGCATCGAATTCATCTCCATAGAAAAGTGTGACAATGCTTAACTATATGCCTTCACTATCAATCTTTGACCCAATCCTCTGCCTAATATAGTAAGCAAGTGATTCTGTTTTTAATGTGCGTGCAAATCTCCTGAGACTCTTGTTAAAATGTGCATTCTTAGTGAGTAGGCCAGCCTCGTGTGGGGCCTGAGACTCTGCATTTCCCCCAGGCTCCCGGGTGATGCAGTGCTGCAGGTTGACGGGCTACACCTTGAGTGGTAAGAGGCACAGGAATGTTTCTTAAACAAAACTGCCTGTAGTTTCCACTGGTTCTAATACACCTTTAATAAAATTCTTTCTGGCTGTTTTCTGATTTCACTTGCCACGCTCCACTGTAGACTCAATTTCATTTTGGGTTCAATCTACAGCTACTGATAACAGCAGCGAATCATTTGGCTGCAGGTGTAAAGCACCAAGACCTCACGATCCGTCATCAGACATGTAGGGTACAGGACCCATTCCAGAGGTCTCGGCCTCCTTCCCCTTCGGGGATTCACCAGGCTGGCACTGAAAGCTGTTCTCTTCATTCCAAGTGGACTGTCTATTCATAGCTTTGAAATAAGTTTAAAATTAAAAGGTGAAATAAAAGACTAGCCATCACATACTAGCATCTCTAAATTGTAGGCTGAAACATTTGGTTAGTGGTAATAGACAGTGGCAGGTTGAGTAACAGAATTTTCCTGAAAACTCTGTCATTACCTTGCAAAATGGGGAGAGAAAGAAGGCAGAGTAAAACAGAGAAACAGAAGGGGGTGGTGGGAGTAGCAGTGAATCAACCCAGAGGAGTCGGACATGAGATAAATTGGATCTTATGGAAATTATCTGAAGTTGAAAGCTGTCGGCTTTCTTTTGCGTTCTATTTATCCATCAGGGATTCATAAATGTCTTACAATGTTGATTTTTGCTTCAATTACGCTATCCGTATATATCAGAGACTCACAAACTTTAGTGCACATCAGAATCACTTGCAGCCTTGTTAAACCAGGTTCCTGGACCCTTCTCACAGCTTCTGACTCAGGAGGGCTGAGGGGCTGTCTTTCTAACTATCTCCCAGGTGGTGCCAATGCTGCTGGCTCAGGGGCTACACGAGAACCACCATGTATGCTATTCTGAACAACAGTCTCTGTGTGTTGTTTTGCTGTTTCAAACAACTAATCGCTATTTTAAAAATATCTGGGCTTTTTCATTTCAATGATACTGCACATTTTCGATGTGAATTTTCAATTCCCAGTTTCACAGTACGGAGATTACAACTTTGAAGCTAGTATAAAATACAAGTGAAAGCTTACAATGTTGCTTTGTTTGAATGATATATAGTGATGATGAAAAACTTTTGAGAGATTGGGGTTCCTAAAAATAAATGAGGGCAGGAAGATAATCAGCAGAGAGATGAGAGGTTCCCAAATGAAAATTATTGTTTTGTCCTTTCCAGTAAATTCTTAATGTCTTCAGCTGCAGAATAGCTCATTTCTGAGGTTCTTTTTGGCCTCATGAGTTAATCACACCAGGAGGAGTCACTTTAACTCACATGCCTTTAGGAGTAATGATACGTTTAAATGATTAAACAATCAGAAAAAAATGCATATCTCTATAATGAAAGCAGTTAGCACACAGATCCATGGTTTATATGAGTATCACAAGTCATTTGTAAATAACATGTTCATTTTAGATATGTAAAGAGTTCTGTCATGCCCTATGAAATAAATTATATTTTATTGGTGCCCGGGTGTTTCATAACTTTTATTTATTTGCTGCAAGAGTGGAGAATTAAGATAGAGTAGTTTATTTCATCAAAAGACTGACAAATGGCTCATTAGACACTTATGGAGCTGAAGCTAATTGTACAATTTTTTTGTTGTATTAATTGTCACTGCTTGCTTAACATGCTTACTCTGGTGGTCATCAGTGCCCATTTCTCACCATTATCCCACAAGCCGCTCTTGAAAAGAAAAAAAAAAAAGAAAATAGAACTTAAAATATAATTTGGGTAGGAGGAGTGCATGGGAGGCATGACAAAGGATTAAAGCGATGGCCTTTTCCCACTGGGCCACCAATAACCATCAATCCCAAACAGCAGTCACCTCACATCACCTAACAGCTTGAGTCACACAGAGTCAAAGAGCTGCTTTTTTGTTATTTAGATTAAATATCATTTACATTATATACTTTTTTTTTTTATTTCGCCAGAGACATAAGGTCAGAATTGATTGAATATGTACTACCTGCATATAATGATTTCTCGTTTTTTACAATCATGTGCTAACGCTGCACAGTAATGGCCTGTGGATGAAGAGACAGATGTACTACCAGTCATTGGCTACACATTTGCATTAACAAATCATCATTTAATTGAAGCCCATCCAACAAGTTTATGCTACTTAAATAAAGTTCCTTTCAATAAAAGATGCCACAGTGACACATGGTTGTTAACTATGAGGAATAATTTTTGAAAAATTATATTTATTTTTATGTCAAAGGCTTAGGTGTGCATTACACAACCATTTATTAATTTTAATTTTGCTTGGAATAAACAACCTAACAAATAGCATTTCAACCCAGGCTACTGTGGAGCAGGATCATTCCCTTTTTGATATAAATGATAACATCCCAAGTTTCTGTATTGCAGATTTCACCTCCCATCCATCCTCTTCCACCCAATATATTAAAGAACATGACTTAATACAAACAACATACAGGAGGTATATGCTAATATTTATGCCAAAGCTCTAACATTAATATAAACCTAAAATCCTGCTACTCTGAAGAGGACTATTATTGTTAAAATATCATACTGAGTTTCCTGGGTAAATAATTAGGATATTATTACCCAATAGACTAAAAATTTCTATGCTTCTTTAAAAAAATAAGCAGCGGAGTGTTGTGCGAATACTGATTCTCAACCTTGGTTTCACAAACAGGGTTGTCATTTATGCCACTTTTAAGAATATTCTGATTACATTTTCTACATTGCCTAGTTCTTTTCTTTAGTAAAAAGAAAGAAGAGAAGTAAAGAAAAAACATCCCCTAGCATTGCCTCCTGTCTAGAAAATTTCTCACTGTTTTAAAACAAGGATGGTTAAATATAGTGAGGGCATCTTTTCCCACCTCCTTTCCAAGTCTTCATGTCCAAGTGGTTTTTCTTTGTTCATGCTAAAGGTAAGGACACTCATTTAAAATCAATTTCTACCTACTGATAGCCTAAATACAGAGCATTATGCATTTCATGGCTAGAAATGTATATATACATCTATTTCACATTTGTGTACAGGCCTATATGTGAGAATGAAAGATATTATGAGGGAGTTATTCTGATAGCTTCTAAGCCGACAAAAATTCGGTCCTTAAATGCATGTTTTATTTTCTCCAAATAAAAATTATCTTTTATTTTTCCCTGGGTTTATGTACATTAATAATATGTAAAATGTTCGATTTAAACTGGCAATAGAAATCTCTGCAGTATTAAAATAAACCTTCTAATTGTATTCTAAATTGCATTCTTTTAAAACGAGTAAGACTTAGAGAAAAATAGGAAAAAAATTTTTTTTATTCTGTACCTCCCTGGGTTGCTTTGGGTTCCTTTTACAGTCAACCGTAGAGACAGGTGAAATTTCACCTTGGTATAGGATTCAAACTAAATTATGGCATACAGAAATGTGTCATAAATCAACTTCAAATACTGAACAAAAGATAAATAACAGAAGATTTATATTCTGACATAAAGAACAGTCTCTAACTACAATACAAAGCAAAAGAAGAAAAATCCTACCGGGCTACTCCATGCTACTTCTTCTTGCCCTTGTTATATGCTAACTCAGAATAGTAATTAGGGATCTTGCAAGTTGACTTCTGTTTTCCAGAACTATGAGTTGTACGTAAAACATGCCTTTTCATTGAAACAATTACCATTAATCAAAACACTGAGAGCTAATACCACTCAAGTCCAACCTACCGCTGTGCCCAGCAATATATCAAACTGTCTGTTGTCAAACACACTAAACAAACTTAAACAGACTGTTTTCACTACAAATAACAGAAAAAAATGCTTGCTAAGTAATTTTTAAATTCAAATTGCTATCTCAGTAATCCATTCTGTCACTGGATTTTAATTTTAAATATCAATCATAGTCCAACACAGACAAATCACTATTTGGCTCTGAAAAAAGAGAATCAGTGGCACTGATAAATGAAGCTACCTGAAAAAAAGTTGGTATTACAATGAATTTTGTTAACCTCTTATAATTTAGTACAGAAGTACACTTAAACATGTAATGCATTTTACTTTTTTAGGGGTCTGTAATGCTTCATTTCCCAGCAAGAACCATTAGCATAAGAAAAGAATGTTTGATTACTCCATAGGAGTCAGAAATAACAAAACTATTTCTATACCAAGTGTACAAGGCCCATAACTCTATTATTTTATATTTACTTTAATTTTAAAATCCGTCTTAGAGACAATGACATAAGAAATTTTCTATGAAAATGAAAACCACTTAACTTCTGTTCACATAAGTATTAGACATTTATATCACCAACACATTTCAATACCCAGCTATCTGCGCGCAAAGCTGTCATCTATAAATGTGGTAACTAAGTAACAGTCTTGAAAGACCTTTATTTTTCTAACTATACCTTTTCCTTTCCCTATTTTACTCTAATTCTTTTCATTTACTTAGTAAACCAAGGCAAGATTCTCATCTAAAGAGGTAAAGGCAAAATATTTTATAAACCAGAAAGTCAACTCTGTTTACTAATCAGTGGAGATGTCCAAGTATTTTATAAAAGAAGATGAAAAAGGGGATGGGAACAGTGGAGTTTAACAAACAGATCAGGCATTTACTACCAGCAAGCTCCATTATGGATTTCCGAGCTTTGTAAGCCAAGCTCCCCCAAGTGTAATTAAATTTTTATTTATAATGGCTTTGTGACTGTTAACTTCATGTTGCTGACGCCTGTTCCCCCCACACATGCTCAAACACACCGATGTGAAATGGCATTCCACATTTACTACTAGACAGCACATATTGATGATGATTCCTTTCCTTTAAAAATCAAAATTGAACATTAATAAAAGTATTCATAAAACAAAAAAGGACATGGCATGCAGTGGCTAAGGCAGAACACATGCACATTCACAGATCACTCTTTTGCAGAATCAAATTATTTTCCACAGCTTTATATTGTAAAGGAAAGGATGCTACAAACCCAGTATATAAGGATATAAGGATGCTATCCGGCAGACTACATTTTACTGCTAGCGATACACAAGATTAGCGTAAATATAACTAGGAAAAAGATCTGAAGTCCACCAAAAGCCAATGCATTGTTATTCAGTTGAACAGTGTCTTCATTCACAAAACTCTCCTCCTGATAAAATTTATCACCTTTGTTTTTTATCATTAATCCCTCCCCCTTCTCATTTAGGTATAAACCCCCGTATACTTTACACCTTTTTAAAAATGCTTAATACAAGTAACCACAGGAGAATCTCTTCTCCCCTTGAAAAACTGCAAATAAAGATGTCAGCCATTGAGTATATTTGTGGCATCTCCAGCAGCTGCTGTTAAATACCAGCTGGTCTAGCTGATTAAAATTACCTCCGAGTTGGTATTATAAAGATGCCTGGGCAGCGTTGCTGTATTAATGGATTATTGAGTGAGCGATGAAAACCTTGGCCAGCTGATGCGTTTTATTACAGATAGGCTTTATGATGTGTAATCACTGTAATTTTTACAACTAGAGGAAATACGAAAAAAGGAGTTAAAAAAAAATCCCCATAGAAACTGAATTAACTAGATTATTCCTACCATTATGTTTCCTAGAAGGAATCAAAGTACATAATTACTGTGTATAAATATCCAGGTATGGACCTATACACACAATTTATCCATCCATCTATGTGGATGTGTTATCATCAATACAGACAAGCAGAGAATGCACATGGACAAATGCAGTATGCATACAATTTGTGTGAATAGATATTTACTATGTTGTGTCTGCCAAACCACCCAATTGGCTACAATGAGATCACATGACCTAAAATCGGTTTGAACCGTTCACCAGCTGGGCAATAGCTGAAAATCCAAATCTGGCCAACTGGACTGTGGTTTGCAATCCAAGGGACAGAATCATTTCATTCCCTTTACCATTTCCCGTTAGTTATTTTCTTATAAGCCAAGGTTTTTATAGAACTCTACCAAATTGTCTCCCAGATCCTCTAACTTCCAGCTTATGTTCAAAAGAAGGTATGGCAGTTCACTGGCTCGGCTATTTTTAGGGCTGCTCCAGGAGCCAGGACCCTCCTGTATCAGTTCCCAAGGACCTTCAAATGCTCTGTTCTGTTTATGGCACTCGCAAGGCGCCTGCATGCTCCCAAGTGTTCTTAAGAATAAACATGGCCTCTCAGGAGGCTCTGGCCAATTAAAATGGGTGAAGCAGAGAACAAAATTCATTCAAATATGTCCCTGGGGGGTCAGTATCTTGTAGGAAAGGACAGCCATCTCAGATTGAACTCTCTCTTTTAGGTAATCTACAGTTTCATTTTAAAGTAATATTTAAGAACATAATGCTTATCATCAAGTAGTATCAAGTGTATCGTTTTGGTTTTGCTGTATAATACTTAACATTAATTTTTCACACATCCATACATAATAAAATACATAGAGCACATGACTGTAAAGTATTAAAACTGATTTTTTTTTAACAAAGATACCAAACTGTATATATGAAATGATTCCTTCACAGCCCGTGGTGGGCTTCTGTATGCCTCCCATTGAGTGCCTTGTGTGTTTTGAGGGTGTTTTACTCATGCAAGTAAATAATACTTTTAGTAAAAGTCAAATGTGGTGAATAACCTGAGAAGTGAGGTTAGGCGGTATTTTGAGGTCAAACACATTTTTTTTTTTTTGGATTATTTGATTTCACAGCCATGAAATAGGTTTCTAATGTAGCTCCTACATTAGTAATGAAGACAATTCCCAAAAGGGAATTCCAGAAGTATTATGGGTAATATGTTTCATTAAAATAGGTATATAACTTGTTAAAGAGACCATGCTTTAGAAAGACCACGGTCATTTTCAATATAAAGACACTGGTATGCTGGTAAAAACAAAAACAAAAAAACCCAAAACCTGAGCATTGTTTGTCAAAATATTTGGTTTGGTTTTTTTTTTTCATTGAAATGAACCTAATCATTTGTGCTATTTTCAAAGATGTGCAACTTTAATATTGGACTTCGCCATTTTATCTAATCTCTGATCCATAAGGCAACTCGTCTGTAACATTTCCGATGGCTGGGGGCTGTTGAGCCTCTGCTGAAACCCTGGGCTGAAGGCACTCACCAAGCCTACGCCACCTCCTTCTCTGCAAAAACTTCATCAAACTTTGATAAAGGGTTTTCCACTCGCTGATTCAAAATATGCCCTTGCACCCAAATTCTTTCTACTGGTTCTTATGTAGCCTTCCATAGAGGCTATCTATTTCCTGTTTTAATTAATAATCTTCAAATCCCCAAATGACAGTAACATAAAGCACAGTGCTTGATATCAGTAGGTGCTTAATGATATAGTGAATGCTGAATGAATGATGGCTTGAAACAGCTCTATTTTTTAAAAAACCATTAAACTGAAAAAAATAAATCATCATAAATTAATGAAATCAAGTAAAGAGTATAAATGGAAAAAAAGGCTAGAAAAAATGGTATACACAACATAATCAAATTTCCTTAATGTGAAAACTTACAAATCTAAGAACAGCGCGGTGAAGAGCTAATTTCTGACTAACTAGAACAGAGTGGCAGCGACCAGAAGCAAAGAGGCCAATTGCATGTGGGTCGGAAATGGGCTGAGAGCACTCAGGTAGTTGTGGGGGCCCAACCTGGGGTGGTGAAGTGCTGGCCCTGGGTTTGGAGGGCTAGCCTTCCATTGTCTTCAGCACCTTATTCCAGAATGCAAGGCTTAGGAATCAAGGTTAAACCCACAGCTGCAAAACTGGTACAGGGAAACCAGTGAAACCTTGTTACTTCAGAGATCCTTAACAGTTATAAAAAGGGGGTAAGGGATTGTGAGTGTCAGTGTTGCCTGATAAAAAAGAAACAGTGAGAGCTGGCTGAGTGGTGCGGCGGTTAAGAGCTGGCTTGGAAAGCCAGCGACCCCGGTTCGGGGTTTGGGTCCCACATATGAGGGCCAGTGACACTGCCCTCAAAAAAAAGAAACAGACTACGTAAAATCTAGATAAATGTGCAGCCACTATGGAAAGCAGTGTGGAGGTTCCCCCCAAAATTGAAAACAGAACTACCTTATGACCGAGCAATTCCACTCCTGGGTATCTATCCAAAGAAATCCAAAACACTAATTCGAAAACATATGCACACCTATGTTCACTGCGGCGCTACTCACAATAGGCAAGATATGGAGAGAACTGAAATGCCCATCGGTAGACGACTGGATAAAGAAAGTGTGGCATATTTATACAATGGAGTATTACTTGGCCATGAAAAGAATGAAATCGTACCATTTGCTACAACACGGATGGACCTAGAGACTATTATGCTAAGTGAAATAAGCCAGACTGAGAAAGACAAATGCCGTATGATCTCACTTATATGTGGAATCTAAAGAACAGAATAAATGAGCAAACAAAACAAACAGATTCAGAAGTATAGGTAAAAACCTGATAGTTGCTAGATGGGAGGGTGTTGGGGATAGGGAAGAAAGTTAAGGGATTAGAAAGTACAAAGTAGTAGTCACAATATAGTCACGGGGGTATGAGATACAGTATGGGGAATATAATCAATAATGTTGTGAAGACTATGTGGGGTGCCAGATGGGCACTGGACTAATCAGGGAGAGCACTTCATGAACTGTGTAGATGTTTCACCTTTCCACTAGACACCTGAGGCTGAAGTAAAATAATACTGAATGTCAACTATAATGTGTGTGTGGGCACAGGAGGTGGAGTATGGCATAGGGAATATAGTCAATGGTATTACACAGTAGACCATTGTGGGGAGTTATCACTTTGTGAGGGGTGTGAATGTCTAAGTATTACATTGCTTCGTACACCTGAAACTAATACAAAATATATAAATGGTTGAATGCATGGCTGCCAAACATTAAAAACTTTCTCCATGTTTCAACTGCCTCCCTCTTTTTTTTTTTTCTCCTCTTGTCTTTTGTGTCCTCAGCTCAGCAGAATTCATTGGTTGTTGGTGGGGATGTAGTGAGGGGCAGGCAGGATGCGGGAAGGAGGGGTGAGAGGGAGTGAGGCTGCACAGACAGGAAGCCAAGGTGGTGGAGGGCAGCCGGGGAAGGCCACCAGATCAACTCTGGATGTAGAAAGGGTGTGCCTCTACCAGCAGCAATATACACAGAAAAGGATGAAGAGGTAACATCACTCTCACCTCGCATTTACTATTGTTTGAAAACTGCATTTTCCACTAAAGAAAAGAGTGGAAGCGAAAAGTCAAAGATAAGAGGAAAATCACATTTGGGCCAGTCCACCCTGATGTGGAACTTTTGTCATAAATACCAAGAAAGAAGCTGCCTGCAGCTGATCAAGCTACAGAAAAGGCTGCTACTCACGGATGAGCAAAACCAAAGCAAAAAAGCATTTGGTATATGGGGACTAATGACTCCAGAAAGAACTATTTCCCATTAATTTTCAATTTAAAAGAGTAATATTATTCATCATTTTTATTATTATTTAGGGGTATAAGATCTTAATATGATCCTTACTATGGCTTATCATTATTTTTTTTAATTTAATGAACACTAAGAAAGTGTTTCCTATGTGCCAGACACTGTTTAAAGTGCTTTTCAATCAGAAACTCCAGGTGGCAACCCTATAAAAAAGGTACTCTCAATTTGACTTTAACTTAACTTTTGCAAGCATTCATTGCAACCCAGATATGCGGTCAGGTTTTGGGGTGCAATGAATGAAGAGTTTAGCAGTTGTATGAAGGTACTGGAAGATAAATCCTAAGTATTATTTTTCTCTGAATATTTCTTGTTTCAAATAAAATCCATTTTAATTATAAAGTAGTGATTCAAATGAGCTAAATCTACAATATATACCAAGAATCAACATGATAAAATTCTACACATTAAAATACATTTGTAGTCTGTTCCCTCCCCTGCTCCCACCCCAGGTATAGAGATCCGTCCTCTTCGTACGTACGTGGAGACTGGTGAGCTAGAGAACTAGATAGAGCCCTGGTTCTCATCAGTGTCACTGCTTTCTGCATTCTGACAGCGTGCACAATGTTTAGTTCTCACTAGCACTATTTTTAATCGTTTAAGTCCCATTGATGTAATTAAGTCAGAAGTTCTCTTTAATAAATGTTGAACCTACTCAGCACAGGTGTGATCTCTCAGCCTGTAGCTCATTCTTTCCTTCCCAGTCCTAGTCATTTTCACATTGTTTCTCATGCTTCCTCATGGGGGCTTTTGTCTATTAAAATGATTATTTTAAACTAAGATCTTTTAAAAGACATAACATATTTTCTCCAACAAATTCCATGTAGTACATTTAATTTTAACAAGACTTTAAATAAATTTAAATAAAATAAGATTTAAAAAAAATATATTTTTAAAGTCTTGGAATTGTTTTTTTAACCACACATGACAGTTACAGTTGAAGTCATAGTTAATAAGAAACTTCTGGAGGTGATACATTGGTATAAAAATCATTTATGAAATCATACAAAAATATCTAAGAGATAATGAAGTAAAATGAAAATAAAAGCATTATTTTTATCAGAGAAATCAAATTTTAATGAGAGTTTTTAGAAAGAAAATACATATGCAAAACTGAATTAACAAACAAACAAAATATTTCTTTTTCTGCACTTAAATTCTGGTTCAAATCTATTTAAAAATACAAAACAAGAAATTTGAGGGGATAAAGAAAAACATGATGAAGAACCAAAAGTATCCCAAAACAAAGGCAAGTAAAAAGCAACATGCTCTACCAGTGTTTCATCTGTATCATCCCTAATTAGTGAAGGAAAAAGTTTCCTTAGAGTTTATAGTAGAGGAGCTCTTATATTTTTAACCATTTTAATAGTATAATTAATGATGAATTTCCTTAATTGATTGGACAGCCTTTGTAAAACAGCATCTTGTGAAATTATGAGCTTGGAAGAGGTTCTCTTCATTAAGCAAGCTCATCATTTTTCTAACACTTCTTTCAGGGAAGAACTAATGGTGGGAAGGCAGGTTTTTTTCTTGGTACTGTACATCATATACAATTATATATAACAGTAAAACACTGTCCTTAAAATAATTTTACAAGGGCCGGCTGAGTGGCGCGGTGGTTAAGCGCTGGCTTGAGAAGCCAGCGGCCCCGGTTCGGTCTCACATATGAGGGCCAGTGACACTGCCCTCACAAAATGATGATAATAATAATAATTTTACAAAAATCAGAAAAATAGCTTAAAATTTTCACACAAAGCGCATACTGGTGATCTCAAATGTCTTAAACACTGGTCAAACTTGGCATTTATAGGTGTCTGTTTGAAGTACTAACAGTTCCCATAAAAGACTTTCCACATATTAAGCAGAATCCCTAGAGGCTAGAAAATAAGGGTAGATGCTTAAGTATGGTCAGAGATCCATCAAAGATACAGAGTGTAATCACTGATATACGTTATACATGTTAGGTTAATTAGTATGATATCATACAGGAATTACCATATAGCAATAGGAAAGAGCTTATTATAGCAATTAGCTATAGATATTCAATTTGCCTCTGGCTTACTTGGTTATGGGAGCAGTAGAAAAACAATCAGAGGCCCATGATGAAATAAAGAAGCTGAGGATAAAATTGAGGGAGAAAAACTGAATATAAGAGATAATTAATAATCCCAAGATTTTACCCACATTTAGTTATTATTTCCAAGTTAAGTTCTGGAAATTTCTCCTTCATGCTTTACAACTTCGTTTTGATTTGAATATAACAACTATTTTCCTTCTAATTTAAATGTATTCTGCTGGCTAATAAACTCAATTTGGATTTACAGTTATACCACTCTGTTGTTAAACCAGACAACTTAAAGATATTCCACTGTCCCACTGTGATTTAGAAACAACTCTGATGATACATTTCTGGTGAGGTTTTCTTTTTTTATGACCCTCATTAGATGGCACTTTATGTGTGTAAAGTTTTGGGGTAATATTTGTTTTTCCTGTAACACT
The DNA here is from genome assembly GCA_033961575.1 of Aselliscus stoliczkanus. Taxonomy (NCBI): domain Eukaryota; kingdom Metazoa; phylum Chordata; class Mammalia; order Chiroptera; family Hipposideridae; genus Aselliscus; species Aselliscus stoliczkanus. The sequence goes on along the minus strand of CM066735.1, from coordinate 96,526,742 downwards.
TAGGTTCAGTTGAAGACATCACAACAATTGTAAAGTCACAGTTTTATGAGGATTCCTTTAGGGAATGCAGATATAACCTGAAATTAGTCTGGTTAGTGGGCTTAAGACTGGGTTTGGCCAAGCGTTGTACTGTCTAAGGTATATAACTGAAAGGTAAGGATTACTTTTAGCACCTGCAATGGTGCTGGGGTGGGGAGTATGTTCTATCATGAAGGGTTCTGGCCCAGCAGTCTTTATTATATCAGTCTTAGGGGTGTGGTGTGTCTTATGTTTCAATCACTTCGATTCATAATCAGAAATAGAAATTTCAAAACTGACTTTAGTCACATACTTGCAGGAAATTTTAGAAAATATATTATACATATTAATCTTTAATAAATGAACTGTTTTAAGAAACAAATACAATTTAATAAATGGAATCTTATAAAAAGTTTATGATACAAACTTATATGCTATATATTTTGGAAGCATTTTGACATTCATCGTAAATACTTCTTGTTAGAAGCTAGATATTTTGGAAGCATTTAAAGCTCTTCAAATATATTAAACGAAAATTTGTGTTTTGATTGGTTTTCACTAGTGCGATATATTTACCAGGCTCCAAACCACTAGTGGAAGAAGCCATTTAATTGGAAGAAATTTCAAACCATGCACAAAATTTTAGAAATAATAAGAAAAAATAATCCTGGTCTATGTAAACACTGTATTTCCAAATATAGAGTTAGAGTCATTTTCTTGACAGCATTTCAGGATCGTATTGGAAATCACTGGTTTCTCAAAGTTCATAAGCCTATTGTATTTAAAAGTCTTATAATGTAAATGTATTGGGTAATTACTAAATCTTAGATTCTATCTGTAAAATATTTCTTCAAACTGCCTCTTTTCCATTGCTATCAGCAATTCTTACCCAGACAATTGCAAAGCTCTCCTAGGTGGTATCATAATTTCTAGTCTTGCCTCTCTTAAATGTATAAACTACAATGATTTATTTCAAATGCCAATTAGACCAAATCATTTAATGCTTTACATTCTCAAAAGTCACTTACATTTGGGTGGATGTTTTTAGGAAATGATCTTTGTCCCTCTCCTTGTCTCACTTTATTAACAATTTCAATTAGCGTCATGTGGATTATCAAACTAATATCTCCAAATCTCTATCCAAAGCTCCAGAATCATATAATTCAATAGTCTACTATCTATCCATGGTCCCAAAGAAACAATTATGTTTCAATGCCACCTATCCCCCGCTTACCATAGAATAAAGATCTAAACCAATGCTGTCCAACCAAATTTTCTATAATGACTGGAATGTTCTATATCTGTGAAGTCCAACAAGAGTAGCCACTAGCCACATGTGGCTGGCTACGGAGCACCTGAAATAGGGACAGTGTGGCTGCGGAACTATCTATATATTTTTATTTAATTCCAATTAATTTAAAATCTATAGCTACATGTGGCAATTACTTATTGGACAGCACAGATCTAGACTGTTCTTAGCATGGCACATAAGGGTTATGATGTCCTGACATTGCCTCATTTTGTCTCACTCAAAATCTACTCTGGTTGTAATAAATAAACTGATTAGTGTTTCTTGTATCCTTGACAATATTCAGACATACATGCCTTTGCTCATACTATTCTCTCTGCATAAGGTCCTTACAACATTTTTTACTGTACTATTCTTGCTTACATTTCCAGACACAGCCTAGGTATTATCTCTTCTAGGGAGTTTCCTCTAAAACTTCAGGTTAATCTAAAAATGCTTTTAGGTACCTATCTAATGCTCATGCCTCCACCCCCAGACTGTGCCTCCTGGGGATGAGCACAAGTGGTCTAAGACGGCCATAAATCCTATTCCCTGCTTTCCTAGCCTTTCTTGTAGTTAGGGTTGGCCATACACCCAAATTCTAGCAATGAGATTTAAGCCCATGTCTGCTGGAAAGGGGGCAAATAAGTTTGGTACCAGCCTCTTGTACAAATATATAGCCTTGAAAGCTTATCTACTGCACCACTGAAAACCTCATGTCTAGCTATCACTGTATCTTGACACCATTTCGATACAATCATGAAGTAAGGCCACAAGAATCTGCAGGTTTCAATATCATAAAGCCACCACTGCCAGCAGAGGCCTACCTCTAGACTTGTTACTTTTTAAGGAAAATAACCAAAAAATAACAAATGGCCATTTATTCAGCCCACTGCTAGTTGAGTTTCTTACTTGCAGCCAAATGCATTCCTGATGCAGTGTTCTACTTTTGTGCTCCCACAGCAGATTGTGCATGATTCTGGTATAATTATTATATTATATCAAAATAATGTTTACAAATATATAATACTAGACTAATCATTATAGTGTTGATTCTGACTACCTAGATATAACTTAGATAGGAAGTGGGGTAAATATTACAGCCATGATTTCATCTAAGTCTATATATTTCAAATCTCTTTTGTCTCTATGCAATATTGTGAGCTCCTTGTAAACAAATGCTTAATATTTATTAGGAATGAAAATATTTGTTACATTATACTGGGAGGTATTGGTAGAGAGGTGAATGAAGTATGCCGTGAAATAAGCCGTCTGTAAGGGCACCAAACTCACCACGAAGGGATGAAGTTGTGATATTCAATTATTTAATATGAATGCTACACAAATGAGATTGAAGCATTTCGTGATTAACTAAAAGAGTGGCCTTCAAGACCCTGAAATGCTAGGATTCTGGGCCGGGCCAATGATAAAGCCCTACGGCAAACCTACCAGCTACCTCACTCCACCAGGGCCACAATACACTGGTGAAATCAAATATTTAGTCAAAATTTTTTCTCTAAACTGGTAATTTGACAGAAAAGAAAATGCAGCTCTTGCCCAAATTGTGCTGGTCAGCATATGACAGTCCCATATAAAAACAATTCTCTTTTCTAAGGAATTGTGATTATTTTTTAAAATTCTAAAATACTGTCAGAGATTGAGATAAATACATTTGATTTACATTTAACATCATAGAGGTTAAAACAGAATGTTTTTCATATTAAGCATTCTTGCTATGCCCTCTATTTTCCGTAACTCCTCAAAGATTACTGATAATGGTTCACATATATCTTCAAAGCAAAGTGTTTCACTTTTCAGGATGTTGACATATGTGCTCAATAACAGTGATTGAGTATATTCGTATTTTTGCTCCCACATTTTTTATCTTATAAAATCAATTTATGATCAATAGAGACAACTGAGACAGTAAAAAAAAGTATAAGGAAAATAAACATGATTCATTATTCCGAGATAACCGCTGTTACCAATGCTTCCAGTCATATTAAAACATATACATATTAAAACACATACAATTGTTAAAACTAGAAAAATAGATTATATGTGGTTTTTCTTTCTAATTTTTCACTTAGAATATATCATAAGCATCATGTTTTGGGATTACATAGTCCACAAATACATCATTTAAATTATGGTATAATATTGCATCAGATAGATGTATTTGCCCCATTATTTCCTTTATTATTAGAAATGTACTAGTTCCCATTTCATGTCACAAATAACACTGTGATAAACATCTTTAAACACAGACCTCTGCTCCCTGATTCCCCGAAGATGTCTATATGCTTAAAAGTGGAATCATGAGTCAAAGAACCCAAGTTTATCAGACAATTGACTCACATTCCCAATTGTACCCCAAATTGATTATATCAGCATTGAATAAAATTTTATCTAATCTTTATCAATCTAAATGAAAATTATATTTTGTTACTTAATTTGAATATTTGCCCTTTTCAGTATTTTTATTGGCAATTATTATTTTTGTTGGCAATTGTTATTTTTTTCCAATGCGTTGTTGGTTCACTTTGTTTTTCCACTTTATGGTTAAGTGACTTCTTACTAGTTTTAAGCGTTTATTATATATAAAGAATACAAATTTTCTTTATATATGTTGCAATTAAGAAAACCACATTTGTCTTTGCATTGAATTATATTGGAATGAAAGTTTGTGGTAGTCAAATTTCAAACTTACCCCCTAAAATGTCTTCCACTACTATTTTCTTAGAAAATCCATGGTCATTGGAAGATTGGTTATATATTCATGTATTTTTCTATTAATTATTTAGAATTTTAATTTTTTAATACTAGTTGATGTTCCTCAAAATAGAAAACTGTGCAAAATTTTGATATTTTGAATAATCAGTTCCTTATATAATTAGTTTGTGATCTTTCCTTCCTTTATTTTTACCTCCTCCCCATTCATCCATCCATTCAAAAGTATTTACTGAATGCTTACTATGTACCAGGTCTGTTAAGAAGGCATTTATAATATGTATATTAATGAACAAGATGGACAAACTCCTTGCTGTTACAGATCTTATCAAAATTCAAGGCTATTATAATTAAATGCTTAATTAATAAAGAATACTTTTCCAATGCTTTGGTTTCAAAGTACATATTTTTTAATATTACTATTGCCATTTCTGTATTCCTTTTATCAAGCCATATTGATTTAGTATAGATGTCTCTTTTAAGTAGCAGAGAGTTGGACTTTGTCTATAAACCAACAGAGAATGCGTCTTTTATTGGGAGAGCTTAAAGCATTTATGTAGTCTCATACCTAATCTTTGACAGTATTATTTGTCATCTTGTTCAGGCTTCCTCTGTAAGCAAGCACTCCTGTTATGATTACTGCTTAGTGAGACTTATGAGTCAGGCACATAAATTAGTAACCATCAGCACTTTAGTGAGGGTTTCCAATGTTCCAAGTACTGTGTTCTACCTGATTTTTTCATCTAATCTGCATAGTCCTATTGCATAGATATTACTTCATAAAAAAAAAATTAAGTGATTAGAAACATCAGTGAAATAGAATATTTGATTTCTTCCATGTGTGATAATGAATAATACTTCTTTCCCACTTTGAATTATTCACTAGATTTAAATAGATCTAATACCCAAATAATGTTTTACAGATTATTATTTTTGACAGTTGCATTCAGTTATATACACCTAGCCATATCTTACTGGTCACATTGCTTTCGAGCAGTCCTTTAAAACCTGCTTTCCTCTTACCTGAGTTATTGTCAGGTGAATTTTTATTTACCTTCCTGTGGGAAGAGTATATGTTTACCTAGAAAGGCAGGTGGATGGCACCTTTCCTAAACTTGTACATGTGTGACTGGGTGCAGCCTTTGTTTATCTTAAAATTCGTGATTACTTTGTCAGTACAGAGTCTGCTTTTTTCATCTCATCAGTTAACTCCTCTTGTAGGTCAAGTTTAAGACTAAGGTAACAGAACCACTCCTACCCCTCCCCACTTCTTTGTTTTTCTATCCAGCAGCCCTATCTCAATAAGGTGAGTATAGCAGGTCCTTGAATAGCATTGTTTGCTTCATGTCATTTCATTATGTTGATGGGGAAAAAAAAAAAAAAGATTCCCAGCTAGAGCCACTGACTGTGTGGTATTTGTATGTTCTCCCCATGTCTGCCTGGGTTTCCTCTGGGTACTCCGGTTTCCTACCACTTCCCAAAGACGTGCACAGGAGGTGAACTGGCATGTCTAAATTGTCCCACTCTGAGTGACTCTGTGTGTGTGTGTGTCTGAGTGGTCCTGTGATCAGAAGGCATCCTGCCCAGGGTGGTTCCCACCTGTGCCCTGAGCTGCCAGGGTAGGCTCCGTGACGCTGAACTGGAATAAGTGGGGTGGAAAATAATTTTCTTTCTTGTTTTTATTAATCTTTCTTAAATGTATGCATAACTCATGTTTCTTTGAATGTTTAATATTAGAAGTGTTTGGGGTCTGTATTGAGAAGTTTGGTGATTATTTATGACCAGAAATATGCCGTAGGAACTTAACTCTTGCATATATCAATTAGCCTATGGTAAATTGGTTTTGTTACCTGTCGTTTTTCTTAACATCCCTGTTTCTAAGAACCTATCAACAACTTTATGTAAGGACTTACTCTATTGAACCTGGACAAGAGTTAGATCTTAGGTAATGACTTATTATTTTAGCCATACTTTTGCCGCTGGCTCCTCTTTGTGAAGGGTCCTGACCTCTTTTTTCCCCCTAATTCTTGGCATGGCTGTGGGCCTGGGTCTGTCCATTGACCTTGATTTTCCATTTCTTCCCTACCAGGATGGCTTCTGATCACTACAAACAAGACTCTTCTGATTCCAGGCCTTCTACCTGCCTGTTTCTTTGTTTGTTTGCTTGTTTGTTTTGTTTTGACTTATCTGGTCAACCTGAGTTTGGTTCATAGTCCAATCTGACATAGTCCCTATGGGTACCTTAATTTTCTACCATGTTCACAGATAGTCAAATTAGAGTGTGTGTGTAGGCTTAACAGTTCAAAGCCTGGCTCAAAATCTTGGTAGCTGATCAATCTAAATAAACCTTTATAAGCCTTAATTTCCCCAATGTGTTATAAGGATAAATAAGACAAGCTATGTAAAGCCATTAGTATAATGCCTAGCCCACAGAAAACACTCAATAAATATTAACTATTATTAATCGTTATTTCAAATAATTTAACTTATTATTCTTCCCTAAAATTCTGAATCATGATAATTCTTCATAAAGAAGGGAAAATAACCAGGTTTTCAAAAGGAGTGATTCTGAGAGAATACTCAGTGGTGTATGACAACAAGGTATCATCAGGTCTTCATCTTCTAATCCCTCATTCTGTTTTTTACATTTAACATGTAAGAAAGCTCACTAAAAAGAAAAGAATATTTCAATCATTAACTGTGTTTAGAATAGGAAGCTTTTTGCTTAAACTGCTGAGAGAATTTTTAAGGTGGGTAATTATACTGACTTTAACTATTTTTTACATGACTATATTTCAAATATAGGTTTAAAACAGTAGTCACACACAATTACACTGTGACATGTGTTAGAACAAATATACTGTTGTATAAATATTTTAAAATTATAGCACAAAATTTCACAGATTATTTATCAATAATCAAGAACCTCCCCAATTAAATTCCTATAAACCACCACAGTGAAACAACTGCTAATCCAGAAAATAGGAAATAAGGGAAATGTAAGATGTATAATAAACATTTGGGAAATATAGAATTTATCCCTTGAGTGTTGTAAAGAGCTCGTAATTTAAGAATGCCAAAGCCCAAGTGTGCAATGAGGGTCTTTCCTCAAAAGTGACATTAATTGCATATCCCATAGATGCTTATTATGTATTCTATTTATATCAAAGTATAACATGTAGTCAAAAATATACAGATTCAATATATCTAAGGGTGATAATAAAATATAGTTACTCTGGCCTATTAAAAATTGTTATTTTTAAACTTCAATTTTTGGTCTTTTTAGAAAATAGTATTATAGTATGAAGTAAAAACAGTATTGAATCTTCATATTGAATCTGCTATGAGTAAGGATCTTTTGAACTCACAACAAGTATGTACTCAGGGATGGAATCATAACACTAATATTTTAGAGGCTTTTGCACAAAAATAACCCCAAAGTGATAAAATAAAAGGAAATTCTTGTTCTCATAGTAAAAGCAAAGATACTAAAACAACAAAACAAAATAAAAACCTCTTAGAAATTCCCTTGGCAAGTGGAAATAATGTAGTCAATGCCTTACATGCACTGACAGGCCCCTAAGTGACTTCATTTTTAGAAAGTCTAGTACTCACCAATAACTGGCAAACAAAAGACAATTCACGATGTTAATGATTGGAATTAAAGCAAAAGTAACTTCATTCTAAGTGGAACAGGAGTAATCTTTCATCAAGTTAATGAAAAATACAGTGTAAATTACTTTTAGAAAATATTACTTTATAATACCACTTCCCAAGTATTGAACATTTAATTTCAAAATAACTTTGTTTAGCCTAAATAGCAAATTTATTTAACATTTCCTAACAGAAAAGCCAACTACTATTATCCAGCAAATAAAGCACTTATACACATTAAGTATAATTAATATGCAAGTTATTATATAACATTCAAGATCAGGTACTTAGTCCCATATTTCAAGGTAAATATCAATGTATTTAAAATTAAGATAAACTAATTTGGAATGACTTTAGCCAATGTTAGTACAATTAACATTTTTATTCTAATTATTAATTCTAATTTTGTTAAATAAATGTATTAGCAAAATGCAACCAATATGTTTACATATGGCACATCTGCTACATCAGGCGACTTTCAAATATATTCTCTTACAAAAACAAAAAAAAAACTACTTTTAAAAATGGAGTAATTGCAAAATCTTTTTCTTAGTGATAATTAGAAGCATATTAGAAAGCAGATTTAAATAAATTTTAATGTACCATGCAACTGTTAAAGATTGACTAAAATTAGAAATCTGGACTCAAATGGAGTATAATTTCATTTTGCTAACACTTTTCCACATCATGTAAACATAATTTATGATTTACTTCCCATTTTATAATTGTATTGATAACATTTTTCCCTTGCTGCATTCATTATTGACATTTTTATCACATTGCTTTCTAATTTTTTAGAACATTTTAGTATACAAGAAAATATTTTTCTTTGAAAATAAAAATTCTATAAAAAAGAGTTGGCATGCAAAGGCACACTTTAGATAATGTAATTATGGATTCCAATGTCATCCTAAGGAAGAGTAGGTTTTATTAACTGAAAATTGATTATTTTATATTTGTCCACTGAGGAAGAGTAGGTTTTGTTAACTGACAAATGGCTATTTTATATTTGTCCACTTGATGATAATTTACTCAAGTTGTAACTAATTATTTCAAGTATTAATATTGAACATAAGCCTAAATTACCAACTTTCTTCTATCAGGATCAGACAGTGGCATCAGCAATTATTTAGATTTATATCACTTGTATGATACAAAACAAAGTATTTCAATTCACTTAAATGAGATACAGGCCTACAATATTTATTAGGTTCAAGGACATAAAATTGTGCCAAACTGCTATGATCTGTTTATAAAAATTTACTTTAAACTTCTATACACTCTTGTCTAAAGGGTAGCTGTTAAGTGTCCACTTAGAAGAAGACCATAAGCTTTAGTGAAGGAAACACAGAAAGCCAAAGCCAGAGCGGAAAGTGTTCGTGGATCCCATAATTCACCACAGTCACAGAGCCATGATATTATTAGGTAATGGTAATGGCAGATAATGATAACAAAAGCATTGCCAAACATATATTTAATGTTTGTTACATACCTAGTACTATGGTGTTTGTACATTATATTTAATTCTCTATGAAGTAGGTATGATTATTTTTAATCTTCATTTCACAGATGAAGAGTACAAGACTCAAAATGGGTAAACAAGTCCATTTAATTTCAAAGTCTGTGCTGCTAACAGCTATTTTGTATTGTACAAATATTCTATGGCCCCAAAGATTTAACAGTTATCAACAGGAAATGTACAGTGGAGAGGTACAGTTTACTAGATAGCATAAAGACAGGAAAATAAAACCACATTGACCTGTCATATGCCCCACAAATAAAAAAATAAAATCAAATGTAATAAATGAAATAAGTTTAAGTGAAATCTTTGTACTGTAAAAGGTAGTACAAGGGCCGGCCGAGTGGCGTGGTGGTTAAGCGCTGGCTTGGGAAGCCAGTAGCCCTGGTTCGGGTCCCACATATGAGGGCCAGTGACACTGCCCTCAAAAAAAAAAAAAAAAGGTAGTACAGACCAATTAAGAGAATGAGTGACATCTTCAAAGATTTTTAAAAAACATCTACTTTTAGATAATGTAGATGAGATTCTACACAAAAAAATAGTAGGATAAATAAGTTAGCTATGGTTACTGCAAGACTTGGTATTGTTAATACTGCTAAAAAATAAAGGTGAAAGGATTAAGTGTCATTATGCCATGGACCATGGAATTTTCCTGGGCAGGTACTAGTCAGGTTTCAAAGAAGCCCTGTGAATCATTATAATGAAGAGAAAGCTGATGGAAACCAATGTCTGAAAGGAAATTGGAGTACAATGGTTAGAAGCCATTGCACCCATGTCCATCCACCACCACTGCAATGTAAAGCACCAGCTTGGACAAAAAGATAACAAACAATAAAGCATTTCATAAACATGATAAACATGTCCAACATTAATTTCTTTCCTCAATATTTAAGATGAATTTCTAGACTTTAGCAGACAATTTCTGAGCGTGTAAAATGGGCTTTTGTATTTGGATAAACCAATTCTTTGAGTGCAGAGGAGAAAGGAATACAGAATTTAACTCTATCTTTGCCAATAGCTATTTTAAAATAAATTTTTACATCTATAAACACAAACATATTAGCCAGACTTATAAGTGTAAGCCTACAGTACTGCCCAATATCCATGTTATCCACAGCTTTCTCATTTCCAGTGGGAATGATGAAACTACTCTCAATGATGAAATAAAGCTTAAGACACAGAAATGAAAATAAGTGTCATTAAAAACACAAAAGCTGACAGTCTTCAATTACTTATCAGGGGTTCCAGAGAAGAAAGTCAACTGAATTATTATTGGTGAAAGACTCTGAGTAACATGAAAACATAAAGAAAACACTCACTGATAATCTTTTCTTTGGACTAAATTAAATTGGCCTCTGCTCTGGTCCTAAACCTTTGACTTATTTGAGATTCTCTGTAATTCAAACAATGAATTCATATTTATTGAGCATCTACTATGTACATTTCAATGATATCTTTTCAATTTTCCATATTCCACCTACTGAGAGATGGGATTTGCAGGAAATATCTACCAAGGAACTGCCCAGCACTAGACATAAATGTTCTGCTGTCTCAATATAAAGGATCCTTTTGTTGTCTACAGTACTACTCAACTAATTCATATTTATTAAAACTGCTATCTTTCTAATTTGCCAACTCACCTTATACGCCGCTGAATGGATGCGCGTGCGCACGTGCGTGTGCGCTCACACACGTGCGCACACTCACACACACACATAACCCTCGAAGGAGTGACTGTCTCTCTATTCTTTTGCTATTATAGCATGTTACAGAGGTTGTGTGGCTGGAGAAGATTAATACATGATGTTCACATTGATCTTACTTTTCGAAATGCACTTCTGAGGGTTGAGCAGAAGACCACCCGATAAAATGGAAAGAACATGGATATCTTACAGGATTGTTTGGGTTCAGAACTGACTTTGTGTGTGTATGACCTGAGCAACTCTGTACTTCTTAAAATGCTTGGTTTAATGATCTGCTATCACCATCTTGAAATTCTTACTATTATTTTTTTGAAAGGGGCCATTCATTTTTATTTTGCACTGGGCTCTGCAGATTGTGGAGCCAATCTGAATTCTGACGTCACTGTTTAATACGTGTAAACTTAGTGTAAGCTTCAATTTCTTCCTCCATAACAAAAGAGTAACACTCAGGTAACAGGCGTGGTGACAGTATTAGATGAAATATCATATGTGAAAGTCATGAGCACAGAGCCTGCCACATAGGACACAAAAGGGATATGCAATGAAACAGCGCTGGAACAGGTCTTGTTCTTTGAGACATACAGAAACCATCATAAATCATAATGTAGCTGAAGTATAAACTTTAGTACTTACAACCCATATATCTGCGGTGCAATTTCTAGTCTGTTCAAGTGCATGTAAAGCTCAATATCATGCTTCTTCAGCAGATGGTCCTGGATATAGTTGACTTTAGTAACGATAGCGATTGTGGGACCTAAATCCTGTGGTCTAGCAAAGGGGATGGGAGGCATCAGTGTTTCTTTACCCTGAAAACAGGAAAAAGGGAACATGTGTTATTTCAATATAAAATTAACAAATACATGGACAGAATTCTTGAATACATTAACCCATGGGAGTTTAAATAAGAAGCAACCACTTTAATCATCTTATGACAAATGCTTATAATGTGGAATCATATGCTGATCTTCAGTATATACTATAGATGATTGTGCTCAAAGTAAAGGCTAGGAAACAGCTTCTAAAATGTTATCTACCTGTATTCCCTTGATCATTTTCTCTGGTGACATTATGGACTACATGACAATTTTGGCGAGAGGTAGTAGTAGCCACTGGTGTATTTGTTCATGGTCGTTTTGTCTCATCAGCCACAGTACCTAAATGGGCTACTCTGATGAAAATATATTTCTTGTGGCATAAAACTTAACCGTGAAAAACAGTACATGAAAACTGTTTTAATCTGAGCTCTCAAAACTATAGAAAAGTCAGAAAATAAGGGAAACTGTTAATAGTACTAGAAAAGAAGACCTTCTCTAACTGTCCTTTGATCAATACAGATAGCTGAGAAGAAAAGATTTTAAAACTCCCCAACGAAAAGTATAGCTGACTTAAAAAAACAAAAACAATTTATGTGGGCTAACTACAACTTCTCTTGCCATCCCATGTCCATATTAAGAAAGATGTATCTGTAACTCCTCATAATGCTTTCATGTACACTTTAGCTATCACTTCAAATCTGATGACTTCCTCGAATGTAATAACTATTTCTGTCTTCTGATGTTGTCTTCATTTCTGTCTCTCTCCAGAACTGGAATTTATAGCATCACTCTCATGATTGTCTACTTAGCACTCATCCTCATCCACATGTCTAGCTCAAATTCTTGTTTCTGCTGCATAAATGTTGCTTTTTCACACAGTTTTTGCCTTAGTTTTATTCTCTACTTATATGCAGTTCTCTGAATGATCTCAGTAATATACAGTGCTTCAATCAAAACCCATTTTCCAAAGCATTAATCTGCATTCATAACCTAGAACTCTCTTGAGTGCCTCCCATACATTCAAACGTTAGCCAGGAATCCCAGATTGCCAAAAGGTCCTTTATTTCAGCAGGCCCAAAACTAAGTTCATCATCCTCTGCTCAAAAGCACCTCCATCCTTTCCTCATGCCTCCCTCAACCAATCCTCCAATAAGAAACCTAGTTTGTCAATGTTAGCTCCTCAGAACCACTCAGGGCACTCTTACATGTCTCCTCTCCTACAGCCCTAACAACCTGATTTGGAATCTTAATCATTTCTTTCCTCCTAACTGGTCTGCTTTTAAATCCATCTTTCAACATGCCTGGTAATTCCATATAAAATTTGTAACCAATCAGCCTGGCAGAAAGCACAGAGGAGAGGAGGAACATGTGCTAGTGTGAGGAAAAATTTCCTGAAAGGAGTTCCATCTATCTTTCTAGGATCATTCCAAGTCTTAAGAAGAAATGCAGTCCTATCATCAGAGAAATGCAAATAAAAACCATAATGAGACATCACCTCAGACTGTCAGAATGGTTATCATCAATAAATCAACAAACAAGTGCTGGCGAAAATGTGGAGAAAAGGGAACCGTTGGGCACTAATTGTTGGATTATAAATTGGTGTAGCCATTATGGAAAATAGTATGGAGTTTCCTCAAATAAAAAAAAATAGAACTACCTTATGACCCAACAATTCCATTTCTGGGTATTTATCCAAAGAAATCCAAAACACTAATTTGAAAAGTTACATGCACCCCTATGTTCACTGCAGCACTATTTACAATAGCCAAGATATGGAAACAACCAAAATGGCCATCAATTGACCATTGGATAAAGAAATTGTAGTACATTTTATACAATGGAGTATTACTCTGTCATAAAAAAATGAAATCTTACCATTTGCTAAAACATGGATAGATCTAGAGGGAATTATACTAAGTGAAATAAGTCAGACTGAGAAAGACATATGGTCTCATTTATATGTGGAATCTAAAGAACAAAATAAATGAACAAACAAAACAGAAACAGACTCATAGATACTGAAGACGGTTACTAGATGGGTTAGATGGGATGGGGGTTAGGAAGATGGGTGAAAAAGATGAAGGGATTAAGAACTACAAATTGGTAGTTACAAAATAGTCATAGGGTGTAAAGTACAGTATGGGGAATACAATCAATAATATTGTAAAAACTATGTATAGTGTCAGGTGGGTATTAGACTTATTGGGAGGATCACTTCATAAATTACATAAATGTCTAACCACTACAACTGAAACTAGTATAAAATAACATTGAATGTCAATTATAATTTAAAAATATAGTCATGGCGATGTATAGAGTACAGCATAGGGAATATAGTCAATAATATTGTAATAACTATGTACAGTGTCAGATAGATAACAGACTTATTGGGATTATCACTTTATGAGGTATATATAATGTCTAATCACTATGTTGTTTTGTATACCCGGAACTAAAAAAAAATACATAAAAGAGGAAAAAAAAGAAATGCAGTCCTTTATACTTCCTACACTGTCTGCCCTAGTGTCTTTAGGTCTGAGGGATATAAATCCATATTAATTTTTATGATTCAATAAGTTTGTGTTAATTTATATAAACAGGAGTAAAGGAAACCTCTATATTGTTGTTATTATAAAACTCATATATCTAAGACACCTTTTCCTGATTTTGTAATATCTCATATTCTATTCAAATTTAAAAAGATTTTAATTCTTAAATCATTTTCCTACTAATATTAAATGGAAATAACTTTATTTTGGAATTCATGTTAATTGTAAGGTACTGTTCACATTCAAAAGATATTGTTTACTCTGAGCTAAATTTCCTTTAAAAAAACAAGCAATTAACATTTTATATACTTTGGTCATGGAGTTTTTCCTTTACTGAACAGCCTTGTGTGGCTAAATACAGTCTTGGGTGGCAGCACTGAGCTCAGCCCAGGTTTCTAATGATCACACAGCAAACAGATCACTACATGTAGTCTTCTTCTCAAGATCTTGAATATACACACTCCTATGGAGATACAATCACTGGAGAGGACTGATCCTAAATCAACCTGTTTAAAAATGTTTAACTTAATGAAATCATATAATCAATTTCTAGTTTGAATAGAATGAGCTGTCATTAAAGCAACTGCACATGTAGTCCATTTTTCAAATGTTTAATAGAAACTCATGTGAGGTCTAAGGCTTACATACAAACTATAGTTGGAAAAGATTTCTCCTGCGCTCAGAATACTTATGAGAAAATCTCTTAAATTTAAGAAACTCAAAAGTGATGCTCAAGGTCACTTAAGTGCTAAACAGTGAAATCAAGAGAAGCTAGAGCTAATGTAAAACACTTCCTTATCATCAGGGTGTCTTTTCTAAAGAATGCTATTTGCATTTAACAAACGGAAAAGCTACAACTACCAATAAAACTAGAAAATCTTTTCACCATTTATTAAGCAGTACTCAAAACGTGTTCTACAGATCAGAGCCAGTCCACAAACTGTTATAGGCATGCAATGACAAACTGATTTTATGCCATTATGTAAACCAACGCACAGCTTTCTTCATCAAAAATGTCTTATGAAAAAATATATTTGCTGAAATAGGCATCATGCATACTGATATAAATGAATTTTCAAAAGAACTAGAACTGAATGAGGTAGTGGTGTATTAATTTCTTGAACTTTTTAAAAAGTAATAGAATCATGAAACAGAATAAAAAGGGGGGAATCAAAAAAAGTGATTCACTATATATGCATTGTAGGAATATATTATTCATTACATAGGCAAGTAATTAATATAAATGTTCAGAGGTCACATCTATGTGTTCCTTGATAAAATGAACGTCTTTATGCTGTCTTAGCCATTTCATGAACTTGACTCAGTGATATCAACATGAATAGGTAAAACTGAAAAATGGCAACCCTCACATTTTTATCATTCAGTTTCTCAGATACTGTGAATAAGTTATAAAATACAAAATGACCACTGCATGCAATAATCATGATGTCTGTTTTAAATGTATTCAAATATTCTCTGCTCAAATTTTTGATGTCCATATAAGTCTATGACTTCATCAAATCACTTGTGGAGAATATAAAGTTATTGTTCCAAAAACATAATGCATTTCATCACATATGGCGACAGAAAGTTTCACCTTTAATAACCATTACAGAATGTATCATGTTTATATATTTCTGCAGGAAGATTTTATCACCTAGGCTCGGGTCGGCAAGCTATCTCTGAAAAGAGCCAGACAGTAAATATTTTAGGCTTGACAGGTCACACAGTCTGTGTTGCAACTACTTAGCTCTGCTGTTGGAATGAGCAAGCAGCCACAGACAATAAGAAAACACACAGGCATGGCTATATCCCAGTGAAACTTCTTTTACGGGCATGGACACTGAATTCCATATTATTGTTACATGTTACAAAATATTATTCTTCTTTTCCTATTTTTTCAGCCATTTAATAATGTAAAAGCCATTTTAAGTCACAAGCTGTACAAAAACAGATGGCAGACCAAATTGGCTTACAGGCAGTATTTTGCCCTGACCTCGACCAAAGGCATAAAAAGCATTAGTTATCTGTTTCATTTTTTAAGAGATGGAATGAAGCAAGTGAGTAATAAACACATGGTTTCTAACCAGAATGCCATCAATTACACCAATATAAAAGAAATTAATCATATAAAAAAATAATACGCCCAAAACTCTTAACATCCCTTGCTAGAATGCAATTTTTCTAATATTGGGTAATAACAATGAAAAAACCATAATGATCTCTAAGATTGCATATATGTTTGTTTAAAATGGCATAATTGCACTCCTAGAGATATGCCAAGAAAACTGAAAACATATGTTCACACAAAACTTTGTACATAAATGTTCAGGGCAAGCAAAAAGTGAAAAAAAAACAAATGTCCATCAACAGATATACAGATAAACAAAATGTGGTATTTCCACACAATGGAGTATTATTCAGCCATGAAAAGGAATGAAGCACTGAAACATACTATAACATGGATGAACCTTGAAAACATTATGCTAAGTGAAAGATGCCAGACACAAAAGGCCACATGATTCCATTCATATGAAATGCCCTGAATAGGCAAGTAAATAGAAATCAAAAATAGATTAGTGATAGCAGAGGCTCTGGGGAGGAAGAAATGGGAAGGGACTAGCCTGAGGAGACTTCCTTGGGGGATGATGAAAACGCTCTGGAATTAGATGTGGGGACATTTGCACATTCTTGTGACTATACTAAAACCCATGGAATGATGTACTTTAAAAAGGTGAATGTTGGGGCCGGCCGAGTGGCGTAGTGGTTAAGCACTGGCTTGGGAAGCCAGCAGCCCCGATTCGGTCCCACATGTGAGGGCCAGTGACACTGCCCTCAAAAAAATAAAAATAAAATAAAAATAAAAATAAAAAAAAGGTGTATGTTACTTATATAATCACAATAAAAATTACAGATGAAAAATAAGAGAGAGTAAGGGTAAATATAAATTGTATTGATGCTCAATGTATAAATTTAATAGTCACGCATTGGTAAAAGTAAAACAACCTATTTGACACAGAGTTTTTCTATGCACTTCAGTTAACAATGTATTGATAAATTCACTAGGATAGCAACAGATTAAATAGAAAATGCATTTATCATTAAAAATTTATAATAATTTTAAAGAAGTTACATTGGATGAATATTATGCACATGTACAAAAGAAGTTTCTATTTATTTGTATAAATTTTTTATATTACCTACGTATATTTGCCAATATCATCAGAGATATGGTTTAGAACCTCAGTTCAATCTTATTCCATGAGTATTTTTATATTTTTTATAGAAATAATAATGGCTTTTATTCTCTGATTATACGCTGTTATTGAAATTATTTGTTCCCTCAAATATATTGAAAAGATCTGTACAATATGATTTACCTTTTGACCATCATGCTCAAAAGTAGAAAACCAAGGTTCAGCAGTTTCCATAAGTTGTGAGAACATCGCACTAAAAATTACAAAAATAATATAATGCTGTTAAACCTTTGTGAAGATGTATGAAAAATAAAAATAACAGAAAGTTTTTATACTTACTAGGCATCATGTTCCAGATACTCAGGGTTCAGCAGAGTTTTCATTTCCTCACTTAAAAAAGCAATACACGCAGTTAAAGTGTGTAATGTTTAATGGAAAAAGATATAAAGGTTGCCTTATTCTATGCTCATAAGCCAATTTTCATATAATGTGCAATTGAAAAAACATTAGCCTTTTTAAATAAAAGAGCAACTCCATTAACAAATGAAATCCTTTCTATAAAGATCAAAAACGTATTAGCTGCCTTGTCTATATCACAATGAGCCAACTATCTAATCATTTCAAATAACAAATATGAACGTGAAAATTCCTTGAATGTTCCTGATCTAGGATAAACTAAATACTCTACCATCTATCACTTACTGTCCAAAACAAAAGAAAAAACATATACTTACTGATCAAATATACCATATCAAAACACTAACTTATTTTCTTTTAATGGCTTCTATTTTCATTATATTTTAACATTAATTAATCAGAGATAGCACCTCTTTCAAATCTACTGTAGTATTGCTTTTACATTTTGGTAGATTGAAACAGCTATAGAAGTATGTCTAACTCATTTAAAAGCTATTTTCCATCAACTGTACTTTCTTGTACAGTATATTCTGCATGCATGTTTTAAAAAAGATGAAACTGGCCTGAAAATGGTATCTTAATATTAATCCCATCCTTATCATTCTTTAGAGTAACTAAAGCAAAGGCAGTTAAAATATGGTTGTAGTCAGATCCAGTAAAGTCAGTATGATTAGAAAAACTCAAAAGAAGCTAAAAAATATTAATCTATAATATAGTAAACAAAGTTAATTTCACTAAGGCTCTAATATATGTTCAACAAAATGGAGGGCTACATTTGATTAATAAAGATCATATAAACACATGAAATGCTATGTAATTATTTTTTACTTTCTGCACATAGATGGGCTAGCCTGTGGAATACCCCTGACAAAGTTGTATAAACCTGCAGCAATCCATTCAAGATGCTTCCTTGCTGCCTCTGTGGCCCATCCATCAGTGAGGGTATCTTAAGTTAGAAAATAAATTCTAACAAGTGTCTAAAGCTAAATATAATTACTACAGTTATTTACTGGAAAGAACGAATTAATGTGTTTCAAAAGTGTGAGAAGTGATTTTTATTTAGTTACACCCTGGGGTTCTTGGTGGTACTGCTCTCTTATTATGGACTGGACTGATTCAAATCTGGTGAGGAGACTGATCTCACAGCGAAGGGTCCCATGCAGCTTGTCGTGAAAGAATGGGGCATTAGAGGATGGTATACATAACTACTATCAATCTTTAGCACTCTGCCATTATGACAAAAATTTCTTCTTGATCCATTAATTATATGTCTTCCTTTGATACAGATCGAAGATTTGCAAAGACATTATGTTTCCAAATTTCCCCCATAGCTGAACTGGGATTACAACTACTAAGTGGAATTAACAATCAGCCAAATGTTGACAATTTACAGAAGTAACTTCACTTTAAAAGATTTTGAGGCAAAAAAAGATGACAGCAAGGATGGAAAGGAAACAGAGATGAAGCTTATATACAAACTTGCCTTGGTTGTGCAGACTCACTGGCATGAAGAAAAGCTTGGTGGTCACAGTGGAGGATAAAGACGATAGGTGCTAACAGCTCATGCATGCCCTGGAATGGAAGCAGGCGGAATGAGTGAGCTGGATGTTTAGAGTCCATGGTGGACAGAATAACCCCAGTTAAACGCTTCTTGAACTGATCCCGGCCCACCAATGTTTCCATATTATACAGAAAAGCATAAAAATAAAAAAGCTACAAAATGAGATTTTATTTACGTTTAGACTTTGATTCAAATTCAACCACAGCATATATTCTGCTTTAAAACATGGAGAGCAACTCTCTTTTAAATGACACAACAAACAATAAATTGGCATGGTAGACAACCTTGCACCTGTCAGTTGCTTCAAGATCTGTACTCATAAATATGAATTTCACTTATGCAAATTATAATCATGAGCTACAGTGTAAAGATCTGCAGTAAGAAGGGCAACTAAGAACTGTAGACCTAAGTAAATTACACCCAATGTTTTCATTATATAATGGCTCAAAATTAGGATGTCTGTAGATTTAGGAAGCGCTGAAGTCAGCTAGCTGGAAATGTTAAATAAAAGAAACAAGCTTTAGCAGGTACGACAGGAAATGAAGTTTTTAAAGTATGATTCCAACATATTTAATCTGAAGACTACCATACATTTTTCCTATCTATTTCAACTACAAGGTTACTTTTCAATTTATTTAGTGATTTCACCAATGTCATTCTTTTTCCTTATACTGGTGTTCATCTGTGAATTATATGAGAATGTATAGGAACAAAATGGCACATTAGCTACGAAATTGTCTTTAAAGGGTATCATAAAAATGTATTATTTATCCATTATTATGGGGAAATAAGGTATTCCACATAGTGACTTGCCTTGTGAATTGAGATTTTTTCCCCCTGTTAAGCATTAAAAAACATATTTTAGCATGTGAAAAATAGATTACCCATCTTTTTTTTTCTCTAAAAGTAAGTTGCCATTTTCCTTTTGCTTAATAACTACGGATGATCTTTTATAAAAAGATATGGCAAAACACCAACTTTACAAGAAATAAAAATAAAATAGGCAATCAGAGAGGAAAGAAGTTTTTGCTGGTGGAATTAAGAAAGGTTAATGTGACAGGAGGACAGTCACACAGGCTTCTGCACAGTCTAGAAAACTAGTTGTTCTCACAAAATATTATAAAATATTATAAAAGTAAACTCTAGCAGAGTTCATTTATAAGCCTTGAATTAGGAGGACTTAAAGTCATTTCTACAAAATAATTTATGCTCCATTGACAATTTACTTGTGATTTAGGACAAATCACCACATTTCATTTCAATCTTTTTAGGTAACCGTCTCCTTATTAAACAAATCTTGAAAGGACTAACCTTTAGAAGAACATGGTAGAGACCCAGAAAGAGTGGAATTAATTGTTGCTAAGTATGTTTTAAAATCATCATGAGGGGTTTATTCCCCTGGAATAATCTCAAGACATTCCCAAAACCAAGTATCATAATTTTAATCATCAAAGTAATAGCTACTTATTGTAGAAAATGCATAAGAGCAAGCAAAAAAAGAAAAGGAAAGGAGGCCTGATATGAAGAAAGAGAAGGGAGGGAAAGAGGGAAAGAAGGAGGGAGGAAGGAGAGAAGGAGGGAGGGAGGAAAGAGGGAAGGAGGGAAGGAGGAAGGAAGGAAGGAAGGAAGGAAGGAAGGAAGGAAGGAAGGAAGAAAGGAAGGAAGGAAAGAAGGAAGGAAGGAAGGAAGAAAAAAATTGAAAAGTGTAATAGATATCCATATGGGTTTTTTTTTTCTTTTTACCTATTTCTTTCACCTTAGGATAAAGTACCTAGAAGCAGAATTTCTATGTAAATGAGTAAAGACATTTGTTCAAGTCTCTGATATATACAATCACACTACCTTCAAAAAGAACTCCCTTACTTTCAAGCATAAAAATCACCATCTCACGAATTCTCACCTATATCTGTAGTATTTTCAAAACAATCCTGTCAAATTTCACAGTCAAATTGTTGTTTGAACTTATTTACATGATAGTGAGATTGCATGCAAAATTTTATTGGTCATTTTTGGTTAATGAATTGCCATTTTCTCCTAATGAAGTGTTTCCTTTAGCCTGATGATTTGTAATAGTTCTTCTCCAATTCAAGATATTAACCCTTAGTCATTTCTGTTACAAATACTTTACCATTTGTCATCTGTCTTTTAATTTTGATGTCTTATGTATAGTAAAGGTGTGTACTTTAAAATAATCAAATCCTTAGGAAGCCAGCGGCCCCGGTTTGGTCCCACATATGAGGGCCAGTGACATTGCCCTCAAAAAAAAAATCAAATCAATAAATCATCCTTCATGGTGTCTTGTTCTGCTTTCATGCTTAAAAAGACCTTCCTCATATT
The DNA here is from genome assembly GCA_033961575.1 of Aselliscus stoliczkanus. NCBI lineage: Eukaryota > Metazoa > Chordata > Mammalia > Chiroptera > Hipposideridae > Aselliscus > Aselliscus stoliczkanus. Next base: position 96,504,954 of record CM066735.1, on the reverse strand, counting down.
GAGATTAGGTAAGTACATGGTTTCTTCTTTTTTACAGTTAATTCTTTAACTATCTAGTATTTAACTTTTGCTCTGAAGAATATGTATTTTTTTCTTTTCAAAAGAGTTAAACTAATTTATTGAATGATCATCATTTATTGAATAACCTGTCTTCTTCCAAGAGGTTTTTTTTTTTTTGAGGGCAGTGTCACTGACCCTCATATGTGAGACCCGAACTGGGGTCTCTGGCTTCGCAAGCCAGCGCTTAACCACCACGCCACTCAGCCAGCCCTCAAGAGTTTTGAAATGTCGTCTTTACCATAAACTGAATATTTAGCTCTCATTTTTTCTGGACTTTTACTGGTATTCCACTGGGTTACATATTCTTAGTAAGAACTAATAAGCAAATAAAAAAAAAATAAAGGCTATCTTAGGGAGCCAAAAAAAGTATTCCCATTTTGCTTTTCGGGCTATTTGTTAGGGTCCTGGGAACCAATGAAAAGGTGTGCTCAAAAATAAAACAAAACAACACATTAATTTAAAAAAGAACTTAACTATTGTAAAGAGCTGTAAAATATTCTATTCCCCCATAGTCTCTATTCTTTTCCTCAAAATTATCTTGCCTGTTCTGACTTATTTTTTTCACTTAAGTGAACTTCAGTCATTTAGTTACATGAAATGCCAAACAAAATGTTGCAATTTTTATTGGCATTGCACTAAAATTAATGTGAAGAAAACAGATATTTTTAGAACACCAGATTTTCCAATCTAAAAATTTGTAGAGATGCATAGTTTTTACTGGGTTTGCTACTAGGTTTTTAGTGTTGGTGCTGGTGGCAGTCATCTTCTAAATGGGGCTTTGTTCCTCAATATATTTTCTAACTAATTATGGCTAATTTAATAAAGATTTCTTGCTTAAATGCATGTTTCTACTTTCTTTAAATGTTCTCCTTCCTCTAATTTCTGTGACACTCCTCTCTTCAAATTTTCTATTTGCTCAAACATCATTAGTCTTCATTTATTTCAAAAATTATTTATTAACTCCCTATGATGTGCTGGGAACATAAAAGTGAATGAAACTCCTAACCATTATGGAGCTTTCAGTCTAGAAAGCAAGATACAAAATAATAAAATGAGCACATAAATGAGTATACAATTATAAACTGTGGTAAGTGATATGTGTGTATACATATACACACACACACACACACAGAATCCCAGCTCCTATTACAGGTTTAGCACATAGAAGGTGTTCACTGCACAGTGACTGAATGAATCATTCAACAAATTGGTAAAAGTTGAACTACAATATAGAAAAAGTGTATACAATTATAAACTGTGGTAAGTGATGTGTGTGTATACATATACACACACACACACACACAGAATCCCAGCTCCTATTACAAGTTTAGCACATAGAAGGTGTTCACTGCACAGTGACTGAATGAATCATTCAACAAATTGGTAAAAGTTGAACTACAATATAGAAAAAGTAAAAGAATAACACTAAATCGTATTTCAACAGTTCACATCAATAAATAAGGGTGCTCTTTATGTAATGGAAATTAAGAGTTCCCTGAATACAATTTAAGACAACCTTTTACATATTCAGTGTTGAGTTCCAAATAAACCAGGGATATTTTCTTAAACAGACTTAGAAGGAATTGTTGGTTTTACTCTCAATTCATTCTAGACTAACAAAACTCGATTAATAATTACCAGTGGTAAGTATACAGAGATCTTAAAGGAAAAGAGACTATCAAGACAGAATGATCATAAATTCAAAATGCTTTAAATTTGACAATGAAATCTAAAAAATAATATATTGTCAGTATACTTCTTGGTGCCCAAAATGTGATTTTGCCCCCACCTACACTGTCAGCACCTCTGTTTGCTCAACGTCGTCATCCCTGCTGGATCATTCGTAGTCACTGCCCTCCAAACTCATGCCATTTGAAAATAAAGGTAACGAAGTTTTCTTCATCAACAGCCTGTAGGCTCACAAAATTGAACCTGTTCTTTTATCTGCCTGTGTTCATTTAGCTCACCAAGCAGTCTTTATTAAAGCTGAGGCATCAGGCAGTCAAAGTTCATTAATACCATTTATATAATCTCTGCCGTTTCAATTAACTCAGCAAGACATTCTACTACATGATAACAGTCTCATTAATTCAATAAAATCCCATAACTATTAACAATATGGTCGATGTTAAACGGGGTGTCACCTAGTACAATATAATAGCTTTAACAGCTTGTGATGAAACTCAAGGTTTTTTCTTAAATTTGATCTGGCTAAATATTCAGTCCTTCTACAGCAAGGTATTAATTCTATGTAAAGAATTTATAGGATTTTTAAAATGTGTAGGGAGTAATTATGTCATATTAACTGATATCCAGGAGTAAGTTAATCATACTTTCTTATTCAGTAATTTGATAGACTTTGCCTAAATTATCAAGAATCTGATTTTCCATATTCCTATTCAGTCTTCCTTACAAATGGAGTGGGCCACATATGTCACAAATGATGGAGTGTGCAGTTATTATGTTTTCGTTTTTTGTCAGTGGAACTTGTTTCCATTATTTATAAGACTTCCTTACTCTAGTTGTTTCTTTCTCTAAAGAAAAAGGTGAAACAAATGTGTATCCTGGGATAATTTTATTCTGACTTGATTCACTATCATGGAATCTTTTACTGTGAGGTATTTTCACATATTTGAAAGAAGAGTGGGGACAGTGGGTAGACAGGCTTGGTGATAAAGGCCAACACCACGAGGAGAGAAGAATGGAAAAACATCAGCCTGGATCACAGGGGAAGAGCCTGAGCTACTGAACTAACCAATACTGCAGAACCATTTTGCCTCTAGACTTCTTATCAAGTACAATGATAACATCCTTACAGTTTAAGGAGTTTCGAATAGGATTTTCTGTTACATGCTTCCAGAAATCCTATACTGATAGAGATTTATTTTCTCCCAGTCTCCTCTTTCTGGTTGGTTTCTTTGTTTTTGGTCTTGGGACTATGTATATGGCTTCTGGATAGCCTATCTTGCTTGGCAAGGCCCTTCCTACCCTAAGATCATAAAAAAGTCTCTTGAATTTTTTGCTAGTAATTTTATTTAATTCTTGTTTTTACATTTATGTCTTTACTCCATCTGGAATTTATTCTCCAACAAAGGTATAATTTCATTTTTTTCTAGATGGAAAGTCAAATATGGCATCCATGCAAATGTCCTATTTGCCCTTACCATACTGAGATTTCATACATAACTAGCCATGTTCATAGTCTGCTCCACTGATCCACTTGCCCATTCCCATACTACTGTCACAATGGTTTGATCACAGAACATTTACAAAAGTTTTCATATCTCCCTTTGCCATTCTTCCTTTCCCCTAAATTCTGTGGCAACTCCAACGTATATAATAATGATTATAATAATCACCACAACTCATGAGGCCTTAATGAGAACTGCTTCTTACTCTTCAAAGTCAATACTACTATTGCCCTCTTCAGACAGATAAGGAAACTAAGGATTAGAAAAGCTAAGCAAGTAAATTGCTTAAGGTTATGTGCTAATAAATGGTAGAGCTGAGACTCAAATAAAGGGATTTGAGGCTAGACCCAGTGCTCTTAGCCATTAAACTATATTATCTCCATACAAAATTTTTGGCCTTAAATTTAAAAGAACCGTGTCCAGTTTTTCAAAAGCTATCTTTTACTTAGACTATCGCTGTAATAATGTATTTATATATTAATTTAGGAAGAAGTAATATTTTTATGTAATGTCTTCTCATCTAAAAACATGCTATCACTTTACTGTTTATTCAAATCTGGCTTCATATCCTTTAAAAACAGTTATAGTTTTTTTCACATAGCTTCTTTACCCATACTGTTAAGTTCATTTCTACATATTTCATAGTTTTGTTTGGCATTGTGAATGGGTTATATTTTTTCCATTTCCCATTCTAAAAAGTGATTTATATAATTAATTGCAATTAATGTAATTATATGTAATAACTATATAACTAATATAAAAAGACATTACTAATATTAAAATGAAGATAAAATTACTTCCCTTGGGTAGTCTATGTATATAATAACAAATGTATTGTTTAGGAGAATTGTAATGACTTGGTATATTTCTTTAAACTGGTGAACTTTATTTCAAATTAAATACACTGCTCTTACCATACAGGTGTTTTCTGTTATATTGCAACGAAGTTAGATGGTCCTCATTTGGATATGTTGTAACTTTTCACTGTTAATTTATTCATTTAGCTTGAGTTTTCACTTAATATACATTTTGAGGAATGCATAAAAATATTCAACTTCATGTGTTTTTATTAAAACACCATAAGCTTAAGTAGAAACCGAGATACTTCTTTATATATTAAATAATCTACACTTCAATAAAAATAAAACATAATCCAACAAACTTCTTTGCTTTAGTAATGGGATGAATAAAAATATCAAGATCACAAAGAATTTCATACACATTTCAAAAAATTTAAAGAACTTTTTGAAGTTATATTACTAGCAAATTTTAAAGAGTAAAAGGATACTTTATTTTTTACATGGCATGTCACATATTTATAAATGCTGTACTTAGAAACAATATTTACACATACAACTCTGAAAAGTTTTATTACTAGATTGGCTTCAAAGATGTTGTTTATAAACAAACTCCCAAAAGTTGAAAGCAAAGATTGAATGCCTTATAGAAGACAATTTGGTGGAATGTCTTATAATAAGGAAGAAGCATATGTGCTACAATGAGCTTACTTTTCTCACCATGCAGCTGACAAGCAGCTCTTTGATTGCTCTACTATTATGATACAACTTTGGATACAATAAAGGCTACATTATTGCTCTATCATTTGTCAAGCTGTATAGAAAATTTTGAGTCAATGGATGCCACCTGTACGATATTTTCATTACCTGTTTATAAAGCAACTGCTCGTTTTCTCTAGCATAACAGAAAAGAACATCTGTAAGAATTTTTCTCACATTTTCTTCTTGGAAAAACTGCATTTCAGGGAACCTGAAAAAAGAAAACACAGGATTGAAACTGACTAGCACCATTCCAAGAATTACAACTCTCACCTTTGAGAGGTGCCGAGGGCAGCTTTCGGTTTTAGTACATGTCTGTATTGCTATCCAACTTGTGCCACTGGTGAGGTGGAGATGTTAAGGAGAAAAGGGTGTGAAAGGGAAACTGTTATATCACTGAGGGAAAATGAAACCCATCAAATCTAAATATTTCAAATGTTTTCCATATGTTTAAGGGCATTATCACATAGTGAATATAATCATTTTTAAGCAAAATGAATTCTAGCCTATGTATTTGGGGTAGGGAGTAGCTTTGTTTTAGCCCATTTGGTTTTTAGGACTGTGATGTGACCTTGTTAGTAAAAAATTTTTGAAGAAATTATTATATTTGTTATGCAAATATTAGTATTTAAGTTATTATACATGAGTACACTGTTAGAGTTATCTGATTAAAATGTAGACTTCAAATGGAAGAAGTGTTGCTTAAGTGCTCTCTGAATCAAAAATTCTACCTTTGAGGTAATGTGAAACAGAAAAAGGGCAGTATTATTAACTTGAAAGGAACATAAATAGTTATTGATAATACAAGAATATACTATTGCAAGAACCCAAACAGCAACTACATAGCAATGCAATACACAATGAAAATATATGGGAAGAGGGAATGTCTCCTAGAAATGAACAGTCAAATGGGTTTAATCATTAAAGGTTTGAACAAGCGTTTTTAGGAACATGGAACATCAGTGGTAAAGGTAACCAAATCGGAATAAAAGATACGAAGACATAGGAGTGAATGGGTATTCCATGTGGATAGCACAATATGTTAATTGGTCATCAGAAAGGAAAGTATTTCCAAAAAGTACGACTAGTTGGGAGCAGGGAAACAGAAGAAAAGTTGGAGCAGGTCTGAAAAGAGCTTTATGCGAAATTTACAATTGAGGAAAAGCAACAGAGTGACTCTACATTTTTTGAATAGTAACAAAGAAAATAGTATTGAAATGCTCCAAGTGGGAACAGCCTGACAGAGGAGAGATTATAGGAGGAAGATAAGAGGGCATTATAATAACAGAAATGGAAAAATCACAAACCTGAGAAGAAAAGCCTTTGCTCAAATAAATGTCACACAACTGCTAGCTGTGTAACCCTGAATAAATGATTGCTTCCTCTATGAAGTAGGGATAATACCATTGAACTTGTGATCTAGATAAGATAATGGGAAAGCACCAAGAACAGTGCTTGGCAAGTAGTAGATAGTCACAAATACAGGTTATTATTAGTTTTTGAGTGTTGGTACTTCAGGTGATGATGATGTGAATTAGGTGGCTTTGGGACTAGAAAATAAGAGATTATGTGAGAAAATGAAGAAGAAGAGCACCTAAAGCGTGGAGGCACAGGGCATTGTCAACACAGAAAAGTACTCCTTAGCGGGTCTTTAAAAGAGCAGTAATGGTTGTTTTACTCCACATTATAGAGGCTTACTGTCTCCTGTTTCATGCTTCATGCTGATCCTCTTCTGGCTCACTGTGAGTTACATCTTTATCTCTAGCCCAGGCTGGGTTCCTAGGTGAACTATGCTAGCGGCTTATGAAGCATTTCTTCTCTGGTCCTAATCTTTATAATAAATTAAAGCCTATTTTATTTTTATTTGTTCATCTGACTTTTGCTTGAAATTCCCTTTGATGCACAATTGTCCCCTGACACAGATATTTGATCTTTTTTTCACTAGCAGCAAAGAGACCGTTCTTTGGGAGGCCAGTAATAAACAACCCACATATCTGAGCCAGGTTACGTCGTATCTCTGAATAACTCTCAGTGTGATGACCTTCCAGGCAGTTCCTACTCAGGCAGGGGAGTTCAACTAGGGACACGTGACCTTAGCTCCTAGAGAATAGAAAAATTAACTTGAAAGTAGATTCAGAACAACAATAATATATCATAGAAGCCAGAGAAGTTCCAGAAATATGTTAAAGGCACTAAAGTAGGAAAGAAACAAACAAAAAACCATTTTAAGTGACTTATTTGGGACAAAAGAAAGCTGCTAACACCCTTTGAAAGTCAGAGACCCCAAAATAATCAGGGTGAAAGGCAAGTAATTAATAAAATAAATTGCTGAACAGAAATTTCTTGGGAAAACGTACTAAGTTAAAACTAGGATAATCCTGACAGGTAAAATAGTTTAAATCCAGCCTGTCTTTAAGTGGGCTTCATGCTCTATGATTCAGATGATGGGACTTAATGATTTTGTGTGTCCCCTTCCTTAACTATTCTTTGGAAATTTTCTACACATACTGGAACAATCAAATTCTATGCAGCTGCTGCAATCTGAATGGATTGTGGGAAAAAAATACTAAAAACTGCAACATTCATTTTATAACAAATACCCACAAACTATATAACAAGGATTTAATACCTAACTACTAAAACTATAAATTATATTACATACCAATTCATAGTTTCATTTAAATGCATACTATCCACTTCCAACATTAAAAACTAGAGATCTACAAGAATTAAATTTCAGGTAGATCTTTAGTTTTTATCAGATAGATAATTTAAACTATCCACTTTTAGCAAATACCCAATCAACTGCTAATGTGCATTAGGCAGACAGCATATCTAAGCAAAAACACACCATCTGTAATTCTACTGTACAAAGCTAAATTTATGAAGTTGGAAAATTCAAACGTTTGTAAAAAAGAGATAATAGTAGATTGAACCCCCATATATCCAGCAGCCAGCTTCATCACTAATCAATTATTGTTTTATATATACTCCTCCCTCAGTGCTGCCTTTTGAAGTCTGAGAGACCACATCATCCATAAATATTGCAGTGTGTAACTCTCAAAGATAGAGATGCTTGAAAGATATAACCATAGTACCATTATAATTCTACTATTAACAAAATAATCCATTGCTCACATCAAATATCTACTCAATGTTCAAATGTCTCTAAAATTTGGGGGCCTGCTGGGCCCTTGGGCCTCCCCAGGTGCCTGATGGGAGTTAACTGGAAAGATATTCAACAAGGCAAGGTCTGTCATAACACAGAGAGAAAATAAAGAGAAGCTAGGCAAATATCTGGGCTGTCTATAATGAAGAGTTCTTCAGACAACAAAGAGACAAAAAGAATATTTCCTAAGCAAGAAAAGGGTTAAGAAAAGAGTGAAATGATAAAGGGTTTTGTCACTGAATTATAGTACATAATTAGGTAATTAGAAGTATTAAAACAGACAAAGCATTGGGCCCACATGAATTACTGAAGATGCAAGTATTCAATAAGATGCCCCGAGGGAAAAACTAAAGCCCTTGGTGAAGGTTTATAATCATGCAGGAGGACAGGGAAGCACAGAAGGACTGGGAGAAACAATAACTAATGTATGCCCGTACTTCAAAAACAGAATTTCAAAACAAGCATTCATCCAAAATTTAAAATGAGTTGGTAAAAACTCCCAAGAATACTATTAAATACCAAAATAACTATAATACCTAACTCTGGTTTATTGTTTTATTAAACAAAAACTGAAAAATCGAGCAAAAACCATAGAAAGGAACAATTTGATATAGAATGAAAGCAGACACAGCAGATATGTTTTCTCTCTGTGCTCCCTATTTTGGTTGATGATTTCAACATTCTCCCTATTCAACCAAATCTGCTTTCTTGTCATTCCAGGCACACAGCTGGATTTAATCCCCCAGCTTCCTTTTCAGTTAGCAGTGCCCACTGACTCGGAGCTAGCCAACAGAATCAGAGTAGAAGTGATGTGTGACCACAAAACTCTTCCCCGCACCCCAAGGATGCGGCACAGACAGTTCCCCTTCCAGTTGGACTGGATGGGAAAGGTCATCTGGGATACCCAGGAAGCCATATGTGGACTGTTGTGATTTAAAAAAATATACCTGCAAATTCTTTAACACACTTCCCTTCTTCCTTGGGTTGCTCACTCTGTAGGAAGTGTTTAAGCAGTCCCATGAAGAGATCCGCATGGAGAGGAACCAGTATGGATGCTCCATGGCTGCAACTCCAGTTGATACCTGACTGCAGTCTCTTGAGACTCCTAAGCCAGTACCTTCCAGCCTAGCTGCTCCCAACCTCCTGATATGCAGCAACTATGAAATTAACAGTTATTGTTCCAAGTCAGTAAGTTTTGGTTGATGTATTACAGTAGCTGTATAACGAAGACAAGTTTTGATACCTGAAATTGGGGCGTTGTTAAAAACCATACGATATGTGGTAGAAGTGTTTGTGGGACTGAAGAGGAGCTGAAAGAACCCTGCATAAAGCATCAGTGAAACATTAGAAGGTGTGAACAAGATTGTTAGCAAAAGACAGCCCATGAGGAAGCTGCCAGCGAGGACTTAAATGAAAGTGGGGAAAACATAGGAAAAATGTTCCTTACTATGTAGTGCCTACACAGGAGCCTCTACTTATATGGAAAATAGAAAATGTACTTAGTAAACTGGGTGGTCTAACTAAGGAGCCATTCAGGCAGAGTGCTGAAGGTGCTGACAGGTTTATATATTTGTTACTTATAGAAGAATGAAAGGGGAGAAAAACAAAAGGAAGATCTGCTAAAAAAACAACAGTTCTAGGACTTGCTGGGTTTAAACCAAAGCGTTTTCTAATTCTCAGCCTCTCTAGTCAGCAAATGATGCAAACATTAAGACACTGCTCTGGGCAAAGATCAAATAAAAGACACAGTCAGAAAAATAAGGTCTAAAAATGAAACCAAGGGTGTGAATGTAAAATCCTTTGTTAAGATCTCAAAAAGCTCTAAAGTGGTGCTTCTGCGAATCCTTCCGTCAGATAAGATGCTCTGATGGCCTGTGAAGATTTAAAAAGCATGCCTCATGGAGCCTGTAGCAGTTAGAGGTCAGGGATGCTGCTCAACATCCTACACTGTACATGACAGCCTCTCATACCAAAGAATTAATTGGTCCAGAACGTCAATAATCCCAAGGTTGAGAAACCCTGCACTGGCGTACATGAACCCAGAGGGCAGAAACAGTATCTATTTATTTAATCTCCACTTCCTTCTGAATAAGACTTGAGATAACTCACTTACGTTTCTATCTCCTGTTTGCTTCCCAGAGTGCTTTGCATACAGAATTTGAAGCCAATAAATTCGTCTGGAATTAAAAAAGTGTTAATCTAGGCCAACAAGATGGACATAAAATATTAGAGTAGTGGTAAGAGGAGTCCCAGGTATTATTTCTCTTTCTGCCATTAACAAGTCATATTTCCTTAAGGCATATTCTTTCTGAACTTCAACTTCCCGTGTTTACAGAATGAAAGGATTTACTAGATGACTACCTATGACACAAACACCTATTATGGGTGTCAAGTAATGGGGAAGATGAAGATACAAAATGTAAGAACAGGGCTGCTGCTGAAGCCGGTGTCTGGACTGGTGAGGGGCTAATTCCCTTCGGTAAGGAAGGCTGTTACTGCACCCACCCAGCCCCTCCGCCACCTCCTCGTCCTCAGTGACACACAGGGTGGCTAATGGCTGTTGCAGGAATAAGGCTTATGGGTATCCAGGCTTTGGGAGAGACTGAGAAATAGGATTTTCGAGGCCACTGAAAAGTATGATATATATGATCCAAGACAGTCCATTTCAGCCCAGAAATCTACAGTGGTGACAAGGACATGGGACTCCTTCTGCCAGATTCCCATGGTTCAAATGACAACTGAGAAAAAGAAACTTGGATTATTTTATTTTATTTTTGTGGGACACCACAATCCTAAATCCATAGGATACATCAGGTTTCAAGTTCCCTGTAGAATTCTAAAATAACCTTTGCTGATGAGGATGTCTGAGACTGTAACTGTAAGAAATGAAACCAAAACAATGAAGGGTTTGGAGGCAGAAGTGCAAGATACAATCAGAGTTGAAAATCTTACCAAATTAGAAAACTATGGGAAGATTTTGGCAGAGAAGAATGAACGTTGTACTGACAACAATGCTGAAATTCTGGAGAAAATTCAGATTCAGTTAACACGATCATTTGAAAGAGAGGAGAAGCCTTCAAAAGATGAAGCAGAAAACAAAAAAGCAAAAGATAAGCTGCCCAGAAAAATGTTAGCAAGAGATGCCAGTCAGGATCACACTGATTCAAGTGGCACAGGCTACATGAATTTTTAGTAAATACATTAAAAAACAATCCCAGGTAAAAATTCCATTGATCAGTTTACATTGCTTCTAGACTATCATATAATTTGCTACATATGTTTTCATTACTGAGTTAGAATATCAGAATGAACTTGCAAGGTTGGAAGTACACCAGAAACATTTTAGCTTCTTAGGGCTAAGATGTTGCTGGTCTTCTCCATGCACATGTGTAAATATCTTTTTGCTTTATGTGTGTCATCATGATATAAAAATAATTCATACTCTAGAAATTTGGGGAAATACAGAATCACTAAGATATTTTGACTGTTAATTGAAATACAGAGGTATTATTAATCATGAATATAAAAGAGAAAAATATACCTCACAATAATGCACTCAACCCAATAAGAACTTAGTGTATTCATTTATAATGAGTTTTTGAACTTAGTTAAATGAGGAATTTTTGTTCCTTCTCTCTAAGTTTATAAACCTTCAACCCAAAGATTTTTAAGGTGCTTGAGTCACTACTTTAATCTTTTCTTTTAGCAGGGTACTGAACAAATAGATTTTAACTTTTTGGCAGGTCATTGACCTCTTTAAGGCATTTTTACCACAAAAAGGCTTATCCACAAAATATCTGACCAATATTTTTATGAGTCAAAAGACTCCAAGGTTAAGAATCCATCCTCTAAATGTTAGCTTCCAGGAGTGGTAGTTATTTTACATATATTGAAATAAAATAAAACAGTTTCACTGGATATGTGCTCATCAAAGAAAACATGAACAATTCTTTAGTCTCACTGAGACTTATCCCATGTCATTCCTCAAGATAAACCTTTATTTTCATTCAGGGTTTACGTATTCAGTACCATCTTTACTTTCTAATTTACATATAACATAAACCTCCAAAGGAGACCCACTAAAATAGAAAGTGACCTCCTTATAACAGGGATTGAAGGAGTGTAAGGATGATGTGAGGAAGAAGACAGTCAACTCTTCATGACTCTTTTTCTTTTTTTTAAGTTCAAGCTTATTTCTCATTGGTCCCCAAAGATGAATTCATTAGTCCAATGAACAGTCATTTACTGAGCATCTGTCATGTGTTAAGCATTGTGCTAAACATTGTAGATATAAACAAGGACAGGATATAATCTTGGACCCTAAATTACTCACTGTCTCTGTGCTAGGAAAAAACACATGATATGTAATTAAAATAGAATCGATGTTATAAAGAGAGCTTTTCAGGGAGGGGGCCCTGACTTCTGTTTGAAAGGATATGGGGAGGTATCACTGAAAAGATAGTGCCTGAGCTGAGTCTTGAATTCAGAGGGCTTTGAATGGGCGCTATCCACACAGAGAAGCATGAGCAAGGCTTCCAGAAAGGCATTGCCAAGGCACAGTACTGTGAGAAGGGAAGCGGGATGTCTACGGAAAGACAAGATTGTGCACTCTGGCTCTCACAGGGTGGCATGTGGCAAGTAATCCTAGGGACTGATGGGGAAGGCGCTGGTGAGTTCTGAAGACAGATTATATCTGTGCCAACACGCTGTGGTGGCGAGTCTCAGTGAGCGTGGGGTGCCACTGGGAAGCCAGGCCTGTTAAAAAGATCTGTAAGGCAGTAATGAACAATGAAAAATGGTCTTACTTGAAATGCCATTAGTGAACCACTTGAGAAATACTGAGTGTGGCATGCTAAGTTGAGGAGTAATTAGAGGATTTTGCATAGGGTAACAAGCATAATCAGATTTGTATTTTAGAAAGGTTCCTTTGGCAGTGAGGGGCCAAGATCATCAGCAAGGAGTGTGGACAGAAGACCACTGAGAACAGAGAGGAGAGGACACATTCGAAAGCTATTCTGGAAGTAGCATGGCAGGATGTGGTGATCATCTAGATATGGAAGGGTAATGGGACAATAGAGTAGAGTCGAGTAGCTCCTAGCTTTCTGGCTGGGAGGACAGCTAGACCATTAACTGTCAAAGGAAATAAGGGGCAAGCCTCAATGGAACAGGCATGTTTTGTTATAAGTAAGTATAATTTGAGGTGCCTGATGGTAAGCCAGGAGATGAGGTCTGCTGGCAGTTAAGAGGCTGTGGTTATCAAGTAAATGAGCCCCCCTGGAGTCACAGATTGTGGAGTTATCAGGAGAGGTGAGGCTTGCTATGAATGAGTTTGCCCAGAGAGATAAAGTAAGTGACACGGGCAAAATTCTATGGAAAGACAGTATATAAAAGGCGTTTCTATATAAAAGGAAGAGAATGAGTCCTAAAGATAACAGAATAGTCATTGGACATTTGTCTTAGAAGTCAGCCAAGGAAGAGCAGTTTCATGGAAGATAAAATAACAGAGGGTGATGAAAACGGAAGTACCAACACAATTCATTAGATTGAGAAGTGAGGAAGTTTTGGGCTATTGTAACAAGTCTTTTCTTTTGGAGTAAGATGGTGGAAACCAGAACTGAGTGGGTTGAGGAATAAGAGGAAGGTAGGAAAACACACAGCTAGCTTGAGGAAAATAAGATAGGATCCCAAATAGGCAGAATTTTCCTTTCTTCTAAACCTGTGGGACAGACATCAATAAGTTCAAAGGTTATAAATCAATTTTTATGGATTCCAAAATATTTTTTGTGCACTTCTCTCTTTTCCTCTACAAATACAAAAATTTTTAAGTTATCTACATATTAATTTTTAAAGTGTACAATATAATGGTTTTTAGTATATTCACAGATATGTGCAACTATCACTACATTAACTATAGAACATTTTCATGACACCCAAAAGAAACCTCGTACCCTGTTGCTATCACCTTTCTATGCCCTGAGGGATAACCTAGTTTGTACAGATTTCCCTGTTTTGGGCATCTCAGGGGAATATTGTATATATGTGGTCTTTTGTGACTGGTGTCATTCATTAAGCATGATATCTTTAAGGTTCATCCATGCTATAGCATGTATCAGTGCTGTATTCCTTCTGTGTATGCATTTTTATTTGAATAAACATACAGATGAATAATTAAAAATAAAAAAAACTATAAGAACTGAGTACTGAAGAAAAGCTAGGAGACAAAATAGACATTTTACAGGTATTTTTAAAGAAAGATAATGAAAACAAACTGTACATGATCTATAAAAGAACAGAAGAGACACCATTTTCTTTATTAGGGTCCTCAACTTGTAGAACAGTAGCTGGTCCACAATAACTTTTCAAGTGGTATTTGCTGAGTGAATAAATAAAGCGACAAACCTACAAACCAACCAACCCATGAAAAGTTAAACCTATGGACTCAGGACCAGAGGTGGGGAGGCGAAGTAAAAGAAAGTGCAGACCAGAGTTCTGCAATCTTTGTTTTTACAATTAATAAAGACAAGAGGAACACACAGCATTCACAGGCCATAGAGTGGTGGTGAACGCTGATTTTAAAACGGGCAAAGAAAAGAAAGCAGGAGTCTGCTGTGGTGACAAGGGGTAGCAGCTGGCCCCAGAGGATTGCAGAAAACCCTCCAAAATTCTAACACAGAAGGTGGGAGCTTGAGATCACCATACAGGTGAGAAGATGAAGCAGAAGGGTCAGGATAACAGGGAATTTCAAAGAATGCATCAGGAGAAAAGGGCAGGCAGTGCTAGAATTTTAGAAGGTGGTATCTGTCACCATCTAAATAGAGGTTTTTTTAAATCAAGGTTCTATCTAGTTCTCTAATACCCTGAGTTACATAGCAACCTGTCATCTCTCTCACTGCCTCCCACTCCCTCTTATCAAAGAACGAACAAACAAGCAAAAAGAAAAAACAAACAAACCATAAAACGTTCTACTCTACCATAAAGATGAAAAATTAGGGAAAAAATAGGTAGCTAGATATAGTCACAACTGAAAATACAGACTTCATTTTGAAG
This sequence comes from Aselliscus stoliczkanus, assembly GCA_033961575.1. Taxonomy (NCBI): domain Eukaryota; kingdom Metazoa; phylum Chordata; class Mammalia; order Chiroptera; family Hipposideridae; genus Aselliscus; species Aselliscus stoliczkanus. The sequence goes on along the minus strand of CM066735.1, from coordinate 96,489,931 downwards.
TTTGTCAATAATTAAGAAAAAACTGTAAAAGTATGTAATTCAAAGCATTTAGCCCTGAAGTAGCAATCTAAAAGGTTATGTCACATCCCTGAACAGGCTAAGCCTAAGCAGGAATATCTCAGGTGGGATATTCCTTTACCATCCACTGGACTACTTTTTAACCTGCTCACAGTCAGTAAGTGAACCCACAACTACAAACAGTGCTGGAAAGTCAGGCTTACTCTAAAACAGGGAGGATCTCAAAAGCCGACTCTTCAGAGGCTCAGGGTGACATCACTGTGCTACCCGCTACCTATCCCACTCCCGAATTCCAAAGACTGGGAGCATCAGGACACTAACCAGAGCACTGCAACTGCAAGGTCTGCAGCAAATACACCTATATTTTCACGCAAATAATAAAAACCCCCCACCATTTTTAAAGTTTTAAAATATCCCATAAGTTGCAATAAATGTGTGCTAAGAAACTGCATGCTTAAAGGCACAAAAATGGGAAACATACACATCAAATACAGGAGTAGTACAGGAAAATACATTTCTAAATAAATGCATGCAACCACGATAATCAAATATTTTGTTTTTACCTTAACTGTTGTCAAATGAAGAAGGACTACAGGCCATTTGACAGAAGAACCGTTTCTTATCTTCCTGAAAATCTGTTTTTCCCCCCTCTTTAATATTTAAGAAACACACACAGGTTGCCGACAACTCTTAAAGAGCGGCTTGTGTTGTCGTTTTCACTTTCTCGGCTGTGAACAAGTGCATATGCGAGGGCTGGTCGTGCATGCACAAGCATGTACTTCGCCTGCATGAAATCCAATCACAACACAACACCAAGTGCATCCACTCATTCGTGTGTGCCTGCAGTCCACCTCGAGGAGACTGAAAATATAAATACAAGCTGCTATTTTGCTGTGATCACACGAATATGGCAGCTTGTGTGTTTTTTTTCCTCTCTAACATTTTAACACTGGGCAGATTGTCTGCATTAACACACACCAAAATCAATTCTGCTCTGAAATTGCCTGTAAAATCTTCCTTCCCAGAGGAATTTCTTTTTTATTTAAGTAAAAAATGGGCTTGGAGGAAAGTGTATAAAAGATGCCAACATTTAGGACATATTAAATTTATAAAGTGTGACAATCAAATCACACTTTACAGATCACTGACAGTATTTCTTCCCAAATGGAAACTGGAGAAGATGGACTTCAAACAAGAAAAAAAAAAAAAATCAACAAGTTAACTTCATAAAAATCACTTGCGTATATTACTAATAGAGAAAAATATTTCCAAGTACTCTAATTTCAAACTGCCTACTACCATGTAACACTATAACTAAATTTGACCAAAAAGTCAAATAAGACTTGTGTACTATAAAAATTCATGAAGGTTTCTTAAGGGCAGAGAAAATAAAAGTAAATATTTAGCATAAGCCATATTTAAAAGTTCACTATCAATAAAAAATGAAATGCAGATTCATATCATATACCATCAAAAAATATAGCAACAATGAATTATCTACAGTGCTGTCTAGTAGAACTCTACAATAGAAATGTTCTATGTCTGTGCCCTCCCATACAACAGCCATTGGTACTTGAAATGTGGCTGCTATAAATGAAGGCAATTTTAAATTTTATTTTATCTTAATTAATTTAAATTTCAATAGTCATATGAACCTGGTGGCTACCAAAATGGAGCCACCAGTTTTAGAAAGAGAATTTTGGCAATTATTAATGAATGCATAAAATATCAAATGATGAGCTAAAAATAACTGAGGAGACAAAGTTTGCTTTAAATAGATTATGTCTAAAGCTTGGTTCAGGGCCAGCAGAGTGGCGCATTGGTTAAGAGTCAGCTTGGGACGCCAGTTCTGAGCAGCAGGGCCCGGTTTCAGATCCCACATGAGGGCCAGTGATGCTGTGCCCTCTACAGCTAAGATGGTGAACAACAGCTCGACCTGGAGCTGGGCTGCTGTGAGTTGCCCGCAACGGCATAGGCTGCAGTGGGGCTGGCTGGCAGCAGGCGTGGGCTTTCATGAGCTGCTGTGAGCTGCTGTGAGTGGCCATCCAATGGCTGGTGGGTGACTACCTCATCTGGGAAGAGCGCAATGATAATACCAACATGGGCCAGTGAAGCGACGTCCTCCACAACTAGATTTAAGAACGAAAGGACAGCAACTTGCCTGTTCCCCTTCCCCGATTCCCCAATGCTGTTCCCCTCCCCCAATTTTCCAATAAAATCTTTAAAAAAATAAAAATAAAGCTTGGCCCATATGTAAACTATAAACAAAAGGAAGCATTAAAATGAGAAAGTTGGATCTTTACAGATCTAGCCAGATCATGGAAGTTCAGGGAGGAAAGAATGTAATTCACTGATGAATGAGCTGCCCAAAGTTCCAACTGCAATAAATTTACAATAACTAGAATTAGATCAAAAATTGAAGATAAGGACTAGCATACCCTAACCGTGATTAGATAAACTTTAAAAAAATAGTCAAAGTTACAATGATAAAAGTAAGTTAAAGAATTTTAATCATTTAATTAAATGAAGAAGAAGAATACATTTGAAGAAAACATGATACTATTTGGCAATAGCTTATAAATATGTTCATTTGCAAATGATGTTATAGACACTATAAATAAACTTTTAGAATAGACCTTGACAGACCAAATAACAGACTTCTTTGGAATCTAATATGGAAGTGATATTTTATTCTGCACTCAATACTTCCTATCATTTTAAATAACACTGAATTTCATTTAATGTTACAGCCTTTGAAGCATGGCAAAATTAGTTCAGAATGGACAATTCAAGTTCCGAATTACAAATGCTGTAAATTGGAAGCCCCTTGATTTACCTTTTGATTATCAGTTTTTTCAGTAATAAAAATGAGAACAGTAACAACCTCATTAGGTTGAGATAAAGAACAATTAATTGAATTGAATACAAATGCTTTCAGGCCAAAAAGGGTTAGTAGAATAAATGAATATTAAAATTAGTTGAAAGAGGAGATAATATTTAATACAGTGACATTCAGATCAAATAAATTCAATAATGATGGCGACAACTCAGCTCATCAGATGAAATCATCTTGTTTAAGCTCAGGCTAGAAGGCTGATAATAGTATTTATTTTTTTAAAAGTGGGTGTATATGTCTGAAGACTGAAAATATTAGATTATTACTAAAATCAAACAACTGATCATAAGTGATAAGATTCACAACCAATGATCATTTATGAAACATCAACTTGACTCTACAGTGAGACCAAAACGAATTAGGCCCATGCCCTCCAGGGGCTTACCATTAGGTCAGAAAGATGAGACACCAGAGCTCTTCTACATGCTGTTTCTATTATAGCACCAGTTATCTTGCACTTTTTGGGGGGCTGCTTTCTTTATTAGACTTTGAGCTTCTTAAGGGTCCATGCCATATTTATCTTGGCATCTCTAGCGCCTGGCACCCGGAGGAGATTAATATAAATGTACTGAACACACTGGCAGATTGAATACCTTGGCAGGTCTCAATAAACATAAGATCAAACAAAATTAAGTAATAGCATCAAAAAGTTATTAAGAAAATTCTACTAGAACATAGATAGAATCCACACCAATTATTTCCAATTGTAAAGACTGGAAAATGCCTCATGGCCAAGGTGGTGATGAACTCAGGCTTTGAAGGCTGAATTGTTAGGAATTCTCCAGGGAGCATTAGGGTTAGTAGCATTCCCAAGAGGAGAGGCTAATAATGCAAAACATGGAAAAGGGAAAGTACAGAAGCTGTTCAAGGAATAATGCCACAGCACTGGCCTAAAAGGGAGCTGGGGGAGGGACTTCAGGTCTCGGGCTGTGCGTAGTAAGGGTCTGGACATAGCTATTCCATCTTAACAAGTGAAAAGCTGAGCAGACTCCCAAATCAACAACTCTTCCTGGATCCATGGAATGGAGAGGACACAGGGCAAACTGCTGTCCCCAAAACTAGAGAGACAGACAGGGAAATACAGGGAGTTACAACTTATCAGAGAGACTCCCAAGCAGGAGCCACTGCCTGGGCAGGAAAACCTGAACTGTAACTGATGAACTATTGGAAGCTCAGTGTCTGTGCCATATTTATGAGAGTTAAAAACTCCAGGTAGACCCAGTCATAGAAGGGGCCTCACAATATTGGGAGACTTACTTCCAGGAGCTCAACCAAGTTCCCACAGTAAATATAAGAGAAAACTGCCCTCAGCATCCAGCAGGGGGAGGGGAAAAGGAGCAATTCTGAATAGGACACTCTGCTGGTCCTAACAAGGCCTGCCCTCAGGGAAAACCAGCTAACCAGAGCCTAACCTGCTGGGGTTTTATCTCAGCCTAACTGACTGGGGGAAGGAGGAATGCCCAACCCCAGCCTACTCTAGCCATCCTGTCCCATCTAAGGTGAGAGGTCGGGGGGATGTTGTGGAAACTGAGGAAGACTTGTGATGGTCGTAGTCCAAAGGCACAGGCTTAAGAAAAGATTGAGACCTAATCATAGGACTAAAGAACACTTTCCCTTCCCCTTCACATCATCACCGCATTAATAAAAGCCTATTTACAGCAGTTTCTTTTTTCCACTACATTATGTCTGGATATCAAGAAAAACTTAAAAGGCATACCAAAAAGCACAATCTGAAGAAACAGAGTAAGCATCAGAACCAGACAAGGCAGATAAGTTATGAGTTCAGGAACTGAAAAAAATATATATGATTAATATGCTAAGGGCTGTAATGGATACAGTAAGAGCATGTAAGAACAGATGGGCATTGTAAGCAGAGAGATGGAAATCCTAAGAATGAAGCAAAAAAGACATTTTAGAGATTAAAAACACTTTAGCAGAAATGAGGGATACCTTTGATGGGTGTATTAGAAGGCTAAGCATGGCGGAGGAAAGAATCTCAGAGCTAAAGGATATATTGAGAGTCCTCAAAAACAAAAGCAAAGAGAACCACAACAGAAAAAATTAAAATAAGTAAATAAATAAATAAAAGAATAAAAAAAGAACAGAAAATCCAATCTAAGAATGTGGGACAACTATAAAAGGTCTAAATATACAGAATAGGAATATCATAAGCAGAAAAAAGAGAGAAAGGGACAGAAACAAATAATTGAAAAAATACTGACTGAGAAATTTCCCCAATTAATGTCAGACACCAAACCACAGATCTAGGAAGCTCAGAAAACACCAAGCAGAATAAATGTAAAAAGAACTATACCAAGGCATATCATTTTCCAACTACAAAAAACACAAAGATAAAGTCCTTAAAGAGGGAAAAAAACACCCTTACCTATACAGAAAAAAAAGATAAGAATTACATCCAACTTTTCAGAAACCATGCAAGGAAGAAGAAAGTAGAGTGAAATGTTGAAAGTGTTGAGAGGAAAAAAAATACCTCACCAACCTAGAATTCTGTACCCTGAAAAATTATCCTTCAAAAGTGAAAGAGAACTAAAGATATTCTCAGACAAACAAAAATAGGGGATTTGTTGCCAGTAGACCACTTTCTGAGAAATGACTTAAAAGTTCTTTAGAGAAAAGATAAATAATATAGGTCAGAAACTTGGATCTACATAATAGAAGAGTATAAGAAGGAATATATAAGTGAAGATAAAATAAAAACTTTATTTTTTGTATTCTTAATTGATGTAACATAATAATGACAACTATATATTCAACTATGAATTCTTATGTGAGTGTACACATACCTATATACATATGTAAATATTATGTATGCTTACATATATATCAGATGAATGAGAGAAATGTGATGAGAGGGAGGCATTAGGATTAATTTATTATTACAAGTTACACTATCTGTGAAGTGGTAGTGTTATTTGAAAGTGGATTTGGATTAGCTGAAACATATATTGCAAATTCTAGGACAACCACTATAAAAATATAAGAAGAAATATAACCAATATGCTAAGAAAGAAGACAAAATGGAATAATATAAATAGCTCAGTTCAAACAATGACAGGCAGAAAGAATGGAAGACCAAAAATGGAACAAAGAACAAGGGTAACACATAGAAAACAGTAACAAATATAATAGATAATAATTCAACTATATCTACAATCACTTTGAATATCAATAATCTAAATGCACAAATTAAAAGACAGAGTGTCAGCAGAGATCAGAAAAACAGGACCCAACTATATGTTGCCTAGGAGAAACCCATTTTAAATATAAAGACGCATGTAGATTAAAAGTGAATAGAGAAAAATATACCATGCTAACACTAATTAAAAGATTAAAACAGGCATTACATTAAAAAAAAAAAGGGTTCAACTGCCCCAGAAAGCATAACAAACCTTCACATGTATGCGCCTAACAAAAGAGCATCAAACTATGTAAGGAAAAACAACTAATAAAATTGCAAAGAAAAATAAAAGAATCCAACACCCCACTATCAGAACTGGACAGATCTTGCAGGCAGTAAATCAGTAAAGAAATGGTTGAATTCAACAATATCATCAATCAAATGGCTATAGCTGACATCTTTACACTATGTCATCAAACAACAGCAGAACACACATTCTTCTCAAGTTCATGTGGAATATTTACAAGATAGACCACATTCTGGACCATAAAACACAGCTTAATAAATTTGATGGAACAGAAATCATACAATGTCTGCTCTCAGACCACAATGGAATTAAACTAGAAATCAGTAACAGAAAGATAGATGGAAACCCCTAAAAGGGAACTGCGTGTGTGTTAAGGAATAAGTCCATTCTTTCACAGAGCAGAGTCACAGAAGGCTTAAGATTAGGCCAGTGTCATGGCTAGAAATGTGCTTTGAGAAAGCAGAGCGGTAACACATGGATAGGACTGGACAAGACAGGTAATAGATCCAAGAGAACAATTAACAAGAGACTAGGTAGGAGGCAAAAAGGACCTGAAACAGCAGTAAAAATGGAACAGAACTGAGGAATGGGAGACAACTACACATGACGACTCTCTAGTTTGTATTGAAAAATACAAGATGTATATCCTCAACCTACCCACTCTTCACCATCTCATTACTGCACCATTCATTAGTCTAAGTCACTAACATCACTCAACTTAGAATACTGCGATAGAGTCATTCCTTGCTGCTTTTTCCAGCCTCTATTCTTACCTCCACCTTCCCCACACCATCGGGGCACCCAGAATTGTCTTTTTAGATATCACACCCCTGCTCAGTCTCTCTCAATGGCTTTCCACTGCAATTGGAAGAAAATCCAAACTCCTCACTTGGTCTCCATACAATGCAGGCCTTTGTCCTCCTTTCCGATTGTTCTGCTTCAATCACATGCCTCCAGCCATACCTGCCTTCCCCGTGTTCCTCCAAATACTGAGGGCATTTTAACTGAGGGACTGCACCAGCTGTGCCCTCTGCCTGGAACATACTTCCCCTGAATCTTCATGACTGGCTTTTCGAATATTTTCACATCTCAAATGCCTTCTCAGAAACGCCTTTTCGGATCACTGTTCCTAAAGCAGCCATTCCTCTAGCTGTCCTATTGTCCTTCTGTATTTCTTCCCAGCAATTACCACCCTCTGCAATTATCCTCTTTATCTATACATGGAGATTGTGTTACTCCCCCACCCCCCCAGCACCAAAATGTATATCCTGTGATAACAGGACCTTGTCTGTCTTACCCACCAGTGTTTCCCACAATGCAAAGGATGAGCCTGGGACATATTAGATATTCAATAAAGACATTAAAAAACAAACAAACACAATTCTTATCACAGATACCAGTGACCTAGTAACACTATAACATTCACTGAGCTGTGCTTCTTTAATTCTCCTAGTGTGTTATGTGCTGCTTTACAGACTCCATTGAAAACCACGGATTTTAGATCACATGGTGCCTTATAAAGATAATGTATTACCTAAAGTAGTGAAATTATTCAAGCTATCCAGCTTTTATGATTAGGCAATTTGGTGGCTTTAAAATAAGACTGACAGTCTTACCCTGCAAGCTACATTACTTGCCACAAAATTTATATAGAGGTGGCAAGGAAACTCTAAATGTGGAGAGAGCCATGGGATAGCGTTCTAGCGAAGAAGGTATGCAACCCTCCCACCTATGCTACGAACAATAGGGCCTCCTAGCTGCCTTCCCTTACCTGAATCTCGGGTCTGACACTTAATTAAAATGTACCAGTGGAGACAAATTATAAGAAAAAAATTAGCGATATATGCATAGAATACACATACATTTTTATAAGAAAAATACATAGAAAGTGTAAAACCAAATTGTTACAAGAATATAGTTTTTAAAAAATAATACTTTCTAACACAGCAAAGCAGTAATGGTTGGCTAAGTAACCAAATGATGAAGAGGCTCTCAATGCCACTATTTGGTTTAGCTGTCTGAGTTTTATCTTCCTTCTTTTGTCCACTAGTTCTTTTTTTTTTTTTTTTGAGGACAGTGTCAGTGGCCCTTATATCTGGGACCTGAACCGGAGCCGCTGGCTTCCCAAGCCAGCGTTTAACCACTGTTCCACTTGGCCGGCCCAGTCCACTAGTTCTTTTATCCAGCGTGGCCCAATGGCTTCTGAGGGTGTGCCTCTGCCCCAGTGCCATGGTAACTCCATTTCCATTTTATAAAGGTAGAGAGATTGATTAGAATCCTTCTTATTGGAAGTTACTTCAAGTTGACGCTGTCAAGTTTTCTGAGATAACTAGCTAGCATTTTGTAAAACGAGATACCTTTATTGCTTAGTTAGCAATATATACCTTGCATTTTGTTCTTAAAGGCCTATTTTACTGCCAATGATTACCTAGTTACTTGAATGATAGATGAGGAAATTTATTCTTTTTATTTTACTCAACAAATGTTTAGTGAGTGCCTCCTGTGTCCCAACAAACAATGACATTCTACTTTCTAAAACCAGTACTGGGGAGACTAAGCCCTACCGTCGCACATCTCTGAGTGGCTTCCTTATAACTGGTTGCTCCTGGCTTAAATGGATAACTCAGCTCATCAAAATGACCCCATTCCTCCCAACCCCAATCCACTAACACTGCCAGTTATCTAAGATTTTGCTGTATTCTGAACTCATGATTCCTCTGAATTATTTTAATTATTTTCATTTGAAAACAGAAAATTTCACTTGTTAAATATATAGAAGAATCTTAATAGCATTCCCTGTCACCTGATTACTCTGTGTTTGGACCTGGGAAGAGACCTGGGAAGAGCCAGAGGCCTTGACACTGTAATAGATCTAGTAGGAGATGAACTAGTACTGGGCGGATAGGCAAAGTTACAGAAGGAACCTGAAACAAGGCACCAGATATACCTGCTCATCCTACATCCCAATGATTAAATTACATTGACTAACATGTACATAATTGTTTCCAGTTCAAAGTATAAATGTATCGCATTTACTACTATTACAACATATACTCATTAATCTATTCTATAACAATACTGTGAAGTGATTACTATTATCCCTGTTTTACAGAAAAGGACACTGAGGAGAAAGACATTTGCTGAAAGTAATTTGCACAAGATTATCACAAATGTTTCTAGAACTTACCTTAGGATCTTCCTACATAAATTCCACGCACTTTTCACTATTTAACCCAGAAAGACGAGGTCCCATGTACCATGTATAAAAGTTATGGATATTAACTATGTGCTAACAAGTAGGAAATTGGTTTTCCACAAAGTGAATATTGAGTAGACTTAGAAAACAGGTTGTTTGCAAATGTGAATGGCTTCAAGAGGAAGAAAAATAAGGAGAGCAAAAAAAAAAAAAAAGAGTTGTCATTTAAAAAGGAATTTGGTGGGGCCAACTGACTGGTGGTGGTTAAGCGCTGGCTTGGGAAGCCAGCGGTCCCAGTTCGGGTCCCACATATGAGGGCCAATGACACTGTCCTCAAAACAAAAAGGAATTTGGTTAAATAGGGATTCAAAGGTGTAAAGTAAGAGATAAATTTTTCTAGCAACACCAATATTAGGAATACATAATATAACCTTAATCAGACGCCCATGACTTCAAATAATTGTTAGAAATTGAAAAACTGATTTAATATGGTTTTAAACATAACAATACTATAAATATAATCATTTATTTTGAAAAAGGGAATACAGAAATCTATATTTTAAGAATAGAAAATGATCCTTATTATCAAAACTTGGACAACATAACTTTGTTATTACACAAGTAGGCACTGCATTCAATTAAGTCACCCCGATGGATTTCATACTTTGCTAAATTACAAAGAGGTAACACTAATTTGAATTATTGAAAAATAACTTGTAAATAATTCTACGTACGTTCTTTTGACATCTTGTTCAATCATTGATCGAAGTTCTTTATCTTGGAAGAATTTGTTCCAAAGGCTCTGAAATAAGGAGAACAACCTATTTAAAATAATCTCACATCTTTGCTTGACTTTTATGATCTGAATTTAATAATTTCAATGACTAAATTTATCCTTCTTGATCATTTCACATGGCATACAGGAAACCTGAAATTGGAATACTTTTTATTAAAATGTAGTTTACTCTCAGAAATGTATCCTTATTCTACATAAATTTCTCCAGTGATATGATTGTATATATTTAAAGTGTTTATCTATTGTCTCTATAAAGTGTCCACTCGCCACACCCCTGCAACAAGAAGGAGAGCTGCTTGGGTCCGAGCAGGCCACAGCCTCACTGGTCCCAACTGAGATTTGACATGAATTCTCAACACACTAAGAAAGACATGTAATGTTTTCTACAAAGCTTGGTTTTATAACGGAATAGATTTCAATGTACTTTTCAAATTGTGAGTTTAAGTAAAGTTTTAAAATTGACTTAATAATATTTTATGCTGCTAAACCATAGGCTATATTATAATAATTATATGTATCAGGAAAAAGAAATGTTAATATTATATGTTAACTGGAAAAAAATTTCTGTTAGCAGGGAACTAGAAATTAGAGCCGTAATTAAAGAAGTTATACACTTCTACAGTAGTAATTACTCCTAGTCTTCACTAAAATATGGGTGGAGATAGGCCTAATCTTTTCCCTGATTTTAAAAAATTTCTTCAGAAAATCACTACAAATAGTTTCCTGTTTTCTTGGGAGTTAGTCCTACCAAGGGACCCCTCTATTTTCACCATAAAGGGAGGCTTTCCTCTCCACTCTTTACTGTGACCCTTCATAACACAGCTCCTCATCTTTATGCTCTTCTGTTTTTCCCCTTAGTTCTTAAGGAACGGACCTGCTTGGGACTTCTATGGAATGCCATTCCACACAAATAGACCATAAACTTCCTACAATGCAGAATGTATAGCATGGAATAATTCCCATCAGGTTTTAAGTGGCATAGTATGCTGGGTAAAAAAAAGTGGGTATGAAACAATGTTGCTTTCATGGTGATTGATAAACAGTCTGATAAAAATATTCTTATGCGCCAAAGAAGCTGATATAGGAATAAAAACGAACTTTACCCCTTCATCCTGTGAAAGGGGGTTATTGATCATCAAGTCTTGCTGGCCAACAACCTTCCTGGGGTTTGTGATGTGCTGGTAAAGAAAGAAAGAATACACACAAAGATCAGAGGCCACTGGACTTTAAAGCATATATCAGAAAACAGTATTAACCAAAGTACAACTTACTATTTCTTTGATGTTGCTATACCATGCTCTTAATTCTTTAATTCTACTTATCCACTGATTTTTATCTTGAGGAAGAACACAAAGAAATAGCTGTCAATAAAAACAAAATGAAAACATTTATAAAAATCATTAAGTGATGTGAAACTATGCCAAACAGAATCACCTGAAAATTGAGATAGTCATATTCACAGTAATTCATAGTCATATCATTATTCCAATCCTCGATATACTGTATTGGAGATATTTAACAAATACATATTTGAACAATTCAACAAGTAAACAAAGGCCAAAACAAGATCTCAAAAGCTATACTATAAAATGGAATCAATCTTCTCTCCAGATTTATATTAAAAACGAACAAAGAAAAATTCCTTGAGGTTCAAGTATAGTTCCCATTTTACTGTTTTAATGGGGATGAAAAGGGCATTAACAGGCATTAAAGGTCCAATTAATAACTTCAAGGTTTAAGATTTGTGGTAAAAGAAGCAGATAAAGGACAGAGAAGAACAATCTTAGGACACAACCTGAGATGTGAAGTCATTCCTTTTACAGCCGAAATTTAATTTACAACTGGCCATCAGCTTATGAAAATAACAAGCATTCTTAAACAGGCAAATTCGATTTAATTTAGTTTAGTACATTAAAATAAATCTGGATTTGAGTTTATTTTCAGCAAATGAAGGATACTAAAAGTTAAACAACAAAGAATGGGGTGTGGGGTGAGGCACAAATATTTGTAAACAAATATTCTAGCAGCAGGTCTCCTGCCTTTACTGCCTGCATGGAACAGAAGAAAAATATATTTTCATTATTAAATCTCAAACTGTCTAATACATCACGTGTTCCTTACTGTCTTTACTTGCAGACTCTGGATGCTCAATTTACGCAGATATATCCTAAAAAACTTTCAACAGATGTCATTGCAGAAATGATTCTAAACTGAAATTAATTCATTTTGAGAGAACAAAAAGGGAAAATATTTCCAAGCAATTAAAAAGATAACTGCAGATTAGTATTACTAGTTTTGATAACCAATGGCCCTTTTCTTTCGGAAAGAGGCTGATCTATTTTCCTTCTACATCTCCTTGCTGCCCTTCTTCACCTTGTGTTTATACTAAAATACCTATAAAAAATCTTCTCTCTGTTACTATGAAAAAAAAAAAAAAGGGAAAATGACTAAATGACGGCCCTTGATGTAACAGGAACCTGAAAGTTAATCCCCCTCTGCTCCTGCCCAGCTTAAGGGTTTTTGCAAAAGCCTCTGGGGAATGCAAAGTGTTGCTTTGAATTCTGCACCATCCAGGGAGATGAAAAGACAGTTATTCCAAATGACTCCTTTACCATTACCAGTTATTCAGCACTAAGGTGTTCAGCCTTATCAGTAAATGTCCTATGAAAGATAAACATGGATGGCCAAAAAACCGAGAGTGAAGTCTGTTGGAAAATTCCGTGATCCCCTGCATGGGTAATCTTCCAGGGCATCGGTTATGTGTTGATATACTGCATCCACCAACTGTAAATAAATATTTTCTTCTTACCTTCCAGCAAATGCTGCGGAACCTGCTGCTTCTCAGCTGCCCATTAATCCCCTTCTGCCTTATTGTTGCCAAGTAATTGTTGTTTACAAATAGTTCTTCCCATTCTTTCCTATATGCAGGAAACCAAAGCATGGGGATCCTTTTGTTAAAATTCTTCTGCTTGGAGGGAAGTGCCACAGGAAATTAATTTTAAATAAGTCTAAGAAATGCAACTTTAAAACGTATATATTTAGTCGTGTACTGTTTCTGAACGCATGGCTGTCTTTTTGGACAGAGTTCTGTAGATTTAATGAATATGTAGATCGCTATAATTATGCCAGCTACTGAAATGCATAATGCCTATGGAGGCTATTCCATTTCCTCTAAAATGGTGGTAGTGCAGTTCAGTGAATAGACAAGAAAAAAATGAATATTAATGTAAGCATATGACTGCTTTAGCCATCGACAAAGATATACCTGCTCCAAAAATACACAACAAAAAAGTGTACTGTTGATTATACTGGCTTCTCACATGAAATATTTGTTTAAATGAACCCATTTATCTTTAATGTCAGGCTGGGCAGTTAAAAATAATAGAAGACTACTTTCTTTAACTTTTAGTGCTATTTACTATTGAAATCTCTGCAACTTCTTTCTACATGATCAGTTTTAAAATTTTAACAGGTGCAGGCAAATTTGAAAAAAAAAAAGAAAAAATGAAAAAGCCTCACTGTAAAAACTGTTAAAGGCAAGCTTGAGTACCTTGCAGTACCTATGGCTGAGCAGATAAACAGCCGAAATGTGCCTCCCAGGCTCGCAGGCGCCAGGGGCCCTAACACCTGTGCCTCATTAATATACAAGTAAATCTGCTCTACTGGGAGACAATTGGAAATTAATTGTCCCAAACCATTTACTGAGTTTGAATAAGGAAGTAGACCTATATTCCCAGCATCTTGTACCAAACTAAACATCAAGAATCATTTGTCCACAGTTGAGGCTACGGAGTACAATTCTGTGAAATTACTCTCAGGTTTCATAATGCCACAAAAAACTTATGATTTACAATTGTTTATCAAAGCTAAGACCCTGGCAACCTCTTCAGAGACATTCTCAAAAGAAAGCCTTTAAAACGCTCAATCATCCTTCCACATATACATGCAGTGGTCATAGCCAGACCCTACTCACTGAGAAAGGGTAGCTTTGGAACAGCCACTGTACGTACGGCTGAAGTTCAAAAACCAGATTGTGGAGCAAGCTGCATCTTCTTCCCAGTGTTCCAGAAAAGTTATCAAGGCAAGGGTACACCCCCACTGCCAGGAGCAGGGCTTCCTGACCCCCATCACACCAAGGCCCTGCCAGGAGGACCCTGAGGCTAACAATGCTGAGTGGGACCGGTGCTCTGGAAATCTGTTCTTACCACCACGCCAGGAAAACTTCCTATTCTCATCACTCTCTTCATAAGAGAGAATAATATTTCGCTTTTCTTTTAATTTGCATTTGTATCACTAATGAAACTGAAAATTTTTCATGCTTTTGGATAATTTTGCTTCTTTTTAAAAACTTCCTTTTTTTGTCCTTTGCCTCTTTTAAGCAGTATAGTATAGTGGTTAAGAAAACATGTAGACATCAGAACCACACCCCTGGGATTAAGACAGTTTGGATTCAGAAACCGTACACAATTTACTTGCTACTTGACTAGCTATGCAAGCATGGGCAAGTTACATAACCTCTCTGTGGGTCTGTTTCCTCATCTATAAATGGAATAAAAATAATAACATCTACCTCAAAGAATTATTATAAGGATTAAAGTACATGGCTGGCCCTCAAAAGGGTGCCCAGAATATAATCACATTAAAAAAATTATTGTTAATATTTTATTATATCTTTTATTAGTGTGCCTTATTACTGGTCCAAGAGAGGAGGTTCTCACAGGTTAAAGACATTACACCTTTGTCAGTCACATATATTTTCTAACCCAATCATCTTGATTTATATACACATTGAAGCTTTTTGAACTTATGTATAATATAAAACTAACATTATTTTTTCTTGATGCTCGTTCCATTCTTTTCATGCTTAATTAATTCTTAATCACTCCAAGTTCAAAGAAGTATTCACTAAAAATCTTAGGGTTTTTAGAACCATTTTAATCCATTTGTATTACCTGTAATTTTTTATTTTATTTTTTATTTATTATTTATTTTTATTTTTTGAGGGCAGTGTCACTGGCCCTCATATGTGGGACCCGAACCGGGGCCACTGGCTTCCCAAGCCAGCGCTTAGCCACCGCACCACTCGGCCGGCCCTTACCTGTAATATTTTAAATGTGTTATCCATTTCCCAACAATTTCACATACATTACCCATCTCTCATATTGCTCAAGTTTTGTTTTTATCCAGTTTTTAGTAAAACTTAAAGACAAGATCAGTGATGAGTACATACAGCATTATAGGAATACATCTCAGAAACTGTTTAAAGAGCTTGTGGTCTGTGAACAAAAAGCACAGATTTCAAATGTATTTTGAACCCAAGAGATTGTATAATTTGTGAGAGACCACGCAGTTCCGTGACCTGAAAACACCAATATGTCCCAGATAAGAGAAGGAAGTGTGAGGCAATGACTCCCAGAGCTTTTCCAAAATCAGCGTCTATTCAAAAGTACCAAGGCACTGTGCAAGTAGACACAGCTGGTGGCTAGATGCATCGCCATCTTGTCAAGTTAAGCAGCCTTTTAAGGGCAAGTTACATTCTACTTACGTAATGAAGGATAATCATTTGTTAGCTTAAGTAAGATCCTGTGCCTTGATTACAGTGTTGGTAAAGAGAAAAGGAGACTGAGGCATGTGAAATGGAAAGATTATCTCTGAAATTCACAATCATTTAAATTTATTCATGGGTACTTATAGTTCCAATTAAGGTATAACAGCTCAAAGTGATGAAACGCTCTCACAACAGAGCAACATAAAGTCACAATATAATCTATTAATTGTCTTTCTCTTCTATGGAATAGGGTTTTATTAATAAACTGATATAGAATATGCATAACGAACAGTTATTTAGTGCCTCCTATATGCTTAACACTCCTAGATAGTTTTTAAAAAGCATGAAGGGAGTAGATATATGTGCAAACCAATAATGATATGATTAAGGCAAAGCACTCTGGTAGTACAGAGGAGGGAAAAATAGTTTTGCACCTAAATTAAAACTCAGTATAGAAAATAAGAAATAGTAGCACCACAGACACTGAAATACTACATCCAAGAACTGATTGCAGGGATTCAACAGACCCTAAAGGGCAAAATGTTGAAAGGGTAGCCCTGTGAGTAGAGCTGGACTACTGAACTCGGGTGAAGACATGGGAAAGAATATAAGTATCGAGGCATCGGTGGTAGAATTTTTCATTTTAATTAATAAAAATAAATGAAAGGTAGTTGCTAAACTTTGTCTTACCTACAAAGAAAAAGTGTGTCTGTTAATAGCAAAAATCTGGCAATAATGCTATGAAAATGTTAAAAAAAAACCATGTTGTAATACATAATATTTTAGATACATCACTTTTAACCTTTCTAAAACAACCCTCGTAGGGTATTTTTAACCCTCTTTATAAATACGGAAGCTAACTAAGGTTCAGAAAAATTAAGTACTTTGTCAAGAGAAAAAAGGAATGGGAATTGGGGAAAGTGTCCTCTTGGCATACCATGGAAGACCAGGCTGAAGGGGACAGCATATGCCAGACAGCACAGACTCACCCGGCCTCCGGCAACGAGGCAAGATAGAAACGTGCCCTTATACTTTCTTCCTTAGATTTTTAGTTTGTGAACATCAAATCCAAGGGTATAGAGAAAAATTGTCACCAGGTTGTCTGGGAAGGTAAGTCAACAATTGCAGTGAGTGGTTAGGGACAACCTGGGACATTTAGATGTGTAAATGTCTTAAAAGGCCCAGATGAGAGATTTGGGCCTTGAGGGCTCTCGTGACACAGCACCAGTGCCATCTAGTGGCAACTACTCTGCCTTGCAGGCACTGGGTCCCTGAAAACATAACCAGCATCTCAGCAGGGGAAGAGAGGAGATGATGAGCTGATTTCATTGCTCGGGCTAATGTTCTATGAATTAGTAGTGGCGCCTTGGAAGCACTGTGTTGAGTAGGATTCTGAGCCCACCCACCTCTGTGCTCCTCAGATAACACTGTGACTGATGAAAATGTCAGCCATGGGTGCTGCCATCATTTCTAAGTAAATGAAACCAACTTTTGTAGCATCAATTGATGCCTTCTCTCTAAGAAGACTTTCTTAGGTAAGCAAGCCTCCTGCAACAGTTTTTCGTTGTTGTTGTTGTTGTGTTTAAATAGAAATAAACTAGAATATGCACTGAATAAACACAACTGATGATCATAAGGGAATATTTATATCTAATTATGTATTGTAAGGTAGTATTTTCCCAAGATATGCATATAAAATTAATATAAAACTAGTTAAAACCTTCTAAATATAATTGTTTAAATACTTTTATAATAAATAAGTGCATAAGTGACTTAATTGTGTGGCAATTCTGGACTGGAAAATTTCAAATGGTTGTCCCAAATGATGATGCATTCGAGAAAACATTTTATATTGTATATTTTACATGATGGCTTCTACCCCATTTTCAGGCATTGTCTGGACAGGGAAGAATGAGTCTTTTGGGGCTCACTTCTGAAACCCACACAGCTACAGTAACTGAGAAGAGCTCAGAGACTGCATAGCCTAGTACACAGGATCGTCACTACTTGGCTAAGAGGAGCTACTTGGGTTGGTACTAATAATGAATGGAGTTGCTGAGTGCAGAGAAGGAATTATCACTCTGGGGAAGGTCACCAAGTCACAGACTCTAGAGGACGGAGGGAGGACACATGTTGCTGACTGTCAGGGCTGTGTCCTTAGGTGGAAGTGTAGTAAAGGCGTTCTCAGAGATGACCACGCAGTTTACCAGCCAGGATCAGCTCATTGTTGGGATGTGACTACAGTTACAGTCACCAAAGGCCAGGATGAAGGCGATACTGAAGCAGGGTTGATCAGGGTGCGTGAGAGGAAGCACAAGGTAGGAAAACAGAACCTGATGCAAAAAGGTTTATCCCATTGTATAATCCTTAAGTGCATGCCAATGTTTGAAAACTTGCCCTATTAATTATAATCATATTTGCCTTATCAAATGCAAAGGAAAAAGGAAACAATGGATTTTAATCTGTTTCTAATCTGCATAGAAAGAGAGTAACTGAGGCTTTCTATTGATGACTCTACCATAATTCCAATATTCCATGTAAAAGAGTATGCAACTTTATATCATTTTAAAGGCATGATTTAAAAAATACCATTCGGATAGAAGGAGGAACATGTGAAGTAAAAATCAATGGAAATATGAGAAGTGTAAATTAGGTATGTCAGCATCAGACTGTGAAGTGTGGCACCAGATATGGGTAAGCTACAACATTAGGACTGCAGGTGCCAAGATCAACCAGATAAACACTGATGTTAGCTATAATTACCTCATTTTTAGCTTAAATCACAGGTAATGAGGGAACTCAGAGTCTCTAAAAGGCAATTAGAAACTGTACGGGCTTTTTTGCTTCCTCTATCAGGAATTTTTAAAAACTTACTTTTATTTAAAGCTTTCTACCCTCTATAATGAAACATCAGGGCATACCACTTATATACATGAGTAAATATAAAAATAGAGTGTACACTTGCTCATAAGCTTAAAATGGATTTCTTCATATGCCTGGGTGAAATATGTTCTCACATGATGAGGCTGCACTGAAACAAAGGCAACAATTTTGTGTATGGATGTTTGTTTAAAAGTCCTTTAAGGTGATTTGATTCAGGTTTGGACTTAACTCTGAACTGAGAAATCTTGAGCCCCCACTTCAATATGCACAAGGACACAGGGTACTGAGTTAGCAGCTGTTCTGCACTGACAGATAGAATATTCTTTAAAAAAGAAAACCAAAAAAACCCACAAAAAAACCCATGAATTATTTTTTTCAAAATGGAGTTTTTAAGAGCTTCTAAATTCAGGGTCATATTAAAGTAGGTAAATTCAACAAACATATTTTTAGAAAAGGAACCAAGAAAAGTTATATCATAAGACTACAAAACTTAAGCACACAATAAAGATTATTATATTACTAATTAAAGGATCAGCATTTAGACATGAGGTGAGAAAAGGATCCTGTATCCAACAATCTCTATGACACAAACACATTTTATCTTCCGTGATGTACTTATGTTTCCTCTACAATTAGTAAGGGAAAATCCCCTTCTTTGAGACACCTCCCTGCAGACCTCCCTGCCACCTGCTTCCATTCCCATCCCACCGCGTGTATCTTGATATTTGCAGTAACTCGCATGAGCTTGATGCCTAACTTTCTATATGATAAGGAATTTGCCACACAGTCTATAATGCAAGCAACACTGTAAGGCAAATACAGCATTGAGAACAAATTATTTTCCAGTAACTTAGAAATAGGCCTTTAATTAGCAAAATCTGATATCCTAATTAAAAGTCAATCCCAACTCTTAAATATTTTCCAAGGCTGGACTGACATATAGGTTACTGTACATAAAGAAATAGATGCGACTGGCCGAGGGGCGCGGTGGTTAAGAGCTGTCGGGACACCAGCGGCCCTGGTTCGGGTCCCACATATGAGAACCAGTGACACTGCCCTCAAAAAAAAAAAAAAAAAAGAAAGAAATGATGTACCCTTGAAATACTTAAATGTATTATACTTTAACTGACTCTATCATTCATTTGACAACCTCTAGATGAACACTATCCAACAGAACTTTCTGAGATGACAAAAATGTGTATCTGACGGTCCAATATGATAGTCACCAAACACAGGTGGCTACTTACTAAGCAGGTAAAGTATGACTATTGCAATGAAGGAACTACATATTTATTTTGTTTTAATTAATTTAAACATAAAACCAAATAGCATCATGTGGATAGTGGCTCTCATATTGGACAGCAAACCTCAGTGTTTTAAGGATGATGAACCATATACATATACATTCAATTTTTAAAATAACAACTATAAAGTTTCAAGGGATATAAAGATACATATACACATGACACATATTCACATATAGTGTTATTGGGGAAAGAAGACAGATATATGTTAAAAGTTAAATAATATAAGTGGTTAAAAAAAATCAAAGTAATTCCATAAGAGATGTAACACAGTATAAAATTAATTCTAAACGAATGGTGCTACTAATAAGATCAGATGTAACAGGTTATTTTAATCTTTTTTTTTGTCTCTCATTGCCTCTCCCACCAGTGTTTCTGTCTCTACCACCACTCTGCCCGCTTTGAAGCATCTCTCTCTTCTCTTATACACACACACATGAAAGTTAGGAAAGCAAATCTTTAGTGATGACGGTGACACATCTATAAGTTATAAAAAATGATCCATGCTGGAAAGAACCAGACACAAGATTTGGATCACAAGCCTAATATAACCATCCTCAGCAAAAGATTAGCTCAAAGATGGAGGAAATGGTCATTTAAAATGAAGATAAATGGGCTGTATGATATAAATAAATTTTTAAGTCCATATGCAGTTTATGATTTGTTTGGATTACTGTGCCTGGGCAAACAATTTCACATGGGCCTCTGAAAAGGTAAGAAAATATCCCAAACCCAAGGACTATTAGAAAATCTCACTCATTCATAATTAAAAAGAAAAAAAAAACCTCACCAATTAAAAAAAATGCTTGAATGCCTCATTTACCCAGCATGATGAAAGGCCAATGTATACCATATAAGTGCTTTTTTTTTCTCAACATAGAAATGTTGAGAGCATAAAAACATTTCCAAGGCTTAAAGGAATTTTTGTCCAGATGTAAGATACATTTGGAAAATGCATGGCTATTTGCCCCTATATGAAATAACTCCATACTGCTTTGCTTTTGGAGTTTCCCATGCTGTTTTCAGTGGCATTTCTCTCATGACCACACTCGTCAGGCTATCGGCTACCCATGTATGTAATAATTACACATTAGGTTTTAAAAATTATAAATCTGTACCTGTCATTTGCTCAAATTAATTTGTCTTTTAAAAATAAATACAACAAACTAGACTTTAAACTGCTATACATTCTAGCTTCACTATTTCAATATCACAAACTATCATAATCTTTTTTAATTAAAAAAATGAGAAATAAGACGAGGTGGAAACAGGTAATGGTAAAAGGGCTCTCCTGTGACTAACTATACTTTAATAAACAAACTTTTTGGCTATTTGGATTATTTACCACCTATTTCTGTACAATTATATTCTAATTGGTAGACGCTATCATAAATTTGACCTCTAAATAACTGATGTGCTACTGTACATCCAAGGAAGGGGGGGAGGATCCCTTTTCTTAACATTAGTGTTGAGGGAGCGGGGCAGAGGGGTGGGAAAAACACTAAAATGAAGAACTCAGGGGTCCAGGGGCCTATTTTGAGTCTGCACTCTGCTTCTCAGGTAGGCTAGAACAACAGCAAGACTAGTATTTTTATTACTTTTTTAAAAAAAACAATTGCTCTGCATTACAGTGGAAGACGAACCATTTTCTCACCACCTCCTTGCCCAAATGAAATTATGTGTCCTAAAAAATCCTGTGTTTTGTAGAAAGAATCTCCACTGCTGAAATTTTATATTATTTGAAAGTTCATCTACTTCAAAAGAACCCAATCTAAGCCATGACTTCAGAAAAAGGCCTTTTGTTATTTGCTATTCTGTTATCCATACGCTCGGTAATTCAGATATTCCCAAATGCATGCCACACAAAATTTAATTATATGACCACAGATATCTTTATATGAACCCACGAGATGTTTCCATGTACGGTAGCATTCTGTGTTTCCAAGATTGATAATTAGCACCGTAAGAAATTTCACATGTTTTCTAAAGTCTTTAAAAATATTATGATTAGGAATGGCACATAGATGTGTAGAGGCAGGCAAATGGGGCTCCTCTCTAGGGCCCATCAGCAACCGGGTGGCACTGGGAGAAACGGGGATGGGAGCAGTGTGAAAAGTGCCCAACAGGCCACTCTGGCTTTATTAACTTATCCCACTGCCTCTACTCTCTTCCAAATCTCTCATGTGGAAAACAGTCCCTGTCTAACCTACACACACAGTCAGGATACAAAGGGGAGAAGTGGCCTCTGGGTGTGGCCCTGTGGTAAGCTGGGGGCAAGGAAACAACAGCAGTTACTTCAGAGCTTACGAATTTATTACTGTGGATTGAACAAACTCGAAATAACCAGAGGCCTGTGCTGGGTTAGGTGAAAGTAAAACTCTCCAGCTCAAGAGAACTTTAAGATCTAGAAGCACATTAGAAACCTGTAATGAGAGTTAAGTGATGGTGTTCAACTATCCTGCTTTACTTCAAAAGGGTTGAGAGACTTGGGCATGTCATCTGAATTACTTTCCTAATCCGAACAGTAGCTTGAAATACAATCTTTGAAACTCCTTAAGAATATGTCAACCAGACTAAACTACTTCTATATCTATCTCAGAACATTGCATTTATAATCACAGAATGAAAACTATGTCCATATGTTCAGATGGTACTAGGACGTCTTTTAAATTTCAAATATTTCCTCATTAGCAGGCTATTTTTTATTCCATAGCTGCTTTATCGATTTTCCCCATATTTCTAGGCAAGTAATATTCATTCTCATGTGTATCATTATCAACTACTTTCTTTAATTTTGTGCGATTTAAAGATACATTTTTCAAGTCCCAATTAAAGTTTTTGATCACTGATTCAAATATAATGAGGTTTGGCAATTAAGTTCATGAACTCATCCTACAAAAAGTGCTACATACCTCATTGCTGAATAGCTCTATGGTCACCTTCAAAATACTCCCCTTGGGAAGTTATGCACTGACGCCAGCACCTAGTCCACCCTTCAAAGCAATTTTGGAACTCTCTTTCTGGAATGGGTGTCAGAGCTGTCATCGTATGACCCTTGATGACCTGAATATTATCCATGATAACCTGAATGTCATCCAAATGTGTACCTTTCAATATTTTCTTTATCTTTGGGTAAAGAAAGAAGTCACTGGGGGCCAGATCAGGTGAGTAGGGAGGGTGTTCCAATACAGTTATTTGTTTACTGGCTAAAAACTCCCTCACAGACAGTGCCGTGCAAGAGCCATGAATTGTTGGTGAAAAATTCAGGTCGTCTAACTTTTTCATGCAGCCTTTGCAGTACTTCCAAATAGTAAACTTGGCTGTTTGTCCAGTGGATACAAATTCATAATGAATAATCCCTCTGGTATCAAAAAAGGCTAGCAACATTGTTGCAACAAGTTCTTGAACTTAATTGTCAAACTTCATATCAAACATCTACGATATAATGAAACCTGAAACTTAAACACTGTCAAAATGGCAGTTCATACAAAATAACAATGCACCACAATGAAACAGATATACATATATCGTGTAGGTCACTTTAGCTCCCTTTGAGGTAATGACATAATTTTGTCACTGACAAATATAAGGCCAATCAAATCTTCCCATTCCAATGGTGAAAAAAAAAAAAGAATTCATTGCGTAAGAGTAGAAAATAAAGATGATCTTTGTTCATATTGTTTACCTCCCAGAAACTTCTGTCTCTCTAAAATGTCTAGTAAACTTATCTTCCTGCTAACCAACACCCACCACTCCACCCATTTTCACTACCCCATCTGGTATTCTAGTTGTTGGTAAAATGTCGCCATTGCAACAACCGTCATCATCTGTGTTAATTCCTTCCATGTTTGTCTTCCCTCCTAAATCATGAAGACTCCAGGGGCAGGATCTGTTTTATTCTTCTTTGGGTCTTGGAGGTTTAGTATACTGGCTTGTCTATAAATGGATCTACAATAAAGACTTGCAGAATGACTGAGATATGTTAGCTCTCTTGAACCAAAAAAAAAAAAAAAATTCACACACACATCAAAAAAGCACTTATAAAAAGCTCTGGATTAAAAATAAAATGAGGGCCGGCCGAGTGGCGCGGCGGTTAAGCGCTGGCTTGGGAAGCCAGCAGCCCCGG
This sequence comes from Aselliscus stoliczkanus, assembly GCA_033961575.1. NCBI lineage: Eukaryota > Metazoa > Chordata > Mammalia > Chiroptera > Hipposideridae > Aselliscus > Aselliscus stoliczkanus. The sequence continues at coordinate 96,465,718 of CM066735.1, read as the reverse complement.
TTCAGTCCCACATATGAGGACCAGTGTCACTGCCCTCAAAAAAAAAAAAATAAAATAAAGTGAAAAATTGGAATAATAACTACTGTCACTTTATCCCAAATGGTAAGGTAACATGATATAGAAAATAGACAAATACTGAATAGAAATTTATATTAAAATATTCTATGAAAATTTCACCTTTAAACTATGTCTTTAGAAGTTACAAACTGTCCATCAAATTAAAAATCAGAAACTACAATTTATATAGAGCTAACAATATAATTGTAAAGCAGACCAATATATAAATAGCAAGCTATTTGTAAAAATTTTTTAAAGGTATTTTCCAAGTTTAAACTCTAATTCTATACATTACTTCCTCAAAGCAACACACTTCAACATCACTGACAAAATATTTAACTGATTTTATCTATTTCACTACCATACCTAAAAAGGTGCAGCATCCTTATGTTACAAATTCACTTACAAAAACTCACAGGCTGACAGTGGGCACATTTCAACTGGGGACATCGGGGGAAACAGAAGGGTGTCCAGGGAAAGGGACGCTCAGGGCTGACTCACTCAGAACAGTTCATCCTCACATTTCAAATGTATGCCTGTCTTTTCAAAGACACACATTTACAGTCTTTACATGATTGGAGCTTGCAGCTGACAGTGTAAATAAACAAATATGAAAAAAAAATATTCCCCTGAAGCCTAGCTACAGGTAATATAAAGGCCTTGATGGGGCTTTTGAAGGAAAGGAACTCTAACATGTATGCTCAAGTCAGTTTGGGTTATGTTTATTAAGGCTACACAATCATGTGTCACTTAATGATGGGGCTATGTTCTGAGAAAGGCATCCTCAGGCTATTTCCTCGTTTTGCAAACACCATAGAGTGCACTTACGCAAAACTAGATGGTGTCACCTCTTACACACCTAGGCTGTATGGCTACAGACCTATACAGCATGTTACTGTTGCTACTGTAGGCCAGGGGTCGGCAAACTTTTGAGATGGAACTGCTGTGAGGGGTCAGCAAACTGCAGCTCGCAAGCTGCATGCGGCTCTTTAGGTACGTACATGTGACTCTGAAGTAAAATTGAAAATGAAAATAAAACTATTATGATTTCACTTATAAAAATTTTAAAGGACATTATTCACATAATGGTGATTATGTAAAAATATATTTATGGCTCTCGAATAATTTTTAAATTGGTGTGAGGGACAGGATTGGCTCTTTCAGGGGTCAGCAAACTTTTGAGACAGAACGGACCCAAAGAGCCGCATGTGGTCCGTGAGCCGCAGTTTGCCGACCCCTGCCGTAGGCAATTGTAACACAATGGTAAGTATTTGTATTTCTAAACATAGAAAAGGTACCATAAAATACAATATGAGAGAGAAAACAGGTACAGGGCACTTGCCATGAACGGAGACTGCAGGCCTGGAAGAGCTCTGGGTGAGTCAGTGAGTGAGATGAGTGAGTGTGAAGGCCTCGGACATCACCGTGCACTACTGTACGCTTTATAGACACTGTGCACACTTAGGGTACACTAAATTTATAAAAATATATTTTTCTTCCATTATAAATCAACCTTAGCTTACTGTAAACCTTTTACTGCATAAACTTTGAAATTTTAACTTTTTGACTATTCTGTAGTAATGCTTAGCTTAAAACACATATTGAACTTCTGTATATTTTCTTTCTTTATGCCTGTTTCTGTAAGTTTTTTTTCTATTTAATTTCTTTTTAACTTTTTGATAAGAGCTAACACAAACACATACATTAGCCTCGACCTACACAGGGTTAGGATCATAATGCCACGTCTCCGCCTCCACATCTTGTCCCACTGGAAGGCCTTCAGGGTGGGTAACACGCATGGAGCTCTCAGCTCCTGACAGCAATGCCTTCTTGCCTTCAAGCCTGAACCTCTGAAGAGAGAGCAGATGCCACTCTAGAAATATGTCCACGGTGGTCTGCTTAATTTGTTTCTTTTTTTCTTCATAGATATGCTTATATGCAAATAATCCACCATAGACCTTCCTTTAATGAAAACTTTTCAGTGTTGAGGTCATGTTTTCAAACTATTTAAGGAGCTTGCTGAGGTCTGCTAAACCCCTCACTGTGAATTTTCTTGGGGGTCCTTCTGTTTTTGCTTCTCCTGCAGTTTCCTTTTTCTTATCTCTTCTTCAGCTCTGAGTTCCTAATCCAGCCCCAACAACTCATTAGTCAGTTCCTCAGGAACCACCTCTAGGTGGTTCTCAATGTCATCCTCGTCCACACCCAGGTTCAAGTTGTTCGCCATCTCAACCACAGCCTTGTTGATTTTTGCAACCTCCTCATCCTTGACAAAGCCCCTGACGTCATGGGTGAACCTCTTGAATGTCTTCTTCCAGATGCTATTCATAAGAGTACACTCCTTGGTGACATCACCCTAGCCCAAGCAAAGTTCTTGATGCAGTCATGGATGGTGTGATCCTTCCGGAATTGCATCAGTGTCCTCCTCAGCAATAGCCTGGGCAAAGGTCCTCCTCAGGGAGGAGGTCTTAGGAGCTGCTCTAACTCCTTGATCCATTCGCTGGATCAAAGAGGTGGTGTTTGGAGGGAGAAACACCACTTTAATATTGTGAAGAAAATCACCAATAAAAGGAGGATGTACGGGAGCATTATCAATAATAAGCAAAATCTTAAATGGTATTTTATTCTCCAAACAGTACTTCTCCATTTCACTGGCACAGCAATTCAGGATGGCATCTTGGAAGAGGAACTGGGCCACCCATGACATTTTATTATTATTATTATTATTATTATTATTATTATTAGTTTCAGGTGCACAAAACAACATGATTAGACATTTATATCCCTCATAAAGTGATAATCCCATCATGTCTGCTACCCATCTGATATTGTACATAATTATTACAATACCATTGACTATCTTCCCTATGCTGTACTTTTTATTTCAGGACTATATATGTGTGTGTGTATTTATTTTAAATTACAGTTGACATTCAATATTATTTTATATTAGTTTCTATCCATGACTTCTTATTGCTCCTGTAGGACATGGGCAGTGTGTGCTTACTGCCATGCTTGAAAGCCCTGGGATTCTCACTGCCCAAGATAAGAAAGGGTTTGAATTTGGAGCCCACAACGTTGCCTGCAAGCAAGGCTGTTATCCTGTCCTTAAAGGCCTTGAAGGCTGGCATTGACTTGGCCTCCTAATGGATGAAAGTCCTTTCACAAACCCACTATCAGAGCAGGGAGGTTTCACCCATATTATTTACTCTGGCAAGTAATTTTCCTATCTAGAGTTTCCAAAAATTCTTAAGCTACTTTTACATCAGCACTCGCAGACTCATCACTCACTTTCACATTATGTAATGAATAACAATGCTTGAATTAGCAGTAAATTCAACCTTGTAGTCAGGTCAGCCTTCCAACGTCACTAACAAACTTTCTCCTTTGGCCATGATGGTCACGGTGTTGAGAGAAATGAGCTTCTGTGTCTGGTCTTCCATCTTGTCATTAGACCTTTCTCTATGTTTGATACAGGCCCTTCTTGAATTTTTGTTAGTTTCAGTGCCTTCAATGAAGCAGATCCTTTAACAGCTTCCGTCACTTTGTTCTTGTTCTTCCAGATCACAGCTATGGTGGAATGGGACATGCCTGACTGGCGAGCAATAACCATCACTGATTTTCCACCTTTGTAGTCCTTAATCACTTTTAATTTCATTTCCAGGTCAATCACTCGATGTGGCCTCTTATTGGCAACGTTAGCAGTGCATTTTGTACACTTAGGGGCCAGGATGAATTAAAACAAAATGAGATTAAATCAAGCACAAGAGAAAATGATGCAATCAAGAGATGCAGTAAACATGGGATGTATGAGGCTGCTGCCGGCATAACACGGCACACTGTTTCACAGCAACCTTTATTAATAAATACAAAGAGTACACTGTAAGTAATGGTGAGAAGTATACTATACTAAATACATAAACCAGTAACATGGTCACTTATTATCATTACCAAGTATTATGCACTGTACATAATTATATGTGCTGTGCTTTTATATGACTGGCAGCACAGTGGGTTTGTTTACAGCAGCATCAGCACAATGCATGAGTAGTGCGTTGCATACAATGGCTAAGATGTCACTATGCGATAGGAATTTTTCAGCTCCATTATCATCTTATGGGACCACTATTGTATATGCACTCTGTCGTTGACTGAAACATTGTTATGTGGCACATGACTGCATATGAAAACAAACCAGTTAATTATTTAAATGGAAGGTAACACATTTCCAGAGCCTTAAATGATCAATAATTAGTTCAGACAGATTGTATATTATAGAGAGGCATAGATATTGACTAGTTCCACCATCACAAAAAATAATAAAGTTACTTCAAGAAGATATATTTATTCTTCATTCAAATGTGATTTTCCTTTCTTCTTTCAAATGTGGCTCTATTATGGAGATAAGGGTAAAACGCAATATTGTGGTTTTGGTTACTTGAAAATGCAAATTTTGTGCTCTCTGAAATTATAATTTAACCATAAAGGTTGTGGTACTACTTGAACAAATATGGAAACAAGACATAAGAAATATTTGATAAAGAGATTGTGAGACTAAATATAAGTATGGGTTTTATAAAAATTCCTCTTACATAAACTATAAATAAATATAGATATCTGTAGATCTGATCTTTCAAAGTTAACTATAGATCTAATCCTTAAATATCATTTATTGCCACTTTAGAACTGTATAGAATTTTAAAAATACTTTTCTGAGACAAAAGACAACTCTGTTAGGTGAAAAAGTTGATTAAAATTTACAGAAAATTTTGTAAAAGAGAGAAAGAAAACAAAGGTGAAGAAGCTAGTGTTTGTTACTTCCTATGTGTTACTTAACCAAGCCAGATGTTCTCCACATTTGTAGGTATGCTCCCTAGGACTCTCATATAGGAGCTGTTAACATTCAATTTTACAAAGGAGGTTACCAGGATTCAGAGGTTAATTACCTTGCCTACGGTCACACAGTCAGTAAGCAGTGGAGCTAGGGTGTAAACTCTAGTCGGTCTTATTTCTATCTGAGTGCTTTTTCCAAATTGTTTCTCTAAAGCATATATCTAGTCTTAAGAACTTAAAGAGTTTGTGACATATAATTATGTAGATTCTCAACCAAATACAGGCAACACATCAAAGTGAGCAAAGCAATGAGCTAAGAATCAGGAAAGAAACCCTAATTCTAGGCCTTCCTTTCTCATCTACTTACTAAGCTATGATGCCCTGAAAAAAAATAATTGAAATAGCAAGGCCTTGGGAATTTAGGATGACAAGAGGTGGTGCAGTGGGATGGGGAATGCAGGTTGGTCTCTGTTTTCTTCCATCTATGCTATGGGCTGAATGTGTTTCTCCTCCACACTCCCTCGCCCACCCCCGGCCACACCCTCCCCCTACTCCCAATTCTGATGTTGAATCCTAACACCCAATGTGATAATGTGTGGGATAGATAGTGTGATAGTGTGTGATAGCCTTTGGGAGATGATTAAGTCATGAAGGCAGACTCTCATGAATGGTGTTAGGGCCCTTACAAAAGAAGCCCCCAGAAAGCTCTCTCCTCTCTTCTGCCACATGAGAACACAGTAAAAAGACTGTCTAGGAACCAAGAAGTGGGCTCTCAACAGATACCCAATCTATTAGCACCTTAATCTTTCAATTTCCCAGCCCCCAGAACTGTGAGAAATAAATTTTTTTTGTTTATAAACTACCCAGTCTCTGGTATTTTGTTATAGCAGCCTGAATGGACTGATACAGTATTACTTTCAGCAAATTAAATGATTCTATGACTTCATATTCTTAAAAATAACAGATTAACAAATTTATACTAAGGGTATAGCCAGAGCCCAGATTTCTGAATTTTAAATCCAAAGTATGACTTTGCCCCATTAGCTCTACTCTAATATTTTTTTTTTTGTTGTTGTTTGTTCGTTTGTTTTAGCTGAGCCATCCTGCCACCTGTTGGCAGCTCAGCAGCAGCTCAGCTCAGGCTGGGCATCAAACTGCTGTTGCTCAGAGTTCAGCTCACACTCTTGAGTGAGCTCTTAACCAACTGAGCCGTTCGGCCGGCCCTCTACTCTAATATTTTGAATCACTGCTTTATTGTTATTTCAAGGGATATGTGATCCTCTTTCATACAAATGAGAAAAAAGTATACCATAAATAAATGTAAAGGATAAAAGGATGTTTTCTACTTCCTTCCAGAGAGGACACATAAAAATCTTTGTGATATAACTTGAAACCTTACTTGAAAAATTTACATGACTAAAGTAAGTTCGAATTAATATTTTTTTTTCAGAAAAAGATTTAACTTTTAGATTTAAAAAGCTAAACCAACTAAACTTAACAGCTCTGCCTCTGTGTGCTATAGAACATACCATATTGAGAAAAGGAGGCAACTTCTGAAGTTCTGATCATTATTAAGAAATTATATCACCATCACTTTAGAGCCAAGTGGCTTTTTATTTTCTTTCCTTAAAAGAAACAAAATAAAATACAGAAAGGGGAAATGTTCCCTTTATTTCTTCAACGTAAGTTCTTTTGAAATATGAAATACAGTAGTTGTTAAGAGGGAAAAATGAGAAGCAAAAAAGTCTGAATATTTCTTAATTAAAAATACAATGTGTTGTTTATAAGTATTCAAGGCCTTCATGAATGTTTCAAGTCTCAAATCACCTTATTATCCCAGTTGTAGGCTTTACTAATTCAAAAGACATACATAAGTATTTTGCAACCGTTTTGCATTCAACTATCATTGTTTTTTTAACTCAACACCAGGATCTATAACTAAACTATCATAGCCTTCATTTATTGGCTCTGACTTGTAACTGAACAACCATTGGTAGTTATTATTTTGAACTATGTCTTGTGGAGTCAACACTTCATTTACAAGGTATGATTTGAAAATTATCCATTGTCAAAATCTAGAGGACAGTACATTTTTCCTAACAGTACATTTTGGGAAAATATACTCCAAAACAGTACCATGTGCAATTAAAATTTAAACATAATTAGGCTAGATGACTTACCAGTGTATATACAGAATCTAGAAAAATCAACCAATGGATTTTAACATGGATTTGTGGCTATCTAAATACAAAAATGAAGTTTTATTTTCTATATTGGGAATTATGACATTATACTTAAAGTATTACATTGACTCAAAAACCATACAGACTTCCTATGAACTTTTAGAGAAAGTTATGATTTGTTCAATAAAGATATTTAGAAACTTTGGGTAAAAAAAGGAAAATTTCAAAATGTTCACCTTCAATTTATTTCATAGGTCACTGTTATACAACCTAATAAGATAATTAAAAACATGCAAACAGCTGGTACTACAGCTAAACAGATTAATGTAATAGTCTGCAGTCATATGTGCTGGCAAGGGGCTCGCCTTTTTTGGAGAGGAGAAGGTCAGCTGCCCTTGGGAATGGGGCGGGGGTTGTAGTGGGAGAAGACTCTTTCTGCCACATAGCCCTGTGTGTGCTACAGTCGCTTAGTTAAACATCTATTGTAAACTGCTAATTGGCAAACTACTTTTCTTTCATACCCAGCAAGGGGTCTCTCAGTTTTAATGATTATATAAGGAATAGAGAAAGCTCACATAACCTGACAGAAAACATTAAAACTCGTCTCTAAAAATATTACAATATAATGCATAAACCAATAATATCTTCTCAATTCTTATTCATTTTCCATTGTAACACGTCACCTGCAAATTAGTTAGGAGTATACAATCAAACTTTAACAAAAAAATTCCAAACCAAGCTCTAGTCTATTACCCAGGCATCACATATGAAAATCATACTGGTTGGTGCCTTCTGAGTTAAGTGCAGCTATATTCTATGTTGAATCAATGAAGCAAAAACCATAAAAGACACAAATCCAAAGTAAAACCTCCTAGCCTATGAAAAACAAATCTACGAGCATTAGCCACACAAAGCTATAATTAGCGATTTTAAATTTCAAAATTTATTTGTCAAAATTCCAAACACCCATCTCTGAACTTACACTAACAGTAAAACATCTTCATTTTATCTTTACTATATGTACAATTAAGTTATACAAAGGCGATCTAGAATATTATGTCAGAGATTGAGAATTTCTAGCATCAGGTGAAGCTTGTTCTTAGCTCTCTCTGTTAATAGATAAAAGTCATTTTCCTGTAAGGCACCTTTTTAAATCTTTCTTTTAGTGTCTGTATATTGGAGCACTGTAAAAAAAATTCTACACTACCAAAAAGTTAACAATGATGACAATGACGATGACATCAGCTGGAATACAAAAGCAGCTAATATTCATTCAGCATTTACCATGTGACATGACCCCATCAGCTGCTCATAATAAGTGTGTTATATTATGGCCATTTTAGCGGTGAGGAAAGTGATGGTAAACCTTGTCTTAAGTCTCCAAAGTACTTGGAGTCAGGATTTGAGCTGACTCACTATGTTTAGGTATTATTAACCAACAAAACAACAAAAAAAAATAGACTATGCCCTCTTGAAACTGAAAATCCAAGACCACAATAATACAAATACTGGAAAGATTTGGATTTAGGTGACTGATTTAAGAGTGAATTCAAAAGTTAATACAACTTCAGCGTATGCTATAAAAGGGTACATACACCTGATGGAGGGTTAAATAAGGACTAAAGCTACAAAGTTGACAATTTATAGGAGGTAAGCACAAAGAATAATAATATACCATGTCTTTGCATTTAGATTTTTAAAAGGCTTTATCTTAGAAGTTTTATCTCAGTCGTCTTTAAAACAGTTGTGAGAAGGAAGCAGGTTAGACATCATAATATCCATTTTATAGATGACAAACTAAGGCCTATCATTATCCTGGATACAAGTATATAAGCGAGAGCATGTTTAAACTAGGCTGACAGCCAGGGCTGCCTCACTGTGAAGAAAGGGCAGGATTTCTGAGGCAGTTTCAATAATACAAAGGTAGAATTGTTAGGATGCTTGAGGGCTGGAATACTCACATTTTACCAACAACCTATTTTTATTTCTAGTTAGTTTAAAAGAGCTATGATGGCAAGAGAAAAATAATTTTTATTTTCAAAAGTTAATTTTACTGACAATTCTGTTGTCATTTTAGTGTGATTCTGTAACAAGTCCTAGATTTTATCAGTTAACCTTAATATGAAAATATACCCCAGAGCTATGCTTCTATGAATTCTGCATTTAACCCAAGTGTCAAATTCTCAGTAAGCTCATTATATTGTAAGAGCTATTGCCTACTGAGTAGAAAATATTCATTTCACACCTTAAATACTATAATACTATTTAATAACAGCACTGGCCTGCCAACTATTAAAAGCTTGTTTTTATATACTGTTCTACCTGAGCTTTTTATCTTGCCTTTTTAATCACACAATAAATTAATATCCTAACATTACAACACTGATAGGCATTGATTAAAAATATATTAGTTAACAACATTAGTATTTATTGTGCAAAATTGCATTAGTAGTTCATTTCCAAAATACAATTATCATTCAATAATACTAAGATATATCAATCTTTAAACTATTCAAGAAGAAAATAAACTACAAGATAATACTGTGAATTCACATTAAAACATTTCTCTTAACTCTATATTATATCCATTACTTACCATAATTAGCTAAACTACAAATGTAATTGTAAAATATAATTCACCAACAAAATTTATATACATAATAGATTTTCCTTCCTTTGAAATACATCTTTATTTTCTTTTTGTCTTGGTTATTTATTGTATTTATATCTAATAATGATATTACCACCAAAAATTTCACATAAATTACATATTAATATTCCTCAGTTACATGCCAAATCATGAATATTTATTTAACTATCTTTTATATTCACCTTTTTTTTGGTGTGATCAGCTATAACATGATCATACACAGGATTCTACCTATTATTTAATATGTAAAATTCCAAGTTTATGTCACACTTCAGCACTAAAAGAAGGATTTGGAGAATTCCAACCTTTATCAGGTCCGATAGGTACAGCGAAAATATAATAACAACCCATGAGCTTTACTGCTGTGATAATAACTTCTAGAGCACCATGAGAACATAAGCCTTTTGTAGTATCTGTGACACTTGAACGACTGATTATTTATACAGACCCCAACTGGTATAAAATAAAGATGTCAAGTGTTTCAATTACCATCTCATTTCTAGAATTCATAAACAAATTGTACAAACTTTCACATTTGCCACATTCTTATTCAGTGCTTCCTGTATACGAGGCCTTCCTCTAGATGTTAAAAGCTTGCCTGGGATCTGAACAAACAAATCCACAGTTCCAATTAGGGATACAGAATATGTATTCAAATAAAAATATGAAGATTCTGAGCATAAATCCCATGTTTATTACATAAAAGGAGAGACAGCTTAATATTCAAATGAGTTTCCAAGTGTACAGTGGTTCTTGCATATATTTTCTAGTGTCATTACACAAGTATCAGAACTAGTTAACCATAAGGACACTGTACTCCACTCAAGTATGTCTTCAAGAATCTGTGTTGCTATCTATAATGCCCAAATATATGATTGAATCTGTACTTTTTTCCCCTAAAAGAAAACCTACTTCTTATATCACTTTGGTTCAGCTTATGCATTTTCAAATATTACTGGAAATACTGTAATCTTTCTTCTTCCTAAGTTTCTCTGTTATGAAGGTACAAACTCTATAAACACTGAAGCAAATTCAAGTTATAAGGAGAATATTAACAAAAGACTAAAGATGATACATGTTTTCTTAACTAGTGTACCCTTTTTTAAAAAAATCACTAATTGAGACATAACTGCCCTATTTGCTGAAGAGTCAAATGGGATATTAACAAATAGCACTTAATGTAACCACAGATTACATTTTATACTCTCTTCGATGCTCATAAATGGTACTCTTCATTTCAGCAGGAAACCTAAACAAAAGGAAGCCTTTAGTACTATAGTAAATATACTAGAAACACAAAAACAAAAATGGATTATAATGAAGCTTAATACTAAACGTACATTTATTCTAATTATCCTACTATAGGTTAACAACAGATATTTACAAAAAGTCCATTTAGTTAAGAACTTAGACTGTTATTTTCCATTACTCAATAATAAGTCTGCAGAACAATCGTGTATCACAATAGTTTTTACATTTGTCATAGTTTTAAAGTACAGGTTGCAGTTCCTTACTACTCTAAAATTAGAATCCTGTAAGAGTAGCTATTTTGTACATTATCTTATAATATTATTTATCTTTGTATTCATCACCTACCTATAGGAATTAAAAGTCCCATCAGAATCTAAAGTAGAACTTGTTCTTCTTCCATTTTTATTTGAATCTCCTGGAAAAAAAATTTAAAAACACTGAAATAATGGAGATTATAAAACCGAATATTTCAGTTGAAAAGCTACTTTGTGACAGCTCTATGCAGTATATTGAGTCAAAAAGCATATATCCCCTTTTTCCTCCCCAAAATGTCTTTTGTAATCAGAGTCCTTTAGGCCAAAAATATATTTTGATGCTAAAAAACAGCCCAACACCACTGCTCCTAATTTGGAAAGGAATACTATCAAAGTGATTGCTAACAGGAACAAATGTAGTTCAATACAGACATTTTCTTGTTATGAATCACAGACAAATCAAAATTTATAAACCATTTAATCATACACTAATGTTTATAAACAAAGGATAACTTTTTGTTAGTGACTAGTCACTCATCTTGACCATGGGCACAGTCAAAAGAGGCGGGCAGAGAGCAGACCCAGAATGCTTTCCAGCCCCCAGTTTACCATCTAGGAATTTGTTTAGCGGAGAGGTAAAACAGAGAGCAGGCTTGGGAGGCAGAGATGAAGAATGCATTCTAGTGAGCTTTGAGTACACCTTAATATTCTTCCTCAAACTTTAGGTTTTAACTTTGGTCAAAAGTTCAGCAGTTTAAAAAAATGAAAAAAATAACATCAAAAGGTATTGCTGCCTCACTTGGAAATATCAAACATTAAAAACACATTTTCATTCAAGGAACTGGCATATTCATAAAAATCAGATTTAGAACAAATTCATGCCTATTAGTTTAAAGGTTATAGAATCAAAATAAATTTGCTAAAGAAGTTTAAAAATGCTTACCAGTGTCACAATATAAAATATCTATTCTTATTGACAGAAATTTAATTTTAATAGTTTAAATTTTAAAATATATACTTCAAAATATAGTTTTTATGAAACCATAGTATACTACTATAAAACATATCATTAATTCTTAGAAACAAATTAAAAAGACTAGAATCTGATTACATTTTATATTCCTAATTCCTGTAATGTAACTTGCAAACATCAGGTTATATTCATTTTTATGATATTTAAAGTTCAATAATTGACTGATATATCCAATTTTAATTTACACTTTTAATCCTCTTTGAACAACCAAAGGTGCCATCGGAGAGGATCACAGTGGTCTTGGCTAAGTCAAACAGTAATTACAGAGCTTTCACTTTAAAGATAAGATTATTTTTAATTATTGAGTATAGTACTTAAGGTACCATACTTATATAATTATGCTACTCATTAAATGGTTATTGAAAGCTGAAATGTAATTTTAATGACAGCTACCTATTTTTCTTCGCACATTTTATAGTTGACAGATTAGTCAAGAATGTTAGTTCTCTTCAGAATCTTTGCAGCTGCACCTAAGTATTTAGAAGGATGAGAACTGGGCTGAGCCCACTTACTGAACTTTTAACTCTACGCTTTTTTCAAAATGCACTTCCAGTTTTGTTAAGTTAAACAAAAGTCCTAAAACGGATTACAGAATTTGAAAATGTTGACAATTATCATAGAAGAAAATAATCCCCAAACACTTAAATGTTTAAAATCAATCTAGTGGGGTATATTTTGTTAATTCTTTGAAAACATGGGTACCAGAAGATTACTCTCTCAACATACTTCATTCTCTTTTTAAAAAATTAATGGTATTACATAAAAAAAATTAAGAAAATTAGTCTCTGCTGTGATAAATGAAAATTTCCTACAACACATGTTATTTAACAGCTTGCAGACATTTCCTGTGAAACACTCCATAATCAGCACAGAATAAGTACTATATCATATATTAAAAATATGAGCCGTCTTTCCCTTTAAAACTAAAGATTATGATTTTATGTATTTAACCATAAAATCTCATCAATAGAATATTTCTTGCCTTCTGCTGATATTTATCAGATCAAATATAAAATCTTTCAAATAATTTAGAGACTTTTGTTTTTTTTAAATGCTAGGTTTTGTCCGCATTACAAAAGTTTCTTCATTTTATATCTGTTTTGAAATGCATGTATCGCATTAAATGTAACCTTCAAAGGACAGTAGTAAGGAAAATAAGCAGTTTTTCTTTCTCAAAAACATACCAAATAAGGAGTACAATTGTTTTTCTAAACAATATTTGAGAAAAGATTTCATAGTTTGCTACATGAGGAAAAGACTATAAAGTTTTGAAGCGGGAAAAACTGCTTTGTTCCTTCAATCCTCTAGTTGAAATTAATTATAGCAAATGTTTATGAAAACATCTGCTCCTTACAGTCATAAATTCTTAATTTTAATATGGATGATTCCAGACTCTTATTTTGAAGGAAGCTGTTCGACAATTGAAAGTTCACACACAAAAAAACAGAATTTTAAATACTGGAAAATTGTATATAAAGTGTGCTATATATCCTGTAGAGACTGTCATTTGTGTGACATATTTGGAGGGGCTTAAAACTGCTAACTAGGAAAAATCAAAGACAAACAGAAAGGCTAATCTCTCATTTGTAAGCTGCTATACAAGACCAACATATTTGTAACATAAGAAACAACAAATAAGAATTAAAAACAAATATTACTTTACTATCAATCTGATTTGGAGGTAAGTATAATAAACTAGGTATTAATTTTATCTGGAATTTTAATAGGCCTAATATCATTAATCGTGGGAAGGTATGTGTAGTGTTCCCCCAAAATATCAACAGAGGGTGCAAGAGAGTTTAATATGATGTTTTTAGTTGCTCTTCTGATTCTTGAACTAACTTAGGGAGCAGTAACTGCACAAGGATGCTTAGGTGATTTTCAGAACACTCTCTCTCTCTTTCTCCTTCTCTCCCTCTCTCTCTCTCTCTCTCTCTCTCTCTCTCTCTCTCTCTCTCATACACACATTAATCTTACACAAAGACCTTTGAATGATCAAACAACACAAATACTTAAATGTGTTTTAAGATAACAGACTTCCTTTCATTTGCTGGAAAAGTAATTGAACAATAGAGTAAACTTTTTAAATACCATTGTGATTTTCAATTCATTTCAATATTTAATGTAAACTAACCCATAAAAAATCTGGTTATATTTATTGAGCAAATTTTAAATAAATGCATAAATTATATACAACATATAACATATATTATGTTACTATATATGTAGTATAGCATTGTTCAACATTATATATTTATAGAGACAGTTCATCAATTACTTGTGACCATTACAGTTTGAAATGTACTTAACACATTCATTTCTCATTAGTTGGTAAGTAACTTTGTAAAATGAGTTCATAACATTCACAATTAAAATAAGTTGGCTGGTTTGAAAAAAAATGTTTGTAGTTATATTGTTTTATATGAGGATACAAAGAGCATAGTATTTCCCACTAATATACGTGTATCTAACTTATTTAGCCAATAATATGTGTAAATGGTGGCTTAAAGTTCAAAACAAGAAAATCGAATTCCGGACTCCTTTTTAGCTTTTACTGCAGTTATGTTTGGCTAAGGGCATTCATAATATCTATCTGTGCAGTGTTGAGATCTCACTAAACAAAGGTTTATATAATAGATTTCGATAGAACATTTTATGAACAAACATCTGCTTCATGAAAGGAGAACCAGAGATTTTAAGATAGGTTAGGTTAAAAAGAACTGGAATAAGACTATGAATAGGCACATGTACTCAATTGTGCCTTCAGTTTACATTGAAAAACCATCGAGCTTAAGTATTACATCACACTAGGTATGAATTCTAAATAGTATTACATAATAAAGAAAAGGGCTTATTTCTGAATTGTTAGAGAAATGTCACCAAGTGTATGTGATGAATACTTAATAATAAGAGGGGAAAAAAGATTTGGTTCAAACTTTCAGAAAACAAAGCCATGGGTAACCACATTTTACTTGTGATAGGATAAGATGACATACATGTTAAAGACCTAAAACCTGTTGGGTCTTTTAAATGAATTAGCATTACTATTGACATGTTTTAGTCACATTTAAAATCGCATTTAAGGTAATGATTCAAAAAAACTTACAAATTAAGTATATTCATATGCTGACAGGCAGTGAAGGCAAAGCATAATGACTTAGCATCATCTATGAAGACAGTGGCCACACTAAGGATGTCAACCTCATTTCAGGAATCAGGCAAAAACAGTCTTTCTAGGCTAATTATTTATACTAAAATCCAGGACCACCCATTAGGTCTGAAAGCCAGTGCTTATAATATTAGAAAATCTGTATATTTAGCAATTTTCCATTTTCTCTATTATTGTTAATTTATCTATAATCTAATGATTTAATGACCATATTTAGTTCTCTATGTAATATTTTCAAATTATTTTTTAGATAACAAAAACTCAAGATGTAAAACAGAAATACATAGCAACTATTTTAAACAAATAAAATTTCAAGTGGATAATTTTAATTTAAGAAGATGAAATTTGCATTGTTTTTATTAAATCATTAATAAAATTCTCTAAAAAAGAAAGCAGAATCAACAGAGTGGTGGAATATACAAGTCCAAATTCTCCTCCTCCCACAGAAACACTGAAAACACTTTGAAACAACCTTGGAAAACAGTCAAAGATTTACAAAAAGCAAATAAACAATGAATGGAGAAAGGCAGCTTGAAAGCTTTGTGGCATTTTTACCTTGCCTTGCCCTGTCCCTTCCCCAGCGCAGCAGCAATCTTGAAAAGAAAAGCCTATTCCCAGTGTGGGAGCCTAGTACTTGGAGATTCCAGGGGGAGAACAACAGACCATAGTTGCAAATTCGTGTGCAAATGTTTTCTAACTTGAAGGATGGACACAAGATGCTCATCTCTTTTTCCTCTAACTTAAAAAAAGGGGTGGACATTGCTTTTGAACACACTGCAAGCCAAACTAAAAACCAGCAGATGCAAAAGATTGGGGCAAAAAGATTAAAAGTGAAACATAGAATAGACCACCTAAGGCCTGGGAGCAAATGCTGGTGAGAATTTCTTTGGGAAAATAGGATATTCAAAAGTGCCCAGGTATTCAGAGGAAGTAGAAGGCGATGCACATGCCTGGGGCAAGATTTACAATCAGAAAGAAACAGAAGACCCTAAACTCCACCTTAAGCTGATCACGAGGATGACTGCAAGTCTGGCTAGCTCATAAAGGATTATCATGGCACAGAGGCAATCTGCAAAGACAAAGAGGCATTTATTTTTTATTTGGCTTTTGTTGTTGTTTTTTGTTCCTGGCATTCAAGAAAATCTATCAAAACCCTAGCGGAACACAAACTAAGAAATAAAGACTTCAGTGATTACATATGGTAAGAAATAAGTATTTGCAAATAGTTTGGGAAAGTCACTGGATACATACACTATAACACTCTTAAGAATATAAAAAACAGCAAACGCGGATAAAGGGAAGAATCTGATATCCAGAGTTACTAACTCATAATATTAGAACATCCAACATGTCAATAACAACAACAACAAAAAAAGTCACAAAATATACAAAGAAAAAGGAAGCATAGATCATCAAAGGAACAAAAATAAATTGACAGAAACTGTCCTGGAGGAAGCTAGAAATTAGATTTACTAGACAAAGATTTTAAAACAACTTTTTTAAATGATGCTCAAATAACAAAAAGAAAATATGGATAAAGAAGGGAAGGAAATCAGGAAAACAATGAATGAACAAAATAAGAATATCAACAAAAATAATAAAAGGAAACATTTTCTAGAGCTGAAAAATACAATAACCGAAACAAAAAAATTTACCAGAGGGGTTGAACAAGTATTCAAGTGTCTTCTGCCTGAAGACAGAAGAAGCGCTGAGCTATCGAGCTCTGTACATTACCCTAACATGACCAGTGTCACGTACTGCTTGCCGGGGGGTGGGGGGTGGGGGTGGGGGGTGGGTGGGGTGGGGGGGTGCGGGGGGAGGGGGGGTGCGGGGGGGGTGCACTGGAGATGACGAGCAGAACGCTACTACATATTGGCTTGTGTGGTCCATCTGTAGACCACCTGGACCTCAAAAGAGCCTTCCTACAAAAAGTTGCATAATGCCAATGCTGTAATTTAGACCATTACAAAGCACATTTATACTCAGTAGAAAAACAACAAAACAGATTTTGAGAACATTCCTCAGAAATTAATGTGTTCACAAAGAATATTTGAAAATTATTTCTTTAAGCTTGGAGAAAGAATAGTAAGGTCAGGATAATTATTACATAATTTGCCCTCTGCTATTTTTTTCTTATTAAAAATACAAATAAAATGATTTCGTTTAAACTTTGAATGAGATTTTCAGTTTTGCTACTAGTCTTAGAAAAGTTTTAATGAAAACCCCCCTACCCCCAACCCAGACACAGACACAATAGCTTTCCAAAGATATTTGATAGTTAGGAAATTCTAACCCTGACATTACATTATCTATTCAGGGTCTAAATAAATATACTTAACAAAAGCCATACACACACACACACACACACACACACACACACACACACGAAATATTATTTGCTAAATAAAATAGAGTGTAAGAGTGTATCTGGTATTAAAATCCTATTTAATTTTCTATAAACTTAAAATAGTAACTATAAAATATTTATATTAATTATTCTTTTTCTTCAATGTATAAAAAAAGTAATATCTTTTTCTGCAAACCAGATGCCTTTGGGCACTTCCCATTTTCACTATTCATTACAATCAGTGCTAGATTCTTTAAGATTGGTTTATCTTTTAGTGGAAAAGACCACATAAAATGTAAAGACACCCATTAACCCCAAGTACTTAACTTAGATAGCTAATGTTAAATATCTCCCTTTTAGGTATGGAAAATAAAATTGGAACTATTTAAAGGATGTAAATTACCACCCATGAACCAAGGTAAGTAATCCTATTTGTGTCTTTTAAATGATAGTTAATTGAATAAGTTCTTATATCAAAAATCGGTGTAAAAAGCATAATGGATATTTTAACTGTAAAATCCTAGAGCCCAGATGAAAAGCTAAGGGTAAATATTCCCCAACATATCTTTAGTCTTACTAAACTAAATCACATTAAATATGGTAATCTAAAATATTCAAATACAATGTTGAAATTTTTTTTTTTTTTTTTGAGGGCCATGTTAATGGCCCTCATATGTGGGACCGAACCGGGGCCGTTGGCTTCCCAGGCCAGCGCTTAACCACCGCGCCACTGGGCCGGCCCACGAAAAATTTTTAATGTTTACCATTTCCTTCAAATAAAAATATTTCAAAAATATTTTAATTGACCCATTAAAACATCTTATTTTGTGAATTTTTTTGTTATGATATTAAAGAATTGTACTGAATCTGATTTTCAAAGAAAAATTCTAAATCCATAAATTGATTTCTGTATACCATTTTATGATAAAGTATGATTATTTCATAGTGGAGATGATTCTTTAAACCTGATAATGACTAAAAATATATAGAAATAATGACTCCCATTAAACTTGCTAGGAATTGTGCAATATACAAAATTTAACTATCCTTTTAGAGTATAAAAAAGATCATTCAAAATGGTTATGAGACCTAATAAATAGATGCATTTAATTCAGACTTGTACTCATGCACCTGGATCATGTGATAGCTTTTCTATTTTTCTTATTCTTTCGACAATTTGAGCACCTCCTATATTTCAGCACCGGTAGGTAATTCAGTGGTTGTAAGCAAAAGTTCAAAACTCATCCCAGATATCCTTAATTTTGTTGAAAATTTTAGCAGAAGAGAGGGACAGTCTAAGTGATGACAACTTTGAAAAAAATATGTAAGGTACACAACCTACTTGACAATCAAATATTAGAGAGGAGAAGTCACTGACCAGAGAAAGAATGAAGGGCACTCCACTAGGGATCAGCATGTGCCAGGACTTGGTGAACATCATGTGAAAGATTTGGGTCAAGATGAACAGGAAGTCAGTGAAACAGCTTTTAAAAGATAACTTGAATTTCAGGGTGAAACAATTTGAGAGTCTGTGTAGGGAGAAGGAGAGTGTATGTAGGGAGGCTGGATAGGACGCTCTTGTAACCTAAGGTGAAAAATGATGATAGACTAGCCATATTGATGATACTATTATCAAACCATCTATATTATGGCAATTTCCTATTTCAAAGCTGTTTACATTACTTATTAAGAGTCTGCTATGTGATGTGGCAGGCACTGTTCTAGTACCTGGAAATCCTATAGTGAACAAAACAGAATGAAGTTGAGGGAGGGTATAGAATCAGGGGGAGAAAACACAAGAAAATAAATTCATAATAGATGAAAGAAAGAAAATATAGCTGAATAATATGACATTCAGAGATATTCGGTGCTCTCTGCAGGGAGAATATCTGATTTTTGATTCTAGTAACAAGAAAATATTGGCCATTTAAACATCTATGGCAAAGGATATAACATGTGAAGGACAGAAGCTGGCTTTCAGAGTGGGGAAAAAAAAAGCCAAGGTGGCCAGAAGGGTAAAAGTACAGTAGTCCAAGATGAGTCTCTCTGTGGGACAAAGAGAGGGCAAAGAACTTGTGGTTTTACAGGAAGATATTTATATTTTATAAATAATGAAAAGCCACTGTAAAATTACAAAATGATGAAAAAGATTAACAACTTCATATTTGGAAAAGATTATTCCAGCTATGTGAAGATTAAATTGAAGGGGGTAAGGGAGGAAGTAAGATGGAAGCTAAGAGATCAGTTAGGGTCTGTTTCATAGGATAGCCTGATAAAATGGGAAGGGACAAGTGAATACTTAATTCTAAGATAGTCTAAATGAGAATTTGAAAATTGAAATCCTTTGAAATTATCTGAAATTATTTTCATGGCAGAAAAGTAATAATTTCCATATACAATAATTTTCTTAATTTCATTGTTAATAATTTATTTTTATAAACTGCTTTCTACAAGATCAGAAATTAGTTTGGTTTCTAAATAAAACTAACATCTGAATTACAAAAAAATAAATAAAGGAAACAGTAAAACAGGGCATTATGGATTGCTAGTAGGATTTCTAGTCCCATCCAACATGGAGCACTACTGTAAGTCCATTTCTACCACTGATTAAAACTAAAATCTCAGGGCAAAGTATAAAAAGCAACTTCTTGAGGACTCTCAAAAAGTAAATAACAGCAAGCACATCAGACAATATATGTGGTAATGAGTTTTCCCCTTTTTTTTTCTTCCCTTGTCTCCCAGCTTTGAGCTCACGCTATATCTGACTGAAAACTAAACAGCAGGCATAGAGAGCAAAAACTCCAATCCCATTTTTCTGGGACTGAGAAAAGAATCCTCTTTTCTTTTCCTTTTTTCACATCCGACCTTGCACAAGGTCAGGCCTAATTGTAGAACTACACTGCCACAGTGGGTGGGTGGTAGGAGTAATGTGGGCATGTAAAACCCTGGGGAATAAAGCTATCCTTTGGCTAGAAAACGAGTTGTGTGAACACTGAGTGGGGAATTGCCATTATTTTCTTCTTTTTCTTTCATCATTTTGGTAACCCCATCATGTAACCCCATTTTGGTAACCCCATCACAATGGTAACCCCATTCATGTAAAACCATATGATAGCATGAGAGGTAAAAGGTCTGATAGAACAAGCCAGAGGGTGTGGGGTTAGCCTGGAGAAGAAAGCACTAAACAGGGGGATTCTCTAATTGAATATAGAAACTGACACAAATCTTGGGTTCACCCCTAAGCTGTATACAAGTCTGCTCAAAACATACCCAAAGAAGCACGGCAAACACTTTGAGAAGTGCCCAATGTGTAAAGCACCACCACAGTCCCCAGCCTAACTCGAGGGTCACAGGTAAGGTATAGATTCAAAAGGCATAAAAAGGACATTGAAAATTGAACCAGCACTGGAACAACTACCCACAGAAGGCAAAGCTGAATTGGTAGTCTGAACTTAACTGGGTTTACTAAGAAAAGGAAGGGAGAAAGAAAAGGAGAAAGGAAAAGATAAAGAAAATACTTCTCTAGAAGATTTAACAGAATCTGGATTTTCAAAACAAAATAGTCAAAATGTTCAGGATACAATCCAAAATTACTTGATATACCAAGAACCAGGAAAATCTTGCCAAGTGTCATATAAAGTAAAATATAATCAACAGATGCCCACCCTGAGATGACCCAGATGTTGGAATCAACAAAGATTTAAAGAAGCTAATATAAGTTTTCTCCATAAAGCAATCCAGTGTACAACCTTGAAATAAATGGAAATATAGAAATTCACAGAAAAAAAAAAACTTGAAGAGAGTAAATGAAAAATTTTAAAATGTAAAGTTACATCATCTGAAATAAAAAAATTCACTACATGGGCTGAATAACAACATAGAGTTGACAGGGAAACAAGTCAGTAAACTAGAAAATAGATCAATAGAAGTTATCCAATCTGAAGAAGAAATAAACACATGATTAAAAAAATAAAATGAAGAGAGCCTCAAAAAACTCCTAGTAAATCTTAAGAAATCAAACGTTTTTGAAAACATCAAAATCACACTATACAGATTTTCCAGTCAGGATGGGAGAATAGGTAAATGCTGTGCTTACCTCCTCTCAGGACTACATCAATTATGACTAAACTACAGAACAATCATCTTTGAGAATCTCCTGAAGTCTGGCTAAACTGAAGCCCTACAACTACGGACATACAGAAGAAGCCACCAAGAGACTGGTAGGAGAGGCAGATACACAGAACAGGCTGGTCCCACACCCCCGTGTGATCTTTAAAAATCAGGAGAGATATCTCAGCTGCAGAGATACTCCACCTAGGAGTGAGGGGTCCCAGCCCCACATCAAGCTCCCCAGCCCAGATTTCCAGTGTCTGGGAGAGAAGTCCCCCTTAGTTCTGGCTGTGAAAACCAGCAGAGATTGTGGCTGAGTAAGTTGGAGGGTGGCTATAGTGCTAGGTGCGCCTATTAACAGGACCTTGCACTAACCTTCTTACTGACAAACTCACTCACTCTGAGGTACAGAACTGGGGCAGCAGTTTGAAAGGTGCCAGGGACATATGGGAAGAAACTGAATTTTCTGGTTTCAGGGTGAAGGCTAAAGGGACAACTTTCTCCTGGAAGGAGGAGCTGGCAGAAGCCATTGTTTCTTTGTTGAGCCCTTCCCCTCCCAGCATGCAGATACAGGCAGATGCCATATCTGAGTCTCCATCAAAATAGCCCTAGTGATTCCCTGAGAACCTGCCCCACCCAACTTTTGGGCACACCCAAGCTGCTTCCAGTGGCTTTTCCATACAAACAACCTGTCTTAACTCATTCAGCAGACTTTCACAAAATATTTTAAAGGTTCACAAAGCCCAAACAAGCAGCATCTGGCTTCAGAATGCCTGTTTATTTTTGGCTGAGCAGCCACAAGCCCAGGACTAGCAACTGTCGGCCTCAGTTTGTAGACTGGCCTCTCCAGGCACCTCCAGGCCCAGTGTGGGTAGCAGCCATCTGCAGATTTCTTTGTGGCCCATACCAGGTGGCTCCAGACAGGGCACAGGCTGCAGTTAAACTTGGCCTGCAATGGGTCTCCTCCTAGGAGTCTGACATGCCAAGTGGCCAGCTTCAGACCAACCCAGAGGATTACCAGACCTCCTCCAAGAATGATACACCCAAAGGGCAGGCTGGGCAGGCATCAGAGCCCCATTAAAGCAAACACTGTTCTGTAGGGTCAGCCCTTGCACCAATAGCTCCTCCACTGTAGTCAATTTCTGTCCTCACAATCAATCAACCTGAGGATCAATCCACCCTACTGATGTGCAAACAGCAACCAAGGCTCAACTACAAAAGGAGGGCACACACAACCCACAAAAGAACACACCTGGAGCACCCAGCTCTGGTAACCAGGGAGACTGCAACACTGGGTCCTATAGGACACCTACTACATAAGGCCACTCTACTAATCCTGGGAGGCATAGCTGCCCTACCTAATAGAAACAAACAGAGGGAGGCAGCCAAAATGGGGAGACAAAAAACCATGTCCCTAATTAAAGAACAAAACAGCTCCAGTAAAGGAAATAAACAAAATGGAGACAAGCAATGTACAAGATGCAGAGTTCAAAACACTGGTTATAGGATGCTCAGTGATCTAAGGGAGACCTTTAACAAAGAAATAGGAAACATAAAAAAGAACCAGTCAGATATAAGGAATACAATAATTGAAATCAGGAATATCTTAGCAGGAATGAACACTAGATTAGATGAAGCAGAGGATCAAATACCCAATCAGAAGAGAAAAAAAATGAAAATTTCAGGGGCCTCTGGGATAACATCAAGCAGAACAATGTTCACATCATAGGGGTACCTGAGGGAGAAGAGAGAGCAAGGAATTGAAAACCTATTTGAACAAATGATGACTAAAAACTTTCCTAACTGGGTGAGGAAATAGATATACAAGCTGGAAAAGTGCTGAGAGTCCCAAACAAGATAAACCCAAAGAGGCATACACCAAGATACATCATAGTTAAATGACAAAGCTTAAAGACAAAGAGAGAATCTTAAAAGCAGCAAGAGAGAAGCAGTTAGTTACCTACAAAGGAGATTCAATAAGAGTATCAGCTGATTTCTCAACGAAGATCTGTAGGTCAGAAGGAATTGGCACAAAATATTCAAAGAGATGAAAAGCAAGGATCTACAACCAAGATGACTCTATCCAGCAAAGCTGTCCTTTAGACTCAAAGGACAGATAAAGAGCTTCCCAGACAAGAAAAAGCTAAAGGAGTTCATCACCACCAAGCCAGTGTTACAAGGAATCTTAGAGGGACTTGTTTAAGACAGAAAAAAAATTTTAAGAAAAGATAAAAAATGTGAATAATAAAATGGCAATAACTATGTATCTCTCAACAATTATGTTCAATGTAAATGGATTAAATGCTCAATCAAAAGATAGTGTGGCTTGAATGGATAAGAAAACAAGACCCTACAGAGGCTGCCTACAAGAGACTCACTTCAGATCAAAAGGCACACAGACTGAAAGTAAAGGGATAGGAAAAATATATATAATGAAAATGGAAACAAACAAAAGAAAGCTGAAGTAGCAATACTTACATCAGACAAAAAAAATACTTTAAAACAAAGACTATACCAACAGACAAAGGAAGCCCCAGTAATCTCACTTCTGGGTATTTACCTGAAGAACCCCAAAATGCTACTTTGAGGGGCCTGTGCATCCATGTGTTCATTGTATCACGGTTTATAATGACCAGGATGTGGAGGCAGCTTAGGTGTCTGTCAATGGATGAATGGATAAAGAGGAGGTAGTATATACACAGGGTGCCAAAAAAATGTATACACATTTTAAGAAAGAAAAACTGTATTAAAATTGTAATACTCAATATATACCAATAACAAAAGATGAATACAAGTCACATTTGACTTCTGCAATTACAAGAGGTGCTCAAAGTGGTTACCATCACCATCCAGACAGTTTGATTACGGCAAACTCTGTTTGAGCAACGTTGACCAAAGTGTTCCCTTGTATAAATTTTTTTGGCACCCCTGGTATATACAATGGGATATTGCTCAGTCATGGATGGTAATAAGTTCTTGCCATCTGTGATGGCATGGGTGGGCCTGAAGGATATTGTGTTAAGTGAAGCGTCAGACAGAGGAAGACAGATGAAATGTGATTTCGCTTATATGTGGAAACTAAAGAACAAAATAAACAACAACAAAAAAAACAGAAACAAACTCATAGATACAAAGAACATTTTGATCATTGCCAGATGGGAGGGGTGATGGGAGTTGGTGAAAAGGGGGAAAGGATTAAGAAGTACAAATTGGTTGTTATACAGTAGTTATGGGGATGTAGAGTATAGCATAAGGAATATAGTCAATAATGCTGTAATAACTATGTATGGTGCCAGATGGATACTAGATTTATTGGGGTGACAGATGGGAGGGGGATTTGGAGGCAGGGTGATAAAGGTGAAGGGATTAAGAAGTGCAAATTGGTAGTTACAAAACAGTCATGGGGATGTAAAGTAAAGCGCAGAGAATATAGTCAATAATATGATAATAACTATGCATAGTGCCAGGTGGGTACTAGTCTAGTCAAAGGAATCACTTCTTAAATTATATAAATGTGTAACCATATGCTGTACACCTGAAATTAATATAAAATAATACTGAATGTCAAAATAAATAAAATGTAAAACATTTTTAAAAATTAAAAAAAATCACACAAATCATTAATATAGTCTAATCATGTTCTCATTAGTTGTATTCAAACACAGTTTCAGCATAAAGAATAATAAATGTAAAGATTATCTAAATTTAAAATTAGATAATAACAGAAGGTGGAAAATAATTTGACCCACTCTAGTATTCACTTATCTTTCATTTCTTGGATATACTACTTTATTTTTCCATTGTAAAAGAAATACATACACAGTAAAACTTGTACATTTGAGAGAAATTATTAAGACAAAAACTAGCAAAAAATAAAGAAAATTTGGAAAAAAGAAGAAAACAGGAAAAAAATAACAACCATAATGCAAAGAAAACAGGAAAAAAATAACAACCATAACATGGGGGAAATATTCTTCTTTTGTCTTTTTTTTTTATATATCTGAATTTACCCACTATATAAACAATATTGTGTTATATTATTTCATGTATTATAAATGTAAGCACTTTTCACATGGTATTTTAAACGTTTTACAACAAAATTTTAATTGCCTGCATAATATACCAATCAATGAAAGTTCTCTAATTTATTTAACCATTCTTCTGTTAATGGATATCTATATTTATAGTTAGGCGTTCTAACTAACATTATGGTAAATATCTTTGTCCATAAATCTCTTCCTTGCTGTCTTAAGATACAAAAATGAATTGGTTGGTTGAAAGGTATTAACAAAATTGCAAAATTAATACAAATCTATAAAAATTACCAAACTAATACATGATTTATGGGGAAAAATTTCAAATGCAGATTCACACAAGAAACAAACAAAAAAAAGCCACCCATAATTCTACCATTGTTAGTATTTTATAGATTTCCTAGAATTTTTAACAAAATGTACTATATTCTATAATTTGAATACAATATATGGTTTAATACTATTGTAAACAACTTTCAATAGTTGCATAGATTTTAAAACAATAGCTCATCTTTAAGGCATTGCCCCAAGTAGTTATAAACCACCAATAAGTAAACATATTCCTACTGCTATTCACCCTAAGAGCATCCTATATAGGATTGTCCATGTGAGAATTAACTGACAGAAAGCATTTGTGTTTTGTGAACCTAGATTTAGATATAACTGAATATTGATTGTTGCTCCTGGTCTGTTTTCTTCTCTTTGTTGGGCATATGACAACCTAGCTACAAACTGTATTTCACAGTTACTTTATGTGTAGATGTAACTTTGCATACACAAGTAATATGGACAAATTCTTTCTCAATTGTTAAAAAAAAAAATCCTGATGCCTTGTATTAGCTTTCTTTCTTTCCCAAGGTCTAGAACAATGGTCAAGAACAATGGTCAACAGCAACACATAAATCAAGCCCAAAGAGTAGCTATAAACAAAAGATAGAAAATGCCAAGTATTAGTGAAAATGTGGAGAAACTAGCCTCATACATTGCTGGTAGGAATTTAAAATAGTGCTGCCACTCTGGAAAACAGTGCGGCAATTTCTTCAAAAATTAAACATAGGGGGCCGGCCAAGTGGCACAGTGGTTAATTGCTGGCTTGGGAAGCCAGCAGCCCCGGTTCAGGTCCCACATCTGAGGGCCAGTGATACTGCCCTCAAAAAAAAAAAAAAAAATAAACATAAATTCACCATGTAACCCAACAATTTCACTCCTAGGAGTCTACTCAAGGGAAATGAACAGACATGTATACATGTGTTCAAATATTCATAGCAGTATTGCTTATAAAGTCCCAAACTAGAAACAATACAAATATCCATCAACCACTGAATAAAAAAAAAAAAAAATGTGGTCTATTCATACAATGGAATACCATTCAACAACACAAAAAGAACAGAGCACTAACATATGCGAAAACATGGCTAAACCTCAAAATCACTACATTAAGTGAAATAAGTGAAACAGAATCATATGTAATGTCCCTTTTTATCCCTAATAATAGATGTCTACTCAGTCTAATATTAATAGGTATTCCAGAGTCCTTTTGTTTAGTGTTTCCATGGTATATCTTCCTCTATCCTTTCACTTTGGACCTTTCTGTCATTTGCGTTAGTTTTTTGTTGTTGCTATCACCAAGCTCAGCAGCTTAAAACAATTCAAATATATTGTCTTAAATCTCAGTAGGTCAGAATTCTAATATGGTTTCACCAGGCTAAAATCAAGGTATAAGCAAGGCTGTGTGCATTAATGGAGTCTCTAGGAAATATCAAGTGTTCAAAGAACTCATTTCCTCAGAAACTGAGGTCCCCAGTTCCTTAAGGTTATGTAAGTAGAGGGTAGTTCTCAATTTCTAGAGGCCACCCACATTGCTTGCAAATCTACAAAACTATAGTAATGGGTCAAGTCCTGCTCATGCTTTTGTATATCTCTGTTGCCTCTTCTGTTATCCCTTTTCGGTGACTACACTGTGATTAGATTAGACATGTGATTAGATATGATTAGACATGTGATTAGATATGATTAGACAGGACCCACCCAGAAAGTCCATCAGAATTTCCTGATCTCAACATGGATAACTTTAAAAACATCTGCAAAGTCCTTCCTGCCATGTCAGGTAACATATTCACAGATGCTGGAGATGAGGATGTAGAGATGGGAGTGGAAGGGCTGCCACTTCTTCTTATTTAAAGTGAGTATCCTGCAGGCAGCATATAATTGCTTCTTATTTTTTAAGATCCTTTCTGATGATCTCTGCATTTTAACTGCAGTGCTGAGATTATTCATATTTATGTGCTTATTGATATAATGAATTAAAATATCGCATCCAGCTACGTCTTTTGTATCTGCCCCATCTGTTCATTTTTTTCCCTCATTTTATGCCTTCTTTAGAGTTGAGGATCTTTTATGATTCTATTTGATCTTCTCTATTGAATTATTATTATTTATACTTCTGTACTACATTTTTTAATGGATGACCTAGAGCAGGGGTTGACAAACCATAGCCAGTGGGCCAGGCAAATATTTTTGTATATTAAGTTTTACTGAAACACAGCCATGCTCATTTGTTTATGTACTAGGCTGTTTTCACACTACAACGGAAGAGTTGAGTTGCAACAGAGATCATAAAGCAAACAAGCCTTAAATATATATTATATTGTTGCTTGTTTGTTTTTTTTAAACATTTTTTTATTGGGGAATCAGGGAAGTGGAACAGACAAGTTGCTGTCTTTTTGTTCTTCAGTCTAGTTGAGGAGGATGTTGCTTCACTGGCCCATGTTGGTATCATCATTGCTCTTCCCAGATGAGAAAGATTGGTCGCCGGCCTCTGGATGGTCGCTCACCGTGGCTATTGGCAGCTCACGCTGGCTGCCAGCTGCTCACGCTGGCTGCCAGCTGCTCACGCTGGCTGCCGGCCACTCACTGTAGCCTATGGCAGCCCACTGCAGCAGGGGCTGCAGCCTACACTGTTGCTGGGGCTTGCACAGCCCAGCTCCAGGTGGAGCTGTTGTTAGCTGTAGAGGGCAGTGTCACTGGCCCTCATATGTGGGATCCAAACCGGGACCGCTGGCATCCCAAAACCAGCTCTTAACCAATGCGCCACTCGGCCAGCCCTATTATATTGTCTTTTAAGAAAATCTTCCTGACCCCTATTCTAAGCTAACTATACACAACACACACACACACACACACACACACACACACACACACACACACACACTTAATTCCTTAGTCTACCTTCAAATAATATACAGTCATGTGTAATGTCAGAACTTTACAACAGTATATTCCCAATTCTTCCTTCTCATCCTTTGTGCTATTATTGTCATGTACTTTACTTTTACATACACACAATATATTGCTATTTTTCTTTAGTCACATTTTAGAGAAATTAAAAATACAGAAAAAATAATTTTATTTTACTTTAATTTATTCCCCTTCCAATGAAATGCCTTTTTCTTTGTAGATATCCAAGTGTCTTTGTCCTATCATACTCCTTCTACCTAACAGCTCTCCTTTAACATTTCTTGCAGGATTGGTCTGCTAATAATAAATTTCCCATGTTTTTTTGCTTATTTGAAAAAGTCTTTAATTCTTCATTTTTTTGAATGATATTTTCACCAGGTATAGAATTCTGCATTCTTTTTTCTTTCAGCACATAAAAGATGCCATTCCATGATCTTCCACCTTGCATGATTTCTGAAGAAAAATCTGGTTTAATTTTTATCTAGTTCTTATATTTATGTGTAATATTTTTGTATTAGTTTTCTAGTGTTACTATAACAATAATAATTTTTTTCTGGTTGCCTATATAGATTTCTTTGTCATCAGTTTGAATATAATATGACCAATTTTTAAATTAATTTTTTTTCTGTATTATTCTGTTTTTTCTCTGAGCTTCTTGGATCTGTAGTTTAGTATGTGTCATTAATTTTTGGAATTAATGGCCATTATTTCCTCTGTATCTCTTTTTTTCTGTGATTCCAATTATATGCTCTATTTGATACTGTCTCATGATTATTGGATGTACTGTTTAATTTTAATTTTTCTTTGTGTTTCAATTTGGGTAATTTCTACTGAGGTATCTTCCAGTTTGCTGATTCTTTTCTTTTTTGTTTGTGTCAATTCTACTGATGACCCTGTCATAGGCACTCTCTATCTCTATTACTGTGTTTTACATTTCTAGGATTTCCATTCAATTTGTTGACATAATTTTCATCTCTCTACTGAAATTAACCATCAGATCTTGCATATTGTCCAGCTTTTCCACTAGAGTCCTTAACATATAATTCATAGCTATTTAGAACTCCGTGTGAGACAATTACAATGTCTGTGTCATAGCTGTGTCTAGTTTTGATGATTGCTTTGTCTCTCTTGAGTATTTTGTTCTTGCCTTTTCATATGCTTTGTAACTTGTTGTTGAAGTTCTCATGAATTACAGTCATCACGTGTATGATAGAGCAGGATGATAAGGTAGTTATTACGCTTGGAAATGAGCAAACATTTCCTTCTATTAGAACTTTAACACAGGCTGTTGAGTTAATCTAATTAGGAGTTAAACTTGGTTTGCTATTTGTCACTGATATAGCTGCATGCCATGTACCACAGACTGCAAATTCCGTGTGTTGGGGATGGGGGATTTAATTTATCCCTTTTTTTTTTCATTCTCATAACTATTCACACTCAATCTTAAGTCTTTGAACTCAGAGAAGGTCTGTCTCTTGCAAGTTACTTATTTGATACTTGTTATCCTGGCAGTAGAAAGGGAACAGTGGGTGAGAGTATTCTTTGGTCTTCTAATTCTTAGCCTTAGGTAAGCATTGTGTTCCTAGGTCTCATGTGTAAGCCTTCTCAACAATCCTTCCCCTCTCTTGGTATAGTTGTGGTTCCTGTAGATATTTCTGCCTCTCCCCTAGGGTTTAGGGTTCCCCGTCCTGCCCTCGGCCCGCCCCTATTCCCCAGCTGCAAAGGGATTCCGCCAGTGCCATAAAGAAACAGTAATTGCTGCAGCTCCCCCCCGACACCACAAAAAAAATATGTTTTTATCTACAAGAGAAAAGAGGGAGAAGAGAGTCCAGGGAAAGCTTATTGCTCCTCCTTCTATGGCTGCTATGTTCTCCTCTCCCCCAATTCTTTACTACAGGGAAGGTTTTCTTTGATTGGCTAATGGGGTCCATGAAGAAAAATCCACACAAGAGAGTATGGCAACCTGCTATTCTGTGGCCACCAGGGACTTCACCTTTTCCCAACAGTAGACACTTGGACTCCATCAGTTCAATGATCACTGTAGTTGAAATCTTTCTATACATATCTGGCTGTGTCTTGCCCCTAGTACTTGCAACTTACCTGTCTATGCAAGACAGAGATGTCTTTCTCTCTCTGTAGATCCTGGGTCAGTTCATTGCCCTACAATCCGAGTACTCAATGGGTTCAAAAAACACAGTGAACCTAACTTGCTTTTTACTGTTGTACATTTGGGAATGATTTTTTGTTTTCCCAACTCTCTACATCTCTGCTTAGAAACCAGAAGCCATTCTAACTATTTCTGTTTAAGGTTGTGTTTTATGGCTTCCAAAGCTTACCATCACAACTTTCTACTTATGTTCACTCATTCGTCAAGCGTTCAGCTAAAGCTCACCACATGGCAGGCACCGGGCCAGAAGCCAATGTCTTTATTCTGCCAAAGTCAGGTAGCTAACTAATGTCTACGATACCAAACACCCCACCAAGACAAGCTGACCCAATTTCTAATCTTAAGGGTGAGTAAATTTAGGTCAGGGAAAAATATTTCATGATTAAATTTATTTGTAGTTCAGTTTAGAGAAATACTGTAGTTTAATTCAAACAACTTAAAACGCTTTGTCTGGCACTGTAGAAAACACAGGTATGAGTAAGGTAAGGACTTCATCTCATCTCTATAATAGTTGCGGACAGTGGATAGTTCAAACTTATAAAAAAAAACAATACTGTAGAGCACACTTTATTAATAACTCACAGTTATATGTGTTTAAGGACAATGTTAAGGCTTTAGTAAATAAGTAAAAATCATTAGTCACAGGAAACAGATAGATGAATTGAAGGCACAATGTCTAAGAAAAAATGGGGTTTTCCTTGCCAAAGTAACCTTATAAGTTTATAACAAACAGCAGACAGGACAGTATTAAAAAAATTCCAGCAGAATATATCAGATTATATTATATAACAAGAATATATTACACGGAGTTGACGGTAACTTTCATAGGATGTGGTCTATTTCATATTTGTGCCTCTACTACTCTGGCGGTAAGTACTCAGTCAAATCCTAAAAGCTGAATTTTTCAGCACATCAGATTTTACTGGAATCAGGTACTTCAGGGCAATTCTGTTCATATAAGAAGTTAAAGTATATATGCAAATTAATTAATGAATTAGGTGAAACCAACAAATATCTGTGAGGAGGATCAGATATTCTAACCTCTACAGTCTCTACATAGAAGAATAACTACCTGCAAAGTCAAGGTTTTCAAATGTAAATTGATAAGGAAAATAACTATAGTAAACGGAGGTTAGAAGACTAATTTTAATGGCTTCAAATTTTTCAAACTTGATGCACTTATCCTTCCACACCTTTGGAGATAATTACTGAAAACATTATGGTTTTCTAAAACAATTGTTCCTTCTGTAGCTAAAGCTCAAATGGTTATTACCAATACTTCCTTCCATTTCCAGCTGACCTTCCTTCTCCAGGTTAAGCTGTTGTTCACTATCTTAGCTGTAGAGTGCAGCATCACTGGCCCTTATGTGGGATCCGAACCGGGACCCTGATGCTCAGAGCTGGTGTCCCAAGCCAACTGTTAACCAGCTGTTAACCACTCAGCCAGTCCTGACCTTCCTTCTTACAGATTAAGTTATTCTCTAGGTACGTTAATATCATGATTTACATTATAGCCAAGTTATTGATCACATTTCTCAATCATTTTGCCTCTCTAATATTACCATTTCTACTAAGTTATCTATTTTACATAGATTTTATAATTTGACTCTATAAAGGTAATGTTTTCCAAATTTTTCAGTTTTTAGTATGTATGCCTCACTATTGTTCATTTTAATACATATTCTGAAAGGACAAAAGATGATGTATCACTTAAATATCACTGGAATATCAAACTCAAAGGGCCACAAATTTTTTTTAAAAAGATACTATACAGAAATTTTGGTGATCACACAACAATAAAAATTAGCTTCAATATAATAGTGGGCTAGGGAGATTATTACACTAGCACATTCATGATTCAATCTTTTGATTAAAAAACCACTACACTTAAGAGTTATAAAAAGCTCAGAAAACTGGAAACAGGAATGCAGTCTACGATAGATTATTCAGGCTAATATACAAGTCTTGGCATGAATAATAAGGGAACTGTGGTTGATCCATAGAACAGTTGGATTATGAACCAGAATATGCAAATCAGGTAACTATTTATGATAATTATTAAAATGTTAACTTGCAAATAAAGCACAGAAAATAACATTCCACAGTAGGTTGATTCAAGCTCAGTATAGGACAAGGCAGTATAATTAGAAATATATGTAGTTTACGGTACGTATTATGCTCACGCATGTTAATACCAACGCAATAATGCAAGCACAATTTAACTTCATTTTAAGTTAGGATAATTGTTCATGTTCTCTTTACACACATACACACACATACACGCACAAATGCACACGCGAACACATACACACACCTGTCTGGTTGAAAGTCTCCTTTCCTCATTTCTAACGGTTTTGTTAATATGCTCTTATGTATTTACTGCTTCTCTCAAATTCCAGACTTAGAAATTTTTATCTTTCACCTCTATATCTGATAGCTACTGAGTTGTGCTGATTTCTTGTCCACAAGGCTTTGAAACTGCTTACACAGTCCTTCATTTGCAAACCCACCACACTCCTTTCCCTGGCTTTATGTTCTAACCCATGGGCTGGTACCTTTCATAAGATTCTGGGTCTGCTTTCATTTTTTCTCCCAATAGTTCTAAAAATAACTACCTGAATGAAGTTCACATAAATAATCATGTTTATCAAGGTAAGACGTACGTTAAAGGTTTTCAGTGGTGTGTGTGGGTGTGTATACCTTGTTTGACCTGATTACAAATTCAAGTCTAAACTCCCATCAAAACATTAAGGTCCTAAAGTCCTGGACCAGATGGCTTCACAGGTGAATTTTACAAAACATTCAAAAAAGAATTAATACTTGTTCTCCTCAAACGATTCCAAAAAATGCAGGAGGGAAGGCTCCCAAATTCTTTCTATGAAGCCAATATCACCCTGATTCCAAAGTCAGACATAGATATTACAAAAAAGGAAAACTACACACCTATATCCCTAATGAACATAGATGCAAAAATTCTCAACAAAATACTAACAAACTGAATTCAGTATCACATTAAAAAGATCATACACCACGATCAAGTGGGATTCATTCCTGGTATGCAAGGTTAGTTCAATATCCGTAAATCAATTAACATAATACATCACATTAATGAAATGAAAAATAAAAATCATATGATCATATCAATAGATGCAGAAAAAGCATTTGACAAAATCCAGCATCAATTTATGATAAAAATTCTTAGCAAAGTGGGAATAGTGGGATCATATCTCAATGTAATAAAGGCCATATATGATAAGTCCACAGCAAACATCGTCTTCAATGGGGAAAGGCTAAAAGCTTTCCCCTTAAGATCAGGAACAAGACAAGGTGACCACTTTCACTACATCTATTTAACATAGTTCTGGAAATTCTAGCCACAGCAATCAGACAAGAAAATGAAATAAAAGGCATCCAAATTGGAAAAGAGGAAATAAAATTCTCATTATATGCAGATGACATGATACTATATAGAGAGAACCCCAAAGACTCCACCAGAAGACTGCTAGAACTGATAAACGAATTTGGTAAGGCAGAAGGATACAAAATTAATATTCCGAAATCAGTTGCATTTGTAAACACCAAAATAAACTATCAGAAGAAGAAATCAGGAAATCAATCCCTTTTACAATTGCTTCAAAAACAATAAAATATCTAGGAATCAATTTAACTAAAGAAGTAAAAGACCCGTACTAGAAAATTATCAGACACTGAAGAGAGAAATCAAAGAAGATACAAATAAATGGAAATACATACCATGTTCATGGATAGGAGGAATTAATATAGTTAAAATGTCAATACTACCTAAGGCAATACATAGATTCAATGCAATTCCAATCAAACTACCAAGGACATTTTTCTCAGAAATAGAACATATAATCCTAAAGTTTATATGGAACACAAAAGACCCCGAATAGCCACAGCAACCTTGAGAAATAAGAACGAAGTGGGAGGCATCATGCTACCTGACATCAAAACATACTACAAGGCTATAGTAATCAAAACAGTATGGTACTGGGATAAAAACAGAAACACAGACCAATGGAACAGAATAGAGAGTCCAGGTATAAACCCATCCATATACAGTCATTTAATCTATGACAGTGGAAGCAAGAATTTACACTGGAGTAAAGATAGTCTATTTAATAAATTGTGCCAGGAAAATTGGACTGATATGTGCAAAAAAATGAAAATGGACCACCTACTTACACCATATAAGAGGACAAACTCAAAGTGGATTAAAGACTTAAATGTAAGACCTGAAACCATAAAACTCCTAAAAGAAAACCTAGGGAGTAAGATTGCAGACATTACCCTCAGTAATATTTTTACTGATATATCCCCTTGGGCTAGGGAAATAAAAGAAAAAATGAACATATGGGATTACATCAAACTTTGAAGTTTTTTCACAGCAAAAGAAATCATCATTAGGGCCGGCTGAGTGGTGCATTGGTTAAGAGCTGGTTTTGGCATGCCAGCGGCCCTGGTTTGGATCCCACATATGAGGGCCAGTGACACTGCCCTCTGCAGCTAAAAACAGCTCCACCTGGAGCTGGGCTGTGCAAGCCCCGGTGATGGTGTGGGCTGCAGCCCCTGCTGCAGTGGGCTGCCATAGGGTACAGCGAGTGGCCGGCAGCCAGCGTGAGCGGCTGGAGCCAGCGCGAGCTGCCAACAGCCACGGTGAGCGACCATCCAGAGGCCGGCGACTGATCTGCCTCATCCGGGAAGAGCACAATGACGATACCAACATGGGCTAGTGAAGCAACATCCTCCGCAACTAGACTGAAGAACAAAAAGACAGCAACTTGTCTGTCAATAAAAAAAAAAAGGCAGCCTACTGAATGGGAGAAGATATTTACCAACGATATATCTGATAAGGGTCTAATATCCAAAACTTATAAAACACTCATGAAACTCAACACCAAAAAAACAAACAACCCAATTAAAAAATGGGCAGAGGATATGAAGAAGCATTTCTCTAAAGAGGACATACAGATGGCCAACAGGCAAATGAAAAAATGTTCAACCTCGCTAATCATCAGAGAAATGCAAATAAAAACCACAATGAGATACCACCTCACACCGGTCAGAATGGCTATCATCAATAAATCAACAAACAAGTGCTGGCGAGGCTGTGAAGAAAAGGAAACCCTGGTGCACTGTTGGTGGGATTGCAGATTGGTGCAGCCATTATGGAAATCAGTATAGAGGTACCTCAAAAAATTGGAAATGGAACTGCCATATGACCCAGCAATTCTACTCTTGGGTATCTACCCAGAAGACAAGTCGCTAATTCGAAGAAATATATGCACCCCTATCCCTTATGTTTATTGCAGCACTATTTACAATAGCCAAGACTTGGAAACAACTGAAATGCCCATGACTGGATTAAGAAACTGTGGTACATTTATACAATGGAGTATTACTCCGCTATAAAGAAGAATGGAATCGGACCATTTGGATGGACCTAGAGACTACTATGTTAAGTGAAATAAGTCAGTTGGAGAAAGACAAATACCATATGATCTCACTTATATGTGGAATCTGAAAAACTGAATGAATGAGCAAAGTAAACAGAAACAGACTCATAGATATCGAGGAAAAACTAATGGTTGCTAGTTTGGAAGGGGGTGGGGATGAGGGAGAAGGGGAAGGGATTAGACAGCATAAATAGGTAACCACAGTATTGTCACAGGGATATGAAAGACATTTCGGGGAATATAATAATGTTGTAAATATTTTGTGGGGTGTCAGATGGTCACACGTCTTGTTAGGGAGACTATCTCATGGATGGAGTAGAGGCTCGATCACTGCACTGTATACCTGAAACTGATGTTGTATAATATTTTATGCCAACTGTAATTGAATATATAGATAGTCACGGGATGTGGAGTATACTGTGGAAGGGAGTCAAAGGAATTGTAATAGATCTGTATGATATGAAGAGGGAAGTGGGGTGGTGAACTGGGGGAGGGGGGTTGTCACTTTGAGGGGTAAAAAGTATAACTATTGCACTGTGTTGCACACCTGAAACTATTTTTTTTTAATGTTTATTTCAAAAAAAAAAAAGTCAAAGGTTCTTGTTAAGTGGAATCTCAATGTTCTGGAAGGGAATTTGGTTCTCATTATACCCATCACCTCATTTTATACACTCCTTTCAATTTGTCCTATCCATGCATTAAATTTCTGCTTTATTGATTCTGTTCTTTACGGCTTCTAACAGACATTTCAACTCAGCTATTATATTTTACCTTCTTGTAATTTCTTTACAGCTCCCTCTTTATCTTTTCTTGTATATTAGCCAGATTTGTTTTCACTTCAGTCTTTTAACATCTTTCATACTTTGTTTCAAAAGAACCTATATGCTTATTGAAAATACTTAGCATATTTTAATAAAATTTACTTCCTTTTCCGAGATTTAATTTGTTTCTATGAATATACCTTTACTCTGTCCACTAAGAACAATGCTCCCCTTATTTTATACTACTGAATCTTTCAGTCATTGTTTGACTATTCACTCATTCTTAAAGACGTCAGCTCTGCTCTTTCTTGATAAATGGTAAAGACGGAGATGGTGGCCAATTAATTTCCTTCTTTTCCTTCATTATCTACATATTTAAGCCTTTCAAATCTTAAGAATCTTGGCCAAATTTCTGATGTTAGTTGTCATTTGCTTACTGTGGCTATAAAGAAGAGAGCTCACCTGGGCTCCACTGCTTTCTGTCTATACAAAAGAATAAATCCTGGGTAAACTGAAGGACTACCTTCTCTTTAAAGGCACAGCAATTAAAAGTGCAATGCCAGGCTGCAGAGAAACCATGGTTCTACTCGCCTTCCTGGCATTAATTTTCATACTTC
The DNA here is from genome assembly GCA_033961575.1 of Aselliscus stoliczkanus. Taxonomy (NCBI): domain Eukaryota; kingdom Metazoa; phylum Chordata; class Mammalia; order Chiroptera; family Hipposideridae; genus Aselliscus; species Aselliscus stoliczkanus. The sequence continues at coordinate 96,427,541 of CM066735.1, read as the reverse complement.
AGAATGCAATGTGCCATCTTCTTTTACGTGCACCACATTACATTAGCAGGAACTTCACTGCCGAATAAAATGAGGCACTAATGGGTGAAGAGCTGCTAGTTAGAGGTCAGCATGTCATGAAATGGTCCTGTCACAAAGCAACTTCCTCAGAGCAGAAAAGGACTTCTTTCCTCAAAGGCCTGGTTTCTCAAAGGTATAAGCATGCAATGGGATTAAAAAACAACTCAAAACAAAAAATGAGAAACCTCCTATCACCACTGAACCTCATCCAGTTACTATTCTGCTTCTAAACCTAATTTACATAGTTGCTTGTAGGAATTCTTCCTGGTGTCTGACAGATTACTGATAAATATTTGGGTTGCAGCAATGCTTAGTTTTGTTATATCTATTTCTACAAGCATTTTGAAGGTAGCATGAGAAAGCATGAACTGGGTGTCAAAAAGCTAATTCAATCCTTAACTTGCTGGTTTTGCCTACTTCTAGGTTCTATTGCATTGGCTACTGAGGTCCATCATCCCAAGCTCCATTCTCAAATATCCTATATACTGTGGCTTCTCTGATCATCAGCCATGTCTTCCAAGTCAATCATCGACTCTGAGAAACCTCACTTCTTCAGCAAATTAGGACTGGGTTAGAGTGAAGTGAGTGAATAAAGTTAGGCACTTACTTTGTTCACAAAATTTAAGGAGATGCCCAAAACTCAGTAAGATAAAAACATTTTAGTGTAGTATTTAAAAAAAAAAATCACGTCAATGCAAAAAATTTCATGACTAACAAAATATCAAAATTTTAAAAGAAGACAAGACCAGTAACATTGCTTTTCCAAGCCACAGTGAAACTCCAGGCAAAGGAGAAATCAGTAGTAATACGATCCTTTCACTTGCCTCATCCTAGTCTTGGTCTTGAAACAAATATTTGAGCAACTATACTTCCCAGCCATGAAGCTCTACTCTGGTCATTGCAGAAGGCAGAACATGAGGTCTGCTGATGGGATCCACATGTGATCCTATCTCAACTGTATCCTCTTTTCATAGCTGTTGGTGATTTCATTGTTAATTGTATTCACAATGTATTTCTCATGTTCCTTATCTATGCTTGTCTTCCTTACTCTTAATAGGTAAGCTAACATCAAGGACCTCAAAACAAGAGTTACTGGTTTTCCCAACTGACTGCTCTCCTCCAACACAAGATGCCACCACATGCTTCTCACTGCTCAAAAATTCTCTGAATATTCACCCACATCCTTCTACTTCTCTTTTCTCTCAGAGAGAGAAGGTTCCTTCTTAATTATCAGATATTTTATTCTTTCCCTTCTCCTTTACTGGAAACTTATTCTATAAGTACCTCTTGTGTATCAACTATAAATCCTTCCCCTTTGTTGATTCCTTTCCCTTCCAAGGGGGACTGTGTCCAAGAGTCTTAAAAATCCTTTCTAGAACTAGAGCATTCTTTTTCTAACCTATTTCACTTACCTCACTGATGCTTAGGACAGTGGTATACATACAATGCTTCCCCTTTCTCATTTGCTTACTCATATACTTGCCATTGATGGTTGCTGTCCTTAGCATTTGGTTTAAATTGGACAAGAATCACCTTGTATAGTTTCTTATCTATGTCAGTTACTATCTATATCCTTTTTCCCTCACCGGTTGTACTATGTCTCTTCATGACAGCCTCATCATCTCATAGCCCACTAAAATAGCCTCTTAGCTAGTGACCTAGCCTTCTAATTTGAATGATTCCAGCTCTGTTTTGTAATCCATTCTACACTGTACATTCATTCCCTTATCTCTTAGCCATCACCAACAACAAATTGATCCTGCACTCAATCCTAGAAAATCACTTTCAACATGATGTATATCCCTTTCTGCAATCTTTGATATTACCACTTCCTGTAGTTTCATGTTCCTCTCATTCCTTCCTAGTAAAACCATAGCCTTGTAAAAAAAAAAAAATACATTTTAAGTGAGATATTTATTTTTCTCACTAGGAACCAGGGATACTCTCATTTATCTTAGTAGTCCCAGAACCAACCAAACAAAGGAATGAACGCATCTTAATAAAACAGAACAAATAGGGTGTTACCACATAATGTAAACTACCTTCTTGAAAACTTAAGCTATATGTTAAATAGTTTGGTTTTCTTTAAGATATCATCAAAAAAATTATAATATATTGAGAAGAAAAGGAATTTTCAAGCAAGCAAGGCCAAATTGTGATTCTTCCTAAACAAGTCAAGATCAGGGTGTCTAGAAATTACAATTGTTTTTGTATGGGCTATGAACAGAGAATGGTTTCTATATTTCAAAACATGTTTTTTTAAAAATCAAAAGGAGGATATTTTGTAATACATGAAAACTGAAATTCACATTTTAGTTATCATTATTAAAGTTTTACTGGAATACAGCCATACCTATTGATTTACATGTTTCCTGTTACAAGGGTAGATAGAGTTCAGTAGCTGCTATATTGCTTTGTAATGCTTAAAATATTTACTATTTAGCTATTGACAAGAAAAAACACAACCAAACAAAAAACCTGTCCACTTCTGATCTAGATCAACAAAGTAATGCCTTGAGAAAGCTTACCAGCAGAAAGTACGGGTGCTGCACAAGATAAAGAAAGGCTCTGGTGGTCACAACAAAGACCACGCCTCTTACCATAAACAGGGAATTTTCTGTGAGACGAAAAAAGCTTAAACGGAGTCATCCTACTAACAGAAGGCAACCAGCTGAGTTATAACATTTGATTGTTCATTTTTAAATCATACCTCACCCTCAATAAATGAAACTGGCTCCATTCTCCACCCCCACCCCCAACACACACACACTTATTTTCAATGTACACACTTCATAAACATGGATGAACAGATACCCAACCTCCTGCTGTGGCAAACAGGAATACATATCTGTCCTCCAAATAGATCATATGGTCACATTATCATAAACTAAGAAATATTTTAAGATGCAATGGCTCCTACCGTATAACTACTGAGAAGAATTCAGTATCAAATACACCCAAATTCAAATCTTTGGTTTTGCAGCCGCTTTCTGGAGTACACATGGGCAACGCCAAAAAAAGTCAACTAAGCAAGGTAATTCCTGGAGGAAAATATTTTTAGCCAATTCCTTCTGGTTAGTCCATTAAGAGGTGATGTTACTTGAACTCAGACGCTGTACAGACCTGAGTTGCCTTTCATTTGATATAGACAACTGATTATATGCTCTCTTCATATTTGTCAGACCCCTGCCATGTTTTGTGACACACAATTCTGAGGTTACCAACACAGTACTTTCCCACATGGATTGCTTCTTGAAAATATTTTGTCTCTGCCTATAAGCATTCCTATAATCCACATCAATGGAGGTACAGGTCCCAGTGAGAATACAGTCAGTATTCTCATATCATGATGAAATGTTACTGTCTTGCTGGAAGCATGTTTGCTAGCCAAAAAAATCTGAGTCAGTTCATTTAGTAAAAACTTAGTGAGATTCTGCTATGAGCCTAGGGGAATTCAGGGATGAAACACACAGCCTCTGCTTTCAAAAAACAAATAGTTTAGTTGGGAAAACAGATGAATAAACCAAATATGAAGAATATCTGTACAACAGGTCCTTAAAGTGATAATTCTATCGTTACTGTTAAGGAGCTGAGACAGCCAAAGTGTAAGAAAACTCATCTAAGGCAATGTGCAGGCAAACTACCTTTATAATTACCATACTTCCATTTCTCTTCTCTACTTGCTTATTTCCTCTTTCCCCTAACTCCTGGAAACAGTGATGGGGATTTTAGATACAGTTTATTGGCTCACAGTATAATTTGGTTTGGGAGATAGTGATCAAATACATAGGTTAGCCATTGTTTTCTTTAAGGATTTTCTTTTTCTCTCTTTGATCTAGTCAGTCCACTAGACAAAGATTCTATTGAAATGGATTCTAGATTTCACTGGCTTTAGGCCTTTTCCTCAGATTATAATTTGTTTTCAGGAATTATGTCCTTCGTTTTGTTTTTTATTCTTATCAAAGGTGACTAAAGTAGTTCATCTTTCTTTTTTTTTTTTTTTTTTAGATTTTTTTTTTTTTTTATTGGGGAATTGGCGGAGGGGAACAGCGTTGGGGAATCGGGGAAGGGGAACAGACAAGTTGCTGTCTTCTTGTTCTTCAGTTTAGTTGCGGAGCATGTTGCTTCACTGTTGGTATCGTCATTGTGCTCTTCCTGGATGAGGCAGATCGGTCGCTGGCCTCTGGATGTCGCTCACCGCGGCTATTGGCAGCTCACGCTGGCTGCGGGCCACTCATTGTAGCCTATGGCAGCCCACTGCAGCAGGGGCTGCAGCCCACACCATCACCGGGGCTCGCACAGCCCAGCTCCAGGTGGAGCTGTTGTTAGCTGTAGAGGGCAGTGTCACTGGCCTTCATGTGGGATCCGAACCGGGGCCGCTGGCATCCCAAAACCAGCGCTTAACCAATGCGCCACTCGGCCGGCCCCAGTAGTTCATCTTTGATCACAATAGTGAACTTACTGAAAAATACCAGGGTTGGAATTTTTGTCATAAAAAAATTTGAAAAGTTTATAATGAGTTTGTTTCTGTTTTGTTTGCTTGTTAATTTTGTTCTTGGATTCCATATTTAAGTGAAATCATAAGGCATTTGTCCATAGATACAGAAAACATGTATCTATGGGAAGGGGTTTGGGGGGATGGGTAAGAAAGGTGAAAGGATTAAGAAGTACAAAATGGTAGTTACAGGATAGTCATGAGGATATAAAGAATAGCATAGGGAATAGTGTTAATATTTAATAACTATGTATGGTATCAGATGAGTACTAGACTTATAAAACTGATCATTTTGTAAGTTATATAAATGTCTAATCACTATGTTATATACCTGAAACTAATATAATATTGTATGTCAACTGTACTTGAGAAATAAAAAAATATTATTTTTAAAAAGTTTATAATAAAGACAGAATGAGGAAACTGAATTTTGGAAGTTAATTTTTTAAAGCCCCAATTAATATTTTGTATTTTCTAAAATGAAGCAATAATACCTAAAAGAAGATACGTTATATAAGTATAATAATAGGTATGACACAATTAATTGCCATATATCCACTCTTGTTTTTAAAAAAACCATCAGGGTCTTTAAATTTTAATGAGATAATTATGAATATTTTGCTTTCTAACAGATAAAATGCACACCTATAAGTATTTTTTATTATTATTATCTGGGTGTGATCCCTCCTCCAGTTGCTTAGTGCTTTTCTGGTTTTGTCAAGTTTGCTGCTGACCGCGAGTCAGGGCCCAGCCCCTGCCAGCCCGTAGCCCACCTTCAGCTCCCTCCCTCCTGACACTGAGGGAGCAGTGACGAGGTCCAGGCTCAATCTAGGCTTCATTACAAACGCCCTGTATGCCTTCTGCTCTGTCTCCTCTTTGGGACACAGATACAAAAAGTAACAATTACTCAAGACTACAGAATGATGAATAATTAGCAAAGTTTATGAATATTTATTTTTTTTAAAAAATAGTTATCAATAACCTTTACCTAAGATCAATGATTTTTTTCCATAAGAGCCAATTTGATTAATTCCTTTTCAAGTTAATACCAAGAAACACTTTCTTAGAAATGGTGCTTTTTCTTTCATTAAAGGCTGAGAATTATTTAACCCATAGTGCTATACCTTTGGTCCTGACCAGAAAACTAAGGTTGCATGCATCTCTGGTGTGTTTCATTCCTTTCATTTCAAATAATCATTTAGTGCCCTGGTGCTGGAGAGAGAAAAAAGAAGACAAGGGGCCTGCTGCGTGTTTAAAATGGTCCTTTTAAAAGTTTTCCAAAATATTACTTTGTCCCTTTCTATACAAGTTTGGTTCTAAGTGCTCAGACATTTTAGTATGTAAGACTGTTTTACTCCTAAGCTAACCCAGAAAAGGTACTTAATAGCCAACATTTACTTTTTTTTAAAGATTTTTATTGGGGAATTGGGGGAGGGGAACATCGTTGGGGAATCAGGGAAGGGGAACAGACAAGTTGTTGTCTTTTTGTTCTTCAGTCTAGTTGCGGAGGATGTTGCTTCACTGGCCCATGTTGGTATAGTCATTGCGCTCTTCCAGCATGAGGGAGATCGGTCGCCGGCCCTGGATAGTCGCTCACCGTGGCTATTGGCAGCTCGCGCTGGCTGCCAGCTGCTCACGCTGGCTGCGGGCCACTCACTGTAGCCTATGGCAGCCCACTGCAGCAGGGGCTGCAGCCTATATCATTGCCGGGGCTCGCACAGCCCAGCTCCAGGTGGAGCTGTTGTTAGCTGTGGAAGGCAGTGGCCCTAATACATGGGATCCGAACCAGGGCCGCTGGCATCCCCAAACCAGCTCTTAACCAATGCGCCACTCGGCCGGCCCCCAACATTTACTTCTGTGTGTTATCTTGGAAATTAAAATTCCCATTTCCAAGAGAATCTGTTTAGGAATACATGCTATCAAGTCTTTAAAGACAAGTTAGCAACTTTAAAAACAAAACTACCAATTTAGAATTATCAGAATTACTATCGCAGTCAATCCTGCATTTATTTAAATATGTATTCCTAAAGATGGTTTCATTAACCAGTTCACCATAATATGAAATTGTGTAACTCTGTGTTCATATATAATCACTGAGGCTAATGGAGTCCCAGGAGTACCTGCAGGGCTCTGCCTTTCCTTGAATGTATGTATACAAACACATACCTCTAGCTAGAAGTGTTTGCTTCCCCACAACAGCAAATAACCGAAATTCAGCCCACAGTTTCCAGCTCATTTAGGATAGGAAACTCCCCTTGCTGCCCTCTTTTACCCACCTAATCTTTACTCTTCCAGAAAACTGCCTTCCCAAATTTTATAGGAATCTCTTGCTCCTTGGGCTAGCCTGGTCCTTTGCATCTTTGGGGCAGAGTTTCTCAGGGGTATAGCTGCGGGCGTTTAGAGCAAGACAGTTCATTATGTGGAACGGTTTGGTGCATTGCAGGGCCTTGAGCAGTTACCCACTAAGGCCATGCAGTTTCCTACTTACCAAGGCAAACTCTTTAATTCTCTTCCCCCCAAAAAAATCTGCCCTTAAGTGCTTCTAAATGCTTGGGCATGAGAAACAGAGAGGTCGGGGGGATGAACAAAGGACCACTCCCAACTGATTATAATGACATGCAGTTTGTGGGCCTTGGACCAAAATCCCTTAAATCTTGACAAGTGATTTGCCCCGTTTTCCTTACTTTCAGAGTGTGAAGTCTGTATCCCCTAAATCTACCTTCTCCTGCAGCTCTTTATATACCAAAGAAATCCTGCCCTCGTCTCTGTAACTCAGTCTGACTGTATTAAGGCAAAGACAGAGGCTAAAACAAGAATAGTGTTAGGTTAGAAGGTGAGTATACATTTTAAGTAAACATCATAAAATCAATAAAGTGCCAAATGTAAAAGGTGTAAAGGGGAGAAGAACCAAAAGGTCAGAGGCACCCAACAGCAAGACCGTTACAGATGGCAATTCAGTCCACCTAGACCAAGTACACAAACATTTAGGCTCCCTTGAGGGTTAAAACGGAGAGGACTGGTATGTTAGCTCACCTCTCTCTATCCTCACTTGACTTGCAGAGAACATGCTTGGCAGGTCTTGCCCTGAGACTTGTCATTTCCTCAGTTTGGAATGCCCTTGCCCCAATCTGCACATGGCTCATCCCTTCATCTCCTTTAAGCCTTCGCTCAAAAATTGTTTTCCTCAGTGAGATCTGCCCTGATAATTAATTCTACAACCTCCTGACATACACTATCCCCTTAAACTGCAAAGTCTGTTTCTTCTTTGCAAAGCAATTATCCCTTTCTAAGACACTTCATCTTACTTCTTTATTATGCTTCTTTTTCTCTATCTCCTTCTGCTAGAATGTAGGCTCCACCGGGGCAAGAAGGATCTTCGTTTTGTTCACTTGATGTATCCCGCGTACCTAGAACACAGCTGCAGAACTAAGAAGGCCTAGTGTTCATATCAACAACCCTGATCTGTAAATGATGGACGCAGGCTGGAGAGAATTCAGTCCTGTCTCACCAAACCAAACACATGATTCCTGTGAAACCACAGGCTCGTTCGTGGTATTAAGCTAATGCTGTGTTTTATTCACTGGTTTATTACTAGAGGAGACAGGAAAGCTCTTCTTTTACAGATGTGGGCACTAACTGATCCCATAATGCCTTTAGCTAGCAAATCTCTGAACCCTCCACAGCAATAATACTTAAGACTCTGCACCAGGAAATCAAAAGCCATATTTCTGCTTCCATTTACCTGAAAGGATGTGAGCCTTAAGGAAGAGAATTAATAGTTCCAAAAGTCATCTAGTGGCTGAGAGGCATTAGCACAGAGCCGGGGTCCCCGATATCCAATTAGTGTTTAAGTATGTGTTTCTAATACAGTTCCACAACAGCTACAAATACTGACTTGGAAGGGCCAGAAAAGCAAATGCATCAAGAACTGAAAAAATATATATATTAAAAAGATACATTTTAATCAAACAGTAACATGAAATGAAGAAATAAAATTTCATTGTTAGAAGCTAAATATAGACAGCATATGAAGGATATTGAGAGAGTTCAAGTGAACTGCTATGTCACATTTTTATTTCCTAAAGAAATGTCCTATAAACATACATCGCTCTTACAATGTAGAAAATCAGGTATCTGTCCTAAAGATTCTTACCCCATGTCTAGCCCCAGAGGAATAGTCACTCATTCACATGTTCCACCATTTACTGTAAGTGAGGGCCATCCAGCCTGTAGACAATTTAATTAATCTTACAATTGATGTACAAAAAAACCCCAACAACAACAACAACAAGGAAAAAAAAACAAAACAGATGTGGCATTAAGATTTACAAAGTTATTGAAACTTTTTAACAAGTAAAACGCATCTTTACTTAGCTACACCAGAATGAGGAATAAAGGGGTTTACATATGTTCCAATTCTAAACCTATCAATCAAACCCATGTTATTCCTTTGGGAGCTTATTTACATGCATATTTATCAGCCTCACATGCTAATTCCCTGCTGTTTTATGCCTGCGAGGCATGTTTATGAGTCATAATTGTTGATCTCATTTGATGTATTTCACTGAAGGAAGACATTATTCAGTTATGTGGCCTAATGTCAATGAGTTACGATGACCTGATCTTCCAAATGCAACTTGCTCTTTTATTTTTATTAGGACATAACTTATTGTACAGAAAAGAAGTGTACTAAAATAAAAGAATAAATGTTTTATATAAAGGATTTAGTTAATCCTCTCATTGTTGATCCACCTACCATTCATATTCAATCTGCAATGTGACTGTAAAATCCGTGTCAGTCAGTCACTCAATTTCCCCACACTTGTGTACTGAACCTTATCTTCACAATCTGCACCTTCGTCTAACTTTTAGGATCCTCCTCCAGTTCATACTAAGACATGTTTTTATTCATTTGCTCTACTACGATATACCTTTACTATCATTTTGCTTTACCCCTCAATCATGATTCAGGCTTTTTGGTCTGTATTACAAAACTTGAGTAGCCAAGCTATTTTTTTAAACTCAGTTAAAATGCAGGAAGTCCTCCTAAAATAGGTAAATTGGGTAATGAGTAACCATTTCTGCATCCATTCAATCCCTTAGAAATTATGAAGTATCCATTGTTTAATTTACAGTATTACTAATTTTTTAAAATGTGAAACATTGTATGCAACATACGGGTGTAGAAAAATACAACTTGGTGACATTAAGGGATAGTATGTGCTAAGACTTTCTGTTACTGTAAAGAGAAATGGAATGAATATATTGCAGTGTACCGATATTCTATAGATAATTCTAAATTAGTGTTTCAGTGAGGTGCTTTACAATAATGGAATACGACTTAGATGACAATAAAACATATGTAATTGTATCACAAGGGCCTTGAAATAACAGTTTTGACACAACCGTGAGAAACCTGACTTAAAAATAAAATCCATTTTTGTGACATGGAATTGTGTAAGAAAAATGGTTTTTGATGTTCCCTGTCCAGCACTTTTTGGGTGTGAATATTTTTTACTACTGAAATACCATTGAAAGGGGTTCCACCACCCTGGGTTCCACAGGTACCCTGACTCCTGAGGAGCAGGAGAGCATGACGCCTACCTCTACTCTTCATGAGACAATCCTACCACTGGACTGACAGCTAGATTGAACTGCAGCCCCGATTAAGTATTACAAGATAGGCATACGTCGCACATAGATAATTGCAGCAATCATTCTCTCTTCTTTTGACCTATACTTGCAGAATAAAAATTAAAAAGAATTTTGTTTTAAAGGTGTATTGGAAAGTGTTTTAATGGCAGGATGAAAATCTTAGAATGCAATGAAATATTATCAGTATTAATATTCTTATGCTCTTATGTTCAAATAATTTTTTAACAGCCACGCAACAAAATAAAAAAATTAAAAAAAAACACAATAATATTTTAGAGGAAGAATCATAAATATAAACAAAACTGTGAAATAAACTACTTAGTTTTCCCCATTTGATAGCATTTACAAAAGATCTAAGAAAAGTTGATAAATAATAGTACTACACAAACAGCATTTTTAAAACTTCAGAATAAATTTGTATCCAGTACATACATTCACAATGTCATGGGATTTAAAATGTACTTAAGTGCATTAGAACCTACATGTGTTAATAGAATTTAATTGATTTCCTTTCAACCACAGAGATAAACCAACTAAATTACACATTTACTGTAGTAGGAGGTCAGGAAGAATTACAACATAAAGCAATAAATTTATCCTTTAAAATATTATAAATAAATGATAAACTACACTACGAGGACACGCTAAATATGGTGATGCCAGTTCCAGGATATTATGGTTTTTCAATGTTCTTATCATAGTTAAGTAATTAGAAGAATATTAAAATTCAACACTAATCTTGTGTGTTATTTAAATACACTGAGGTTTTATGAAGGGAATTTCTTTTTAACTGAACACTTTCTTCAGGTCTTTACACAAATGAAGGAGGTCCTTTTGCTTTACCCTGTCTCAATGAAGCCATTACCTGCTGCCTTAATTAAAACTGTAAAACTCTCCTTCACTTACATTCTACCCTTTTTCCATGCTTCCTTTTTATCCTTATTTAGCCCTATCACTACCAAACATGATATCTGTTTTACATGTTAATCTTGTTTACTGTCTTTCACTAGACTTGTAAACTTTTTATTTTATTTTATTATTGTAATTTTTCAATTTCACGTGACATTCAACATTATTTTATATGAGTTTCAGGTGAATAGATTTATAAACATTTTTCTTTTTTTAATGTTTATTATATTTATTGGGGTGACACTGGATAGAAAAATTTTGTAGGTTTCAAGTGTACAATTCTATAATCATCATCTATATACTGCATTGTGTGTTCATCCAGAGTCAGTTCTCCCTCCATATATTTGACCCCCTTTATCCTCTTCTGCCACCCTCCCTCCCGTTATCCTCTGGAGAACATTAAACTGTTGTCTGAGTTTTTGTTTGTTTGTTTTCTTTATTTGCTGCTTTCAGTTTTATATCCCACACGAGTGAAATCATATAGCACTTGGCTTTTTCTGCCTGACTTATTTCACTTAGCACAATAATCTCAAGATCCATTCATGTTGCAGCAAATGGCAGTATTTCATCTTTTCTTATGGCTGAGTAATATTCCACTGTATATATGTACCACATCTTCTTTATCCAATCATCTATTGAAGGACATTTTGGTTGTTTCCATGTCTTGGCCACCCTGAATAATGCTGCAATGAACACAGGGGTACATATATCTTTACAGATGAGTGTTTTCAGATTTTGGGGGTAAATACCCAGAAGAGGGATTCCTGGGTCATATGATAATTCTATCCTTAATTTTTTTGGGGAAGTTCCATACTGTTTTCCATAGTGGCTGTACCAGCTTACATTCCCACCGTGTATGACAGTTCCTTTTTCTCCACAGCCTCTCCAAAACTTGTTACTACTTGTCTTGTTGATGATAGCCATTCCAGCAGGTGTGAGGTGGTATCTCATTGTGGTTTTGATTTTCATTTCCCAAATAGTTAGGGAAGTTGAGCATTTTTTAATATATCTGTTGGTTGTTTGTATGTCTTCTCAGGAGAAGTGTCTGTTCAGCCACAATGCTCATATTTTAATTGGACTGTTTTTTTTTTTGTTGTTGAGTTGTATGAGGTCTTTTATATATTTTGGATATTAGCTCCTTATCAGAGGTGTTGTTTGCAAATATCTTCTCCCATTCAGTTAGCTGCACCTGTTTTTCTGATGGTTTCTTTTACTGTGCAGAAATTTTTTTATTTTGATATAGTCTCATTCATTTATTTTTGCTTTTACTTCCCTTGCCTTTGAGGTCAAATTCGTAAAATCCTCTCTAACCCTACGGTCCATAAGCTTAGTACCTATGGTTTCTTCTGTGCAGTTTATTGTTTCAAGTCTTATTTTTAGGTCTTTGATCCAATTTTAGTTCATTTTCGTGTATGGTGACAGATAGCAGTCTAATTTTATTCTTTAGAACGTGGCTTTCCAATTTTCACAGCACCATTTACTGAAGACACTTTCCTTTCTCCGTTGAATGTTTTTGGCTGCTTTGGAGAAAATTCTCTGCCTATATATATGTGGGTTTATTTCTGGGTTCTCAGTTCTATTCCATTGGTCTGTGTGTCTATTTTTCTGCCAGTACCATGCTGTTTTGATTATTGTTGCTTTGTAGTATAAACTGAAGTCAGAGAGCATGATATCTCTGATCTTGTTCTTTTTCTTAAGATTGCTTTGGCTAGTCAAGGTTTTTTATGATTCTATACAAATCAGATGATTTTTTTTCTTGTTATATTTAAAAAAGAATGCCACTGGGATTTGAATGGGGATTGCATTAAATCTGTATGTTGCTTTGAGTAATAAGGCCATTTTAACCATGTTAATTCTTCCAATCCATGAACATGGAATAGCTTTCCAATTCTGTGTGTCTTCTTCCATTTCTTTTAATAATGTTTTATAGTAGGTTCTTCACATCTTTTAAGTTTATTCCTAGGTCTTTTATTCTTTTTGTTGCAATTGAAAAAGGAATTGTTTTTTTCATTTCTTTTTCTGTAATTTCATTGTTAATATATAGGAGCACAATGGGGTTTTGTATATTGATTTTGTAACCTGCAAATTTATTATGTATGTTTATTGTTTTTATCAGTTTCTTGGTGGAGTCTTTAGGGTTTTCTATACAACGAAATCATGTCATCTGCAAAAGGTGACAATTTGACTTTTTCATGTCCAATTTAGATGCCTATTATTTCTTTATCTTTCCTTATTGCTCTGGCTAGGACTTCCAATACTGTGTTGAATAGCAGTAGTGGCAGAGGACAACCCTGTTTTATTCCTGAATGTAGATGAAACACTTTCAGTTTCTTATCATTAAGTATGATATTGGCTGAGGGTTTGTTGTATTTGGCATTTATTATGTTGAGGTACTTTCCTTCTATATCCATTTTAAATGTTTTAATCATAAATGCATGTTGTAGCTTGTCTAATGCTTTTTTTGCATCTTCTAATATGATCATATAATTTTTATCCTTTATTTTGTTTATGCGATGTATCACATTGTTTGATTTGCATATGTTGAACCAGTTTTGCACCCCCAGAATGAGCCCCACTTGATTGTGATGTGTAATTTCTTAATGTATTGTTGTATTCGATTTGATAGAATTTTGTTTAGGATTTTTGGATCTGTATTTATCAGAGATATTGGCTGCAGTTTTCTTTTTTTGTGTTATTCCTATCAGGTTTTGGTATCAGAGTAATGTTGGCCTCATAAAATGAGTTAGGAAGTGTTGCCTCTTCCTCAAATTTTTGCAAGAGCTTGAGAAGTACAGTTATTAAATCATCTTTGAATGTTTGGTAGAATTCACTAGTGAAGCCATCTGGTCCTGGACTTTTGCTTTTGGGGAGGTTTTGTATGATTGTTTCAATTTCCTTACTGTTAATTGGTGGTCTATTTAGATTTCCCAGTTCTTCATGATTCAGTCTAGGAAGGTTATATATTTCTAAGAACTTGTCCATTTCTTCTAAGTATGATCCTTTGTATTCCTGTGGTATCCACCATAACTTCTCTTCATTTCTGACTTTGTGTCTTTTTCATTTTTCTTTAGTGAGTTTAGCCAGGGATTTGTCAATTTGATTAATCTTTTCAGAAAACAAGCTCTTTGTTGCATTCATTTTTCTATTGTCTTTTTGTTCTCTGTTGCATTTAATTCCACTCTAATTTTTTATTATTTCCTTCCTACTGCTTACTTTGAGATTCAACTGTTGTTCTTTTTCAGGTCCTTTGAGATGTAATGTTACGTTATTTGGGATTTTTCTTGTTTCTTGATAGGACTTTAATGACATAAATTTCCCTCTTAATACTGCTTTTGCTACATTTCAATAATTTTCATATGATGCATTTTCATTCTCATTTACTTCTGTATATCTTTTGGCCTCTCCTTCTACTTCTTCTTTGCCTCATTTGTTCTTCAGTACAATGTGGTTTAATCTCCACATATTTGTGGTTTTTCCTGCTTTCTTTTTGCAATTGATCTCCAATTTCAAAGCCTTGTGGTTGCAGAATATGCTCGGTATGATTTCAATCTTCTTAAATTTGCTGAGGCTAGTTTTGTGTCCTAACATATGGTCTACCCTTGAAAATGTTCTGTGTGCACTAGAAAAGAATGTATAGTCTGGTGTTATAGGATGGCATGCTCTGTAAATGTCGATTATGTCCATTTGATCTAATGTGTCATTTAAGGCTGATATTTCCTTATTGACTTTCTGTTTGGATGCTCTATCCATAGCTGTCAATGGCACATTTAGGTCCCCTACTATAATTGTGCTTTTGTCAGTTTCTCCCTTTAGTTCTGTTAGTACTTGCTTTATATATTTTGGTGCTTTCTGATTGGGTGCATATATATTGGTAAGTGTTAAATCTTTCCAGTCGGCTACATGCCTTTTTATTGTTGTGTTCCGTTCATTTACATTTAGGGTGATTAGTGATATATGAGGATTTCCATTAGCCATTTTATCTTTTGATTTCTGGTAACTAAGTGTCTCCATTGTTTCTTTGACTTTGTGTCTTTGTGTTATTTTAGTTTGGTGGTATTCTATGATTTTTCCCTCTGTTTTCTCTTTCTTTATGTTATGTGTTTCAGTTCTGGATTTATTTATTTATTTTTGAGTGGTTACCATTAAGTTTAAGTAAAAGGAAGTTTCATATAATATATACAGCAGTCCTTTTTCTTCAGCATGCATCTTATCTCCATTCCCCTTTGCAAATTCAGACCTTAACCGCCTCCCTTTTTATGCTTTTGTTGTCACAAATTATCCGTATTTATGCTATGAGTTCATTTCTGCGTTGCAGTAGCAAATTGTCTTCTCTTCTTTGTGTGTGTGCTTTTATCTTCTTTATCCTTTATGTTATATTTAAGTGTATAGTATTCTATTCTGAGTAGGGATTGCCATTTCCTTCTTCTGTCTGGCTGTTAGTAATCTTACTCATTGTTTTATATCCTTTTGTCTTTTTGTTTCAGGTAGTAACTTCCTTCAGTATTTTCTATAATACAGACTTTGTGGTAGAAAATTCCCTCAGTGTCTGTATGTGTGGAAAGGACTTTATTCCTCCTTCATATCTAAAGGGTAACTTTGTTGAATATATTATTCTTAGCTGGTAATTTCTCTCAATATTTTAAATATTAGATTCCACTCCTTCCTGGCTTATAGAGTTTCTGCTGAAAAATCTGATGATAATTTAATGGACTTTCCTTTGTAGGTTACCATCTTTTTTTCTCTGGCTGCCTTGAGAATGTTTTCTTTGTTATTAATGTTTGATAGTTTCAAAATAATGTGCCTTGGAGAAGGCCCTTTAGGATTGAGGTAATTAGGTGTTCTGTTTGCTTCTTGGATTTGAGGATCCAATTCTTTCCATATGCTTGGGAAGTTCTTGTCAACTATTTGTTTAAATAGGCTCTGTGTCCTTTTCCCTCTCTTCTCCTAGTGCACCCATTATTCTCATATTGTGCTTTCTCTCATGGAGTCAGACAGTTCTTGTAGAGCTTTCAATTCTTTTAACTCTTAAGTCTCTCTCTTCTTCCATCTGCATTATTTCAAAATTTCTATCTTCGCTATCACTAACTCTTTCCTCCATCTGGTCAGCTCTATTTTCTAAGCTCGCTATTTCATTCGTCATCTCTTTTATTGAGTTCTTCAGCTCCAGAATTTCTATTTGGCTCTTTCTTTAAAATTTCAGTCTCTTCAGTAAAGGTTTTATTTTATTCCTTGATTTTATTTCTGAGTTCATTAAACTGCCTGAGTTTTCTTGCATTTCATTGTGTTTTCTCAGAATTCCAATCTTGAATTCTCTATCATTTAAGTCACATATCTTCATGTGCTTAAATTTATTTTCTGGAGAATTCTCATTTTTTTCCTGATCTGCTTTGTTGCCTGGGTTGTTAATGATAATTGATGGATTATTTCTCTTCCTTGGCATCTATGAAAATGAATTCTGCAGCAGGTTGATAAGATGAGGTCTTTCTTCACTTTTCAGTAGGTAGTGCTAGAGTGTTTTATTTTCTCCTATCCTGTTCTGGCTTCTCCTGATGGAAGATTCCCTGGGGAAGGGACATCTCCTCTGTGACCAGGTTGCATCAGTCTCAGGGCACTATCCCCATGGAAGAATGTGGTGGGAGATGGGGTTCTGAACCCCTGAAATTCTAGTGCTTCCCCTGCTGCCAGATGCAGAGCTGTGCTGCCTAAGCAGCCATGGACATCTCTGCTGGGATCAGCCATGAAAGGTGGGGGCGGGGGTAGGGTGGGCTGGGAGAGGCCACTGATGTGTTTGTGGCTTTGTTCTCCTTCCAGTGATGGTGACTGACAGACCACAGTGGCCTTGCCCCTATACCTCCATTCTTGTCACTGGAATTAGTCACAGTGTATGTCTGTCACTCAGGAACTGTTTCTCCAGTTATTTGGGCTATAGATAGTCTGCTCTTTAACTCTACACTGCTATGGTTTCTTCTGGGGCCTACTGCTAGCACTGGGAGTGTTCAAGGGAAGTGAGCTTTGGGAGGGTGGGGAGAGGGAGCCAAGCTACGTGGCTTTGTTTTTTGCCTGGCAGTGAGGCCTGCTAGACCACAGCTGTCACACTTCTGTATTCAGTCTTTTCTCCAAGGTCTCTGCCCCAGTTGCTGGGTTCAGCTATCTTATATGGTAATCAATTGGGCAGGACTATTCGGGGTCACAGAGTGTACCTGAAGCCTGTATCCAACCCTCTCCTAGAACCACAGGAAAACAAATATTCAGTTCATTACAGTGAACATTATATAATTTATTGGGTTGTCAGAAAAGTCGTGACGCATTTTTTCTATGTTTTTTGTTGCAAAAATGCGTCATGACTTTTCCGATAACCCAATATTATAAATAAGGTCCTTTATGCTAGGTATGGGCAACATTAACAATATTTGATAGGTAGAATACATGTGTTATCCATAAGGCAAAGAAAAGGCTAAAGGTATGTGAAAGTTAAAAAAAAAAAAAAAAGAGTACCATACTGTAATCCTAGAAATTTAAAGAGCTACTCCAATCTTCACAAGACATATTTAGACATAGTTTCAGATGAATAAAGATTGCATTCAACCAATTAGCCACATTTATCCTGTTTTCATGCATCACTGACAGTGAAAATAAAATATAGTAAAGGACAGAAAAATGACAAGGTTTAAGATAAAGAGAAAACAAATTAAACTGGAAGGTTAATGGGAAGGACACATTAAGGATTCTGATAAATATTACCAAACTGATTGCCAAAAGGATTATACCAATTTATATTCCCACTAAAAGCATACAAAATGTCCATTTCTCTGGACCCCAGCCAATGCCAAGTTCTATTATTTTTTTAATCTTTGACAATTTGGTAAAAAAGCAAATATATAACTATCCTACTTTAATGTCATTCCATAGATGGAAAATTAGGTAATTCTGTATATAATTATTAAATATCTAACATACTTATTGAGGATTGCTTATATTCTTTGGCCATTTTGCTATTGTTTTTATCTTTCTAGTTTGTCTGAATTCTCAAATAATAAGGATATCAAACTCTTGTTTACCAACTCTAAAGATTGTAGTGTTTTGGGGCTCCATCTTGCCCCACAATTTAATGTTCACAAATTCAACACCACCCTTATACTGACATGTCCCACATCCATATCTGAAGACTCGTCTTCCCAGAATTTCTGACTTACATATCTATCTGCTTGGTGAACATCTCCACAATAATGTCTATCAGACATAGTAAATGTCGTGTCAAAGGGCAAACAAAAAAATCTGGATTTCTCCTCTCCACTACCATTCTTTCCAAATTTAATTTTCTCTCAGTTTCCAACATTTTAGTAAATTGCATCATCTAGGAATCTTTCTGGATTCCTTTCATATTCACTACTCTGCCATCAATTCATCAATATGTAGTCTTATCTGCTCATCTAAAAAATATATACCTGTTTAATTCTCTTCATGTCCACTACCACCATCCCCAATGCAAACTCACTATCACTTCTCTCCTGCAGACAGTATCACTTCCTAATTGATGTCCCTGCTTCCACTACTGCCTTCCCATTATCCGTACAACAGCTAAATAATCTATTAAAAATGTGAATCACAATTCCTAATAAAATTCTAGCATAATTACTTGAGGATAAAGAAAAGCTAATTCTGAACTGTATATGGAAAGACAAAGGCACTACAATACCCAAAACAATTTTGCAAAAGAGGAATAAAGTTGGAGGAACAACACTACCTGATTTACACCTTATTACACAATAGTGTTTCTCAACCTTTTTTTCATTATCACCTCCCTCATTTTTCCTCAATGCACCTCATCATGGAAATTTTAAATCCAAATATACTATATATGTGTTATATACTGTGGCCCGTTGCAAAGTCACAACCACTGTAATGTCTAGTATTTTTTTCAAACCCTAAAAACACATTTTTGCTCCCTTGGGGGCTACATCACCCCCATTGAGAACCCATACTATATAGCTACAGTAATCGACAATAAAGTGCTGGTGGAGGGATAGACATGCTGGCCAGTGAAACAGAAGACAGAGCCTAGAAACAGTTCCACAGACGTACAACCAGCTGATTTTGACAAAGGTGCATGAGCATCTCAATGAGGGAAGAATAATCATTTAAAGAAATGGCACTGAACAATTAGATATTCACAGGAAAAACACAGAATATTTAAATCTCATATATTATACAAAAGAAACAAATCATGGATCTAAATGTAAAACATAAACTTTGAGAAGAAAATATCAGAGAAAAATCTTCATGATCTAGTATTACAGAAAGAGCTATTTGAGCTGAGTTCTTAGATATGACACCAAAGGCACAATTCATTGACAAAAATAATGCATTAAAATTTAAAAAGAAATTTTCACTGCAAAAGACTCTATTATGGGGTGAAAATACAAGCCAGAGACTAGGAGGAAATATTTGCAGATCATATATCTGACAAAGTACTTGTAACCAGAATATATAAAGAATTCTCTAAACTTAGCAATAAGACAACAATACAATTCGGCAAACAACTTGAACAACTTCACCAAAGAGGAAATATAGATGGCAAATGTTCACATAAAAAAATTATGTGAACACCACTGGGCATTAGGGAAAGGCAAATGGAAACCACCATGAGATACTATTATGCCCCATTAGAATGGCTAAAAAATCCTGACCATAGCAAAGACATTAGTGAGAATCCTAAGCAACTGGATCTCTCACATGTTGCTGATGAAAATGAAAAATGGTATAACCACTCTGAAAAATAGCTGAAAGTGCACCTAATATATGAGCCAGCAATTGCACCCAAGTATTTAGACTAGAAAAATTAAAACTTACACCCATTCAAAAACCTGTATACAAATGCTCACTGTGGATTTGTAATTGTCAAGAAATGTAACAGCCCAAAATGTCCTTCAATAGGTGAATGAATAAGAAACTGTGGCACACCCACATAGTGGAACAGCAATAAAAAGGAACAGACTATAAATGTAACTAATAACCTAGATCTCAACTTCATTTTCTAGAATGGAAAAAAAAAAGCTGATCAAAGTGTTACATATGATTTCACCTCTACAACATTCTTGAAGTGATATAATCGTAACGATGGAGAATAGATCAATGGTTGCCAAAAGGCAGAGATGGGGGGAAAAGTGTGACTCTTAAAGGATAACAAACATGAAGAAGTTTCTTTGAATGACAGAAGACTTAGTTTCCTGATTATGGTGATATTTACTCAAATCTACAAATATCATGATTCCATAAAACTATACAAATAAGAGGAAGGGAAATATGAACTAGAAAACTTAAAAACTATTGAAATGTGAATATAGTCTTTACCTAAACTAGTGGTATTATACCAATACCAATTTCCTGATTTTGACAATGTTTAATGGTCATGTAAGATATTATGGGAGAAACTGTATTATTTTTGCAGCTTCTCCATAGTCATAAACAATTTCAAAATAAAACATAATAAAAATAATAAAATAAATGAGATGATGTCATGACTCTTCTTACAAATGCCCCAATGGGTTCCCAATGCTTTAAAATCAAATCCAAACTATGTATTTGCTTGGACTTATCAACTCCTAAAAACTTTGATGTGCCATGCCAACAACCTCTTAGACAGCAACTCCTGACACTTGGCTTCATTTCCACATACTCCAGCCTCACTTGTATTCTGTTTCTCAAATATGATAAATGTGTCTTTACACCGGCTACTTTTTTTTTTTAACCTGGAATACTTTTCCTTCTGCTTTGCACATGGCTGACTTACTCTTCAGAAAGGGGCTCCCTTAAGATCTTGTTCAAACCAGCAATGAGTTCACTTGCTTTCATATCACTATATTTTAATTCTCTGTGTAGTTCTTATTCACATGTGCTTTCCTTAAATGTTCATTGTTTGTAGCCACCTTTTATATGTTCTTTAGTCACTGGAGCCTCAGAACTCAAATAGCAACAATCACATGAGAAATACTCAATAAACACAGGCTGAACTGCTGAAAAATATTAATCACATAACTTAATATTTATATTAGTGGATTTAGAGAAAATTCCTCATAAATATGTTTTATGTAATCCTCATGGTAATCACAGCGCAAAAACCTATAGTACATACACAAAAGATGATTAAAAAAAAGGAATATAAGCACAACACTACAGAAAATCATCAAAACACAGGGGAAAGAAACAAGAGAAAAAAAAAGGAACAAAGGAATTACAAACAGCTAGCAAACAATGAATACAAGGGCAAGAGTAAGTCCATACCTATCAATACCAACTTTAAATGTAAGTGGATGAAATTCTCCAATCAAAAGACACAGTGGCAGAATGAATTAAAAAATATAAATAAATAAAGGAGACCCAACCATATGCTGCCTACAAAGGACTCACTTTTGTTTTAAGGACACAGACTGAAAGTGAACAGATGGGAAAAGATATTTCATATAAATAGAAAGCAAAAGAAAGCAGGAATATCTATATTTTTATCAAACAAAATAGACTTTAAGTCAAAGACTGCATAAGAGACAAATAGGTGATTACCATGATAAAGGGGACAATCCTTTACATATTGATGCACCCAATAAAGGAGTACCTCAATATACATGGCAAATATTAGCATACTTGAAGGGAAAAGTAGACAGCAATACATATTCTTCTCAATCACACATGGCATATTGTCCAGAATACATCATATGTGAAGCCATATAAGAAGTCTTAATAAACTTAGGAAGATTGAAATTATATCAAGAACCTTTTTCAAACACAGTGGTATAAAAATGAGAAATCAATTACATGAAGAAAAAAGGAAAATTCACAAATATGTGAGGTTAAACAACATGATACTGAGCAAACAATGGGTCAAAGAAGAAATCAAAAGAGAAATAAAACAAATACTTTGAAATAAACAAATATGAGTATAAAATGTAGTAAACTTATAGGAAGCAGCAAAAGCAATTCTAAGAAGGATATACAAAAATAAACACACATTAATGGGGGGGGGGAATCAAACAACCTAACTTTATACCTACAGAACTAGAAGAACAAACTAGCCAAAATTAATAGAAGGTAATAACAAAGATCAGAGTGCAAATAAATGAAACAGAGAATAAAAAGACAATAGAAAAAAATCAATGAAACTATGAGGTGGATTTTTAAAAAGATAAACAAAATAGACAAACCTTTAGTTAGACTTACCAAGAAAAAAACAGAAAAGACTCAAATAAAATCAGACATGAAAAAGGAAAGACTGCAACTGGTACTACAGAAATGGTACCACAAATCAATTAATGTGGTAACCACATTAATAAAGTGAAGGATAAAAATCATGTGACAATCTCAATATATGCAGAAAAAGCATTTGACAAAATTCAACATTCATTCATGGTAAAAATTCTCAACAAAGTGGGTATTGAGAGAATACAACAAAGTATGTATCTCAACATAACAAAGACCATATAGGACAAGTCCACAGCTAACATCCCACTCAATGGTAAAAAGCTGAAAGCTTTGCCTCTAAGATCAAGAATAGACAAAAATGCCCAATCTCACCATTTTATAAAATTTTCTTTCTGCAAGGACCTGACTGTTCTTTATGTGGACTATTTTTCAGGGTAGTTTTTTCAGTGAGCAACCATGAAAAATGAGGTAAGCGTCCCCATACACAAAGAACCAATTTCACCGCTTTATTCTACATAATAATGGAAATCCTAGCTAGAATAATTAGGCTAACAAAAAGAAAAAAGAAAAAGAAGAAAAGATATAAAAGAATAAAAGCCATCCACACCAGAAAAGAAGATATAAAACTGTATTTGCAGAAGTATATTATATACAGAAAACCTTATAGATACCACCAAAAAATAGAACTAATAAACAAATTCAGTACATTTTCAGAATAGAAAACAAATACAAAGATAAGTCACATTTCTATACATTAACAATCCCATTTACAGCTGCATCAAAAAGAATAAAATACTAGGATTAATTTAACCAAGGAGGTAAAAAGACCTGAACACTGAAAATTATAAGACACTGATGAAAGAAATTGAAGACATAAATTAATAGATAGTGTGTGCTCATGGATTGAAAGAATTAAATTGCTAAAAGGTCCATACTACCTAAAGTAATCTACAGATTCAATGAAATCCCTACAAAAATCCAGTGGTGAAGATATGAGAAAAAGGGACACTTGTGCATTGTTGGTGGGAATGTAAATTCGTGCAGTAACTATGGAAAACAGTATGAAAGTTCCTGAAAAAAATTAAAAATAGAACTACCATATGATACAGCAATTCTACTTCTGCATTTCTATCTAAAGGAAACAAAAACACTAACTCAAAAGGATATATGTACCCCCATGTTCATTGCAGCATTATTTACAATACCCAATATATGGGAGCAATCTAAGTGTCCATTGATGGATGAACAGATAAAGAAAATATAGTATGTGTACACACACGTACACACACACAGAAATATTATTCAGCCATAAAAAAAGAAGGAAATCTTGCCATTTGTGACAACATAGATGGACTTTGAGGGCATTGTCCTAAGTGAAATAAGACAGACAAGGAAAGACAAACACTGCATGGTACCACTTATATATGGAATCAGGGAGGGGAAAGGAAGGGAATCAAACTAGGCAGGAACTCTAAGATAAACAGAAAGCAAGTGGTTGCCAGGAATAGGGGTGGGGGTGTTACCCAGAGGTTGGTAAAAGGATACAAACTTTCATATAAGATGAGTAAGGTCTGAGGAGCTAATGTATACATGGTGACTCTAGTTGATAATACTGTATTGTGTAATTGAAATTTACTAAAAGATGTTCTCACCAAGAGAACAAAATAGTTAAATATGTTAGGTGACAGAAGTGATAACTAGATAAGGGGAATCCTTTAACAATGTATATGTATATCAAATCAACATGATGCACATTTTATTCTTTTTATTTTTTTTTACATTTTAAATATCTTACAATTTTGTCAATTATACCTCAATAAAACTGAAAAAATAAGTGAATTGCAATCAAACAGACGATAATAACTATAAGGTTTAAAACAAGGTTTAAAATACATCAAATAATCAAATATATTTAAATCCAAGACTTCATAATAATTAAAAAGAACACAACTGGGGCCGGCTGAGTATGGCATGTTGGTAAGTTGACTTGGGGAGCTAGCTCTGAGCAGCAGGGCCCTGATTTGGATCCCACATATGAGGGCCAGTGACACTGCCCTCTACAGCTAAGATGGTGAACAACAGCTCCACCTGGAGCTGGGCTGCCATGAGTCACTGGCGCCGAGGTAGGCTGCAGTGGGGCTGGCCGGCAGTTGGCATGAGCTGCTGTGAGCCACTGCGAGCGGCCGTCCAATGGCGGGCAAGCGACTACCTCACCCAGAAAGAGCGCAATGATGACACCAACATGGGCCAGTGAAGGGACGCCTTCCACAACTAGACTGAAGAACAAAAGGACAGCAACTTGTCTGTTCCACTTCCCCGGTTCTGCAATGCTGTTCCCATCCCCCAATTCCCCAATAAAATCTTAAAAAAACAAAACAAAACTAACAAACAAACAAAAAAACCCCACATAATTGGTCACCTTTAAAAAGTAAAAATGAAACAGCAAATGATCTTGAATGTGAAAAAAACTTCAAATATAAGGTATACTGGTATTAAATAATGGCAATGCTACAGATGGAAAGAACATTTTGCCTTACGCATGAAGGCCCCAAACTCCCATTCTAGCTATGTCTCTTAACTCTGTGTAACTACTAATGAATCATATAACCTCTCTGGGCCTCAGCTCCTTGATATACAAAATAGAGATTTTGAACAAATACATATGTAATTATCAACACCTGGTTGCAAAAATTCAAGTAAAGCATGCTAGAAAATATTTCTTTTAAAAATCAATCTTTTTCTCTGTGATTTCATTGCTGCCACGATTAGAATGTCTTTTCCTTACTCCTGAGCAATAGATACATGTTAATGGATTAATCAATTTCCCAGATATTGTTAGATGAAATGCTGTATTTTCCCATGGATTTAAATACTATTTCATATATCATAAAATTTATATATATGTATATATGTATATGTGTGTATATATACATACATATATATGTATATATACAAACACACACGTTTATACAATAAAATTTAAATATACTGGTTATTTTCTTGACTTCCAATTTTCCAACTGATTTGTCTTTCTATTTCTATGACAATGTTATTTTAATTATAATGGCCTGAAAATACTTTTTAGTATCAAGTAATGTAAGTACCCACTTGCTACATCTTCTTCTGGTTTGAAAACCCAATTCATACTTTTTAATTAACAAAAAATTAATTGTGAAATGTCTTATTTTCAGCAGCCATTATTTAGCTTAAGAAACCAAATATTACCAACATCTATGAAACGCCTAATGTGACCTTTGCTTCTTATTGTGTGTGTATACCCTCCCCTTGCCACCCAAAAGTAACCCCATCTTACACTGTGTTAATCATTTTCTTCAGGTTTTTTTTTTTTTTTTTTTTTTTTTTTTGAGAGCAGTGTCACTCGCCCTCATATGTGGGACCCGAATCGGGGCTGCTGGCTTCCCAAGCCAGCACTTAACCACTGCGCCACTCAGCCGGCCCAGTTTTTGTTTTTGTGTTTCTTAGCTGAACTACCCTGCCAGCTGCTGGCAGCTCAGCTCGGGCTGGGCATCGAATTGCTGTTGCTCAGAGCTTGCACAATCTTGAGCGAGCTCTTAACCAACTGAGCCACTTGGTCGGCCTGCTTTCCTTTAAACTACATGTGTATACATTTTTAAACAATGTAGTATTGTTTTATCATTTTTAAATTTATATAAATGGAGTCATTTTATGTATTGTCTTACTGTAAGTCTTGTGTCATCCATATACAGTTCAGTTATTTCTGCTTTAGCATCTATTGTATGATTACATCAAAATTTGCTTCTCTGTCCTGCTTGCTGATGGACATTTTGAGGTATTTCTAGTTTTCTGTTATTACAAGCAATGGACCTATGAATGTTATTATATACAATTCCTGATGCAAAAGATTCTTTGTGTTCCTAGGGGTGGTGGTGCTGGGTCTTAGGATATGGTTCTAGTCAACTTTCCTGTAATGTTGATTATTTCCAAAGTGTTGATACCAATTTTAACTACTATCAGCAATCCAGGAGAACTGCCATTCCTTAAGGTAGTGGCAATCACATGGTATTTAATTTTTGCCAATCTAGAAGGTATGATATGAAATCTGACTGGAATTTTATTTAGGTTTTTCATACATTTCTGTTTATCGCATATGTCTTTTGGTGCATAATGCATGCTTGGTCATGTCTTTTTCTGACTGATTCACACGAATTCTTTGTATGCTTTGGATAGCAAACTTCTGTTAGTTTTGTATATTATTATCTTTTTCCAGATTGTGGTTTGTGTATTTTCCCTCTCTTTATGGTATCTTCTGATGACAGAATTTGTTGATTTTCTATTCAATTGAATTTTATGATTTTTTTTGTGCTAAATATTTTGCTACCATAAACTATAAAACTAGTTTCCTATATTTTCTTCTAATAGAAATCTATATTCGTTTCCTGTTGCTGTGGTAACAAATTACCACAAAGTTAGTGGCTTACAGCAACACAAATGTATTACCTTATAGTTCTGGAGGTCACAAGTATAAAATGTGCTGGGAAGCCTGTGTCCATTTGGGAGGCTCGAGAGGAGAATCCATCTCCTTGCCTTTTTCAGCTTCTAGAGTTTGCCTCTATTCCCTGGCTCGTGACCCCCTATTTCATCTTGGAAGCCAGCAGCACAGCATCTTCTCTCCTCCCTGACCACTGCTTCCATCCTCATGTCTGCTCTCTAACACTGCTACATCCCTCTCGTGTTGTACATGTTGTAACAGTTTGCCTAGCCATCGTTTGTGATGTGTAACATGTAAGTCAGAAAGCAGCGCAAATAAATACTTCAGCCTTAAAGAGTACTTTGTATTTTGCATGAAATGGATTGAAAAACTTTTATTTCAGCAAGCCTTAATAATTTTTCATATTAATTTTTCCACTTCATTTTTTCAAATTTGTTGCCAAAAATTTTTCACAGTATTCTCATATTGTCTTTTAACCAGCTTATAATTTTGAATGAATTTTAGAAAAAAATTTTTCCAGTTCAAAGAATCTCTCTGGAAATTGAACTAAAGTTATGTTATCCCTGTTTGAAGTTCTTACAAGGGTACAAAGACCTTAACCTAACGCATTTCATATGTAATATATTTTTAATCTGGTAATCCTAAATATAGGAAAACGTAGTTTTTGCTCAATTATTTTCTACTAGTCAGCACATTGTTGAGCTCTATTTCTTCTATTAGTTTTCAGTCAGTTGTCTTAGATTTTCAGTTGATTCTTTTGTGTTTTCTGTCATGCCATCCTTTTTTTGACTGATTCTTAACAATAAATATTTATATCATTTAATTGTTCATTTATATTTTTGCTTCAGTACCTGTGGCTGACTGATGGTATAAAACAGTCCTGATGATTCTCCTTTGTGAATACACACCTTTTACAATGCTGTTTTCCAATTTTTTCCATCTAGAGGTAGCAGGCATCAGAACATTGGGTTTTCCAATACATGAACATGAAAGTTCTCTCCATTTATTTATATTTTCCTTACAGTAATGTTTTTTACTTTTCAGTGTACTTCCTCATTTCTTTTACCAATGTATTCCTAAGTACTTAATCTTTGTAATGCTACTGTGAATAGAATATTTGGTTTAAAATTATTGTTTGATTTTTCATTTCTAGTATATACAGAGGGTGACAAAAAATGCATACACATTTTAAGAATGGAAAAAAAACTGTATTAAAATTGTAATACAGTGAATGACACTAGCATTCATTTGATTAACGCCATCTTTTGGACAAACGTCATATTACCACATTGCTAAGGTAATTCAATTCAACTTCAATCAGTAATACATAGATAACAACTGTTAAGGTGTGCACATTTTTTTGGCACCCCAGTAGACATATAATTTTCTCTCACTTAATTCTGGCTGGCTTTGTTTATTACTTGCTTTGGTTAACAAAATGTGGTAGATGTGACAAGGTGCCAGGACCCAGGCCAGTTCTTAAGAAACCCTGCAGCTTCTGTTTTGACTTCCCAGAATTCTACCACCACCATATAAACAAGCAATGGCCAGCCTGCTGAAGGATGAAAGCTATGACTCAGTCCCCACCTCACCTCATTCAACAGTCAGTCAATCGCCAGTGAGGCCATCACAGACTAGCTATCCCCCAGACATATAAGCAAGATCAGCCCAGAACAAGAGAATTATTACCCAGCTTACCCACTTTCTCATTAGCAGTAATAAATACTTACTGTTTTATCTGACCAAGTTTAGGGATGGTTTGTTATGCAGCAAAAGGTAACTCACAGACTATGAATAAGATAAAATATTATTGCTTGGCACATACCAAACATATAATTGGTCACTGCGGCACATTTTAGTTATTGAGCTTTGATATATACCTTTTGAAAACACCTTTAATCTGTAAATGTAGAATATACCAAAGTGTAGTTCAAGGAACTTTTTAGAAAATAATTCTAAAATTGCAACAGTTTGTGATATGTGTTTACTGAAATGTATTTTGTAAACAGAATTTTAAAAATCATATTAGAACTTTAAAAATCAGAAAAGAAAAGCTAACCTTCATTGAATATAACTCAAAATATGCCCCAAATCTTTTTGACATGATAAGATAGGACATACATATGCAAATTTTAAAAATTAAAATTTCTCACTAAGAAACACTTATTTTAGAAAAATTAACAATGCCAGTCTTTATAAGAATGACCATGTTGAATAAATATTGTGATCGTAAAGAAAGTACTACATTAAAATATTTCAGTATTTTTTTTTTTTTTTACAAATGACTCATCTTTTTTATCACTTGATATACAAAGTAAATGATCCTTAAAGAAACACTGTCAGAATATAATTATCTGGTATTTGGAAAAGGTTTGCTTTTAAGGAAAATTATCCAAAGCCTAAACACAAATAATGTATTTTGATGTCTAAGCCTAAGGGAATGTTTAAATGTTTCCTGTAATATGTACCTTTAAGTCCTATTTTTTAACTTCTTAAAGTCATTTTTATTTAAAAATAATTTAAGGTAATAAATAATAAGATATTACATCTAAAAAGGTAAAGACAAAGACATTTATTAGGAAAGAAATAGGAAAAACATAAAATAACCCTGCAACGCTTTTGTGTATGCAATTTATCAAGAAATGTTATAAAAGAACAAAACAAATGTTGGCTCATTCTGGAGCTTCTTTGTCATCATTAATGTATTCAGGTTTTCACAGCTGAACTGCTATACTTTGAGAAGATTTTCATGAAAGGAAACTCATATTCAATGTTTAACAATGCTGTCAGGTTACCAAGATTAAAATTTGAGTGTCCAGAAAATCTTTTCTTAAAATAAAAAATAAATACTATGTTGGTATTTATTTGCAAACAAAATAAAAGAAACTTTTGTTTAATCACTGTGTAGTTATTTTTGGGAAAAAAGACTGAGAAAGAACAATTTGAAAGTAAAAGTGAGACTATTTTGTATGACTATTTTGTTTTATCACTAAAATTGAGTTCTATTTCTCAAATTGATACAAATGATGTCCTCCTGTTTCTGCCTATCCTCTTGCCTTGTCAGTACAACCAATTGTCAGGGTTGGGGAGACCTCTTATATCTGAACAGAAGATGTGCAGTTTGTAACCTGCTTAATTCGCCTTATGTCCTACATGCCCTCAGTATGGTATTCATTAAAGTCTCAGCTGTTTTCTTCGTAGCAGTGGCAGCCTATACATAGGCTTATTTTTCTTTGTTAAAAGGCCAGATTGTGCATAAATATAGCCCTAATTTCCTCTCTCTCTCTTTCTCTCTCTCTCTCTCTCTCTCTCTCTCTCTCTCTCTCTCTCTCTCTCTCTCTTTCTGTGTTTCTGTGTTAATGGCAAGAAATTACCAAGCCTGTAAATGCTTCTTGGTGTTTTCATCACTCAAGCCAGGCATCGAAACTCACTTAGTCCCTTGCCTAAATGTTTATAAGAATAGCACCTCTCAGTCTTTGGAGAGAGGTTTAACATAACAGCTATCTCTAAACTCAGATATATTAAGAATTACAAGTTGGTATAAATGAATTCTATTAATTGTCACTAAAAACCATTCTTAAGTGTCCCCCCACCCCCACAAAAAGTTCCTGGTAGGCTCTAGGTTTGTAACCCTAATTGCTTCTATGCATTTGACTATATAAAAGGTTTAAATGAAGCCTACTTAAATTTGCTTTGACAATAATTTCGAATGGCTCAAATCAATTACTTTTTTTGGCTTGAACAGAAAATTCAAAACTTTATGTTTAACTGGACAATCCACAACCAAAATTTCTGTTCAGCTCTGGTATAAGTAGATTTTACTATTAAACTGAGATTTTAAGTGCAATATAAAAATAAGTCTTATTGTTGTGTATACAAAGAATTTCAAAACTCATGTTAAATTGTATAGTTAACAGTGTTCATGAACATGTATCAAATTAATCTCATTTTGAAATCATTAAAATAGAAGGTAAAGAAATGTGTCAAATATTTAATTACTGCATTTTTGTGTGAAGTTTGATTAACAAGACAAAAGATTTATTTTTAACTTATTCTATGTTACTTGTGATGTTAATGTTAACATGCAATTAATTAAATGTACATAAAGAGCTATTAAAGTATTATGCCTGACAGCTGCAAAAAATAATTTAACCTCTGAATGACTAAAAAATAAATACTGTCTATAGGTCATTTTAGCCCATACAATTAATTACCTTTTTAAAATAAAATTACATATAAATATAGCTGCCTGAATATGATGACTTTAGGAAAACAATCTTCAAAAGCTTTTCTCAAGAACTATCAGACAACTGATTGCAGCAAATGGCCTTATTAAGTGAAGATATTGGAGATAACTGGCAAAATATCAAAAGAACCCCATCAAAGAGTCCTTTTCATTCCTAATGTTAATTTGTGAATCACTCTTAGCTTATCTACTTACAAAGTTGCTTTCAGATAGGAAGAGGGCAATGATTTTTTACCCTAGTGCTGATCTTTTATCGTCATTAATCCACCAAGGTTTAAGGGAAAAAGAGATTCCCATACTAGAACATTAAGGATGGAAGCATCATAACCAAACATGAGAAAATTACAGGATGGAAAGCAAGTACAGCAATAAAAAGCTGGACAAGGTTAGGACCACTGCCTTGAAAAGGAGTAAGGCTATAACAATTTCATTGTTTCATCCTTAAGGACATGAACAGAAGGACTTTTCAACACAATATGGCATGAAATACTATTTCTCAGTATGAAACCTGTCACACTCCTGATGTCATAATTGGGATAAACTTAATCATAAGGCCCTATTTACTACGTTGTGGGTGGAATTAGGACTTCAGGAACAAATTCATCAGAAACACAATAGCTGAGAGAAAGTCTCACACTCCTGGTTTAGATAACAACCATTTTACCCTTAAGAACCCTGGGGGACACTTTTATAAGTAGAATAGCAGGTAACACCAGGTGTATAACCTCTTACAGGCTAAACCAACCTTCCCCAGAGTGAATTCACAGGGCTCAAGACAGGATCTCTGTATTCACACAAAGAGGAGGAAGAATGAGGCAACTGTTGACCCAATCTTGAATCTTCTTAACAGAATCGAAGAGTAAAATACTCAATTCTTCACATTTGCAAAGTGACTATGGAAAATGATGTTAAATTTCTTAATAGAAATACGATAAACATAAAAGATTGGAAATTAGAATACCTAACATCAACACTGAGAAATTTTAAAGTATAATATTATTATTCCGACCACCTTCAAATAACAAAGAAGAATAATGTAAATTGATATTTATAATTTACTAAGGACTTCTGATGCTGAGATAAAAAAACAAGCTTATGTTTTTAAGGTATTGTGAAGTTTGTGCTTCATCTATACAAGTCTAAAACGATTACTGGATGTTTTCTGCTGTCTCTCTCTATTCAATTATTTTTAAAGATGAGATTTTTAAAATTATCATTGTAAAAGCCTTTTCATTGTACATCAGGAGTGACTCTGAAAAATGGCAGAGCACAGAACTCCAGGGCTCCATCCCCTCCACAAAAACAGCTAATAAGCTGGCAAAAACTATTAATAATCAACATTTGCTTAACTCTGAAACCTAATCAAAAACTTACAACAAATGGGAAAAATGAACGAAGAAAGAAGCTGCTGCACTGTGGTAACTGGTGCAGGTTGCTAAAGTCAGGGCGAGCTACACCGACCTTGTTCTTAAAAAATACAAACTGTAGTTGAATGCTTCAACCTGTCTGGCAACCCCCTGAGGTTGCTGGCCTTACATACACCCAACTTGCAGTGTTGCCAGGGCTGGGGCAGCTTCCCTGGTGGCATTTTCTGAAAGCAATAAAAATCAGAAGTATTGGCCGCAGCAGGCTAGGGCCAGAAATAACAGTCAGGACAAGTAATAGACAAATCAAATAGCCTGGGAAGGAAAAGGCTGAGAAAGGAGATATGTGAGAGAATAAGGGCTTTTAAAAGTTCCCAAGTATACGAGGAAACCAAGAGGACTACATACGTACCTACTCAAGTGTTGAATGCATGTTGAAAAAAGGCCTGGAAAGACCCTAAACTTGCACCTCTGGCTAAACTTCACGCTCCATTCCAGCAGGAAGTAAAGGTAAGGCAGAATTGTAAATAGCCTGGCTTAGCAATAAAGGAGCTTCTGCCTTAACACAGAATCAACATACAAAGTCCAGGAAAGTACTTTTATTTTCTTTTTTTAAAAATTCTGTCAAAACACCAGCTGACCACAAAGCTAACAGAACAGAGATTTCGATGGTTATATACAACAAAAAATACCAAAAATGTTGATATAAGTCACTACCAGAAACAACAAACCCCAAGGTGGGGGGTGGGGGAAAGATAATCTAATTTCTAGAGTAGCCACACTGTAATATTAAAACTTCCTCAGTATACAACAAAAATTAAGAGGCATGCAAAGTAACAAGGAAGTATGGGGAGGAAAATTGAATTATCCGGCTTCAGGGTGAAGGCTGGAGGGGCAGCTTTCTCCCAGACAGATGTGCTGGCAAAAGCCACTGTTCATCTGTGGAGCCCTCCCTCCACCCAGGGTGCAGATACAGGTGGCTCTCATATCTGCATCTCCATCAATCTGACTAACACCTTTCATCTCACCCTGGTGATTCCTTTAGACTCTACCCCACCCAACTTGTGGGCCAACCAAAGCCCCTTCTAGTGGCTTTTCCATACAAATGTCCTGTTTTAGCTCATACTGGGGATGTTCCTAAAATCTCTCAAAGGTTCACAAACCTCCAATAGGCAGCAACTGGCCTCAGTGTGTCCTGTGCCTCTTGCTAAACAGCCCCAGGCAGGCGCTAGTGGCAGCCAGCCTTGATTCATAGATTAGCCTCTCCTAGGTACCTCCAAGCCCAGTACAAGTAGCACTCACCTGCAGATCACTTTGTATCTAATACCAAGTGTCCCCCAGTAGGGAACAGGCACGTTAACCTTGGTCGCCAACAGAGCCCCTCCCAAGAGGCCCCAGAACCAACACACCCAGTGGTCAGCTTCAGGCCACACCAGAGCATCACCCAACCACCTCCACAAACGACACACCCAAAGGACAGACTGGGCAGGCACCAGAGCCCTGTTAAAGAGACTCCCAGCTCCATAGGGTCAGCCCCTGCTCAACAGCTGCTACCTACATTATAGTTATGACCAGCAATCAAAGCTCAACTCCAGTACGAGGGCACACACAAGCCACGAAAGGAACACTCCTGGAGCACATGGCTCAGGTGACCAGGGAGACTGCATCACTGGGCCCCATAAGATACCTACTACATAAAGCCACTCTACTAAGACAGGGAGACATAATAACTCTGCCTATACATAGAAACAAACACAGGGAGGCAGCCAAAATGGGGAAACAAAGAAACATGTCCCAAATGAAAGAAAAAAACAAAGCTCAAAAAAAAAAAGAGCTAAATAAAATGGAGACAAGTAATCTACCAGATGCAGAGTTCAAAACACCTGTTATAGGGCCAGCCGAGTGGCGTGGTGGTTAAGCGCTGGCTTGGGAAGCCAGCGGCCCCAGTTCGGGTCCCACATATGTGGGCCAGTGACACTGCCCTCAAAAAAAATAAAAAATAAAATAAAATAAAATAAAATAGGGATGCTCAGTGATCTCAGTGAGAACTTCAACGAAGAAATAAGAAACATAAAAATGAAGACAGAAAACATAAAATAGCAATTCTGGACCTAAAAATAAAATCAAAATTCATTGGAGGAAATTCAACAGCAGATTTGAACAGCCAGAAGAAAAATCAGTGAATTCAGTTATAAGTCAATTGAGATTATTTAGTATGAGGGCCTGAAGAAGAAGAATTAAGCAGAGATAAATAAAAATGAGAGTTTAAAAGGGATAGAATCAATAAAAACAAAATTTGGTTCTTTCAAAAGGTAACAAAATTAATAAATCTTTAGCTACGCTGACACAGAAAAATATACTAAAATCAGAAATGAAAGTGCGAGCTTGATTACAACATTACAAAAAGAAAAAGTATACTATGAAGAATTGTACACCAACAAATTAGATAATCTAAATTAAATGAACAAATTCCAAGAAATACATAAATTGCCAAACTGACTCAAGAATAAAGAGAAAATAAGAACAGACCTATAAAGAGTAAAGAGATTTGATCAGTAATCAAAAAACTCACAATAAAAAGTCCAGGACTAGATGACTTCATTGGTAATTCTGCCAAATATTAATAATAATTAACACCACTCTTTCTCAAACTCTTCCAAAAACTAGAAGAGGAGAAAGCACTTACCTACAAGGACAGCATCACCCTGATACCAAGTGAGATAAAGATATTATAAGAAAACTATAGACCAATATCTCTTATGAATATAATTACAAAAATCCTCAACAAATACTAGCAGGCCAAATCTAGCAGCATTTTAAGAGGCCTATATGTCATGACAAAGTGGGGTTTATCCTAGGAATGCAAAGGTGGTTCAGTATACGAATACTGATCAATTTAAAAGAAAACATGAAAAAATTACATGATTCTCTCAATTGATGCAGAAAAAGCTTTTTTTTTTTTTTTTGAGGGAAGTGTCACTGACCCTCATATATGGAACCGAACCGGGGCTGCTGGCTTCCCAAGCCAGCGCTTAACCACCGCGCCACTTGGCTGGCCCCAGAAAAAGCTTTTGACAAAATCCAATATCCTTTCCCAATAAAAATGCTCAACAAACAAGAAATTGAAGGGAATTTCCTTAACATAGAAAAAGGGGGACTTATGAAAAACTCACAGCTAGTATCAATTAATGGTGAAAAACTGAAAGCTTTTCCCCTAAAATCACAAACAAGACACCACTTCTATTCAGCATTGTACTACAAGTTCTAGCCAGATTAATTTGGTAAATAAAAGGCATCCAAATTTAAAAGAAGTAAAATGATTTCTATTAAATGCTGGCATGATCTTATCTGTAGAAAACACCAAATACACACACACACACACACACACACACACACACACACACACACACACACACACACCAGCTAATAAACGAATGCAGCAAAGTTGCAGGATACAAGCTCAACACACAAAAATCAGTGTATTTCTTTATAGTAGCACAGTTGTAATCCAGCTAAATTGAGTGAGTATATTAAGAAGTCATAATAAAAATCCTTTTCACAAGATGTCTCTAAATTCATGTGAAGAAAGACTCTTGTTTAGTAGTCCCAATGCTATCAAGTTCAGTTTTTAGGATATTCTATTTAAATAAAATTTTGAAAAAAGGAACATCCTGTTATCTCTGTCACACTTCTATTATATATACTTATTTTCATAAACAGTACGGTTATTCTAAAACACGCATCAACAAACTATCTAGCCCCATGGCTGACCTCCTATTTTGGTAAATAATACTTATTTGAAACACATCCACAAGCATTCGTTTAGATATTGTCTATGATTGCTTTCAGGCTAAAATGGTATGGCCTGCAAACCTAAAATATTTACTATCTGGCCCTTGAAGAAAAAAACTGGCAATTTCAGTTTTAAAAAATAATCTGGTATAAAAATTGCCCTCAGATTGGTATCTGACACGTACACTAGGACTTCTTTACACTGTCAACTTTACCTAACCACACTTATTCAAAACCAAAGAAAAAAACGCCAAAGTATGGCTGAGTTAATGTTGAATGATTGAGAATATTTCCAATCTAGAATCAAGGATTGGTCATACAAAAAAAGGCTTTGCTAACTAATTAAAGAGAGATGCTTTAAAAAAATAATTGTTGGGCCGGCCAAGTGGCACAGTGGTTAAGAGCTGGCTTGGGACGCCAGCGGCCCTGGTTCGGATCCCACATAAGGGCCAGTGAAAGATTAGACTGGTAGTAGGTAATGTTGATGAGAAAGACTTCCCAAAGGCTTCAATTATAAAAGGATTCAGTCTATTTTAGTAGTGAAACAGAAAACCACTATACACTAAAAACGTTTGAGTTAACTTAATTGAAAGATGTAAACAGAGTGTAGCACATTTTTTTTCCTTTTCATAATTTGTCATTTCAAGAATTCCTAGTCTTAAGTATTCTTCATATTTCAAAAAAAACTAAGCATGTGCTCTATATTAAATAGGCATGATGAATGAATGGAAAAGGTGTAATATCACTTAGAGAAGTAAAAATCAACGAAACAGGAACTCCAGGGTTTTTGTTTTTTTAATAAATAAACTGTATTTATGGCTGTTTCAGGTTTTTTTAAAAAATTGAGCAGAAAGTGTAAGAGTTCCCTTCCATATATCCACCCCCCATGCCTGACCCTCACCTACAGTTTCCCCTTAGTATTCACAGCTTCCATTGGTGTGTCACATTGGTTATACTGATGCATTAATAGTGATACATTGTTATTAACTAAAGTCCATAATTTACATTAGGGTTTACTCTTGTGTTGTACATTCTACCGGTATTGACAAATGTATAATGACATATATCCACCATTACAGTATCATACAGAATAGTGTCACTGGCCTAAAGATTTCCCTGTGCCCACCCCATTCATCCTTCCTACCTCCGCACCCCACACCAGTGACCACCACTGATCTTTTTAGTGTCTCCAGAGTTTTGCCTTTTCCAGAATATCATATTATTGTATTATTTATGTAGCCTTTGTAGATTGGCTTCTTTCACTGAGCAATATGCATATAAAGTTCCTCCTTGTCTTTCTGTGGCTTAACAGCTTATTTATTTTTATCATTCAATAATAATTCCATTGTATACATGTAACTCAGTTTGTTTATCCATTCACCTATTGAAGGACATTTTGGTTGCTTCCAAGTTTGGTAATGAATAAGGCTGATATAAACATTGTGTGTAGATTTATGTGTGGATATAAGTTTTCAGTTCATTTGGGTAAATAAAAAAAGAGTGCAAGAGCTGGATTATATGAGGAGAGTATGCTTGGTTTATTAAAAAAATGCAAACTGTCTTCCAAAGAGGCTGTACCGTTTTGCATTCCCACCAGCAGTGACTGAGGGTTCCTGTTGCTCCATGTCCTCACGGGATGGCATTTGAGGTTGTCAGTGGTTTGGATCTTAGTCTTTCTAATAGGTGTGCAGCAGTATCTCATTTTAATTTGCAATTCTCTAATGACCTTGGCTGTTGAGCGTCTTTTCCTGTGCTTATTTGTTTGTTTATTTATTTATTTATTTATTAAATTTTTTTCTGAGGGCAGTGTCACTGGCCCTCATATGTGGGATTGAACCGGGGCTGCTGGCTTCCCAAGCCAGCCAGCGCTTAACCACCGCGCCACTCGGCCAGCCTTCCTGTGCTTATTTGTCATGTGTATCTTCTTTAGTGAGGTTTCTGTTCAGATATATTGCCCATTTTTAAATTGGAATGTGTGTTTTCTTATTGTTGAGTTATAAAAGTTCTCTGTATATTTTAAATACCAGTCCTTTATCAGATATGTATTGCAAAGATTTTTCTCCCAGCCTGTGGTTTGTCCTTCATTCTCTTAACAGTGTCTTTCAGAGAGAAAAAGGTTTTAATTTTAATAAAGTCCAACTTATCAATTGTTTCTTTCATGAATCATACCTTTGAAACTAAAACTAAAATGCCATCGCCAAACACAAAGTCACCAAGGTTTTCTCTTATGTCATCTTCTATGAATGTCATAATTTTGCATTTTACATGTAGGTTTATGATCCATTTTGAGCTAATTTTTGTGAAAGGTATAAAATCTATAAGTAGATTTCATTTTTTTGTTTTTGCATGTGAATGTCTAGTTGTTCCAGCACCATTTGCCAAAAAGGCTATCCTTTCTCCATTGAATCGCCTTTGCTCCTTCCTCAAGATCACTTAACTATAATTACACGGGTCTATTTCTGGGCTCTCTATTCTCAAGTCAGGACTGTCAGTCGTCTTACTTTGTTCTCCTTCAGTGTTGCGTTGACTATTCGGGGTGGGTCTCAATTCTAATACAGAATCCCTGTCTGGTCACACTGGAAAGTGACTGAACAAATGCATAAAACCAGGCGTGAAGGCCTTTTAGAGCTTACGTTAAAACTTCCCTTAATCCAAGAAAACTCAGGCTGTTGTATAGGCTGTGCTTCTGAAACGCTATAACCCTGACACATGCAGCTGAACCAATCAATCCTCAGACCTGACATGGATTACACACTTCGAGGGCTTCCTGTCTTATTTCAAGAAGTTTTAAGCAATTGCTTTCTCTCAAAATAGAAGGAGGGCTAAGAATGAAGACCACATAAGGTAAGACTTGGAAGAAAGCAATTAATTTCTTACAATTGGCTTTTTCTTTCATAAAACAAATCAGGGTTTCATTAAAATCTATTTCATTTTAAAGATCAAGTATTTAAAAATCAGATTCTGGTTACTCTTCTAAATTTATCTACATAGGCAAAGAAATCTATAGACAAATCATTTTAAAGTTCAAAATAGAATTTAGAGACCCAGGTACAATGAGAATTAAATTAGGGCAAATTAGAACTGCTATTGTAGTGTATGTAGCAACTAACTAACTGGAAGTTTGCCCAAGCTAAACTCAAAATTCTAATTAAAGAATTTTCTACTGTTGCTAAATAGATTGTTCCTCTAGTAAATTACCCTATTCTGACTCATCTGCTCTGTGAACAAGCTGGTAGAATGAACTCAGAATTGGGGGTACACAATGAAAGCGAGTGGGGGAATGCTGCATAAACAAGTGTTAAAAGACTAAATATATTACTACGAATTTCTTTCCTAGAAATGAGAGATATAGTTATTTTTTCGAAGTCTGTAGATTCCCTAAACTTCTTCCATTTTACACTTACATATTTATTTCTAATTACTCTTATACCTGCTTCCTTTTTCACTTGCAACTTTACACATTTTTGTCATTAACCAAAGGGGGAAAAGGAAAGAAGATGAAAACTATATAAACTTAAATCCACCAATAAAATTAGGCAAAAAGCTTATGAAACCAATTTTTAGAGTTAGTGTACTGTATTATCTGGATTGCATTTATCTCCCCCTTCGATATAAAATATCCACTTGATTACATGACAGTAAATCTTGCTCTCATGTTTACAGAGAGCAGATCTTAATTAATTATGGCTTGGTTGATGATTTATCTCCTTCCACTTACTCTGCATATAGAGAAACAGAAATGTAACCATTTATTTTTACCTGGGTCTTCTGATCCCAACAGAGTAGAGAAGGTAGAAGAGAGCTTTTTTACCGGCTGGTTAAGTGAATTCTTAGGTGGGAAATATCCATATTAAAATATA
The DNA here is from genome assembly GCA_033961575.1 of Aselliscus stoliczkanus. NCBI lineage: Eukaryota > Metazoa > Chordata > Mammalia > Chiroptera > Hipposideridae > Aselliscus > Aselliscus stoliczkanus. The sequence continues at coordinate 96,387,496 of CM066735.1, read as the reverse complement.
AAACAAAAGCCTTCATGAAAATGAAATTATTTTGCTTTCTACCTTTTTAACATTCTACACCGTTATGTTCCCTTCTATTAGGGTGATTAATGAGGAATGACCTATTTTATGATTTTCAAAAATTGGAATATTATTGCAGTATTAAGCAAAAACCAGATAAAATCAAACACAAAATTTTTCAGGATCTATGTTCCCTTCCCTAACTACCACTAAAAGTTTTCAATACTATTTATACAATGATGAATGGGACATGTATTGGTAAGTACCAAGAAAAGAATTTGTTTTATTTACATTCTTACAAGCTTAGCTTTCTGGCTTTGTACTTTCTCTTCTGTCACTTTATATCTAGCAGCTTTTCCACAAAATCACTCAGCCCATTAAAAGTTTCTTTCTTTCTGTTATAAGGAGCCAAGAATGCATTATTACATTTTTCTATGTGAAGTATGCTATTAAATAATAGCTTGTACACTAATTAAGCAAATGTAATTGTGAGAACACATTGACATTGTTAAAGTAAATTACTCAATTTGTTAATAGTTTCGTTTCAAGTGACCTTAATTGTATTAATTGTGATACTAGCAAATTAAATTGAAGAGCATTAAATACATTGTTTTAATATGTCCTACAGGAACAAATTTTCCATTACATCAGCAAAGGGAAAATAATGATTATATTCCCCCCACCAAAAGTCTCAAACACACCCACACACAATGGGTCAAACAGAAAAGGTCTCACTAGGCTGCATTTACTATTTTAATATTGCTAGCATGTGGTATAAAATAGGCCATATAGAAGTAACTGGGCTTTAGATAAATGGCTAATTTTAGGGCATTTTTTAAATCACAGATTAAGCAAAAATTACTTCACCATTACAAATAGTTAAAATGTTGAGAATGAGGAAACAAAGATTGGTGTAGAGAGCTGCAACATGAAAATAAACTTTTAAAACACTACAACTTTGTGTAAATCAGGCATTACTAGATGCCTAGCATCAAGTCATAAGGATATATATTTTTAAAAAGTACAACCCCCATTCTTGAGAAGAAATTATGAGTTCAACAGAGATAACGAGACAGGCTGTTAACCGTCTAGAATAAAATCTACACTCTTCAGCTTGACTTAAAAAAAATCCTCATATTCTGGCCCCTGTCCAGTAGGCCCATCCTGTGCATCACCCATAGTGAGTGCCTCAGCCACAATGGCGTCCTTATTTTCTAAATAAAGCAAGTCTATTCCTATTCTAGGTATTTTCTTTGTGTGAACTCTTTCCTTTTTGAGGACTGGTCTTTCTTTCTATCTGTCTCTCTTTCTTACACCACCTTTGCATGCCTGTCTCCTTCTGTCATTCACTTCTGGCTGATATGTCACCTTCTCAGAGAGGTAGGTATTCCATGAAAATCTGAATTACACACCAGTCACTCTTTGTAACATTACCCAATTTTAAATCTTTTCCTAATCTTTATCACTTTCTCACATTTTTTTCTTACTTCTGTACTAGTTTTTTTTTTTTCTTTTTACTGTCTCTTTCAGGCCAAAATATGAATTCCATCGAGAGAAAGCCCTTGGTCTACTTGTATATTAGTCTAACCTCAGATACGAAACAATCAACGAATATTTTTGAATGAATAAATGAACAGCAGATCTGTGGCCTGCAGGCCTTACTATCTGTGATAAAATATATATGCCTCTATGATCTCTAGTCATTCACTGAGTATCACTGAAATTTCTTAACCATCATGCCAAAATGTCTGATCGAAAATCTGTAAGTTCAATAAAACAGATCTATTCACGAGTCTAATTAAAGATTCAAATTGATAGCAATGTTCTATGCTTAGTCAAAATCAATCATATTCTATTAAAATTGTCACTAAACAAAAATGCTAGGAAGTCAATGGTCATTAAGTTTCTCTACATTTGGAAGAAGTAGAAAGAAGGAGGGAGGAGAAAGTCAGAGACTTACTATTTAGCTACACATGTCCCCATAATGTAAATGATTATTTGGCTGACACTGCCATATATGTGACAAGAATAAGTAAAAGTAAATTCTTGCTATTTTATCTGTTGGTAAATCAAGACTAGTAGGTGGATTTTCTGACTAAAACTAAATAGATTTATAAGTTCGGGAAAGACAAATAATCATTGTAATTTATAGGAATACAATAATTACTGAATGGTAGGATATCAGATCATTTCCAAAGACTCAAGTAAATTATATTTTTAATACTGGAAATGTAATGAAAGGAAATGACCATTTAAAGTAAATAACTTGAGATATTACAATTTTTATGATTTACTAGCTTCTTTATTTCTTCCATTTGAAACACTCAGATTTTCCTAAAATGTGAAAATAAAACAGCTTGAAGCTAACATAATGTTTCTTCCCTTGTGTTTTCCTATATTCCTCATATGGGATTCCTTCTCATGAAATTCAAGGAGTAGTATAGTCAAACTCCAGAGTAAAGTACAAGTAATATGAAAAAAGATTTCTTATTGCAAAACATCTATTTGATTAACAAGTAAGCCCTCCTTACAGCACAAGTATAGTGATGGTAAATCAATTTATTTTCTATTCATATGGAATACAGATTAAGAATAAAAAATACTCAAACTTAAGTTAATCATATATCAATAAAGCAATGTGCATTCTCAAAGCTTTTGGTGAAGACATCTTTTAAGAACAGAACAATGTCAGAGAACAACCACAGCAAAACCTACATTTACAAACATGAAGAAGAAGAGAAATCACAAAAATGTCACAACAAAGCAGACGTCTCTTTTTACCACAATTACATATATAATTTCTAACTGTTAAAATATGCTAAATAGCTACCAAGATCTGCCAGTGTAATACAGATTAAAACTCTGCATTAAACTGACTTTTCTGTCCTCACTATTTAAAAAGATCATTGGAATACATAATAACTTTTTTAAATCCCCTAAAGTGAAACACACACAATGGGCTTTGCTTAAGTCTATAAAAAAAATTATAAATATCCAAGTATAATGATATCAAGATGTTAAAAAAAACTATTAAACGCGAAGAGAATTTTAACAAAATATACAAGCTATATTAAAAAACACTCCTAGCTGTTTTATTATATAGCTGATTGTTATAAGGCAAAGTAGGAAGATAATTTTAAGACATGAACTTGGGAAAAATAGGTCTTTAGGAGCTTCCACTAGAGGAAATACAGAGGAGGGATTGAAGAGTTCCTGGAATGCTTTCCCCAAGTAAGGTTCAAATTCTTTGTTACATTCCCCTCATCCTCTTTTTATATTCTTCCCTATGATTGGGTAAGATCAAAGTAAGAAAGCCTGTAATCTTTATAAGCAGTAGTTTAGGTGGATCTTTTTAAAATTGGTTAATGCTATGAAAGGAGTTAGGACAAGCACAGAGGGGTAGAGAACTATATTTGCAAGGGAGTAATTACTCATTTTACTACTAAGCTATGGGGGAGAAATCTGTTTTATATGTAAATGAATAAAAAGGAATTGCAACCTGTGAGAAGCCAAGTGATAATTCTGATACAATTTTTTAAGCCTTGGGAGCTGAGAGTTGGGTATCTCATTATTTAAACATTTCAAACTATGGCTCCACTGTCTTTTCTGGCCCCACTAATAAATTAGCAGAAAACAACTAACATAATTCTTTGATAAGAAATCCACTGTAAGTTCCTTCACCTATGTGGGTTTCTTCACTTTTGTTTTTCTAAAATTTTAAGATAATACTGTCACTTTATATCACCTATATCTAGCTCTAGTTATACCTAGACCCAGCCAACCAAACCCATCATTACAAAACCACCCATTTTTGGTGATCCAAGAGTGTTATAAACGCTGACTAAGCATGGTGCAAAAATATCTTAAGACACGGATATTGCTTTGCAGACCAACTTTGCCAAAGGGCATCATGGTGATGAGTGTTGCAGAGCTGTTTCTGTCTGCCATCAGGGCCAGCAGTGAGGTCTCCTTTGTTCCTGGAACACTGGGAACAATCAATATCCAGGTATAGCTACAAGGTGACTGACTCTTCACACAACCCCAACTCTAAAGTAATTCTAAAGGAGCCTATTTCTTCAAGCAAATGAAGGGAATTGCCAAGCCAACAGAAAATTTGAAATAAAAAAAACAGACACAATGAATAAGGAATGGACAACTCAATGAAAAAAGGAACAGAATTGAAACCAGAAGACAGTTTGTTTTTATTCTGAGAGTCCATATTTTACCAACACTAAGCTCACTTTTATTGTTAAAATGTACAACTTGCTAACTCTCAATTCATTATAAGAACATAAATCCACATGTAATCACCTAAATCTAATATTAAAGAATAAATTGAACCTTCCTCACCATTTAAATTTTTATCACTGATATTTAACCACTATCTTTTTATGTTAATTCTGAATCAGATTTTGAGTTCACTTCCATCTACTGAAGTGAATTAGTAATATCTTGAAAACAGCTTAACCACTAACTATAGATCATCAATACTTCCAATCACCAAATCATATATTTACTCCTTTTATTCTCTTTAACCTATGCAATCCTTGAAGCACTGACCACTTTGAACTTCTGGAAGCTCTCATATCTGTAGCTTCGATAATTTTAGTGACCCTCTATCTTTCCCCTACTTTGAGGATCCTTCTAATGTTAAAATACTGCTCCATCTATCCAATTTCTAATCATGAAAAATTCCTATAAATCAGTTCTCAGTTCTTTCTTTGGATTTCTTATCTATTTCATATTCTGAGCTGATATATCTGGAGAATGACTCACAGATCTCTTAACTCATGGCCTTTCAAACTGAAGTTTCTCATTTCCAATTTTTTTTTAGGCCAGTCTAATTGACAGGAACAGGGCATGGCATGTTGATTGCTCTCTTAGTTGACTTCCACTTATTGTCACACTACTTAAAAATCTGTTTTTAAGGAGACATTTTAAAAAGCATCCATTTTTTTTATTCTTGTTCCTGTCATTTAAGAACTTCTAAGTCACTCATTTATTTAACAACCTATCTTCAACAAAGCTACTGCTTTCCTTGATGTTTTTATAGCCTTACTTATAGTTATTCCCCTATTTAAACTTCCTGTTTTACTTGATATCTAGGGACAATTTATTTTTATTAAAAAGATACTTCTTGCAAAACTATGTATGCATACAGTAAAAAGATTAATGGTTCCCAGGAGTGGAAGGATGGAGAGGGGAGGGAGGGAAGACAAATAGAGCATAGAGGATTTTGTGAAAATACTCTGTACGAGGGCTGGCCAAGTGGTGCATTGGTTAAGAGTTGGCTTGAGACGCCAGCTCTGAGCAGCAGGGCCCCAGTTCCCATCCCACTTATGAGGGCCAGTGACGCTGCGCCCTCTATACTTAAGATGGGGAACAACAGCTTGACCTGGAGCTGGGCTGCCATGAGTCATCGGCGACCGTGTAGGCTGCAGTGGGGCTAGTGAGTCACCATGAGCTGCCAAGAGCCGCTGTGAGCGGCTGTCCAATGGCCAGCGAGTGACTGCCTCACCCAGGAAGAGTGCAATTATGATACCAACATGGGCCAGTGAAACAATGTCCTCCACAACTAGACTGAAGAACAAAAGGACAGCAACTTGTCTGTTCCCCTTCCCTGATTCTCCAACACTGTTCCCCTCCCCCAATTCCCCAATTAAAAAAAACTCTGTATGAGATTTATAATGATGAATACATCCTTATATATTTGTCCAAACCCATAGAATAGTGAATCCTAATGTAAACTATGGATTTTGGGGTGATTATGATGTGTCAATGTAAGTTCATCAACTGTTTCAAATCTACCACTCTTGTGGGGGATGTTGACAATGGGGGAGCTATGCATGTGTGGGAATAGAGGTTATATGGGAAATCTCTGTACCTTCCTCTTAATCTAGCTGTGAACCTAAATTTGCTCACTCTCTCTCTCTCTCTCTCTCTCTCAACCTAAATTTGCTCGCTCTCTCTCTCTCTCTCTCTCTCTCTCTCTCTCTCTCTCTATATATATATATATATATTTATTTATTTAAAATTTAAAAATATTTTAAAAGACCAGATCAAAACCTATCCAAATCAATGTAGATCTAAATTACTGCACAGAACTAGTGAAGATATTGAGCTGGTTTATTGGCTACCATTAAACAATGTTTCATCGAATTAATATATTTATCAAACATTTATGTACTCTGGGTGGTGAACACACAATACGATCTATAGGTGATGTGTTACAGAATTGTACACTTGAAACCTATGTAACTTTACTAACAATTGTCACCCCAATAAACTTTATTTACAACAAAAACAACAAAAAAGCACTTATGTACTATTCCCATATCCTCTTCATGACTCCCATCTCCTTACTAACCTCTACTTTACTTCCGCTAACTCCATCCCTTCCAAAACTTTTTACCCTACCCTCTTAGAACCCTGTTCAACGATAGCAAATTTCCTTATATTCTCAAACCATCAATGGATTCTTTCACCATCAACTTCCTTTCCTACCGGTCTACCTGTTACACAACTCTGACAAAACCTCTGCCTGCTTTTCTTTTTGGCTAAATCAGAGGTGCTGAATTCTGCATCTAGGACATAATTATACAAATTTACAGCTTGTATCACCTATAAATTATGATGTCTAATCTACATTTGGCCTCCAGTGTTATGCATTCTTTATCAACTCAATCTAAACTTTGTCACTCTCCACAAATCTTCAAATCCTTCATCTTATCACTCACTTTCAACAAACTACCTCACACTAACTTATCAAAAAAAGAGATTAAGACTTCAATGATATTTCATTGAACTTTCTGCCACTGAACTAATGAACTTACGTACCTAAATCTTTTTCCCTTCTTTCCTATTATTACAATGAACATAATGACCCTCTCTGTCTTACAAATCCCTCCATCTTGGCTCTACATTGTATCTCCTCCAAATTTCTAAGACCACAGGACTCCTCTTCCATTAATTTTTAACTTTTCAAATATTACCATAACTTTCCCTGTATTCCTCATGCCAGTTTGGTATAGACCACACAGTCAGTTTATTCGAAATGTAGAGTATGCACTCAAGACTATGGATTCTTAGATTATAAAAAGCAGTATGTTTAGGCACAATGACTGTCCAGGGAAGGCATCAGTTTTTTTTTAATCTTTAGCAAGACAGCCATGAACATCATGGTCAAGAGTTTGGATTTTATTATTAGTGCAAGAGCTGTAAGCCAGGAAAGGGAGACTTTTTATTTTTCTTCCTCCCTAAAATGACTACATCCAATTAGACCAAGGGCAGGTTGTAAAGTGAGTAGGATGATTCAGACTATACTTTGGCCAGGTATCTTCAGCAAAACAAATTCATCTTTTACTCAAATCTAAATTGATTTCCACTACATGGAAAGCAATATAAAAGATCCTAACAGGGCAGCATCATTTTATTATACCAACTTCAATAAACTATTTTATTATAATTATTACCAATTTATTCATCAATAAAGTCAGGCAACTCCCTTCTAGTTCTAACATTCTATGCTATTATAACAGAAAGAAAAGAAGATTTGGAACAAAAACAAAATTACAAGAGGCAAAAAGGAGTAGGCAGGATATTCTGAATGTCTTGGATTGTTTTTTAAAGTGGGTTACTAAATATTTTATACATGAAGATAGAAAGAAAGCTTTGAAACAGACATTATATAAAAAGGCAATACATTAAGTCATAATTATCTGAATACTATAAAAGCTGTAAGTAAGAAGGCATATAAAATTGAAGCTGAAAACTCTGAAAGTATGTAACAAAATGCTATTCTCTAAAGAGATCTAATAGAGGAAAATGATCTTTCATCATGAGCAACATTTCAATCTCTTATAAGCTTGTGAAAACAACTAGTCATTCCAGGAATGTTATTTATTAATAGGTTAAGTTTCCCTTAATCTTGATATTGTTCTTTTCAGTTTAAAATAAAATGATTACTTTTTTCATTTAATTGATCATTAAATGTTACATGCTAAGAATCATGAATATGTTACATGCTAAGAATCATGAACAAACATTTTTGCTTTTTCTATGGTTTCATTTATATTACAGGTTATTTGTCAATTATTAATTAATACCCTTTGTTCTAAGATCTTGAAATTTAAGGTGGTAATTTACGTATATAACCAGATTTAATAGGTCACAGAGAAAATGTCATACTTTCTATGCTGTTCTCTATTTGAAAAAGCAATTCAAGCACTAAAAAGTTTAATTCACGTTGAATATATGCCCTAAGATTTTACATATATATATATATATATATATACAAACAGTTCTTTTTTTCTACCCTCACCCACTATCCTCAACCATTCATAAAAATGACCACGATACACAATTTTCTATCATTCCTATTCTGTGGTTATTTTTGCTAATGCTTTCCAGAATACTCAGAATCATTTAACTCAGTAAGGTACTATTTCTTTATGAATGTTAAAATTCAGATTTGAGAAATTAAAGACTTATTTGTTTATTTATGTAATCTATATCAGGAATAACAAAAAATGACTTGTACACAGAGAAACCATTGATTAAGTCCAGTGTTTGACTACTTACAAAATGAATCACCTCGTTGCCACAAATTCCCTTGTGAGAAAAATGTGTAAAAGGCTTCAAATACATGGAAAACCCCATGAAAGATATATATTAAAATAAACAAATATACTAGAAAGGTGATGATTTTTCGAGTAAATATGACAACCCCATTAAAATGCAACACATGTTTTTCTGCAAAAAGGAACTCTAAAAAAATGAAATAGATGCTTTATATAAAATATTTACATATACAATGCACAAAAACCACTACGGTTAGTAACCTTTATGGCTTTGAAGAACTAGGTATTTACATATCTTTCTTTCTGCATGTGTGTGTGCGTATGTGTGTTTTGTATATATTTTTAACAGTTGACAGCTGTTTTAGAGCATACAGAGATGCCAAGCTGAATGAGGGTCTTGATTACTTCAAGATTAGCTATCTAAAGTTTCTATTCATTTTAAGTGTTGTTAGTTGGAAGAGTCATTAGTCACTTCCTTGTCTCATAGAACATCAGCATACATTTACATTGTTAATGAACATTTGGGGTAAATGAATTAATGGCACTTTTAAACATCAATTCAGTCCTAATAACTTTGTATGTCATAGAAATGCTAGGCTAGGATATAAACGAAAATCCTTTTCAGTAAAGGTAACTACTCATTCCTGGAACAATAAAGGATAAAATTAATTTAAAATGTTTTTTAACCAGTTTAAAAAAAAATGAAGAGCCTCAATATTTAATGAACTAGACCAAAGAAAAAATATGTACTTAAAAAAAAACCATACGCTCTAAAATAATGATATAAACCAGAAAATTTTGGTAGAACTATTTTATGTACTTATAACACAAGAACATATTCACTTTTTAAATACTCACTTATATAAGCGTTTGCAAAATAATTTGGTTTATTTAATTATGAGCGCTTCTTATAGCTATTATATTTAAGAAAAAACACCACTAGGGAAGGTAGTATAGAGTTCTTACCACTGAAATTTTCAAAATGCTAAAACTGAAATGGGACACTAATAATTTTTCTTATTACTTTTCATATTTCAAACCTTAAACAGTATTTTTGAGACCGTTTAAATAAAAGCAAATTTAAAATAAAATAAAAAAATAAGTTGTATGGCAAATTATACTATTTTCAAAACACACTCTCCATAAAGTCAAGAGCTTGTGTACTAAAAAAATGGCCACTGTAAAGAATCATTTTTAAAATTCCCCAAACATGACTTAATGGCAGACCTTTATATCAATATTTTAAAAAATGTATTTGAAGTACACAAAACACATGTGAATCACTTTGACTAATTATGATTTTTAAAATAGATCTCATAACCCTGATGTATGTGTTTCATGAGTGAAAAAGTAAAAGGAGTTACCTGAGTCAATAAAGCAACTTTATCAAATATTTAGTGAATTAGTTACAAAAAAAGGATATGGCTTCAATAATTCACAAACATGTTTTCTTCTAAGATACTATATTATTCCTAATACTGAGAAAATAATATAGAGTTCTGATGCATACACATTTGATAAATTTTTATAGAGTAGGCCCTGAATGCAATTTACCTTTTAATAATCTATCTTTTATCATGATTTCAATGCATAGATCTTTAAAAGTACAAAACCAATTTCAATTATTTAAGAAAAAAAGAAAGGAGAATTGGGCAAGTATTTTATCGTGAAATAATCTCAAGTTATTGGAGGGGGAAAAAAAAATCCCTTCAAAATCAACACCAAAAGCTCCGATTTCTTTACAAGAAGTTTGACAGAGGGCATTATGCACTTCAACATCTTTCTTAAGTGGTTAAGTTGATGGTTTTTAAAAAATGAATGACAGTGCATTAAACATTTGGCTAATGCTTCTGTGTATAATTGAAAGTTGACCTTTTGCGGTATTCACTGGTGTCAGAGTGCCCCATACCTATTCAGGGAAATGTTCTTCAAAGCTGCCCTGCTCAGCTTCATTTCCAGAACTGCACACACTGCAGGCAGAGCTAACCCGAGACCCTCTGCTAGGCTTCCCAGGAGTCCCAGAGCATGTCTGCACACAAAACTCACCTCCAGCCTTGTTTGTGTAACTCGACAATGGGTCAATGCCCACTTCTTGTTCTTCTGGCTGCAGAGGATGTGCAGTTTCAGATAAGGAATGATACATTGTGAAAACTGGACAATGTCACCAAAAGTGACCACCTGAAAGATGAAAAACAGAAAAAAAATGGTGAATATTGTTTTTTTTCTTTCTGCTGTGACTGGGAATAAATACCTGGCTGAAATGATTAAATGGGCATTACAGACAGTGACAAGATTTCCGCAGACTCATGGGTCTGTTACCACACTAGTAGGCATGTGGAAAAAAATGGAAAAGTGGCACTAAATTTCCATGTCAACAATTTCTCCCCAAATCTGAATTTTATTGGTAATTTTTACCTCAAAGTTGACATTTATTGTCAATAAACTGCATAAAAAGTTGAAGTAAGTTAAATTGTCACATCTGTAACACTTTTGTCTTACTGCCAAAATAACATACATTTACAATAGAAAGTTTCAAAATGTTGAAAATAAAGCAAAATGAAATTATTCATAATTATATTAGCATTACTGCAATACATATCCCTTCTTGTCTTTGTTCTGGACATTTAAAATATGCATATTTTTAATGTGATCCATTGTGTTAAACATACTGATTATATAAATTATCGTATTTTCCTTCCCATAAAATGTCTATATTATGACTTTTAATGCATCCCTAGTATTCCATTATACAGCTATAACAATTAATGTGGCCAAATCCTTATTAGTAAACAATTAGGATGCTTTCACTTATTCAATGCTATAAACAGGCTCACAATGAGTACCTTATGTTTGTGTCACATTCGTGACCACTGCCTTAGGATACATTCTGTAAGTGTAACTGCTGGACCAAAATATATATATTTTTAAAAAATAAGATTTTTTGGTAAGTATTTGGCAAATTGTACTCTAGAAAGATTTGTACGTAGTGATTCATTTCTCATGGACCTTCATTAATAACGGGAATGAGTAATTCCTCTTGTTTTGGGGTCAAGTGCAATAAATTTTATATTGCATTTGCTTGATAACTAGTGAGATAACTGACGACGTCATATGTTTTGTTTGATATCTGTTTATTGTCTTCTGTGGATGAAGTTTATTATGACTGTCTTCATGATTTGCAAACATGCTTTAAATATTAAGGACATTGAACCTTTGTCAAATGATACATATATTTTTCTCAGAGTGTGTCTGTCTTCAAAATAGATGATTTGTGACATAAGTAATTTTTTTCATTTTTATGCACCCAAATATATCTATATCTCCTTTATGGTTTCTGCCTCTGGTTATGCCTACAAAGGCAATATTATATAAATAACCACTTATATTTTCTTTTATCATTTTGAAGGTTTTCCTCCTTAATTCTCATTTTTATAAACAATTCTAATTTAAACAAAGACTTTTTAAATTAAATTACTTTTAAACTTTCAAGTTATACTAACAGAAGCAGAAGGTTACGCAAAACTAACACTAGGGAAAGCAGAAAACTTTCCTTGCTGACATACAGTAAGAAATTCTAAAGATATAAATCCTAAGTCTATAAATCTAGACAGTTGTCAGTATCTGCTTATGTGTGCAAATCACTCAACATATACTGAACATTTACAATTGTTAAAAAAACAAACAAACAAAAAACCAAACCAAAATGGAGTCATTTCTGCTAAGCCCCACATCAGCAAACCAAGACTTAACGCCTAACAATTGCAGTTTCAGCTTCTCCCAGGAATGTAACTTTTAACCAGTAGTCTACCTGGAATTATCTGGTTCGCACTAGTGAGGTAATCCCCTTCTATCCCCCATAGGTGGGTTACCTAAGTCTGAAACAATCTCTTTTCCCCTTTTGCTTATATAAGCTTTCCATTTTGTACAGCAACTCGGAGCTCTCCTCTATTTGCTAGGCAGGATGCTGCTGGAGTCATGAATCACTGAATAAAGCAAATTAGATCCTCAATTTTACTCAGCCAAATTTTTGATATTTAATACTATCCAGAAGGAACTGGAGAATATAATATAGTAGAGCACAGCAAAATGAAGATGACTAGTTTATACTGGTTGTCGGAAAAGTCATGACACATTTTTGCAATGAAAAACATAAAAAAAAAATGTCATGACTTTTCTGACAACCCAATATTATAAAACAGAATTTGATAAATTCTAATCAAATGAACATCTAATATAGAGAAGGATCACCAAACTCAAATGTCTAATGGGGTCAGGCAAAAAGCATTATGAATTATAGTTAATATTTACTGAGCGATGAATATATGCCAACAAAAACCACTCTAAATGCTTCATATATATCCATCATTTCATTCTCCCAACAACGCTATGATGTATCTTCATCATCATTTGGGTTTTACCAAAGAGAACACTGAGGTATAGAGAGATAAAGTAATTTGTCTAAAGTAATCACACAATTAGTTAGATGTTGAAGCCAGGATCTGCACCCATCTTATTTGGCTCCAGAACTCACATTCTTTACTCTTAGACTATATTTGGCTCCCATTCGTCAACAAGACTAAAAGATAAGGTACAAAACAAGGCTGTGTAAGAGGATAGGGTCTGTGAACAATTGGAACATCTTCATACTGCTTCAACTTTTTCAAGACAAGCTAGAAATCCACAATTTTATGTCAAATCTCTTTACTTTGTTAAGTGTTGGCAAATAATTAAAAAACAAAACCAAACAAAAAAAACTTATGTGGAACATATTAAACACATTTCAAAATTGTATTTGGCCCATGGACAACTATTTTAATGTAAGATTTGTATTCTCTATATATTTAGTTATACTCTTAAAAATACAGAATAAACATTTGAAAATGCATATTCCAGGGCTGGCCGAGTGGCGCGGTGGTTAAGCGCTGGCTTGGGAAGCCAGCAGCCCCGGTTCGGGTCCCACATATGAGGGCCAGTGACGCTGCCCTCAAAAAAAAAAAAAAAAAAGAGTGCGAGCTGAAAATGCATCATATTCCAAGTTAACTGCCAGGTTTCCCTAAAATTTCTTTAATATCTTATACCATGTTTTCATATCATTACCTTAATTTCTAATTTTTATACTATACTTCCACTGTTACAGATTTCACATACCTAAAATATACAAGTAAGGAATTTTATGTATTCTAAACTTGATGAGAAATAGACAAGTGACAAGCAAACTGATACCAAAGTATACTTTGAGAAGAACATAAAAAAACCTTTCTATAGCTAAAATGTTCTATAATATGATGATGTCTGTACATTCACTCAAGATGCTCAAAGCTACTTAAAATCTTTTTGACTCCTTAGAGAAAGTTAGGTTCAAGAAGTCTTTTGATTTTAGTTTTAATAATAAATCTTTAGAAACTGACAAGTCTATGTAATACCCAATAACCAGAATACAAAATTTATCAAATACAACAGTCTACAGCCATTCTATACAATCAGGCATCCACTATATTCTAATTTATTATGTCTCTAAATCGAAACCAAGTCACTGAAATGCTTTTATAATTAAAGCAAACCTGCTGAATAGTAATAGAGCTACTTTGAAGAAATCTGTTGCAAAAAAAGTTTGGATAATGTTCCTACTTTTAATTATGGATTCGAATAATAATCTAGTTCAAAAGTAACTTATTAAGCAGATGTTACTTTGTATATTGTTTGTTGTTTTGTTTTAAATACAAAGGGCTACTTTAGCTTTCTAGACTACAAACAACACTCCAGTCAAGTGTGTTGGTTACTGCTATTGTGCTTATCTTATAAAATTTTTGCAATATAATGTTGCTTTCAAATGTAAAGTAATTTTCTTAAGAATTTTCCAATTTGTGTCTGTGACTATACCAACAAGCAAATATATTTGATTACTACAAAGCAGAATACCAAAGACTTTAAACAAATAAATCTATATTTATTTTATCACTAATATGAATACATATTTACCTGTAAGTATAAGACTATTAGAAAATATTTGATAAAAATTCAAATAAAGCATTAAAGAAAACTGTTTTGGTCTGAAAATTTTAAGATGATCACTATAACAGTCAAAATGGCATAAACATTTTGTAACTCACAATTTTATATTTATATTACAAACTTAGACTTCTATACTTGATATGCTTTAATCTGTTCTACATAGGATCTAGATATACATATAGAAAAATATATAATGACCAAAATGCAAAATGACTATTCAAACTCATGATTGATAGATTTCAGTTTTCCTAAATGATACCAAGCTGTCTCTAGAATTTTCCTGGTTGACAAAAACAGTACTCAAAGAATGTTTAAAAGTAAAGTAAACTTGGGCTGGCCAAGTGGCACGGTCCTTAAGAGCTGGCTTGGGACGCCAGTGGCCCCAGTTCGGATCCCACATATGAGGGCCAGTGACACTGCCCTCAAAAAAACAAACAAAAAAAATAAATGTAAAGTAAACTTATTCTTTCTAATTCAGAAAACACAAAAATACACCTTCCAAGACATGAGCAGGCAGTGTATGTACCCTTTCTTTTCTATACTTAGTATAAATAACAGTTTCTGTTTCACATGAACTCAAGTTCAAAAAACTCAAAATTGGTTGTGCAATATGTCTCACTGCTATCCTGGTGACAGAAATTGACACCTTAGGCTGAAACTGCCATTTAAAATCCAAGGCTAATCCTACCCACAGTTGTAATGGCTTCACAAATCCGGTTCTTGCAGTATTAAATCTTAAGATAAAACTGATCTGTCTGAAAGAAAGGAAGTCTTGTGAAACAGTTAATATTTAATGAAAGGGTAAGAGTTTAGCACTAAAGCTTAGAAAACAGTTTCAAAGTATATTAATAAAATTTCAAAACAATGTTCTTTTTCATGTAAACTGAAGCAATACAAGCATTCTCTTACTGAAATTTTCAAATTATTAGCACTGTACAGACAAAATAGGTTAGCTGAAAAAATTTTCTCTTTTACAACACCATCATATAATCACAGCCTCTAGAAAAATAATTTATTCCCTCTGAATCTGAAGTTCTATGCATTTCAGCTTGCATTCGTTCTTTTGCTGTTTCTAATACACAGGCACAGAATTAGCATTCTGAATTGTGTCTTCTAAAGACATCCATATTCAGAAAGCTCATAGAAGCATACTTTATTCATTTAAATTCTTGCCTGATGGCAAACTTAAAAGCCTAACATTGAAATGACAGAGTAATATTACTTTACATAAAGATATCTCTTGTATGAAAAGCATATCAAAGCACTTAAATGAACTATTTCCAGAGCAAAATTATAGAAGGGGGAGAGGATATAGCATGAATAAGTATCTGTTACAGGTAGCATTGCATTTACCATGATGGGTATATAACCTAAAATATGACATCTTGGCTATAAAAGCAAGAAGCTTTGATAGAAGCTATATTTTCATAATTAAGAGATAGAGTAATTGAACATTATCTATAGAACTGACAAAAAAAATCTTTTTTTTATTCAGAAATGTTGGTAGCTTGAGATAAATTTGATTGTAGAAATAATGATGTTCTAAAGTCTTAATGACAAGGTAGAGAAGGAGGTAGCAAAGGAGGAAGGAAGAAAAGGAGAAGGAAAGAAAACAAAGAAAGAGAAAGAATTAAGTTCTATTTTTAAATTCTGCCAATCTTTAATGCAACGTGGTTACACTGGACTTTAAATAAGGTAATTAAGTATTAAAATCAATCATCTGAATGTCTTAATATTTAATATTGGTTAGATTGTATATCAAAGTAGTTTTATTATTTATTTACTCCAAACCTTTCCAGAATACTTCATCTGACAACAGGGGGTCTGTTTCTCACAAGATAAATGCATTTACAATGCCAAATAAATTATATATAAAAGCATTTGTCTTAATACATGTCATTCAATATTAAATATCACCCATTGGTAAAATCCTGAAACCACACAACTGTACTATTAAACAGGTACAGAACTACAAAAAGAGTCTATATACTAAGAATAATAATCAAAAGACAAAACAAATTTAATCCTTATAATTTCCAGACAATCAGAACAAGATGATCAGGGTAAACAATCCACTGTAAAATTACTAGATATATAAACAATATACATAATCAGAAATATGAAGAACATAATATATGAAAGGTTCACAGGTGAGCTTAAATGTTGTATACTACAAAATAAGAATATACTTGGCCTTTCAATATTTAAAATCTAGAAAGTGGCAGTTATTACCCTATAAACCAAGAGAAAATCAAGCATTAAAAAGAGTTAAAGTGGCCTAACAAAAAGCTCTCCACAGTACAACCTCATATGGTTTCAGAGTTCTCTAGAACAGATGGTCAAGATGCAAAAAGTGGGCAAGTAGCTCGGCCTAGTGATCAAACCCTTTGCTATTATATCGCCATGAAAATACTATTTCCCATTGTTATTCCCCCTATTCTACATAGCTGCCAGCTCTATCTATCAAGCTATACAGTCAGGTTTTCATAAAATCAAGGTAACCATAACAAACGATTAGGAGTGCATAAAGAATGAGCAATATATAAAAAGAGAAAACATAATAACTTGAAAATATTTGAAAAGGAAAAAAAACATAACAACATAATAACTTGGCCAATTATAATAAACTGATGGTGATACTAAGAATAAGAAAAAGAAATAAATGGCTACTCTTCACATAAATATCAATTCAAATCAGACACTCTGTCAAAAAACAAACAAAAACCTTCCCTTTTGTCCAAACCTGGGGGAGGCGTAAGGTGTTTTCATAAGCATATGACCAACTGTAGGGAGATCTTTCTAAAAGTCCATGTGGATCTGACATTTATTCCTTGGCTATTAGTAAGTGGTAGGGCTAGAACACCCAAAGAAACTTTATTAAAGATAGCATTTAATGATAATAATAACAACAACAAAAATACAGCATTTATTAGGTAGCAAGCACTGTTTGGCACTTTTACATATAAACTCATTTAAACCTCACAACTGTGTAGTAGATGCTATTATCCTCATGTATGGTAAGGAAACCAGAGAAGTTAAGTAACTTATTCAAGGTCACACAGTTAGTGGTACAACCAACTCAAATGACTTAATACATGTCCTAAGAAAAATTAAACCAGGATTTTTATAGGATAAAGTTTTTATTGTTACGTTAATTACAATGTAATGCAAAGCATTTTATTTTACCTTTCTCCCATGCAAGCTTTTACAAAATCTAGGATTAAAAATTTAATAGGCCCTTTATACTTGGAAGGTATATGTGCCTTCCCAAATCACCATCTGAGAGTGAATGTATATCTAATGAGAAAAGAAAGTGACAAGGCAGCTGTGGCTGCAGACATAATTTATATGTGCCTCAGCAAAATTAGAATTTATGGACCTTTGGGGACACTATCAAATAGCCCAAACTGTGAATCACTGAACCCCAAATTCTGTGGATTCCCATTACATCATCACTACAGTACCCAGTGACATCACTGAGGGAAGGCTAAGAGCTAAGAAGCACCCCTACTCCTGTCTAGTCAAAGAGGCTTATTACACAAAAACATTTACACTTTCCTCTGACCGCAGTTTTATCCGTACCTCTTTTCCTCCTCATGAGGCCTTCCTAGTCACTTTTGGAAATCCTATGCGTCATTTGAACACCCAACTTTTTTGTGGTCCAGAACCAGACGTAATTTCTGCCTGCCCATCACAGCAGGATTTCCCTCACTGTGACATCAAGCCATAAATGCTAACAGCTAAAGAGTACAAGGTACTAAGTTTGTTCTACCTTTCTACCTAACAGCATTAGGATAGAGTCTTCTTATAGAGAAAACATATGTGATGGGTGTCGTCACACATGTGACGTCAGTAGAAAGTTTAGTTTTTATTCAAGTATTCGCTTCACCTCTGGAATATGGCCACTCCTTACGCCCTGGTCCTAGCCTTCATCTCTCACCTAAACTCTTGCAATACTCTCTTAATTGGTCTCCCAGCTTCCATTTTTCCTTGCTGTTATAAACACTCTTGATTGCCTTCCCAACAAAATCCAAATTTTGTTCCCGCCATGTGCTCCCAGAGAGGTACCCCAGGGATGAGTCCTAATTGGCTAAGCCAGTCATCAAGGTCTCACTTTCTTGTGCCAGATTGGTTGGAAGGAGTCATTCAATGTGAATGGAAGTTGCCTGGGGGCTCCTAGAGGTTTTTCTCAATTACAAAGATGTATACTCTTAATTGCACTGGATTAATCAACCCTAGATCCACCCTACCTCTAGCCTTCTTGTATATGTAATAACAGAATCCTTCCTGTAGAACCCAACTGAGATTTTCTGTTACTGCCAGCTGAAATCAGCCTAACATAGCTAACCCCTACAATCTATTGCCACATAATATCCAATGCAATTTTTTTCATTGTAAATCATTTCTCAACGTACTTAGCATAAAATCCAAACTCTGTGAAGAGGCCCTAAATCCAGGCCCATGCTAAGTACACCCTGCGATCCCACTCTCCCCATCCTCAGTGTGTGTGGCCACACAGGACTTCTTTCTAGTCCTGAGAGAAAAGCACAGCTCATTTCCACTTCAGGTCTTTGCGCAGCCCCATTTCCGTTGCTGAGAACACTCTGCCCCTTAATATCATTCAGCTCCCTGCTCAAATTCAGTTCTGCGCAGAAAGCTTTTCCAGGAGCATATGCAATCCACTGGCAAAGCAGGTCGATCCTATCTTCAAACTAAAATCAAGAAGTGGACCCTTCTGTACTACAAGTGCCCTGATCTGGGTGACTGACACCCTATTTAATTGCCTCCAATAAGTCTCCCTGTTTCCAACCTGGTCATGTACCGTCCATTTAATCACAGCAGCCTGAGTGATCCGCTGAAAATTTAACTCAGCTCAGATCTTACCTGGGCTCACTGGCTTCTCATCTTACTCAGAATAAAACACAACAGCTTCACAAAACTGGACATGATCTTGTCCCCAGCTACTGTTTTGATTTTTAATCCTCCAATTCCTCTTGCCACTCAAGCCCTCCAGCCCTAACTGCCTCTTTATAGTTCCCCAAATATGCCAAGCCAGCTCTTGCCACAGGGGGCCTTTGTACTTTCTTCAGTTCCAAAACACTTTCTCAGACATCCACTTAGCTCTCTCCCCCACTGCCTCTAAGTCTAGGCTCAAATGTCACGCCTTATTTGTGAGTCACCCATGACCCCAGGACCACACTCAGCATATACCCTCCACTACTCTTCATCCCATTACCCAGCTTTATTTTTCTTATAACATTTATCTCTACTTAACCTATTACCATATATTACACATTACATCACCCTCCTATAATCAGTCCTATGAATGCAAAGACTTTATGTATTTTATTCATACTATATTTCCCATATCTGTAAAATACACTTTTATTATTATTATTATGGCCATCCAAATAACAGTTTGAAAGAGTCCAATAAAGTACAATGAGAGGAAACATAATTGAATCCAAATCGGTTATTAATTTAAATCAGTTTTTCAAGAATTCCTAGGTTCATGCTAGGGATATATATTAGCACAAAATAAATATTAAAGAGATTACAATTAAAGATATTTGAGAAACAGATCCCATAAAACAAGCTAGAAATTAGGTAATTAAGATCTAATAATAATAATTACTTTGAAGAAGTAAGGACTGGTCCAGGTGAAAGGCAGCCCCAGCCCCAGGGCCCTCCCTTGGGAAGGAGCCTACGGCAGCTGAACACACACTTGCTCTGTGCTGCGGTTCTGCACATGCTCAGAAACACAGGCTGCAAGAAGAGAGTCCGAGTTCCCTGTGGACTAACAGGCTCTCAGAGAGCTCCCACACACTTATTTCTGCCACCTTCACTCTCCACATACGAAATAATACAGAAGGTGCCCAAAAAATGTATACAGATTTTAAGAAAGGAAAAAACTATTAAAATTGTAATACTCAATATATACTGATAAACACAAGATGAATACAAGTCACGTATGACCTTTGCAATTACCAGAGGTGCTCAAAGTTACCACTGACTTCCAGACACTTCTGATTACAGCGAACTACTGCTTGAGGAACGTTGACCAAAATGTCCACTTAACCAAAGTGTCCACTTGTCTACATTTTTTTGGCACCCCCAGTATATTTAACCTTGCCCTGTGGCTAGAAATCTCCCCCTTCCCCACTGAAACCAAAGACAGCAAGAAATCTTCTGCATATTTCACCTAGCCTGTGAACTGTTTTCTGTGAGTCAACCCCATCCATTTACAGAGAAAATAACTCACATCTTATTCAGGGCTGGACCTAGGGGTTACCTCTTAAGTACACTAGGACAGTGGGTGTGACTGTCATAAGCCCTTGTATTTCAACTGAAAAGGTCTAGATTCTGAGAAACAAGTAACATATTATTCATTATTATACAATATGCAACCTTTACAAAATTAATCCCTCATAAGTAAATAATAAAAGGGACAATTCACAGGCCAATGATGAAAATATGTCATAACCAATGATTGTGATTAATCAAATTAATGAAGTTCATGAAAAAAGTTAACCATTAAAATTTCCAAGTATTCTTATATCTATTACCAAAAATATGGAATAGTGTTTCAATGATAAAAGTAGACTTTGAAAGTATTTTAGTATAACATCTGGTTTATATTTGACATAAAGTAGATGATATCTTGTGGCTAATCTTTTAAGTAAATTTTATTAAAAATACACATACAGGGCCGACCGAGTGGCACATTGGTTAAGAGTTGGTTTTCAGATGCCAGAGGCCCCGGTTCGGATCCCACATATGAGGGCCAGTGACACTGCCTTCTACAGCTAACAACAGCTCCACCTGGAGCTGGGCTGCGCGAGCCCCGGCGATGGTGTGGGCTGCAGCCCCTGCTGCAGTGGCCTGCCACAGGCTACAGTGAGTGGCCAGCAGCCAGCGTGAGCGGCTGGCAGCCAGCGTGAGCTGCCAATAGCCGTGATGAGCGACCATCCAGAGGCCAGCAACCGATCTGCCTCATCCGGGAAGAGCACAATGATGATACCAACATGGGCCAGTGAAGCAACATCCTCTGCAACTAGACTGAAGAACAAAAGGACAGCAACTTGTCTGTTCCCTACCCCGATTCCCCAACACTGTTCCCCTCCCCCAATTCCCCAATAAAATCTTAAAAAAAAAAAACCATACACAAACACATAGAAGGTATGCTATATAACTATGTCTACTTGTTTTGAAAGCTATTTTTACTTTTATTTCAAATATCTATTTGCTCTTCAGAAGAAATTAAATTTGAGCTAAATGATGGCATTTTGTAACTAAAGACAAATTTTACCTATTTGTTAATCTCAAGTAATACTTATCTCATGACTGACATGAGGATTAAATAAAACCATGTGTTGGAACACATACTAAAATCTGCAGTGGAACCAAGATTCATTGTTGTAGTTCACTGACAATAATCAATATTAAAAATTATTCATAAGACAGCAGGTGTATGACCGACTACACCTTTTGAAGGTTATATTGATACCTAAAATGTGGTGCAGATTGTAAATAGAGAGGAAGAATGGAGCAGACGAGGGGAGGCAGGACATTCCTGGCAGAGAAACCATCCTGTGCGAGGGCCAGAGGACAGAGAGGAGGCACATTTCGGGCAAGGTCCTGAGAGTCAGGCTCAGGAAGGAGACAGAGACCACATCCGGCCCGGCTTACAGCCCTCACTTAAGACTCGGCCAATTCCTCAGGGCAGTGGCAGTCACTGAACATCTGCTGCTTCTCCACATTAGCTTTCTTCAGCTATACCAAAGGGCAGACCGCAGAACTTCCATACATGTGGCTCCTCCACCTGCCACTCCTTTCCTCACCTTCTTTGCCTAACCAATTGCTACCTGTTCTTTCTTTCTTTCTTTTTTTTTTTTGAGGGCAGTGTCTCTGGTCCTCACATGTGGGATCCGAACCGGCGCCGCTGGCGTCCCAAGCGAGCTACCAACCAACGCGCCATTCGGCCGGCCCAATTGCTACCTGTTCTTAAGATTCAGCTCAGAAGTCACCTTCCCTTAACATTCCTGCCCCATTTTGATTCATATTCATATTTTTCTCATGTATAACTCCACGCTAATGTTAACCATTCTTTAGTATAATGGTTGGTGTTCCACTAACCTCTACTCTTTCTAAGGATAGAAGATGTGTTTTATTCATCTATACTCCAAGGTCCTAGTATACAAAAACTTGTAAAAATCAATGTTTCAACAAATCAATAAAACGCAAAAGACACATTATAGTATACTCCCCAGATATGAGGATTAAGTTATACTTGTTCCTACACACAAGCATACACATTGAAATGATTTAAAAGTATCTTGGAGTATGCTATAGGGACAAATATCACCTTAGATTATACTGTTTGAGCTACAGGAGCTGAACTATCCCCCATACTATTTAATATGACCTAAAACACTCATTTAACAAACACATATTGAACACCTAGTAGGGGCCAAGTATTACTGCATCGACCCTCATCAAAAGCAAATTCAATAAGCAGTGAGTTTAATTTTGTACACTACTTGATGAAAAGTGCCACCATGATATTGCATATTACCATAGCATTGAAATGTAGTATTCACTTTCAACCATAACTTTGGATACTCATATACAGTAACAAACTACATTTCTCAATGTTTTCTTTTCCACAAAATCAAACCTTTTTGAAATGTCAGCCTTGAACATCATAAAATTATACAGAATGATGAGGAACCAAGCTTATAGTGCATATAAATATGAGAGCATATTAGGCTGCATTTAATTACCAGTTCAAACAACAACCTGATCTAACCTTTGACAAGTAAAATAAATGTACTGAATAATTTAACTAAAGCAAACATTTGCTGTTAATGCTAGGTAATTATAGTAAGAGCTGGAAAGAGAAGGGGAAGAGATGATGAAGAGAAGGGAAGAGAAAGGGAGATAAAATTTTTTTTAATAAAGGTTGAGATATACAGCTATTCACTGAAACAGGATTTTTTCAATGAATTTAATTCACATAAAAGGAAAACTTAGTACAGCAGAAGTTGCTTTATATACACTCAGATAAATAAACATTACCATTAATTATACAGCACATTCTTTCAACCAATAACAATCACTGATTATCATGGGGATGGGAAAACTAGGTATAGATGAATTAGGGTACAATCATCCCGCCCTTCACTCAAGGGGCTCAAAGTTTATTCAGGAAAAAGCCCAGGAAATGGGTTGCCAGACTTAGCATTAATAATTAATTGAAATAATTATTTAAAAATACTGATGCCCAGTTAAACTTGAGTTTCAGAAAAACAATGAAAGTAATATTTGGAACATAATTATACTAAAAAGTATTCACCATTCATCTGAAGTACAAATTTAAGGGTGTATCATGTATTTTATCTGACAACCCTACCAGTTGATAAATAAATATGAATATCTATGGGAAAATATGTGATAGGTCTACTGTAGAAATTCCAGAGCTGAGTAAGATCAAAACTCTAAAAGAATGAGTTCCCAAAAGAGCTCACCCAAAGGAAGAGAGAGTTGTTTGTCCAGCGCTGGTGTCTGATTGCTAGTGGGAAAGACCAAAATGTACAACTAAAATGTACTGACCCAGCCCCACAGGAACTTGCTTTTCAATTGCTCTAGGAAAAGGAGCTACAAAGAAATACAATAATAAACAAGTAAACAAACAAACTTCTGAATGGATATCAAATGGTAGAAAAATGAAACATCCTAAGAAAAGTTCAAGAGCCACTGCGGACCCTGTTGAATGCATCCAGAGTATATGACTATTCTTAAACTGACATTATCTTTACCCCTGAAAAACATGGGTGCATAGGTGCATGTAGAAATTAAAAAAAAAAAAAAATTGAACTCTGTGAATTTTTGAGACCATTCTTACTCAAATATGTAACATTTTAATACTCATATTGTAAATAAAATGCTAACATGCATAATACTGCACAAGAATCTAAGTTATGATAAGCGCTAAATGTGACTTTAAATTAAAAAAAATTTCGATAATGGATAATGTGAAGACTGTTACACTCCATATGAAAACTGCCAATTTAATTGATTACTAACTTTAAATATGGCTGGCTTATTTGCCCACAGAGTAGAAGCGTCTATATACTTGGGCATAAGAACCAAGGAGCTTCAGCGTGAATGTGAAATGTTTCAATTATAATAGATCATCATTATTAACAGAGATGAAAAAAACTCTAATTCCCCAACTCGATGGCATATAAACAAATAGATTTTATATAAAAGAAAATGACAATGATTTAAAATGTTAAAACTTACTATAAAAATAATAAAGTTGAATTTTATTGGGAAGTGATATGACTTGAGGGTTTCTCTTAGAATCTTTGGTATCTTTGATATCCATGTTGACTGCAATGGCTCCATCTTTACCCAGCGGAGACTTGTGTGCATGTAACCGGTGTCTCTATGATTCCTAACACTAAAACCATTTATTAATAGATGTTAATGTAAGAAAACTGATATATACGTACAGCTTTAAAAATGTAAACATTATAGAACCTCAAAATGAGAATAAAACTGTCTAGATTTCATTTTTATGAGAGGGAATGTTTAACGCATTGACAAAATGAAAGACAGAGGAAGAAGAAAGGGCTAATTTAAAAGGACAGGAGATTACATAGTGCTCACAGAATATCTCGATGTCACAAAACATAAAGAAAGGTTCTCTGGACACTACTGAAGAATTTTCAAGTCATCAAAGCATATTGAAAAACATAATAATTCCATAAACTCCATAGAGAACAAATGAAGACCTAAAAAGGTTTATGAAAGGGTGCAAGTAACAAAATTAATAAATACACAAATAGTAATATGGGTACAAAAAGATTTCAGGGGGACTACACAAACCCTATCCCAATTGTTAGAAAATTTTAGTAGAAAAAATATATACTACTTTCTTTCTGTGTATACACTTAGGCAGAAGATAGCAGCAGCGTAGCTTCCCCAAATTTCATTTCATATCACAATAAAATATTTAAGGTACATTAAATTAGAAACCAGAATTCTTACCATACTGATTTAAATGAAATCACTGCATAACTTTTAAAACTTTGATAATCTGACAAACTTCATGCCATGCTTTGCCATTTGTAAAACAATGACACACTCACTGGAATTACAACGTTCTATGTATATACTGAATTAAATAGATATCTGAAGAGTCTGAAAACTATTTAAGGCCTAGAGATTTTGCCTTGATTTCTAATGGGAACAAATAGGATCAAGCATTTTAAGTGATGTTATCATACACTAATTTTTTCTTATTAATTTTTTCCCCATAAAAATAGAGGCATTTAAAACCAGATAATAATTTACTCTCACCAGTCCAAATGTACTCACTTCAGTACATTTAAAAAAAAATTTATTGAGTAACCATGTTTTTTCAGGACCTATCAGCTCCAAGTCAAGTCGTTGTCCTTCGATCTAATAGTGGAGGGCACAGCTCAGCTCCAAGTCCAGTCGCTCTTTTGAATCTAGTTTGGGGGGGAGGGGCGGGGTGCAGCCCACCATCCCATGCAGGAATAGAACCAGCAACCTTGAACCATCCGGCTGCCCACCAGCAGCTCAGTGGCAGCTCAGCTCAAGTCATTGTCTTCAATCTAGTTGCAGAGGGTGCAGGTCACTGGCCCATGTGGAAATTGAACCTGCAACTCTGTTGCTCAGAGCACACACTCGAGCCAACTGAGTCACCTGGCTGCTACACTTAAGTACATTTTTACAAAGTCTTTCTTAGCAAAGAAATGTTTTTATGCTGTAACTTTAAAAACTATCAATTCTTATACAAGGTGGACAGTTATTTTTAATATAGTAGGAAGACTTTGTCCAAAGGAGTGTGAAGCTCTCTAAATTTTTACTAAATAGCTGGGAAAGTTATTTAAATGTGATAACTGAATATAAGTGGTCAAAGCAGTAAACTTATGTAATTTAACTACAAAAATACATTACTATGATCTATTCCCTTCTTCATATTTGAGAAACTAACACTTTGCCTTCTAATATGATATGGATTATTCACACAGAGCATACATACCCTCCTGGAACACCAGCATTAGTCCTTACAGAAGCATTCTAGTAATTTATTGACAGGGGAGTCTGAGGACCAAAAAAATGAATCTGTATTCTTTAGCTACTACCAGAATTTAATATTGGACACAGTGACTGAAATTCGTGATATTTTTCTTTAAACTATCCCATTTCAAAAATAATTTTATTAGGCACCCTAGAGAAGTCTGCACAAAGCAGCAATTGTGAGCCCATATGGCAGGGCACATACACAGTTAAATAAGCAACCAAGTATAAAAAAGGATCATGAAACAATTTTCATGAGAATGATGTTAAAAGTAAAATTTAAGATATCATTCATTAGCATTTAATGTATCTTATTTTGACGACAAATTTAGTAATTTTACTCTAGAAGTAAAACTACTGGATCAAAGCATTTCCCCATTTTTAACTCTAACAAAATATCGCCAAACTTATGTGTTGTTATGGGTCAGTCCCCACTTTCCATTTCCTTGTTAGTTCTAAGTATTATGAGCCATTTTAGTTTTGCTAACCGGAATTGTGGATTTAATTAGCATCTTCCTGACTGTTCCTTGACTGAAAATTTTTCATCTGTTTTATTAATCAGGGTTCTCCAGAGAAGCAATAGGAAATTTTATGTATATACACACACACACACACACACACACACACACACACACACACACACACAGATATACAGGGAGGTTTGTTTATTTAGAGATACTTATTATATAAGGAATTGGCTCTCACAAATTCAATATGCAAGGTGGGCAGGCAGGCTGGAGGCGCAGGAAAAGCCCACGTTCTGGTGTGAAGGCCGTCGGGCAGAAAGAGATGAGTGGGAGATGAAGTCCAAGTCAGTCGGCTGTAGAGTTCCTCTCGCTGAGGGAAGGGTCAGTCTTTCCTTCTATCCTGGCCCTCAACTGATTAGATGAGGCCTACCCAGATGATGGTGGACAACCTGCTTTGTACTCACTTAAATACTAATTTCACCCAAAACATCCTCACAAAAAAGCTCACAACCACCTCTAACCAACTATCTGGGTACTCCATGGCCCAGTTAAGTTGACACATAAAATGAAGCATTCACATCTATTTACTGGCCATTTAAGGTCTCCTTTTCTGAGAGCTGCCTGTTCATATTTTTTGCCCAATTTTCAACTGGGGTATCTTTTACTTAATGACTTATAGGATTTAAAATAAATAAATAAATCATGGAGATACATAATTTTAATACAGTATTGAAAAATCAAAAGTACACTGTACATTAAATCATCATTCATGTAACTTTAGATGGTCCACCTACAGAAAAAAATGATTTAATGGAAAACAAATCTTCCCTTTGTAAATATGGTACAATGAATAACAGATTATCATTCTGAACAAGAAAGGTAGAGAAATGATTATAATAATTTGTGCATCTTTCTCTGAGCTTACAAAATGTTTGCAGTACTGATGATTACTAATATTCTATTGAATGCTTTCTAAACGCCAGATACTGTGCTTTATGTTATTATCACACTCAATGCCCTCAGCAATCTTTCAGAAAGGCATCAGTATTTCCCCTATTTTATATACGAGGTGGGTAGTGAGGTTAGCAGGTAAAGGATCTCAACCCAAGATCACATATTAAGTGGCTGGGACATGAATTCAGGCTTCTTTAGAAATTAATGTAAGACATCCCTCCTGGCTTCCCACTGTGTACAACAGCACTGGGAAAGGAACACCAGGGAACAAAGGAGGGCCACATCCTTGTTGTCTCAACATTCATAATCTGTCAGGAGGTGGAATATGGAAAATATACAGACCACGCATTGGAAGACAGAATGTCACAGGAAAGGAACTGTATGACAACAGCTCTAAGTTTAAGAGGTCAGGGATAATTATGGGTAGCCAGAAAGACTTCATGGAGAAAGGGAACATCTAGGACAGGCTTTGAAGAAAGGATAACATTTTGACAGGAACAGATGGGCAGAGAAAGCTGATCAGAGGTCAACTCGAGAAAGACTGTTATCAAATGCAGCAAAATGAAAAACAAAATAGTAAATGCCTATATTTGCAAAAGGGAAATCTGCAATGTGAAAAAGGCAGCTGCAAAACACACATATAATAGCATATGAAATGCAAATTATTAACAATTAAGCTTTACATCTAAATAACTCTTTGAAGTTTACAAAAACTTTCACTTATACCAGGCATTCTCAACAGGAGTGACACTGTCCTTTACAGGGAGAAAAATGGTATTAGGGTGGGGATGGGGAATCTTACATATTACAAGGGTTTATGGCCCTTCAACTGGTCACAGAACATAAGCAGATACACAGTATATCTGTGTCTATCTGTGCTATTAAAATTTCACAGGAAGGGGAGACAAGTAGGAAAAAAAATTGTAAAGGCTTTTTAGGACGTAATAATGAAAAAAGGTTGACAAACACTGACAAATGCTACCTTATTTGGTCATCCCAACCATCTAGTAGGTAAGAAGAGTATCAGTCCCCTTTTTAAAAAGCATTATGAGACAAAACTGGAAGAGTTATATGAATGGATAAAGGAGATAAAAAGGTATTTCACAGAAAAAGGAAATGTTATTGTGTGTATATGCATGTATGTATATGAAATAAAGTGCAACCTCACTCATAATTAAAGAAAGGTCAACTAAAGCAATAAGATGTATGTCACTTGTCAAATTTGCAAAGTAGAAAAGGTGCATAATACCTAGTATTCATAAGGATGTGGAGAAATATACATTTTGATTTTGTTGAACTTGATTATAAAAGTGGAAATTTTTTGAAAAGCAATCTGGCAATAACTCAAAATTACAAATGCATATACCCTTTGACTCAGAAATTCTACCGCTAGGAATTTATCCTACTGCTATATCCTCTAGTCATATCTATGCAGAAAGAGGTTGATTGCAATGGTCAAAAGCTATAAACTACCTAAATATATTGGGTGGTCGGAAAAGTCATGACGCATTTTTGCAACAAAAAACATAGAAAAAATACATCATGACTTTTCCAACAACCCAATATATCAATAAGGAATTAGCTTTATTAATTATGGTAATCCAGAAATGGAATAATACATTGGTATTAAAAATGTAAATGCACTGATGAAGAAAATATACAAAGGATACTGGAATCAGCAGAAAGCAGGATATATATAGTATGGCTGCATTATTTTGTAAAATATATAAATATAAGCTTGCTATGCATGTTAAAAGAGATTCTTCAGTTTGTACATGCATATATGCTTTAATTTTTTAAAAATAAAGATATATCCTTTAACAAATATTTAATTATAAATATATTAATATTACTTGTTCAAGTTCATACACTTAAGAAGCAGAGCTATTAATAAAACTGTTTTTTGGCTCATAATCCATTGTTTCAAATTACACTACTTTATAAAGCTTACTACTGTTCAGAAAAATCCATTTTGGTAATTAAATATGGTAATATCTGTGGTTCTTTAATGCCTGAAGCATAAATATACCTATAGGTTCTCAATACCTTTCATGATCCACCCACATCTATTTTTGTAATCTTCTCCTTTATGTTACATTCTCTAAAGACATCCAGTGGTTTCCTACCTCTCTCTATTGGGCCAACTAGTTTTGATCAAGGAAAACCTATCCTAACCCATTCCTTCCTCTGAAACATTTCTTTAAAAACAAAAAACAACAATGGGGATACGAAAGACAGTTTGGAGAATATAATCAATAATATGGTAAAGATTTTGTAGGGTGTCAGATGGATAGTTGTCTTATTAGGGAGTCCACTTCATGGACAGTGTAGATGCCTGACCACTGCAGTGTACACCTGAAGCTGAGGTTGAATAATAATGAATGTCAACTATAATTTAATATCTATGTATATATAGTCACAGGATATGGGGTACAGCATAAGGAATAGAGTCAGTGAAACTGTAACATCTATATATACAATGCCAAACAGGTAGTAGATTGGGGGAGGGGAGTTATCACTTTGTGAGGGGTGTAAATATCTAACTATTACATTGTTTTGTAGACCTGAAACTAATAAAAAAATATTTTATTACTACTAACACATAAAAAACAAACAAACAAATAATTAAAATACTCTTCTACTCTCATGGCCTGACAAATAACAGGTAGTAAATATTGTTGATGAATGAATTCCATCAGACCAGATCCCACTAATCACTTCTCAAAGTTCACCTCAAATGCTCCATTCTCTCTGAAATGTTCTCTAATTTCTTTTCATTCCGTTTTGAACTGTTAAATTGGATAAATTAAAAAACTAGATCATGTAAAAATCAATACCACATTTCTACATCTAATGAGATAAAAGAGAACAAAATGGAGGGTTTCTTTCTTCTAAGAGAATAAGAGGTTCTTCTGAGAAGTGCTCAGAGGAGAAAAGCTCCCCTAGACTATACAAGCATGACTTCCTTCCATTATCACACTTTACTATTCCTACAAAAGAAGCCTTCCAGAATCTACTTTTGTTGACACTAGTGATCGAGTCACACTTCCTAGGCTCAAATTGAGGAAATGTCATTATTAGCTATCTGACCTTAGGCAAGTTGGTTAAACTCTTTGCGTCTCAGTTTCTTTAATGTAAAATGTGAAACATCCATTTCATAGGTTTTGTGAGGATTAAACAAATAGCCCTGAAATACTCAGAACAATACCTTACATATCCATAGTAAGCTCTCAGTAAATGTTAGCTATCATTGTTAGGACCATCACCATCACATTGTCATTAATCTGGTGGATATATTTATACAGGTTATTAGAATAAGACCAAAGACAGGATGGTACTTACAGTTCAAAAAAAAATGGATGCTTTGAGTGCCCCCTTAGATTTGTAGTGAACAGTACAAATCAATTTCACATAATGTTTCCTCTGTATATTTACTGAAGAAGGAAAGAGGGTAGTAAGCAGAAGATGGAGAAAGCAGGGGCTGTATGAGTGAAATATACATTCAACTTAATAAATACTTGTTGAATCCTTCCCATGGGGAAGCTACTGTAAAAGATAATAATGTAGTGGCGGATGTGACAATTAAAGTTTCTGTCCTTAGGCAATTTACTTCCTAAGGGGACACAGAAAATAAACCAAGGATAAGAAATAGTTCACATGTCAAGTACTGAAATGTTATGAAAACATGTAACTAGGATAAGGGGACAGGGAATGATGGGGTATGACAAAGAGCCTATTTGGGAGCTGGGAGCTGATTTGAGAAAGTGTAGCCTTGAAAGGCCCCTCTGAGGTGGTGACACTAGAATAAAGTGAAGGAACAAGCTACATAACTTGGGGACAGAGCATAATGGGAACAGCTATTGGAAACAGCTGGGAGTTTTGAAGGAATAAGGGAGGATGGAGAATAAAAGGAAAGAAACAGGAGGGGAGATAGGAGAGAAACCAGAGCACACACCCTTTTAGGCAATGAATGACTCTGGTTTATTCTTGAAGTGGGATGGAAAACTATTGGGGGCTTTGGCTCAGGGGAATGAGATATGATCTCCTCTTTGGAAAGATCATATTATATTGCTCAAATCAGGAAAAGCACGGCACTTGGGCCATCCAGTCAGGGCCTTCTTCAGAAAAGGGCCTTTCCTGAGAGACGTTAAGAATAAAGGTAAATGTCAGTCCTAGATATAATAACCAGTCTATGGTACCTTATAAGGTGGAAGATTGGGTAAAAAGGAGTCACCACAGAAACCTAAACAGGCTCAATTAAAAAACAAAAAAGGTGTAATAAAAAGGACAACTGAGTCACACAAAGGGCATCTAGCCAGATCACAGTCCTCAAGATATTACTAGTATTTCTGGAGAAATGAAACACCTACAATCAACGAATAAATTTAGAGAACCATATAAGATAATAAAATGCAACACTAAATGTAATATGATTTTATTTTGTACAGTAAAATTCTAAAATCTGTGATTCTTTTACACATGCAAGGCTGTTTAGACCCCTTATACAAAATTATTAACCTTTTTTGTTCTATTCCTATAACCCCCTTTTCTAAATATTTTTGAAGATCTATAGGGGAGGACAAAGAAAGGGGACTTGTTTATGCCCCACTCTGTTAATACATGTATCGATAAGCACCCAAAGCCAGAAAAAGGTGCAAGTACTGTAATACTTTGTGCAAAAGCCAGGTAGTTATGTGGGCCCTTATAGAAACAAATCAATTGGAAATACAAATATTTGATGATACATTAAATTTCAAGCAAGAAGGAGCTAGTTCAAAACATTAAAAATAAATAAAAAGCCGTCCACATCATCAGTCTACATGTCTTTCAGACTCCCATGCTTACACATCCAGAAACCTCCTGACAACCCTCCCAGCATTCCTCCTGTGTTCCCCTCAACCAAGATTTTTGCAGTCGGACTGATCTTTGAAAGAATACATCTGATCATATCCCTCTCCCTATTTAAACTCCTTCAACAAGTTACCACTAAAGGGTTGAAACTTCTAGCACATCCGGCGTGGCCCAAACAACTGTCTGGCTTCTTTCTGCTCGCTGTCTCTGGGCCATGTGGGCTCCAACCACACTACCTGGGACTCTCCGCTGACCAGTGCACTCTAGCCTCAGGGCCCGTATAAAGGCTTGTCCCTGCCTGGAACATCTCTGCCCCTCTCTGCCTGAGGAAGGGAACTTAAATTTCACTTCTTTAATGAGGTCTTCCTTGACATTCCCCCCTTCCCCTAAATCCAGTTAGATCTCTGTTACATGAAGCCTGAAGCTTCTATCTTTCCATCACTGCACTTAAAGCAATTAGGAGAGAGGAAGGAGGGAAGAAGGGGGAGGAAGAGGTTGAGTGAGAGAGAAACTATGGGGATATATATATATATATATATATATATATATATATATATATATATATATATATATCTCCACCCTGAATTCACAGGGGAAAGGAATATGCCAGCATAGTGCCCGGCATACAAAAGCCACTCACAATATTTGTAGACGGAAAGTGATGTAACAGTGACAGCTCCTAAATGAAGATGATTCAGATGAAAAGCTAATTGTACATTTTTATTTTTAACAAATCTGGTTTGCTTTAAAAATGAGTAAAAATGGATCCAACCAAAAAACCCATAAAATTTAATAGGAACACGTGTACAAATACATACTTAGATTCAAAATACCGACCACGTGGGTGGGGAGTGTTGATGGTTACAACTAAACTCATCAACAAAGTTAAAGTAACTATAGTTCATTTCTCTCTCTTTAGAGGGAGTGATCACAGTTTAGATTTAAGTGACAAGGAAGAAAATATAATATTTAAAAGCACAGAAACTAACCCTTTCTCTCAGTCACTCCATTCTCTAGTTCCCCAAGGCACTCTCATATATTTCAAAATTAAGCATAAAATATCATCCACTGATCAAACCTTTTACCTGAAATAGTTATATTTTCCTGAAAAGTGGACAAAAACTTCCCAAGTATTTACCCAAGTTCTAAAACATTCTCAATTTTTTTTTTTAAATTTAGAGGTAAATTCGTTTTCTACATTCCAGTATTCCCTAAATCTGTTTCTCCCTAATGGAAAGATAGGCTATTTAAGACAGAACACTAGCTTATTTGACCTATTAATGCCTATGTATATAGAAAGCAACAATATCCAAGCCTGAAACCAAATCAGAAAGTATTAATTTCTTTAATTCAAGACTTTGGGTTGTTTCTGAGTACGTGGCACCTACTGAAGGTCAGGAGTTTCTAGCCCAGCATCTGCCACACTGCACCCTACTAAGAGAGAAGGGAAAGGAGGATGAGCCTGTGACCGAGCCAGGAAAGGAGAACCTAGAAGCCAACTCACACAATCGCTGCTTTCTGAGGCACTGGGACAAAGCAAAATCTAAGTCTCTTCTTTCATTGATTAAAAATATGATCCTTCCTAAAAACTATTTTAGTCAGAAACTGCTAGCTGTAAGACGGGCTCATATAAATTTATTAATAGCCAGTATAGAATAGACTGTGAATTGTCTGATAGGTCAACGAGTCTTAGTGGCTCCCAGACCTCTCACCTATGGATGTGAGTCACAAAAGTCACAGTTTAGTCAGCTCTAACAATTCTGGATTTCGGTTTCATGGAGTAGCATGTCATGATATGTTACTTTTGTTTCCTGAATAATTTATAAAGCAGACAAATCTGTAAACCGAAGAACTCAGTATCTGACTGTACTCATATATCTGTTTCTCTCTCTGTGTGTGTATGTGTGTGTGCGTGTAAATAAAATATACACACACCTTCACTTCATATCATAGTGAAATGCCTCATAAAATGGCACTTCTAAAATATGAGGTGATCCTATCTTTTACCTACATAACCAAGATCAACACTGTATTTCTTGAAACCTTGTGGTAACGTTTTCTACAGCAATGGGAAGGGGAAGTAGATAGGAGAGTTAGTATTCTGACTTTCCTCCTTAAAGAAATAGATCAAGAAAGCAAAAGATGAAATGAGGGCCCCCTATTCTAGAATTAGTACAACTGCACAGAATTAAATAGCTTACATTGAAAAATTTTCCATCTTTCAGGATATAATAGTGTTGTTCCTAACACATTAGGGGAAGGAATTTAAT
Organism: Aselliscus stoliczkanus; assembly: GCA_033961575.1. Taxonomy (NCBI): domain Eukaryota; kingdom Metazoa; phylum Chordata; class Mammalia; order Chiroptera; family Hipposideridae; genus Aselliscus; species Aselliscus stoliczkanus. Next base: position 96,352,249 of record CM066735.1, on the reverse strand, counting down.
CACAGATCCAAAAACCTTAAATTACTCAAAAACTGTCCCTATTCTCATCATTAATGGAAAACAAGTCTGATAAATAAAAGATACCTCTTAGGGTGGCAAGTATGTCCACTATCTAAATCTAATTAAATGGTTATAGATAAAAGTCAATGGGTGAGGAAAATTTAAACCACAACAGAAAATCTGATTCAGGTTCAAATTAACATCTTCCTTTTACCTATTCCTTCTGGCAGTATGTACTTGCAAAATCTGTAGCAACAAACTATCACTTCATTATCTTCCCACAAGATACTGGTTTTCTCTAACACTTCACAATGCTTCTGAGATAGCATATCTGACATAACACCTCTACTTCTCTCCAGCATTTAACAAGATAAAGAAAAGGCAGAAAGGAAGACAGCAGAAAATGTTGGTGTTACAAGTGAAAGAATCCAACCCTTCATGAACATTCAAACATTAATTGTATATCACTAACCATTTTAACTATTTTTCTACCTAGGTATCTGACAACATGTTTTCCTTTGAAGTAATCACTACACTGTAGGATCATTCATTCAGTGTTAGGTGACAGCAATCATTAATTAATGGTCAGACGTCTAGTCCCATTTAAAGTAAAATATAACTAAAACAAAGCATAGTAATTCAAGGACCCAGGCTAGTTGTTTCAATGATTTTTCTTTGACCAAATAAAGCTGAGTAATCAAACGTGGTCTTTGAAGAAGGCTATTTTCTATTTTTTTTTTTTACCCCAATAGGATCCCTCCAAGAGGAAGTAAAACAATAAGTTTCAATTCACTACTACTATCGTAGTTGATGGTTTAATAATCTAAAGTTTAAACTTTCTTCAGTAATATTAAAATGAAGATATAACTGATTAGTTTTACCTGCGTTGTAATAATACTAAGGACACAGGCATGGTGACCTACATGCAAAAATATGCAGGACTGTCAGGGTTACACCACAAATTAAATCTAGATACCGACGTTCACATATTTCTCTTCAACCAAATCCATTCACAAGGCCATCTCCCAACAGGTCTTATTCAAGTACCTCCCAGTGTCTGTATGTTTGGGCATGAGCATCCAGCGGGCAGAAACCAGGGCTATCCAATGTGCTGTTATGGCCCCTAGCATCCTTCCAGTTGCAACTAGGATTATTAAATCTTAGTTGAAAAGCATTTGACAATACAATTGCTGAAAAATTCAGTGCTCGCCCAGCAATGTGAAATCTTGTGCCTTATACCTTATGATTTCAGCAGTGCCATGTGTGCTGTGATAGTTAAGGGCCTGTCGATGTTTCCATTATAAACTCTGGTTTTCAGAGGTTTCTATCTTGGCCTATAAAAATAGATTCCGGTCTGTAACTTGGCATAGAAAGTACTGGTATCAGCCCAAGAGAACATTTTTTGTTCCAAAGATTAAAATAAAAATCTGTTTAGTAGTTTTAAGTTAAGAGAGTGTTAAAAAAAGGGGTGGGGGGAGTATAGAATGTTTTTAAAAACATAAAAAAACCCAGTGATCTATGTCTCACTACTGCTTCATTTTAGATTTTGAAATGATTAACACAATATAAACCAATGAAAAAATTATTGCATAAATGAGAAACCTAAAAAGAGTTTTAATTAAAAAGATTATGGCTGTTACCAAAAAAATTCATAATTTTTTAAACAACCACATATGTAGTATCTCAAATAATCCCCACATTTAAAGATTGTCCAAGTATTCACTGACAGTAAACCAAAACTATTTCAAAGATATGTTTTTCCAGATATGTAAAAATTACTTTTTAATGAATCACTAAATGCAGATTTACTTCAGATTAGTGGAGACAATCTTCAATCCTATCTTCAATTTATGCATCAAGAAGTTTCTTAAATATAAGAAACTATAAAGTAATTTTATATTGTTTGTTAAAAGATACTAGTGTAAGTTTTGTATTTATTTTTTTTAGCAGAACATAAATGTTTTCTTTAAAAATATAACATTGTTATGTAATACTGCTGCATTTTCAAAAATACACATTTTTGAAACAATAACTTATATCTACCAGAGGGGGTATAAATTGGTGTAACCTCCATGGAGGATGATTTAGAAATAGCTATGAAAATTAGAAGGTTTTGACCTTGTAATTACAGTCTTAGGAAATTATACTATAAATATACCTGCACACATGTGAAATTATATAACTTAAACACACATACATGCACAAACACAAATATCCCTGACATATTTTTAAAATAGCAAAATGTCGATACCAACCTAAATGTCCATCAATTGGGGACTTGTTAAATTAAGTTATTGTGCATGCATACAGTGGTATTATTTATTACATAGCTATTAAAAAGGAAGAAAGAAGAAACTGACAAAAACAAACAAAAAATGTACCAATACAGAAAGACGTCCCAGTTATAATAATAAGTGAAAATAGCAAGGTCCTCAATTACTATTCATAGAGGGTTGGAAAAAAGAGGGAAGAAGAACACGTATATAGACATATATGTGGAGTATAGTACTTGCTTTTACATGCATATAACATTTCTAGAAAGACATACAATCAACCAACAATAGAAATTAATGGTTTCCCATAAAAAATTGCAATAATTTTGGGTGATATTCCTAATCAAAGTCTCAGTATCAGATAATATAACCAAAAGAATATTAGAGAGGAAAAAAATAATTGTAAGCTTCTGTAATTACTGAAAACAATAAAATTAGGTATTATACTTGCATTCAGTCCAGTGGTTCTGAAATGTTAGTATACATTGGAATCAGAGGAGGTCTTATTAAAACACAGATTGCTGGACTCCAGAGTTTCTCATCTCTGGGAAGAGCCTAAGAGTTTGCTTCCCTTAACAGTCCCCAGATAAAGTTGAGTACTAGTCCAGGGTCCACAGTTTCCGAAGATCTGCTCTACAATAAATCAAAATTGTAGGTAAAATTGTACATAAAAACCCACCTGCTAGCAACACTGCTGTAATGTTATAATAAAATTATCAAAATAATCTTGCTATTACCAATATATTTAGATAATAATGCTTGCTTTCTCAAAACTTAAGAAGTCTGAGTAATGGGGGTGGATGATGATTTAGATTATTCTAAACAAGGTGAAGTAAAGGGGGAGAGTAGACAAGAAATTTAGTTCTGTTGTACTTTTCAAACTTAACCTCCCATCTCCTACTTCTGCCACTAGATGGAAGCCAGTACAATGATAAACTGTCAAATTGCAGATATAAATTGAAAAATAGTAAAATAAACCAGTCAAAATTATGTCACATGGTATTAATTGCAAAAGAACATATAGCTTAGGGCAGCTATACTGATATTGACTGTAGACTAAGCATATTTATTATTCAATTAATCAAGTGTTATGTGTCATTAGTCTTTGGCCTATGAACCATATCAACTTCAGACAGGGGTGTTATGGGTTGAATCATGATCCCTCAAAATTTGTATGTTTAAGTACTAACCCCCTACCTACTACCTCAATGTAACCTTTATTTGGAGATAGTGCCTCACGTTGGAAATCAAGTGAGAATGACATCATTAAGGAGGCCCTAATGCAACAAGACTGGTGTTCTCACAGAAAGGGAAAATTTAAACACATACATTGGGAAGATGGTGTGAAGACACAGGAAAAGGACAGCCAGCTATAAGCCAACGAGAGGGGCCCCGAACACATGCATACTCCATGGCCCTCGGAAGAATCAACCCTGTCAACATCTTCATTTCAGCCTTCTAGCCTCCAAAACTGAGACAATGCATTTCTCTTGTTTTAACTGCTCAGCTGGTGATTCTTTGTAATGGTAGTGCTGGCAAATCAACACAGGAGCTTTCTGTTTTATTTTCTTTTTTCACTTTAAAAGGTTGCATGATGACTATAAACAACATATTGTATCAAGTGCTGAGACCACAAAAATGAGTATTTGCCTTCAAGGAGCTTACAGTCTAATGGTTTATTACTTAAGAAAGCATAACTATCCATTAGTCATTAAGGAGATTTCAGTAGTTTTTTCAGTTTATTATTGATGTTTGATTCAATAAATCACCAACCAAAATAATAGACACATAAATCACCAACCAAAATAATAGACACAGAAACACCAACACTGAATTCAAAATGAATTCTTCACTGCTACTGCCACCACCCTAATTACAGCATTCATTACTTGCTGCCTAGTCTTTAGCACAACTTTCTAAATGGCCTCTCTCTCTCCAACCCATTATATGCATTGCTGGCAGCACCCTTCATGTAATTTCCCTGATCAAAATGTTTCAATAAATATCTTAAAAGAACATTTTTTTTCCCAATTCAAGTTATAGTCAATCATACCTACTAATAGATGTACATCACTTCAAACAAATTACTTAAAACCACTGATTTAGTTTACACCTAGAAAACTGAAATGTCTTTGAAAGAATAAGCAATTATTTATAACGAACAGAAAGAGTAGCAATAGCATAAAGTATCATGTAATACAGCTGTACTTAATGATACCCCCTCAAATAATCTCTTACTAAGTCCAGCACAGGACTAATTACCTCAAATTGTGAAGTAATGAGAGCACAAACTGATAGTTGTCCTTGATTTGTGGATGCTTCATAAAACACCTGTGGCATCAAGGAAATCCTGTCTCTAGATTCCAAAACTTACACGTAAACTTCTATGGGACGTTTATGTCTTATACAACCTGGTTTTATATTGTGCACTGGTCTTACCACCATTCCCTCAATTACAAATGAAAATTTAACCTTGAATTTCTTTGCCATTATATTATCCAACGTCTCAACTACTGAATTAACATTTTTATACATATTTGTTTTATCTTTATAAAAATTAATAGCATTCAATTGCCAGGGGAAAATAACTGTTAGTACTAAATTTCCTGTAGAATTTATCCTCCCTTTTCCTTTCCTCTCAAAAGAATTCAGTTAAATCGTTTAGGAATACAAACAGGCAGCGGATATTCCTCTATTACCTCACAAGCAAATAAATTCACCCTGTAAATAAATTTCACATCTTCAAAAATTATTAAAGAGAAAGAGTATTTCTTGGCCTCTTAGAATACATAATACTCTCGGTGTCATTTTGTCGTGCAGGGCCTGGGGAGAACATCTCTTATTAGTCCCACAATTAAGTGATTCAGCAACCAGCCACGGCATCTTTGCCTTTTAACAGTTCCAATCACTAGCAGATCTAGGTGTAATCAACAGCAGCAGGGGGCCTTAGGAAGCAAAACAAAACAAAAACAGTAGGAATCTTTACAAGAATACAGTAAGTGATACAAGGAAACATTACAGGCTATTTTCATCCAAATTCATCTAAGATATTAGAGAATGGTTTGATAATCAGAAGTGAAATATGCAGGACAACTTTGGAATATCTGAAAACGGAACAAATTTTTGAAACAGTTAATATTAAAGGTTAAAATGAAAGGGGGCAGTTTTCAAAATGAATCTTTTCAGTCTCAGAAGGGTCATTACTTCTGTCTTGGGGATTTGGCAACCATTTAGCTGATAATTTAAAGCTCTTACCTGCTACTGCTCCCACGCCTAACCCATTTCACACCATGTACTTATAAAATTAAAGTGTCTCAGAGTCGCTGGCAATATTCTTACTCCTTTTAAGAAACATTTAAAATTTTACCAGCAACATCAGGGCAGTCTTAAAATGTAATTTAGCAAAATGTTCTCATTTCTCTCATTTTTCTAGTTTTGATTCCCTAGCCTAAAGTGTATGGGTGGTAGTTAAATGCTATGACTGGTGCCACTTAATAGCATGCAGGTAGCACAGTGATTTATTTACATGAAAATCAAGAGCCAATGGTAGTATGATGTGATGACTACAAATTTTAACTCTACAAAAATTCGCAAATGGAAATGTTACCATAGTAACAACCTGATCACACTGCACGTGAGGATAGCTGATTTCATGATATAATTCTATAGCTGTTTACTGCAATATGTGCAATGAGACATCTATGAAACCTTAATTCTTCTATTCCCTCACTGCTGGGAAGAACAAGATGTGAGGAACGCGGCTGACAGGTTTACAATCTTGTCAAGTTTTTCTTTAACTTCTTTTAAATTTTTCAAAAAAATACATTAAAAAAATAAATTGGCTAAGCTTTAAAACATTTAACTGTAGAACTCAGTATAGGACATATCCCAACCTAGTGTTAGAATTCACACAGCAGAAAACAAGTGTACCTGGTGGTGATCAATTCTCTTTCTGAAAATACTTCCAAAGTTACTCAGTACTACCTACATATAGTGCTTTTACCTCAAAAAGCAGTGTTGTGTATTTCAGAAACAAAAAGGTATTTCAAAAAAACAACTGTGCATCCTCTATTCAGCATGTACATTAAGGAAAATGTTAATAAAAATATTAGCCATCATTATCAGTAAATCAGTGTTTGCCTTGAAAAAGTGGTTTTCATAAGAATATTTCTAGATTCTTTGTAGCTATTTTTGAGGGAAGAAAATACATTAAAAATAAACATGGTAGGGAAAAGAATAGAAGATGTTGACAATAAATTTGTCCCTCCGTGTAACAAGTCACTTTAAGATTAAAGCTATGACTATAAAAAAAATTTACACTGAAAAATAGTACTGCCATTCATTTATCTGGGTTGATATAATAAAGGATATGGATGCATTAGATAAAGTATAATTCATACATTTAAAAAATTCACTTTCTCAGCTCACTGAAGTATAAATTTTTAGGTAAATTCCCAAAGGACTTCCCAAATACTTTTTAATTATTCTAAAAAATTATTTTAAGACAGTAATAATTTTAATTAACTTT